>JAUIMM010000544.1:4002500-5386626 GCA_031769625.1 Taudactylus pleione
TTATTTAAAGATTTCATTTGGGAACCACATTTTAAATGGGTTACTATAGATGTCCAAGCGTTATATACCTCTATTGGACACAAGAAAGGAGTTGACGCTGTAAAAACCTTTAACAGTGGCGATCCTAATAAAGAAGCAGGTTTTAGTGATTTTATTGGAGAACTCATATATTTTGTATTAGAACACAATTATTTAAAATTTTTAGAGAAGTTTTATATTCAACTCTGTGGTACAGCCATGGGTACAATCATGGCCCCTAGTTTTGCTAATCTTTTTATGGGGGTATGGGAAAGTGAAGTTATATATAATAATAACCCTTTTTTAAAACATAAGATGTTTTAAGCGATATATAGATGATATAATTATGGTTTGGGATAGGGGTGAGCGGGTTCGGTTTTACTCGGATTTACTCGGATCTTTAAACGGCATTTTATTGGCTATCGCCTATCATGTCTTTTGGATAGCCAATATAATAAATCCGAATTTGCGGTAAAGTGGCGATAAGAACCGAGTAAATCCGAGTAAAACCGAGCCTGCACATCCCTAGTTTGGGATGGACCATGCGATTCTTTCAATGATTTCATGAGTTACTTACAGTAGAACACTTTTAATTTGACATTTACATCCAATATACAGATAGAGTCCATTGAATTTTTGGATCTTATATTGAAAGGCAACATAGAGACACATAAGGTTGAAACATGCTGTAGACAACAACAGTTCGTGCATTTTAATAGTGGCCATTTGGAACATATACCTAAATCACAATTTCATAGAATTCACCATAATTGTAGTGAGGTCTCTAAAAGTCGTGAACAAATAGCTTTTTATGGTGAATGCTTCCTAGAACGGAGCAAGACACTGGTGGAACAAGCAATGAATGAAACTCTGAGTTTAGATAGAGAAGACTTATTGAGATATAAATTTAAAACAGAGACAAACTCAAAGCAAAATGTTTCTCTGCTATTCATTACGAGATACAACAGCCATGAGAGATATATAAAAAGTGTCTTAAAGAAACACTGGAATATTTTACTGTTAGACCCTATAGTGAAAGAAGTGTTACCCAATCAACCAGAAATTGTGTTCAGAAAAGCACAGAATTTGAGAGAATCTTACCTTTATATCATCTTGTGTGTCCCTAAAAATTGGATGTTATGTATTAACAGTCTGTTTTATAGTAGATGTTCTCTTTTCTAAAAATTATATACAGTATGTGTATGTATAGTGTATATATATACATATATATATATATATATATATAAATCACAGGGGCTCTGCACTCACCATAATAACTAACAATAATAATAATAAACATAATAAACAGTGGGGTTTTGGTACATGAATTGATCAATGCATTTAAGCTTGCAGCCCCCATCACGGGACCCAACTTTACTGCAAGTCCCTACTCTATTGCTCAGAATTATAACATGGACATAGTCATCACATTAGTGTTAAACTCAGGGTATGCTATCAAGGTTTAAAGCTGACAGCAACTTTGCTTTTAAATGTAAGACGGTTACCCAGCACACCAGTTGGAAAGCACCTAGGAAAACAGCTGACACAAGTTAGATAACTAGTTAAAAAGGGTGCATGAGAAAATGTGATAACAAAAATGATTAATTATAAAAATGAATCATAATAAACAAAAAGCACTAATCCACGGCACTCACCAATAATATATATATTATTTATTTATTTATTTTCTATTTATTTTTATTTATTTTTTATATAATATTATTTTTATTTATTTATTCTAGTATTGTTACATTTTGTATGTATTTATATATGTGTATATATATATATATATATTTATATATGCCGTATATGTGTGTTTTTGAATCATATTTGTTATATCTATACGTTTTTAATGTATTGATTTGAGTTACACCTGGACGAAAAGTGTTGGGTACTTTACTGTATGCTGATTCTCAGATAAGCTGTATTTTGCTATCTCTAATGTATGGGCATTCATTTTGCAATATTGAAGCTCTGAAATTTTAAACTGTATTACACTATGTATGTCTATTTTTATGTTTGGATTGCCATTAAAACTGAAAAACACTACTGATGTCAGTGACCTTATGAGGATCTTCACAAAGGACATGAGATAAGCTGTCTTAATCTTATGCACATGGTACGGGTTCACTCTTAGCCCTCTTCACACAATTTTGGTGTTGTTTCACAGTTATTGCACTAGGAGGCGCCCTTGTTTTTTGTTATCTTTCAGATTGAAAGAGTTGATGTGCTTGACAACAAGGAGCTTTGGCCATCCAATTTGAGTGGATTTTTCTAGGCCCGAAACACCTACACCCTTATAGGGTGTTCTTTATTATTATTGTTTTATTTCACATTGTCAAACACTGACCTAGTGACAAAATTTTATATATATATATATATATATATATATATATATATGGTATGGGTCTACCTTGGTGGTTTTGGGAGTCTGTCCTGATGAAGTTTACATTTGTTAACCGAAATGTCGACTTGGAACATTGCTATTATGCAGTAAGGAATAAATACACCTTTATTCCTTTGAAAAGTCCCTGGTGAGTGCACCTTATTTATTATCCTGGATATATTTGATGCTCCCTTGGACGGAGCATTGGGGAAGCACCCTAGGTGGATGTATATTTTTATATGTGTGTGCCAACCTACTTCTTCGATTTTATACATATATATATATATATATATATATATAGGAAAATAAGTAGGTGCACAACCAGTCATTTCCTCATCATAGAAGGTGCAGCCTCCAGTGCAGTGATTGTACTGCCATCAACAAATCCCAAAAAATTATAGGGCTCTACTCCACTTTTGAAAAATGCTAAAAATTCTTTATATTGATTATTCATCACTTTATAGTATTTTTTCATCACCATCACATGACCAGTTAAAGCACACTTTATCATCCAAGTGTATTAAAGCAAGTTCATGCACAAAAAATAGTCACAATAATCCAGATATACTTAAACAACTCTGTTGACTTTGGTCCTATCACAGGCCGTTCTAGACTAAGGCATCCTTGACACCATTTTCACCAGCAAAATAAATGACCACCCTGTCAGTTTAGGTCACATCAGTATTCAGGTCAAACGTCTCAGTAAGTCTCAGTAAGTACAGTGCTCGAAGTGTGCTGGTACACAATGGTATGGTATACCGGCACTTCAAGCGCTACTACCGTGGACATTGTATAGGGGGCACTACTACTATTGGCATTGTATAGGGGGTACTACTACTGTTGGCATTGCATAAGGGGCACTACTACTGTGGGCATTGTATAGGGGACATTACTACTGTGGGCATTGTATTAGGGGCACTACTATTGTGTGGCATAATGTGTATAAGGGGTACTATGATGTGGTACACTACACTGATTAAATGGGTGTGTCTTATGGGCATGCATTCCTTTTGAGTGGTCACGTTCCCTTTTACATGGAGCAACTGCGCATACGTACTACCTTAGATTTTTCATACCCCCACTTCAAAATTCCCACTTCGACCACTGTGTATATATATATATATATATATATTTATATATATATATATGTAAATGCATGCAGTACACATTGAAGAATGTGTATTTCTAAATTGAAAATATACTATATACTCCTTCTTATGTGTTTCTACTTAACTATGATCCTCATGCTCTTCTTGACTTGAGGTGCCTTTCTATCTGAGCCATCAGAGTTTGAGTGACAGGCTTGCTGACCTATTCTTTTTAAATGTTATATACAAGGGCAGAACCAGTGGCCAAAACACTCTTGGTTAGTACAAGCAATCACTTTTCCTATTATGATTGTGAATTTGTTAAACTTAATGGAGGTTGAAAAAGCACATTGGTTTATGTGAAGGCCATATATTCACAGTTACAGTAAGTTGATATGTAAGTTCACTAAAAGTTATATATTACACGGTATACATTACTTTACTAAGAACAATGTATCACCACAGATATGACGACACCAAACCAAAATAAATAGGAGTGTTTTTCACCGTATCCTGTGTACAACCGAGATGAATATGTTGGTATATAGAGTGTTCTATTGCGATTCCTCCATGATATATACTTGAAGCATCAGCTCCTTTACAAAAATGACTGATGTCCATTAATCTGGGCATGTGCTACAACATCTTGTCCAGTGTTTTAAGTGGTGGAACTAACTCCCCCTCCCCCCTTGGTGCTTTTTCAATAAAGGAACAGCTTGTCAAAAAAAGGGTGTGGTCTTGAAAGAAAGGGGCGTGGTCACACAATAGTATTCCCAATTCAAAGTACGTCACACAGTAGCACAATCTTATCCACATTGCACTGCATGTAGTGCCCCTACTTCACATTACACCACATAGTAGTGTCCCTTGTTCATGTTATGACACACAGTTGTATCCCTTTTACACAATGCCCACAGTAGTGCAACCTTATACACAATGTCCACAGTAGAAGTTCCCCTAATACGTATAATGCCAACAGAAGTAATGCCCCTTATACAATGCCCACACCAGTAGTGCCCCTTATGCAATGCCCCCAGTAGTGGTACCTCCATACAGTGGCCACCAGTAGTGATGCCCCTTATGCAGTGCCCCAGTAGTGGCAGTGCCCCTTATGCAGTGCCCACAGTGTTAGTTCCCCTTATGCAGACCCCACATCAGTAGTGCCCCTTATGCAGTGCCTCCAGTAGTGGTGCCCCTTATGCCGTCCCCCTTAGGAGTGGTGCCCCTTATACAGTGCCCCCTATGCAATGCCCCAGTAGTAGTGCCCCCAGTAGTAATGCCCCTCCAGTAGTAGTGCCCCCAATAGTAATTCTCCCAATAGTAATGTCCCCAATAGTAATGCACCCAGTAGTAGTGTCCCTAGTAATGGTGCTGCTTCCACAAAAAAAAACACAATGCCTACATTAAGCCCCGCCATGGCCATCTGACAGGCTGCTCATTGGATCTAGCATTCAAACACCAGTTTGTCACGACACCGTGCCCAGCCTACGCTCAGATACGCCAACCTGACGTACCTAGGTGGTTGTGACGTGGGTTTTACTTAAGCTGCCACCACGAAGAGTATTAAAATAGCGCTCTTACGTTCGCCAGACACTTAAATCTCACTTAAACTCACAGTTATACACAAATATAGCATGGCCCTCTTCAGGCACGTGAATTCATTAGAGCACAGAGGTAACACTGATAAAGTTTTAGGATTTATTGAGAATCTCCAGTGTTAAATTACAAGAAAAATTGTTAAACAGACAAGACATACTTCCAATTGCACAGGATAATTTAAAGTAAAAGAAAAAGTATAAAGAATCCGAATCCGAAGGTTTCTTACGCTGAGATCTTAGAGAATCTGGGTGGAGGGTGACTACCATGAAACACGAGGATGATGTACCCTTAGCTGGCAGCTACTCCCTGAGAGTGAACACAGACAGGTAGGAAAGCTGATTCTTCTGGTTCCACATTCCCCCTCTCCCTCAGCAGCCCCACCCTTCCCAGGCTCAAAAATACTTTCCTTTGTTCTCCAAAGGTCTGTGTAGATGCAAATTATCACAACTACCAGACCTGACACTCATAACTCCCTGGACCTTGAAGGTATTTTATGATCAGAAGACTGCTAGCATGAGGTGTTACAAATGACCCTTCTAGCAGCCAGTGTGACTGCGTACTGGACTTGCATCATTGCCACCCCTAGGGTGAGAGCAAACATTACAGTCAGGAAGCTTTGTCTTCAAAGACCAGGGGGTAAATTTACTAAGGTGAGAGTTTTTAGAAGTGAGTTTTAGAAGTGAAGTTGCCCATAGCAACCAATTAGATTTTAATTAACATTTAACTAGCACCTCCTAGAAGATAATAGCTAGAATCTGATTGGTTGCTATGGGCAACATCACTTTTAAAACTCACTTCTAAATACTCTCACTTTAGTAAATTTACTCCCTGGTGTCACTTGACCATTTGCCCTGAGTAGCTTATGCAATCCAGTTTACGCATCATTAGTAGGCTGGAATAGCCTGGCTGGAAGTGCCCTGTATCAGAAGTGCACAAATCAAAAGTGCAATTTAAGATTAATACTGATGTTAGACCTGTGTTATTAATTATATCTACTGCTGCTAGTGCTGGTGAATTGACACATCCTTTTTATTCTTGTCATCTGCAGGTAACAGACTACAAGTCTCAGACTTTTGCTATACTGAATATATATCGGCCAGCCTGAGAACTTAGGTAACAGACTACAAGTCTCAGACTTTTGCTATACTGAATAAATATTGGCTAGCCTGAGAACTTAGGTAATGTACTACAAGTCTCAGACTTTTGTTGATAAGCAATGTTATTTAGCATATCACTGCATAGTATATTAGTTTGATGGATTTTTTTGTTTCTTTGCTAGTCAGCTCACTGAGCCTGATATTAGCCTAGTGGTATGTGCTGTTTGTTTGTTTTACTCAATTTATTGCTAGCCATATTAGTGGGAGGGTGCTGGGCTTGTTAGCAATCAGTAACTTCACTTGACAGGTCTCCTATGTATGGGTCATTAGTAGGCTGGAAGTGCCCTGTATCAGAAGTGCACAAAACAAAAGTGCAATTTAAGATTAATACTGGCATTAAACCGGCGTTGTACTGAAGGGAACGGAAGGGAAACAACCTATCTACACCTCTAACAACCTGATCTAGATTTGAAGAAAATACCATCAACAAAGGTGAATCCACATTCTCACTGCTACATGAGCCTGCTGACTGGGTAGCCTGGACTTTCAACACTGGAGTCTGTTTGGTTGCTACAAAATCTTTATGCATCACTTTCTACTATTTGTGCCGCCTCTGTGCTTAACAGATAATCTTAATGAACACTGTTAATGTCAGCTTACCGTACCTCTCTAATAATGTATTTTTACCTTGGCTCTTTTGCCTAGTCTTACATCATCTAACTACTACCACTGTCTACTCTACTATTTAATTTCTGTTCCCATCAAATCTCCTCTTTTTCTAAACTCTATAATATATTTTTGTTGTGCTCACACTGTACCTCATCCTTACCATGACCATGTTGTCTTCAACTCCTCCGTTCACTCAGTTTCTAACTAATCTTTTGTTCTACCCTCTGATTCCACCTCTATCCTTTTCCCCTGCTCTCCTCCCCCTCCTCCTATCTCCCCTTCTCTCTCTGCCTTCCTCCCCCTCTTCCCCCATTACTCCATTTTCTTTATCATATAACCCTCAAGGATCCTACTACCCCACTGCTAATCTCTTCTCCCTCAGTTCTCTCCCTGTCACTTTACCCCACCTCCATCCACATCTCGTTAATATCCCTCCCTGCCCACCTCCTACAGGTTCCCCCCTAGCACAGGAGCCCAAATTATCCCTACACTCTATTTACCTCAGTCTCCCAAAGTAATCTCCTCTTGACACTATAGCATCCCAGACAATCTCATTCACATTTCTTCCATCAACTCTGTCAATCTATCCTGTGTCCTCTGGAATGCCAGATCAGTCTGTAACAAACTGGCCCCCACCCATGACCTTTTCATCTCCAACTCCCTGAATCTCCTTGCCATTACTGAAACCTGGATTTTACCCTCTGAAACCACTTCTCCTGCAGCTCTCTCCTATGGGGGCGTCACCTTCTCCCACACCCCCAGGCCTGGGGGTCGCCATGGAGGTGGTGTTGGGGTCCTTCTATCCCCTGGTTACTAATACCACCTTATACCCTCAGAACAATCCCTTACATTCGCCACATTTGAAGTTCATGCTATACGCCTCTTCCAACCAGTACACCTCAGAGTAGCTGTCATCTACCATCCCCGACCCTCCCTCCAAGTTCCTTGACAACTTTGCTTCCTGGCTGACTCACTCTCTCCTCAGACCTTCCCTCTATTATCCTAGGTGACTTCAATATTCCAATTGATATCCCCACAGAATCTGCTGCCTCCAAACTACTCACCCTCACTTCCTCATTTTACCTCCTCACCCTTCCATGCAATGGGAATTTGCTTGATCTAGTATTCACTCACTGTTGTAATATTTCTGCCTACTCCAATTCCCCATTCCCCCTCTCTGACCATCACCTTCTCTCTTTTAACCTATCCCTCTCTCCTTCCACTCCTCTACCTCCAAGAGCCACCATCACTAAGCGTAACATTGAAGCTATCGACACTGCTTTCTTTTCTTCCCTACTTGACTCACTTCTCCCCCCTATCCTCTCTTTCTCCTGCGCTGAACAAGCTGCTTCCCTGTACAATTCCTCCCTTACTTCTGCTCTTGACTTTGTTGCTCCAGTGATCACTACTCACCCTTGCAAATCCACAACTCAACCCTGGCATTCCAAATGCACCAGATAACTGCAAAAATTTTCATGAACCACCAAGCGACAGTGGAGAAGATCACGCTCTCAGGCAGATATTCTCCATTTCAAATTCATGCTGTCATCCTACAGTGCTGCCCTTTCCCTCTCTAAACAGTCATATTTCAAGAATGTAATCTCCTCCCTGTCCTCATATCCCCAGCATCTCTTTTCCACCTTCAACTCCCTCCTCTGCCCACCCCCTCCACGTCTCCCCTCCTTGCTCTCTACCTATTTTACATCTAAAATTGATTCCATATGTCAGGACTGTGAGGTTCTGGTTTTGTTGTGGACCCGGGATGGTGATAGGAGCAGACACAGAAGCAGATTGAAATGAAAATGTGGAACTATTAATGAGTGGTTTAGTAGACATGAATATGGCAAAAGTAAAAGTCCAGGCAAAGCACTGAAGTGCACTTAGGAACTGTAGTGAAGCAAATGGGAGAATGTCCAGATAGTGACAGGCAGGAAACAGTCCAGTATGCAGGTATGGTGAGCTGAAATAATATGCAGGCAGAGGAAATATAATCCAGCAGAGTGTAAGTGGAGGCAAGGTGCAGGGTGACTGCAAACTCAGGTACTCAGGCAGGAGAAAGGTAAATGGAGGGTGCAGGGAAGTCCAGCAGTTATAGCAGGCAAGATAAACAGGCTAGGTAGCGTTTTCAAGAAGGCAGGTAATGAGCACAGGAACTCTCTCTCAGCTGTCACTGAGAAACACATTGCACTGGCAATGAAGGGAGGCTCTGGACCTCCCTAAATACCAAGTGCCGCACTGTGACTGGCCGGAGAGAGCACGTGACCCACCGGGATTAGACAATTGAATCACATGGCCAGAGGCAAGATGGCAGCGCCCATGGTGGGCGGAACAGAAGCACCGCCAGGCTTCACCAGCCCAGAGTGACAATGTGCCCGCACAGAACCATGCAAAGCCAATGCTCCACACCAAACACCAGTGCCACTGCCAGACGCCCATGCCACAGCGATCTCACAGGTATTACCCATCGACCACCATGCCGAGAAACCCTGGTCGTGACAGTACCCCCCCCTTATGGGTGGCCTCCAGGACACTCACCAGGCTTCTCAGGATGGGCAGCATGGTACTTCTTGATGAGTGTGGGAGCATGGATGTCTTGGGCATTGGTCCAACAGTGCTCCTCCGGCTGTAACCCCTCTAGTCCAACAGGTATTGCAATCGCCCTCTGCGTACATGAGAATCCAGGACCTGGGAGACCTCAAACTCCATGCCTCTTTCAGTCTGGATACGAGGGGGAACAGGGAGAACTCTGCAGAATTTGTTCAGCACCAGGGGTTTAAGTAGGGAAATATGAAAAGAATTGGGGACTTTCAGATAAGAGGACAACTGAAGGCGATAAGCCACAGGGTTGGTTATTTCTATGATGGAAAAGGGTCCGATGAAACATGGAGCAAACTTCATCGATGGTACTCTGAGCCGTAGGTTCCGGGTGGACAACCAGACTTGGTCTCCAACGTGCATGCATAGCACCTTCCTACGCTTTTTATCTGCCTGAAGTTTGTAGCGAGAGGACGCCTTCTCCAAGTCATCATGTACTTGAGTCCAAATAGATGTAAACTCCGTACAGTATCCTCCACGGCTGGTATATCAAAGACAGACAGGCTTTGAAATTCATGAACCCGAGGATGAAGGCTGTAGACAAATTGGAACGGAGTTTGGTTTGTAGAAGAATGATACGAGCATTATGTGCAAATTCAGCCCATGGTAGCAATACAGACCGTGTCTTGAGAAGATTACATAAAAATCCTCAGGAAGGTCTCAAGGTCTTGATTAACCCTCTCTGTGGATCCATTGCTTTGAGGATGATAAGCAGTGGAGAAGTTTAGTTTTACTTGTAGAACAGAACATAGGGCTCTCCAAAATCTTGCTACAAATTGAGCACCACGATCAGAAACTATTTCGGTAGGAAAACCATGGAGACGAAATATGTGTTGGACGAACAGATGAGCCAAGTCAGGAGCAGTAGGTAGTTTCTTTAGAGGTACATAATGGACCATTTTTGAAAATCGGTCTACTACGACCCAGATAGTAGTGTAACCCTGAGAGCTCGGTAGATCCATTATGAAGTTCATGGAGAGATGCATCCACGGACGTGATGGAATGGGCAATGGAAACAACTCACCAGCTGGAGCTTGATGTGAAAACTTATGCTGGGCACAAGAGGTACATGAAGCAATAAACTCTAATACATCAGCTTTCATGGATGGCCACCAATAGCCTCTCTTTAAAAGTTCCAGAGTCTTCCGAGTACCTGAGTAGCCTGCAAAGTGAGAGGAATGAGCCCAGGAGAGGAGCTGTTTCCTTAACTCCGGGGCCACAAAAGTCTTCCCAGTAGGAGGCTGTCACTGTATGCTGGTGAAAACTCTTGACTCCAAGACAGGGGCATTACGTTGGATCTCCAAATTGTCATCCCAGAGGAGGGATCTAGACAGAGCATCCGCTTTCTGATTAAGGGCTCCAGACCGGAAGGTCAGAGTGAACTGGAAACACACACTGGATATTCTGGAGGAAGAGGAGGTTCCTATGGTCAGTGAAGACAGTGAAGGGAAATTTAGCCCCTTCCAGCAGGTATCTCCACTGTTTTAATGTCAACTTCACTGCCAAGAGTTCTTGTTTACCTATAGCATAATTTCTTTCGGTAGGAGATAATTTTTTGGAGAAAAACCCACAGGGATGAACTCGACTGTCTTCATAATGCTGGGATAGGACTGCTCCCACAGCTGCTGATGATGCATCCACTTCCAATAAAAAAGGCATATCCAGGTCTGGTTGTCGTAGAACTGGAGCAGAAAAAAAGGCTTGTTTTAAAAGCTGGAAGGCTGTTTCTGCCTCAGGAGACCATAGGGCAGGATTAGCGCCTTTATGAGTCAGGGCTGTAATGGGAGCCATCAATGACGAAAATCCCTTGATAAAGCATCTATAGTAGTTGGCGAACCCAAGCAGTCTCTGGATGGCTTTCAAGGTTTGAGATCGGGACCAATCCAAAATCACCTGCACCTTCTTGGGATCCATTTCTAGACTGGAGCCAGAGATGATGTAACCAAGGAATGGCACACTGGGTACACTAAAGACACATTTCTCCAATTTGCAATAGAGATGGTTCTTCGTCAGATGGGATAATACTTCCTTCACATGTTTATGATGTTCCACTAAAGAAGACGAAAAAATCAGTATATCGTCCAGGTAGACAACAACTGAGACATATAACAAGTCCCAGAAAATGTCACTAACAAAGCCCTGAAAGGCAGCAGGGGCATTGCACAACCCAAAGGGAAGCACAAGGTATTCAAAATGTCCATCTCTGGTATTAAAGGCGGTCTTCCATTCATCACCTGCGTGAATACGGATGAGATTATAGGCCCCTCTCAGATCTAACTTTGAGAATATGATGGATCCCTTAACCCTGTTGAACAACTCTGTGATCAATGGAAGTGGATATCGATTCTTGACCGTTATATCGTTAAGGCCCCGGTAGTCTATACAAGGTCTTAAGCCACCATCCTTCTTGCCGACAAAAATGAACCAGCTCTGGCAGGAGTGGTGGAGGGATGAATAAATCCTTTCGCTAGGTTCTCCTGGATGTATTCGGACATAGCTTTGGTCTCAGGCAAGGATAGAGGATAGGTGCGACCACGAGGTGGCATCTTGTCAGGCAATAGATCAATTGGACAATCCCATTCTCTGTGAGGAGGTAAGACATTTCCCTTTTGTCCGGAAAAAAACATCAGTGAACATCTGGTACTCCTTAAGAATTGCTGGAGATATTAATGAAACTGTTTTCCTTACAGGTCGTATCTTGGGAAGACAGGATTTCTGGCAGTCAGTCCCCCATGAAAGAATTAGCATTGAACACCAGTCTATCCTGGGATTATACTGGTGTAACCAGGGTAGACCTAAAATGATTTCTTGGGAAGCCTCAGGTATCACAAAGAACTTTAAAGACTTGGAATGGAGTACTCCAATATGGACTAGTACTGGTTGAGCTTCTTTGGTGACCACTCCATTAGCTAGAGGCCATCCATCTACAGCGGTCAGGGAAATTGCGTGATTGAGAGATGTACAAGGAATCTGTAGTTTGTCAGCTAAGCTGGAAGTCATGAAATTTGCTGCTGCTCCAGAATCTAGTAGAGCAGTAATGAAGACAGGTTTAGGCTTGTGGTCTATAGCTAAGATAATTATGAAATCTTTAGTATTTGGGGACGGGCTCATAACTCCTAACTTGATGTCCCCAGGGTCAGTTAGGAACAGGCATTTCCCGATTTACAGGAGCCGGAGGCCACCAGGTGACCCGAATCTCCACAGTACAGGCAGAGTTTTTTTAGTATCCTTCTCTGATGTTCCTCTTTGGAGAGATGGGTATGGTTCACCTGCATAGGCTCTTCATCCATAGATGAAGGGGATGGATGGGTAGGCAAGGGAGGAGTAGATGACCTTTGCCAGTCAGTTCTATGCTTCTCAGCCTGATGTTCTCTGAAGCAGGTCAATCTTGTTGCAGAGTGAAATCATCTTGTTTAAGACAGTGGGAAGCTCATGGGTGAACAGATCATCTTTTAATTGGTCCGAAAGTCCATGCCAAAAGGCTGAGGTAAGGGCTTCCTCATTCCACTTGAGCTCTGATGCCAAAATTTGAAACTGTATGGCATATTGGCTGACAGGACGGATTCCTTGTCTCAGGGTCATGATACTGGACGATGCTGATACAGTGCATCCAAGTTCATCGAAAATCCTCCTGAATGATGATACAGAGTCTGCATGGTTATCCAGCAACGAATCTGAACGCTCGCAGAGTGGGGAAGCCCAATCCATGGCCGGACCAGACAACTGAGACACGATGTATGCCACTTTAGTTCTTGCAGTGGGAAAGTTATCAGACTGTAAGGTGAAGTGTATATCACACTGATTCAGGAACCCACAACATAGCTTAGGGTTGCCATCAAATTTGCTTGGCATAGGAAGATATAAACGGGGGAATACCCTGTTCTCTGTATATCCAGGCATAGAAACAGATGTAGTTGCTGATACCCCAGGGGTGGATGACGAGGTTTGCAGATTATCTTATCATTTAGACATCTCCTGAAGAAACTGAGCCATTTGGTGCTGCATAGCTTCCAAGTTTTCCAAACAGCCTGCAATACACTGGAATAAATCCATTCCAGACTCCAGTTCCATGGCCGGATCCATGGGGCCAGTGCAAACTGTGAGGTTCTGGTTTTGTTGTGGACCCGGGGTGGTGATAGGAGCAGACCCAAAATCAGATTTAAATGAAAATGTGGAACTTTTAATGTGTGGTTTAGTAGACATGAATATGGCAAAAGTAAAAGCCCAGGCAAAGCACTGAAGTGCACTTGGGAACTGTAGTGAAGAAAATGGGAGAATGTCCAGATAGTGACAGGCAAGAAACAGTCCAGTATGCAGGTATGGTGATCTGAAATAATATGCAGGCAGAGGAGATATAATCCAGCAGAGTGTAAGTGGAGGCAAGGTGCAGGGTGACAGCACACTCAGGTACTCAGGCAAAAGGAAGGTAAGTGGAGGGTGCAGGGAAGTCCAGCAGTTGGAGCAGGTAAGATAAACAAGCTAGGTAGCATTTCCAAGGAGGCAGGTAATGAGCACAGGAACTCTCTTTCAGCTGTCGCTGAGAAACACATTGCACTGGCAATGAAGGGAGGCTCTGGACCTCCCTAAATACCAAGTGCCGCACCGTGACTGGCCGGAAAGAGCATGTGACTCACCAGGATTGGACATCTGAATTACATGGCCGGAGGCAAGATGGCGGCGATCATGCCGGGTGGAACGGAAGTACAACTAGGCCTCACCAGCCCAGAGTGACAATGTGCCTGCACAGAACCATGCACAGCCAATACCCCACGCCAAACACCAGCGCCACCACCCGACACCACTGCCACAGCGACCTCACAGGTATTACCCATCGACCACCATGCTGAGAAACCCTGGTCGTGACAAGGACATCATATCCAACCAGTCCCCCAGCTCTTCACCTCCTCCTTTCCTGGATCTCCCCTCCCCATCCATTTTACTGACACTGACATCCTTCTCCCCTGTAACTGGAGAGGACGTTAAGGCCCATATCCAGTCCTCCCCCCCATCCACCTCTCCCCTCAACCCTATCCCCTCCCGCCTCCTCCGCTAACTCTTCTTCTGCCTGCTCCCATCTTGCCCACCTCCTTAATCTCTCCCTCTCTTCTGGCACTGTTCCTTCTGCATTCAAGCATGCCCTTGTCTCCCCCATTCTTAAAAAACCTAACCTTGATCCTAACATTCTGTCTAACTACTGACCAATCTCTCTCCTCCCTTTTGACTCCAAACTCCTTGAACGGATTGTTTACAACCGCCTCACCACATTTCTTTCCTCCCACTCCCTCCTTGACCCTTTTCAGTCTGGCTTCCGTTCTCTCCACTCCACTGAAACTGCCCTCATAAAAGTCAGCAATGACCTCCTTGCTGCCAAATCCAAGGACCACTAGTCCCTGTTCATTCTCCTTTACCTCTCTTCTGCTTTTGACATTGTGGACCACCCTCTACTGCTGCCACTCCCTTGGTTTATGTGACACTGCTCTTTCCTGGCTGTCCTCTTGTCTCTCTGACCGCTCCTTCTCTTTTTCGTCTCATGACAACTCCTCCCCACCACAGCCTCTTACAGTAGGTGTTCCACAAGGTTCTGTTCTTGGACCTCTCCTATTCTCTCTCTATACATCCTCTCTAGGTAAACTCATCCGCTCTTTTGACCTCCATTATCATCTCTATGCAGATGATACTCACATCTACCTTTCCTCACCTGATCTTTCCCCCTCTCTATCGACTCATATCTCTAACTGTCTCTCTGCTATCTCTTACTGGATGTCCCAGCGATTTCTCAAACTTAGTATGTCTAAGACACTGAGCTGATCGTCTTCCCACCCTCCCACATTAAATCATGTCCCACTATTTCTTTATCAATAGATGGCATAACTATCTCATCTAGTCCCAAAGTGCATTGTCTTGGAGTCATCCTGGACTCTCCCCTCTCCTTCAAACCACATATTCAGAACCTCTCGCAGTCCTGTCATTTCTATCTCAAGAATATTTCCTAGATCAGACCCTTTCTCACCTAGGATGCTACCAAAATCCTCATACATTCACTGGTCATCTCTAGATTGGACTACTGTAACCTCCTCCTATCTGGCCTCCCCAAATTCCATGTCTCTCCTCTCCAGTCTGTGCTCAATGCTGCTTCTCAGCTCATCTTCCTCTCCAAACTCTCTACATCTGCCTCCCCTCTCTTACAAGCCCTCCACTGACTCCCCTTCCCTTTCAGAACCAAATTCAAGGTTCTCACACTCACTTACAAAGCCCTCACCCATTCCTCTCCCATTTACATCTCTGATCTTCTCTCCCTTCACTCTTCTGTCTGCCCTCTTCAATCACTTAATACATGCTGCCTTTCTTGCCAATTGATTACTTCCTCCCACTCCCGCCTCCAAGATTTTGCCCATGCTGCTCCCCACCTTTGGAAATCCCTCCCTCTCCCCATCAGACTCTGCACCTGCCTACAATCTTTCAAATGAGCTCTTAAGACCCACTACTTCATTAAAGCCTTCCAGCTCTCATCCTAACTTGCTGCTACATCTTCCTTCCTCACCGCCTCCCCCATCTGTGTCACTCCAGTTCATCTGCCCCTCCCTTAAAGAATGTAAGCTATTTCGAGCAGGGCCCTCTACGCTCTTGTGCTTCTCCCTACTGTAATTTAATTTATCTCTTACTCTCTACTAGGGCAAACAACACTCGGCTGCTTATGTGGGTGTAAAGGTCGCTAATATAGCTATGTTTATTATACATGTCCATGTCCTGCTTTGTATTGTATTGTAAGTCGCTGGTTACTTATTTGTTCATGTACTTTGTAAGGCACTGCGGAACTCTTGTGGTGCCATATACTGTAAATAATGACAATAATAACAATAATAACTATGGGATAGATGTCATGACATTTCTCCCATCGTGCCCACTGCGGGAGCTGGAAGCCAGAGCTCAGGAGTGAACTCCAGCCTCTGGCTGCCACTGAGCTGTGGAGAAGGAGCTGGGCGCCCACTACTAACAAAATCTCAGTGGGCGCCCGGCAAATGGAGTCTCCCTGCGGTGCCGGGCTGAGGTGAGCCGGAGGAGGCAGAATAGGTTTTGTCTCCATATATATGTGACAGTTCCACCCTGTTCCAGCCCACTTTAACCCCTGATCTTATCACTGTGCTTGGTGGTGTACTACTCAGCTCCGTGCGGGAGCCCAGTATATCCACAACATGACCGGCTGGTCCGCTGTATGCTCCACTACATCTCCACTGCCTGTGTTAATAACTGTGAGCTTGTGTGTCTACTACAATACTTTCCTGTTGGTGTCTAATACTAACAAGTAGTACACACAAGTCAACAGAATATATGTGCACGACAGCCTCATAAATTCTAGGTCAAGGATGAGGACAGGGGCGATGCCTTAGATTAAGGGCAGGATGTACTAAGGGCAGAAATGTGGTTAAACCCCGAAATGCCATTTTCAGGGGTTTGACCACATTTCTCAGATGTACAAAGCTCCAGAATGCAAAGCATTCCAGAGCTTAGACCTTTAGATGGCATTACCCAATAGAAGCCTATGGGTTTCTTTCCATGTCCTGCATTGAGAGGGATCCAAACGGATTCCTCCCAGTATGCCTAGCGGCGCCAACATCATTCTGTGAATGCACAATAGGATGCCAGAGGGACTTCTGCCCTTTGCTATTTTCTACGTACATACCGGCGATAATATAACCCGTATGTACCCAATAAGTGGCAGAATGTACAGCATCGCAGATGCAATGCTTATTACAGTACATCCCGACCTTAGACATCAAATCACTGTATATTTTACATTGGGAGACAGCATAGGTAGCTGTATTCCTGATAAAGATGTTCTTAATTTTTGTCAAAAGGCCCATACACATGGGATGGTATATAGTAGTTTATTTGGGGTGAGCGTTGGACTTGGGGCCCCCTGAGCTGTTCTGGCTGGACCTCTTCAGGGCATCACCATTTAACACATATAGGCCCTCATTCAGACCCACTCGCAAGCGGGCGCACGTACGTTAGGCGTACGTACAAAAATATTTAAATTCAATGGCTCGCTCGTATTTTCGTTCGCATCTAAAATTCCTCCCTAAACTCTGACGACCCCTCCTCTAACTAACGAACGTACGAAATAGCGAGCGTACATCCCCGAAATGGCTTGAAAGGAACGCACGCACACGTATAAACAGGAAGTGGCCTTGTCAGATGTCGATTACCTGCTCCTTTATTCTGCCTACCTCCATCAATCGTATCATGCCAATCAATGTATCAATTAGCTTAATTGTTTGTTTTTTTTCAACACAATGCAAGAAACTTTACTCTTGTCCGTGTTTGTGTTTACCCGCAGAATACGTACGGATGAAACATTCGCTTTTATTGTTCAAAAAACATGTGAACCACAATTAAACAATTGTACTATTGCTGTGGATCCCCGCATATTTCCCTGGGTTCATTTCTTTATTTAAATTTGCTTACGCATGTCACTGCATCAAGCCTATCATAACTCTCCAGAGATTTCTGGCCCTGTCGAACACATGACTCATACACTAACCAATAAAATTGCTCCTGTTAATTTCCAAAATACATTAGCCAATCAGAAAATTTTTACACACTTTATCAAAAATGATTTTTAAGAAAAACACCATTGCCATCATGAGAGCCTCCGCATTCACCAGGCGTGAGCTGCTGGTGCTTACGGAGGTCATGGATCGCCGGATCACCAGCCAGCCTCAACCCATGACCAACCGGCAGAAGCGCTCCGCGTATGCGGAGGTACGGTCCCGCCTGCGGTCCTTCGGCTCACGCCGCAACATCGGGCAGCTGGAGCGCAGGTGGTCCGACCTGCAACGGCGAACGCCCCGCTTGCTGGCATGCTTTCGCATGCAGATCCTGGCAAGTAAGTGTTATGTATTGTGGTTTTAATGTTTGTGTTTGTGGGGCAAACTGCGTGTGCATGTTTTCCTGTCTGTTCTATTTATTATTTGTACTCATATCTGCGTCTGCATGTTTTCCTCTGTTCTATTTATTATTTGTACTCATATCTGCGTCTGCATGTTTTCCTGTCTGTTCTATTTATTATTGGTACTCATATCTGCGTCTGCATGTTTTCCTGTCTGTTCTATTTATTATTGGTACTCATATCTGCGTCTGCATGTTTCCCCTCTATTTTTTATTTTTTAATTCTACTGCTATTTTTTTTGGTTTTATTTTTTATTTTTTATTTTTTTTTGGTTTGGTTGCCCGGATTTGTCCATAAACTAAACGCAATTTCTTTGACATATTTTAGGGGGACAGCCAAGACTCCGCCGTCAACGTCCATCCAGACGGCGTTCCCGCCCACTCTCCCCAACCCCCAGCCAACACTCCACCCCAAATCTTTCCCCTATTCCCCAGTCCTCCCCATCCTTCCCAGACCCTCTCCCGGAAATGTCGGGCCTCCTTCCCCTCCGTCCCACTTCCCCCTCTCCTCCACCCACCCCTCTTCCAATTACCCCCTCCCCGGAGTCCAGCATAACTCCGCCCCATTCTTTGGGGAATGACGGATCCTCCGAGGAGGATCATGGAGGTTTGGCCGGAGCTCCCGATTTGTCTCCCGGTATGTTTTTTTTTTTTTAAAGCACAAACTGTTTGTATGTAATCATGTGTCGTGCCTTTCTTCGTGTTTTTGTGGCTTGACTTTTGTTGATTGTGAAGGTTTGCCTTTACCTCTTCCTGGTGATTTAAGCATACACATATCATACCTGTGGGAATTTGTACCTAGGCCTTGTATTTTTGCCAGCCCACCCTTTTTATTTCTGTTTTTGGGTTTAGGAGTGATTTGGTTTTTTTTTTAAGTTTTTCTGTGGATTCCCTATTGTTGTATTAACCCACACACTTTTCTCACCCACAGAGGAACAGAGGCGTCGGCAAGAGGTGGCGGATGTTGTGGGGCAGATGCGCCAACATGTAATCGGCCTTCTGGTGGCCCTCGACCGGCTGTCTGGCCTCCTTCGGCATTAGATTTTTTTTTTTGTTTCTATTTTCCAAATAAATTTATTAAGACAAATATACGTTGTGGCTCATTTTTAAAAACCAAAACCAAGATAGTTTAGCCTGACATAAGTTCCTGCAAGGATTTCCCTTTTTTAAAAGTTAGATTGTGTTTTGTCTTTGTATGTCAAACAGACACCAGAAACACATAACAGTAACAATGTCATTTCCCTTTTTGGGTGTAGTGTCAATTACAGATTTCTACATTTTCCAGGTTCCTACTTGGTGCGCAAGCTGCTTAGGCCAATCTTACAAATCCCAAGGTTGGGCCAGGCTTCCTTTTGGTGTGGATTGGGAAGCTGAAAACATATTTCAGTTTTGCTCAACTGGCGTCAGTACTGGTTTACCCCTTAGTCAAATGTAACTTGTGTTAACCTGGTTACACTTGCTGTTAACGTCCCAAAAAAGGAAGACCATTTCACTCTTCAAACATTTATTCACAACATAACAGAGAAAACAAAGTGGTCACTCCCAAAAAAAATACACAGTGATAAATTCAAATACAACACATACCAAGAAATAATTAAATAAAAACACAAAATCAAGAACTGGTTGACGAAGGACCATGCCAACATGATTCCACAAACATGGCGTTGCGATATGGGTTCCAGAATATATGCCCAAAAGGACCAGATCCAGGTTTGGTAAGGGTAGCAGGAAGTAGTGAGCGTTGGAGTGCCAAAGATTATGTGAACAAACAGAAGATGGTGAGAAAAATAAAAATAAATTAGATGTTCGCCAAAAAACACAAACACATTAGGTATAAACACTGGAGTTTTGTTCAAACTTACCTAAAAAATCTGGCCACCACATCATCGCGTATGGCCCCCCCACATACTGACCTTCGACCAACCTCGGGGGGGCCATCCTCAGGTAAGGCATCCTCTGGCTGCATTGGGACACCACTCCTTATGGCAATGTTGTGAAATATCCCACACAGGACCACAATTTTCGACACCATATCCGGCACATACATGAGCTCGCCACCAGAGCGGTGGAGGCATCTGAATCGGCCTTTTAAAAGGCCGATACAGCGCTCCACCACTTGCCTGGTGGCTGTAAGTGCGGAATTATACGCACTTTGTGGCCCTGGTGTGGGAGCCAAATAAGGAGTGAGCAGCCAGGACATGCAAGGGTATCCACTGTCTCCTGTGAACAAAAATAGACCACATCAGGAACACTGTGTATCAAGCTTAACATTGTTATGTACTAAAGGTCTCCACTTACCCAGAAGCCACGCATCACCAGCTTGTAGGTTGGTTAATTTCTGCCATATCCCTGATTGCCGGATGACGAAGGAGTCATGAGCACTTCCGGGTAATTTAGCATTCAGGGACAGGATCTGGAGGGAGGCATCACATACCACCATTACATTCAGGGAGTGATAGTGTTTCCTGTTTCTAAATATTGCCTCCAGCCGTGCTGGAGGCTGACGTGGTATGTGAGTACCATCCACAACCCCTATGATGTGTGGGAAGCCAGCTATTTGGTAAAAATTGGCCTTGGCCACACTAAGGGCACCCATATCCAAAGGCATTTGAATAAAATGATGGAGGTGCTTGAAAAGTGCCTCCATCACTGCCCTCAGGATCCTGGAAAAGGAGGATTGGGAGATGCCCGCCACTATTCCCACCGTTGTTTGAAATGATCCTGAGGCACAGAAATGTAACACTGCCATAAATTGCGTCAGTGGTGGTATTGCTGTTGGACTGTCAATTTGCCGCTCAAGATCACTTTCTATTAATGAGAGAGTGTCTATGATGATTTTGGGAGGCAGACGGTAGCGTCTTAAAACCTCATCATCGGGCATTCCAAAAAGGGTGACACGTGTTCGAAATATCTGGGGCCTTGCATGCCTACGATGCCTACGCCTGGGACGAGTTTGAGGTTGGTCGTCTTCCGGGAGCAGGGCCAGAACAATTCGCCCCAGATCTACCTGAAATTCAAAGTTTACAATGTAAGGCTTTTGACCCACCCCAAAAGTAATAAAAAACAACTTAGCTTTCTGATACCATCCTTAGCTGCTTACATGCCGGGGTATTGTCATGATACGTATAAACTGTAAAAAAGCCAACAATGAGACTTCAAAAATTTAGAGGGTGTTTTTTTGGTTTAAAAATTGTTGCAAGCCAACACAGAAAATAGCGGAAAAACACATTTGGCCATCGATGAAAACGACATTGCACACCGTACGTCAAATAGGGTTCAAATGGACCCAAAAAATGGAAAAGGGAAAAGCAAAACTGGATTATATGATAAATAAGCCGTCAAAAATGCGGTAATTAAATCGCAAATGCAAGTCACTACACCAACAGTCAAAAATGCGGTCATTAATTCGCAAATGCAAGTCGCTACACCAACAGTCAAAAATGCGGTCATTAATTCGCAAATGCAAGTCACTACACCAACAGTCAAAAATGCGGTCATTAATTCGCAAATGCAAGTCACTACACCAACAGTCAAAAATGCGGTCATTAATTCGCAAATGCAAGTCACTACACCAACAGTCAAAAATGCGGTCATTAATTCGCAAATGCAAGTCACTACACCAACAGTCAAAAATGCGGTCATTAATTCGCAAATGCAACTCACTACACCAACAGTCAAAAATGCGGTCATTAATTCGCAAATGCAAGTCAAAAAATGGACTTACCCAACTCGAATATATAAGATTTCCACAAAAAACTTCTTTGGGTCCGAAAACCAAAAAAAACTAAAAAAGATGAAATGAGTGTTAAACAAATTAACGAACCACAAAACAGAAGAATACACCAATTGGCCACAAATTTGAATGCACAAAACTTACCAAATCAGGAAAGGATGTGGAAAAAATGAAAAAAATGCGAACGGAAAAACCAAAGAAATGTAGCAAAAACAAACAAAAAACCAACTCTGCCAAATCCTCCAAACGCAAACAACCAAATCCAAACCACTTAACCGACAACACTCCAACAACCCCACCTCGACTCCACACACACCAAGCCATAAATAGTGTTTATTTTCCCGCACAAATTAAGGATGAATCATAGGGACGCACAATCAATGATGCGGCCGCAAACTAAGGATGCATGTATAAATACGTCACGAAATCACATAGAATTTCTGGATGATTTCATGCTGGAAGCAGAGACATGGCTTCAAACCAGGGAAACAATGGTCAAAATTGCGGCGGTAAGGCCTTCATGCATTTTGTGTCAATGATTCTTTTAAAACATAATATTGTGCAAGTTGTGAAGTGGCTAAATCTGCATATTTACCCAAATAGGTGAGGAGGATGACATGGAAGAGACTGCTGGCCCCAGTCAACCCGCCAAAGCTGCCAAAAAAAAAAGGCAGCCACATTTCACAAGCAAGGAGATGGAGGTTTTGATCCAGAAGTGCGTTGACATCCTGCCCCAGGCAGCCAGGAATATGAGCCAAAGCCAGAAGTGGAGAATGTGGGAGGAGGTCGCCGTTGCTGTCAATAGGGTGGGTGATTATGTCCGTCTAGCCCGGGATGTCAAACGGCGGTAAGTAAACACTTTCCCATCCTATAAACAAACCCCATTGTAAAAAAAAGGATAATGGTTCCAAATTCATTCCACAGATGGGCAGACTTCAAATATCGTCTAAAGCAAAAACTTGCCGACAGGGCTAGGCATGCAAGGGGGACAGGTGGGGGTCCCACCCCTGTGTCATTGGAGTTGACAGACTTAGAAGAGATGGCACAGGGGTGTGTGCAGGCTGTGGAGGTGTTTGGCGTGTCCAACATGGATACGGACATGCCAGACTTTGCGGCTCCTCATGTTGGCCAAGGTAAGTCTTGTGATGTCACCAACTCAGAAATGCTATTGTGCCAATATGTAGATTCTAATGTGAGTCTTTTCTCCAATTTCCTAACAGAGACAGAGGCGGATGAGTCTGCTCCAGAGGGGAGCCTTGGGTGCAGAATTTCTGCTGGCTCTGCAGGGGAGGAACCAGTACATCCGGCTGAGGACCCTGCAGAAGCCAGTCCAGGGCGTGCCCCCTCGCAGGCAGTGGGCCTCCTCACAGAACTCAATTTTAAATCGGATTGCCATACGGAGATTCTGCAGAGGATGGACGCCAGTCTGATACGGGTGGCTGAGGCCCTGGAGCAAAATGCTGCGGCCAACGTGACCATTGGTCAGGCCCTGGCGGAAAATACCAGGGCCAACATCCGCATCGCCGATGCCCTGGAGCAGCTCGTTCGCCAGCACATGGTGGAGCCGACCTCCCTTCCTGCCGGAACATCCGGATCCTCCACCTCTGGCACAACATCAGCCAATCCTCCAAATGTGCCTAGCCCTGTGCCTAGTCCAGAGGCCACAACATCTGCCTCTGGACAGGCCAGCCCGATGGCATCCCGGACCCGGTCTGGCGCCCACCCTCACCCAGCCAAACGGGCGAGAAAACGGTGACAGCAATGGCGACTTTTCCCACACTCCTTCTGTGCTTGGCTCATATTCCTTTCTGGTCAAAACTTCCCTCTCCTTTCTTGTGAAATGTTTTTAAATTTTGAATTTACGCTTATGTTAGTAGTTATGTTATATTTTTTTTTGGATCAAATATCTTGGCCACAAAAAAAGGCAATACAATATTAGGCCAATTTGTTTGTGTGTAAACAATAAATTAAAAACAAAACACTGACATTGTATTGTGACATTATTGTACAAATGGGTTACATTTAATCCTGGCCTTAAACGCAAAAACTGACCCTCTTTAAAAAAAAAAAAGGCCTCTTTAAGGAACGTTTAAAAAATCACATAGCGATGCAAATTCCACAGTAAACCAAAAAAAAGGGGAGCTAATTAAAAGATGATGACATTATTGTTACAATAGGCCATAACCACCAAATTGTGGCCAAAATAAAACCCCAAAAATGTACGCTAATTGATTGTGTAATCATGACATTAGCAGCTCTGATTTCCACCTGCGTACGCTTTTGTGCTATCCCAATAAACTGCTTTCCAAACACATACCAAGCCGGATTTCAATCCAACACTAATTACTTTACTGACCAGCCGCGATTAATCGCTGCACCATCGTGGAGTCCCGGGACGGAGGAGAAGGCCATCGCCAATGTGGTCGAGTAATCCTGACCCTAAGCTGTGCGAGCATTTTGAAGGGAAAGCGGATGTTTCAGTGACGTATGAGACGGTCCGAACACATTTGACGTTCGCATCTGCTAATGTATGTACGCCCCAAAAACGCCTCGCCACGCCTGCGTTTTTTCATCTCCACCCCGTCAACACCCAAAAACGCCCTGTTCTGTCAATCACATTTGACATGTCACTTCCTGTACGCTATTTTAGGAACGAGAGAAAAAAAGCTCGCAATCTGCCGTACGCACATGCGCAGTGTAACACCGACGCATGCGCGGTTAGTCAACATCGGAACGCAACGAGCGTACTGTTGTTAACGTGCGGCTCTGAATGAGGGCCATAGTCACTTTGTATATCACCTTCTTGTTTTTTTATTATTTGTGTTTTTTTTCACACATATTCTACTTTTATTATTATCTTAACACTCATTAGTTACTTTTACACACTTGATACTCTAACACTTCACTGTCACCCTTCTTTTCGTGTGATGCCCTGGGAAGGTTTTGGCTGGACTGTCTTTTGGGGTGCCTTGCATCCCAGATATGAACCCCAGAGTGTTAGGGACCTGCTCAAAGAGGTGACCTTGACGCTGGTGGGCAGGCCCGTATCATTGGTCATTGATATGCAAACTACCTCTGAAATTCTATTTAATAAATTTAATGTAAACAGTAATGATCGCATAGTGCATCTGCAACCCTGTTTTTGTATATGTTACTTTAAAATCTAAGCATGATGGCACCTTTCATTACCAGTAGGATGTGCAGTCTAGAGCCCCTCCCTATACTCCATATTGTATATTCATACACACATCTGAAGCCTGAGATTGCTCCAGTCTAGATTTGCACCCTCCCTGCCACCCCCTCATTTATGGTTTTAAGCAGGGACCTAGCCTTTGACTGCACCAGGCAACAGGCATAATCTTAAGTAAATCCTATTTATATTGTTAGTGTCAGTTTATTTGGGGTAAGCGTTTGGACATGGGGCCCCCTGAGCTGTTCTGGCTGGACCTCTTCAGGGCATCACCATTTAATACATATAGTCACTTTGTATATCACCTTCATGTTTGTTTATTATTTATGTATTTTTTCACACATATTCTACTTTTATTATTATCTTAAAACTAATTAGTTACTTTCACACACTTGATACTTTAACACTTCACTGTCCTGTCACCCTTCTTTTCGTGTGATGCCCTGGGGAGGTCTTTGGCTTGACTGTCTTTTGGGGTGTCTTGCATCAGAGATGTGAACCCCAGAGTGTTAGGGACCTGCTCAATGAGGTGACCTTGATGCTGGTGGGCAGGCCCGTATCAGTGGCCATTGATATGCAAACTACCTCTGAAATTCTATTTAATAAATTTAATGTAAACAGTAATGATCGCATAGTGCGATCATTACTTTGTTTTTGTGTATGGTATACAGTATACTTTGTTTTTGTGTATGTATACAGTAGATTAGCTTGGGGGTATCTACTGGAGTCCAGATTTTGGGCTGCAAAATTAGTTTGGTCTACAGGAAAATGTGTGTAGCCACTTGAGAAAATAACATGTCAAGAGCAGTTTAGGCATAGCCTATTTTGTCTTGATCTTCCAATCAAAATCGTCCCTTGGGATGGAAACCTGATATAAATGAATATAACACTAATAATAGAATGAACTTAAGCATACACACATTGTGTTGACCTCCGAATAAAGCTTTAAAATAATGTATAAATTTTGTGAGCAAAAAAATGGCTACCTAAGAAACACATTACAAAATACTGTATGAAATTTAAAACCCCTCAAACTTCTCTGCCTCAACAGTGTTTTTCTTTTTCAACAGATTGAACAATAGGGTACATCTCATGGAACTTTAAGACTTTCATCCTTAAAAGCACTGAGTCATCCCTGAGAGATGTGCGGACAAAAAGACAGCTGTGGCTGCCAGGAAGCTTTCTCGCACAGCAATAAAGACTGCTCTTTTATAATTTTCAAGTTCACATTCTCAAACATTCATCTTGGTTTATACCTGCTGCTTAACCCAGTGTGTACATCTTAACATGGTCCTGTGTAAGGGGATCACAAGGACATTAAAGGACAGGATGTGTCACAGTGACAGCTAAATTCACTCTCTTCAGTCAGTCAGTTCCAAAACCTATGAAAACAAACTGCAGTCTGTAATCACCACAAGTCCTCTCCTTTTCATCTGGGGTCCGTCTGTGTGAGCAGTACACAAGCTGGGTGCTGTATACTGTAGCTCAGCCAAGGCATTCTTCTGATTATTATTTTAACCCTAACAAGATCCCATTCATTCTTCATTCCCTTCCTTTATTCTGAAATGTCCTTGTCCATCTTTCGTTCCTTTGAAACTGACCTTGTTATGATCTGGTGCACAGACCTGAATGAATAATTCTATTGGTTTACAGCATCCGCCATGGATATTTTAGCGGTTTGTTGGGTGTGTTGCTTTGTGTACCAAGAGGATCACAAAAGAGACAATTCTGAGGGGCCCTAATTATCACAATCCACATCTCACATGCGGATGGAATGAGATAGATTCGCCAGGATTCGCAATGTGATATTTGAATACATCGCAAGAATGTATGAAATATCGCATGCAGGGACAGAGCTTCCGAGAATAATCTGTCCCTGTGATTCCTTCTCCGAACACTTCTCAGGGTATTTTTCACAAAAAATACCCTACGGAGTAAATTTACTAAGCTGAGAGTTTGGGAGAGTTTGCAAACTCTGGAGAGTTTGGGCATTTATTCCCACTCTCAAATTTACTAATGTCAAACTCAGGATAGAGATCTCCTTTGCTACGGGAAAATACTGGAGAGTTAGCAAACTATCCTCAATTCACCATCGGCAAAACTCAAGAACCTTTTCACTAGTGAATATAGGATTCTGGAATTTACCAAGCAGAGAGTTTCTAAACTCTCATGAGATGGGAAAACTCTCCTGTAAAAACTTATGAAAAAATACACCTGCCTGTGATCTGAGAGTTTGGCAGAAACATACACAGATCGCTGTGATCCATGTATGTTTCTGCCTGTAAATATAGAAAAAAAATTAAATATCAGAAAAAAATGATATAGGGTCCCCCCCAATAGCCTAACTAGCCCCAGGCTTGCCAGCCAGTCCTGGTTTCTAAAATTATGGGGAACAAAATGTGTAGGGTTCCACCATCATTTAGAAACCAACACCAGGCTGCAGGGCCAGTCCTAGTTTTAAATATAGGGAAAAAATTGCGTAGGGTACCAAAACGGCCGGGCTGTAATGCCACAGCCCGGAGACCATTTCACTGGGGCTCGGGGGCCAAAGCATTATTAGCCCAAGCCAGGGATCTCAGGGGAGGTGGGGACCCCCCAAGAAGGGGCCCCCCCGAAACCCCAGGCTTGGACTAAAATCAGTGGCTCTTGTCTGCACCCCTGGAGCATTGGGTACGGGGGTAATAATGTAAAAAATAAAATAAAACTATTGTATTTTACAGTGGAACTACAGGTGCTAGCATGCCTGCCATTTGGCACTTGTGGAACTACAAGTGCCAGCAGACGGGCAGCACCTGTACCCCCACTGTAAAATAAATAGTTAAATAAAGACAAAACACACACACCATGTCTAATAAAGCTTTATTTCATACACCTACCCATTCACACATATTTACCTATACCAGATGCCTCTGGCTCCCCCACAAGCCGCCCCCGCTACCGACCCCCCCCCACAACTTCCCCCACTAAACAACCCCCACTCCACTTCTCCCCCACTAAGCTGACACAGTATCTGCACGGTGATTGGTGATCAAGTGAGCACCATTGTACCTCTGGACAGCTGATCCCTGGGCCCCTTCATTGTGGCCCCGGCATCTGCCGGTTTACAGCACAAGTCAGATGCAAGGGTCATAGAGGGGCAGAACAGATGGTGTAATGGTTAACATTACTGCCTTACAGCACTGAGGTTGTGGGTTCGATTCCCACCATGGTCCTACCTGTGTGGAGTTTGTATATTCTCCCTTTCTCCCTGTGCTTGCGTGTCTTTCCCACACTCTAAAAATATACTGGTAGGCTAATTGGCTCCCCCAAACAATTAACCCTCGTGTGTATGTGTGTGAGCAGCATGTGGTAGGGAATATAGATTGTAAGCTCCACTGATGTGAATGGACAAATATTCTGCTCTGCGGTATGTGGGCCTGATTAAGACCTGCTCGCAAGCAGGTCGATGTTGGCCCAGCTCTGTCGTGCGCATGCGCTAGACCCGGATAGCGACGGGCAAACCATCGCTCCGGGTCTCGCACCAAAGGGGGCGTGCTGTCAATGTTGAGTGACAGCACGCCCCCTTTGGTGGGTGTGCCGGGAGTGTGGCTGCCCAGACGGAGGCGTTCCCATGTCAGTGGGAGTGGTTTTGGCTCTGTTTGAGCTGAAAGCACTCTAGACCCTACCATCTTACTGGCCGCTCGCTATAGCTGTGGGAGGCCGCTCTAAAAATCAAGAAGGACGGCACTGATTCAGAGCGTGTACTCTGTCAGAGAATCCGGCTCTGAATCATGGCCTGTGTGCCCTATATAAATAACTGGTAATAATAATAATAAAAATAATAATAATAGAGCCAGATCCCGTGATCAGCTGACTGTACATGAACTCCCATTGCCACTCAGATAAAGGAAGCTATGGTGATCTGGGAGCAGTTTGTCAACAAATTTGTGATATACAGTAATTCAGTAGTTCCATCTACATCAAGCTGACTCTATGGCATTAGTTGTATATCTCTGTAGTAGCACATAGTTGTGCAATAAGGCCCCACAATGGCCAAACCAATATTCTTTAGGGAGAGATGTACAGATGTGTCCTCATACACTATTGCTGCAGTCACATCAAACAACCCTCTCGGTGCACCACGTCACGTGCAACTCTGTTTGCGCTGTGTCTTTTTAGACCAAAAATGCGTCTTCGTCACATTGGGCCAGATGTATGAAGCTCTGGGAAGTGATAAAGTGCAGAGTGATAAGCGACCAGCCAATCGGCTCCCAACTGTAATTTTTTAAACACAGCCTGTAACATGACAGTTGGGAGCGGATTGGTTGGTCGTTTATCACTCTGCACTGTATCACTTTCCAGAGCTTCATACATCTGCCCAATGTGAGTAGGACGCACCAGGACACTGCGCTGATTAATATGATATGCGATTAATTTGTGTGCGACTGAGTCTAAATCTGTATACGAAGTGCTATGATGCAGTGGTGGTGGCTATTTTCCACAGCAAGTTCCATTGTGCTTTGTTTACACACTCAGTCGCACACAGAAATATATAGTGTTGCATATCAAATTACTCAGCACATTGCGCATTAGACACTGTTTTGCCTAGTATAGATATACACAACAGATGAGACTTTTATATATATATATTTTCGAAGTGTAAATATTGAAAAAATGTGTGACAGACATACAGTAAGGGGCAAATTTACTAAAATTCATATCTGGTCGAGTTTTGCCGATTAGTAACTCGATTTTCCTTTGCTGAAACTCGGGTGATTTAAGGCTTCTGAAACACTCAAATTTACCAAGAGCCGTGCTTAGCTGAGATCGTGTTTTCCGATGGTGTATGTGATCAAGATTTCTCCCCCGAGTTGCAAGTGTCTGAACGCAGTCAAACACTCCAGAACAAGAAGCTTGCACATATCAGTGAGATATGTAAAGGCTGCTTGTGTTTTTGATGTAAAAAAGGGTTAAATGTGAAAAAAAATAACGTAGGGCCCCCCCCAAAAAGCATAACAAGCTCCAGGTGCCTCAGCCAGTCCTGGTTCCTAAAAATACGAGAAATAAATGAGTAGGATTCCACCATATTTTAGCACTGAGCCACTCTGTGTTTAAAAAAAGGGGCAAACAAATTGCGTAGGGCTCCCCCTATTTTTAAACCAGCACTTGGCTCAAAATCAGCCAGGGTGTAATGCCACAGCCAGGGACCCTTTTACCGGGTCTCCCCAGCCAAAGCATTATCACCCTAAGCTGGTTAGCCCAAGTCGGGGATCTCAGGGGAGGTAAGGACCCACCCAATAAAGTGGTCCCCCCTCTCCCAAGCACCCCAGGCATAAGCTGAAGATTGGGGCTCTTCCCCGCACCCATGGGCGGTGGGTGCATGGGTAATAGTGTTGAAAACAGAATTAAACTATTATTAACATTTTACGTAGTACTGTGTGTGTGTCTTGTGTTTTTTTAATTATTTTTTACAGCGGGTGTACAGGTGCCGGCCGTCTGCTGAGAATTAGTTTCACAAGTACCAAAGGGCAGGCATGCTGGCACCTGTAGTTCCACTGGAAAAAACAATAGTTTAATTCTATTTTCAACACTATTACCCCTGCACCCACCGCCCAAGGATACAAGGAAGAGCCCCAAGCTTCAGCTTACGCCTGGGGTGCTTGAGAGAGGGGGGACCACTTTATTGGGGGGTTCCCCTACTCCCCTGAGATCCCCAGCTTGGGCTGACCAGCTTGGGGTATAATGCTTTGGCTGGAGAGACCTGGTGAAAGGATCCCCTGGCTGTGGCATTATACTCCGGCTGGATTTGAGTCCAGTGCTGGTTTAAAAATAGGGGGAGCCTTATGCAATTTTTCTTTCCCTATTTTGAAACCAGGACTGGCTCAGCAGCCCCATGATGGTTCCTAAAATATGGGGGAACCTTACTAATTTTTTCCCCCATATTTTTAGGAACCAGGACTGGCTGAGGCTCCCGGGGCTGGCTATGCTTTTTTATGGGGGAAATCCTACGTCATTTTTGAAAATAAATTAAATCTTTATGTAGTATACATGCAGAAATATACACAAATCACACTAAATCTGTGTATGTTTCTGCCAAACTCGCAGCTCAGGAGGTGGTCTATTTGAAACTTGTACTGTATTTAGGTCAGAGTATGCAACAATTACACCCATAATTGTAATCATGATTGTTGGTAAATTCCCGAGTTGTATCTTTTTCAGTGAGAGTACTTTCGAGTTTGGCCGATGGTGTATTTAATCGTGTTTGCAATCTCACCTGAATTTTTCAGTGTAAATACAGAAATCTCTATCGAATTTGTCTTTAGTAAATTTGCGAGTTGAAAAAAAATGCCTAAACAAGTCCGAGATTGCAATCTCGATCAAACACGAATCTTAGTAAATTTACCCATCAGAATGACTGTAATACCCGATCCCATGTCTTGGCTCCTAGAGATAAGAATTTGTTGTCAATTACCCACACAATAGACCATTAGTAAAATGTCAGGGACTTCTTAATCAGTGAACCCTCTAAAAGCACGTAAGGAACAGGAAGCTTTGTTTTTATACCGACTTGGAAATGGTGATGATCAATGCTGGTCACCGTTGACCCATTTTCAGACCCAACTACTACTTGTGAATCCTTACGTCTCTGTAATCAGAAGAAGTCACCAAGTGCTTTGGTTGATACGTTTCCATGTACGTTTTCTAATATTCTAGGAAGGCCTAATATCATTGTGCCACTTGGGGCCATTGTTCACCAAAGACCACATAGATTTCCAGTAAAAGTATGTGGTCATCATACCCTTGTAAAGTTTAAACACTGTAATTTTCGCTTAGCCCTAGATACCTTTTATTTTAACATGTGCCACCATCCAGGGTGCCTACAGCTCAGTAATAAATGTATTTCTCTCACAGGGCTCTATTTACTACAATCCGCATATTGAATGCAGATTGTAGTGTGATATTACCGACTGAATTCGCATTGCGAATTCAGCCAATATCACAGGGATTTACCAAAAATCCCTTGCAGGGACAGAGTTTGCGATAAAGCTCTGTCCCTGCGAATCCCCTCCGCACACTTATCACGGTATTTTTGCAAACAATACTGTGACAAGTGCCCGCGCATGCCCGGAATTTTACAAATTCTACTCCAATTGCCCTGCAGTAACTTTAGGTGATGCTAAAATAATGTGAAGAGGGTGTGAAAATACCCTTTTTCACTTTATTTTAGTAAAAATAATGTTACTAAATAGAGCCAACAGAGCTGTAATACCAGTTGGTTTAGAACTATCCTCTAATGAGGGAGACACATGTCAGGGTTAAGGTTTGCCACATATGAGAAAACAAGCATTAATTTCTGTCTACATGTCTATGATTATGTATGCAGCTGCAAATACATTTGTTCTTATTACTAAATTGAATCCACTTCCATTTTTTTTTTTTTTTACAATCACTGATCATAATGTAATACCTGCTGAATTCATACTGTACAACGCTCTCGTCTGCAACTCTGCATTGATTTTTCATCTGCACACGTCTTCTTAAAAGATGTGCTTAAATATCCACCTGGGCCGGCTAGACATCAACAGTTTATCCAAAGAAGGGACCAAATTCCCTGAAGGACTTGTTCTGAATATCTAGTCATTTATTACTAAGAGCATTAAATTATTCTCTTCTTGGTCTCTATTGTGAATCATAAAATTTCCTTGTGAAAATTCTAGCCATTTATTTTCTTCAGAGCTTTAATATATTGTGTCTTTTCTGGATGATCTGTCTGCAGCTGTAGATCACAGCAAATATTTGTCTTCAGTTTCTTATTTATTTAACTTTGAAGAGCGCATTCGTATTGTTGAATTACAAGGAAAGTCATTTGTAAGTGAGATGAGATATGCATATTACTCACAGAAAGAAGTTATTAAACAATGAAACTATTAAGCACAGAGGTCCAGAGAGAGGATACAGCACACAGGCAAATGTTAATATCTAAAATGAAATATAAATTATTTTTTTGTACAAAGTTCTTAGGATATAGAGCATTAACCCATAAACTGCTAAATGTTTTGCGCTGCTTTAAAAAATGGAGCAGGAATGCGAGGAAGGCTCAGTACAATGTTTATGATTATAGTAATTATGATTCATCTCATTGTAATAATAAAAACGTCCTGATTCAGAGATGTTTTTTAATGCAGCCGCAATCGCAGCCGCTATCTCAATAGTGGTGGTGGGAATACACAAATGCTAATGTCAGCCATTCCTTCATGCTCCCCCGTGCCATGGAATATGCAAACCCACTTTCAGACTCTGGGCCTGATTCAGAGCCGGACGCTCTGACCTGAGCGCTCGCTCTGAATCAGGGCCCTCCTACATGAAAATGGAGCGGCCTCTTGGACGCTCGCATAGCTGTGGGCGTCCAGCTATAGCGAGCGTCCATGATGATGGTCACGATGGTCAAGACCATCGCCACCATCAAGCTTGCGACGGAGACCCTGCGGTAGGGTCTTGTTTCCGCAAGCTCTGGAGTGATTTTGGCTCTATCAGAGCCAAAATCACTCCCACTGACATCACTACTGATGTCAGTGGGGCCGGCTTCAGACGGTAGGCGTTCCCATGGGAACGCCTCCGTCTGGCAGCCACGCCCCCGGCACGCCCACCAAAGGGGGCGTGCTGTCAATCAACATCGACAGCACGCCCCCTTTGGTGCGAGACCCGGAGCGACGGCTACCCCTTCGCTAGCCGGGTCTCGAGCATGCGCACGACGGAGCTCCCTCCGTCGTGCGCATGCGCAGTAGGGCACCATCGACCCGCTTGCGAGCATCCTGCGCTCGCGAGCGGGTCTGAATCAGGCCCTCTGTGCAGAGGCAAAAGCAGGATTTTTGCAGGGTGGTCTCTACACACACACATGCATATATACTATATATACTGTATATATATATATACAGATATATAGATATACACACAAATATAGGGGTCTATTTACTAAGCAGCGTTAGGAGACAGAGTGAAAAGTGATAAGGTGCCAGCCAATCAGCTCCTGTCATTTTACAATCACAGCCTGTGAGATGGCAGTTAGGAGCTGATTGGCTGGCACCTTATCACTTTCTTATCACTTTTCACTGTCTCCTAACACTGCTTAGTAAATAGACCCCCTACACATGTACATACACATGTACGTACATATATACACATATACATACATATTATATACACACATACATTTATATATATACACAGTTACCTTGCAGACCTGGCACCATGTAATTAAGCCCCACCCCCTAGCGTGAAAATGCTGTGAATAGCGGGTCAGCTGGGGGAGGAGCCAAATGAATTGCATCACACTGGCTCCGCTACCTCCCTGACCCATGAATCGCAGCATTTTGCCACGAGGGTGGCGGGGCTTAAGAGCATGATGCTTGCTCTGGAGTCTGTCAGAGACGGGGGGGTTGCTGGGTAACCCCTCCTGCATGCGCTACTGCCGTGGTCTGTGCAATTGCAATGGATATTGTAATCGATGCAACATCGGTCACACCATCGACATTTGGGGCAGCCTAGGGTCTACTCTAGTTACTCTCCTCAAATCCATGAAAACATGGCCTCTGAAGCTGTGGACTTACATTTGGGAATGCAGCAGCGTTCCCAGACACACCCATGACACTCCCGTAACACGCCCATGAAATGGCCTCTCCTTGCGATCACTTTAGATCATCTCCCAGTCTCTGTCCTGAAATGCCCAGGAACCGCGAACCCTTTCTTAAGTGTTAGTGATGCCATACACAGTTGTGAACACCATCGGACATTTGGGTTCATGCGTGCATGGTAAGGGCTTCCAGGACTTTTCTTGCATACAGAGTAGCAAATAATTGCTCAACTGCGGGTAACATCGAAACTGCATCCATCCCTGAATCAGGCCCTAACTTCATTTTCATTATCTGTTATCAGTTTGTTCACTCTATCTAGGGCCGACGAGAGTTGCGCCGGGCCCAGGTGACTGCAAAGTGACGCTGCACGCTGGGGAGGGGGGCGCTTGTGTGCCCCTCAGCCTGGCGCACAGCCAATGGGGGCGTGATCAGGGTGATTGCTCCCCCCATAGTCATCGGAGACTACTCTGGCTGCTGCTTTAGCAGCCACGAGCAGTCTCCCAGTTCAGCCCATGCACACAGCAGCGTGTGCTGTGCTGCTGTGACTTAAGAGGGAGGGGGAGCGGTGCCGGACCCGGGCCCCCATCGGGCCCCTGCAGCAAGCCCGGGTAATTTGTACCCACTCCACCCCCTCTCAGCGTCCCTGATCTAGCGTGCCTGTGATGCAGGATGACAGTGACATGTTCAAAGTCACAAACTCGGGTTCAAACCATAATCTGCAGTGAATCTCCCTGATTTATTTGATCATTTATTTAATCATTTGAAGTGAACCCATCCACAGATATACACCTTAGGACTGGAGTTGTATCTTTTGCAGTTGTCTGAGGCCTTGTATACAATGATGTGATGACACCAGTAGCACTACAGTATGTACTGTGTCTGCTCCTGATTGGCTGTTTGCTTATTAACCTCTCCAGAAGATGGTATTTCTTCCATTGGCATCACAAATTATGTAATATAATGTAGTCTAAAATCTGAATGAGGACCGGATTTTTTTTTTATGAATCAGTGTTGCTATACTGCCCTCTCACTATTTGTTTGTTTATACTTTATTGCCACTTTTTGTCGTGGAAGGAGGTTTTTGGGGTTGGAGTATAATCAGTGAGGACTCATGTTCATGCTATTCGCTTCTTCTAAACTGTTCACCTTCATGTCGCTGACATCTACTATCCTCCTGGCCCTATCACCAAGGTCAGCTATTCCTATATACTGTATCCATCGTACTACCGGCACTCCCTCAAGTAAACCCTGTTTTCTCGGGGAACTACAGTTATAGGGTAACCTCTGGCACTGCTCATACATATTTATCTTATTTACTTCCTTTAGTATGCCTACAGACAATACAAGTTTTCAGTCTCTACTCAGGGTATTCAGATACCCATTTCTGTTTGCTCCCACTCATCCAATCACTAACCAGTAGCATTAGTCTTATGAGAAGAGGATCATTACTACTCTCCTACTAACAAAGCTCATCCCAAGGGTCCTAATCTTAATCTACAAAACCCCAGTGATGTGATACTGCAAGTCTATGGGGTTTGTGCTAGGACCCCAAGAAGGCACACAAAAAAGGGGAATGTAAGTGTTTCACTGCTCTTTGTATAGACTATAGATCAGTCTGCTAATGGACATAAATAATAGGAGGCTCATAAAAATTATACAATGTAGCAGCAAAGTGTATCAGTAGTTATTGGGCAATAAGAGCCACTAAACAAACAACCAACAGTGGTAAGATAATATCAATATGATGGTTAGTTCAGTCCAGCGTGTAGAAGCAGGTTAGTAATGTAAAAGGCTTGTAAAGGACTCACAAAAGCACACATTTCCTGAGTAACGGTAACAGAACATTGTGATGGTTAGGATGATCTCTTCCAAATTACTAAGGGTCCCACTAGGAGACTTGATGCAGTGTCTCGAGTGCACTGATGGTCTGGGAGACTGTTGGAGGCAGTGTGCACTGATTATACCTTCTCCGAAAAGCCGTAACAGTGATAGAAGTTCCCTGAAGCAGCAACTAAGGTGTCTATTTACTAAGCCTTGGATGGAGATAAAGTACCAGCCAATCAGCTCCTGTCATGTCACAGACTGTGTTTGAAAAATGAGAGATAGAAGCTGGTCGGCTGGTACTTTATCTCCGTCCACAATATCTCCACCCAAGGCTTAGTAAATAGACCCCTATGCCGTTCAAAGTGCGTTCTGAAACCACAGTGAGAGCTGATGAGAGATACGATATGTAAATGCGTTTTGTTTCGTATTATAACAGGAATTTTAGCAAGACTTCATAAAGTTCCCGTTGTCATAAGGAATGATGACATAAAAAAAGAAAACGAACAGCTTATGGAGAAATGCGTCAAGTACATAAATAGCTTGGAGTGTTTGTACTGCTCTTTTATTGTATATATTGTAAATGTAAATTTATCACTCAGTGCTGATACAAATGTTGCCACTGAGATCCTTTATATTGCCTGTTGAACACTGCAGGTGGTCAGCTATCTTCTGTGTCCAGTGGAAAGGGATAACAGACATACCGATACCTCCTGTGCCCGCTGCAGGAGACACAGCAGTTTATAAAATGTGTTTTGAAGAGACAACTGAAACCGGGACCTTTAAACTCAGCTACACACTAAAGTTAAGTTTACAAAGAGCGTCTACTATTTATGATTCCATTAGATATTCTGCACTGCGTTTTAATTATTTATGACTTTTTATAGAGCTGCATAATATGTCATAATTTGAATTACTATCAGATTCATTTCATTACCTTCCAGACTTTTATGAGCAGTTGTTCATAGCGATATGACATTATTCATTGCAGTCATTTATGCAGTATTTTAATTGTTTTAATGAATCGATAAAGTATTTTTAATTTCTTCTTAGTTTCAATTGTATTTTCATCAAACAATGCCTAATGTATTGTTGATTTTATTTATCATGTGTATGTGTCTATTACCCCCGTATATGTCTCTCTATTTGTATGTGTGCCAATTCCATTCTTCCTCCATCATTGTGTGTCTGTCTCTAATTTAGTATGTGCACCTCTGCCTCCCACCTATGTCACTTTGCTCCTACCTTGTTTTTGTGTGTCTTTGCCTTTGCAATGTTGGTGTTTGTTCTTTTTCTCTCCCCCCACCCTTTGTGTGTTTGTATGTATCCCTTCTTATCAAATCCATTTTCCTACCTTCTTCTACCATTTTCCAAAATCACCCACTTTTCCCCTCTGCCCAGGGCTGGATTATGGTTTATGGTGGTCCCAGGGCAAAAAAATGGTGCTGGCCCTTACCAATAAAATTGTCAACAAGATATGCTGGCAATGTCATTAAAAGGTACAATGTGTAAATATTCACTGCACCACTAATGTGTAAAACACACTGAATTGGCCCCAGTTATTATTATTATCCTTTATTTATATGGTGCCACGAGTGTTCTGTATGACCGTACAAAGTGATATATATTTCTAGAATGGGGGGGAAAAGGGAAATTTGGGAAAAGGGATTCTGCACAAGAGAAAAAGTAGAATATAAATATAGATAACCAACTATAGATACAAATTACTGGAGAAAAACCTCCTGTTGAATTGAGATTGTTGGTGGTGCTCCCAAAAGTCAATTATTATAAACAGAAAAAATGTCCCTACACAGGCAGGTTAAGTGGACTCTTTTACTGGGGCACTCTTGAATAGTAGTTTGAAATGATATGATGAATATGATGAATTCATCATATCATTTCAAACTACTATTCAAGAGTGCCCCAGTAAAAGAGTCCACTTAACCTGCCTGTGTAGGGACATTTTTTCTGACCGTACAAAGTACATAAATAAGGGAACAAGAAACCAGTGACTTACAGTACAATACAATGCAGGACAAGGACAAGGTTTATATACATTGCTGCAATAGTGATCATCTTAACACTCAAATAAGCACCAGAGCATAAGCAAACAAGTGATAGGGGCCCAAGTGGGGAGTGAGAAGTAGATGAAGGTATAAGTAAGTAGAAGCACAAGAGGGTAGAGGGCCCTGCTCGTCAAAGCTTACATTGTAAAGGGGAGAGGCAGACAAACAGGCGTGACATAGATGGGGTAGACCGGGAGGAAGGAGCATGTAGCAGCGGGTTAGGATGAGAGCTGGAAAGCTTCATTGAAGTAGTGGGTCTTGAGAGCTTGGTAGGGAGCAGCACAGGCAAAATCTTGGAGGCGGGAGTGGGAGGAAGTAATCAGTTGGCAGGAGAGATGGCATGCACTTGTTGAGCGAAGAGGGCGGACGGGAGTGTGAAGGAAGATGAGGTCAGAGATGTAAATGTGAGAGGAGTGGGAGAGGGTTTTGTGGGTGTGTGTTAGAACCTTGAATTGGGCTCTGAAGGGGAAGTGGAGCAAATGGAGGGCTTGTAGGAGAGGGGAGGCAGAAGTAGAATGCTTGGAGTGGAAGATGAGATAAACAGCGGCATTGGGGACAGATTGGAGTGGAGTTCACATTATGCCACAGAAACCACAGTGCCTCCATGTTAGTGATGTTGCTATATGTGGGGGGCCCAGTGTGTGGGTGCCCTGGGCAATCACCCCTATTGTTGATCTAGCTCTGTCATTGCCCCTTACAACCCAATTTCCCACTTGCTCTACACCATGTCCCATCATCCGTTACTTCCACTTTTACCATTTTCATCCGTAACATTCCTACTCATCTTCTGCTGAAGACAATTGAGTCTGGGTGGCTGCTGATTAGAAAGGATGTGGATGTAACCCTGCTTTATCTGATGATACAAAGGTAAGATTTTCTGTTTCCCCTTAAGAATTGCCCACGTTTTATAACAGTACTGCCACAATAACAATTGTGCTAGCAGATAAAATTTAAATAATGTAATAATTAAAAAATAATGCTTTTTCTTTTCTTCCTTGAATAAAATACATTTTTGAACGTATAAAGGTTTATAAATAAATGTTTTCTATTTTTAAACTTTTTATAATTTTTTTTCCCATTTATAAATGGAAATTAAAAGCCAAAGCTGGCAAGCTGGCTCAAAGACTGGACTACAAAGCACTAATGTAACTCTTCCAGCTACAGGACAGAGGGTCTCATTCAGACCCAGTTGCAAGCACTGAGTGCTCACAACCGGGTCGATGGTTAGGCCCTGCGCACGCGTAGCGGCCACACTGCGCGTGCGCAAGCCCCCGAGCGAGAGAGAAATTCTCTCGCCCCGGAGCTAACTACAAAAGGGCCGGCTGTCGATGTTGATCGACACCTTGCCCCGTTTTGTAGGTGTGGCGGGGGGGTGGTTTCACAAACGGAGGTGTTCCTTAAGGAACGCCTACCGTTTTGTGGGCGGCCGCACTGACATCAGCAGTGATGTCAGTGTGGAGCTTCCTGCTCGATCAGAGCAGGAAGCTCCCTGGGGCTTGCGGCTGCCGAGACCCAACCTTAGGGTCTCGTCGCAAGCCCCGATGGACGCGATGGTCTTGACATCGCGACCATCACCCTGGTCGGTCGCTAAGCTGTGGGTGGTAACCCACAGCTTAGCTAGCGACCAGGAGGCCGCACTTAAAAATAGAAGCAGCCGCCCTCATTCAGAACGAGCGCTCGCTTCTTGCGAGGGCTAGAGTCCCTGGGACAGCTGAGAAATCACTGAAATACCCCGGCGTTATTTTATATTTTTTTTTACCAATTGTCGCACTGAGGGACTGATTCAGATCTGCACGCAATGGCGATATTTACACAGGTTCAGCAATTGTTAGCCATTACGAATGTGTGAAAGCCGCACTGCGCACATGCAGCGATTGTTTGCGATCGTGCACACAGAGGAATCACTCGCAAAGTAAGTAACATGTAGTCAGTGTTTGGGAGAGGTAACTGAGGGGGTGTTAGAAAAATGCAGGCGTGGCAGTCCATTTAAACACTGTTAAATTAGCCACAGCGTTCTTGATCGCAGAAGGAGAGTCCTCTGCTTGATTGGAAACCCGATATGTGTGCGGCAGCTTAGACTTACTCAGAGGGCTGATGGCCATCGAATCAGCATTTTATGTTTTCAATGTTTTCGCTTTTGTGTGTGAACCTGGGAGATGCTTTTAGTGGGCGTGTCTAAGCACCAGAAGGTGGATGAATCATTAGCATATTTTCGCAATTGTTCCGTGAGATATCGCTGCTGCAGTGGCAGGCCCAAAGTGATTTTCTTATTGCTGTGATAATCATTAATACAAAAATGTCTTAGCATGGCAAAGGGGCTGTTAAAAAAACCCTCCTTTGCTATTATTATAATTATTATTATTATTATCTATTAATAACATAGTGCCACAAGGGTTCCGCTTTGCCTTACAAAGCCATTTTGATAATATTACTGCTTATAAGCAATATCAAAATGACATTGATATAAAAGCACAAATAATTAATAAATAATGACTTGTCTTTTGTAACATAGTAAAAGACTTTAAAATATCAGACATGATTACATAGCACATTTCCTTTGTATAGCAATGCAAGCTACCCATATGGATGGACTCTGCTTTCCTGCACTGTTCTGGAGAAGCTACAGAGGCGAAGCAGACAAACCAGATTGCAAGATGCCAAGTAGCCGGGCTTTCAGCCAATGACACTTTTATTCAAAGCACAGTGGGCTCTATTTATTAACATTATTTTTACTAAAATAAAGTGAAAAAGGTGTTTGCATCATCCGATTCCTCACCCTCATCGTGTATACATCATCTTCGCACATTATTTTAGTTTCACATAAATTTACTAAAGGGCAATTTGAGTAGAATTTGTAAAATTCTGCCAGACCAGAGGGCAGCTGGAACTTGTAGTTTCTAAATTGTTGGAGAGCTATGCTGTGGGTTACCCTGGTATACAGCCCAGACCATGCACTGTAGATGCCTAAATGCTGCCTGCCCTGAAACTGTGAACTTCCATTGCCCATGCGCCACTGAAACTGTGGACTGCCTTTGCCCTTGGGCCACTGTCTTCATTGCTTCGTAGTGACGCACACACTATTTGCATTCCCCTGTGTGCCCATCGTGGCCCAGTCAGGCACTTTCTCTCTTTTATTTTCAACTTGAACCCACATGCTGGTTATGTCCCTTCCTTGGCGGATGCCAGAACTGGGCTGAGATGTACTTGCTCCAGGTGCCATGGCTCCATGCTACATCTCTGCGTGCAGAGCCCACAATCCTTCAGATAACCCTTCACTGTCCACCATGGATTCCAATATTTCAGTCGGAAACAATGTGGTGTACTGCGAGAGTCTACGTCGTGCCAACTGCTCACTAGGCTTCACTATCCAGATCTGGGCATGTCTGTAAATATCCACATAAAATTCTAAAATAACTATTACACTGTTGATTTCTTTATTTGGCCCTATAATTATAGCTTCTTTTTTTTTTGTTCATTTTACACTTATAATTAATGGGCTTGATTTGCTAATGTACTAATTGAACACCAGATAATAGCCAAAACCCCACCTTACAGTAAATGTATTCATTCACTCTAATACTTTAAACTGTGTGATATAAACAAAATCACAAGTAAATAACAGCTAATTATTTCTTAGAAAAGTGTCAATAATATATCCCAATCATTGGATGCATTTGAAAGCAAAAAAAACAACAACATTGAAACCAATATATGTTTATTTCCAGAAGGAAAAATATATTAAAACCACCACCGAGTGGAAAACTCATTGGTGGTTTTAACATATTTTTCCTTCTGGAAATTAACATATATTGGATTCAATTCTGTTTTTATGTGATACACCTTGATTAAAATTTTACTGGATTATGTTGGCCCTCTCTCTATTAACAATATATATATATGGATAATTGATTCAAGAGAAGACTGAAGAGGTATCCGATTTTGCCTGACTATAAAGATTCGTGGAATGTTATGAAGTGATCCATTCGGAAATGGATATTTACCTCTTCTGGGATTTTTATTAATCATTTCAGAGACCTGTACACTGCATATATTGGAACAATAATGACCTTTGGTAGAATTATTGCTTTTATTGGTTACCGAGTGACCATCCTGCCTAATTTGTTTTGCTCTCAGTGTGTTTTTTGTTCTTTAAAAGAAGAAACTTGTCTGCTGCAGCTTATGTGTCCCCTTATTCAGTGCTCACTACCTCTGGGTTTCAAGGCACCTCCGCTGTCCCTCCTATGCTGACTGCCAGGCATAACATGGAGACTATGATCTGTGGTCTTGACCATTCCCTCTATACAGCTATCACTCCGGCCACTGCTGTCAACCACTCTTATATACCCCATCCTCTGGTGCCGTGTGACCCCTCTCTCTGACCACATGACTATTTTTTTTCCTGCTGGCAGCGCTGCTTCCAGTGCCAGATTAAGGTCCACATGGGCCTGGAGCTGACCATTCTGACGGGCCTATTTGTGCTGCCGCAGAAAGTGAGACCAGCACGACTACTGATGTGAAGAGCGGGGGTGACCAGTGCTGTGGGTGTGTGGTCTGCACAGGGCTAGCACCATGGAGGGCATAGCTACTGCCTATTGTCAACCACCTCAATCTCTTTTCCACACACACACCTATCTATATATACATACAGCGATCACACTGACAAAAACAATTACAGTATGTGAGACCAAGGGTCCCATATTGTATAAAATGTGAGAAAAATAACGAAACAATAGTGTATAAAACGTATCACTGATCAGTGATCACCATCAGTTGTTTTTAGTAGTGACCCCACACATTATGCCAAATAGTAGTACCCCCAGTACACAATCTGGACCTGACTTAGAACCTTGCGCAATGCCAATGCTAACGGAGTTAAGCAATATTTATCATCTGCGCATGCTCCAAAATTTCTGAACACCCCTGCGGAGCATGCGGCACACTGTGTGTATGCACACAAATGGTGCTTTTGTGATCAAGACCCACAGTATCAGGGAAAAGTGATGGGTGATCCTGTGTGGTGACTGGGAGGAGGAAAGAAATGCACACAAATATGGTTTGTGTAATGGGCGTGTTACGCGAGTGTCAGTGAGATTGACTGTGTACACAGATGCACAGCCGCAGGCACAGGAGGCCATGGTCAGACGGAGAAACTGCACCTGCCATAGGGGTGGTGTGACCAGGGGCGGATTGGGATGGAGAACCAGCCCGGGAAACGTATGGACGCAGCCCTAATGGGGGCGGGGGTCTGTTGAGGAGATGTGGTCTTTCGAGGGGGGCAGGATCCCTGGTCATAGGGCCTGATTTGCTGCAGTTGTGTCTGTGACTTTAGGCTAATGACGCTACAATGCCCTCCCCTGGTGTACAGCCGTGCGTCCGAATATGCAAGTACTGAGGCGCCTACTGTCAGTGTCTAACGCCGGGTACACACTAAGCGACTGGCGGATCGGAGCGACATATCTGGCATATCTTCAGTGTGTACCCACTATGTCACTGACAATGCGCGCTCACACACGTTGTCAATGACATCGCCCATCGGACCTGCATGCAGGTCCGATGTGCGACATCGTAAGCGAGGGTCATTCTGCCGAATACAGCATTTCCCCACTCTCGCGCCGTTGCTCCCAGCATTGGCAAGTGTGTATGCACTTGCCGATGCCAGCACCCCACAGGGTCCCGTCGCTAACGAGGTCGGTACACACTAGAATCGTCTAGTGTGTACCGGCCTTAAGTCTTTAGACGCCAGCATCGGTCGCACCATTTGAACTTTCACCAGCCCTATGCCAGGTGCAGATCATCCATCTAAGTATGGTCACCAATGTAAGCAATTCTGCATCTCTATAGCCAAACCCCTGTAACCACCTAGGAACACCCAACACATTTCTAATACACTTTTTGGTACAAGCATCTGAATCTGCACTGCAACTCACACACATTCGCAGGTGAAAAACAATGCACAAGAAAAAAAGAAAACACTTTGTTTTTTTCCTGTGCGGCAATGTGTTTTATTGTTTATGATTTCTGTAGGAGCCAATGTGTTTGTTTTTCCTCTGAGACCAATGTGTTTTATTTTTTTTCTGTGCGGGTTGTGTTTTTTTTTTTTCTCTTGTGGGGACCAATGTGTTTGTATTTTTTCCTGTGGGGGCCAATGTGTTTTTTGTTTTTTGCCCTGTCAGGTGTGAATGTGTGTATTTTTTTCTTGTGTGGGCCAATGTGTTTCGGCAGCTCCAGGTGACGGAAAAGCAACATTTGTATAAAGTGGCAGGTGGATGACCACCAATAGACGCTGCTGCATGCGCTTCTCCATCTGACTCTGAATCAGGTCTTATACCACATTTTAGTACCCCCAGAACACACTATGTCACATTATTTTACATCCTAGTGCCCCCGATGCACATTATAGTGCCCACCGATGCACATTATGCCACATTGTAATGTCCCAATACACAGTGCCACATTGTGGTGCCCCCACAACGCACATTATGCCACATTGTAGTCCCGCTAATACACATTATGCCACAATGAAACCCACTTTATCAGGGAGTTTTCTATATCAATCCAAGTTAGAACCCCCACCCACTCACAGCTGTTGTGGAACAACAGTTTTGTAGGGCATCAGCTGCAATGCCAGCATGTGGAGCACATCTCAGCCACTGGCAGCAGTGAGTGAGGGTAAACGGGGTGGTGGACGATAAAAGTGTAAAAATTTGTCCAAGTATGTGCCCCCATACTTAGTTTAAGTCCACGACAGGATGGAGCCACCTCCCTGGTCCTTCAAGCCGCTTTATACTGCAGTGGACCAGCTGATGCTGATTCTCTGAACCAGCGTCAATGAAACTAGCAGAACGCCTGAGAACGTTCACAACTGGGACGCGAGTGAGGAGCAGAAAAGGGTAGGACAAAGAAGCCACTTCACAGTGAAAGGAAATCTAGAATCTGACTGAATATGGCAGGGGTAGGCATGGTCCAACAGGCTTGTCCCCGCTCTGTGTCAGTGAGGTTCACTCTGCCAGTACAGCACCATCCTCTCTGCTCACAGACCTGCCAGTGTTTGTGCCAAAGCACAGAAACTCAAGGGCCCCATACATCTGCGACGGATCATCGAGATATAGTGATCCTGTAACCCGGCATCGCAGGATCGCTGAGATCCAACATGTTTGAATTTCACAGATATGCTGATCGCGATCAAAAAATTATCGTGATTGGCAGATCGGTGAAATTTAAGACGTGAAATTTCACCGATCCTGCGACGGATCGCGGAACATCGATGACCACCAGTCAGCATTTCCAAACGGCGTTTCCAATCCCATAGCTACATAGTGACAATCTATCGCAGATGTATGGAGACCTTAACACAGCAAGATCTATTGGCTATAGCGTTTACTATGGAACTTGCTCATTTTGAAAACGTTGCTACCCAATATAGTGTAAAAGATGGGCTATAGCACGTAATGGTGAACCCACACACATATAAAACATATATAATATACATATATATATATATTAATTTATGCATATATACATAATAGTTGTGTAAGGCTATCACATGTTCTCAATGCACGAACCCCAACTATCCCCAGCCTTTGAATAGGGCCTGCTGCTGGAGTAACTGAGGGAGCCCGGGGTGTTGGGAAGGTGCCGCGAAGGGGTAGACGGGGGATTAGGATGGAGCCATGGCAGGGAGGGGGGTGGATGGAGTCACAATGAAGGGGGGGTGGTGGGGGTGGAGTCCTGGAGGAGGCCAGCAGAAAGATGGTGGGGCTGAGCAGAGGGGAGACAGAGCTGGCTTGGCAGTCAAACTGGAATATATACATTATATATATATATATATATATATATACATACACACACACAAACAGTATCTCTCTCTATGTACAAACACTGCACATATTCATCACATTATCCACACATTTATGAAACTAGATTAAAAAAAAAAAAATTGTCAGAGGTTGCATACCTTACAGAAGCACTGACTGAGGCTCAGTGATCAGCAGGACATTCTTGATCAGCAGTCAGCGTCTCAGCTGTACTGCAAGATTGATACTGGACAGCAGTATCAGAAACCCAGCTGGCCCCGTCCCCTTCACAGAAATAAGTTCCTGCTTAGCGGGGGTGCGGTGGTGGCAGCAGCACTCACGAAATCATGCGGCGCGGAGGAAGCACTGAGGGATAGTTAGTGATGCCTTCCTCCGCGCCTCATCTCTGGAGAGTCTGGTCGCTGGTGTTTGAGGGTGGGAGTGGGAGGATCTCAGTGGGTGGAGTTTTGGATGGCCGCTGGCAAGGCAGGCTGGTGCAGCAGTAAAAAAAAAAAAATGGCTTCAGCAGCACAGCCGATTCTGCTGTGGGCCTATCTTGATGGGCGGCCTGGAGCTGCAGCTCCACCCGGCCCATTGATAATCCGGCCCTGGCTGCTTCTAGAAACCTCTGTGAGAACAATGAGCCCTACTGTTACCCCCAACCACCCCCCCCACCCTGCTATTACTACATTACCTCTAACAAACCAATCACTCTGGGGGCACATTTCTCCTTCTGGAAACTCACAATATGAATAATATAAATCTTTAAGTTTTATTTCAGACTTGTATATACATGAATGCTGTCAGTGTTTAGCCTAGGATCGGCCGTCTCTTACGTCCGAGCTGTCTACCCCTGACTTCTCGTTCGGTCAGACGTCTGGTGGCAGGTGATGCACTGACTATTCTGCCTTAGGTGCTCGCGAACTGCCATGGTCGGCCCTATGTCTTGGGGATCATGGTTTCTGTCATGGGCAATGCCATGACAGTCCTTCTCATGTGACAGTATCTCCAACCAATGGTAGCATGGCTTCGGTCAGCTGATGCTGTTCTCCTATCAGCTGCTATCAGTGGGTATATAACCGGCTCTAGGACTCCAGGAAGTTGCCTGAACAACGTTTGCCCTTCCAAGTGTATGCTAGTTATTGTCCCCGTTCCAGTTTCCTCTGAGATTTCCTCCGTGTTCTCTCTAGTGCGTTTGACCATCTCTGCCGGAGTGCTAGCCTGTGCTATCTTCAGTGCAACAGTGCATCATTCCATCTCAGCCTGAATGCAACTTGGAATTACCATCTCAGCCAGTGAGCCAACTCCGTGCTATCTTCAGAGCAGCAGTGCATTACAACATCTCAAGCCTGTGTGCAAACTCTGCGCTACCTTTAGCGTAACAGTGCGTCATAACACCACAGCCTGTGTACTAATTAACGTCTCCTTCTGGAGCAACAGTGCATCTTTCCACCTCAGCCTGTGTACAAATTAGCACCTCCTTTCAGAGTAACAGTGCGTCTTACCACCTCAGCCTGTGTACAGTTTAGCGTCTCCTTCCGGAGCAACAGTGCGTCATATCACCTCTGCCTGTGCCCAATACTAATGAGTTATCCTTCAGTGCAATTGTGTGCCTCCTCACTTCTACCTGTGGGTACCTCAAGTACCAACTTCTAGGGAGGCATATTCCTTGGGCCACCGTCTGTATGTTTCTCTATTCCCACAGGGTTTGGATACCTTATCAAAGGACCGCGGGTGTAGTAGGTATTAACTCCGAACGCATGTCCGGCGGTTCAAATTGCGACAGCGGCAACCCGGCAAGGGTGAAAATCCAGATCGTCCCTAAGGTAATTCTCACTAACCTAATTTCCTCCCCTAACCCTAACCTCCCCCCCAAGTGCCTAACCCTAATCCCCCCTCTAAGTGCCTAAACCTAACCCCCCTTCCCCGCAACTTAAACCTAAGTCCCCCGGGAGGGTGCCTAACCCTAACCTCCCACCGGGAGTGCCCTAACCCTAACCCACCCTTCCCCTAGCCTAACCCTAACCTCCCGAGGGGGTGCCTAGCCCTAAGTCCCCCCCCGGGAGCCCTAAACCTAACCCTCTCTCCCCCGCGGCTATCCGCGCCCGGCATCACTTCGATCGGGATGCCGGGCGTCGGTCTTCCGGCATCCGGTTAATGACAGGTGTCTAGATTTAGACGCCTGTCATTAGTACCACGCCGGGAATAGAACATCTGGAAGCCGGCGGTCAGGATTTAGACTGTCGGCTTCCAAACTACATCCCAGGACCGCGACCAGCCTGCTGGGTGAGCTAAAACCCATATCCCGATTGGTAGGGGTCACCGGTGAACACCTCCCAGCAGGTTAGACTCCGTACCATTGATAGGATCTCGCTAAAGTCCAAGCCCTGTGGATGAGGAGATCGTTCATTCAGGCCCCTCGCCTCCGATTTCTTCCCCAACCTGGACCTCAGCTTCCAACCGCTCAGTGGCAAGCGTGACAAATGCATTTATATATACCTATACATAAATTCACTTTTAGTAACATATATCATATACAGTATTTTTATTTACATAATAAATTTCTCTAACCCTTAACCTGGGTTACAGCTCATTCAGTTTTCTAGTCTAGTGCATTTTTAAACTGATGATCTTAATTAAGGTGTTTCTGTTACCTTTTCACAGCGGAGGTAGCCATTTTGTGTGCTGTGCCAATCTTCTGTCTATTACTCACATGCAACTGGTAACATTGATGAGGCATTAAAATACGGAATGAGTTGGAAGCAATGAAATATTGTTCAAAGCTAAAGAAAGGCTTAGTTAGTGTGCGGGGATATGAAAATTATGAATAAAATAAATTGTAATTTAAAATTGTGATTCCAGTGACGTTTTTTATTTTATTCAAAATTGCTGCAGAATAGCTGGCGAAATATATTTAATTAAAAGTAATGTGGCTAGAAGGCAAGAAATCTACACAAAATATTCAATATACAGCAGTGGAGGAGAGCTGGACAATAAAAATACAGTTGGTCAATTACTTGATTTGTGCAATCACATCCTCTGATTCTTGTTGGTTTAATTTCCTAACACATAGGTCACAACTAAATAAGTTTTCATTACAGTTCATTACAATTCTGTACGTATGGTTTGCTTGTCTATTTTATACAACCTTCCATGTCAGTTTAGATTTTTCAATAATTTCAGGTTACCAGGACACCAGATAATAACTAGGGAACCACTTAACTATAACATATATTTAGAACATGTCAGTCTAGTTGACATTTTATGATAGCTCTAAGTGTATATATGTGTTTATGGCTGGTACTGATGGAGTTACTAGGCTAAATATAGATAAAATAAACAAGTAAAGATTTCTCTAATGCATGTACCAGACAAGCAAATAGATGCATATGTGTGAAAAAAGTAGTTCTGTGTCTATTTCTTTTTCTGTTGTTTAAATCATGTTGAGAGTTCCATGTTTTGAGATGTCAGCTATAACAAAAATGATTGAGTGGGAGATATATCAAACCTTGGAGGGAGATAAAGTAGCAACCAATCAGCTCCTATCTGTCATTTTTTCAAGCACAGCCTTTATATGACAGCTAGAAGCTGATTGGTTGGCATTTTATCTCTGTCCACTTTATCTCTCTTCAAATTTTGATAAATCTCCCCCATAGTGTAAGCAGTTACAGAGACTATGCATTAGTTTGCTCAATAAATGACTAGGAGTACAGGAACTGTAGTCACATGGCTACTCCCAATATAGACCATGTTAAACAATAATGTCCAGCCCAATGAAACGTGTCAGTTGGTACATTGGGTGTTTTTTGTGAAAGTGAATACGTCCTTTTATTCTATAAAACATGTTAAAGTAATTTACATTTATGGAAATGATGGAGGACCCTATTTGAGAAGAAAGTTCAGTGACTAACAAGAGTACAAACAGGTTCGTTATCGTCCATATCGTTCACTTTTATCATCTAGTGTGTATGTCCCTTAAGTGGTGAAAAGCAGAGTTTGTCAATGCTTATTAACTAACTCATTGGTTATAATGGGGGTCTATTCATGTAGATGTATGTAAACTTTTCACTATATGTTGCATCAATTTATTGCAATATATATTGTTTATTAGGTAGGAATTCATATACATTTACATTTCTTGAGATGCGATCTGAAAATGAGGGCATCGGCGGTCCAGTCTTCTCCTTGCGGTCCTCTGCGAAGCATCAGGAAGCAGGTTCTCCTGTGTGAATTTCTTTCTGCCCTGCACCCGGTCCTGACTCTGCCCCCTTTCCTAGACCAGCAGCCACTGCAATGGCTGCTGGTCTAGGAAAAGGGGCAGAGCCAGCTCCAGGTGCCGGGCAGAGAGCAGGGAAGTATTCAACTTCCCTGCTCTTTTTGTCTGGCAGTAGAGATTACACCATCCTGAGTTGGCAAATCTGTACACTTCAGAGGAACAGAAAGCTGAGCTTTTTGGTCTTCTATGAACGGCACTAACCATACAAAAGTATGGTGATGCGATTCATCCATGAAGAAGGGGTGTCGCTGGAGAAGTTAGCAGTAAGCAGAGAAAAGCCCTGTTTACCGCAAAAAGGTTCCAACCTTCGTGTCTAAGATCTGGACTCAGTGAGCCTCCCACATGGACGCCAATTAATTTCCCTAGACTGACCTTCGGCTTCCTTACGCCTTCCCACCTCTGGCATTGCTTCTGAAGGTCCTCCACAAAATCAAAATGGACAGGGTGCCTCAGCTCATTCTCATCTACCCCTTCTGTCCTTCCAGAATTTGTTTTCCCTTGTCTCAACACTTAGCAAGGGACCCAAACTACATCTGGGGATGTCCCTGGACTGCTTCCAGGGAACTCTGGATCTGCTACATAGGCTGTCAAAGTGCATGTGGATAGTGACATTACTTGGCTGTTGACCGACACCAATCTATTGACCTCTTCAATGGCCTTAATTAATGCTTCCATAAGGCCCAGAACAATGTCTAGATACCAGTCCATCTTAGATGAATTCACATCCTGGTGGGCCACGCAAATTCCCCCCACCAGTCACTTCTCAGAGCTCAAGTTAGCCATCGATTTTCTGGCCACGAAGTTTCAGGCAGGGCTAACTTTCACCACAATATGTTCCTATGGCTCCGCTCTAGTCCTCTTAATCCCGGGTCTTACAGAGAGCAGACTCTACCTTAGGTTACTTTCCAGACCATCATGTCCACACTATTATTCCATATGTGATATTAACCCATTTCTAAACTTCTAGCAACATGCCTTCCACTGCCAACATTTTTCATCTTATGAAAAAACTGGCTTCATTACTGGCAGTCAGAGGTGCCGAGCTTTTGCTAATATACACATCCGAACCCTGGATGACTTCTACTCCAACAGGTTTCCACATTGTTCTCAAAGGTCACGCAGAGACCAGCTCCTTTAGAAATCCCCTAGTAGAATTCGATCAGTCTAACTCTGATCTCTGTATAGTTGATTGATCAGCATTCAGCATACCTCACAGCACCCCTCAGCTGAGACATCTCCAATGTTTTTATCACATTTTGGAAGCCCTTTTAATCTGCCAGACCTTCCACAATCAGGGAAGCCATTCAAAATTCAGGGATAGACACTTTCTTCTTCAAAGGTCATTCCCTTCGAGGGGCTGCTGTTACTTCTGCAACTGCTAGAGGCTTACCTTTACAGTACATAATGCAGGCTGTGCATTTTTGGAGGCCTTATGATACTCAAAGGATAGAGTTCCTTAGGGCAACCACCAGGTAGGTGGTAGTCTGCCCAGCAGATGTTGCTATGCCTCCCGATGAACAAAGACTAGTTGGCAGGAATCTATAATCCGAAATCTCTCTTTGTTCTAGGGAATAGGATTGCCACCAGTAGCAACAGCTCCCACCTACACACCCTATTCCATGCTAGGTTTTTTTGTTGTATTACCTCATGTTCAGTTATTAAGAATATCTGAGCGCTTCAAAAGTTCAGAAGAAGCAGCAAATGCAGCAACCTAAAGACCAGAAATGAGTTAAGGAATCCTCTCTTAAGTGGCCGCAAGTTCGCCTGAGTTAGGGCCTACAGACCACTTCAGGACACCCTACCAATTATACTTTGTTGCCTGTTCTTAAACAAACAGTGTTTAGTCATCCACCCCCTTCCCAGTCGGGTTTTAGCATAATTCTGTTCTTTGATGTTTACGAATGTTCTAGTAATGTTCCTTCTGCAACAAAATGTATTGAGTCCCTTTTTTGTATGTTAGGGGAACCTGACAGCCTTACCTGTGTAAGTTTCCGCAAGCATCCTTTGACCTGGCAGCCTTCCCTGAGCTCAGAGGGCCTTTCGTCTGGGTATCAGACTTCTTCAAGGGTTACCCAGAAGAAACGCATTAGAGGCTCCTCTTACCTTTCATGAACTTACTATTGTTTTACCAGATAAGCATTTTTTTTTTATTCTAAATACATGTGATGTTTTTATGTATGTTTTTTAAAATCATCATGCTCCGTACCTGATTACTGAATGCTAACCCTACCTCATATGCTTAAAATTGGTCTTAAATAAATTTCCTTTTTAATACTAAATAATTTTATGATCTATCGTTTACATAATTCCTATTCATATTTTCATGTGACATTATTGCTGCACACTAAATACTGGAGGTGTATAATTGTTTCTTGCTTCGCACTATGCACCTTATGGTATGAATTTAATATTAACACTTTTTTCAAGTACACAGTAAACTGAAATTATCTTTTTTTATTTTACCGCATTATTGCACATTTTGATGCACAGCACTTTAGATATTAATTTTTAATACTTTACAAATATTTATTTCATTTTATATATATATATATATATATATATATATACACATCAGTTATACTAGCATATTGGATGCTCTAACACAGTTCTAATTTTTACATGTTTTAATCAACAACAGATTACCACTGTTGCACTTCTTCTGTTTGAGCTGACACCCATACTGTAGGGGAGTGCTGTATACATGCGTTTTCACATCCAAAACCGGACATATTTTTCGTATCTTTGTACACAATAATGTATTTATAAATAGAAACAGTTTTCTATTTTCATTGAATTTAGTAAGGAATTGTGGTATCTTCTGGCGCTGTTATCTCCCATTCCTACAATGTATATATATATATATATATATATATATATATATATATATTAGGGGTGTGCACCGGCCACTTTTCGTGTTTTGTGTTTTGGTTTTGGATCTGGATCTTTCTTCGTGTTTTGGATCTGGATTGGTTTTGCCAAAACCACCCTTCCGTGTTTTGGGTTCTGGGTTTTGTGTTTTGGATCTGTATTTTTTTGAAAAAAAGCATAAAAACAGCTAAAATCACAGAATTTGTAGGTTTTTCTGCTCCTATGCTATTATTAACCTCAATAACCTTAATTTCCACTCATTTCCAGTCTATTCTGAACACCTCACACCTCACAATAGTGTTTTTATGTCCAAAAGGTTGCACCGAGGTAGCTGGATGACTATGCTAAGCAACACGAGTGGGCGGCACAAACACGTGACCCATCTAGGCGTGAAACTGCAGTGGCAGACAGGATGGCAGTTTGAAAAACTAGGCCCCAAACTGTACATAATGCAAAGAAAAAAAAGAGGTGCAAGATGGAATTGTCCTTGGGCCCTCCCACCCACCTTTATGTTGTATAAACAGGACATGCACACTTTAACAAACCAATCATTTCAGCGCCAGGGTCTGCCACACAACTGTGGCTGAAATGATTGGTTCGTTTGGGCCCCCACAAAACAAGCTGGCAATTAATGTGTCCCTGCACAAACTGGCTCTACGGAGGCAAGATGTCATCCTCATCCTCCTCATCCACCGATTCCTCACCCTCTTCAGTGTGTACATCCTCATCCTCACAGAGTATTAATTCGTCCCCGCTGGAACCACAGGTCCCTCTGTACGTTCTGGAGGCTGGTCTTCCTGGAAGAGTTGATAATTCATTTTATGAACATCATCTTCTCCACATTTTGTGGAAGCAACCTCCTACGCCTTTCGCTGACAAGGTTCCCAGCTGCACTAAACACTCTTTCGGAGTACACACTGGAGGGGGGGCAACTCAGGTAAAATAGAGCCAGTTTGTACAGGGACCTCCAAATTGCTTCTTTTTCCTGCCAGTACAGGTACGGACTGTCTGACATGCCTACTTGGATGCTGTCACCGATGTAATCCTTTAACAGACAGACGCACGCTTGTCGCTGCTGCTTTGAGGATGCAAGTGCAGCTACAGCCCACACAATTCACAAAGACAGAAAAAAAAGAATATTTTTATTGTTTGTGGAGCGCACTTTGAGGGTTACACCACCCTTTAACAGACAGACGCACGCTTGTCGCTGCTGCTTTGAGGATGCAAGTGCAGCTACATGGCACACAAGTCACAAACACATTAAAAAAATAGTTTTTTATTTTTTGGAGCACTTTGAGAGTTACACCACCCTTTAACAGACAGACGCACGCTTGTCGCTGCTGCTTTGAGGATGCAAGTTTGGCTACAGCCCACACAATTCACAAAGACAGAAAAAAAAAGAACAATATTTTTATTGTTTGTGTAGCACACTTTGAGGGTGTCACCACCCTTTAACAGACAGATGCACGCTTGTCGCTGCTGCTTTAAGGATGCAGGTGCGGCTACAGCCCACACATTTCACAAAGACCGAAAAAAAAAGAACAATATTTTTATTGTTTGTGTAGCACACTTTGAGGGTGTCACCACCCTTTAACAGACAGACGCACGCTTGTCGCTGCTGCTTTGAGGATGCAAGTGCGGCTACAGCCCACACAATTCACAAAGACAGAAAAAAGAAGAATATTTTTATTGTTTGTGTAGCACACTTTGAGGGTGTCAACACCCTTTAACAGACAGACGCACGCTTGTCGCTGCTGCTTTAAGGATGCAGGTGCGGCTACAACCCACACATTTCACAAAGACCGAAAAAAAAAGAACAATATTTTTATTGTTTGTGTAGCACACTTTGAGGGTGTCTCCACCCTTTAACAGACAGACGCACGCTTGTCGCTGCTGCTTTGAGGATGCAGGTGGAATCTAGACAGGATTTGGAACCGAGGACACACTACCTCCATCAATTGTCTAAATCCCACTGCACTAATGGCGGATACCGGACGCACGTCTAACACCAACATAGCAGTCAAGGCCTCAGTTATACGTTTTGCTTCAGGATGACTGCTGTCGTACTTCATCCTCATCGCTAGGGACTGTTGGAGGTTCAATTGTTTAGTAAAAGTAGTGATGTTCCTACTTCCTCTCTGGGATGATGAACAACTCCCAGCAGCAGCAACAGCACTAGGAGGAAGTGGTTCTTGATCTTTCCCTATTTTATTTTTATCGGAGAAAGTTTGGTCCTCCATTTATGTTATATTGATATATACGTGCGGCTAAAGCGAACACGAACACAGAAAATATTTTTTTATTTTTGCTGGAGAGTAGTGCACTTTGTGGGTTACACCACCCTTTAAGAAATGAGCCAGCCGGCTCTTTACTTATGGGACACAGGCGCACGCTTGGCACTACTTTGTTGATGCACGTGCAGCCACAGTGCACACAAGTCACAAACACAGAAAATATTATTTTTTTTGGTTTGGACTGGAGTGTACTTTGGGGGTTACAGCACCCTTTAACGGTCAAGCCAGCCGGCCCTTTACTTATGACACAGGCGCACGCTTGGCACTACTTTGTTGATGTACGTGCGGCTACTGCGCACACAATTCACAAACACAGAAAATATATATTTTTTTGGTTTGGACTGGAGTGTACTTTGGGGGTTACAGCACCCTTTAACGGTCAAGCCAGCCGGCCCTTTACTTATGACACAGGCGCACGCTTGGCACTACTTTGTTGATGCACGTGCGGCTACTGCGCACACAATTCACAAACACAGAAAATATATATTTTTTTGGTTTGGACTGGAGTGTACTTTGGGGGTTACAGCACCCTTTAACGGTCAAGCCAGCCGGCCCTTTACTTATGACACAGGCGCACGCTTGGCACTACTTTGTTGATGCACGTGCGGCTACTGCGCACACAATTCACAAACACAGAAAATATTTTTTTTTTTGGTTTGGACTGGAGTGTACTTTGGGGGTTACAGCACCCTTTAATGGTCAAGCCAGCCGGCCCTTTACTTATGACACAGGCGCACGCTTGGCACTACTTTGTTGATGCACGTGCGGCTACTGCGCACACAATTCACAAACACAGAAAATATTTTTTTTTTTGGTTTGGACTGGAGTGTACTTTGGGGGTTACAGCACCCTTTAATGGTCAAGCCAGCCGGCCCTTTACTTATGACACAGGCGTACGCTTGGCACTACTTTGTTGATGCACGTGCGGCTACTGCGCACACAATTCACAAACACACAAAAAATATAATTTTTTTAGCACTTGGGGGGAGCACCCCTGATGGACAGAGCACCCCCTGGACAACACTACAGCACCCCTTTAGGACTGCGACACTGCACAGGACTTTAGAGTGGACACTGCCCCTATGGAGAACTGACTGCACAACACAGTCCAGCCAGCCCCTATGGACTTTGAAGTAGTGGACACAGCCCCTATTAACAACAGCAGCACAGCACAACACAGCCAGCCCCTATGGACTTTGAAGTAGTGGACACAGCCCCTATTAACAACAGCAGCACAGCACAACACAGCCAGCCCCTATGGACTTTGAAGTAGTGGACAACAGCAGCACAGCGCAGCACAGCACAACACTACTCTGCACTACACTACACTACACAGCCCAGCCAGCCCTAACTCCCACCCTCCCTCTTCACTGTCCACAGCCGAGATAGAAAATGGCGCCGACGCGGGTACCTTATATAGGATCCAAAACCCGCGAGACCCGGAAGGCGGGATGATGACGTTTTGCCTCGATTTCAGATCCGAGTCAGGCGGGAAAAGTCGAGCCTGACTCGAATCTGCCTCGGATCGGGGGGGCTCGGGGGGGTTCGGATTTCAGAAATCCGAACCCGCTCACCCCTAATATATATATATGAGTCCTGGTCAAATAGTAATTGGCTTTAGAGCCTGTAATAGAGGGAACATAGGTATTATATCATAAAATACATTTTCTTTTTATACAGATATACTGTTATGTATATGTATATTATCAATACTGTATGCTATATAATATAGCTTAGATTTTTTTCTAAATTACATTAACTAGTGGAAAAGTAACCTTTTAAAAAGAACAATTTCACATTGGGGAGCTGTGTACCTATTCACAGTAACAGCTTTCACTATGTGCTAAATTGGCCACATTTTACTCACAGCTTACTTTACACACATTAAAGGCCAACCTAGCAATTCAGTGACATTGAAAGCTAAAACATGTTACATTGTCATTCTCACTATAATACAAGAAACAACACCGGATAAACATAGCCTGCAGTGTACTGCGCCAGCTCTTTTAATTTGGACATAATAAATAACTGTCTTTAATTTACAAGAAATATTACAGCATAATAATGTTAAGGTGAAAACTGAAATAAAAATATACATGTTAGTTCACAGTTTGTAGTATAAGATTTGATTAGAGAAGCATCTTTAAAGAGTGTCTGCTGCTTACAGTGAAGGCAGTAATTTTGTGAGCTAAGCAGCATACTGTACGTATCATGTGTCTGCTGCCTTTGTCACTAGTGCCATGAGATGGCATGCAAGGAGGTTTTGAGTGGCACCTGTGGGGTTCTTTTCTTTCTAACAACAATTGCTGTGCTGCTCCTAACTTCATTTCCTCACAGATTAGAATTCTTCATTGCATAAGACCCTTTTTATTCAGGAGGACTCAAATCCTACCTACTTTCTTGGAACATCCAGGAAACTTGCAAAATTTAGGTGAGTCCCTGGCAGTGTCGGCACCAGAGGTGGGGCTGCAGCACAGTCCACAATTCAAATAGGGGAGTCACACCAACTGCCACTCCAACACTGCCAAACATCGCCGGACAGGACTCAATGGCAGTTGGTGTGGCTCCCCTATTTGAATTTTGGAATGAACTGCAGCCCCACCTCTGGAGCCGCCACTGGTCCCTGGGACTTCTGGAAGAATAGACGACCCCAGGGCTTCTGCGAGGGCTTCTGCGCCCTGTGCCGGCCACACCTTCTGAGAGCATGATGGCATCTCCGGTAATTACACCTCTGACCAGAGAATCCTGAGGATGCCCCCAGGAGTCGGGATGGGGGGGCTGTTAGAGATGCTCCAGTGGCACATTCCAGGCACCCTGCTATCCAGATGTAGGTGAAGTGGGTGAGTGGCGGTGCGGCCCACAGGGCACTGCATGCCTCACACCCCTAGTTATGGCACTGTGTGCCACTCCCACATCCTGACCCTTCCTATTGAAATGGGCAGGTTGGGGAGCATAATGTAGAGAGTTATTGGTCCTTGATGAGGGAGTGGGGCCAATGTGGTCACTTTATGGGTACAGATGAAGAAAAGGACCCGGGGCCATTCCAATCAGCAATCAGCTGCATCTCCTCTCCTGGAGGGGAGAAAGTAAATGTCGACAAGTGTCAATTAAGTGTGGCCTACAAACCCAACAAAACCTGGGACTCTAGTGAGTGAACCCTTCCAGTCTTAATGATCGATGTCTCAAGACTACAAATTATCATGATTGATATGGCTTGTCTACAGTCACTATGTAGAAAGAGACTCTGTAGGTACGAGAAAGCTGTAGCAGGGATCCCAACATGGTTGTAACCAGGCAGGCATTATAATTTTAAACTTACTCCTGATGCAGCATTTTTAAATTTATATTGTGCGCACGGCAAATATTCTGTAAGTAGATCCCGATGCCAGCTTTCTCATGTCTGCAGAGTCTAAGAAATTTGAACTGTATCCCAAATTATCAACCTAACCTGGGCAATCTAGCTTCAAAATAAGGGCAGGGACGTCATAAACATTTTTAGTACCATCTATTACTTTTATAAATGTTTCTATATGTTGTAATGGTAATATGGTATTGGGTAATGTTTTTGGCTTGTAATGTTGTACTTGTTGTACCCAAATAGAAAAACGTTACCCACACTTGCAATATATCAATTCACCTGGATCCAGTTAAGTCCTGATACACTTTCTAAATAATATTGAATGTTTTGCCCAATACTCATGATGCATTAGTTCCTTGGGAATTCTTGGACTGTACTGTTTATAAAAAAGAAAATTCAGAAAGGTTAAAAAAAGTACTGAAGTAGCAAATTCCAAAAATAAAAAGAAAATTTGTCAAATCCATTTAACAAATGAATCAGTTTTAAAAGCTTAAAAATTGAAAAATAAAATGTTGAATGGTGCTTACATTTTTTTTATAGGTGTTGCAAAATGCTTTTGAAACATAAGACATTGTTTGTATAAATAATTAATATTTAATCAGAAATCGATATTCTACATAATATTCACAGAAAAACAACCGAAAATATAAAAAAAATAATCATTTCCAATTTTAAGTACCGTATATACTCGAGTATAAACCGAGTTTTTCAGCACATTTTTTGTGCTGAAAAAGCCCCCCCCTCGGCTTATACTCGAGTGATGCTCCAGGACCAGCGGGCCGTGGTGCAGACTGTGTCTCTGTGACACAGCTGCACCGCGTGTGTAGCGCTGACCGGACGGAGTTCGGTCAGCACTACACAGTGCCAAACACACAGCCGCCGGCAACGGCAGCTATGTGTTTGCTGTAATTAGCTGTAATTAGCTGCTGCTCCTACTGCGAGAGCCATCTTTCAGTTCCCGCAGTGGGTAATGGGAGAGACGTCATGATGTCATGACCTCTCCCATAATGCAAAGCGGCCGGAGGAGCTGGTAGCAGCGACGGGACCAGGAGCGGGGTTTCAGGTAAGTGTGTTTTTCTTAATTACGTCTCTCTCTACTGGTGGGGGGGCTACTACTGGGGGCAGTACAAGGGGGGGATTACTACTGGGGGCACTACCAGGGGGGGATTACTACTGGGGGTACTACCAGGGGGGGATATTACTACTGGGGGCACTACCAGGGGGGATATTACTACTGGGGGTACTACCAGGGGGGATTACTACTGGGGCACTACCAGGGGGGATTACTACTGGGGGCACTACCAGGGGGGTATATTACTACTGGGGACACTACCAGGGGGGATAATACTACTGGGGGCACTACCAGGGGGGATTACTACTGGGGCACTACCAGGGGGGATTACTACTGGGGGCACTACCAGGGGGGATTACTACTGGGGGCACTACCAGGGGGGATATTACTACTGGGGGCACTACCAGGGGGGATATTACTACTGGGGGCACTACCAGGGGGGCATATTACTACTGGGGGCACTACCAGGGGGGATTACTACTGGGGGCAGTACCAGGGGGGGATTACTACCAGTAGCTGCTGAATTTCCCACCCTAGGCTTATACTCGAGTCAATAAGTTTTCCCAGTTTTTTGTGGTAAAATTAGGTACCTTGGCTTATATTCGGGTCGACTTATACTCAAGTATATACGGTATATATAAATAAATGAGGCTATTCGAAGTCCAGTCTTGTATATATATGTATATCCCTGAGTTATTAGCAGCCTTTTGATCAGCGCCAAATAGCAAATACAGTACCAGGTCTTGACAGAAGTTTGAATTAAGTAGTGGGGCATGAAATTACCATTATATTTAGCATTATTACAGAAGGACCTTTCTTTTAACATTTAGATGGCAATCTAAATATTTTTTTAATACGCTTACCTTTTTATCCCTCTTATGATGAACAAATAGACAAACACTTGCCTCAATAAACAGTAAAGTCAAAGAAATCCTTTGTTTTCAAAATAACACTTTCCACTGCATGCAGCTTCAGCTACCTCCATATAATACTGGTCTGGCGCGTTTCGTCTAAAAATACCTTCATAGACCTTCAGAAAATGTAATTCATTAGATGAAATTTATCATATTGATTTTGCTGACTGTTTGAGGCAAGCCTTCATCTACTATTTTTGTTACCTTTTTCTTGGCCTATCTGCATCATGAGGCCAGTGCATATAATACATAGGTATAAGTCATCGGGCCTGGTGTGTAGGTGAGTGGCATCTGAGGACCATTAAAGGACAGCAAACAAAAGTAATCAGCAGCAGACAACCAGATTATAGATCAAGCAGTGAAAAAAGTGGAGAAGTAGAAAAGTAGAGAAGTTGCCCATAGCAACCATTCAGCTTTTACATTTCAGTTTATAGAATGTACTTTCTAAATGCTACCTCCAAGCTGATTGTTAGCTATAGGCAACTACACTCCTTCATTGCTTGATACAGCAAACCCTTTGTGTAATTCCACGCCTCTAAATTTCTATAGTGCATGTGAACTCCAGATATTTAAAATGAATGGCATGTAAATACATGTAAAATAATACTAATATTAATTTTCATAGCACTGTTTACAAAATTACTCTTTTATATTTTCAAACTAATTGTGAAAAGGATATAGAAGGGTTGTACAGAAAAACATATACAGTATATGTAACCATTCAGGCACTACCTAGGGTGGCTTGTTCAAGGGCAGCTGTAAACCTAGGAGTGAGTTACTCTCTGAAAAGAAACAGTATATGAAATTTATACAGGGCACAATAGGTTAACATTTAAAGTAGAAAAAGGGGGGTTAACCCCCTATTGTTCCTCAGCACACTGGATTATACTTGCAACAATATATGAAGACTATATAGTAATAGAAATTCAGAGATGTTAGTTGCATGCATTTGCAAATACATGGGAAGCTGCTAAGCCACGTCAAGGCTTCTCTGTCACTAGCAGTCCCACTTTAAAGTAATCATCTCAGCATGCGGATATAATATATAAAATAACAATTATTAGACCTCACAACAAATATAACTATAAATAATTCATACAGATACAACTGTAAATGTATTAAAAACAGTGGTTAATATAACCTTGAACAGTATAAATACTGGCAGCAGATAATATAATCTTTGTGTAAACTGTGAAAAAAGTTCCTTTCTTTCTCAAGTGTCCCTTTTAGTTAGTTAAGAAATGTACCACTTATGCATGCTTATGACCATATAATCAGTCAGATAAATATAGCCAAATTAAGTTTGTGGGGTCCTCTTTAGCAATGAATCACAGCACACGATGGTTGGATCCCCATTGTGCATGGTGAAAATATGATGGGAACTCCAGATGGAAAACAGGATGCAGGGTATTACCATAGAAGTCCCTGTATTTGAGAAAGCTGTAAATGGTTAACAGCAAAAATGGTGGATAATAATGAATTTGCAAAGTTAAGTATTTAACTACTTGTCTGGCATAGTCTAATCATTTGTGACAATACCAGACTGTGCATTACCCTACATGGTCACAAGCAATACAAACAGTCAAAAACAACCATTGGGCGGCTGCTGTAAGATGATCTTCCAGCAGCCGCCCAATGGCAGAGGGCCCTCCTGGCCCGTCTACATCCCTACACCCTCCTTCAGTGTCTTCCTTCAGCCCAGAAGTACACCCCAGCGGCGCCAAAAGGGGGGGGTACAAATTACCCGAGCCCGGGCTTCCTGAGAGCCTGGTGGGGTCCAGGGTTCGATGCCACCCCCCTCCCCCACAGCAGCCCAGTACACAGCGTGTGCTGAGCTGCAGTGGGAGACTGCTCTTGGCTGCTGAGCAGCAGCCACAGCAGTCTCCTATGCCTGTGGGGGGGAGCAATCACACTGATCACAGTCTGAGGGGGCTCAGAGCGCCCCCCTCAGTGCTGAAAATGTTTTTTTTTCTGAAGGGGGCGTGGCCACCCTCCCTCGATTAGGCCAGGCCCTCTGTTACTCGGGCCTGGTACCCCCACCCGGCAGTTGCAGAGAGTAGCACCCGCCGGGGTAATTTAAATTAACAAGCCCTCAGCCAGTGTATAGCCAGCAGCTGCAGAGAGGAGAAGCCTCCTGGTAAATGTAAAGTCATGATGACGCAATGTCACGATGATCGATATTTGATATATTGCCGGTCGATATTTAAAAAATTTATATTAATATTCGGCGTTTAAAAAATAATAATAAAATCCCATTGGATGAGTATTAAATAGATGTTCTTGACAAAATTCATTAAATAAACCCTACAATTTCTGAGCGGTTTTTGGAAAAAATATTAGCCAGTTAAGTGGTTAAAGGTCATCAGTAGGACAATGCAACTACATCTCTGTATGTATTAACAATGGAACTTGCCAACTATTTACTTTTGTTGATAATTTAATAGTACAGTAAGTTTTGAGTAGTGCATCCTGCAGCAATGGTAGTACCAATGTTTCAATAACTCTAAAACATTTTAGCATCTCTTTAATTATTTTCGTGAATGCTGGAACATGTTGTAATGGTGATAGCACTGCATAATTTTTTTGGCTTTCTGGGGTTTCTGATGTTTCTGCTGCATACCCCTAGTGTCTGGCCCTGGTACTGGTGTCTGGCCCTGGTACTGGTGGGAGCATGGCTAAATCCTGGAGATGTGGTCACACACACTTCCACAAAACCTGTAACAATATAGTATATGCGGCATTGCAAAGTGCAGTTGCGGCTCCAGGAGGAGCGGCGGTCCAGTGGCCCACCTGTATCAATTCTTCTCTCTGCCCACTACCACTGTGACCACATCTGTATAGCAGTGTAGCTGCTGTGGCACATTAGGCAGTGGAAGAGAGGAGACTGCTTTAAATGTATTGCTGTGCTGCTATACAGATGTGGCCGATTCGGTATTGGGCAGAGAGAAAGATATTTCAGGTGGGGTGATCACTGTCCCAGGCTCCAAATGAACCCCTCTAACTGGCCCAGGCCTGGGTAATGTGTACCTACTTCCCCACTCTTGGTGCCCCTTCATTCAAACAGTGTTCATGATATGTGTGCATGTTCTATATTGTCGCAATAGTCATTGTTTGTCCTCCAGCACCCTTACCATCATTATTTGCTGCCACTATGTGGCCAGACATTGAGACTTTTCCTCAAATACTTTTAACATGAAATATCATTCTGTACTGTGCCCTTACATACAGTACTATCCTGTAATCCCACACAGTTAGAGCCTGATTCTGAGTACAACGCAGTGGCACCTGTGTCTCCATCTTTTGCCGTTTGAACACCTGTAACTTTATGCAAATACTGCTACAAGCCCTTCTTTTGTGAACAATCATGCATCTGCATGTACAAGGAGTAAGAGGCCCACACTGAGTATATTCAGATACTCAAATAGTGCTTGGTGCATCTTTAGAAACAACCAGAAAATACTGCAAAGTGAGAATGCTTTAATAAATAGAAGTGTTAATAGTTTATCTTAATCAATTAACTAAATGTAAAGTGAATGAACAGGAGAGAAATCTAAATCAAATCAATATTTGGTGCAACCACCCTTTTGCCTTCAAAACAGAATCAATTCATCTAGGTACACTTGCACACAGTTTTTGAAGGAACTCGGCAGAGAGGTTGTCCCAAACATCTTGGAGGACTAACCACAAATATTCTGTGGATGTAGGTTTGCTCATATCCTTCTATCTCTTCATGTAATCCCAGACAAACTCGATGATGTTGAGATCAGTTCTCTGTGGGGACCATATCATCACTTCCAGGACTCCTTGCTCTTCTTTACGCTGTAGATAGTTCTTAATGACATTGGCTGTATGTTTGGCATCACTGTCCTGCTGCAGAATACATTTAGAGCCAAAGAGACGCCTTCCTGCTGGTATTATATGATGACTAAATACTTGCCTGTATTTCCCAGCATTGAGAACCACCTATGTGGTTCATGAGATAAACTGTTATGGACATAGCTTCCACCCAAAACTGCTTGTCTAGGCCTGCACCCTTTAGCATGTATCTTGCTTTCTCTACTAATGTAAGGTTTTCTCATTCACTGACACCATTTTCCTCAGAATTATAAGCAATGGTCACTTGATGCTTTATTTCATATTATCTTAAGAATTGTTCCACCTCTCTTTTGAGATATTGTCCGCCATTATCAAAGTCTTATGTCTGTAAACTGTTTGATTTTCTACAAGTCTCTAGTATTCTTCAATCTTTTTTGCCACTTCAAATTTCTCTCTGATGCATGTCATCCTTGTAAAGTCATCTATAAACATCACAAAGTATCTGTATCCACTCATAGATTTTACTTCCATTGGACCACAACATCTGAACATACTATTTCAAGTGGTTTTGTAGCTCTGTTTGTTGATGGTGGAAAAGGCTGACAACTTTGTTTCCTTGCAATACAGCTCTCACATTTGGGGTTCTCTGCACTAGTCACTAACATTCCTGTGACCATCCTGCTCTGTAGCTTCTGAACACTGTTATATCCAAGGTGACCAAATGTTCTATACCATAGTTCCAATGACTGTGACTCAGTTGTCATCATTGAGTAACAATGCTGTGTATCAAGGATGCACAATTGCTGACATATTGTGCCTGTAGCTATGGCGGTCCCTCTTTTGTTTCTCACAATGCACTTTCCTTTATCAAAGTGAACTCTGTGGCCTCTCTGCTCTAGCACACTGATTTGTTCCCATATCTAATACATAAAGCACATCTGCATCTCTGTGACTTTTGTTCTTGTCCCTATTTTAATACTGGAACAGCATCAAATTCAGGTACGACTCTCATAGAAGCTAAGTAGGAGACTTCTGTCTCCCAACATGTCACTCTCACACAGCAAACAGTAAAGATGGCTGCAGTCACATGTGCAGTAGCACATCAGATTGGAGGTCGAACATCCCTGTAGATCCTGGTCCTAGTGCCCAGCAGGTATGCACAGTGAGGAGACAGGGCAGGAGTGCTCTGCTTTCTAAAACCATGGTGGACCTAGGGGGTAAATTTACTAAGATGGGAGTTCTATTTAAGAAGTGATGTTGCCCATAGCAACCAATCAGATTCTACTTCTCATTTATCTAGCACCTTCTAGAAGAAATACCTGGAATCTGATTGGTTGCTATGGGCAACGTCACTTCTTAATAGAACTCACATCTTAGTAAATTTACACCTTAGAGACTGTCGGTTGTGCTATTCTGTGGATATGATTCCTTATCCAACACATATTATATGCTGTCAATTTAGACACTTTCATCCTACAATGTCATTTTGTTACAGTAATTTCCAATATCTTTTATTATATACATTTTTTTTTACCTTTAATGAACCTTTTGTTTTCTCTAACAGTTTGTATTGTGCAGTTAATGATTTTTTCATGTTCCCGGATAATTATTTCAACAAGTGCAGATTGCATAAAACACTAAAAAAAGGCCTATTGTTTTCTTCTTAATCATCTACTCACTTAATCATTATACTAACACAAGCGATCTGGAATGATGTCTCATTAAAACTGCAGAGTGTCATAAATGATTCGTATTAAGGATTTCATTATTATTTATAAAAAGAAAAATCATGTTTGTAATCCGTGGACGTGTTTTTTTTTTTTTTCAACAACAACATAGGTTCCACAGTGCAACCTCAGATAATCCCTCTGAAGACGAATCAGCACACAGGAGACTGTAATTCCGTAGACTATCATTATGCAAATCAGAACTTTAAAACTAACATTTTGTAGGAGAGAATCATTGCTAAGAGAATCTCATGGAAGATTGGGTTACCTCGAACCCATTACACTGCCTAGACTAGAGAACATTCTTTTGATTAAAAACAATCCAGTAACTATTTTTTTTCTCCGAGTCCTTTGTCATATTACAAGATGCTACAAAATAACACGACCGATGCTCCTCTCCGATGCCACGCTTTTAGCTAGAAATAAACAAGAAAGAATGGCACGTAATTCAAAGTACAATCAGCGGTGAAAATAATATGTTATATTATTGTATACACAAATAGGCTCTGGATGACATACCTAATGAAGTCATGGCTCGGCAGGAAGATGAAATTTGTACGTTATGAGACAAGGCTGTGCGCAGAGACATGTTAGGGTTCCGGAGATATGATGTTCATATAAGTTTCATTATAGAAATGTCCTGCTAGGGTAGCGGGAATAATGTATTCATACTGTACATCTCCAGAACTGTCACTAACAAAAGAACTGTGTGATATGACAGAGATAAGCTATCACAAACTAGTATAATTTCCACATCCAGTTTCATTAGATAAAAACCATGAAAAGTACAGAGAACTAGCTTGAATGCAAGAATGTGTTAGTTCACCACTTTGAGGCTCTGCTTCTACACTGAGCTATTATTATTATTATTATTATTATTATTATTATTTATTATTGTTATTATCATAGTTATTATTATACATTTATAGGCGTGCAAACACATTACATGGAAATATATATTTAGTGGTTAAAGTGAAGTAAAAATAGAAATTATTATTTCCTGTATGATATCCATGTCCACATATTTACCGTCTAGGGAATAAATTACTAAAGTGAGAGTTTTTAGAAGTGGAGATGTTGCAAATAGCAACCAATCACATTCCAGCTATTATCTGCTAGTTAAATGTTAAGTAGAATCTGATTGGTTGATCTGGGCAACATCTCCACTTCTAAAAACTCTCACTTTAGTAAATTTACTTCTAGGAGAGATAAATAACATATGGCAGAAGGTACAAAGTAATAGATATAACTGGAACAGGGGCGTTGGAATGATTTTATGTTGGGGGGGGGGACAATATAAAATTGTTCCGATGCCCCTGTGCCATCCTTCCCCCTCTCCTCCCCTGCTTCCTCTCTCTTACCTGGCATGCAGGGACTGTGTAGCAGCAGCCGGGGAATGGTAAGGGGCTGTGCTTTATAGTCCAAGCACACATCGCCTAGTGTGTACCCAGCTATAGGGTTAACATTAGGGTTAGTTTTAGAGTTACGGCTTAGGGACATTGTCAACATTTCAACAATGTCGAAATTACATCAGTGTCAACATGTTGAATGTTAACATGTTCAATGTCAAGATTACAACCATCACACACCTTGATAAAGACTTCTTAGAAAGTTGAAACGCGTTGGTTTATGGGACTTCAAGATGCCGGAATTGAAGGTTGGAATTATAGCAGAATACCCCTAGGCTGACAAGGGACTCCAGATTCCTAATCCCAGGGAGTGTATGTTCTATGCTGTTTTAGGTGTAAACTGCTTACACCCACACCTTCTGCTACATATGCTTTCCACTCATTGGTGGTTACTTTTTCTCTGGAAATTACCATGTATTGAATTTTATATTGTTTTATGTGACATAATTGGATTAAAAATACTGGATTACGCTATGTTGGCCTTCTCTCTGTTTATATTATATATGGACTATTGACCTGAGAGAAGACTGAAGAGACATCTGTTTTTGCCCGACTGTAGAGATTTGAGGACGTGTATGAAAGATTCCTTTGGATATGGACACTTTTTCTGGGATTTTATTCTTTAGAGTTTTATATACCATACACACTGAAACATTATTGACTCTTTGTGGAACTATTCTTTTCATTATACATTGTTCTGATTTTTCTATCTGATTTGTGTTGCGCACAGTGTGTTTTTGTCTTTTTGTAAGATTACAACCATGTCAAGATTCTCATAGCTACCTAATGAATGTTGACATTGTGACTCTAGACATAAAATGCCTCACCCACTCCCAGAAGCAGCAAACAAGTGTTGGGAACCAATTGCAGTCTGTTCTTAAGACATAGCAAGGAGTCGGTTTATCCCTCTCCCACAATAAAATGTAAGTGTGTAAATAGAGTATGGACAGACACACTTCAATGTTTTACAAGTACAGAGAGCATTCAACTTGCAGCCATGTCCCAGACCCAAATGGAGAGAGCAGATTAAAGAGAGGGACAGATCTAGTCAATTTAATTGGTTGGTAACAGAAATTATAAGGGTTATCTACTTTTGGATATCCCTATCTCAAACTAAATTTCCGTATGAATCCCCTGTGACCTCCCGTTACATAAAGCCAAGAGAAGCCACAGGCGCCTGCTCTCATCACTGGTGGACTAACTTCATCTATAGGTCACAGTAGAGTGCAATAGAACTGTATTGTACAAAGACTACTAAATTATGTTATATTAAGCAGCTTATCATATACACAATTAATAGTAACGACTTTCATCTACAAACAGACAGCTTCTGTTAATAATTAACTTCAACAAATGAAAGATCTGCACAGAATGGGTGATATATTTCCAATCCCTATTATTAATGAGCATATATTTCTCAAATTGTTCAATATATATTTGTAATCTATCTATATACTCGGGATGTGGTGCCACCAAACTCATAAACTATTTCAAAGAACAAAAAAGAAGAAAAGATGAGTTGTTCTGGTGCACCAGAACAACTCATCTTTTCTTCTTTAGCTTCTGTTAATAACAAGCACTGTTTAAAAATTGACTTAAACAACTATTGGATCACATCTAGAACTGGGGCAACAGATGGTTAATGCAGTGGGATATTGTCATTACTGCACAGAAAGTGCAATGTTCTGCCTGCCAATATAATGAATACCTGCCACCTTGACACTAGGTAAGCATTCCCTAATCTACAAAGAATACAAAGTGTCTGCTTCAGGCTGACAAAGTGAGTCTCTGACTCATGTTGAGCTGACAGCCTGAGGCTCACACTTTGTTTGAGAATACTCTATTTCTTATATATAATGCTAACGTTCTCCTGCTAATCAGAGTACGTCTCTCAAAATAACACTGAGAAACTTCAGAGACTGAAAGAAATGTACTAATTGCAATGTTTTAAGCAGGCTTCATTCATTGTGTGTCACAAAATAGACAATACAGCACAGTGAGTTATTAAAAAACTTTATTTTCTTCTGTAAAGGGCAACTAATCCTAAATTATAAGTAAATCTTATGCAAATTGGATGTGTCAGCATTGTCTCATAGGAAAGCTAGTTTGACACCATCTTCTTAATGAAATATTTTGACAAAACCATGACATAGTTACTCTGTGCTGTTGGAGGTCCCTGCTCCTTCCACTATATAAAACTCTCAGTCTGTGACTTTTTGCAAATCTCCATTCCCTTCTGCACACCATTCCACTACCCCTGTCACATGCAGCACTGCTGTCATCACTAACACATCACTGGTGCTGCTGGGGGACCCTGCTCCTTCCACTGTATATAGGGTTACCACCTATTTATTTTTAGATTCCTGGACAGGTGACTTGATTGGTGGTGTGGGCAAAACCGCAGTAGTGTAATGACCTTTCTATTTATCACATTTCAGGTCATTATCTGTGGTATATTTTGTTGAAATTCATCATATTGACATTTATAATGCCAACATGAGAATATAGAAATGTTGACATGAGTAGAATGTAGACAAAATGTCACTGGTGGTCTTACCTGGTATGGCGGGAGCGGCGGCTCCTGTAATGTCTTCCGGGTCCAGCGGTCAGCTGATGGTGACTTCCGGTGGATCCAGCGGCACTTCTGGCAGTGAGTATGCCTAACCCCTAGCTTTAACCCTCCCCCTAGTGCCTCTCCTTAATATACTCTTCTGAAGCCTAATCCCTACCTACGCTCCGGTAACCTAGCCCTAACCCTCCACTGCCTTTGACTACATTCCCATTTTCTTACCACTGTAATATACACATGCTTCTTACATGCTAGAGCCCCACATACCACTTTATATTGCGTCAGAGCCTCCTCGAACTGTATGCCTTAAGAGATCCCTCATGTCCCTACATATATGCCAGAGAGTCTCCTTGTGTCCCTTTATATTCCATTAAGTTCAAATAATATTTATTTTTAAGTGGCATTTAAAATACAAAACAATTTCTGTCATGGACAAACGTAATAAGACAAATATATATAAATATATATAAATATATTTCACTATATACAGTAGAGATGTGTGCCAACCCTGGTGTTTTGGTTTTGGATCTGGATCTCCCCTGGTTTTGCCAAAACCTCACCTCTATGTTTTGTTTTTCAGTTTTGGTTTTGGATCTGGATTTATTCTTAAAAAATCATAAAAACAGCTAAAATCACATAAAATGGGCCTGTTTTTGTTCCTACAGTATTATTAACCTCATAACATTTATTTCCACTCATTTCCAGTCAATTTTGACCACCTCACAGCTCACAATATTGATTTTTTTCATCTAGTTAAGGGCCAAAAGGTTGCATCCAGCTAGCTAGCTCAAAACTGAGTGATAAATAGAGTTGAGGATTGTGCAAAGACAATGGTTGGGGTACCCCTTGAGGACTGAAGATTTGATAATTGATAGTTGGCGCATACACTGGCTGAAGAAAGAACAGTTGATACTTGATAATTGGTGCAGCCACTGGCTGAAGAATTGATAGTTGATAGTTAATTGTTGATGCAGCCTCCGGGCTGAGTAGTAGTGGAATACAGAGCTATGATTAGGAAGGAACCAGTCCTGTAACAGCCTTGAGGGCTGGAACTCTTGGCAAGTTGCAGCAATTACAGCCTTGAGGGCTCGTGAGGAGTGATGATAGGTGGCCTTTGGGCCGTGAAGAAGGATGCGGCCTTTGGGCCGTGTAGCAGCCTTGAGGGCTGATAATCCTTGGCTGAATGTCACTGTTGTGTGACTTATGCAGCCAGGTTGACACAACAAGCAGCAGTTGGTTCAGACTTTTCTTTAAAAAAAATGAAAGGGGCATGCAGAAGATGCTGTCTATGGCCATTACAATTTCTGGACATTCATAAACCATAACATTACAAATGTCAGGCAGCAATTCCCCAAACAGCACATAATGGAAAGGAAAAAGGTGCAAGATGGAATTGTCCTTGGGCCGTCCATCCCACCCTTATGTTGTATATATGAAACAGGACATTCACAGTTTAACAAACCAATCACTTCAGCGACAGGGACTGCCACTTGGCCAAAATTATTGGTTTGTTTGGACCCCTCACAAAACAAGCTGCCAGTGGACATTGGTGGAAATGATACCATAAACAAACTGGCTTTACAATACATTTGATTAGATGTTGTCATCGTCATTGTCATCCCCATCAGTGTGTGCATCCTCCACTTCTTCACACAATATTAATTTGTCGCCGCTGGAACTCACCATTACAGACGCTTCTGTATTTTTTGGGCTTAAGTGCTGGTAAAGGTCTTCCTTATGGAATTTGTAATTCATTTTGATGAACATCATCTTTTCCACATTTTGTGGAAGTAACCTTCTACAATGATCACTGACAAGGTTCCCAGCTGCGTTGAAAGCTCTTTCAGAGTACACACTGGAGGGTGGGCAACTTAAGTACAGCAAAGCCAGCTTGTGTAACAGACTCCAAATTGCCTCTTTTTCCTGCCAGTAGTGAAGCGGACTGTCTGACATGCATATTTGGATGCTATCCTTAAAATAGTTATCCACCGTTCTCTGAATGGTGACCGTATCAGACAAAGTCACGGTGGACATGTCACTCATTGTAGCCAGTTCTTTCAGATCCAACCAGATGTCATGAGGTTTTGCTCACTGATCTGCATAACCACCAGCAGTGGTTTGCTTAGGAAAATGTAGTTTTTTCCTGGCAGCTGCAGACAATGAAGGATTAGATGCTGTCGTGTCATGTTCCGCTTGAGCTGCCAATTTTTTCACCACCAGTTCTTTGCATCTTTTCAGATTTATGTCCGTCGGAAAGAAAAACACAAGATATGACTTAAACCTAAGATCAAGTAGGGTGATCTGATTTCAAGAGATTGATGACCCGTGGATCCTGTCGAAGTGAACAAAGGGCTTGATCTACAAGTCCGACATACTTAGTGGAATCACTCCATTTCAGCTCCTCCTTCAGTTTCTCCAGATGCTTTTGCAAAAGTCTGATTAGGGGAATGACCTGACTCAAACTGGCAGTGTTTGAACTAACTTCACATGTGGCAAGTTCAAAGGGTTTGAGAACCTTGCACAACACGGAAATTATTCTCCACTGTGCTTGACTAAGGTGCATTCCCGCTCCTCTCCCTATGTCATAGGCCGCAGTGGCACCTTGGATGGCCTTTTTCTGCTCCTCAATCCGCTGAAGCATATAAGGGTAGAATTCCACCTAGTTACTACCGCTTGCTTCAGCTGATGGCAGGGCAAATTCAACAGTTCTTGCTGGTGCTGCAATCTTCAAAACGTAGTTGCTGAATGTCGAAAATGACCAGTAATCTTTCGGGCCACTGAGAGCATCTCCTGCACAGCCCTGTCATTTTAAAAAAAATGTTGCACCACCAAATTCATTGTGTGAGAAAAACATGGGATGTGTTCGAATTCACCCAGATGTAATGCTAACACAATATTGCTGGCATTGTCAGAAATCACAAATCCCGAGGAGAGTCCAAGTGGGGTAAGTCATTTTGCAATGATTTCAATGAGTTTTTCTAAGCAGTATGCCTCTTAGTGAAACCCATGATACACAGAGTAGCCTGGATCTGAATGAGCTTGCATTTATTAGATGCTGCTGCTGCTGATTGCACTGTTGGAGGCAATACACCTACCCAGTGGGCTGTCACAGTCATGTAATCTTTAGTTTGCCCTGTCCCACTTGTCCACATATCTGTGGTTAAGTGAACAGTGGGCACAATGGCATTTTGGAGCACATTCATAAGGGTTTTTTTGAATGTCCTGGTACAGATTGGAAATTGCTATTCTAGGGAAGTGGTATCTAGAAGGGACATGGTATCGGGGGCACAGGACCTCCATTAACTGTCTAAAACCCACTGCATTAATGGTGGATACTGGAGACACATCTAGTACCAGCATAGCTGTTATGGCGTCAGTAATCCGCTGTGCAACTGGGTGTTTGCTGTCATACTTGTTCACCAATGCAAAGGATTGTGTGAAAGTCAGTTGTTTGTTTGAACTTGAACAACTAAAAGTAGTCTTCTTCCTGGTCCCCTTCTGGGATGCAGATCCACTCATAGCAACAACAGCAGCAGCAGGCCTAACACTCAAATATCCTTCTGAGGAACAACGTATAGGAGAGGAGTCAGTACTTCATTCAGAGGCGGTCGCTCGGGAGCGGTCGGTCGCACCCAAAGTGATCGAGAATATGCAAAGCGAGTGCTCAATCGCAACGCACATCGTAAGCGCGGAAACACCCACAACAATGAAAGCACACCTCCTATCTCTACGGGCTAATTCAGAGTCAGTCGCAGACGGTAACCTACGTCAGCATGATCAATACCTGTTACATTGTTAATTGCCTACATACATCGGTTGAGGCAGAAACCGTCTCCTGCACTCGCAATGCTTAAGGTAGACCCTGGGCTACCTTTAGCACTGCGAGCAGTAGCATCGTTATTGCAAGGAGATGACATGTGTGATGACTCACTCAGTAATATATGCACGCCCTTAAACGCCATTTTTAAAGTCAACCATGCCTGCTTTCGCACCACCACACCCCCGTTCACAAGCACCTTCCCCTGTAACCACCCACAAACGGCACAAAATGTCAATCGCAGCTATGACCTCGTAGTGACTAGCGAGCAAAAGGATTGCGGTCGGAAAGACAGGCTTGCGCACGCGCACTGCCATGTGTGCGCATACGCAGTTGAAAAAAATATCGCTCACTACGTCCAATCGCTCCGTTCGACCGCCTCTGAATGAGGTCCTCAGTCCTTCTGTATTGGATGCAGGACTTCTTCCGATCACGAATGAGGATGTTGATGATGATACAGGTGTTGGTGGTGGTTATTGCAGGCACTTGGATCCAGATAGAAGGGAGCAGCTAGGTGACACTGGACTGATTGTTGTTTGTTTTTCTGTCCCCAAAGTTTCTATACCCTTTTCAATTTGATGAATGCGCTGCAAGTGACGTAAAAGGGAGAAGGTTCCATGATGGTTAAGGTCCTTACCTCTACTCACTGTTACATGGCAATGGTTACAAATGGCTTGGCAAAGGTTGTCCGGATTTGGGTGGAATGATTCTACACATGAGATGTTGATTTTTTGGTCCTTTGTCCAGGCATGCCAACAATGGGATTTTTCCCACCATGGGCAACAACTGTTGCCTGATTTACAGTTTTTGCACAAACATCCTCATCATCCTTGTTGTTGTTATTGCCAACTACATAAATATCCTCCTCATCCTCCTCGTGCAATTCCACAGAAGCATCCTCGATTTCTACATCAGCATGTTGACTTGTGCTGCTCATCCCCACATTTGCAGAGGGCACACAAATGGTGGAAGTAGGATCCTCTTCAAGTACAGTATTAGAAAGGTCAGGCTCCCACATGGCAACCGCGGATACACTTGGAATCTCCTGAGGGATCTGTGACATTTCGGAGACAATTTAAAATTTTTTTGTACCTCTTCTACAAGCATAAGGGCTTAAATTATCACAACTAGAACCGCCAGTCAGAAATACATAAATACATAAATAACAGCCAGCCCCTATGGAGTGGACAGGACAACAGTAAACCAGCCCCAGTATATGGACAAGAGCCAGCCCCACCCCTTATGGACATAACAGCCAGCCCCTGACAAAACAGTAGCCTATCCAGCCCCTATGCACATATGGACATAAGCAGTCAGCCCCTGACAGAACAGTAGCCATCCCCTATGCACAGCAGAACAGAACATCACAGAACAACACAGCACAGCTCCCAACTCCCTCCCTCTTCAATCTCCACAGCCAGCATGAAAAATGGCGGTGATCGCGGGACCTTTTATAAAATCCAAAACCCGCGAGAATCCGACAGCGGGATGATGACGTTTTGCCTTGTTTTCAGATCTGAGTCAGGCTGAATCTGACTCGGATCCCCTAAGTTCAGGTGGGTTCGGATCTCTGAGATCCGAACCCGCTCATCTCTAATTTACAGACAGTAAATTGATAATATACTGTATATTAAAAATAAACACAGCATCACAACATCAATAAAATAACATCAGGCATAAAATTAAATAAACCAAAAGTAAAGCATAAAAGTAAATATAAATTAGCTCACTAATAGAAATGGAGTAGACTGGATGTGTTTCACAGCACCAGGCCACTACTTCAAGCAGTAAGAGGAAGCTGCCAGGTGTTTGAGGAAGCAGCCATACACTAGCTCTCCCTATATCAGGAATGGGGAACCTAAGGCCCGGGGGCTGTATAAGGCCCACGTAAGTATTTGGTCTGGCCCTCGGAGCATTTTTCTGCTAGCCTCATCTTGCTAGCAGGGTGCCTAGAATGGCACCCTGCAGCCAGAATCTATGCAGTAGTGCTGCCTGGAGCATCCTTAGGGTCACACCGCTGCCCTTACAGCTCCCTGGAGCATCCTCAGGATGCTCCGGGCATCGCTGTAATCACCAGTGATTGTGGCCCTGCCTCGTTTGATGTCACATGGAGAGGGCGTGGCCTGCACCGGGTCCACAAATAATATTATATATATCAAAATGGCCCCAGAAAAAGGGTTCCCTCTGCCCTATATGGTTGAGTAAGGGTACGTCTAATCACAGTACAGTGTGATAGACACATTTATTCAAAGCAGATCATTTGTGCTTTACCTTCTTCTAATGCCAAAGAATCCTCCTTGTCATATACTCTATATAAATTATATTTATATCATATGAATATCATGTTGGAATATAGAATGCACTACTGAACTTCTCACCATGGAGCTCTATTACCTAAAGCATCCTACTTTAACAAGGTGGCCACCGATACTAAACGTGCGTACACACTTGCTGATATTTTGGATGACTGAACGATAACGATATCATTATCGTTCAGTCGTTCACTATATCATCCAGTTTGTACGCAAAAACGATGAATGATAACGACCTACGATGCGCACTCCCGCAGGTCGTTGGTCTTTGTAGTTCATCGCTTGAACATGAAGGCCAACCTGACGGAGGGAGCCCGGCACTGAACGATATCGTTCATGATATCGTTCAGTGTTGTGCTCAATGTCGTTAACTAGATGATGTCGCTCATGAAGTGAATCGTCTAGTGTGTATGCCCTTAGTCTGTGCATGCACAGCACCATCTTGTCACTGTGTTTGAGCGCCACGATGGTACACTACTGTGTACCACTTGGCTCCGTGTGGGACCCTGTGATATCATGTTGCCAGTGCCTACATACATACATGACCGCCTAGTACACTATATGCTCTGCTCTATCTCCGCTATTCATCTGTGTATCTGTGAGTGAGGGGGAGATGTATCAAACCTTGGAGATTTACCAACCAATCAGCTTCTAACTGACAACTATCAAACACAGCCTGTAAAGTGAGTTAGGAGCTTTATCTTTTTCAATGTTTGATACATTTCCCCCTAAATCTGTACTATATCTGTGCACTACAAATAAACCAAAGCTCCTGGTTAAGTCTATACGGCTGATGTACGCCAATACTTTCTTCTGCTGGTGTATACTATTCATCATTTGTGCCATACAGCTGACCAAAGATGGTGTGTACCTTTCCCTATGGAAGCAGCCTTGGATCTCATCAAACTGTAAAATGTGCAAATTAGTTAGATCCCTAGCCCACTGGGCATTAAATGTAGGTCTGCATAAAGGCTAAATGTAAAAGAGTGCGAGTCGGTGCTGCTCTGGGACACAGGCCAGTATTCCTGTATTTTTAAAAATATAGGAATACTCGCATGTATTCCCACAGCAGTGCCAGTTCGCACTCTATTACATTTATCCCCAAGTCTTTTAAGTCAGTGTTTGAAACTTAATAATACATATGCCCAGTATATATATGATGTAGTTTAGATCCCGGCTCAGAATGCCAGCGCTGGAATCCAGACATTAGTGAGAATCCCGGGACCAGCATCCCAATGGTAAATATTGGAGTTAGGGGGAGGGTTAGGGGCTAGGTACTAGGGGGAGGTTTAGGGTTAGGCTGTGGTGGGGGAAGGCTGGGTTTAGACTGCGGGGAAGGAGGGTTAGGTTTAGGGGTAGGGTTAGGATACTTACTGTCTGATGTCGGTATCTTAACCCTGTCGGGATGCCGGCACTTGGATTCTGACCGCCGGGATCCTGAGTGCCGGTATCCCGTACCCAACCGGTGTATATATATATATATATATATATATATAATATATATATATATATCTATATATATAGATATCTCAATGTTGATTATACTGAGTTCATCCAAATTTTATAATTCCATTATAATCTCTTTGTATAGAAACAAAAAATTTGTGTCATTTTGGGCGCATATATAGAGGAACCTCATAAAGGGGCCCATTTATAAGTAAATATTTGTGGCTTCAACACCCGTTTGGGGGATACTGCCAAATATTTAGTATACCCTGAATGTATGAAGGAGGGACAGCAGCAGATACTGTATCTCCGGCCTCTCCATATATAGAGGCGTCAGTAGGATGTTGCTTTTTGTCAAATGTGAAATGGCCTAATTAATATATAATGGGAGGCTATATGATTGAAATCTTATTTATTTTTTTTACAAAAAGGAAAAAATTAGCTGAAAATAATGTGTGAATAAATAAATAGTAAATCAATGATAAATGGATTAGTATTAACGTATTAGCACTGAAATATACACCAATTAAAACATATTAACTATTTTCCGCATCATGTTATGATACAAGTTAAAAATAATTTTCCAAGTAAAAATAAGATCTCTTTGCAATAAATCCTGAGTTCATAACACAATAATAGATTAATATGTTGTCAAATGCATAAACAAAAAAGTCCTCTGTGTGCGAACATTAAAAAGGTCCTGTTCAATAAGGCTTTTTTTCCAGATCTGTATTTAGTCTGTGAGACTTGGAGTGCTTCAAGTGATTTGAATATTGCACTAGTGGTTATTTGCATATACAAAGGACTGGCCAGGTATTGTCATTAATACTTCCGTATATAAGATGCAATGGTGTGGGTGCGTGTACAGTGAGGTCAATGGCTGGGGAGGCACACATGGAAATGGGTCTGAGTGCTGGGAGCCTCTCTCACGTCCTACTCACTGTAACTCTCCCCTCACTACACTAAGCTTCAGTGTCCATTGATTCTCCTACATGCATCACGGTGTCTTCTCTTGCTGCTGCTGACTGAGTGAGCTTCGATCTCTAAACACTGCCGTGCACTTCCTGGTCACATGACACATTTAAAGTGTCCATCAGTGCTCAAGGCACGCCCCCTCTTACTCAGAGGCATGCCTCTATGAACTCTTTTTCTGTGCAGCTTACTGCCCGTGATTTGGCCCCACCCCCCGGCTCTGCAAGCAGTGTCTGACTATACAGAAGCGAGTTGTTGCTGCCTCATCTCTTGTCTCCCTTGTTGGCTGGGAGGGGGTGGCAACACAAACACAGGCGTTCCCTTAGGAATGCCTGCCATTTGTGGGCGACCCTACTGACATCACTAGTGATGTCAGTAGTGGACTTCCTGCTCTATTAGAGCAGGAAGTCCACTCGGGCTTGCGGGAGCTGAGACCCTACACGGGGTCTCGTCGCAAGCCAGAAGGTCGCGATAATCGCGACAGACTCCAGGCTGCTCACACAAGTTGTCACCCACAGCTTTGCGAGAGGGCTGGAGAAAAAAAAAAACACGGCCTAATTCAGAGCGAGTGCTCGCTAGAAGCGAGCGGCTCTAATCAGGCCCTTAAACTGTAAAACCTATTCATAGTCTACAATTGCACAATAAAAGCCACTGTAGATGGATGGAAAGTTATTAACTGGCAATCAAGTTATAAATCACTAATTATAATTACCGTGTAAGTGAGAGTTAGGAGCTGATTGGTTGGTACTTTATCTCTCACAATTTTCTCTCTCTCCAAGCTTTGATAAATAATCCTGTGTCTTATTAATATATAAAGATGTCAGTGTTAATTAATGAGCCATTTTGGTACAACGGGCAATATAAATCCAGCTGCAGCTGTTTTCCGTGACTTGCTTGTAGACATGTATATTTAGTATAATGTTACAAATTGCACTTCTCGTTTGAATAAATTCTATTTCACCAAATGGCTTATCTGCTATTTTATTTCAATTTAGAGGCATTTTAACTTCTTTTTGGAAACATAGTCGGCTATCCTTTAGGATTCACTGATCAAAGCCGAACAAAAATGCAGTGAAATAACAGTAATCAAGACCTAGGTGTGATTTTAACCTAAATCTTGAAAAATGAGATGTCAAAACCATGGACGTAATATGAAAATAAAACACCAGTGAATGTATCCAGTGTTCTGTTATTTTAGGTTCTCATAAACATTAAAGCCGGCAGGTTATTTTCTTTCCATCATTCTCACAGAAGGTCAGGGTGGTGTGAATTTACTCTAAAATAAACAGCTCAGAGACAGTGAGATTGATAGGTATCTGCTCTGATGGCCAGGAGAAGACCTTATAGGAGGTTAGTTATAATACAGGCCACAAAAGGTTAATTTGCATTCCATCACAAATTCATCAAAGCCGAACTGACCTGAAGGGTCAGCGGAATATGATATGATAGAAATGAGGGTAGGATCTTTTAAGAAAACAACTTTTGCAGTCCTAGAAACCTACAGATGTATTGGTTCCAAATTGAGCCATCACAACTGTGCAGCTACAGCTTGGTTATAGGTAAGAGATGGAGCGGTTGGTTTGGCTTCAGAATTAAGATAAATGACTTGCTGACCTTCTCAAATTCACTGGTGTACACTCAATCCTTTATACTACAACATAGTTATTATAGAACTGTCTGCCATAATACTGAAAGAACTTCATGAGGTATTTTGTTTCCATTATCTAACTTCCATCAGTGAGCTTTCATAGGGCTTGATTCAGATATGTAAGTAAATCCAATGGTTTACATATATATCCGATGGTGGGGCTTCTAAGCATGCTCAGGACCCATTCTGTGCATATGCAAAATTAGTCCTGCATTCATGGTCGCAGTGCCCCACTGAGCGCAGCCTGATTGACAGGCTGTGGCTGTGTGGGGGCTGGGAGCAGGAGGTGCCGAGCTGCGTTGCTGGAAAGGGGGGTCGTTGCACCGTTTCCTGCCAGTGCCCAGGCCAGGGTCTGCATCTTAGAAACACAGATTTCCTGGCCTCGCAAGCGGCCAGGAGCTGGCCAGTTGATCCGTGGCAGCTGCTATGGCCACTGCACTCAGATCGCAAATGCATGCAGGAGATGTCTATTTCTTACAGACACCTCCTGCTGCATTCACATATGAGTTGGACGGTATTGTACAGCCGCTTCCTTGCGGCTGTGCTCTAGCGTCCACATCTGAATCAGGTCTATAGATTCTAGGATAAAATAAGTGGATTGAAAAATACCGCTTTTCCACCAAAATCCCGGGTCCAGCCTGGGACACTGACCATGGGTTTCAAGCCACATCACAGTGGCTTGAACCCCGTTTACACCAGAAGCTGGACCTGGGATATTGCCAGGGCTTACCTTTGCCAGTGCTTGGAGATTACATCATCTACAAGCGCAGGAAAATGTGGCTCTCCTTATGCTATGAACGGGTCCCGTTTCCACTGAGCCTTACCCGGGTTTAACCCACGTAAAAACCCTGCTTGTGACCCGGGAAGGAAGGCAATTTTTCCTAGGAGCCTTTTCCACTGAGCCGTGACCCAGTTTGACACGGCAATAACCCAGGTTTTAGCGGCAGTGGAAATGGGGTATTAGTGAAAAATGGTTAGCATTGCTGCTCACAGCACTGGGGCTTTGGGTACGATTCCAACCAGGGCACTAAGGCCCTCATTCAGAGCCGTACGCTCTGAGCAGAGCGCACGCTCTGAATGAGGGCCGCCCTCCATAATTATGGAGTGTCCTCCTGGACGCTCGTATAGCTGTGGGTCACCACCCACAGCCTATACGAGCGTGCAGTTTGATGGCCGCGATGGTCTTGACCATCGCGACCATCGCCACTGCGAGCCGGAGCCTGCGGTTGAGTTTTTCAACCGCAAGGCCCGGAGTGATTTTGGCTCTATCACAGCCAAAATCACTCCCACTGACATCACTAGTGATGTCAGTGGGCCGGCTTCTGACGGTAGGCGTTCCCTTGGGAATGCCCCCGTCAGGGAGGCACGCCCCCGGCACGCCCACAAAAGGGGGCGTGCTGTCAATCAACATCGACAGCACGCCCCCTTTGATCAGACACAACGAGCGAAGGAAAGTCCTTCGCTCGTCGTGTCTGGTCCATGCGCACGACGGAGCTCTCGCCGTCGTGCGCATGCGCAGTGCACAACATCGACCCACTTGCGAGCGGACAGCCGCTTGCGAGTGGGTCTGAATCAGGCCCTATGTGTGGAGCTTATATATCCCCATGTTTGCTTGGGTTTCTTCCAGGTACTGTAGTTCCCATCCACAATCCAAAAACGTACTGTACTATTAGGTGAACAGGCTCTAAAAAAAAATACCAACCCAAGTGTGTATGTGTGCCAATAAGTGGTAGGGAAAATAGACTGTAACAGGGACTGATGTTGATAACTATATATTTGCTGCAAAATACAGTATATACAGTAAGTACTATACTAAATACCTGTTAATAAATAGATAAGGAGATCCTCATATCTGTCTGTGTTTGTCTTTATTGATTGTCCATGCAATCATTTCAAAGTTAGGGGCCTATTCATCAAACCTAAACTTTCCCTGGAAGTAATTAGGTTTAGAACTCGCATGGAGTTCTACCTAATTACCAGAGGAATTCATCATTCCTCCTTCCCATAAATATCTATTTTGAAAAGATGTCATTTTTGCGATGACAGCTTTTCAGGGAATAGATAGTTATCCCTGTCTACACTAACTTACCGCAGCTGGAATCAGTGCTGCGCATGCACTGTTAAATTCATTAACCCAGCGCATGCCCAGCAATGTCTACACCTGCGGTAAGTTTGCGTCCCCCCCTTCGCTCACCTGCCCCCCCCCCCCCCCGCTCACCTTCCCCGTTCAGCATTTAGTTAAGAAAAAAAAATGTGTGTTCTGCTGGGGAGAACACGTGACAGCATAGCAGACGGAGCCAGAGGAGAGTCCAGAGCGACAGAGGAAGACGCCGGGGGACCTGCCCAGTGGCGTATGGTAACACCATCAAATTCCGAAAATATATAATTTTCGGAATTTGACGAATAGCCTAATTTCCATATCCCCATACTATTATACTAATGTATGAGGAGTGTGCAAATGAACGCAAGGGGACTTAGGAAGGAGATATCAGTGTTATCTCCTGTGCTAAGTGTGTTCATGAATACTAAAATAACGTTAATTAAGGAAAATGTCCTTAAAAACTTTATTTTAGTGCTGATGAATAGGCCCCTTAGTCATTTAACAGTAGGTTTTTGTTTTTCTTTTAAGAATGTTTATACCTTTTTTCTTGTGCAAGTCTTTGTCTGTTAGTTAATATCCATCTTCCATCTTCTACTGAATTTGCTTCCAGCAGTACAGCACTTTGGAGTGTGATGAGGCAATATAAATAAATGTTAATATGAATAAAAATAAAATAAATATTTCCTTATCTGTCCAGTTTGTTTGTTCATACAGTATGTACTAAATACACATCCTCTGCTCATTTATGTAGCATAAATCTAAATATGATAATGAGTTCCAGGACCAACCCCCGTCACTCTACCCTGGACTGGCTCAATATCATGTGCAATCTTATTTTGTCACAAAACTGAGGGCACAATTTATCAACGAATCTAAATACCAGCAGTATATTTTGTTTAGTAATGCATTGATACTTACGAATATATGCCACTGGTATTCATTATTAATTACCTCTCCAGCGAGGTCCAGCGACGATCCCCCTCCTAAGCGGCATCTTCTCTTTTGTTGCTGACAGACTATCGCTGCCAGCGTCGGGTTTCTGTGTCACGCGCATGACACAGAAATGCAGGCCCGTCAAGAGCTGTGGCGGGCCCCGGTAATAGGGGGCGTGGCCTAATAGCGGGAGGTGTGGCCACGCCCCCTTGCCGATAGAGAAAAAAAAAACAGATTTGCAGTGCTCTGAGCCCCCTCAGCCCGGCACAAAGCCAGGGGGGGGCGCGATCAGTGTGATCGCTCCCCCGCACAGGCATAGGAGACCGCTGTGGCTGCTGCTCAGCAGCCACGAGCAGTCTCCAACTGCAGCTCAGCACACGCTGTGTGCTGGGCTGCTGTGAGGGGGGGGGAGGGTGGCGCCGGACCCGGGCCCCCGCCGGGCCCCTCAGAAAGCCCGGGTAATCTGTACCCATTCCCCCCCCTCTCGGCGCCCCTGCAGAAACCCGGCAGAGACCAGCAGTGCCTGGAAGGCTTTGCTGAAGCAGGAAAAACTGCTGCCGGGTCCCCATGGCGAGAGCGACGCAGTCATAAACAGCGGTAATCTTAGATTACCGATGTTTGTTAAATAAAGATATTGACATAACTCCTTAGCGAGTGCTAAAGGGGTTACATCCCATTGATAAATGCGGACCTGAGTGTCTGGGAGCTACTAAAGCATTATGGGATATATAGTTCAGCAGCCTCAGTAGTCCCCTGTCAGAGCATTCTGGGAGATGTTGTTTATTAGAAGCTATTCGATCCCTAGAGTACAGTGTTACCAATGTTTCAGTTATCAAGAAATCTAAGAAATGCTCAACTTACTAAACACTGTACTGCAACCTGATCTTCAGCGGATAACACTAGCTCACCAAGACAATATGCACATCAATACACTAAACAACAGCATGGCTTGATTGTAGTATTATACCTTGCTGTTCTTCATCCCCTGCTGTTTCCACTTTATGCAAACGCAATGCTTTACATCAACGCTAATACAATATTTAACGCCTGATTTAACTCAGCATTCTAGGAAACCATGGCAACGGCATTATCTCCTTAAGGCACACAAATGCTTAACAAGTTATTTTGCAAACTGATATACAGATCATTAAAGAGTATTTTATCTCCTGCAGCTCCGGCATAGCAAAGAAAATGGAAACTCAAAAACACAAAATCATATTACTGCTCCTTGAAATTCAAAGGACGTGCAACACACTCTTTAATACATATTCAGATACAGATTTTATAAGATAGTTGTCATGTGTTTATCCTATGAAATAGTGTAAATAGATGGAGCTAAACTCGATGTTGTGTTTCTGGGGCTAAATCACAAATTTACTAACATACAATTTTTTATTTGTGTTAGTAAATATGTGATTTAAACCCAGAAACACAGATTGATTTGAAATCGATTAAAATGTTTAAATACATTTTTTTTAAATCGACCTTTTGTAAATTTACCCCTTAGAGTTTATTGGGTGTGTGTTATTGGGGGAAGTTGTTGTTTGTCACAAAAGTATTTCTTACCTGCTACAACTCCAGCAAGAGATACAACTCTCCGAATAAAAGCTTCTATAGGGTAACTCCATCAGTAGATGGCATTACCCACTGCATCCAAGCCCTGGAATGCCTCATAGTCTGGTGCTCGGTGCATATGATAAATGCGGTCAAATCGGCAATTTCTGGGGTTTGACCATATTTCTCACGTTGCTGCACCCCATCCATGATCTTACAATCAGCTGTAATGACCTTGTTACCTTGTCTGATAGAGTAACAGCCTTCTTAACTAGTCTTATGACATACCTAACAACACATTGGCAGCCTGGTCAAGCATGGATATACTTCAAACCTGGACTGTTAGGGAGACTTGAGGACCAGTTTGGAAACCTCTGCTATAAGGATTATATAGATGTGTCCTCATACATCTAGCCTCAAAATGCCATGCACTTGATTAAGGCTCGTGGGGGCACCAGGGCAACTACGTTGAGGGGGTCCCCTCCAAGCCACGCTCCCCCTCCCCACCAAGCCACATGAAGCCAGGGGCAAAGGCAGGATTTTCTAGGAGGGGGGGTCTAAATATAAATAGACATATATAAACAGTATACACACACATATATACACATTAACACATACACACTAACACATACTGTATATAAACATTAACAGATACACACTAACACATTAACACATGCTCACTAACACATACATATACATTAAAACATACATACACACTAACACATACGCAGTATGACCACACTAATACATATACAAAATAATACATACACATATAGGGCGGGATGTACTAAGCATCGCATTCACGATGTGGTACATCTCGTCTGTCTTCGGGTACATAGCGCGGTTCATTACTGTGGTATGTACCTAGAATACCGCAAAGGACAGCTCTCCCAATAAGAACTGTCCTTTGCAATGGCTCCGGTCAGAGGGACATCCGGGTTTAACACCCAGAAGTCCCTCTGCAGTCCTTCTGTGCATGTGCAGAAGGCCGCGGGTTGCAGGGGCTGGTGGGAGGGATCCGGATGGATGGATGCAGGCTGCTGGTGCATTCTGTCGCAGCACATTGTGACTTAAACGCATTTTCTGCAAAAAAAGACGCCTGGTGCTAGCAGAGCCTCACGGGACCTGACGCGCTGAGAGGGGCTTTTTGGCTCAACTGCTACAAAGATGTGTTCGGACATCTGTAGTATATTTTGTAATTAAACAAGTGTTTGAATGTCTTCACAAACGTCAGCTCCAATGCTCAAAAGCTAGCTTGATTACAGCTTGAGAATTTTTTTTTAAAAATGACCGCAAGTTTTGTTCGCTCGTTCAGACATAGAGGCGTGAACAGACCGCAAAGAGCGAACAGTTCATTTGAATAGCCACCCCTATTTTCTGGACGAACGACCGCAAATAGCGTCCGGCTCTGAATCAGGCCCATAGCTAGGTGTTAAAATCACTGTTAGGAAAACAGCTTTGTAGAAAATAGACTCATTAACATTCTATTACTGTGTTTTTGAATAATGTTGTTACATGCTGGTTAAATATAGTATTCAAAATTGTATAAACTGTGTTACACAGACTTTATTTTCTTTGAAAGAATAAAAGTGAAGAACTTTGGAGGCCAATTACCTTAGTTAAAGTACATTTTTTTATGAGCCATCTCCAGAAAAATAAAAACAATTTCTGTCTCAATGACAATTACTGTGTTTGGGGAGGGGAGTCCTTCCCTCTCTGCCTTTGGCAAATCCATTATTTCTACTCAAGATCGAATCCCATCCGAGAAAAGAGAGATTCACATTTGGGCCACTGGTACTGTTAAAAAAAATACACCTTACTTATATTTGCCTGTTGGGGTGTTACATAGCCACTTGTTACAGTCACACATTGATGATTAGATGAGATGAGAGCTGCATAGGCTTAAGACTATATGAGTCCTTAGTTTTTTGTAATTGGGTCTAATTTGGTCAACTGTTGCTAGGTAGAGTAGTTTGGGGGGTTTATTATGGTTGGTTGGCTTTATAAGGCGGGTGTACGCCCAGCAGCTTTCTTTCTGGATGGTGTTTGTCCCTCGGGGCACCTCTGGACAGTATCCGGTGACATTTAGTCATCCCTTCACCTTGTTTGTGTCTTCCCTGTAACTTTTCTGTTAAACCTTTGCCTCCCTGTGTTTTTTCCTTTTGTCCACTCATTCTCTTATTGTTTATTTTGCCATCCCATCCTCTTTCTTCACTCTATCCCCACTTTTTACATGCCCCGCCCTAAGCGCTGTGCAAGGATTGTCCCTTTCCTCCTCTTCCTCATGCTCAGAGCCGCCTCAACATCCCAGCGCTGTCTCTTCTCCGGCCTTGAGCTCGGCCATGCACCCCGCCGTGGATTTTCGCGGGCTCATGCTGAGTCCCCTTCTTTACTGGGTGAGCGGTCCCTGTCTCCTATGGGGTCACCGCTAGCCTTGGCATCCCCCCCCTGACTCCTCCATATTCGTGCTGTTGCTGCCAGCAGGTGGCTCTCGTGGAGGTCCGCCGGCAGCGCCCGGGCCAGGATGCGGGCCTTCTTGTTATTCGGGCACTGGGTGCTCTCTGCAGTTATGTATCAAGCTGTGGTGGTCCCGGTGTCATACCCTGCTGCCATGGCCCCCCCTCCCTCCTGCGGTGGCTGCATCAGCAGCAGTGGCCATTTTGTCTGCTGGCCCCACCCTCCTACACACAGTGCCAGCCCCTTTTTCTTCTCTGGGGTCTGCTTTTCCTGGGGGTGCCTTTTTCCACGATTCCTTTTTCCCATGGGGGTGGTTTGGCAACTGCTTCCACTTCCCATGCCCCCCCATTACCTGGCAGCCTGCACCCCCCGCCTGTTCCCTCTCTCCCCTTTTTTCCTTTGCCTTTCATTCCTCCCATCTTTCCCTGCCCTGTCCTCTTCTTCTACTACCCCCTGCCTGGCCCTCCCAAGTTTTTTCCCCTGTTTCTCAACCCCCAGTTATACCACCTTATCCTGGCCAAAGTTCCTCTACTCCTTTTTATTCTTCGTCCGGGGCTCATTTCCCTTATTGGTAACCCCCTTTTTCTCACCATTACCCTTTTTCCCATCATCCTGCTCTTGTTTTTTCTGGTTTCTTGTTCCTCGTCCAGTCCTGGCCGCAGCATTTTACTTCGAAACAGGTTGCAGCCCTGCTCCCACCATTGCTTTCCCCACAAAATGTAGCTTTTGTTGCCCCTCCCCCTTTATCTCCTATTCCCATTGTGTCTTCTCCTCCTGTTCCTGCACTTCCCTGTTCCTGTTCCTGCACCACCTGCTGTGGTGTCCGGTGATGTAACATTGTCTGTGTATCGCCATAGTGTTTCACCTAGTGTTCCCACAATGAATTCTGGTGGTGATGGGATTTTGAGCGGAAGTGCGGTGGCAGGTCTTGCCACAGGTGAAGTGATCATTGCCCCTGATGTAGCGGTGCCCGTGGCTGGTGGTGATGGAATGCCGGGGTCGGCTGGTGGTGAGTCTGCTGTACCTCCTTTGTTGTTTAATACCGAATCTTCAGGGTCTAGCGATAGTAGCTCTTTGTCAGGGTCGCCAGCACACCCGCATAAGTTGGCTACGCTAGGTGCTCTGCCTTTGGTTAGGAAAGCGACTAATTGTCAGTCAGCTCCCGATGCTATTGTGGTGCCAATTGAGGATTCTGGTATGGTTCACTGTGCTTATTTGGCAGTGGACAGGGGTTTGCATAAGCGAGTTAGGGACAAGATTCGCAAGGGTAAGTTTGTGGATGTTTTTTCACTTACGGATGACATGAAGAACTCCTTAGAAAAAGCCAAGAAACCTGGGGGGGGCGGGTGAGGATTCTTGCCGCAGCTATTAACATTGGCTTAGTGGCATTCTGTTTTTTTCGGCCTGCTACCTCAAAACTCGCCCTATTGAGCACGGTAATGTTATTAAATATATTCATTTGATGCATGATATGTTCCGGAGATCCAAGGGCTTTGTTTGGAGAGTTTACAACGAACAGTTTTGTAGGAAGCAGGACGGTCAGCTGCTTATGCTAGTGAGCCATAAAGATGTTGAGGTATGGTTAGCAGTTACTAGGAGTGTGGAGGGGCCACAAGGCAGGAAGGCTAATCCTCCTTCTCATGCAGGTGTGAACGTGCTCGCCAAGGGGAAATGATGTTCCAGGGAAGATGGGTGTCGATTTCGTCACTCCTTCCGCATTTGTAATGGTAGTCACCCCGCCAAAGACTGTAAATCAGGATCAAAGAGTGATTCAGGGGCCAGGAGTGATGTTTCTGGAGTTGAAAAATAAGGCCTATTCTCCGTTGGTTTTAGATGAGTTGTCTAAATGGTTGGGCTGGTATCCTTTGCGGTAAGATTCCCAATTTTTGCTGGAGGGTTTTAGTACGTGTTTTTGGTTACCTGTAGCTAGTGCATTGCATGTGGTCGTTCCCCGGAATTAGCGTTCGGCCAGAGAGCTTCCCCATGTGGTACAACAGAAAATGTTTGCTGAAGTGGGTTTGGGTCGTATGTCCGGGTCTCTTCCCTTCCACCTTTGCCGGACCTGTGCATTTCCCCTTTCGGTCTTGTGCCCAAGAAGGTCCAGGGTGAATATTGTTTGATCCAGCATTTGTCATATCCTCATGGGGGCTCTGTGAACAATGCAATGCCTTACTCACTTTGCCAGGTTCAGTACCAGTTATTCGATGAGGATCTTGCGATGATAAAATGTTTTGGTCCTGGGGCATTAATGGCGAAATTGGATGTTGAATCCGGTTTTTGCCTGCTGCCGTTGCACCCTGAGTCCCTACATTTTATAGGTTTTAAGTTGAATGGCTAATTTTTTGTTGATAGGTGCCTTCCCATGGGCTGCGCTATCTTGTGTGCATAGTTTGAAAAGTTTAGCACTTTCTTGCATTGGTGTATCCAGGCTGGTATGGGCTATGTCGGAAGTGCACATTATTTGGACGACTTTTTGTTCGTCTGCCCAGCGCAGTTTGTGGGGAGGTTCTGTTTTCTGCACAGGCCCTTTTCTGGGTGTAAGGCATGCCGGTTGCCTTGGACAAGATGGAAGGCCTGACTTCCTGCTTGTCTTACCTTGGAATTGAAGTGGATACATTTTCTGGGTGCTGCCGCTTGCTGGCTGATAAAGTGCAGCGGTTGCTAGTGTAGCTTCAGTGTTGTTTGGCTTCTCAGCAGGTTAAATTGCGTCAGGTGCAGTGTTTTCTTTCTGCAAATCTCTCCCAAGCTAGCAGCCTGCACATACAGTATCAGTGAGATATCTGTTGGCTGCTTGTGTGTTAAGACTTGAAAAAAAGTGTTAAATGTTTTTTTTTTTAAATGACGTGAGGTCCCCCCCAAAAGACTAACCAGCCCCGGGCTTGCCAGCCTATCTTGGTTCTTAAATTTACAGGGAAAAAAAACGTGTAGGGTTCCACTGTAAATTTACGAACCAACACCAGGCAGCAGTGACAGAGCTGGTTTTAAATATGCAGAGGAAAAAAATGGCGTGGGGTTCCCCGTATATTTAAAACCAGCCCTCGAACCTTCCTAGCGGGGGACTGATTCCACAGCCAGGAGAACCCTTTCACCATGCCCCCCCAGCCACAGCACCAGCGATGACTGCTATATATATATATATATACTTAGCCGCACAACACAACAGTAGCAGTCCAGACAGGACATTGGACTGGCCCACAGAGCATCCCTCAGAGGCTGGAGCTCCCGGTGCGAACATTCAAAATGCGCACCCCCCCCACACACACAAAAAAGCTTAAGATATTAAATTTGGTCTCACATCAAAAGTCTACCTTATGAATAAATAAAGTTAACATAACCATAGGATTAGGGACAGCAAGATCTGTTAAAATTTCCAGGGTACATCATCAGTGTCTCCCCCATCAGTGCCCCCCCCCTGCGGGAAAAAAAACACATTGCTCCTCAATAGAAAAAATAACATTGCTCCCCCACAGAGATACATAACATTGCTCCCCCACAGATATACATAACATCGCTCCCCCACAGAGATAAATAACATTGCTCCCCCAGAGAGGAAAACTCCCAGACAGAAAAAGGCACGTGTCCCCAGCCAGCGAGTACCCCCTTCAGTGTCCCCAGCCAGCCTGCCCCCAGTTCTGTGTAGTCAATCTCTACTGACCCCATTCTGTATCCAGACAGACCCCAGTTCTGTGTTCCTAGCCAGCCTGCTCCCCCTTTTGTGTCCCCAGAGAGCCAGCCTGTCCCCTTTTGTGTCCCCAGAGAGCCAGCCTGTCCCCTTCTGTACCCAGAGAGCCAGCCTGTCCCTTTCTGTTTACAGAGAGCCAGCCTGTCCAAACTTCTGTGTCCCCAGAGTGCCAGCCTGCCCCCACTTCTGTGTCCCCAGAGAGCCAGCCTGTCCCCCTTCTGCCCACAGAAAGCCAGCCTGTCCCCCTTCTGTGGCCACAGACAGCATGTACCCCATTCTGTGTCCTCGGCAGTACCCCTTTCTGTGTCCCCTGCCAGCACCCCCTTCTGTGTCCGTAGCCAGCCTGCCCCCCTTCTGTATCCAGCCACCCTCCACTTCTGTGTCGCCAGCCAGCCAGCACCCCTTCTGTATTCAGACAGCCCTCACTTCTGTGTCGCCAGCCAGCACTCCCTTCTGTCTCCCGAGTTAGCCCACCCCCCCTTCTGTACCCAGCCAGCCGGCACTCCCTTCTGTCTCCCAAGTTAGCCTTGCCCCCCTCCAGTATATAGCCAGGCCCCACATCTGTGTCCCCAGCCAGCCAGCCAGCCCTACCTTCTGTCTCCCAAGTCAGTCTACCTCCCTTATTTATACAGCCAGCCTCCACATCTGTGTCCCCAGCCAGCCAGCACCCCCTTCTGTGTCCCAAGTGAGCCTGCTCCCCCTTCTGTATACAGCCAGCCCCCATATCTGTATCCCCAGCCAGCTACACAGCACTCCCTTCTGTCTCCCAAGTCAGCCTTTCCCCCCTTCTGTATACAGCCAGTCCCCACTTATGTGTCCCCAGGCAGACAGCATTCCCTTCTGTCTTCCAAGTCAGCCTTGCCCCCCTTCTGTATACAGCCAGTCCCCACTTCTGTGTCCCCAGCCAGCACTCCCTTCTGTCACCCAAGTCAGCCTTGCCCTCCCTTCAGTATACAGCCAGTCCCCACATCTGTGTCCCCAGCCAGCCAGCAGTCCCTTCTATCTCCCAAGTCAGCCTTCCCACCTTCTTTTTACAGCCAGCCCCCACATCTGTGTCCCCAGCCTTCCAGCACCCCCTTCTGGCTCCCAAGTAAGCCTGTCCCCCTTCTGTATACAGCCAGCCCCCACATCTATGTCCCCAGTCAGCCACCATTCCCTTCTGTCTCCCAAGTGAGCCTGCCCCCCCTTCTGTATACAGCCAGTCCCCACTTCTGTGTCCCCAGCCAGATAGCACTCCCTTCTGTCTCCCAAGTCAGCCTTTCCCCCCTTCTGTATACAGCCAGTTCCCACATCTGTGTCCCCAGCCAGCACTCCCTTCTGTATGCAGCCAGCCAGCCCTCACTTCTGTTTCCCCAGAGAGCCAGCTTGTTTTCCCTTCTTTGTCCAGCCCAGTCCCACCTCACTTACCTTCCTCTTGACAGATCCTCTCTTCCAGCGGCAGCAGCAAGCAGAGGAGTGGGCGGGCAGCGGGCACCTCTCAGTGGCAGCACAGTATGACGTCACATGCTGCGCGCTTTCTTTGGAAATAAAAATAAAAAATTCTTCTAAGCACTGTGGCGGATGGTGGCTGGGGATGTGGGTGGGGGAGTGGGCGGATTCTGCATGGCTCACCCACCCCGAGCAGCTGTGTGATGGTGGGGGATGCAGGCATGAAAGTGTGGCTTCTGGTGTCACCCCTCTTGTGACGTCACTGCTTTCAAGTAGTAACCTGTGAAGTGAGTTCAGACACTGCCAGCTTGAATCAGGTAATTCCCCTAATTAGATTGTTGGAAAATCAACTTGAGAAACTCAAGGAGGAGCTGAAACAAAGCGATTCTCCTAAGTAAGTTGGATTTGTAGATCAAGTCATTTATTTGCTTTGCTAGGATCCAAGGGTTGTGAGGACCTTCCAATCAGATCAATACATTTTTGCGACCTTGCTCAATCCTAGGTTTAAGTAACGAACACTGTGCGCTCGCGAGCGGGTCTGAATCAGGCCCACAGATCTGAAGAGATGTTGGTAAGCAAATTGTCATTTCAAGAGGCGCGTGATGCAGCGATGGCTCCTCCTTCAGTTTCTTCAGCAAGTGCGGCTGCCAAGGAAAAACTATACTGATGAGTCAACACAACCAAGAGACCTCTACTGTGACTCCATCTGATATGGTCAAAGTATGGTTGAGGACTATTTTTAATGATAGCGTCCAAATATACATGTCAGACAGTCCGTTTGACTACTAGCAGGAAAAAAAGGCAATTTGGAGGCCCTTGCACAAACTGGCTTTGCTTTACTTGAGCTGCCCACCCTCCAGTGTGTACTCCAAAAGAGTTTTCAGCACAGCCAAGAACTTTATCAGCGATTGACATAGGAGACTACTTCCGCAAAATGTGAAAAAGATGATGTTTATCAAAATGAACTACAAATACCATGAGGAAGACCTTTACCACCAATTACATAAAAAAAATTACAGAAGCACCTGTAATGGTGGATCCCAATGGAGACAAATTAATATTGTGTGAAGAAAGATGATGTACACACTAATGAGGTTGAGGATTCGGATGATGATGGTGATAAAATCTTGCCTCTATAAAGCCAGTTTGTGCACATAGAGATCATTGCCAGCAATGTCAGCTGCCCATTGGTAGCTTGTTTTATGTGGGCCCAAACAAACCAATCACTTCATGATTGAGGATATTGTTGATGAAGGTGTTGGTGGTGAAGATGCCAGGTGCTTGGATCTAGCAGATAGAACAGAGCTAGATAACACTGGATTGCTTGTTGTTACTTTTTTTAGCCAAAGTTTATGAATTTTACAAAAACTTTTGGGATGGATGCGCTGAAGACTACATTATAGGAAGGAGGTTCCTAGATGTATAAAGTCCCTTCCTCTACTTATTCTGGCTTTACAAAGGGGACAGATGGCTTGACAATTGTTGTCCGGATTTGGGTAGAAATAATTCCAGACATATGGAGTAGATTTTTTTGTCTTATGCCCAGATATTACAATGGGCTTTTCCTTATAATGGGCAACAATTGATTCTTCCACTGGTGCTTGATTTACACAAACAGCATCAGCAACAACATCATCATCAACAACATTGTCATCATCAACAACCTTATTAGCGCAGGCTACACAAATATCCTCCACATCCTGGTGTGCTTCCACAGAAGCATCCTCGATTTCTATGTCAGCATGTTCACTTGTGCTTAAATCATCATAAGAAGTAGAGCCACCAGTCATAAATAAAGGCCAAGGCCTTAGCCTTTCATTGCCACTTTGTGTGGTGAAAGGCATATTGTCAATTTTCTGTCTTTCTGCAGCTTTCTTTACCAATGTAAAAAATTGATTCTTTGATTTTAGATCCCCTGACATAAGACCTGTATGCCCTTAGGCATCGGTTTTAGTAGATGATGTAGACAGACTAGAATCGTCATGACTGGTGGCACTGGCAGCAGCTCCAGCACTAGTATGTGGTTCCTGCTCTCCTCTCAACTGATCATTCTCCATAGCAAGAAACATGAATTAATTGGGGTACAGCACACACATCAATTTGTACCAATTTTAAATATTACACTGTGGTATCAATGACCTACAGTGCCACAATATTTTTTATGAATAATACACTGCGCTACTACTTACAGTGTCACAATATATCTTAAAAAAACATTTTTTTTTTTGAGTATGCAGCTATTGGTTAAGTAACTCACAAACAACTACATACACTAATGGAAGTCAGGGCCTGATTCAGAGCCGGATGCTCTGACAGAGCGCCCTGAATCAGGGCCGACCTTCTGTTTTTTTAGAGCGGCCTCCTGGCCGCTCGCATAGCTGTGGGTGACCAGCCATAGCTATAGCGAGCGGCCAGGAAGATGGTCGCGAGGGTCAAGACCATCGTGACCATCGGGCTTGCGACGAGACCCTTGTGGTTGGGTCTCGTTGCTGCAAGCCCTAGAGTGCTTTCGGCTCTAACAGAGCCGAAAGAACTCCCACTGAGATCACTTGTGATGTCAGTGGGACCGGCCCCAGACGGTAGGCGTTCCCATGGGAACGCCTCTGTCTGGGCAGCCACGCCCCTGGCCTGCCCACCAAAGGGGGCGTGCTGTCACTCAACATCGACAGCATGCCCCCTTTGGTACGAGACCCGGAGCAACGAATTGCCCGTCGCTCTCCGGGTCTCACGCATGCGCACGACGGAGCCGGCCACCATTGACCCGCTTTCGAGCGCATAGCACTCGCGAGCGGGTCTGAATCAGGCCCTCAGTGCAATGTTTGCCCAATCTACAAATGTGGCATTTAAGTTTTAGAAGCTGGGGCTCCAAGTTACAGTACTTACCCCGAGACCCCATCTTAAAATGTATAAAACAAATATATTATTGCTCTGCAACTCCTCCTATCCTATTAGGTGCATAAACACAAAATTAGTGCACGTTTGTCACACCTCATAGTGTACAAATGCTTATCCGACAGCTGTTTCCAATGAACATTCAGTCAATTTTAGAAAGGATCGTGATCTTTTCTGACTGTGGAAAAAGAACTGATTTGGTAGCTCAGGGGTAGGCAGCCTGTAGCATTCCAGATGCTGTGGAACTACACATCCCAGCATTCCCTCTTACACATTTGGCTTCTAGTGCATGCTAAAATTGTTTCCTATTTTTTATGATGGTTGGTCCTATCTGCATCGAATGAATGTTCTCTACATGTGTTACTGTGAGTTTCCTCCAAAAAATACAGTACTGGTAGTAAGTCATTGGCATGTTCTAAATTGGCCCTTATTTTGTTTACGGGACCCATTTATTGATTTGTAAGCATGATAAAAGGCCATTAGTAATCATTTCATTTCGCTGTGATTTGCGACTAGAGAAAAAAATGACTCCCGAGCCTGACCGCTATTGTGATAAGCAACTGTTTAAAAAGCTTAATATCAGCTAATAGTAGTGGCAAAAGTATACATTGTTGGGTTCTGACCTTAGGGCCTGATTCACAATCATACACAACTGCGATTACGCACGCAATCGGACAATTATTGCGTACTGCATGCGTGAACTAGCCATTGTAATCAGAACAGTGATTGCAGTGACTACGCAGACCCTTTGCAGTGTGATTGACAGGAAGTGCCATTTGTGGGTGGTGACGGGAGAGTGGTTGGGCGAAAGCAGGCGTGCCAGTGCCTTTCAACGCCGTTGCAGGGGTGTGCATAAATTATCCACTGCGATGGTCTACGCAGCCTGAGGCCTGATAGCGTTCGTGGGAGTTAGCAATTTCTGAGTAAGGTCAAGGCTTGTGCAAGTGGACGTGAGGCTGCAATGGTACTCAATTGTATCGATGGTTTCGCAGTCTTGCTAAACATTACGGATGTGTAAGGTAAAGTGGGCATCCTTATGTAGTGCTGCGTATGGCATTGCGATGGCAATGAAATAACATACTATCGCAATTGAACTGCGTGCGTAATCACTATTGTATTCACAGTTGCATTCAGTAGTGAATCAGACCCTTAGGTCGCACATGTGCACAATGATAGCTGGAAGAGGCACAGTGAACTAAATGGATCCCTCTTCTCACTCTGGAACCTTTTTCCATTGAAAAGAGTGTGAAAACGCCATCTAAAGATGCTATTAGCTATCAGAGTCACAAAATCTGATGTCATAAAATCTGTCCATCACAAAGATTCATCTTAGATATCTTGAATTACGGTAACATAGAGACCTGTGCCCTGTCCCAGCATGGTCTTTCCATTGGCTGAATAAAAGAGAGGCAGAGAAAAGAGCCGCTCAGCCTTAGGGCTGCTGAACGAGGTGCGTTGTCAACCTGCCGTGCGCCAGCTGTACAAGTTTCCTGCTCTCAAGGGACACGAAGACCTCCTGTGCACTCTCATGCCTGAGGTTGCCAAGTCCAGTTGCCTCACTTGCTGACCCTTTAGAGCTCCAACAGGAGCTGGGGACAGTGGGGCCCCTGTGGACACCCTCCACCAGAAGAAAAACTTGCAGTGTACCACTTTGTCTTCTTAGGGACTACCCACCAGTGATCAGCACTGAGTAGGAGATTATTCTCGGGGACTGTCCTGCCATCTTGCACCATTGCGTTGAGCTGACATTCTTACATTGGTAAGATACCAGCATTTTGTGTTTGCTAACATGCTGAAATCTGGTCACAGTGACAGCTGCAGTTTATAGCCTCAATCTAGTATACTTATTGGTCTCAAGGCTCCCATCAACTATTCTGCATTCTAATGTCTTTAATTGACTCTATCTGTCATTGATTTGTATAAGTCAATCTTGTCCTGCTTATAAGTAAATGATTCTCATATATTTTACTAAACCACACTAAAATAGCTGACATCCATTTAATCTCCATACCAGCAGTCTTCTATCTCCAGTTACTGCCATATTGTTCCCAGGGCATCTCATCATATTCTGACATTGGGCACATTCCTTGCACTTTTTGAAGGTATCGGACAGGGGCATAATGCCTGGAATCACTGGTCTCATTCTATGAGAATAGATTCATTTTCACCCTGCCCTCTCTGCATAGACCTGCAATTTGTGTCATTCTGCCAAGTGGAGGCAGGGCCTAATGATGCAAAGTGCCCAGCCCAACTCCCATTATTGGTCAGCTGCATCTCCCAAGGTCATATCTTAGGGATGTCCCCTTGTCATGATGTTATGCAGTTGGGGGGCGTGACCTGCATGGGTGTCGTGAAGTACTGTTATGGTTCTGGCATTTCCTGTCTATATATTTACATCTTATTTCTGTTTTTCTCATGTACATAGCAGTTACATAATGGGGGTAAGGTGCTACCAGGGATATTGCTAGACTCCTCAGGGAGTCATGGAGATTGCTACTATTTCAGGGAGTCTCCCTGACAACCAGGGAGAGTTGGCAAGTATGGAAAAGCCCCACACAGCAGCTCTGCTATCTGCTCACCACCCTAATCAGGCCTAGATGGTAGGGCCATCTGATAACCATTTGCACACGCTTATGTAAACTCTCCTCCCAATGACACACAAAAGGTCCACCAGGATCGGTGGTGCTGCTGACCCCAATAGGGTAGAATCAGCCCAATATGTGTATTGGCGGGAATAGCACCTCAAAACCTAATAGCTAGACAACCACTGCTGCCGTTCTTTCCTGCAATCAAGGCCGACACAAAACAAAATAAAAGAGTCGGGAGGGCAGACAAAAGTGGAGGTCCAGATACAAAAGACCTCCCATACCCAGAAACAAACCAGTGTAACACCAAAACTACACCCACAAAATACTCCCCTAAACAACTGATTGGTTAAGCAACAACTGGCCATATCACAAAACACCTAACAATATTTTAACCCTTGCCAGAGTGAATATATCCCGACACAGACTAGGGGCGTGATGCAGGAAAGGAAGAAATGCTGTCAAACCCTCAAAATGCGGGTTTTCACGGCATTTCTCATATGCACCAATCCCCGGCTATAAGAGCCATCCTGTAGGAGAGGGGTGGGCTGCAGCTTAGACTGTCTGAGTTGCATTGAAGGAGTCTGTAAACTGCTGTCCCATGTGAATGAGAAGGGTTGCAAAGAGAGACAAATGTGTGTGTGTCTATTGCTGTCCCTTAAGGTGCAGAGTTGGGCCTGATTCACTACGAAACGCAACTGCCAATGCAACAGCGAATTACGCACGCAGTTCAACTGTGAAATTATGCTTATCCATTGCTTTCACAATGCCGCTCCTGCACTGCATAAGGACACCCAATTTACTTTACACACATCCATAATGTTTAGCAAGACTGTGAAACCATCGGTACAATCGAGGACCATCGCAGACTCATGGACACTTGCACAAGCTCTGACCTTACTCAGAAATTGCTAACTTCACCGCACACTATGAGGCCTCAGGCTGTGTAGGGCACCGCAGTGGATAATTTATGCATGTCCCTGCAATGACATTGAAACACACTGGCACACCTGCATTCCGCCGACCACGCCCCCGACACCACCCACAGACGACACTTATTGTCAATCACTCTGTGATGGGTCTGCGTAGTCACTGCACTGGCAGTCCCGATCGCAGTGGCCAGTTCGCGCACTGCAATGCATGCGCAGTACGCAACAATCGGTCGATTGCGTGCCTATTAGCTGAATCAGGCCCATTGTCTGCAGAGAGGCAAAGAGTGGCAGTGTATAGTAGTCCACAAGTGAGTATCAATGAACTTGTGTAGGGTGTGTCCTAAAGCTGCAGAGATGAGAGCTGTTGGAGAGGGAATCAGTATCAATGATCGCCGGACAACAGCCCGGTGTATCAAATACCAACGCCGGCAGCCTGCTGGGTGAAAATTCTGCCAGCGCAGGTAAGTTTACTATCCCTATCCCTCTCCCCTCCTAACCCTACCTTAGGGGTGCCTAACCCTAACCTCCCCCCCTTGTGCCTAACCCTAACCTCCCCCTGTTAGTGCCTAAACCTAACTACCTCTCCCCGCACCATAAACCTAACCCTGCCGTGGGGGTGCCTGACTCTAACCTCCCCCCTAGTGCCTAAACCTAACCCCACCTTCTCCTAGCCTAACCCTAACCTTCCCGGGGGGGGTGCCTAACCCTAAGCACCCCCAGGGGTCCCTAAACCTAACCCCCCCATCCCCAGCTTAGTTAGTATTCACCCCCGGCAGAGGACCAGCATCCTTTCAGAGTTCCGGCGTCGGGATTAACATAGGCATCAGTATTTCGATGCCTATGTTAAATCCCTTGCCGGGATTACAGTGACAGGATTGAGACCGGCGGCCGCATAACTACATCCCGTTGGACAGCTGTGTGTGAAGCTGAGGAAATACAGGCACCAGCCAGTGAAAGGCCTGGTGGACCTGCATGTATAAGGTGGAAGAACTACAGGTACCAGCCAGCCAGGTGTAAACTGTGTTTTTGTAATTGTGCTTTAAGACTGTGCTGGTGAAGAAGGGTGTGGGACAAAATTGTCATATACCATCTGACATGTCACCTATGTTACCTCCAGTGGTCCCCTTGTCCAGTAGGCATCCATGGGTTAAAATAAGAAAACGAAAAACCCAACCATCGCACTAAGGAATAATCATTCTAACCAGAATGATTATTCCTTCCTGAATGAAGTGCACAGACGCGGCTTCCTCCTTTGAAGCTCCGTGTCTGTGCGTTCATTGGCTGAGAGAGGTCAGGCCCCGCCTCTCAAGCCAATGAACGGCTCTTCCATTGTACTCAATGGTGGGAGCCGCAGGGTAACTAAAGTTAATCCTGCAGCTCCCACCATTGAGTACAATGGAGGAGCCGTTCATTGGCTGAGAGGCGGGGCTATCAGCCTAGGCTAGGTGTGCCCTGGAGAGGGAGGCCCCTTTTTTTGAAGAGGTCTCCAACTCCTCAGGGATCGCTGGCCTGGGCTGACTAGTAGTCAAGGCCGATGCTGCAGCTGGGGGGCCCGGTGATAGGGCTCCCCTGGCTGTGGCATCAGTCCCCCGTTATAAAGGGTCCAGGGCTGATTCTGTGATTTACAGGGAGACCCTACACAAATTTTTCCCTGTAAATCCAGGACCAGCCCTGCTTCCCATAGCCCAGTGCTGGTTGTACTGAGTACAGGCAGACCCTATGTCATTTTTTCCCAGTACTTAGTCAACCAGACCTGGCTTTCTGCAGTCCAGGGCTGGTTCTGATTTGGGGGGGACCTCACGTCAATTTTTTTCTAACTTTTAACTGTTTAATTACTTTTTCCAGGCAGATACATGCAGGCATCTCACTGATGTCTGCATGTATCTGTGTCAATCCGACCTGCTCATGCTCAAATTGAAAGCATGAAGCTGGTCTATTCTATTGGGGATATGAAGTTCGATTTGAAGTCCGATTTTGAGGTCGATTTCAAATCGAATGATAGTAAATAATGGTTTTGTGTGTTGGGCTATGTACAAGTATTTCCGATTGTCGATTTGACTAAAATTCTATTTTACATTCGATTTGGCCTTTAGTAAATACCCAAAAGCAAAATTCAAATACAAATCGAATGAAAAACGCACCTCAAATCATTCAAAATGCCAAATTGACCTTTAGTAAATTTACCCCCAAATCACTCAAAATGCCAAATCAACCTTTAGTAAATTTACCCTTAAGTGTCCCTTGCACCACACCACACACTAAAGGGGATTTCCGTGTACATTAGTAAATGTTAACTATACTCATAAGGGAAACCTGCATCTTACCATTACAGTATTGCTTTAAAAAAGGAACAATTTAGTCATTTTTGTTGTTCTAGCAGAGACTGTCAGATTGCATGATGACCCTCTCCCAGCTGTCAGACTGATTTTCTATACTTGCAGACATCCTTTGATTCACACTAGTTTTTGCTGGAGTAGCTAGCGGTGGCCTTTGTTAGGCAATAAATATCTCAGCCATATGTAAATGGAGAAGGTGGGAGGTTTGAATTTAAAACAGCATGTGTTTAACTTAACAACATAATAAAGGAAAAGGACCAATTTATTGTGAATTGTTTGGATTAATAGGAATGTACATATACAATATACATAATGCATGCCTCATCTAATAGTTGTTACCATAAAAAAAACATCTCTATTTAGAAAATAAGAGAGTAAATTGTGAATGCAAAGTTTTTTTTCATTGCTATGAAAGTCTAGGTGGTGCTGTTGCAAAAGTTTTCTATCATATTGCTACATTAACATTTATGTCCGGTATTCCAATTATTGTATGAGTTTAGTGATTAAAAAATGTTTTTCAATTATTGATTGTATTATAAATGAGTAATAAACAACTTAATTTATCCTTTTTAAGTGCTCTAAAACAATTATCATCCGCAGACAGATATCAGAATACATAGAACTGTCATGATCTATTTCTGAGACTCAGGGGTTCCATAATTATGGCCAAAATGTCAAGGTCACTCAGGTCGGAGTAATTTACTACACATGTCAGTGAGTTTCAGCTGTGTCAATAATTCTATATTTTACAATTACTGGCAGCCAGCAGATCCTTTATTATGGTGATCTCCACCCTTCTATGTCAATATGGAAACCCCTCTTTAATTAACCTTTGTGACACTGTTAAGTATTTTAGAAATTATGATTATAGGATAACAAGTTGAAGAAAATATTGACATTCCTAAAACTTATTTAATATTGTCACTTACATAGCACTTCAGGGTTAGCACAACAACCAGCTTTCTTTTACAACCCGCACCAAGCTTTACTCAAATTTGAATCATTGTGGGGGCCAATATTAGCAGAGTACTGAATAGCAGGGATAGGACACTGGTATCTGCAACCTATTAACTTGTGACTGCTGGACTGCACTTGCAGTCTGTCAGCAGTATGCACAGCAGAAGACATGTCTGGGTTCAGCAGAATGGGTGTTATTATATCAATGCACTAGACCAGAGTGTATTATGGTGTTAAGCGTGTTGTGCTATTGGTTGGTGCTGGTGGCTATTAGTTCACAGGTAGTACAGCTTAACCAGGTCTTAGATTTATTTATCCAGGTAGAAGACTAGACGAAGGCTGAATAACCAAGAGGCTATTTAAGAGTTCTCAATTTTTTGTGAAGGGTAGCTTAGGGAATCTGTTGCTAGGTAGTTTTCTAGATTGTGAGGTATTTTGTCAATAGTTCATGGTTAGCCAATTAGGGTTGATGGGGCGGGTACATTCAGGCTGTACTATTTAAGGCTGAATTTGAATAGGTTCAGCCTCTTTTTCAGTTGGAAGCCCCTCCCTCCCTGCCCAAAACTGTGTGTTTGTCTTTGTTTGTCTTTGCTAAAAATTCTTAAATCAGTGGGCTGGAAGGCGCTACTAACCACATGTGGCGTAAGCTGTCATTGTGAGGCACTTGCCCTTTTGAAGGATGGCAAGTGGGTCCCTTCCTATGCGGGTTGGACAGTTGGGCACTTCTTTGCGGAAGTGTCTGGACTGTGCCAAAGTAAGGGGCGGTGAGACTTGCACAGCGCAGGTTACGCATATTGAGAGGTGGGGCGTTTTAGCCGTCCCCCATTTTTGTGGTAAGTTATCTTGGCTAGAGCTAGGTAGTGGTAGCGCCTTCTTTTGCCACCCTCTTTTTATAAATAAATTTGCAATTTAATAAATATATTAATTCTAATTCGAAACAAGCAGTTGTTGTCTGTGTGGTTATTTCTTTTAGAAGTAGAGCTTAGCATAAGAGGTTATTATGTTTGTCACAATAAATGAATGGACGCCTTAACAACAAGGAGCATAGAAACACAGGGATGTACAGGTATAGTAACTGTATAAAGCAGCCTGGAGTGCGAGGGTATTTCTGGGCATTATAGTGCGCAGATTGGTATAATGACAAACACCTTGGTGGTTAGTGTTGCTATGCCCTTGTATGGTAGCAGTGAGTGGTGTGATAGTGCATTGTAGTACTCTGCAGGCTCTGTATGGCTCTGTAGTAATGGGAGTCTCGGAGGGCACATTCATTAACATGGAACGCCGGGGAGGAAGGACGTGCCAGTAGAGCATGTCAGAGGTCAGGCCTCCTGCTTAGCTCCGGAAGGTAATAGAGACCACCGGCTTTGTGACCTACTTGCAGTAAAGATAGAGGCAGAGTAGGAGTGCTTCTCATCCAGCACCATCTCCAACTCAATACTTCCTCTCATCAAATGACACTATGTGAGCATCACTCACATTTGACGCCTCACCTATAATAAGATAAAAAGGAGGGTTATGCAAACATAATATTACTCAGCAAGAAAAATATCAACATTTACATATTTTACAGGCCATATTCCTGCAAGAAAACATTCTGGTCAGTAGAAAATAAAGCGTCCTCTATCAGCTTCCTGATACAGTGATATTTGGCAGCAATGTTAATAGCCTTTTCCAAATTTTGAATGTTCAAATAACAGTTAGGGGTCTATTTACTAAGACTCCACATACCGTGCAGTTAATGCAGTTCCTACTCCACCTGCTAGCAATGCGGCTACCGCAGCTGTTACTAAGAATAGACCTGCTGAGGAGAATGAGCGCTAAGTCACCCCTCGGTGGTAACAGCTGAGATCCCTTTCCCCTGGCAGTCTGTGTGTGACATACCATCCCGGCCGGCAGCTGCAGCAGCGGCATTTTTTTTTGTGTGAAATCTTTATCAAACAACTGTCAAATTACAACAAGCACTTCCTGTTTCTCCAGTGAGGAGAAGCAGATACTGGCAGCTACAGAAGGCGATATCAGTGCTGGAGAAGTCACCAGATGGTAAGTGACCTCTCCCCTTAGAAACACCTGGTGTCTATGGCACCAGTTGTCTATGGCAGCGCTAAGTGACCCAGATGCAGTGTGATGTTGTAGCCTGAACTTAGCGCTGACAGGCTGCAGGTAGAGGAAATCCCATTAGTACATACTGAGAAGCTGTACGAACAGGGATTTTCTCTGCCTACAGCATTTCTAACCCCTTATCTCCCCTTAGTAAATAGACCCCTTAGTCCCAACTGTAGGTAGGATAACTGCAAGTATTCCCTCAACTTCTTCCTTTGCAATTGCACACACAACATATATCCGCGTTTGTCTTATACATGTTTTGAACTTCAGGACTTGTAGATTTCCACTCTTGTCAATCATAAACTGGTTTTGGATCATGAAGTTTCTAAGGTACATATGTCCTGCAAACTCCTCACTGTATTTCCTAGGAGGTTTCTCCTTGTTGCTCCTTGTTCCTCAAATGGTTATTTACAATTGTTTTTTCATTATTCGACACGTTGCAGGCATGTGTAACATCACAAGTCTCAGTGGCTGGATGTCTTTTAGCTGAAGTACAATTGTCTCATGAAACACAACATCCCTTAATAGCATGAGCTTTTTGTTGTTAAAGTCGCATAGACTTTAACTTTTGCTCTGTTTACAGTATCCTAGCATGATGCACTCAATGGATTTAAGATCAAGTTTGTGTCTTCTCATTTTAGGTACACATAAATGACTGATGTTTGACTGATGTTTGATCTTTTACCAATTCAAAGCAATTTACTGTAGGTGATCAATTATTAAGGTAAACAGCTGTTTGTACTGCTTTAGTCCAAAATATTTAGTGAAGTCTTACATCATTCAGCATAGCTCGAGTTCTTTCAACTGTTGTCCAATTTGCCCTTTTACTTAGGCCATTCTGCTCTGGAATACAGGCGATAGTTAGCTGATGTTGTATCCCCTTTTCTCTAAAATTGGGTATAAACCATACAAAGGTGCGACCCAGCGACAGTGCAATGCAATGCAACACTATATTGTGTGCCCCATACACACTGCATGATCCAGTGTATGACAGTGCGATTTATGATTCTGGATGCAAACTTGGGAAAGGTGCAATGTGTTTGCTTTCCCTTTACACAGCTTTCACATGCTGGTCTTAGAGGACTGTCCATTGATATCCTATTCGCCATGCAATTTTGAAGTTTTTGCATTTTGTTCCTAGGGGAACAAGCCTTCTGTGTCTGATTGGTTGGATTTAGCAGCTACCATTGCACACCATTCTACTGTGTCTAGCGTATATACCGTAGTTGTTAGTACCAGGTTGCTGCAGCAATTACAGTCTCTCTTTGGTTGTACACAATGCACCGACCCTTTGCAAATTGAACTCTGTATTTTCTCTTCTCAAGAACACTTATGGCAATTAGATCAGTTCCTAGGTTAGGCACAAATAGTACATCTTCAAAGTCTGTGACAATTGCTTTGGCAATCACTTTCAAGCATAAAGTAATTGTCCTGACTTTTGTGGCATTTAGGAGCTTGTCTCCTATCCCTCTGACTTTTCCTGACTCACATGGATTTAATAATTTGAACCAACTTTCATTATTGCTAAAATGCCTTGTGGCTCCTGAGCCCATGTACTAGCAGTCTTTATGGTGGCTATCTGCCACATTGAAGGCTGACTCATTCCTGCTGTCACATTTAGGTGATAAATGTGCCACTTGATACACTTAATCTGCATTCTGAGGTTTTATCTCTCAATTTCTGACATTTAAAACATCTATACTTAGGATTTCTGTAATATGAACGTTTAGACATTAGAGCAGCATTTTCAGTATTTATTTCTGTAGGTATACATTATTGAAACTGCAATAATTTAGCACGAACAGTCTCTGTGGTTAGTACTTATAATAAATCCAATGTTTCTGGGATGCACAGAGCCCTGTTATTAGCCCTGACACATAGGGGGTTACTATGAGGGTCTGTACTTATAGATACTGGTAGGGGGGCTCTACCACTGAAGATATATTACTACTAGGTGTGGGAAAAATCCAATTGGGGATATATTGACCCAGGGGGAACTGTTAATACTCAGGAGTGGGATGTACTATTACAATCGGGACCTAACGAGATGGGAGGTTGCAATACACCCCCTAGGATATTTTAAATAAACTCATTAAATATATTTTTTAAAAATACATTCTGAATATAGATAAATAAATAATTAAAAATAAAAAATGACAATTTCAGAGTAATTTTTAGGGAAACATTGCCAATTAAGTAGTTAACAGGCAGGCAATGAGTTAATAGGGCAGTATCATTATGGCAGATTGAATATTATTTGCTGCTGAGACTTGCAGGTGGCTGGAGAGTCATAGCGGGATAAAGAGACACAATAGTTGTAAGTGTAGCATTATGACTGAAAGAAGTTCCTGTTTTAAAAGTTATAGAGTATGGGCCAACAATGCCTTCTGTAGCTGATGATCACTCCACTAAACCACAAACACAATATTTATTATAAACATGTATAATTTATATATTTTGTCTTATCTGTTGGAGTACAGCAGAATTATCTGCACAATATAGAACTCTGCAGCAGACTGTTGGGGTACACACTATATAATATATTGGCTGACCTTGAGATCCACGATGGATCGCACTGACCATCGTATACTGTTTACTACCTTAAATCTGCCCGTCTGATTTACTGCACATCAGATGGGATGATTCCACAGACAACGTTGTTACATTAAGCGTGTAATGTAATATTGCATAATCATATGGGCAATCGTGCAGTGTGTACGGCAATGCCATACATCACTGCACAGCGTCACTGTGTTGCTGGGTCAGCACATCGCTGAGTTTTATTTGCACAAACATCCCACAATGATGATGTTCCCAGTGATTGTTAAAGTTGTATTTAATAAAATTTCATTTCTGCAAATCCATGTTCACAGCAACCCGGACTTAACGTTTGAGATTTCAATATGATCTCAGTAAAAATACAGGATGAAAGCTACATCATAGGGGATTATAAAACAAAAGATTTAATCACAGATCTGAGAACCAACATCTGCTGCCAAATAGATCCAAATTATATTGTGAATGGAGCTGTTTGATTTTTATTCCTCGCCATGTGCCTTCAGTTTAGACATCATGGCAAATGTTCACTTTTATTCATAAACAAGCATGTGTTGCTGTTTTTCTTAAAACCTCCAGAGTAGGTTAACACAGTGGCATATCTATAATAGGTACAGGATGTGCAAGACACACACAGTCATAGGTTAAAGAGGGGCCCATGGACACATGAATACCCAGACTACCCAGAATAGATACCACTCTGCGATCTTCTAAAAGCTGGCGCCACCAGCAGCAGGTATATGTGGGGGCATGCTACACAGGGGGTCTCACAGTACAAAGGTGGCCTGATAGTTTCTGCAGGAAAATGAAAATCTAAAGCATAAAAAAAGTCAGCTTTTGAGGAAATTTCACGTGGGTAATTTTGGACTACACAAGACAGTTATTTGGAACAGCTCAAAAAAAGTTTTTTTAAAAAATGCTACTACTCCCCCTTTTTCAGTGCCGCATTAACTACAGGTCGCCCAGGAGCAAAACACACAGGTATTACCCCACACATAGCTACATCACTAGTGTGGAGTGCACTATGGTACATGTGAACTGGGGTTTTTCCTGTGTGGCATAATATGAACTGGGGGCACTACAGTGTGTTTAACACATTTGCCTTGCTGGGAGCATTAACTTACACCTTATATTTTATAATAACATTCTCAGCATATCCAATTGATATTTTTGTTAGTAGGAGCCCCCACAAGTTAGTTTCTGTGAGACCTTAATCAGTTTATGCCCAATTTCGATGTCCAACCGCGCAGGCCATTCCTCTATTTGGTAGAGGAATTTGGCACTATGGGCGTGATTCAGAGATTTCAGTAAATCCAATGTTCGAGCAAATCTACAATTTTTAATGAACTGCGCATACACAGGAGCAGATGTGCAGATCTGGTCCTGCGTCGTCGGTCGCAGTGCCTCAAAAGCCGCAGATTTTGACATACAGCTGGTGTTCGGGGTGGCAATGGGGATTGTTCAAGAATATGGGATGTATGTTAGCCCTGTTTTTTGGGCATGCCAACGCAAGAGCCTGCTTCACTGGCCCTATCCACGTGATTTTGCTGGACATCCCCAATAACCTGAGGGTTACTCAGATGTCAATCTTCATGCAGAGGATCAGATGCTGTGTCTTTGGACACAGCCATTGGATGACAAAAGCCTGCAGTGGGTATCTTTTTACTAAAGACGCCTCTAGCGGCTTTTGCATATTTTAGCAAAGACGCAGCGGCAGTGCCTCTAATGTAAACCTATCAGGCTCTATGTCAAGCAAAATTCAGTACTATAGGTATATGGTGGAAGGGGTATGATATGGTCACAATAGATCCATCATACGTTATAGCGGAATTGGTATGAATGACCAGCAGACGGGATGCCGGCAGTCAGAAGACCGACAGCGGCATCCCGATGTGCAAAATACCGACAGAAGTTGGTAAGTAGACTAACCCTCCTCCTCTCCCCCAACCCTAACCCCCCCGGGTGGTGCCTAATCCTAACCTCTTCTGGTGGTGCCTAACCCTAACCCCCCCCCCCTCCTGCACCTTAAACCTGACCGGGGTGGTGCCTAACCCTAACCTCCCCCTGGTGGTGACTTACCCTAAATCCCCATCCTCATAGCCTCACCCTAACCCTCCCCGGTCGGTGCCTAACCATAATCCACCCCGGGAGGTCCCTAACCCCGCATCCCCGGGCTAGCCCTAACGCAAAACCGATACTTACCTTTCGGGATGTCGGTGGTTGAGATGCCGACGTCGGTATCTTGATCTCTTGGAGATAGCAGTATCAGCATTCTGAAGTGCGTTGGGATTCTGGCGTTGGTATCCTGGCGCCCGGCATCCCATCTGCCGACCTTTTAACCAGATCCTGTTATAGCCCTATGCTCATAAAGCCCTTCGTACAGTTTTACAGCCTCTCTGCCTCTCTCTTCCACAAGATTATGGATGCTTCATCAGTATTTGAATAAAAAGCACAGTGAAAATGCAGACTCGGAAGTGACTTTTTAATAAATAATTGAAACTCTACCTAGGATCAATATCTAACATCACAGTGATTCTAATATTTGACGTACTCATATTTATGGGCGCTGCTCATTAAGCAGAATAGTATTTAGATCCAACGGGAGCCAGCTGCATGAAATCTAAATGTACTGTCAGATAAGAGATTGGAATTACTCCCCAGGTAATATATCATAGCTGCATTACTGCACATACAAACCAGAGCTTATTTTCACTTTGCAAAGTATCAAATGTCATAGGGAAACTATTGTTTGGCATATATTTAATAAAACATAGCAGAATCAAATCATAGCTAGCAGGGAAACAAAACACTAGAGTATGCAGATTTAAAGATCTGATGCAACTTCACCAGTTTCCCTAAAATATTTATTTTCTTTCAGCAAACGCTTAACTTTACATAAAAAATACTCCATCAGAAATCCGCAGAGAACAACAAAAAACTAATAATGTTCCTCTGCTTGCTCTGCAAATGGAAGTTTGTGTATCTGGGAACGGGGAAAATGTAAGATCGGAATTTAAGGACGGCATCTGTTGGTAATTAAAATAGTTTCTTAATATTGAATGATAGCATGCTGCGTTTGTGCAGTTGTAACAAAGGAACTGACATTTTTGTGTCTTTGTTTTCAGGTGAAGTCATGAGATTGGGGATGCATGCACAGTCGGTTACTGAAGCATTGTGCAGGGGAGGGGGTGCTGACTAATGTACCAGGCTAATGAGATAAATGCTATATAAAACTACCGGGAGAAGCCTGGACAGGAAATGCAGCTGACCGCTTTGGGGCGGGGCAGGTCTGTTTTCATCATTAGGGCCCCATCCCCATTGCAGCAAGATGTCACAAATTGAGGGTCCGTGGTGAGCAGGTGCAATTTCCATCATTTAGCACCATCCCCTACCTACGAAGCCTCAATTCAAGATATTTTCTCCCTATTCAGCTGGGATGCGGGAGATTCGCCCACTCTTCCGGTAGTGTGGGGGACTACCAGAAAAATCGGGAGTCTCCCACACCTTTCGGGAGAGTACGTAAGTATGGAACAGAGAGAGCTGTCTGTGAAAACTGGACAGGTGATTCATATTGACACCATACCTCCTAACTTTGAAGACTAAAAACTTGGGACATTGCGCGCGCCTATGGTGCGTGCAGCCAAAAGGAAGCAGAGCTTCATCTAAAGGGGGAGGAGTCATGATGAAACGGTGGCGGAGCATCATGGCACCCCCATTTACATCACTGTGGTGGCGTGCCCAGCGCTCTCCGAGATACTGGGCAGCCCCAGGCTTTCCCTACACTTAGAATAGGTTCCGTGCACATGCGCATGGCATCTATTCTACTTCTGCTTGTCAGCAGTTTGTGCTCCCCCCAACTTCCCCCCACTGCGGGACACTGTGGCCCGCTGTTGGGACAGTGGGACAGTCCCAGAAAAACGAATGAATGCGGGACAGTTGGGTGGTATGCTGACACTCCAGCCCAGAATATAAATATTCAATAGGCTTGGATATGGGATCTCGGTGGTCAGAATTATGTTGTTCAGCATACCGACAGCTGCATCACAGGGGTCAAAATAGATTTTGGTAAGTATTCTAACCACAATTCTAACCGTCCCCTCTCACAGTCTAACCCCAGGCCCGGCGACAGGGGGGTACAATGGGTACAACTGTCTCGGGCCCCCAAGGCTGAGAGGGGCCCCATGGTTCCAAGGGGGATCTAGCGAGGCCACGGCACCTAAATGTGAATGGTACTGGTCATTCATCCGACGCAGTGCAAACAAATGCAGCCGGTCATGTTAACACCCTTCCCCACGTAGTGACCGACCACGGATGAGGACTCCCTTCCCTTATAACTCTGTCCTCGGCTACCACTGTCACCTGATGAGCTGTATGTTACACCCCTGCAGGGGCGTCATTCCTTGCGATGGTGCACAGTCTCTTCTGTCTTACTCCATGCCTCCATTCAGCTGCGGACCCGCAGCCACCTGGGGAGAGAAGAAGAAGACCAGAGCAAGCTTGCCCCCTGTGACCTGACTGCCAACTTTACCAACTCCTGAGGCAGCTGCATCAGCAACGAGTGTGTGCTACCCTGACAGCTGTACCCCACATGATACTGGCACTGACTGTAGCCATGGCACCTCACATTCACAGTGGCTGGCCTTTCCTCTTCCTGCTCCTCATCTGAGTGACACTGCCTGCCTGGTGCCTGTGCGGCCTCCCCTCACCGCAATATCCTGGCTCCCTGCAGCTGCTTTTTACAGTAAGAAACAAGAAAACCAGGTACCATGGGGGTGCTCTGTGTACTCTGGGGTAATATGGGGGGCTGGGAATACTGGACTGTAATATGGGGGTGCTGTGTGTACTGGGGGATGATATGGGGGGCTGTGTATACAGGACTGTAATATGGTGTGCTGTGTGTGTACTGGGGGATGATATGGGGGCTGTGTATACAGGACTGTAATATTGGGTGCTGTGTGTACTGGAGGTGATATAAGGGAGGGGGGGTTGTGTATACTGGACTGTAATGTGTGTGTACTGGGGTGATATGGGAAGGGGGGCTGTGTATATTGGTCTGTAATATTGGGTACTGTGTGTACTGGGGGTGATATGGGGGAGGGGACTGTGTATACTTGAGTGTAATGTGTGTGTACTGGGGGTGATTTGGGAAGGGGGGCTGTGTATATTGGACTGTAATAATGGGTGCTGTGGGTACTGACGGGTTATATGGCTGGGCTGTGTATACTGAACTGTAATATGTGTGTGCTGTGTGTATTGAGGGGCTGTGTATACTGGAGTGTAAAATTGGGGTGCTGTGTGCTCTGAAAGGTATTATGGTGAAGGGAATCCCGACAGCGCTGGAAATCCTGATCGTCCCTAGGTAAGTATTAACTAACCTAACCTACTCCCCTAACCCTAACCCTCCCTTAGGGGTGCCTAACCCTAACCTCCCCCCCAAATGCCTAACCTTAATCCCCCCTCTAAGTGCCTAAACCTAACCCCCCATTCCCCGCTGCCTAAACCTAAGTCCCGGGGGTGCCTAACCCTAACCTCCCCCCCGTGGGTGCCTAACCCTAACCCTCCCTCCCCCTAGTCTACCCCTAACCTCCCGGGTGGGTGCCTAACCCTAAGTCCCCCCCGGGAGCCCTAAACCTAACCCTCCCCCCCGGCGGCTGTCCACTCATGGCGCCCAGCTTCCCTTCAATCGGGATGCCAGGCGCCAGTCTTCTGGCTAAGGAGAAATGCGCGGCGTCTACATCTAGACGCTGGGCATTTCACCCTCGCCAGGATATGACAGTCTGGAAGCCAGCTGTCGGTATGATGTCAGCCGGCTTCCCGATTGCATCCCATGGTGAAGTGCACTGTTTAGATTGAGTGGGCTTATGTGGGGTGATGGTTCCACTGAGTGGCAGGGCCGTAGCTAGGGTAGTGCGGCCAGTACCATTGCACAGGGCACCACAGGTCAGGGGGCGCTGTTTGGGCCTGTCAAATTTCTGTTTATTATCATTCTTGCTTGTATCTTCCTCTTATTTCATCCCCAGCATTACCTGGCCTCTCCTATCTCTTCCCTGGTCCTTCCCCATGAGGCCATTCCCCTATTTTGGGTGCATTATGTCCCTTTGAAAAATGAGGGGGGCGCTAATGCACTTTCTGGCACAGAGCACCAAAAAGTCTAGTTACGGCTCTGCTGAGTGGTATTATATGAGGGTTTGTGTATACTGACTGGTATTATGGAGGGTGCTGTGCGTACTAAGGGGTACTTTGGCAGTGATGTATATAACTAGAAGAGGCTATAAGAGAGCAAAATTAGAGGGTTTCATACAACATGAGCTAGTCCGACCACGTAATGGGGGTGATGAGCAAAACGCAGGGGATGTGTCTAAGACTGAAAATTAATATGCAGCTGTAAAGACCCTGGCATCTTAGTGGGCGTCTCAATACAAATCCCCACTGCTGTGACAGATCCGCTGCGTACAAATTCTCAATCGCAAAGGAATTTGTGTGCATTTCAGGCCCTAAGGGGAGAATTTACGAAGCAGCTTCTGTAAGCTGCTGTTTTCCTGCGGGTTGCTGGTCTATATTTAATACGGCACCCGCAGTCAGTGTAAAGTCCAGCATGCTTAATACTGACTGCAGGTGCTGTTTGAAATACTTAAATGCTTCTGTAAGCCGCTGCTTCGTAAATTTTCCCCTAAGTGTCTTTTGCACAGGGGAGGTTGGGACTTTGAGGGTAATTAGGACCAGGCCCGGTGACAGGGGGGTAGAAAAGGTACACAAGTCCCGGGCCTCGAGGTTCAGGGGGCCCCCGAGGTTCAGGGGCACAAAATGGAGCCGTGCCGCCTTATAGTTATTTACAAATCTAAATGGTGCAGCTGCCTGTCCGGTACATGTAGGTAAAAAAAATGTATTAAGCCTCCCCAACACCCCTCAGTTACCCCTGTCAGTCGGTCTAGTCCGGCACCATTGCGCATCATAAGAATGACGTCGCGGCCCGTGACTTTACTGCGTATGACGATGTGCTGGGTGTCAACCCTCCCCCGCTGCCGCAGCCCGGTAAACCAAAGAGGAGCACTGCTGCAGGTAGGGACTCGTAGCAGGAAGTAATTACCACCCGCCGGGCACAGTGACACTACATCTCCATCAAGCATCAAGCTGCTGGCCGGCAGCACCAGCACTTTCCTTCTACAGACACCCTCCTTGGATGGCCGTCCCACCCATGAGTCAGAGTGACTGACACTGACTGACAGCGCAGCAGCCTGAGTGGGCCTTCACTAAACGTCTGTATGGAGTGTTTGGTAAATCAAATCAAGTGACAGATTATTTTTAATTTGGATTTATATATGAGATATTATTATAGTGCACTATATATGTTTTTATATATATATATATATAATTATATATATATATATTTATTTATTTAGGAGGCGTGGGGGGCCCCAGAGATAACAGTGTACTGGGCCCCAAGATTTCTGTTGCCGGCCCTATCTAACCCTACCTGACCCCTCTCGTAGCCTAACCCTAATCTTCTCTCTAGAGCTTAACCCTAAACCTAACTCTAATACTCACCGTTGGAAGCTGTCAGGATTGTGACCGTCGGGATCCTGACTACATCCCATTCAATATTGCTCCTCTAAAGAACAGGGGTTACAACGATCTGAGCAGTTCCTGCATACCCAAGTTGGGCACTCTAACAGTACTCTGAGCCATGTGGGTTCTGATGGTGCATGCTGAATTGCAAAGATGCTGGTGACAGTTAGTCCGCACATGAAACAGCTTAATCAGCTATTAGCAGGGCCCGGTGTAACTAGGTATTTTAAGGCCCCATAGCAAAAGTTTGTAAGGGCCCCTATGTACCACCCAATGGTGAAAAATGTATATAGCATACTGTATGTAACTCTGACAAGGACGACGGGGTCCCCTCAGCTCTGTGCCCCATAGCAGCTGTACCCCTTGCACCGATGGTAGTTACGCCAATGACTCTTAGGTTAATTAAACAGGCAGAAATACTAATGGCTATAGACACAAGGATAAAGCAGGTTCAATATAACTGGGTATTAGATTCAGCCTGGAGCCAGGTAGAATCAGAGCATGTGGGACTCTACGCATGTGCAGAACGGGTCCTGCGAGATTGCACGCAGACCGTCCTATGCCTCTGCCTGATTGACAGGCAGAGGTGTTTGCCAGTCAGAGCGGGGGCAGGGACGGCCTGCGTTCCAGGAAAACGAGGGCACGTCACCCCTGTTTTGCAGGAGGGACAAGACCAGGGTCTGCGTCCATAGATGCAGACCTCCTGGCCTCACAAGCTGGCCAGCCTGCTTAACCTGAGGCTTACTCAGCTTTCCGGTGCTGATCGGTCGCAAGAGTGATCCTAGGCTGTGTCCTAGGTTGCAGCACTAAGATAGCAGATGCTGAAGGAGGTGTCACTTCACTTCAGATGCCTCATGCAGGATTTGAATTTGCACAGCTTCTTGTGTGCGGCTTTGCAACTCCTTCCACTGCTGAATCAGCCCATTGCCTGCTTCTACCGTGAGTAGGGGATGGGTATACTTGTTAATTAATTAAAATAGGTATATATTTTTATGGGTCAATTGACTAGCGGGAGTTAATAAGTTGAAAATAAATACTCTGTGGCAATGAACCACTTCTTTGAAAGACATAAGAAAATTGGAGCATTTTATTGCAAAGAAGAATCTCCTACAGAATGTCAAGTGGGCGGCATTTAAACAGAGTGTGTGTATTCACACTGTGGATAAATTGTTAGGACCCCCAAATGATGGCACTTATGACATTTTGCTACATGAAAAGGCACTTTGGTTGAGTAACCGTTGAATCTATTTATTTTTCTACAGTAAGAATTTAAAGCATTAAAATTTGATCACACAGTAAACAGACATGTCTGCTCACCAAGAATTATTTATAGGAATGTAAATGTGAAATTGTATTGACATTTAATGGTATTTCGCTGTTTGTATTATAACGACTATTTGCTGTGATAAATGTTAAGTTTAACCCTATCCAGGACATTTTGTCTACCATACTGTATATACTTAAATAAACAATAGTTTAAGCAGTGCTGCCAGATGTGCCCTTGTAAGAGAGGGTACGGTGCGGTTCCTGCTGCCGTGCAGGTGTACTTTCGTATCTTACCTTGTGCCGCACCATCTGTGTGATGAACAGACGGTCCTGGTACACTAGACTGGACACAGACATGATGACATAGGAAGAAGGAGATGATGTGAGAACCGTTCTTCCTCAACGTTGACTGACACGCCCTACCGGACCGAGGACCACACAAAACAGGGATTCGGGTTTTAAGTGAAGATCATCACTGGCACTTTTGGCCTCAGATCCCGAGTTTTATCTATGGGTACTTGTGCACCAGGTGTGGACTCGACTTTGCACTGGAGTGCAAGGCCCACTGTCCGTCCAGAAGGAAAGAAAGACAGAAAGGAAAAAGGACAAACACAGAGGTTCTCACCAGTGGCACTTTTGTAACTTCGTCCCGCTCGATCCCTTACAGGGCCTTGTAGGGAGACAACAATAACGCCGAGCAGGGCCCTATCCTGCTCTAACAGTGTGTCACACTAATACACCTATCTACATTAATAATGGCCCTAACTCACTGGCCTAACAAACTGTGTGTGTGGAGTAACACAATCAGCATATGCAACAATTTCTAACAGGGCTACGTTACTCTACTCTGCACGGCACAACAATCCATATACATAGTAAGGACAGATTTATACAATTCCAAGATAACCACAGACTAATTTTTTTTTAAATGATAGCTCAGGCCTATGGCCTAATGATGGGCACACTTTCAGTTATCTGGGCCTAGTGTCCAGATCCACTGTATTGGAGTCTCAGCGCTACGGGCCTGCCTAACTGAGGGGCTTACTCAGTGGCCTGGGCCTAATACCCAGGCCACTTTATATATTTAGGGTGGCAAACCTATTTGCACATTTAGTGACCTGGACCTAACACCCAGGTCACTTAATTCTGATAGGGTTAATTAAAATCTATAGGGCCTAGTGCCCTCTGCTGCACCCAGGCCTAAAGCCTGCCTACTTGCCCACAGGCCTATTACCTAAATTTACCGCACGGACCTAGTGCCCGATAGCCCTAGTGGTCAAAGGAGGGGTTAATGGTAGGTCTCATGGAAGGCCTACCTGTATGGTGGAAGAGGCTGCGAGAGGGAGCTTTGTTAGCTCTTTTACTTTCCACCCATCCAGTCCTCTCCAGTCCTCAGCTGCCTTCTGCTGCAGCTGGCCCGTCCTGGCCAGCAGCGCCGCCTCTTCTTTTCTTTTTCCAGCTGGAGCGGACCTACATTCCCTCTTAAACATGGCATCTTCCAGCCTCTTCCGCGGCCACCGGAACTTCCGCCGTGACGCTCCTCTTCCCTTCTTTGGGAGGTCTTCTTTCCTCCCTCTAAGCCACCAGAATGCCTGTTCCCACAAGTGGGCAGGGCTATGATTGCCTTGCAGCAGCCGCCTCCTATGGGCTGCTGGACCGCGAGTCGTGACTGGCTAGCATCCGGAGCCAAACACCTGCCGTGCCCGATGCTCCGTCAAGTCTATCGGCCGGTGGGCTACAGTAAGCCCGCACCCGGTGCCAAGCCTCACTGTTTACCCAGCGCTGGGAGCAGAAACAGCATCCCAGCGACGGCCACCAATGTGTCCCACTGGGGACACAATAGCTACAGCTATGCCGGTGCTGGGATCAGACACTGGATCCCAGCATGGCTTTCCACATTTCCCCCCCCTTTTTCCTTTGTAGTCCCTACAAAGTCCTCTTCTATCTGGTTTGTCCACGGGTCAGGGTATTCTATGGTACCTTCAGCAAGGTTATGTTCGAGGGCCCAGCCGGGACAGACCTTGACCCCACATTCCTGCTTCTCTGTTTCTGTACTCCCCGTCTTTGTACTTCACTGTCTTCGGGGTGTGGCACTAAACACCACAGTGGTATTTTCTGAAATTTTCCACACATCTTCATGGGGCATCCTCAATGTTCCCACATCTACTATGGGAACCGGACCTCCCACGACACCACAATCAATCAATTTTAACAATATTTCAGCCATCTCCTGCTGTTGTTTGTTTTTAAACATTAGATAAGTATGTTGTATGTTGTGCATCTTTAAGGGGTGTAACTGTGATAATATGAACCGTTAAAGTGTTTATACAAACATTACATCAAGGGGTTAATCCAGTTAGGTGCAAATTGAGAGTTGTGAGTTTGTTTCATGAAACTCGTAGACTTTATATGAATGAGTGCCCTCGAAAATTCTCCAATCCAATTAAAAATGCCTATTCTCTGTACTTGCAGCGAGCGTTTGAGAATTGACTGCCAAATGTGATGTGAGAGAAGTGCATTAAAAGAGGGAAGACCATCTTGGACCTCCCAAAATTGATAATTTTGTTAGTAGGACCGTCCAGAAGGTTGTTTGTGGGCATTAGGAAAGTAGGTTTTTTATGGGCATTAGGGAAGTACTGAAGGTTGTTAAATGGTGTCAAATGACTGATTTGTGCTTTTTTAAAAAAATGTGAACTATATTCATTTAATCTCAAATTAAACGAAAAATGCAAAAAAGTAGGAAAAAGGTGATTTAGAGGGCACTTTCAAAAATTGAAAGTAAATGTAAAAAAATTATAAAAAACATATTTCAATGAAAAAACTGTACTTAAATTTGGGGTGCTTTATCTAATGAAAAAGTTGATTTTGGTGTAATTTGAGGCAATTTTTTAAACCCCAAAACAAGACGTAATTATTGGACTAATTAAGCTAATTGGAAATTTCAAATTGCCTAATTAGTCATTCAGGGGGGGGTTGTCCAAGATGTTCCGCATGGTGTTGTGACATTTTTAAGTAAAGATTTCTCCTACTCTCTCTCCCCCTCAGGAATGGAAAAATGCAAGTTTACTCTGACTGCGAGATGCTATTTGGATGCAAAATGAATTCACAATGCGAATTTGCAGAGAAAATGGCAACTCGCATCTTGCAATTCACAACTAATTGGATTGACCCCATAGAGTATTTATTATGATCTCTTTACATAATGTTACATCCATCCTAATGCAACCTAATTATTGCTCCCAAGTAGCACTTGCTTTGGAATAAAGAAAACACGCTATTGATCTTTTTGCTTCGGTCTTAGCTTGGGGTGTCATCAAAGGAATAGTTACAAGTCACACCTTCCCTCGTAATACAAAAATGTATTCAAGGGTACACAGTGGAAGTAATGTTATCTACACATAGTATGCCTACTTATACTGCAAAATGCATAAGACTTGCAAGAAATCAAATCAGCATGTCCTCAAATCTCTCCCCTTGTAGCTACTGAGGCAGAAATCTTCATCAATTCTTTCATTATTGGAAGTGTGTTTAAAGTTTTCTATCTCATTCCAAATTTTGGCTTAATACAAGTCATGCATAAAACTGTGTGGATTAATTAAGATTATCATTAGCTGTTTGACATGATCAGTGGATGGTTTCGCTTCTCTGCACCGAAATTGTAGCACTGCAAAATATGTGCTTGGAATGTTCAAGTGTATTAACAAGGTAATATACAGACGGATCATTCCGCTGCCCTGCAATTAAGTGCCACCCTTAGAGTGCTGTTATTAAATTAATTTATCATACCAGTGTTTTCGTTACTGTAATGTCAACTGCATCGTAAACATAGACTGAGATTTGGCTTAGACATTCTACTGCTGATCGCATGATTTGTCCAAATTTAATACCATGGGTTTTTTAACCATATTGTTATTTTTACTATTATGTCACATCAGTGAGCCGGGTTGGGTACAGCATGCCAGAGCTCAGGATCCCAACGCCGGAATCTGACTATATGAGAATGCCGACACCTGCATGTAAGTATCCTAACATTAACCCCCGCAGTCCAACCCTAACCCACCCCCCCTAGCAGCCTAACCCTAACCCGCCCCCTAGTCCCTAACCCTCACCCTAACCCTAATACTTACCATTGGGATGCTGGTGCCGGGATTCTGACTGCTGTCGGAATTCCGGAGCCGCCATTGTAAGCGCTGGCATCTTGACCGCTGGGATAGTATCTACATCCCAATGAACCCACTCTGAGTCTCAGTAGTTGCAACTATTTTCTGTATTATTTAAATATTCATGAGAAATATGTTTTCCCTTTAATTCGTAAGCTCTCACGAGCAGGGCCCTCTTCCCTCATGTTCTTATCCTCCCCACCTATACCAACATCTCCTTCCCACTGCCTACTACACACGGCACCAAACCTTTGGATTCTGCCATCCCAGTCCCTATTTGGGTATTATGGCTGCTGCAGCAATGTTTTTAAACCTTATACATGTTCTGTACTGTAAATCACTTTTCCCTTGTTTGTTTGTGAATTGGCACTCTGCAGTCTCAAGAATTTTGGTTTTACCCATAAAATGGCCGTCTTTGTACCTCCCAGCTGTCCCAATGATTCAGCAAAGATCGCAACTGCGACTGTGCACGCAACTGGCCGTTTGTTACGCACTATGCATGCATATGCATTGCAGTGCACAAACGCTTTACTGCGATTGGGACTGCGATCACAGTGGCTAAGCAGACCCATCGCAGAGTGATTTACAGGAATTGCCATTTGTGGGTGGTGACGGGGGGGGGGTGGTCAGAGAAATGCAGGCGTGTCAGTGCATTTGGATGCCATTGCAGGGGCGTGCATAAATTAGCCACTGCCATGCCTTACGCAGCCTGAGTACTCATAGAAATTTCTGAGTAACCTTGTGCAAGTGTGCGTGAGGCTGTGATGGTACTCAATTGTACTGATGTTTTCGCAGACTTGCTAAACATTACGGATGTATGCATGGTAAAGTGGGCGTCCTTATGTAGTGCTGCGGCTGCATAGCGCTCACAATGATTTAGCATACTATACTATACTAGAGTTGAATTGCGTGCGTAATCGCAGTCGCATTTGCAGTTTCGTTCCTTGTTAAATCAGGCCCTAAGACCCATTCACCTCTATTCTGCACATGACTTGTGATCATGCCCTTGTGATTCATGGCCATGCCCCCTACCCAAGTAGAGCAATTGCTCGTGTTAACTTGTCTTACTCCAGTCGCTATAAATTCTGAGAGCTATGATGCCGCTGTGTATAGTAGAAAACTGTGGAGCTGGTTCAGACCCGCTCGCTATGATGTGAACGCTCGTAGCTGGCCGATATTTGCAATCTGTGCATGCGTATGCATCGCAATGCGCGGACGCGAGCCAGTGCGAGAGATCAGGATGTTTTCGCTTGCTGCGCATAGACTGCCTAGTAGAGTGAGTGACAGGAGAAGCCGTTTCTGGGTGGTAATAGGGGCTGGCCACTGGTAACGGGGCAGTGTAGGTGCAAACGCAGGCATGCCTGAGCATCTCAACGCCATTTCAGAGGCATGCATAATTATAAGGCAGCGTCATAGTACACGTCACTTGGTGGGATTTCACTCTGAAGTGATCGCAGTGCTTGCGGCAGGGTATAGTCAACCTCAAGTGCAGCAAGTGCATCTGATGGTGCTCAATGTACCAATGGTTTCATGCACTTCCAGGAGATGACGTGCGCAAGTGGGCGTCTTAAGAATGTCTGGTGGGCGTCTGTATACACTAAGTGATCACACGCCAAGACACAGTGGGCGTGCTAATGCCTTGCCGTGCGATCACCTGCCTTGCTGGGCGTGCGCTGGATTTACATACGCAGGGAGTGAGCGAACACATCTAGCGAGCGGGTCAGAATGAGCCCCTGTGTTCTTTAGCTTTATATATGTTCTTAAGCTGACAATTGTCTTCTAGAAATGTTAACAGATAAAACAAACTGTAATTATGTGCTGGCCATACACGGTGAAATATGCACCATGCGACACGACGGGGGATCTGACGTCCGACATATCGGGCAGTCCCCACACACGGTGCAATCGGGTGGCGATGTACAACCCCATGGGTGTGCACACTGGCCGATATCGTTCCCATACACAGTACGATATAGCAGCCAATCGTGCCAATACGTCGGATTGCTTTATCACACCGTGTATGCCTTTAGTGCCCTGCCCACTGAGCTCAATTAAAACTTCTCAAATGAGGACATGAAGCTGTATATAATATAGGGAGACCTGGCCGTGGTTTGTGCTGATGTAGGGCAATGTTTGGGGAAGATGGCGGGACATGCTTATTTTTGTCCTAGTTGGTGTATAATTTAAATATAAAACCATCTTAGTTATAGATAATAAAAACACAGAAAAGAAAGTAAAATAATCATACCTAAATGAGGCATTTATATTGTAAGAAGGGCAAATTCTGGTGCAGAGAACCTTGCTAAAGCTGTACGCTAAACCAAATGTCTTGTCCTAAAACCATAATTACCTGCTCTACTGGAATGCCCAGGAGAATTCTGAATTTTGGGGGGCTCTCCCATACCTAAGAGTAGACCAGTGTCCCGCACACATTTGAAGTAGATGGTCCAGGGGCTTGAAGATGCGATTTGCAGCCCCTCCCCCTACTTCACAATGCTATGAATCACAGCTTTTTATAGAGAGGGGAGGAGCCATAATGATGCAATCATGGAACACACCCCCTACCTCCCACCTAGCTGTCCTTTCTTAATGTTGGCAAGAACTGTATACCCTAATTTTGGACTACTATACAGTATCTTAGGGATGTTTAAATTTTTTTCTTGTTGGAGATTAAAGAATGCGAGTGTTGTATAAGAGATAGACAGTAATTAGATAGATAATGTCTAAGTAGACACCAGATGTTAGACAAACAATAGGTCAACAGGGACAAAAGGTCGACATGTAAGAAGGTCAACATGTAAGAAGGTCAACACGTCGACACAAAACTGGTTGACTCAAAAATAGTCGACACATGATTTTTTTTTCTAGCCCTAATCTTCACCCTAACCCTCCCTTTGGTGCCTAACCCTTACCCTTCCTCCTGGTGCCTAACCCTAACCATTGGGGTAGGTGCCTGACCCTAACCGCCCCTTCTAGTGCCTAACCCTAACCCTCCAGTAAGTGCCTAACCCTAACCCTAAACCTATCCCTAACCCTAAAAAACAAATAAAAATAATGTTTGTGTCGACCACTTTTTGTGTAGAACTTATGATCCTGTCGACCATTTGAACCTGTCGACCTTCTTACATGTTGACCTTTAGTGTGTCAACCTTTTATCCCTGTCGACTTTTTGTCCCTGTCGACCTATTAACTGTCAAATACTGTCTATCTACAGTCCGGAACCCAAAGAATGCAGTGACTTTTAAGAAAAGCATATAGACTACTGTATAGTACTGCTGATGTAATACAGTACTTCAGTTGCTCCACAGGCTGCTCCACGCACTTCAAGATGTTTTACAAATAACATCATATTTAATTTGGACAGTTTCAAGAAACCCTGTGTGTCAGCTGTAACCATTACATAGCACACTGGATGTCTGTCTGCCTGCTTAAAAACTCTGGGCTTAATTAGGCCTCTTGCATCCAAGTATAGCCAGCCTCCGACACACTCGCTCACCTGCTGGGATCCTGCGGTGGAGCAAATGTCTGCTCTCTGCTCATTTGACTCCAGTACCCCTGATGAGAAAAGAAATCCCTTGACAACAGCGAGAAAATGATGTATGCGGCTGTGTAAATAATAATTTGGTCTCCGCGCTGAGAAGCAAGCCCATTACTCTGTGCATGGCAGAAACCACATGTACGGTTTAACTGTATGAAATCTTACACAAAATGGAAGCCGCCACTAATTTGAGGCGCCACTTTACAGCCAGAGAAAACAGCTTAACCGCAGGCCTACGCTTTGTGCTATTGCTAGGCCTCAGGTCGCATTATTTCACATATGTGGAAAACTATTCTTTCAGTTCACAGTGGGGTTAGATATTTTATTCATAAACCAGCTTATTTGCTAAAAAAACAAAACGAGAAGGAACATATTTGAAAAGAGACAAGGTTGCTCGCTTGGTCCGCTGAGTATAAAGGGAGCTTTCCATTTCAGACACATGAAGACTTTGGCACAGAGACAAATGTGTACTGGCAGACCAAATGTCTTTTTGATGGAATAAATAAAATACTTAGTTATTCTCTGGCCACATCTTTGTGTTGATGGAAGACACATCACCTATGCCCCACTCATATCCTTTGTGCTCCCCCTCCTACGGATTCCTAAACAACCTTCTCTCCCCTCCAGAGCCTCTTAAACCACTGGACAGTTTCAGAGCATTTTGATAGTTGTCAAAAGCTGAAATTCACATCTGGAGAACAGAAAAAATATTAGACGTATTTCCCCTGCAGTAAACGGCTTAACATTACTGGAGGAATTATTTTAGCATTTGCAAACTCTAGGTAATAATGGTATACGTTCAGGAAGCCGGCCGTCGCAATGCTGACAGCCGGCTTCCCAACTACTTAATCCCGGCGAGGGTTAAATGACAGGCGTCTAAATCTAGGTTAGGGGTTCCCGGGGGGTACTTAGGGTTAGGCACCCCCCCAGGAGGTTAGGGTTAGGCTAGGGGGAGGGAGGGTTAGGCACCCCCGGGGGGAGGTTAGTGTTAGGCACCCCCCCGGGGGATTTAGCTTTAGGGGGGGGTTAGGTTTAGGCACTTAGAGGGGGGATTATGGTTAGGCACAGGGGGGGGAGGTGAGGGTTAGGCACCCTAAAGATGGGTTAGGGTTAGGGGGTAGAATTAAATTAGTTTATACTTACTTTTAGGACGATCTGGATTTCCTCCTCTGTCGGGCTGACGTTGCCGGGATTTGAACCGCCAGCCATGCGGCCGTCGGTGAATCATACTGAATGTGGTGACAGTATATTTTATAGCAACATTATCTGGTTACGGATGGTACAGGTACAGCAGTGTGAAAAGATTTGTTTTGGTCACCAGAATAGCTTTGTTTACTTTGAAAAACTTCTCAAAGCTCCACACAAAGTAAATAGTGCTATCCACATTGTTTGGATCAACTATAGGCACCTAGTCGTACAAAAGCCGGCATAGGGGTGCATTGAATGGCAATAGATGGCTTGGCTTGACTTATTAGAGAGACACAAAGTCAGGGCAAGGCATTTCTGTGCTCAAGCTCTTTTTTAAAAATATTCCCCCCTCCCTAACAAAAAAACATACTGTAAACTGTTATGGAATCAGGGGCAGCTTATTTTGATTTATTTATAATACTACAGTGTATGGGTCTATTTATTAATGTGCGATGATAGAAGAGATTTTTCTAACGCCGCTTATCTTAGCAATATAAAATCGTCTATCACTGTTGCTTATTATTAAGTGGGTATCCAATTTGAACAGATATTTTTTCAAATAGGATTGTTAGGCTGAAAACACAGAGGATAAGTTCATGGACCTATATATGTTTTCGCCATCGCAGCGGCAAAAACACAGCACTTTTCGAGTATTATATTTTGGATACATCAGGGGGTATATTTATCAAAGTTTAAAATTTTACATTCGCTTTGATGTTTGATTTAGCTCACCTCAAATCGAATCAAATTGAATGTATAAATCCCTCATCAAATCCCACATTTACTAAAATTCGGTGTTAGAAGCCTTGTCTAAATAGAATTCGATTTGGTTCAATTTTGAACAGTGATTTGGTTTTCGATTTTGCATGCACATGTACAATTCAAACACCAGATCCAACTCAAAGTCGAACTTCAAATCCCCAAATGAATAGACCTACTTCATGCTTTCATTTTTAGCACGAGCAGATGCATGCATGTATCTTAGGGTAAAATGCTTGTTAAGTGTTAATTTAAAAAAAAAAAGTGACGTGGGTTCCAACCCTTAAAGCACAACTAGCCCTGGACATTTCATAGCCAGGACTGGTTGTGTAAATACAGTTGAAAAAATGTGTAGGGTTCCCCTGTACTTAGTGCAACCAGCACCAAGCTCTGAGCCAGTCCTGATTCTGGAAATACAGGGGAAAAAATGTGTAGGGTTCCCTTGTAATTTCCATAACCAGCACCGAACATTTTTTAGCGGGGGGGTAATGCCACAACCAGGGCTGGTTGTGCTTTTAGGGGTGGACCCCACGCCACTTTTTTTTTTTAAATTAACACTTAACAAGCATTTTACACTAAGATACATGTATACATCTCACTGATGTATGCATGCATCTGTGTCCATCAGACCTGCTCATGCTAAAATCGAAAGCACGAAGCAGGTCTATTCATTTGGGGATTTGATGTTCGATTTTGTGTTCGATTTTAAATCGAATATTAGTATGTAAGGGATTTGTGTGTTGGTCTATGTAAAAGTACCGGTGTTTTTCCGATGTTCGATTTTGAGTGGGATTTGAGTGAAATTCGATTTGACATTCGATTTTGCCTTTAGTAAATCTCCAAAGGCAAAATCAAAAGAAAATCAAATGAAAATCGAATGTGAGATCACACTAAAATCAAAATTGAACATTAGTAAATATGCCTCCAGGTCACAAAAACAAATCCACGATAAGTGGCGCATTGGGACAGCTTTCGGGGCTAATTGGATAGCCCAATAATGTTCGGGGCTAATTGGATGGACACCTTGGATGTGTCATGTGACCAGGAAGTGTACTGCAGTGTTTAGAGATCGGAGCTCAGTCAGCAGTAGCAAGAGAAGACACAGTGATGAAGGTAGGAGAATCAATGGACACTGCAGCTAAGTGTAGTGAGAGTAGAGTTACAGAGAGTAGGGCGTGAGACAGACTCCGAGCACTCAGACACATGCTGTGAGGCCATTGATCTCACCGTACGTGACTGCTAAAGGCACCCTCACAATTCTTCTTAATATGGCTTCTGTATCCTTGTACGATCACTTCCAGGTATGGACCTGACAGCGCAACTTTCATAGTGGGCAAAGGCAGTTGGCCATTTGCAGAAAATTGCAATGGCGATCAGCACCAGCCCAGTATAGGCTGCTCCATTGAGGTTAACACCATATGTAGACGGGTTTAGGTAGGCTTTTTTGGAGCATGTTACATACCATCCCTATAGAAAACTACGGGGACATCTCCCGCTAGGGCTGGAGTCTGGATATCATGAGATAACTCCAATATATCCAGCTTTGTTTATCTTGTTACATTCTATTGATACATAATTATGTCCTTATAAATGCAGAAACAGCAGTGTCTGCATGTTTTAATAACATATTTAGCTTGGTAAATATGTTAAATGGATAGGAGTGCCAATAGGGAGGGGCGTACAAGTTACTCTCTTCCAGGCCCTGCCTCTTCCCATGCGATGTGGTGACCAGGCCTTCCCCCATGTTGTTACACAGCAGTGTACACCATGATGGTGTGTAGCCACGCCCCCTTCAGTTATCATGCCCTCACCAGTACATGGGCCTGTCTGATGTCTCTGTGGCCCTGCCCACAGACACATGGCTGCTCCCTGATCAACTTATCTCTTGTACTCGTGCGTCTATTGGATAGAATCTATACAAGTTGTAGATTTTGCACCGGCTAACAAGAACTTGAATTTTTGGTCCGGGGTTCCAAGGGCAGTTGCCAACTCTCCCAACACACACACACTTACTTTAATCCGACAATTCATTGCCATGTTGCATTATATTTTAGCGGTGTAATAAACTTACTATTGCATCAATCCATTTTGCCTTACCTGTGTGATGCTTGGGGGTTTTTTTGTATTGTTTTCGTTTTTGATGAAGGAAGTTTAAAGGTTTCCTCTGAAAAAGATCAGCTTCCTTTTACCCGGCAGTTTTACTCCAAGTAAAAAAAAAAATGCACTATGTATGTCAAAGTTATATTTGTAATATCGTTACTTAGAAAGTGAGAGACTATTCAGTTATTCTATTAGCTGTTCTCTGAAGTAACTCGCTGGCATTTCCCATGGGTTTAACATGCTTTAGCGTCTTTGAAATTATGTTCCTCCACTGTACTATATTGAATTGCTTCAAAAATAATAGGACACATTCTGACTTGCCCACTGCTATTCTCCAGTCTATGGGTAGATGTATTAATTAATTTGTATTTTATGGCTATGTAGGTACTAGTTCTGTAGCTGCAACTACTTTTATTTTTATGATTAAAGTCTTCATTTGAATGGACTTGCTTGTAATATGATATCAGGGCCAGCTCCAGGTCTAAGTGGAGCACCCTGTGCGAGACACTTTGGAGAGCCCCCATCAATCCAACTATATGCCTGATTCAGTACTGGATGGAAATGCAAAGCTGCATGCAAGCAGCTTTGCAATTCTGTCCTTGCAGATATGGCAATGCAGCCGGAGGCATCACGCCCCCTGCTGCATTACTTATGCGAGCTGCGTTGTCCAATGCAGCATCGGATAATCGCAGGAATGTCGGCCAGCTAAGTGCCGCTGCAGATGAAAGGAAGAGTCCAGGGGCGAAATGCATGACGCATCGCACTAGTGTGCACTAGGGGTGTGCACCGGCCACTTTTCGTGTTTTGTGTTTTGGTTTTGGATCTGGATCTTTCTTCGTGTTTTGGATCTGGATTGGTTTTGCCAAAACCACCCTTCCGTGTTTTGGGTTCTGGGTTTTGTGTTTTGGATCTGTATTTTTTTTTAAAAAAGCATAAAAACAGCTAAAATCACAGAATTTGTTGGTTTCTCTGCTCCTATGCTATTATTAACCTCAATAACCTTAATTTCCACTAATTTCCAGTCTATTCTGAACACCTCACACCTCACAATAGTGTTTTTATGTCCAAAAGGTTGCACCGAGGTAGCTGGATGACTATGCTAAGCGACACGAGTGGGCGGCACAAACACGTGACCCATCTAGGAGTGACACTGCAGTGGCAGACAGGATGGCAGTTAGAAAAACTAGGCCCCAAACTGTACATAATGCAAAGAAAAAAAAGAAGTGCAAGATGGAATTGTCCTTGGGCCCTCCCACCCACCCTTATGTTGTATAAACAGGACATGCACACTTTAACAAATCAATCATTTCAGCGCCAGGGTCTGCCACACAACTGTGGCTGAAATGATTGGTTCGTTTGGGCCCCCACAAAACAAGCTGGCAATTAATGTGTCCCTGCACAAACTGGCTCTACGGAGGCAAGATGTCATCCTCATCCTCCTCATCCACCGATTCCTCACCCTCTTCAGTGTGTACATCCTCATCCTCACAAAGTATTAACTCATCCCCACTTGAATCCACCACCACAGGTCCCTCTGTACCTTCTGGAGGCTGGTCTCCCTGGAAGAGCTGATAATTAATTTTGATGAACATCATCTTCTCCACATTCTGTGGAAGCAACCTCCTACGCCTTTCGCTGACAAGGTTCCCGGCTGCACTAAACACTCTTTCTGAGTACACACTGGAGGGGGGGCAACTCAGGTAAAATAGAGCCAGCTTGTACAGGGGCCTCCAAATTGCCTCTTTTTCCTGCCAGTACAGGTATGGACTGTCTGACATGCCTACTTGGATGCTGTCACCGATGTAATCCTCCACCATTCTGTCAATGGTGACAGTATCATATGCAGTGACAGTAGACATGTCAGAAATTGTTGCCAGGTCCTTCAGTCCGGACCAGATGTCCAAACTTGGTCCTGCCTGCCCTGCATCACCGCCAGCGGGTTGCTTAGGATACCTAAGTTTTTTCCTGGCAGCCCCAGTTGCGGGAGAAAATGAAGAAGGAGCCGTTGACGTGTCACGTTCCGCTTCAGCTGACAGTGTGTTCACCAGCAGGTCTTTGCACCTCTGCAGGCTTGTGTCGGCCGGAAAGAGAGACACCACATAGGCTTTAAACCTAGGATCAAGCACGGTGGCCAAAATGTAGTGGTCTGATTTCAACAGATTGACCACCCTGGAATCCTGGCAAAGCAAATGAAGGGCTTCATCCACAAGTCCCACATGCCGAGCGGAATCGCTCCATCTTAGCTCCTCCTTCACTTTCTCCAGCTGCTTCTGCAAAAGCCTGATGAGGGGAATGACCTGACTCAAGCTGGCTGTGTCTGAACTGACTTCACGTGTGGCAAGTTCGAAGGGCTGGAGAACCTTGCACAACACGGAAATCATTCTCCACTGCGCTTGAGTCAGGTGCATACCCCCTCCTTTGCCTATGTCATAGGTGGATGTATAGGCTTGTATGGCCTTTTGCTGCTCCTCCATCCTCTGAAGCATATAGAGGGTTGAGTTCCACCGCGTCACAACCTCTTGCTTCAGGTGATGGCGGGGCAGGTTCAAGAGTGTTTGCTGGCGCTCCAGTCTTCGGCACGCAGTCGCTGAATGGCGAAAGTGGCCAGAAATTTTTCGGGCCACCCAAAGCGTCTCCTGCACGCCCCTGTCGCTTTTCAGAAAATTCTGCACCACCAAGTTTATTGTGTGAGCAAAACATGGACGTGCTGGAATTTGCCCAGATGTAATGCCCGCACAATATTGGTGGCGTTGTCAGATATCACAAATCCCCAGGAGAGTCTAAGTGGGGTAAGCCACTGGGTGATGATTTCCCTCAGTTTCTCTAAGAGGTTGTCGGCGGTGTGCCTCTTACTGAAACCGGTGATACACAGCGTAGCCTGCCTTGTAACGAGCTGGCGTTTCTGAGATGCTGCTACTGGTGACGCTGCTGCTGTTGCTGCGTAAGGTGATACATCTACACAGTGGGCTGTCACAGTCATATAGTCCTTAGTCTGCCCTGTTCCACTTGTCCACATGTCCGTGGTTAAGTGGACATTGTGTACAACGGCATTTTTCAGGACACTGAGGACACTTTTTCTGACGTTTCTGTACAGTCTCGGTATCGCCTGCCTAGTGAAGTGGAATCTAGACGGGATTTGGAACCGGGGACACACTACCTCCATCAATTGTCTAAATCCCACTGCACTAATGGCGGATACCGGACGCACGTCTAACACCAACATAGCAGTCAAGGCCTCAGTTATACGTTTTGCTTCAGGATGACTGCTGTCGTACTTCATCCTCCTCGCTAAGGACTGTTGGAGGGTCAATTATTTAGTAAAAGTAGTGGTGTTCCTACTTCCTCTCTGGGATGATGAACGACTCCCAGCAGCAGCAACAGCAGCAGCGGCAGCAGTAGGCGTAGCAATGCAGGATCCTCCAGAGGAATCCAGGATAGGAGAGTCAGTCATGCCAGTGACATGGCCTGCTGGACTACTTCCGATCCTGACTAAGGAGGAAATTGACGAGGAGGGAGTTGACGGTGTGGTTTGCAGGCGCTTGGATACAACAGGACAAATGGATTTAGGTGTCCCTGGACTGCTTACAGTCTTAGCCAAAGTTTCTGAACTTGACAGTAACTTTTTATGAACGTGCTGCAGGTGCCGTATAAGGGAGGATGTTCCTAGGTGGTTGACGTCCCTACCCCTACTTATTTCACCTTTACATATGGTACATATGGCAAGACAGTTGTTGTCCGGATTTGGATAGAAATATTGCCAGACCAAAGAGGTGGAATGTTTGGTCTTCTGCCCAGGCATGACCGTGATGGGCTTTTTCATCCCACGGACAACAACTGTCTCCCCCGGAGCCTGATTTAAACAAACCACATCACCATCAGAATCCTCCTCGCCAACTTCCTCCTCAGCGCCAGCTACACCAGTATCCTCATCCTGTTGTACTTCAACAGTGACATCTTCAATTTGCATATCAGCAAGTGGACTGTGGGTGCTCCTTTCAGCACTTGCAGGGGGCGTGCAAATGGTGGAAAGAGCCACCTCTTCCCGTCCAGTGCTGGGAAGGTCAGGCATCGCAACCACCACCACACTTGGACTCTCCTTGGGGATTTGTGATATCTTCTTAGAAAGCACAGTTCTTCGCTGTGCTTTTGCCAGCTTAACTCTTTTGATTTTTTTAGTGGGAGGAGGGCTTCCATCGTCATGTGAAGCTGAACCACTAGTCATGAACATACTAGGGATCGACCTTAGCCGTTCCTTGCCACTCCGTGTCGTAAATGGCATATTGGCAAGTTTACGTTTCTCTTCAGCTGATTTAAATGTCTTTTTCAAGGTCATTTTCCTGAACTTTGCCATTTGGGATTGTATGTGCCCTCTACTATGACATTGGGCATCGGCCTTGGCAGACGACGTTGATGGCATGTTATCGTCTATGTCATGACTAGTGGCAGCAGCTTCAGCACTAGGAGGAAGTGGTTCTTGATCTTTCTCTATTTTATTTTTATCGGAGAAAGTTTGGTCCTCCATTTATGTTATATCGATTTGATATATACGTGCGGCTAAACACAGAAAATAATTTTTTTTTTGGTTTGGACTGGAGTGTACTTTCGGGGGTTACAGCACCCTTTAACGGTCAAGCCAGCCAGCCCTTTACTTATGACACAGGCGCACGCTTGGCACTACTTTGTTGATGCACGTGCGGCTACTGCGCACACAATTCACAAACACAGAAAATAATTTTTTTTTGGTTTGGACTGGAGTGTACTTTCGGGGGTTACAGCACCCTTTAACGGTCAAGCCAGCCGGCCCTTTACTTATGACACAGGCGCACTCTTGGCACTACTTTGTTGATGCACGTGCGGCTACTGCGCACACAATTCACAAACACAGAAAATCATTTTTTTGGGGGTTTGGACTGGAGTGTACTTTCGGGGGTTACAGCACCCTTAACGGTCAAGCCAGCCGGCCCTTTACTTATGACACAGGCGCACGCTTGGCACTACTTTGTTGATGCACGTGCGGCTACTGCGCACACAATTCACAAACACAGAAAATAATTTTTTTTTTGGTTTGGACTGGAGTGTACTTTTGGGGGTTACAGCACCCTCAACGGTCAAGCCAGCCGGCCCTTTACTTATGACACAGGCGCACGCTTGGCACTACTTTGTTGATGCACGTGCGGCTACTGCGCACACAATTCACAAACACAGAAAATAATTTTTTTTTTGGTTTGGACTGGAGTGTACATTCGGGGGTTACAGCACCCTTAACGGTCAAGCCAGCCGGCCCTTTACTTATGACACAGGCGCACGCTTGGCACTACTTTGTTGATGCACGTGCGGCTACTGCGCACACAATTCACAAACACAGAAAATAATTTTTTTTTTGGTTTGGACTGGAGTGTACTTTCGGGGGTTACAGCACCCTTAACGGTCAAGCCAGCCGGCCCTTTACTTATGACACAGGCGCACGCTTGGCACTACTTTGTTGATGCACGTGGGGCTACTGCGCACACAATTCACAAACACAGAAAATAATTTTTTTTTTGGTTTGGACTGGAGTGTACTTTCGGGGGTTACAGCACCCTTAACGGTCAAGCCAGCCGGCCCTTTACTTATGACACAGGCGCACGCTTGGCACTACTTTGTTGATGCACGTGCGGCTACTGCGCACACAATTCACAAACACAGAAAATAATTTTTTGGGGGGTTTGGACTGGAGTGTACTTTCGGGGGTTACAGCACCCTTAACGGTCAAGCCAGCCGTCCCATTACTTATGACACAGGCGCACGCTTGGCACTACTTTGTTGATGCACGTGCGGCTATTGCGCACACAATTCACAAACACAGAAAATAATTTTTTTTTTGGTTTGGACTGGAGTGTACTTTCGGGGGTTACAGCACCCTTAACGGTCAAGCCAGCCGGCCCTTTACTTATGACACAGGCGCACGCTTGGCACTACTTTGTTGATGCACGTGCGGCTACTGCGCACACAATTCACAAACACAGAAAATAATTTTTTTTTTGGTTTGGACTGGAGTGTACTTTCGGGGGTTACAGCACCCTTAACGGTCAAGCCAGCCGGCCCTTTACTTATGACACAGGCGCACGCTTGGCACTACTTTGTTGATGCACGTGCGGCTACTGCGCACACAATTCACAAACACAGAAAATAATTTTTTTTTTGGTTTGGACTGGAGTGTACTTTCGGGGGTTACAGCACCCTTAACGGTCAAGCCAGCCGGCCCTTTACTTATGACACAGGCGCACGCTTGGCACTACTTTGTTGATGCACGTGCGGCTACTGCGCACACAATTCACAAACACAGAAAATAATTTTTTTTTTGGTTTGGACTGGAGTGTACTTTCGGGGGTTACAGCACCCTTAGCGGTCAAGCCAGCCGGCCCTTTACTTATGACACAGGCGCACGCTTGGCACTACTTTGTTGATGCACGTGCGGCTATTGCGCACACAATTCACAAACACAGAAAATAATTTTTTTTTTGGTTTGGACTGGAGTGTACTTTCGGGGGTTACAGCACCCTTAACGGTCAAGCCAGCCGGCCCTTTGCTTATGACACAGGCGCACGCTTGGCACTACTTTGTTGATGCACGTGCGGCTACTGCGCACACAATTCACAAACACAGAAAATAATTTTTTTTTGGGTTTGGACTGGAGTGTACTTTCGGGGGTTACAGCACCCTTAACGGTCAAGCCAGTCGGCCCTTTACTTATGACACAGGCGCACGCTTGGCACTACTTTGTTGATGCACGTGCGGCTACTGCGCACACAATTCACAAACACAGAAAATAATTTTTTTTTGGTTTGGAATGGAGTGTACTTTCGGGGGTTACAGCACCCTTTAACGGTCAAGCCTGCCGGCCCTTTACTTATCACACAGGCGCACGCTTGGCACTACTTTGTTGATGCACGTGCGGCTACTGCGCACACAATTCACAAACACAGAAAATAATTTTTTTTTGGTTTGGACTGGAGTGTACTTTCGGGGGTTACAGCACCCTTTAACGGTCAAGCCAGCCGGCCCTTTACTTATGACACAGGCGCACGCTTGGCACTACTTTGTTGATGCACGTGCGGCTACTGCGCACACAATTCACAAACACAGAAAATATATTATTTTTTTAGCACTTGAGGGGAGCACCCCTGATGGACAGAGCACCCCCTGGACAACACTACAGCACCCCTTTAGGACTGGGACACTGCACAGGACTTTGGAGTGGACACAGCCCCTATGGAGAACTGACTGCACAACACAGTCCAGCCAGCCCCTATGGACTTTGAAGTAGTGGACACAGCCCCTATTAACAACAGCAGCACAGCACAACACAGCCAGCCCCTATGGACTTTGAAGTAGTGGACAACAGCAGCACTACTCTACACTACACTACACAGCCCTAACTCCCACCCTCCCTCTTCACTGTCCACAGCCAAGTGAGAAAATGGCGCCGACGCGGGTACCTTATATAGGATCCAAAATCCGCGAGACTCGGAAGGCGGGATGATGACGTTTTGCCTCGATTCCAGATCCGAGTCAGGCGGGAAAAGTCGAGCCTGATTCGGATCGGACTCGGATCGGGGGGGCTCGGGGGGGTTCGGATTTCAGAAATCCGAACCCGCTCACCCCTAGTGTGCACTAGCGTGCACTGCTGAATAAGGGCCTATATACATAATTAATACTTTTATTAACCAAAAAAAATATTTCCTAGATTTGAATTAAACTAATTATTCCCCAGAAGAGAAACAAAGTCCCCCACGGGTAAAAACACACACACACATTGGCCCCCACAATAAACAAACATGCACTTTGGCTCCCACAGATAAATAACCGCACACATTGGCCCCCACAGGACAAAAATAAAACACACATTGGCCTCCACAGGAAAAGACTCTTGCAGGAAATCTTTTCGGGGGGTTCTGGTGCAAGCACCCAATGATTTAATTCTACATATGCCTCTGAGATGCACTGAACATCTGATGGTTACCGCAGGGAGACACAGATCAGAATTTCATGGAGAGCCATGCAATTCCGATGGGCGTTCCTGAGCAGTGACTGCTGGCTATCGGCGGAGGGCATGTTGGGAGCGAGTCAGTGTCAGGGACTGCCTCAAAGACTCGGTTCCACTGGCATCGGCGGCCATTTGAATATTCTGAGCAACCATAGGAAAGCTCTAATGTCCGATGCTGCTGCCGATGTCCGATCGATGTTGCAACTATTTGCAACTATATGCGCACAGTCGCAAACAGTGGGCATCTCAGTAGGAAAGTAAAGCCTGCTACTGCAACTCCATTCATCTCTGAATCAGGTTCAGGGGAAATTTGAGGAAAAATTACTTCACAGAAAGGGTAGTGGACAAGTGGAATAGCCTCCCATCAGAGATGGTAGAGGCTAAGACTGTAGAGCAATTAAAACATGCATGGGATAGACATAAAGATATACTTCAGAAGAAGGATCAATAAGGGTTGAGGTAACAATATGTTTAAAAATGGGGCAACCTAGATGGGCCAAGTGGTTCTTATCTGCCGTCAAATTTTATGTTTCTATGTTTAATCAGGTCCTGAGTCCCTAGTGAGCAGGTCACCCTCCTGGACCAAACCCGATGTTCATGCAACATGGACAGTGCTGTGGTAACATAACTTGCTGTCATTCAGCATGGCCCTTCAGACCAGAGTCTCTGGAATATGTACTAAGCCTTGGGGCTAAAAGTAATAAGTTGTGATCTTCCAATTCTGCTAGGATTTATGCGAGTCTCCCCGTACAGTATTTTAAAGTGACAAACATTTTAAAGGCTACATCGGGTTTACTGTCTAAAAGTACGGGAGGAATCGCGTAAATCCCTGCAGCATCAGAAGATCGCAACCTGTCACATTTAGCCCTTGGAGAGAGATAAAATGGATGGATATAAAGTACCAACCAATCAGCTCCTAACTAATTTTTCAAACTGTAGGGGTCCATTTACTAAGCCTTGGGTGGAGATAAAGTGAATGGAGATAAAGAGCCGGATTCAATTAGAGGCGATTTGGAAATAAGTTTCCGCAGATTCCATCTGTTTTCAAAGTATCTCCATATTCACTTCCAGGGCAATTTTGCCTAAGTGGAAACTCAGGAACGACTGTATGGTTACAATGATGTAATCGTACTGTATTTCCTGATCGCCCAGTGTGTACGCACCTTTAGGCAATCCATAGGTCTACTGGGGAGACCAAAAACAAACAAACAAAAATATTCTAAACTCTATCATAATCTAAAGCAGGGATTGGTTTGGGTTTTATGGAGAGCCATACTTGAGCACAGTAAATAATTAGTACTGCTTGAGCAGCCAATCACTAGAGGTGGCCTATCGTAAAAATTTAACAAATACAAAGTAGTATATACCAACTGAAAGTAGAAGTTTAGGAGCAGTGTTTTCTGTTATCTTGAATTAGTCCATATATTACAGTATATATGGAACACCACAGGTGAATAATGTAATGGGCATATAGCTTACGAAATACAAAGTCCCAATGGATGGAAATTGAAAATACAGGATCTGGCCAGAACAATGTCCCAAGTTATTAGCAGGGAATATTTAATATCCTCCAAGAGCATGTCAGCATAAGAAATCCTAGGCTGTATGTCATGTCAGTCTGCAATACTTGTGTGATCGATCATTCTCTATGTAAGCACTACAGCCAAAGATAATAGCTGCCAATAGTAAATTTATGGTACATCAGGTCATCTTCTTGGGTATATTCCACACAGTTAGCAGCATACCTTCCAAAGTATTGAAACAAGATAGGCAGCACTTCTTCCCTTCAAACAACTGACGCGTTTCGTCTCCAAATGTGGGACATTTTCCTCAGTGATAAACTAATCTTTCCTCTTATGTCACTTTAGTATTTTACTAATCCTATATCAGAAACTACTCCTTAACATTAGATGTAGCATTAGGCCAAAGTCAAAGTGTAGCTCAAGTTTAAAAAGTATAAGATGTTGCCAAATGATAAAATCATAAGTCTGGTCCTATTTAAGCCAAAAGGATTCACCTTGCAACTTCTATTAAATGCATGATTTATCACCATGGCTTCTTTCTGTAAATTTTATTTGATAAAGCTACAATTTTTATATGCAATTATTATTATAGCCACACAATTTTGCCTACATGGAGAACTTAAGTTATGAGTACACTAAGGGGTAAATTTACTAAAGTGTGAGTTTTTAGAAGAGAGTTTTAAAAGTGATGTTGCCCATAGCAACCAATCAGATTCTAGCTATTATCTTCTAGAAGGTGTATGTTGAATGTGAAGTAGAATCTGATTGGTTGCTATGGGCAACATCACTTTTAAAACTCACTTCTAAAAACTCTCACTTTAGTAAATTTACCCCTAAGGGTCATATTGTGTTTATAGAAAAATGGGGGTGGGTATGTACGGTTTGTCTGGTGAGTTTACAGATCTATAACTAGCGGCAGCTACAGAGGTGAGGATGCAGCGCAGTTGAAAATTCAAATAGGGGAGTCACACCAGCTGCCATTGAGTCCTGGCCAGCAATGTTTGGCAGCGTTTGAAAGGGTAGTTGGTACGGCTCCCCTATTTGAATTTTGGAAATAGGATTTTTAGGCCGAAAACACATAGGATCCGTAATAAGTTCAAAGACCTATGTGTTTTTGCCATCACAGCCATGAAAAAATGGCACTTTTCGAGGATTATTTTTTTGGACACATCCCAAAAAAAATCCACGATAGGTGAGGGCGTTGGCCCAACTTTTGGGGCTACTTGGATAGTCCTGGGGGATCCATTAGCACCCAAATAATTTTTGGGGCTAATAGGATACCCCCCAAAATGTTCACCTGGGCATCTGAGCGGTATATTGGCCACTAGTGGTATGCAGAGACTTATGGCTTTGCCAACCAGTGCAGTGGCAGCTTCAGAGGTGGGGCTCCATACAGTCCAAAATTGAAATAGGGATGTCTCCAAGGCTTAGTACATCTGCCCCACACTCTGCCGCTATGGTTTCAGAAAAAGGTAAGAACAAAAGCTTTTTTTTTCAATATACTGGGAGAATCAGTGGTACTGTCTGAGCTTCAAAGCTTTTTTAATAAAATGACTGCTCTACTTCAGTCCCCCTTTTGGAGATGAGCTCAAGCTGTTGGATTTCTTCATCAGTGGTCAGGGCTACAGAGACATCTGCGCCATTGCTAGAGAGCAGGGGTGGCCAAGCACGAGGACGTGCTATCCAAGCTTGGACAAATATTCACTATGATGAATGTGCACATGGCTGGTAAGTGGCAGCATGTGTTGAGGGGTGTTCTCCACCACTTCCAAGGCCGACAACTTTGGCCAAGGTAATAGGTTCCATGATTCCTCTCTCGGCCGCTCTGTCCATGGTGGCACTGATATATATTAGTCGGCCACCCTGTTAATTATGGGACATTTTGGGGCATCATTAGCTGTACAAAATAATAGAATGTGTTAGGTGTGGATGTACAATGTGGGCTTTTTAGTCCCCATCCAGTCCTTATTCCAATAGTCAGGAAATTGTTGTATGGTTTAGAAAAGAGGCAGCTCACAAAACCCAATATACTACTGACCTAATACTCCTCTAAGCATATGCCTTGTGTAAAGGAAGAGCAATGCGGAACGTAAAAGCATTGGCTGGGATAGGCTTTCACATACAGGAATTTTTAGCCTAGAAAGGTGGAACTTTTCATTAGCTTGAACTAATAAGCCGGCTGCCACGGCTGTACGGAAAACCGGCCGCAGATGCGCCCCTGCTGAGAATCAGCCACAATGTGTTCTTAGATTCTTATCAGAGCCTATAAATAACCAGACTTCTATAATATGTACTTCTCATTTTTTTAACTACTGTATATCTGCTAATACCCTTCTATGAAGCATCTCACATCCCATTATACCAGGGGTGGGGAACCTTTTTTCTGCCGAGGACCATTTTGATATATATAACATTATTTGCTGGTTGGTGCAGGCTACACCCCCTCTGTGTGATGTCACATGGGGGCGGTGTCACAATCTCCGGTGATTACAGCAATACCTGGAGCATCCTGAGGAGGCTCCAGGGAGCTGTAAGGGCAGCGGTGTGACCGTCTTAAGCATCCTAAGGACGCTCCAGGCAGCAATGCTGCATAGATTCTGGATGCAGGGTAACATTCTAGGCACCCTGCTAGCCAGATGAGGCTAGCAGAAAAAAGCTCTGAGGGCCAGACAAAATGATTCCGCGGGCCTTATAAGGCACCCAGGCCTGAGGGTCCCCATCCCTGCATTATACTCATGGTAATTTTAGAGACTGCATAACACTGTGTATGGCAATCCATTGTGTTTACTAATTGATATAGTCAGATTAAACTAATGTATATTTCATATGTGTTCCTGTAAATTGTTTGTGCATAAATTTGCATCACATTGAATAGAACACAGCTTCCTGTATGGCGCATAACTTATTTACAAGTAATCTGCAAGTGCAGAAAATACTTTTTCTAACTGTATCTGATTACTCTGGATTCTCTTTGTTCAGCTTCCTCCAGGCTCAGGACACAGTACTTGATCAATGTCCGGAGAGAAAAATAGGATAAACATTGCAAGGTCCTAGAGGAGGTACAAGTGGCACTGTTCTGTGGCTGACTAATCCGTTAGCTGTATATGTACATATAAATAAAAACAGGTGGAGGATGCTACGACCATGGTCGGAGGATGGTAGTGGGTGAGGGATTTGTTGCTAGGGAGGTCAGTTTGAGTAAGGGATATTAAGGTAACTTAGACACTTATATAATAATGCAATTATTGAAGCATCTAAACCACATTCCATTTGTATATGCATTTTAATATTCATTTAGATATATTTACAAGTGTATTTACTTTATATTTATTAAACAGTCAAAACATGAAGTCTTTATCTGGTTCAAGCAAATATGGAGCAAGAAGCATTCATAAACAGTGGTGTACCTACTGTATAATAGGTGCAGGATCAAGGGCAGAGTCCACACTATCACCCAGTGAGGTCATGAGGATGGTGCGGGCCGCACACAGGTGCAACCCTCCGAATCAGGCCCAAAATGTTTTAGCGCACAGATCAGTTACAACTATATCTGGATTATATGATTTTTAATCACACAAACACAGCTACTCCTAAATACAAATTGCTATGCAATGTTATTATAACAGAGCTCTCCACTTGCACCATATGATAAGTAATACGTATGTTCATCAAACCTCCTCAAATAGACTTTGGTGCTGTAAGATAAACACCCCCATATATAAATATAAATATATATATATACAGTCAGGTCCATAAATATTGGGACATTGACAGAATTTTCATATTTTGGCCTCTATTCACCACCACAATGATTTTGAAATGAAACAAACAAGATGTGATTTAACTGCAGACTTTCAGATTTAATTTGAGGGTAATTACATCCAAATCAGGTGAACGGTGTAGGAATTACAACGGTTTCTATATGTGCCTCCCACTTTTTAAGGGGCCAAAAGTAATGCGACAAACTAAACAATCCTAAATCTAACTTTCACTTTTTAATACTTTGTTGCAAATCCTTTGCAGGCAATTACAGCCTGAAATCTGGAATGCATAGACATCACCAGACGCTGGGTTTCATCCCTGGTGATGCTCTGCCAGGCCTCTACTGCAAATGTCTTCAGTTCCTGCTTGTTCTTGGGGCATTTTTCCTTCAGTTTTGTCTTCATCAAGTGAAATGCATGCTCAATCGGATTCAGGTCAGGGAATTGACTTGGCCATTGCATAACATTCCACTTTCTAGCCTTAAAAAACTCTTTGGTTGCTTTTGCAGTATGCTTCGGGTCATTGTCCATCTGCACTGTGAAGCGCCGTCTAATGAGTTCTGAAGCATTTGACTGAATATGAGCATATAATATTGCCCAAAACACTTCAGAATTCATTCTGCTGCTTTTGTCAGCAGTCACATCATCAATAAATACAAGGGAACCAGTTCCATTGGCAGCCATACATGCCCACGCCATGACACTACCACCACCGTGCTTCACTGATGAGGTGGTGTGTTTAGGATCATGAGCAGTTCCTTTCCTTCTCTTCTCTTCCCATCACTCTGGTACAAGTTGATCTTTGACTCATCTGTCCATAGGATGTTGTTCCAGAACTGTAATGGCTTTTTTAGATGTTGTTTGGCAAACTCTAATCTGGTCTTCTTGTTTTTGTGGCTCACCAATTGTTTACATCTTGTGGTGGACCTTCTATATTCACTCTTGTGAAGTCTTCTCTTGATTCTTGACTTTGACACATATACATCTACCTCCTGGAGAGTGTTCTTTATTTGGCCAACTGTTGTGAAGGGGTTTTTCTTCACCAGGGAAAAAATTCTTTTGTCATCCACCACAGTTGTTTTCCGTGGTCTTCCGGGTCTTTTGGTGTTGCTGAACTCTCCGGTGCGTTCTTTCTTTTTAAGAATGTTCCAAACAGTTGATTTGGCCACACCTAATGTTTTTGCTATCTCTCTGATGGGTTTGTTTTGATTTTTCAGCCTAATGATGGCTTGCTTCACTGATAGTGACAGCTCTTTGGATCTCATATTGAGAGTCGACAGCAACTGATTCCAAATGCAAATGTCACACCTAGAATCAACTCCAGACCTTTTACCTGCTTAATTGATAATGAAATAATGAGGGAATAGCCCACACCTGTCCATGAAATAGCTTTTGAGTTGATAGTCCCATTACTTTTGGCCCCTTAAAAAGTGGGAGGCACATATTGAAACTGTTGTAATTCCTACACCGTTCACCCGATTTGGATGTAATTACCCTCAAATTAAATCTGAAAGTCTGCAGTTAAAGCACATCTTGTTTGTTTCATTTCAAAACCATTGTGGTGGTGAATAGAGGCCAAAATCTGAAAATTCTGTCAATGTCCGAATATTTATGGACCTGACTGTATATATATATATATATAAATATATATATATATATTTATTAACGAAGTTTTCTGGGGGAGCACCTAAACTAGATTATACAACTCTATATGGGATACAATTCCCCCTTTATATACACTTGCTGTCTCCCTTTATAGGGACAAGCTCTTTGACAGCCTGTAGGGCCCACTTTGGACCTTAATATCTTGTCAACCAACACTTTTCGTCATAAATGACTTCCTCAGGGGTGTTTGTTAGGGACTGGTTATTTACTTCTACTGGCAGTATATATCTACCAGGAAAATCAATTTAAGGATGGTGATAAAGTAAGCTATTAGCATAGGATCATACAATAAGTCTCTCAGCCAGTCCGTCTTGTTAGCAACTGTTATCTACTCCTACTGGAGATTTAAATCCACCAGGAAGGTAAGCTTTTAGCCTAGACTCAAAATTTTCAGTTTCTCAGCATACTGCTCAGTATGACTGAGAAAGTCATTTTTGACGAAACGCGTTGTAGGACAAGATATCAATATCCAAAGTGGGCCCTACAGGCTGTCAAAGAGTTTGTACCTATAAAGGGAGACAGCAAGTGTACTAACATCTGTCCCACAATGGTCAAGATGTCTATGTATATGTAAGAATAAGTTTTAAATTTAATTTTATGTTTTGTAATAAAACTGTGTACTAAAAGGAAGAAAGTTATTAGTTGTATTTGGGTGAACTCATGTTGAAAAAGGTCTCTTAGTAGGCCTGATAGGAGGAATATAAAATTCACCATTATCATCTCACAACACTCTAACACTCTATGTATTATACTATATAAAGAGGGAATTGGATCCAATATAGAGTTGTATAATCTAATTTAGGCGCTCCCCAAAAAAACAACGCTATCATTGTTAATTCCATAGGCCCTTTCTGGCAAAGAACCTTTTTGGGTATTAGCAGCCTTATTTGACTATCAGATAATTTATACCATCTGACGATTGACAGTCACTAGCGCAACAGTGGTATTTACATTCATATATATATATATATATATATATATCACATAAATGATTGTATTTCTTCACATAGACCGTTATTTAGGGTATAAATTCAGTATTATCATCCACATATTGTAATATAATAAAATGAAGTGTGTGTGTACAGTACAATGTGTATATATATATATATATATATATATATATATATATATATATATGTACAGGATTTATATATATTACAAGACAGGAGCATCAGACAGTTTGCAGTGGGTCTGCCCCAGTTCCTGCTGCTCTGCAGCAGTTGGACAGGTAATGGTCATGGGTGAACATCCTGGCCTGAGGAGCTGGTGGAACTACTCACTGACCCAGTGTGCTGGCAGCATGCCTGTCCATTCATTTTGGCACAGTGGGGCACCTAGCGTGATGTCACACGGCGTGCAGGAGGTATATAGAGTCTTCCACTGCACCACCATTTGTTTTATGCACTAGATTCTCAGAGCCCCACTTGTCCTGGCTGACGGGCAGGGAAGGAGTGGAGGGGAGGGCTGTGATGTGGCTGTCCGGTGGAGTTTAATGCACGGTGCCTTGGACGGCCACTTAGAGGCTGTGAAAGGAGAATTTTTTTTCCTTTCTCCAGTTGATCCAGTGGGCGGCGGGCCTATTTTCATTGGAGGCCTGGAGCTGCAGCTCCATCCAGCCTATTGTTAATCCTGGTGATAATAACTGTGAGATTCTGATTTTGTTGTGGACCCGGGGTGGTGATAGGAGCAGACACAGAAGCAGACTTAAATAAAAAAGTGGAGTTTTTAATAAGTGGCTTAGAAGACATGGGAATGGCAAACGAAAAAAGGCCAGGTATAGCACTAAAGTGCATTTGATAACTGTAGTGGGGGTTAATGGGAGAATGTCCAGATAGTGACAGGCAGGAACAGTCCAGTATACAGGTATGGTGAGCTTTAACAGAATGCAGGTATGGTGAGCTGTAACTGAATGCAGGTATGGGAAGCTGTAACAAATGCAGACAGAGGTAATGAAGTCCAGCTGGGAGTGAAGGAAGGCAAGGTGCAGGGAAACAGCAGGTTCAGGTAGTCAGGCAGGTGAAAAGGTAGGTGGAGGATGCAGGATAAGTCCACCAGGTTGGAGCAGGCAAGGTTCAGGCTAGTAGCACTTCCAAGGAGACAGGTAAGGCACAGGTACTCTCTCTCAGCCACAGCTGAGAAACACGTTGCACTGGCAAAGGAAGGAAGGCTCTGAACCTTCCAAAAACTCAGTGCCACGCTGTGACTGGCTGGAATGAGCACATGACCTACCAGGATTGGTCAGCTGGATTCACATGGCCGCAGGCAAGATGGCGGTGCCCATGCCAACGGAACGGAAACACCGCCAGACCTCACCAGGCCTAGTGACAATGTGCCCGCACAGAACCACGCGCAGCCAATGCCCCTCACCAAACACCAGCACCGCTGCCATAGACCCCCCACCATAACAACCTCACAGGTAATACCCGGTGACCACCATGCCGAGAAACCCTGGCTGTGACAGTACCCCCCCCTTATGTGTGGCCTAAGGACACTCACCAGGCTTCTCTGGATGGGCAGCCTGGAACCTCTTGATGAGTACAGGAGCATGGATATCTCAGGCATCGGTCCAACAATGTTCCTCTGAGCCGTATCCCCTCCAGTCCAATAGGTACTGCAAATGTCCTCAGCGGAGACGGGAATCCAAGATCTGGGAGACCTCAAACTCCATGCCCCTTTCGGTCTGGACATGGGGAGAAGCAGGCAGGACTCTGTGGAATTTGTTTAGTACCAGGGGTTTTAGCAGGGAGACATAAAAGGAATTGGGAATTTTCAGATAAGGGGGGAGCTGAAGGCGATAAGCCACAGGGTTAATGATTTCTATGATGGAGAAGGGCCCGATGAAGCATGGAGCAAATTTCATAGATGGTACTCTAAGTAGGTTCCGGGTGGACAACTAGGCTTGGTCTCCAACTTGCATAGGTGGTACTTTCCTATGCTTCTTATTAGCTTGAAATTTGTAATGGGAGGACGCCTTCTCCAGGTCAGTACGAACTTGAGACCAGATTGATGCAAATTTCCATACAGTGTCTTCTACAGCTGGGACATCAAAGACGGGCAGGCTTTGAAATTCAGGGACCCGAGGATGAAGTCTGTAGACCACTTGGAATGGAGTTAGGTTTGTGGAAAAGTGGTAGGAGAAATTATGTGCAAATTCAGCCCATGGCAGCAATACAGACCAATTGTCTTGGGAAGATGTCATAAAAATCCTCAGGAAGGTCTCAAGGTCTTGATTAACCCTCTCAGTGGAACCATTGCTTTGTGGGTGATAAGCCGTATAAAAATTTAGCTTCACTTGCAATACAGAACATTAAGATCTCCAAAATTTCACTGTGAACTGAACACCACGGTCAGAGACTAGCTCAGCAGGAAAACCATGGAGATGGACAATATGTTGAACAAACAAGTGAGCCAAGTCAGGAGCAGAAGGCAATTTCTTTAGTGGTATGTAATAGACCATTTTGGAGAATCGGTCTACTACGACCCAGATGGTAGTGAACCCTTGAGAACTCGGCAGATTCCATGACGAAGTCCATGGAGAGATGCATCCATGGGCGTGATGGAATAGGTAGTGGCAACAACTCACCAGCCAGTGCCTGACGTGAAGATTTATGCTGGGCACACGAAAAACATGAAGAGATGAACTCCGACATGTCTGCTTTCATGGATGGCCAGCAAATAGCCTCTCTTTAAAAATTCCAAGGTCTTCTGGGTACCTGAGTGACCTGCAAAGCGAGAGGAATGAGCCCAGGTGAGGAGCTGCTTCCTTAACTCAGGGGCCACAAAGGACTTCCCAATTGGAGGCTGTAACTATAAGGTGGCGGACACTCTTGACTCCAAAACAGGGGCATTTTGTTGATTCTCTGATTTGTCATAACAGAGGAGAGATCTGGACAGAGCATCTGCCTTTTGATTAAGGGCTCCAGACCGGAAGGTCAGGGTGAACTGGAACCGAGAAAAAAATATTGCCCATCGGGCCAAACAAGGACTCACGCACTGAAGATTCTTGAGGAAGAGAAGATTTCTATTGTCCATGAAGACAGTGAAGGGAAGCTTGGCCCCTTCCAGCAGGTATCTCCATTCTTTTAATGCTAACTTCACTGCCAAGAGTTTTTGTTCACCAATGGCATAATTTCTTTCGGCAGGAGAGAATTTATTGGAGAAAAACCCACAGGGATGAACTCGATTATCGTCATAACGCTGGAAACCGGGGTGGTGATAGGAGCAGACACAGAAGCAGACTTAAATGAAAGAGTTGAGTTTTTAATAAGTGGCTTAGAAGACATGGGAATGGCAAACAAAAAAAGTCCAGGAATAGCACTAAAGTGCACTTGATAACTGTAGTGGAGGTTAATGGGAGAATGTCCAGATAGTGACAGGCAGGAACAATCAAGTATACAGGTATGGTGAGCTGTAACTGAATGCAGGTATGGTGAGCTGTAACTGAATGCAGGTATGGGAAGCTGTAACAAATGCAGACAGGGGTAATGAAGTCCAGCTGGGAGTGAAGGAAGGCAAGGTGCAGGGAAACAGCAGGTTCAGGTACTCAAGCAGGTGAAAAGGTAGGTGGAGGGTGTAGGGTAAGTCCAGCAGGTTGGAGCAGGCAAGGTTCAGGCTAGTAGCACTTCCAAGGAGACAGGTAAGGCAGAGATACTCTCTCTCAGCCGCAGCTGAGAAACACGTTGCACTGGCAAAGGAAGGAAGGCTCTGGACCTTCCTAAATACTCAGTGCCGTGCTGTGACTGGATGGAATGAGCACATGACCTACCAGGATTGGACAGCTGGAATCACATGGCTGCAGGCAAGATGGCGGCGCCCATGCCAACGGAACGGAAATACCGCCAGACCTCACCAGGCCTAGTGACAATGTGCCCGCACAGAACCATGCACAGCCAATGCCCCTCGCCAAACACCAGCACCGCTGCCAGAGACCCCCCGCCATAACAACCTCCCAGATAATACCCGGTGACCACCATGCCGAGAAACCCTGGCCGTGACAATACCGACACCAGGAGATGGCGTTATACATTGTCTCCCCAGGTTCCCTGACTCCTGCTCTGATCTGAAAGGCAGAACAGAGTTGGGAGCCATCCACAGTGATCAGCTGTGTGGTCTAAATAGACCACAAGCTAATTACTGTAAAAAAAAAAATTAAAAAACAGAAAAACACTCCAGGGACCAAAGATCGGTGCTTTGGTGAGGTCTTCTGGGACTCCGGTCAGCTGGTTTCCGGGCTCCTGCACTGGTTTGATTTTTTTACTCAATCAAAAACTCAAGAAATTGTGTTGAATTTTTTAATCAATTACTAATTTTGAGATTATTTAATATTGGCTAAAGAATGAGGCAATATGTGCTATATTTTATAGATTTTTTATATTTTTTGCTGTGAAAAACATTTTGCACCACTGAGCACAAACTCAGTATTGTCCTAATAAATGAAACCAAAAACCCTGCGGGGGGTCACTGTGAATTACTGTAGCCTAACATTGCCTACTTTCCTGGACACCTCTATGGGTGAGAAAATATCTGCAAAGATGGTGTCTGTGTGTTGCCGGCAAAATTTTCAAAATACTGGTAACCCATGGCCATTACTCAGAAAATGATTACATCTTTATTTTTAATATTTTTAGGAACTTTGCTAACTCCCTAACATTAACTGTCACAAATATAGCTCAGTATGTCGATACTACTTGTCAGTCAGTGAAATGGACATTTTCCTAGTACAAAACTAACAACAGCACAGTAAACCTAGTCATAAAACCCATGTTCCTGCAATGCTTTCCTCACTTAGTGCAGTCCCACTTTAAATATATATAATAAAAATGACTGCTGATAAAATTTATGTCATCACACTGGAATGTTGATCTGAACTCTGGGTCTCATTCAGACCCACTCGTGAGCGCAGGACGCTCGCAAGCGGGTCGATGGTACCCGCTTGCGAGCGTGCGCGTGCGCATGCGCGAGACCCGGATAGCGACACCCAAGCTGCCGCTCCGGGTCTCGCACCAAAGGGGGCGTGCTGTCGATGGTGAGTGACAGCATGCCCCCTTTGGTGGGCGTGCCGGGGCGTGGCTGCCCAGACGGAGGCGTTCCCATGGGAACGCCTACCGTTTGGGTCCAGCCCCACTGACATCACTAGTGATATCAGTGGGAGTGATTTTGGCTCTGATAGAGCCAAAATCACTCCAGGGCTTGCGGCAACAAGACCCTACCGCAGGGTCTCGTCGCACGCCCGATGGTCGCGATGGTCTTGACCATCGCGACCATCTTTTTGGCCACTTGCATATGCTGTGGGTGGTCACCCACAGCTATGCGAGCGTCCAGGAGGCCGCTCCAAGTTTAGGTAGGAGGGCCCTGATTCAGAGCGAGTGCTCTGGTCAGAGCGTCCGACTCTGAATCAGGCCCTCTGACCGCTCCCAACAGTGTCTCAGAGGCACAGGAGAGAGTGAGGAGGCTGTGATAGAGAGGGACAGCAGGCGGGAAGGAGAAGGAGAGGTGAGGAGAAAGTGTAGGGGTGAGGAAGAAATTGAAATGGGGGGTTGGAGAGAAAGGCGGGGAGAAATTATTGGAAAGAGATTGGGGGGTGGAGAGATATAGAGGGGGATGGAGACAGAGAATACAATAATAAATAAAAGCTAGGAAAATCCAGGCATTACAGCTTGTAACACTATGAAATATTTAGATACATGCCAGGGTTGTAGGTATACAGAAGAGACAGCAATTATTAGATATGGATTAGTATATGGGTGCAGAGAATATTTAATATTTACTTAACCATCCCCAATGCTGCAGAACGGGACTGCAGCAGGTCTTTCTAGATTGTAGACGATGTCCGTAATGAACAACATGGTGCAGCTCAGTCTGCTTGTAAATTAATCATCCTGCTCCTATGTTTATATACAGGGACAACACCATCCACTCACAAAAGATTAATAGTAAATCTTTGCACAGGATGTTTAATGTCTTCATAGATCAATATTCTGCTGGAAGGCTTTTATAAAGCAATTGGGAAAATAAATAAATAAATAAATAACCTAGAGTTCCAGATGACTATCTCTGCATATAACTTAGCCAGGCAAAAATAAAAAAGGGGATCCCTTTCATCTAGGTCCTTTACTGCTCCATAGGGGCTACATGTGCATCGGTTCAGGGCTGAAGTGGATTAGACTCTTTAATATAGAACAACAAGCACATTAGTTCGGACACAAACCATTGTTGAAATTTTAATGCTTAGCGCAATTATGACTAAAAAACCTTTTTAGAACCTTTACTCTAGTAATGGATGTACAAAATATCAATCTGCTTCTTAGATCAACTCCAACATCACTAAAACAATGATAAAGGTAGAGAGAGGTTTAAGAAACTCCATAGGGACAATTGGAGAAATTAACCATAGTAACCAATTAGATTCTAGCTGCCATTTATATAGAACATTATATAGAATGATAGCTCTAATCTAATTGGTTAACTTTGGCAACACCTCTTTTGAATGTTTGGTACATCTTTCCATAAGACTCTGGGAAAGTGTTGAGGGGCCCTGGGGTCACCTACAAAAAGAAACATAATTCTGACTTTAAACATTAGATTCTTGTCCTCTAAATATGTGCAGTAAAAAGTAATAATTTTGACTTTAAAAGTCAGAACTATTAACAAGGTTATGATTTCACGAATAAAGTGGTTACCCTTTGCGTTTGTGTCCAAAACTATATAACATTTTGCAGCACATCAGGCTTTACAGTTTGTAGATTTTCCAATCCTTAGGCCATGGAGTAGCCATGAATTAATTTGTGGAAGGCAAAGTTTTTAAATATATAAACACATTTACAGCAAAAACATTTGCAACATTTAAGCTTATAAGGAGGACAATAGAAACATGAACAGTGTAATCTCTGAAACTGAATGATATCCACGTGGTAAATTCACTTTAAAAGCACATTTTCATAACTTCTGCAGTTACTTAATTTCTGAGTATAATGTAAAATTGAAGCCAGAAACATGGATTATTACTGTTGTGACAAGAAAGCTACATGATCGTCATGCTGTAACACCAAAATACCATGCTAGCCTATTTGTTTTACTAATGTAATTCTTGTTGGAAATGATGTGTGTGTAGGTGTTGATACTACAGAGTTATATAGGCACACACCAGAGGATGACTCAAAAAGCCCTGTTCCTTAAAAAGTGGTGTTGGCTTATTGAAAGATAGTAGAAACAACCATACTCACTTTTACATGTACACTGTTAATGGAGCAGAGCTTGAACGTAACAGGACCCTATAAAGCTCACCAGCCGGTGAGTGTGGGGTGCTGGGATGCTGGAACAGCTTTACATCAGGAATAATCAGGTCTCTGACATGGCCCTGAGCAGTAGACTACTGTATCCCACCATGTCATTCTACACAGTACTATGATGGTAGTGTCAAGATTCCCTTCGCGGAGAGAACCCTGATGTCATCAGCTATTGTCAAACGTCATTCCCTACCGTCCACGTGGACATAGAGGGGAATATAATCTTGTAGCCAGCGTAGCGAGCCGCCGAACCCAGAGCGTGGCGAGGGAAGCAAGCTCGCGAGGGGACAAGTTTCTTCTCTAAGTGGATTTTATGGACATGGAATCGCACTTCCGCCCTCACTGCACGTCACTGCCAGGTCCCTAGCGGGAATGGGAAGGAAGCTCAACAGTACTAAGATGGCTGCAGTCACATGTGCAGAAACACATCTGGTTGAAGTTCAGACCTACCTGCAGACTCAGGGTCCTAGTGCCCAGCATGTATGCAACAGTGAGGAGACAGTGCAAGAGTTTCTGCTTTCTAACAATTCTATGCCATCATTCATAAATGAAAGGAGAAGAGGGAGGTGGACAAACTTCATCCATGCTTTTTGTACAGTTAAAATTGAATGTCTGGTGTTCATTCTCGTCACTCCCAAAGTCATCTCGTCACTCCCAAAGTCCCTTACAGTACAAAGACTCTGAAATTATTATCTTAGAAGTGAACTTTGACTAGTTTACTATGTGTTTTTATAGAATCAGTCTTTGTGAATTAATCTTTATTCTTGTTTCATTAAGCAATATTTTTTTTTCATTTTCGAATTATTTTTAGTTATTTCGACAGTGTTTTTTTCTTGTCAATACACTGAAGTTTTTGTTTAATGTTTTAACAGTAACTTAATACCTTAAAGAGTTGATCCTGAAAGCACAGAGAACCAGTAACAAGTGTGCCCATCATTCTATCCGGGTGACATGCTGGACTTTTGAAGTTGACTTTAGAACCGATTGCTGTCAGAGACATAAAGTCTTTGTTGTACATAATAATTATAACATGTATTCCCTACCCACGCAGACACATTGCTCAACTTTTCTTAAATCTTACAGAAAGCTATTACTCGTAGGATTTTCTTTGTTTGTGTAATTTACAGTTTCATTGGCACTTCAGTCAGTACAAACAATTCTCAGCAGTGGCAGTATTGAATAATGCATTATGTATCTGGTTATGGAAAATGTGTATTCATGAGTCTTGTTTGGCTTTTGTCAGAAAGAACTGTGAAATATTATGATGGAACAATCTTCATTTCTGCCACATTGTTTTTTTTAAAAGCGTATTCTTAACGGAGAATGGAGAGTCTTTGGAATTACTGCACATTTTCTGTGTCTTAAAAGAAATGTAAGAGAAAATACCTTACTACTTCCCTGAAGACATAAGGACATGGGGGGAGGGGGTTATTTATCAAGCCTTTATGGAGTACCCAAGCATGCTGATGGCTTGCACATATTGGTTGAAAGAACTAATTTGTATCCATCTATTTATGATGTTGCAAAATCCAAAATTGGCAAGTCAAACAGAAACATAAGGTTAGAGGGTCTCATGCTGAGCTGACCGTATGCAAGTTTGCGGTACACTTCTTGCAGCCATTTATCCATACTCCCCAACTATCCCGCTTTGGGTGGAGCAGTCCCTCTTTCTGGGACTGTTCAGCTGTCCCACTGCAGTGTACTGCAGGAAGGGGTGTGGGGTTAGTTTGGTGGGGGGGGGGTGCTCTTTCACACGGCGGCATTTCAGTGTGGGGAGAGCTTGGTGGAAGTCCAGTACGCCCACACAGTGATGGAAATGGGGACGTACCATGATGCCACGCCCCCTTCCCACGAGGCCACTCTCCCTTTTTAGGGTACACAGAAGGCTGACAAATGTTATGTCCTACATCAGGGGTTCCCAACCACGGTCCTCAAGGCTCACTAACAGTCCAGGTTTTAAGGATAGCCATACTTGAGCACAGGCAACTTAATTAGTACCTCAGTTATTTTGATTAAACCATCTGTGCTTTAGCATGGATATCACCAAAACCAGGACTGTTAGTGTGTCTTGAGGACCGAGGTTGGGAATCACTGTCCTACATATTGGGAGGTATTCATCCATCCACTTGTGAAAGCTGTATAGGTTCAGCTATAGGGCATAAGCAGTGCGAAAAATGTGCAGAATCCATCTGCGCAACAGGCTTGCATACAATTAAGAATCAGCCGCCATGAGCGATTCCCTGATCAAACAGATGATAATAGTGCTATGAGCGTGTCTGTGTTGTGTATATCTGTAAGGTCAGGATTCCACACACAGTCATGTGGAGGTGACAGGCAGAAGAGAAAGAAATGCAAAAGAGACTAAAAGTTAGTCATAGATGGAAGAAGGGTGCATTGGTGCAATGATGGAGGAGAGAGATAGTAACCAACAGAGGTTCTCTAATGAGCAGGATGTCTAGGCAATGGCATTAACTTCTGTGCAGTGGGGAGATCTCTGAGCAATACAGTATTAATATATGTTACAGACTAAGAGGTTCATGATGTAATACCCTGCATGAGTCAGCCCATATTTTTAAAGTGGCAATCAATTAAAGGCAAAACCATGTTGGTTTTATTACATAAGCCCCTAAGGATGCATTATAGAAAAGGCAATAGCATGAGAACAGATGGCTTAGGTGAGACCCAACTCATCCCAATTTTGCACTAGAGCCCAGGATCCTCTAGCTAGGATGTTGGATGTAAAGTATTATTATTATTATTATTATTATTATTATTATTAATAAACTTTATTTATAGGGCACCACAAATGGTCTGCAGTGCTGTACAAAGGTAAACATAATACAGTAGACAAGTAACAAATAGCACTACAACTCTCATCACTGCCACTGATGCAAAGGATGCAATGGAAATAATCAGCGTAAGCTGAAACCTGTAGCTATTACCATGGGTGCAGATAACAGATCTAGCTTGTCAGGATAAACGAAAACAGAGGAGAGGAGTCCAGAGGCAGATTACCCAAGGAGGAGGTGTAGAGTGTAGCCGGTGTGCAAAAGAAATAGGTCATGAGAACAGGAGGGAGGAGGGTCCTGCTCTTGGAGCTTACAGTCTAAAGGGAAGGGGGAGACAAACAGAAGATATAAGGAGTGAGCCAGTGTAAGGTCAGGAAGCAAGAGTGGGAGAATTATAGGGTTAAAGTGTCTGAAGTAGACGAATATGCTTTTATGAACGGTAGAGAAAGATTACTTTTGACTACAAGGGGTTAAACTATGTTCTGGGAATATTTTCTATTATAAGCACACAACATATTTTACATACTGGTATCTGCTCTGGGGCTGATCCTGCTTATGTTAATACTCATCCAAATATTATATATGAGATTTCTGTTATTCTTTATTTTCAATCAGGAATGTGAATCCGTTTCATCTGCCAAGATTATTTAAGTCTGTTGTTACTTTATCCCTGCAATATCTGGCTGTAATACTACAGTCTGGAGGTCTATGTTCCTGATACCATGTTGTCCCAGCTGTGAAAGGCTGATCTCTGACTTGCTAATCATCTCACTTTCATTTCTCAAACATAAAACTTACAATGTCTGCATTCCTTCACAGACAAAATAAATAATACTAGACTACAGGAAAAAAAAAAAAATTCTCAACAGTCATTAAATCATATGCTGTCTCTCATTGAGAAATGAGAAATGTTTGTAAAAAGACATCTTGAAAAGAATTTACCATCAGCCACACAAAGGGGCGAATTGGGATGAAAAACCAGCCCAGGAAATTTATAGAAGCAGCCCTAATGGGGCGGGATCTATTGAGGGGGTGGGGTCTGTCAAGGGGACGGGATCCGTCCTCATAGGACCTGATTCAGAGTTGGGCACAGTTGCGGCTTTCCTTGCGTCTTTTGCTGCAGTTGCGTCCGAGACTTTATGCTAATGACACTACAATGGCCTTTTCTGGTGTACAGCTATGCTTCCGAATATGCAAGAACTGAGATGCCAACTGTCAGTGTCTACAGACACTGCAATCATGCTTTGTGCGTCTTTAGATGACACCATCGGTCGCACAATTTGGAAATTCCGCCAGCCTCTGTAAGAACACCATGAGGACGCAGGCGCGGTGTAACTCAGATGCATGCGCAGATGAAAGACAATGCATAAGAGAAAAATAAAACACTTTGGCCCCCACAGGAGAAAATACACATTAGCCCCCACAGGAAAAAATAAAACACATTGGTCCCGACGAGAAAAAACCCCCACATTGGCCAGGTCACAAAAAAAATAAAACACATTGGCCCCCACAAGAAAACAATAAAACACATTGGCCCCCTCAAGAAAACAATAAAACACATTGGCCCCCACAAGAAAACAATAAAGCACATTGGCCCCCACAGGAAAAAACAAACAAACACATAGGCACCTACAGAAATCAATAAAACACATTAGCCCCCAACAGGTAAAAGAAAAACAAAGGTATTGGCCCCCACAGAAAAAACCTCATTGGCCCCTGCAAGAAAAAAATAAAAACACATTGGCCTGCATAAGAAAAACACTTACTTTATTTAATATGTTATATAAAAAATGTCTATATGTTACTGCTGGTGCCTACCTGGTTAAGCAGCACACTGAGCACCAGTGGCGTAACTATGGAGGGTGCAAGGGATGTGCTTGCTATGGGACCCGGCGGCTTAGGGGGCCCGCCGGCCCAGCATGCAACCCCCCGCACCCTTCCAAGTTTTTTTTTCTTTTTGGTACATGGTCACCAGCACCGGCACCTTACATCCTCCAATACCACACAGCCACTGTGCTGCTGCGGAGCTTATGGTCACGTGAGATGATGACATCACCATCTCACAAGTTTTAGTTTTCTCAAGGCTCCAGGACTGGCAGATGCAGAGTCGCAGTCTACTGTGGCCCCTCTGCATACTTACCTGATTCCCCAGCACAGGGCACTGGAGCTCAGCCGCCCAGCCCGTCTTCTGCTTCAGCCACACAATGACGCCGATACAGAGCAGCAGGAAGGATTCGCCGCTCCGTCCTCTACTGTTCCAGGGCCGCGGACAACATCATGATTCTCACCTGAGCAAAGTGCCGGTCTGAGGCACCTGCACCCGGGTACCTCACATCACTCCCATGTTCCCAGGCAACAAATAAAGGAGGCCCATCAGCATTTTTGCATACAGATGAGGTCAGTGTAATGCTTAGAGTCTGTGCTAGCCCTTACTGAGAGGAATGGTGTATGTGTGTCCCGCCTCCAGACACCTCACCCCCCTGTCCCTAAACAGACCCCCCCACACACACACACACACACACACCCTCCCTACCTTCTTACATCATTCCACCCACCCACCTACCTCTACCCTGCTTCCAGAGACCCTGCACTAGTCCCCCCACCCTGCCTCCAGACACCCCATTCACTCCCTCCCTGCTTCCAGAACACCCCTCCTGTCATAACTACCACAGATAGTACATCTTTCCTTGCTACCTGACCTAACCTCTCTCTATTAGCAGACACCCCCTTTCTTGCTGCTGACCATATTGCACCCTCCATGCTTCCAGGCTCCTTCCCCCATTGTTCGCTTGGCTGTATTTCCCCTTTGCGCTAGGGACCTAGAAGTGACGTGAGTGAGGGCGGAAGTGCAGTTCCTGCCCATGACAGCCAGCTAAAGAAGAACTTTGTGCCCACTTACACAAGTTTGTTGTCTCCTCGCGGGCTCGCTGCGCTTGCAACATGGTTATATTCCCCCTCTATGCCCACTTGGATGGCAGGGAATGACGCTGGACGCTGGCTGATGATGTCAGGGTCCTCTCCGTGAAGGGGATTTAGACATTACCTTCCCCCATACTGCCATACTACTCTGCTTTACTGCCAGTCCCCCCTCATACTTCCAGAACCTCCCCCATCCATACTGCCAGACTCCTCCCCCCACCTCCCCCAAACACACATACTCTGGGTTAGGTGGTGATGTCCATCCTATAAAGAGCAGGGCAGTTTCTGCATTATTGTTTGGGGTAAAAGCATTAATAAATAGTCTCCTATACTTTTATTTTACAGTATATGGACCTAGAGGGGCCCATGGAAATTTTGCTATGGGGCCCCTCTAGGTCTAGGTATGCCCCTGCTGAGCACAGTAATATTTGGCAGGCCGCCACCACCTCCCGCCTCTTGTCTGGCAGCTAGCCACTGGGCGCTGGCAGCCTAGCACTGTGTGCGGCATTTGCTGCTGGGTGTGACAGCTGTGTGAAGGCAGGCCGTGGTGGGGCTGGAGGCAGAGCCTTCAGTGGTGACTGACGGCTTCGGGCTCCAAAAAAGGCTTAAAGGGAGGAGTTTCCCCCATCGGTCATTTTTTTTTTTTACTTCACTAAGCTTCTGCACTTGCTCAGAAGCCGTGCAGCTTCCCAATCGGAGTTTCAGCTCCGATCGTGGCAGCAGAAGCCTGGCGAGGGGGTCAGTTTGTGAAGGTTGTGTTGAGCAGCCACCGGCCACCAAAGGCGCCGGCCCAGTGGGAATTTGCCCAGCGCCCTGGCGGCCCAATACACCCCTGGTCACACAGTGCTGAGGAAGACATTTTCTAAGCTGAAGCGCATGAGAATGCAGCAGGTCAATTCACCAGGAATTAGTGACACCACTGAGGCATGAGCCACTCAATGGCTGCCTCTACTGGGTGTACTGTAATAGAATGTAACAATTTCAAAATCAAATTAATTCTGAAATATCACAAAAATACCTATCTTATTTTGTAATACTTTAATGTATATGTTATAAGGGTCTGATTCCCATGAGGACAGTATTACACAGCCGCAGGCAAGTGGCTGTGTAACACCCTATAAGTAAAATGCAAATGCAACAGGAGATGTCTGTAGGAAATAGATACCTCCTGCATGTATCTGCGATCCGAGAGGACACAGCTTCAGATCACCATCGCGATCATCGGTTGCAATGGTCACTGCCCTCGTCCAGTGTACATAAGCCGAATATTACTCAGTCGGGCCGTCGGAACCCCTCTGCCAGGTCTAGGAAGTCTAGGTCTGATTATGCAGACCCTGGGCTTGGCACACCTACAAAATGGGGGAAACCCGTTCCTGCTTTGTACAACAGTCCTGGTCGCCACCCCCAAAGCGCTCCAACATGTCAGTCATGCCGTGTCTAAGGACCCTGAGTGCTCACTCAGGACCCGTTCTGTACATATGCAAACTAAAGTGGGGCATGCGCAGACCCAGAACCATCGGATTTGTACATAAACCAATGGGTTTGCGCACAGATTCGAATCAGACCCTAAGACATGACCTCTTTTCCATTAAACAGACGCTGTCCTTACTTTCTCTTGTTTCAGATTTAGCTTAATGTTTTCCTCTTGAAAAGAGACAAAACTCTTCCATGACCCCCAGTAATGTTCTATAAAGAGCAATCTAATTGCATCACATAGATATCATGCATTTTTGGCACAGATGGATTGTTATGATGTAGCCTGTGATACAAATGACTATGTGACCTCCAGCCAGTGTTATTCATCTTTATCTTCTCAATTCTGCTTTTCATTTCCGTGTAGCCCTTCACATTTTTCTCTAGAATCTTTTCATCTCCATCTGGCAGCTGTTAAAGAGGATGCATAGTGCTGAGCCCCATCTGGATCATATTGGAAAGTTTATATACACACATACCGTTTTTACTTGCCAGAGTGTATATATATTAGAGATGAGCGGTTCGGATTCTGTGGAATCCGAACCGCTCCGAACATTGGGGATCCGAGTCCACCCGAACCCTGTTCGGGTGTTCACCGCCTGACTCGGATCCCCGTTCGGGGCCGAACGGCGGCCGCCTGATGTCGGATTCTCACTAGAGAATCCGACATCAGGTCTCCTCGCGTGTAGGGCAGAGCGCAGTGATAGCGCTCTGCCCTACACAGACACAGACACACAGCCGCCAGCGGCAGCTGTGTGTTTGTTACAGCAGCCAATGAGAGTCACACAGACTCTCATTGGCTGCTGCACGGAGGGAGCCGGCTGGAGCTCACACATGAGCTCCGTCTTCCGGCTCCCTCCTCAGCGTGTAACAGAGCGGACGGCGCGGGAGCGGGGATACAGGTAAGTTTTATTTTTTTTATTTTTTTACTTGTCAAAGGTCCGGGGGCGCTACGGGGGGGGGGGGGTCTGCACTACTGGGGGGGTCTGCTACTGGGGGGGGCTATACTACTGGGGGGGCCATACTACAGAGGGGCCTGCTACTGGGGGGGCTATACTACTGGGGGGGGGTCTGCACTACTGGGGGGGGGTCTGCTACTGGGGGAGGCAATACTACTGGGGGGGCCATACTACAGAGGGGCCTGCTACTGGGGGGGGCTATACTACTGGGGGGGGGTCTGCTACTGGGGGGGCCATACTACTGGGGGGGATCTGCACTATTGGGGGGCCATACTACAGAGGGGCCTGCTACTGGGGGGGGCTATACTACTGGGGGGGTCTGCACTACTGGGGGGGGTCTGCTACTGGGCAGGGCTATACTACTGGGGGGGCCATACTACAGAGGGGCCTGCTACTGGGGGGGGCTATACTACTGGGGGGGGTCTGCTACTGGGGGGGCCATACTACTGAGGGGCCTGCTACTGGGGGGGGCCATACTACTGGGGGGGCCTACTACAGGGGGGGCCATACTACAGGGGGGGCCCATACTACAGGGGGGGCTACTACTGGAGCAGCCTACTACTGGGGGGGCCTGCTACTGGGGCAGCCTACTACTGGGGGAGCCATACTACTGGGGGGGCATACTACTGGGTGGCATGCTAATGGGGGGCATACTACTGGGGGGGCCTGCTAATGGGGGACATACTACTGGGGAGCATTCAACTGGGGGCACTGCATAGTGGACCGTACTACTAAGGGGACTGCATAGGGGGCACCACTGCTGGGGGACATTGTGTAAGGGACACCGCTACTGTGGGCATTGTGTAAAAGGGTCACTACTGTGGGCATTGTGTAAAAGGGGCACTACTGTGTGTCGTAACATAAATAAGAGACACTACTTTATGGTGTAATGTGAATCAGGCCCTATGTGCGGTGTAATGCTAATAAGATTGTGCACTGTGACTCCTAGGGCCGTAGCCCACTTTGTAAACAAGTACTGTGACTCTGCTGGCCGTACCCCACTGGGTGGGTGCACTACTTTTCATTTCTGCCACTGCTGTGTGGCAATGTGTCATAGATGTGCTTTATACTGTGGTGTCTGTGTCGTTGTGCCGCTGCTTTGTCGCTTAGTAACCAGTCAGCTCACTGCAACCTTTGGCCAATAATGTTGAAAACAATATTATAAGCTGTGATATGGTCTAAATTGACTGGAAATTAATGTTATTGAGGTTAATAATACTCTACCATTTTGATTAATGATATTAAGGTATTAAAATCTACCTATTACTAACTCAAATTGTTCAGACTTATGCCCATTCTATGGTACAGAATGCATACTTGTCCATGGTACCTTCTCCATCTCATCCATGTTTCCATTATTCAATCTCTTGCATCAAGGTAAGTGTAATATGCCTCTTGATACCATGATAACCTTTATTTTAAGCAAGTAGTAACATGGTACTGTTACACTGCCTCCTACTATAGAACTGTTACCTTCTCACATGTGTCCTCTTGACTACTTATCACTAAAATGTATCTAATAGACAAAAACATGGACAACCAGAGTTGGGATTAAAATTAAGATCAAATATATTTTGACAACAAATTTGAAATTCAATTATTAATCATTTTCTTTGATAATAAAGATTGGTGATTATAGTTAATAAGGTGGTGGACAACAGAACGGAGTGAATAATCAGAATCAGATGCAGATGTACAAAGCTCTGGAAAGTAATTTATTGGAGAGTGATAAATTACCAATCAATCAGCTCCTAACTGTCATTTTTAAAACACAGGGCCTGATTCAGAGCCGGACGCTCTGACCAGAGCGCTCGTTCTGAATCAGGGCCCTCCTCCATGAAAATGGAGCGGCTTCCTGACCGCTCGCATAGCTGTGGGTGACCACCCACAGCATATGCGAGCGGCCAAAAAGATGGTCGCGATGGTCTTGACCATCGCGACCATCGGACTTGCGACGGAGACCCTGCGGTAGGGTCTCCCTGCCACAAGCCCTGGAGTGATTTTGGCTCTATCAGAGACAAAATCACTCCCACTGACATCACTAGTGATGTCAGTGGGGCCGGCTTCAGACGGTAGGCGTTCCCATGGGAACGCCTCCGTCTGGCAGGCACGCCCCTGGCATGCCCACCAAAGGGGGCGTGCTGTCAATCAACATCGACAGCACGCCCCCTTTTGTGCGAGACCCGGAGCGATGGGAAGCCCTTCGCTCCCCGGGTCTCGCGCATGCGCACGACGGAGCTCCCTCCGTCGTGCGCATGCGCAGTGGGGAACATCGACCCACTTGCAAGCGTACTGCCGCTCGCGAGTGGGTCTGAATGACCCCCACAGCCTGTAACAAGACAGGAGCTAAGTGGCTGGTAGTTTATCACTTTCCAACTGATCAGTTTTAAGAGCTTAATACATCTCCCCCATCTGCTACTTTACTGTGTGTTCACTGCTAATTGTTGCTGATTCTAAACTACATCTCCCATGATGCTCATTCAGACATGGTGTGACTGAGAGTTGTGGGAAATGTAGTTCAGCAACAGGTGCAGTGACATATACTGCACGTACCTGAATTGCACCATCAACAACAAGAACATTACATTAACCAGCAATGTAGCAGATGAATAATTGCCCAAAAGCCAAATAATAGCCATTACAATTTCAACAAATAACAAACATGGGATAAATCGCGAGCCTGAAGTTTACGTTGTTAAAAGGAAATTGGGCTCAATAAAGTCCCAAGACACAAGAAAAACTTATTGCTTTGGGATAGAGGACCCATATAAAAAAACATATAACACTCTTTTGATTTTTCTTTATCATCACTTTGTGTCGCTGTTATTGCCAGTGACATCTGTGAGACTGTTTCAAAAATTCCCCATCTGCCTTTTCGACTTGATGACTTTTTGTTGCTGATTGCCATTAAAAGCAGAAATTTGAACATACATAGACGAATGTCTCTTTGTGGCCCCTTTGCTGGATAATTGTTTCATAAATCTGAAAATGTTCGTTTTGGAGCTAAGGACGAGCGAGATTCATCCGTGGCTTCCTAGTTTCACTTACCCTAATAGCACAGATGTTAGGGATGAAAGAACGGAGGAGGGTTTATACCAGGATTTTCTGCATCAGCCTGCATCCTTTTCCTGATTCTCTGGATCAAAAATAGACACTCAAGGCCCTTAGAGTTGCTTGCTGCCATTCTAGGTATTATTTGTATACCCAAACTATGTGATTGTGCATTGCATATAGTCACTTGTTATTACACAGACAGCACAGTGTATGTGAGGAGGTAAGTGCACTGATCCTGTAGGAGGCAGTGACCAGTAAATCATACTCGCTGACTTTGTAAATTGCCTCTCCTGGAGAAGCCCCGGAGAGGAGACGCAGCTGGCCACTGGGGCCAGGCACCTATGCAATGGCATATCTATAATGTGGGTGCAGGATGTGTACATGGGACCCTGGGTCCAGGGGGGCCCACACTGCACACGCTACACCCATAAATAGTTGTACTTACCTCTCTGCAGTCTCCAAAGTGCTGCTCTGCAGAGCAGCAAAAATCACAGGGAAAATGGCGGCGGCCATTTTCCCGGTGACTTGAGCATGAGCCATAGAGATGTTCCTGGGAATAAGGTGTGGGCACCATTTTCCCAGAGACCCAGAATCTACTACGCTGCCAGAGAGGCTCGCACTGAGTCTGCACACGGGCCCACTCCTCTCATAAAATGCCCCTGCTCCTATGTCATTGGGCATTTTTGCATCATTTTGTCCTGCCTCCTCCATTTGGCTTTGCAGTTCCTGGAAATAATTATCTTCCTATCCTGCCCACTTCACTAGGAAGTGGTGGGATGCGGGAAATCCGGACACTCTATTGGGGGTGAGGGGAGATACCCGAAAATTTGTGAGCCTCCCATAGCTTCCAGTAGAGTAGGTAAGTATGATATAAATGTAATCTGATGTTAGTGAGCACAGGATTGTATGTGACAGCAGACATGTAATGCAGGGCCATAACCAGGGGTGTGCGAGCAGTGTTGCCGAACAGAGTGCAGGGCCCTGTGGGCGACACCGTCACTGCCCCATGGCACCCTGTGTTGCTTGCAGGGTTCTCGGCACCCTGCTACCCACTAGCATTACTGCAGAGTTGCCTGGATTATCAAGGGATGCTCTGGACAGGCACCGTGCAGCCGGTGGAGCAGCCTGCAGCATCCCTAGGGTGCTCTGGGTAGTGCTGTACATACCTGAGCCAAAAGCTCCGCCCCCTTGGTGCGACATCATGATGTCATGGGTTTAAGGGGCAGGAACAGGGACACATAGAGCCCTTTTAGAGCACTGGTGTCATGATGTCAGCAGAAGAATGGAGGCAAGCTCAATATTAAATTCAGCAAAGTTGCGGCAAACTTTTTCATGAATTAAATTCAGTGGTGGAACAGAAGTGGTGGTAAAGGTAAAGGGGTCTATTTAATAAAGAAAAATATGGTTTTTATCCAGCATTTTAGCTGGAGAAAGCCATACTGTACAATTCTTTTCTCTCTTTTTAGTTACATGAAAAGCTGTCCAGGGTCACAGGGCAGGAGTCCGGGGACCAGCTGACCAGAGTCCCACCAAGGACCTCACCGGAGCACCGATCCCTGGGCAGATAAGTGTAAGCTGAGTGGAAGAATCACGCATGTGCGCGCAGTGGGTTGGTTGGATACATCCATTGCGATTTAAGCTAATTTATCAAGCCAATCTGCATCTGAGATGCGGATTGTGATAAATTTGCCCCATAGAGAGAGCTTGTGCTCATTTGCCAGCTATAACTAAAGCGAAATAGGGCTATTATATAGCATAACTGCCAGAGGTTCCATTTTAAAAAGCGTCAGGTACAAGGGCAGCAATGGAGACACCTGTCTCATGCTGCTTTTAAAAGAGAATGGCCAGGAGCAAAAACCATTGGTCAACATCGATGCAGAAGTGTTGTAATGTAGCACCACAACAAACCAGGGGACTGATTCAGACCCGCTGGCTAGGACGTGTTTGCACGCAGCCAGCCGATTGTTTGCATTCTGTGCATGCATACGCATTGCAATGTGCGTGCGCGAACCAGTGCGAGCAATCGGGAAGAGTTCACTCGCTGCGCATAGACAGCCCTGCAGAATGAGTGACAGGAGAAGTCGTTTGTGGGTGGTGATGGGCTGGCCGCTAGAAATGGGGGAGTGGTGGTGCGAACGCAGGCGTGCCTGAGCGTCTCAATGCCATTTCAGAGGCGTGCATAATTAAGAGACATGTCATTTGGTTGTATTTCACACTGAAGCACTCGCAGTGCTTGCGGTAGGGTATGGTCAGCCACAAGTGCTGTGTTCGCTGCCGATGGTACTCGATGTACCGATGGTTGCGTTGCATACACTTTCTGGAGATGATGTGCGCAAGTGGGCGTCTTAAGACAGGCTGGTGGGCGTCTGCATACACAATGCAATCGCACACTAAGACACAGTGGGCGTGCTAATGCCTTGTCGTGTGATCGCTTGCCTTCTGAAATTTGCATACGTATCTAGTGTGCGAACGCATCTAGCGAGCGAGCGGGTCTGAATCGAGACCCAAATTCAAAGTCCATTAATACATAATGCTTGCATAAAGCGACACACAAAGGCCAAGGAACCTTATAGGCTTTTCCGCATTAATGGCCATCACCATGGGCCATATGTGTTCTTTATATTTAAGATATATGTTTTTTGCATTGATATTTTATAAATATTTTAAAGAATTAAAAAAAAAATACACTGTATTTATATAAACAACAAACAGATTTTTTGAGACTTTGGGCCAAATCTAATACGATACAATTTGTGAAAAGTTAAGTTTTTATTTTTTGGCAGACTTGCCATGGGATTTAAAGCTGCAGGCTGGTTTCACCTTTACAAAAGTTAATAATTTAAGTCGCATGGAAAATTTGACGAAAAAGTGTCAATTCACACACTATTACATTTGTCCCTTTGTTTCTACAATCAGTGTATCTTACCCCTAGGCCAGAAAATGATGGATAATCAGTCTCCTCTACTTGCTCTTCTAGTGTTGGCAGAAATGGAATCACTGTGGAAAGGAATGCAATCTCCCTCCAAATGACGTCTTTTCTTGCCATCATCAGCATGCTTATCATATAGATGATGGAGGGAGCAAGCAGTGATCCCTTCACACATTGAACTTTAATCTTCACCCTCCCAGTGACGTACGATGAGGTCAGTGGCTGTGGAGGGACACATGGAGATGGGTCTGAGTGCCGGGAGCCTGTCTCACCCCCTACTCACTGTAACTCTCCCCTCACTACACTATGCTTCAGCATCCATTGCATCTCCTACCTGCATCACTGTGTCTTCTCTTGCTGCTGCTGACTGCGCTCTGATCTCTAAACACTGCAAGGCACTTCCTGGTCACATGACACATTCAAGGTGTCCATCAGTACTTAAGGCATGCTCCCCATGCTCAGAGGCATGCCTCTATTAGCTCTATGCAGCTTACTGTCCATGGTGTGGCCCCGCCCCCATCTCTGCAAGCAGTGTCTGACTATGTGTTGCTGCCTCATCTTTTGTTTCCCTGCAGTTCCAGGGAGCTCCACAAAGCTGGTGAGTGTTAACTATAAAAATTATTACAATAAACAAAGAAGATGTTTATAAGTTATAAAAATATCTTCTCTGTAGTATTCTAATAATTTTTATATCAAATCTCAGGAGTATGACAGGGGAGGCAGAGAGCCTCCCCTGCCTACCATGACTGCACGTCCCTGCGTCCTCCTGCATCTGTGTATGGAGAATTTTAGTAGTCCGAATATAAGTAGGTAATTAATTTACCATTCGGCAAATGCCTTTTAGTTGAGAAGTGACTTTCTAATTATAGAATCCCAGTTCATCTATACACTTTTTTATTTTTGATTTAGAAGTGCAGGCAGTATTTAATCCATGTGTAAAATCAGGAGTAGTGGGAACTCTAGAAGTCGGTAGCGGCTGATTGGTAGAGCATAGCATAAGGTACACAGTTTAAAATGACATATTGGGCCTTATTCAGAGTTGTGCATCTTGATCTGCAAACACAACTTAGAGCAATTATGAGCAGTTCAGCGTTGTACAGGTCTTAATCACTTCTCATTTACTGATGAATGGGTGTTACTAGGTGGCAATGGGACATTCGCATGCAGAAGAAGCATTCTATGAAAGACGTGGCTGGTCATGTAAAGAGTGTTGCAGACTATTCAGAGGTGAATGTATGCAGAGACTCGTCCAATTTCAGTAGGATACAAAGGCACCAAGGTTGTGGTTGGTGCACATATAGATAATAGTTACGACTGCTGCTCTCATGAGTGGCTGGATTACGGCAGTGATACATAGATACAGCTGTCCCAGAGTATAGATGTTTGCATGGATTTCGATTACTGGAAATAGATGGGACTGCGCTGGTTTACATGCGACACAGAATCAGGCCCATTCCCACCGACATGGCCAGAAATCCCTTTGTAAATGTGTTACAATTCTAAGTCCACCTTATACCATTTTTTCATTATTTTAATATTAATGTTTCCTGCAGTGTTGGTAGAGGTGAGCATCAGTGGGAAATAGAACGTGTAAATGTTATGCAAACTCACCAGCATGAAAACTCCTGACTCAAAGCTTCCTATGAAGGGTGAAAGCACAAATATATGCAGATGGAAGATATGGATCTGTGACTGTAGAACGTAAAATGCTGCTTGTTGGTGCATATCTCTGTTATATGTATGAGGCCCTAGCCATGTGAGCTATGGAAATCACACTTAGCAAGAGGCTGAAAACATAAACTTTTCATACATATGGATCTTTAAAAAAAGAAAAGAAAATTGGTCGGTACTTCACAATGCTGTTCTCATCCTCTACCAGATCTAGAAATTTTAAAATGTATTTACATTTTCTTTTCTGTTGCGTATAAATTATTGTTCTCTGTCCCTTTAAATGACCACCCACTATCAGTTTATTTCTAGTTGGGATAAAATGGGGTTGTCAAAACATTGAAAATAGGGTTTTATGGGGTTATTTATTAAAAAGTTGAAATCTGTATTGCTGCTTGACATAAAAAGGAATATGCCCACACTGGGCTTTGCCCATATTGTACATGGTACCAGCTCAGTGGCAATATTAATGCCACATATGTATACAAAACAGAAAGACAATGTTTTTTCTGCACTATCACCACCTCTACAAATCTGTGTCTATCTAGCAAATAAAACACTTTTAGCATATTATGATATTTAAGCTTTCAACCCAGAGTCAAGGGATCTGCACTAGTCCCTACACTAGTATACATACCTGCCAACTTTGTGGATGGCAAGGTCAGGTCCCCCGTGCGCTGCAGGTGCACCCGCCCGAAAAGTTGATGTGCCTTTGATGTGAAGGGGCGTGGCCTTGTGACACCTCCCCCTTTTCATCACTTCGGGGACGAGCCCAGCATCCCCGGAGGTGCTGGACTGCCCCCGACTCTCCCCGTATGGTGAAGAGATACCGTGTGCATGCGCACTGCATCTATTTACCTGCTACTCTGCTATGCAGAGCAGTGGTGGCATTGATTTCTCCCAACTTCCCCCCACTGCGACTTGCAGGTGGGATGGTGGCACAGTGCCTGAATAGCGAGACTGTCCCGCCAGAAGCGGGACAGTTGGGAGCTGTAAGTATATAATATGTTTTATATACCATTAAATTGCAGTTAATTGGACTCACCTCTAAGGTACAGAGGGTAACAACCAGCCAAGGGCTGGCTTCCCAACTAGGCCTCATATAGCCTTGATTAAAAGCAGTCATGACAACACTAGGCACAATTTTAAAACAAAAAACAAAATAAATATACATGCTCTCAGTTTAAGTCATTAATACTGTATTAAAGCCATATACTGTATGTACAAAATAGAAAGACAGTTGTTGTCCACACTATCACTATTGTACCTTTGCAAATCTCTGTGTATATAGCAAATAAAAAAAAGTTGGATTTTATTTATATTTTGCTCAAAACATTTAAGCTTGCAGTCCGTGGTGAAGGGACCCCAATCTCTGCTTGTCAGTGGCCATACAGATTTACATTGCGCGGTAAGATACTGTATTTGCATGCTTGGTTTGCTTCTAGTCATCATCATCAATATATACAGTATATGCACCAGCCTGTACAGGAGCAAATAATGTACCTGGAATACCTCCTAATGTCTCGCCCCATTGAGGCTTAATTCTGCCTTCCCAGTTGGTAGTGAAGATGCGATTAAAATGTGCATGACTCTGCATTATCCGAACGTAAACAGACATACGCTGAACTCCACATCGGGTGCTTAGGCTCACCATCTGCAAGTGCTGGCATCTATCTACACAAACCCATGCACTTAGATAGAACTCTAGGCATTCATATGCAAAGCAAATTAAATCTTTGAAAAAGTTCTGAAGATGGGATGAAACGCCTCAATTACCCCGGTTTGACTTGCTGCTTTTATATCTATACAGATGCCGACTTTGGAGTCCAAAAGCTCTAAGTGACTGCCTAATTCTTTCATTCTATGAACCAAAACGCTGCTGTTCAGCTGTAAGCAGCAGGGGCGTATCTTATGGGTGCAAGGTGTGCGGGGCACTTGGGCCCCTGGTTCCAGGAGGGCCCCACACCGCACACCCTGCACCCAAAATATACTTACCTCTCCGGAGTCCCACGTCAGCACGGGGGTCTCGCGCTGTAAAAAACGGTTGGAAAATGGCGGCGGCGGCCATTTTCCCGTCGTTTGCACATGCGCAGTACAGGGGAAATTGGTCGCCGCGGTAATACCTACTACACCCATCCTAAGTAGCTTTAATTTTGATACAATCAATTGACCATATAATATAATGCAGGATTAAAGAAAAGATGTTCCAGTCACATTTATCATTGAGCAAGTCTTTTATAACATAGTTGTTATTATTATATGATCCTTTTCATTGTGTTTTAGTTATTACGGTATGACTGTAATTAGTGTCCTATATGTGTTTTAGTTTTAACTGTATTTTTATATTTACACATGCTTGGTGTGATTACTCTGACATTGAATTGAATGATTTCTTTAGCACACGAGATGGGTTTTATAAAGCACAAGAGACAGCGGAGCACCAGAGATTTTAAAAGAGGCCCCCTTGGTAAACTCCTAAAAAGAGATATCTGTGAAGGTTACTAGGAGATCTTATAGAGCCAACTGTGTTTTAGCTTTAGTGCTTGCAAATATTTCAGTTATATTATCAGCAAAAGATTATAATAGTTATATTTATGTCAGTCTTTTCTTGAAAACACTATAAAAAAACAGTTACAAGAGTAGATTGTTATTGATTAACCATAAAAAATATAATCAAGGGACTTTTTTTTTTTTTAAGAAAGCGTTCAAAATTTCTTCTATATGCATTTTCTCATAAACTGTGTAAAGATAAGTATAATTGAGTTTTGGAATGTATTTTAGTAAAAGAAAACCAGTTATTATTTAATGTTGTGTTTCATTGCATTTTCTAGTACTTGAAGACTTGCAGACACTGACAGGTGTTTTGTCTCATCTGCATAGGAGTGTTATTCTCCACTACCAGGTGTGTATGGTATAAAGATACATGACACACCAACATTTGTAGAAGAACCACAAAGTGTTTATTAGGCTTAAAGCATAGCCAAAGATAGCAGCAACATTTGGGGCATAGCTCTGCCCTTTATCAGTATAGATTGTGGCAAGATCTTGTTAAGGGTGCCACCTTCTGGGGTAAACGGTTGTACTTGTCATGCAACAGCCAAATTGTAGTACACCAGTCCAGGGCCCAGTTATATATCGACAGCTAGTTTTATTAGCAGCACAAAAATAAATAAATCACAAAAGTAATCCTTGGCAGGTCTAGCTCTAACTAAACAAAATGATTCCCTCTTTCAGAGTGGAGGGACCTAACGTCTCTCACACAAAACAGAAATCTTTAGCAAGGCACTTATATCCAGTAATCACAGTATCGATAGGCCTGTGTCCTGTTCCCCAGGCAGTGAAAGACTGACTACAGATACTGACACACCCTTTATCAGCCTCTCACAGTTGGTCTGGCAATCAATTATCTTCTGTCTACCAGATAGAAGCTAAAAACCTGGGACTTATATATCTCCCCTTGACAAACTTTCCAGTGTTTTTGTCACAATATATATCTATTTTTGCAAGATCAGGTTAGGGGTTTCCTTTCCTGGGGTAGACAGCAACACTTCTCATGTGGCAACAAATCAATAGCATCATAAAGTGAACAAAACCTTAAAATAAAGTCTGGCCTGTGCGGCTCCAAAAACCTACAGAAAGTTCTCTCTCTCCAGGTGGAAAGGCCTAGTGTCCAATTTACAATAAAACAGCAATTTTATTACAGCACATTATAGGCAATGGTCTATGTCTTTCTCTGCAGGGATCAACCTGCTCCCCAGGCAGTGAAAGATAGATTATAATAACTGACCAACCTTTTATCAGCCTCTCTGGAAATCATGGTTGCTAATTAGTTAACTGTCTACCAGACAGACACTAGAAACTAAGGGGTCTAAGTGATAAGTCTGTGACAAGGTGCCAGCCGATCAGCTCCCAACTGTCATTTTTCAAACACAGCCTGTGATATGACAGTTGGGAGCTGATTGGGTGGCACCTTATCACAGACATCACTTTTAACTCTGTCTCCTAACACTGCTTAGTAAATAGACCCCTATATCTATGAAGCTCAGCACTCACCATCATAAACTCACACATCATAGTACATGAATAAATGGGGTTTTGGTTCATGGATTGACCAATGCATTTCAGCCTGCAGCCCAATTCACGGGACCCGTCCTACACTAACAGTCATGATTCTGAAAACCTGGTAACTACTATCACACTGGTTTAAAGCTCACCTACCAAATAACTTATGGCTTTTAAAGGTGAGGAGGTCGCTAAACATAGCTGCTGTAATACTACCAAGAAAGATTTAACCTCAGATTTGAGGTGCAAAATGGCATCTGCACCCCGAATCTGGGAGTGGCGAGTGCAATGGATTTATGTCTCTGTTTATTTGGTTAACTTTTAAGTAACATTTTTGTACTGGATAAACATGTTGCATTACTCTTTCACATCTGCCTTCAGTTAGCAGCAATCTACAAAAACAATGTCTCTAAAATAATTCCTGTCTACAACCACAAACCATCATTTATCCCAGTGGCTTTAAGATCAGCACACACATAATAACAGATAAAGAGACACTATTCTATTCTAAACTGCACAGAGCTGAAGCACCCATGCTGAGGGAAAAGGAGTTACTGCAAGCATTACATATTCATTTAGGATCTAAGATTAAGTTTTATAATAATGGTGTTAACGCTGCTGTGAAGTGAAGGACTTATTGTGTTTGTTATCGTCCATTAATTACATAAATGATCCCTTTAAGCATCTACTGTATTGACCAGCTCTCAATTTCATGTGAAAAACAGACATGTAATCTCCCTAATAACTCATCCACCCATCCATTTGTGTCTAGCTCTTCACTTACGTTAATTATGGAGATGATGTTGATCAATACAAAGATAAGATGATTGCGTCAATTTTAACCTTTCACAAAAGTTTGCTAATGTGTAATAACTGGACTATAATATAAAGCATATATCCCATGGGTTCTTACATTGTAAGCTCTGACTCAGCTGGGCTGTCTAATACGTATCCCTTTCATAGATGGTGCCCAGGTGTTGCAACCTGTTGAATATTCACTTACAGTTGCTGCCTTCAGTACCTCCAACCAGCTCTGTCTTTGGACAAGTTCTTTCTGTTCGGTAAACAGGCCTGTGTTGGTCCACCAGTAGATAATAACACAGGAGACTTCCTATTGTCTTACCTATGACACAAACCAGCATGGTACATTTATTGTGGGTGAGGATGCAGGAAAGTGGGAGAATGGTGCAAGTAATTGTAAAACATGGATAATGTTCTGTGCTAACAAGGAGACAGAGTAACACAATTTTCATGTGCATATATCTTTCCTTACACACTTGCTCCACAATAATTCTATAATGTGGGTTGCTAAAATGAAGTGGGGACAATGCAATAACTATGGTCCTGCTTCAGTGTTGTACAAAGACCCAATGGTTTGCATGCAAAACCGATGGTGAGAGATCTGCTCACATGCAGGATCAGTACTTCCTCTCCGAGATCGCTCGCAGTGCCTTTAAGACACAGCATGGTTGACATGTTGCAGCCATTTGAGGGCTGCCAGGGGTGGCAAAGGTGACCGTTGTCCTTGTTTTGTAGATGTTCTGATCCCTTCCGACTCAGATTTCTTTTTTTTCCCGGTAGAGGGGTTCCTGCGGCCATTCTGAGATCTTCGATGAACAATGCTGAAAGAAAAGTATTAATGGCTCACCAGTGGTTTTCACCAGAGACCTCCACAAGGTTTGAGGTGTGCTGCAACCGATATGCAGGTTCTGGCCCCTTTCCCAGGTTCCTTGCATGCTAGGCTGGTTGTGTTTTTATTAGGAGTAGAGTAAGCACGCCATTGACTGGTATATGGAGAGGTCACAGAGATGTCCCGGGATAAGACTACGGATTGTCTCTAAGCAAACCAAGGTCTGCCAGACAATGAGTTCCAGGAAATGTCCTAGGTATTAATACAGAGAGAGGTCACTGGAGTACTGGTGAAACATTGAGAAACACGTGCTGGAGCTAGGTAGTTAGTCTAGTACTCTGGTGGTTAGAAGCAGCCAGTGCAGTGTTTACATAAAGAGGTATGTTTGAATTTGCCGCTCCGTGATGTCAGCAGTCATGTGACTGCAAGCACACCCATCTCTATAGGAAGAGGAGGGCAATTCAGCATGGCAGGAGGATGATGCAGGGAGAGCCTAAGGACAATTTGTCAGCGCACCCGTAAGTGGAAACATGGTGCCATATTACAGTATGTAGCACTTCATGACATCAGCCAGATGTAACAGGGTATGCTGGTATTAAGCTATATTCGCTGGCTGGTATTAAGTTAAATATCAACTTAATTTCATAGAAAGGTGCATTTGACACTAAGATCTTCCGGGTTGGGTATGAAATCCAGGCAGTCGGGATGCCTGCTGTCAAAATGCCGACAGCGGCATCCCAATGCTGGAAATCCTGACAGGGGTCAGGTAAGTATGTTAACCCTCCTCCCTTCTCCCCTAACCCTCCCTTCTTGCACCCTAATCTTAACCCTCCCTACCCCACACCCTAACTCTCTCCGTTAGTGCCTAAACCCAACCATCCCTTATTGGTGACTAAATCAAGCCCTCCCCCTTTAGTGCTTAACCCCAACCTCCCCAGGGTTGCCTAACCCCCCCAGTGGTGCCTAACCCTAAACCCCCCCAGTGGTGCCTAACCCTAACCTCATAGGCAAACGCAGGGGGGGTTTCCATCTGCCTGGAAACCCCCCTCCCCAGCACATATCATGACCACAGTAGAAATAGTAATATAATAGAATTTTACTAGTGCTACATGTACTTCTCAGTATCACAAATTAAATAATTAGCACCACTTGTGGATATTTTAACACGTATCAGCCAGTGATAAATAACCTGTGCACCAACTAGGAGATCTGGCAAACATGCACTGTTAGGGATGCACTGCTATAGAGCCCAATATCTACATATATGTCCAGGGCAGTGCTAGGTTCTTCTGCTGCTACTCCAGGCTCCCGGACTTGTTCCAATGCTCTGGAATGGTGCCCACATCTAAAATAAAAACATTCAGCTCAGGCAGGATGGCCCTACTACGGCATCTAATGGCATACTGTGATCCTGTATATGCTGGAATTATGACACACACTACACATTGTATGACGCATATTAGAGCTGGTTAAGTACTAATTCTGCCCTCTTCATGGACTAGCCACACTCGCTCTAAAATCAACCACTTGGAAACCCCCCTCTAGAAATCCTGCGTTTGCCACTGAACCTCCCCCCCAAAGCCTTACTCTAACTCCCCCCATGGTGCCTAAAGCTAACACTCCCTCCCCCCACGGCTAACAGCTAAGGGCACCCCGACTTACCTTCAATCGAGATGCCATCTGTCAGGATTCCGGCATCGGTCTGTGGGATTTCAACAGATGGCGTCCCAGCCATCGGTATTTTAACTACATACCGATCTGGGTTTTATAACTACATACCGATCTTCCCATATCAGATTGCAAATAATTCTGCATTGTTACTCATTATTCTGTGCTATTGTTAAATGTTCAAACTCCTCCCACAAGCTTACCCACAAATGGACACTCAGATGCCAGGACTGAAATACTCTGTGCTGTTAATGGACAGTGTAGTGTTGGTGGATTTTGTACATTAAATACTGATGTAAAGCCTGATGTAATGTATGCTAGCAAAATAGCACAAACAAACAAAACATTTTATAAAAGTTAAAAGATAAAAAATAATTCTTAAAATAAACTTTAAAGATTAAAAATAATCTTTATTCAAAGAAAATTAGAAAAAAAATATTTTTAACCCTTTGAAATAAAAAAAAACATAAAATCATTTTTATTAAAGGTAAATTGTGCTTACCTGACACACTTTGGTTCAATTAAATGGCATTGAATATGATCTTGTCTCAATTTGTCTGCGCTACTGATAGGCAGCTAACAATCATAGGGAGAGATGCAGCAAGGCACAGATGGTGGTGGGGAAGGGGAGGGGGTGCAGAGGCATAAGCGAGGAGGGGGGCAGAGGCACACAGGAGGAAGGGGGTAGTAGCACAGATTTGGTAGGGGGACATAAAGTGAAGGTGGGCAGAGGCACAGACAATGGAGAGAGGCAGAGGCACAGATAATGGAGGGAAGCAGAGAAACAGATAATGGAGGGGGCCCAGAGGCACAGGTAATGGAAGGGTGAAGAGGCACCGTACATGGGCTTTATTGCTCCCTGTGCAAGCCATGCCCCCTGAGTGCATCATGTCATGCTTAGGAGGTGAAATTTCCAGTCCCGCGAATTACAGCACTATCCGGGGCATGCTCAAGATTTTCCAGGGGGCTGTAAACGCTGCAGCATGCATGTCTGGAGTGTCCGAAGGACACTCCGGGTTGCACTGAAGCAGCAATTCTAGCTGCAAAGTGCCATTCCAGGCACCCTGCTAGCCAAATGCAGGGGCCATGAGGCAGCAATGGTGCCACCTACAGGGATCTGCAATCTGTGCTGTGGCATCACTCACACAACCTAGTTACGGCCCTGATCGAGTTGTGAACAGAAGCACAGATGGGGAGGGCGCCAGAGGCACAGGTGGGAATTTCTGCCTCTGTTACCAATGGAAAAAGGGGAGAAGGAGAATAGAGGAAGATATCTGGGGCAGGGACAGAGAGAGGAGGGACTGAAGTCCCCTGATAGAGAGGTGGTCCCTTTGCAAGCAAACCCTTTCCCCCATATCAAACTGTCATGCTGGGAGGCGGGTCTTTGAAAGTCGAGGCCAGGAAGAAGCAAAGGCGAGGGGCCTGGATGTACGATCTCCGCATCCACGGGTCTTGATCGTTGGCGAGACCTAGTCAAAGGTGCGGAATCTAACCCACAGGGTGGTGTTCGCCAGTGATCCCCCCAAGCGGGATATGGGCTTGAGCTGCACCCCGTAAGCAGGTGCTGTCCTTTGACTAGGTGACCAAGCCCCACGGGAAAAGGAGAAACAAACACCTGTGGCCCAAGGGCAAGGTGCCAGTAGGAGGCACTTAGGAACTGGGGTGGAACCCCCAGTTCGGGATATTGTACTTGAGGTACAAGGGAGTGTGCACTGCAGAGTGTGACTGCACACACACCCTACCGGGTTGCCGGTTGAAAGGAATGCACCACGGTGCAATACCGTGTGAAACAGGTAGCGACCATGGAGTCCAGTAACGAGGTGGGTAGCGGTGTTGGACCTGGACTGTGGTGGTAAGCACTGGAGAGGTGGATACGTACAACTGCACTCAGGCTGTGATGGTAAAGCACTGGTGAGATGGATGGTATACTGCACACAGGCAGCATTGGTAAAGCACTGGTGAGATGGATGGTATAAGGCACACAGGCTGCGGTGGTAAAGCACTGGTGAGATGGATGGTATAATGCACACAGGCTGCGGTGGTAAAGCACTGGTGAGATGGATGGTATAATGCACACAGACTGCGGTGGTAAAGCACTGGTGAGATGGATGGTATAATGCACACAGGCTGCGGTGGTAAAGCACTGGTGAGATGGATGGTATAATGCACACAGGCTGCGGTGGTAAAGCACTGTTGCTCGTGCAATACTGACATGCTGGGATTAGCTCACTGGAAGCAAGGCAACCTAGAACGAGAGACCACTAGTAGTGGCAATGGTTGTTCAGGCAATTACCTGATACACAGGAGCTGGATGTATACCCCTGGAAGCCTGCTGATTGGTCCACAGCATCAGCTGACCAGCCAGACTGTCAGGGAAGGAAGGCAAGTCACAAGGGGAAGTGTCATGGCGGCGCCCATGACGGAGACTCCAATCCCCGTGCACCAGGCCGCCCGACACACCAGCATCAGGGAGAACACTCAGCACCTCCCACATCGCCGCACCAGCCGCCCGACTGCCCGGGAAGTCAGAGGAAGCCGGTGAGACGGTAAGGGACGGCCGATCCCCGGCTGAACTCTGACACAATCCTTCAGCGGCTCAGAGGAAGTGATCTAGGGGCAGAGACATAGAGGAGGGACTGAAGCCCCCATATCAATCCAGCAGCGGCTCTGCTGGGCTCTGGAGATGCTGATCACAATCTCACCCATCTGGATATATTAATGGTAATCCTTTTTAATTAGATTGCATAAATTTATAAAGAAGTTATGGATACTGTAACTGAAATGTTATTCTATTATATAACATATGACTCATTTCATGCTCCTTCATCCTCTGAATCTGAGTTTCAAATGAGTTAACCATTATTTAATACTTTTTTAGCAGTTAATTCCATGCAGAACACAAAACCCCTCGAGCAAACTTACAGTCAGTGAATGATCCTTTTTTCCCTAGAATATAATTAGTTATAGTGCAGGATATACTGAGGGGTAAATTTACTAAGAATCATGTTTAGCCGAGATTAAACTTGAACAGGTTCCCACGAATACGGAAGAGTTTTCCCAGACCAAACTCGCAAGTTTACCAAGAAGTGAGTTTTGTAAAATCGTGTTTTTCGATGGTGAAGGCAAACGTGTTTTGTTGTGCGATTTATTGTCAAAACATGCGAAAGAATGGATGTGTTTATAAAAGTATTTAAGTACATGTACAGGAATTTGCAGTTCATCTAAAACGCAGCTTATATACGCTTCTGGCTGCATGTGGACTTTTGGAAGTGTATGTGACGCTTTCAAGCTAATCCTGCTTTTACTAACAATAGCTTCTACTTATATGTGATTTTATTTGGATTTGACTATCTTTGACTGACTGTGGTGCCTCTCAATTAACATTCCAGTATTAATTGATCTGACTGGTCGTGGATTTATATCAACTTTTATATTTATTATTGTGTACTATACTGCATTATATTCTATGTTTTTGCTATAAGGGATCATTAAATATTATACCTTTGTCCAGCGCTCTCCCTATTTCTTTTATTCTGTGTTTATAAAACACACACGAGAATGCTTGCATGTTCTTATTGGTTGAAGCAGTCACGTCATATATACACTGCCCAAGCATATAAAAATGCTACAAACAGCCCAACCTTTGAGAGTTTTGTTGGATGGAGCTTGCAGAGGGACAGTGAGGAGTGTGTTTAGTGGTGTAGGAGAGTTTTTGGCTAGTGGAATCGATTGTTGCTTGGTGTGTGGAAGTTGTTTTGTGCCTAATATTGTCTAGTTATTTATCTGTCTCATTTTTCTGTCTTTCTTGATTGAGTTTTTTTCTTTTGTCCTGTCAGTATTTTTATTTTGTGTAAGTGGCATGTGTGTGATGTGTGTGTGGTTAGTAGAAAAGGAGCTTTGTATTAGTTTGTCTTTTTTGTGTGTGTTTTATGTTTGTATAGGCAGGGGGACAGGAATATGTCCATGGCAGAGGAGAGGCATTGAGAGAGTGATGTGGAGGGGGTTGCTGCTCAAGAGGCCCTATTGAGCAATACAGGCAGCAGTGATGAGGCGCCTGTAGAGGGGCAAGACCAAGATGGGGCGCAATGTGAAATTCTCTGTGGAGTAAAACATGGCCCTTGTGCAGGAGGTCATGAAATCCCACCACATGCTGTTAGTACGAAAGTCTGCCAGCACATCAACCAGCGCAAGAATGCCATCTGGGCAGCGGTTGTGAGTGCAGTCTACCCTGACTGCATGCTACTGCGACTCTTGGCTAGGGAATCAGATGCTGGTATCCATTAGTTGCTGAAATGCAGCCATTACCTGAGTTAGATACCGTCAGAATTTTGACTGGGATATATCGAGAACTCTACCCAACACAGACTGAAAATTACCAGTAGCCAGAAATTGCAACACAGCCAGAAGCTTATGGAACAGAGAAGGAACATGCTGTGTCAGGATCAAGGTCCAGTTTGACTTGGTCATGCAGATGGAATATGTTGTTAGGGTACAGCCGGAACATCTGTATGACCTCGCCATCGGCCATTGTGTTCAGGTTCAAATGCCTCCTAAAAACCGTGGCCTTCGGAGGCTTTGTGGTACCGGCATTACCTCATGAGCCAGCCCAGTTTCTTGCTGTTGGTCCTTTCACCTTGTTGGTAGAGCCTCTGAAATACCAGCTACATGCAGTGAATAGCACTGGTAGTAAATTCTGCCATTTTTGCTACACACAAATCAATGTAGCTAATTTAGCATCTTTTATAGGCATCATCATTGTGTTCCCACTAAATGCAACTTGCGAAAACTCACCTCAGGAGGTAGTCTATTTGAAAAGTCTATTTTGGTGCAAGTTTGGTAAGTTTCAAAACATGATTCTTGGTAAATATACATGTTTTATTGTTTCTTATGAAAAGTACTTGTGAGTTTGGCCGATGGTGTATTTGCTCGTGTTTTTTATGTTCGTGCAAGTTTTGATGTTTGTTTCCTGCAAGATCGGAAGTGCTTGCCCTTAGTAAATTTGCAAGTCGGGAAAACAGGCTAAACTCGCACGAGAATGCAATCTCAACCAAATACGATTCTTAGTAAATTTACCCCTGAGAGTTATTTACCACCAATATTGACATGTACAGTAACAAATAAAAACCAATGCAATATGCAGGGCCAGATTAACAATGGGATGGATGGGACTAAAGCAACAGGCCCAGGCTCAGACTGCAGCAAATAGGCCCATCATCATGACAGCATGATGACGACCAGCCGATTAGAAGCTCACACGTTCAGCCATAAATCATAAGTATTACAATTTTATTTATGTTTTCCTCCCACATTGAAGACATTTTTCTAAGTTTTTCATATTTAAGTTGACATTGGGGCTGATAGTGTAGATGGTCTACATATGTACATTTGGCACTGGCCATGCCCACACACAGGGGCAGCTTAGGAGAGGAGGGGGGCCCCTAATGCAGCCTCCGTGCATGCCCCCTCCTCTCCGGCAATGCAGTAGACTCTGGCTTTGTGCCAGAGTCTACCGCACAAGCGCAGATCCCTGGGACGTGGCACCTACGCTATGTTCCTGGAGACATCTCAAGTGCACATGAGTAAATCACAGGGAAAATGGCAGTCACATCATTTTCTCAGTGATTTTAGTTTGCAGCACCAGTCGACGTGGGACTCCGGAGAGGTAAGTATAATAATTATATGGGTGCATCCATTATAGATTTGCCAACTGAGCACATGGCACTGGCCACACCCATACAGCATTGGTCACACTCACATGGCACTGACCACACCCACACAGCACTGATCATGCCCATGTGGCATTGGCGACACCCACACAACACTTGTCACACCCACATAGCACTGGCCGCATCCACATAGCTCTCATCACAACTTTGCTTTTCACATTAGGCTCTAGGTAATTTTCAGACCAAGGTACATGTGGCCCTTAATCCAATGCTGTAGAGCACAAAATTACAGTGGCTTTGGACCATTCTCCTCAATTCGCACACTAAGGGGTATATTTGCTAAAGTGAGAGTTTTTAAAAATGGAAATGTTGTTCATAGCAACCAATCAGATTCTAGCTATTATCTTCTAGAATATGCTAGTTAAAAGTTAAGTACTATCTGATTGGTTGCTATGGGCAACATCTCCACTTCTAAAAACTCTCACTTTAGTAAATACTGTATACCCCTTAAGAGATAGCCATCAAAGTTTATGGGCTTGTGGTACTAGATGTCAACATTTGTAGAGGAAAAGAAGCTTGAGCAAGCTGAAACTTATAATTTGTTTTTGGAACAAAGAAGCTTAGTTTAGGATTGTTACTTTAAAAATACAGAGAGACTCCCATAAATCCCTGCAGCTTTGCAAATTGAAGTTTGGAGGCTATTACATTTAGCCCTTTCTCTCAAATCCCTCTGACTGTTATTATGGTCACACTTGCTCAATGATATAAAGGCCTTTTGGGCATTGTGTCCTTATGAATAAGGGGTGAGCGGGTTCGGTTTTACTCGGTTTTACTCGGATCTTTAAACGGCATTTTATTGGCTTTCGCCTATCATGTGTTTTGGATAGCCAATATAATAAATCCGAATTTGCGGTAAAGTGGTGATAAGAACCGAGTAAATCCGAGTAAAACCGAGCCTGCACATCCCTAAAAATAAGCAGTCCTTTCAGCATTTGTCTCAACTGGTTTGCGTTCCTGGAACTGCAGCAGATTAGCCCTCATGATCTACACTGATAGCTTAGTCTCATAGGATTCTTAAGGCACTAATAAGAAATCAAATTCAGGTGTTAGATTATGTAGCATTACCATTACAACATCCTCGTTGTCTACCTGTACTCCTACAGACATCAGCTGCTGAGATATGGACAACATCTTGTAATGTACTCATTCATATATCTGCATGCACTCATTCTGGTACTGTACAGTGCATGCCTCAGGTTTATCCTCCCCATCAGACTTTTTTTTTATAACAATATTTTTTTATTGAGACAAAGATTCAAATACAAACATGTATTCAAAGTGCATATAATACACCACAGTATACATAGGTTGATGGCCAAACATAAGATGGCATAATATCAGACAACTACATAAATCACAATTGTTCAGTTATAATCGAACAATCATTTGTTAAATGCTTTGTAATATAATGAGAAGTTCAAAGGGAAACACTAATTTCAACTCAGAATTTCCAAGTAGTGTAGGACAATAAGATATAACAGGTATAAAATGTTATATTGGATTCGGAGATATGTTCTACAAGCGTGGAGAGTCTCACATTTTTTTTTTGAAGGAAACTAAAGTAATGATACAAAAGTAAATAATTCTTTAAAGTACTGTATGAGGAAGATGTTATAAGGGAGAAAGAGGAGGAAAGAAAAAAGTAAGGGGGAGGAGGGGGAGGGGGAAAGGGGGAGCAGCAGAACCAGAGCACGGGGCGCTCCGCACCCCCCAAAAGCCAGTCACATAACATGAATAAAAGAAAAGAAAAATACAGTATGTTTCATGACTAGGGCAGGGCGTCAGCAGAGGTAGCATGTGACTGCATCCATTGTGTTGAACTAAAACATCTAGATCCCATCAGACTTTTATCTTCATACAGTATGCTACTTTCAGGGCTTTCCACATGTTTTATGCTGACAATTTCCCATAAATTATGAAACACACATGCTGTTCCACAGCTAGGCCTATGGTCCCCATGGCCCTGCCCACTTCATTGGGATTTGGATTGTCACCTGAATAATTTGTGATTTTCCACAGCTTCTCCCGCTTTAGCTGTATCTCCATAGCGAACTTCCACTGTGAAACTCTCAATTTTATGAAGGTCATGATAACTGCTGCACTGTGCATTTTCTGGCCTAATCCAAACTTGGCCCATTACCTATTTATATGACCTATTGGTGTAGAACCTGGGTGATTACAATAGCAACTAGCATAATGTGAAATGGGGGTTAGTCCACACAGTGGGTCTTTAACCAGGCTTGCAGTAACAGCGGTAATACATGCAGTGGTGACAGCGGTACACATTGGTGACAACACCGGTGGCTATATCCATGGTAATGCAGACAATACACACTTATAATAGGTCTTATCACCGAGGAGCTAAGTTGCACGTAGTGACGAGCACAGGGCTGCGCATGTGCCGTGATGTACTGTTAGGGTTGCACCCCTCTCCAACAAGATGAAGATTTGGAGAAGGTGCATTGTTATTGATGTTGATTAGCTGGGTTGGCCTGGGGGGTCCTGTGCCCTGTATTTGTTCCATAGGAGTGTTAGGGACCTGCCTGATGGAGGTCACCTGGATATGGTGGGCAGGCCCATAATTATGGCAATCATTATGCTAAGAACCTCTTGGATGCAATTTAGCAGTATTATTATTAGGTTCAGCATAGTTAGAGTGTGCACTTGCATTTGTTTCTTATTTTCTGCTTGCAGCACTACAAGTCTCAGCAGGTAGCACCTCACACTGTGCTTAGGGTGTGCAATCTAGGGCCCCTCCCCCTATGTATTCTGTGTATGTATGTGCACTGGAAGGACAAGACTCCTTCCACCTTGATTTGCACCCCTCCCACCTGTTCCTGGGTGTTTTTAATTAGCAAGGAGTCCTTGCACTCCAAGACTGCACATCTAATGAGGCACACTGTGGGTAAGACCTATTATACATATGCTGTGTGTCAGTTTTGGGACTGATATTGGGGTGCGGGGCTCTCTGGGCTGTCGTGGCTGGACTGTTTCATGGCATCATAATGTACAATTTTTCACTTCTTTAGTTTATTTTTTATATATGTAGCACTTTATACACTTTTAATTATAACCTCCTATTTATGTAGGACTTAACACATAGGCGTTTCTTTATTATTATCTAACCTTCACTCTAAATCTCACACTAGTGTGATGCCATGGGGCGGTTTAGCTGGGTTGGCCTGGGGGGTCCCGTGCCCTGTATTTGTTCCATAGGAGTGTTAGGGACCTGCCTGATGGAGGTCACCTGGATATGGTGGGCAGGTCTATAATTATGGCCATCATTATGCTAAGAACCTCTTTGATTCAATATAATAGTATTATTATTAGGTTCAGCATACTTAGAGTGTGCACTTGCATTTGTTTCTTGTTACTGATGTTCCATGCTGGGCCTAGGGGCACATACCCATTTTCTACCCACAAAATGATTTGGAAATCTTGAGGTCTTCGACTCATAAACTTTAATTTTAATGGGACACATTTTAGGGGCTTTTAAGTTGAACTTAGGTGGAGAAGTGCATATCTAGGCACACTCCAAGCAATATAATAAAAAGTTTCACACACACGCAAAAGCTAATGTATCCATTTAGCAGTATTGTTAGGAGATAAATGGAGATGTTTCATTTAATGAAAGGAGTCGTTGGGAGGACTCCTGAGCATTTTTAGTTTTCAAAGACATCTCTTGAGATTGGAGTGTAAGGATATTGGGCCCGATTCAGCTTTGCAAGCTATTGTAGCCGCAACTGAACCTTTTGTCGCAGCTCGACTGCTTCTTTATACGAGTCAGCCAAGGTTTCCCCATGTGAATTGCACAAGAATGCCACAAGTACAGTACCATCACATTACCTATTATTTTAATAGATACCAGTGGAAAGAAAGCACAAACCTGGCAAGCTTCATTGCCAGTATCAGTACAATTTTTGATAAATCAATAAATATTTTTAAATGTAATCTTGTGACGGGTATTTTTTTTTAGTATACTAAGACATCCTAATATATCAAACTTGCACTTACATATCTTAGTTATATTGTAGAATGATTCAGGCTTCCAACTTGAATGGATTCCGTGGAAATGGGAAGGGAGAGCACCAGGTGCCACGGTTCCATGCTACACTTCTTGGTGTGGTGGGGTAGTAGGTGTAATAGGGTACGATTTTTGAAAGTGCAGATTTTTTTCTGTTATTTTAAATGTTGTTGCTTTAAATTCAGCACCAAAATTACTAACAAATCTGCAACGTACTAGATTTGTACCTTATTACATTCCCACCATCTCCCAACAGTCTGAATTGTCTGACTGAAGTTGAGATGTATGTCCTCATTAACCATGACTGACTGGTGCTACAGGTATTTTCATGGGACGGCAGAGGTTTGGTGCTGCATACACCTCTCAGAGTATTGGCATATCCCAAGATGTATGGCATGCCCTACTTTGCGTGATAAGGCCCCTTGTCCTACTTTCTGACTAGATTGACCTTTGATGGGTGAATAACACATCTGGTGGGATCCAGTGCCTCCCTTTGGATCATAGTGATCAAGGGGGAGGCACTGTAACTGCTATGAGTGAAACTGTGATCAGGGAGGGGATTACCCAGACTTGGGCTTGTATGAGGGGGTCTAAGGACCTCATTCAGACCCGCTCGCATGCGCCTATGCGCTCGCAAGCAGGTCGATGGTGAGGCCCTGTGCACGCACAGCAGCCGCAGTGCACGTGCGCTAGCTCCAGAGTGAGTGACAAATTCACTCTCTCCGGGGCTCGCTACAAAAGGGGTGGCTGTCGATATTGATCGACAGCTCGCCCCGTTTTGTAGGCGGGGAGGGGGGAGGGTGGCCGGACAAACGGAGGATTTCCTGAAGGAACGCCTGCAGTTTGTAGGCAGCCCTACTGACATCAGCAGTGATGTCAGTAGGTAGCTTCCTTCCTGGGAGACGAGACCCGACCTCAAGGGTCTCGTCGCAAACCGCGATGGTCGAGACCATCGTGACCGTCACCTGGTCACTCGCTAAAGCTGTGGATGGTCACCCACGGCTTAGCGAGTGGCCAGGAGGCCGGTTTTAAAAAGGAAGCAGCCGCCTTCATTCAGAGCGAGCGCTCGCATTTTGCGAGTGGCTTAGAATGAGGTCCTAAGTCTGTTGGAGGAGTTTAGCAAGGGCCTGGGCCAGCTGCTGAGGGAGATGAATGTCTACTTTTGCAGCGCAAAATGGCATTGCGCACAATATTTTTCAGGGTTTTTCCTTTTTTCAAGGGGGTGTGGCCGCATCCACCAGTTTTGGCCCAGCCCCCTCCCCAGTACCTGGGCCCCGTTGATCTCTCAATGACCCTGACTGTGATTCGTATTTCACACCCATGTCACATAAACTACTTGTCCAGGGATTACATGAAACAATGAAAAAAAGACATTAAACAAAAGAGATTTGTTCACAGAACGAGGAACAGTCCCCTAAGACAAAAACTGCAGTTATTTAAACTTGAAAAGGAGTTTAAAACTGAATAAATTAGTTTACAGGGTTATTAATTAGACCACAGCTAGCTGTTTCCTAAGTAAAATATAAATATTGTATTTTGTAACTATTCCTAACAATTTAATTTCAGTAGTTCTTAGGAAAATTGGTATATTACCATCAAAACTCATCTTCAGTGTTAATTATCTCAATATTTATCTCATTCAGTATGTAAATGATTATATTGCAGCCTCATTAGTGTCAGCTGTGTGTTTTTTAAACTATGCTCAATTTCCATTTCCTGCAATTGAAACCGGAGATTATTTCTTGATCCTAATATCATGAATTTGAATATTTTGAAATTGTGAGGCTGAAGATAAATAGTATGCTTCAATATCCAGGCAAATGCGAAAAAGAGAATCTGAAAGAGAGAGGGAACATTAGAGGCAATTTACAAACTGGAGAAAATTTCTGTCGCACAGAGCTTTCATTTGTATGCAAATATGCCCATTTCAGTGCCATCTCCATTGGCAGCAAAGCGACACAGTGTATCATTGTTGTCTCACAATGCCAGGGTCATGAGTTCTAGTCTAAATAGGGCCCTAATAGGGTGGAGTTTGTATGTTCTTCCTGTGCTTCTGTAGGTTTCCTCCAGGTGCCCCAGCTTTCTCCTACACTCCAAAAACATACTGGTATTTTTACTAGTTTCTGAATAATTTAACTCTAGTTTGTGTCTGTGTGATTGGAAATATAGATGGTAAGCTCCACTGGGACAAGAACTGATGTAAATGAATAAATATTCTCAGTAAAGCGCTGTATAAAATGTGTGCACTGTATACAAACTGACATAAATGCAAACTAAGCCATCCCTTTTTGTATTAACACACTGACTTACCAGCCAATCAGCTCCCAACTGTCATGTTTCAAACACAGCCTGTGACATGGCAGTGAGAAGCTGATTGGCTGGTACATTACCTCCGTTCACTATATCTCCTAACACAGCTTAGTAAATAGACCCTTGTGTTACCATTGTCTGCACTCCACCCCCACACTTATTACCTTGCTTGCTTGTATTATACAGTAATGTTGTACACTATATATTTTGTATTTGTGTGCACTCTGGCCCTTATTCAGACCTTTGCCTACAGGTTCGACGGTGTGTGGTCTGTACATGCACCAGAGCCGTAGTGCCCATGTGCTGTGAGTAAACTCAGGCTTACTCAGATGGTCCATGCTGCAAACATTGCAACCAATGATTCGCGATGATGATCTGATCCTGCATCTTCAGACGCGAGTATCAGCTCTGAGATGCTGGCTGGAAGCGTCATATTCTTTCCAGTGCCTGTTGCAGTATTAGCTTGTATGCACACAGCAGCTGTGTCCAAAGACACAGCTGATGTTTGCGTAGCGTTCATCTCTGGATTAGGCCCTATGGACCTGATTCAATAAGGATCACAGTTGCCAATACGCACGCAATCACCCGATTGTTGCATACTGCGCATGTCTATGCACGAACCGGCCATTGCGATTGGGACTGCGCAGACCCATCGCAGAGTGATTGACAGTAAGTGCCGTTTGTGAGTGGTGATGGGGGGTTGGCCCGAAACACAGACGTGCCATGCATAAATTACCCACTGCGATGCCTAAAGACAGGTCTCATAGCGTGCGCTAAAGTTAGGAATTTCTGAGTAAGGTCTGACCTTGTGCAAGTGTGCATGAGGCTGCGATGGTACACAATGTTACCGATGGTTTGTCAGTCTTGCTAAACATTATGAATGTGTGTAAGGTAAGGTGGGCGTCCCTATGTAGTGCTGCAATGGCATAGCGATCGTAATGGATTAGTATACTATCGCAGTTCAACTGCGCGCATAAACGCAACGGCGATAGTGATCAGTAGTGAATCAGGCCCTATATCTGTATTTGTACTCTGGAAAGTGCTAACAGATTGTTTGTGTAAATAAAACTAAATATTATTATTATTATTATTATTAGTATTATTATTATTAGTATTATTATTATTAGTAGTAGTAGTAGTGGTATTAATATTAGTATTATTATTAATAATGATGATGATGATGATGATGATAATACAAATTCTACATGAGATTATGGAAATTTACAATTTCCACCTGCAAAAGTGACACTTACTAACTTGGTGCTTGAGCAAAGGTAATGTCGAAGAGAGTCCTGGTCTACAACTGAAGACTGAGAGATGTGCGGTTCGATTCTCTAGAAATCCGAATCCACCTAAATTTCATGAATCCAGACAGATCCGAGTGGCGGTTCTGATCTCCTGTGAAGATCCAGATAAGTACGAATCACAGTTCTGATTTTCCAGCGGTTCACATTTGGAATTTTAAATCTGTATTTTGGGTTTTGGATTGCAAAAACTACCTGATTTTAGCTGTTTTTAAAAACTTTTTATCAATTAAAAAAAGAAAAAAAACAAGCTCCAAAGCCAAAACTAAAACACATGAGGGTGGATTTGCAAAACCAAAACCAAAACACAAAGATGAAACCAGATCCAAACCCAAAACCAAAACACTGGGGTATGCGCACATCTCTAAATATAAGTCATTCAGAAGTTCCACGACCATATAAAAGTGTAAGGGGTCAATCCAATGACATGCAATGTACTCGCAGGTGCAAGTCTTCGCGACAGAGGGTGCACTTGACGGCAGCCTGAATTTGCATAAAAATGCTCGCAGCCCCATAGGGCTTCGAGCAAAATAATGCAAATTTGGGCTCGGAACTGGCCGTTAGGGGTGCGAGGTTTAACGCCATTGCAACGGCAACTCGCACCCTTTGCATGCAATTGGATTGAGCTCTAAAAGTATATATAGTACTGTGCGAACGGTACCTTTCTGAATAAAACGTTATTTTGTTGTTTTTTGCCTTTGTTAACAGATATAAGGCCATCTTGATACATTTGCAAAATAAGCTTCAATTGCAGCTGGTCCAACTAAATTTATATTTTTTATTATTATCATTATTATGCATGTTGAACAAATTGCTTATTTTCTCCAACAAATATTAAAATATCATGAACACAAAATAACGAGGACAGCTAAAAAAGCTGATGTAATAGTTACTCAGTCACCTATTCTGCAGCAAACAGATTTTATAAAACACCACAAAAGGGAAAAAAACAATTGAGGCGCAATCTGCTTCTTCTGCAAAAATAAAAGATAGAATGCAAATAAATGTGACATTATCATCCCGAACTAGAAACACAGAAAACATATGAGGCAGCAGAATTGTTATAAAATCCTCTGAATTTAAAAGGAAATTTTGAACGAGGTTAAAGCTTTTAAGAAGCTTTGTCAGGATTTAATGCCAAATGGATCCAGATCTGTATTAATACAATGATTATCTCACAGAAAAGTATGTAGAGTTCTTTCATTTTAAGAACTATTTTTATTAAAAATAACTTCATCTTTTTTGGGGCTTAGTTAATACAATCTAATCAATTTGGCATCATTTCTGCTTTATGAATAAATGATTTAGATTTATTAACTAGAAAGTCATCTTTTGCCCAGAATGTATTTAAATAGCTTATACAAAACACAAATACACAGACATCAAAAGCTGTGTGTTAGTGATCTAAGCAATATATCTGAAATAGCTATATATACGTACTGTATGTTTTTCAGTTTCTCTATCTCTCCTTTATAGCAGGTTGTCACATTGAAAAAAAATGTGCTACTCTATTTGGCTAGCAGTGTATCAGGTGCTTATTTACTAATTATCTGATTTCAGACCCGATAATTAGAATTTATTATCGACGCTATTTGTGGTAATAAAAAAAATCACATTCCCCAAATGTACTAAAAATTATAATCAAAATAATTGAATATCCCGCAAATATTTTTTGATAAATAGGCCCCTTAATGATAGGATTATTGTCACAAAACCGGCACTTATTCATTCTTACCCTATATGGCAGTGCTTTACTAAGGTGGGTCATTCTGTCCCAGTGCACTGTCAAACCATTCACTGAGGTTTATGGGAACAGCCATGTTGTCTTTGATCAGGTGAGCACTGACATCCACCTGCTGCTGTGCTCAAATGACTGCCTCCTCCTATCCCTGACAAGAGCACCCTATTGAGACCAACACATTGTCAGAACAATGTGTTTCTTTATCTTCCAGTGATCTCACCCACTAGTGAGAAAGTTCTACTTCCAATCCACTGCCTGAACCTGTGCTGCTGACTATTAGATTCCTGCAAGCTGCTGCCTTTGAGTCTGCTCTATCCACTCTCCAACATTGTGCTGTATCTTGCTTCTAGCCTACACCTTACTAACCTGTTTCCAAACACTGGTTCCACTCTGGATCAGCTACTATCCTCTCCAGTTCAAGCCTGCAGTTCCACTATGACTGGCTGCTACTCTCTCCGGTCCCAATCCGGTTCAAGCCTGTGGTTCCACTCCTACTGGCTGCTATATTCTTTGGTCCCACTCCGGTTCAAGCCTGTAGTTCTACTCTGGCTGGCTGCTGCTCTGTCCAGTTCCATTCTGGATCAAGTCTGTAGTGCCACTCTGGATGGCTGCTACTCTCTCCGATCTGACTTAGTTTCAAGCTTCCACTCCGGCTAGCTGCCGTTTTCACTGATCCCATTACGGTTCAGGCCTCAAGTTCCACTCGGGCTACCCTGCTGTTATCTCCAGTCCCAGTATGGTTCAAGCCTTCAGTCCCATTCCAGATTTACGTCTGCATCCTCAAGTTCTTATTTGGTTCATCGACAATCCAAGCTTGTGATTTATTCTGTGATTCCAGCCTGCTTAGTATTCTGAAGTCTCCTGGGCATTACATAGACAAGTTTCTATGTACTTCAAGTACCAAGTCTTTAGCCTACAGTGATATATTCTACAAGCAAGTCCCCTGAGTACAACTCTCCAGCTTATTGTGGGATCAAGAGGACTTTATCCTCACTGAACTTCAGTTTACTTTTTGCTTTGCATTATATTACCTATACTCAGCATCACAGCTCCTGGCTTACTTTGGGACTCACTACTCCATTGGTACCACTATCGATGGTGGTTGTTGCTGTGTGGGTCCTCTTCTAGAGTGTTGGGGAACATGATGAGTTTCTGCTACATCATTCATTCTGGTTTTTGGGGACTGGGTGCTGGACCTAGATTCCTCTTTGGGAGTTTAGGCTCCAGTGACCCAGATCTAGGATCAGCTTGCAGCATCTGTTAACAGATTACAGATGGGCTACCTATTACCTGAAATACTCGCTGCCCTGCTAAGTCATTCAAACATTTATCCGGCCCCTTTTCCCTATATTCAGGGTAAGGGGTTGAATTCCACTCAATTGGTTCCAGGATCAGAATCAGAGCCTTGCAGGTGCCATTGACCTCTCCAAAGGTCCCAGGCATTTACCACATGGCTTTCATCCATGAGTAGTCCACTGATCAGGTCCCAGGCATTTATTTTATTATTTATTATTTATTAACAGTTTCTTACATAGCGCAGCAAATTCCGTTGCGCTTTACAATTTGAATCAAGATTAACATTATACTGGGTTGTAAAAGACATACATACATGACATACATAAGGGTAAGAGGGCCCTGCTCGCAAGCTTACAATCTATAGGGAAATAGGTGTTGATACACAAGGAGAGGTGCTATTGCGAATTGGTCCAGCCCAATTGCAGATATTCTTGGTGGGCTGTATAATCCAATCACACTGGAAAGTTGGCCTAGGGTTAGGAGGATGTTCAATTGAAGAAAGAGAAGATGTGATAGGTGTTTACTATAAGAAGAGAGTTAGATAGGGAGCTATAAAAGGTTAGGTGGGCGGTCCTGGAATCTGATAAGCATGTCTAAAGAGGTGAGTTTTCAGAGAACGCTTGAATGTTTGGAAACTAGTGGAAAGTCTTATTGTGCATGGGAGGGCATTCCACAGGGTGGGTGCAGCCCGAAAAAAGTCCTGTAACCGTGCATGGGAACAAGTAATGCGAGGGGATGAGAGACGCAGATCTTGTGCAGAACGGAGATGTCGGGTTGGAAGATATTTTGAGATAAGTGAAGAGATGTATGTTGGTGTGGTTTGGTTAATAGCTTTATGTGTGAGTGTAAGTATTTTAAATTGAATACGGTAGAAGACCGGCAGCCAATGGAGGGACTGACAGAGTGGATCAGCAGACACTGAACGTTTGGTGAGAAAGATCAACCTCGCAGCTGCATTCAAAATGGATTGTAGTGGGGAGAGCCTGTTTTTGGGAAGACCAATAAGGAGACTATTGCAATAGTCAATGCGGGAAATTATGAGTGCGTGTATAAGAGTTTTTGCAGTGTCTTGCGTAAGATATGATCGAATTTTGGCTATGTTTCTTAGATGTATGTAACAGGATTTAGAGACAGATTGAATGTGGGGAACAAAAGACAGTTCAGAGTCAAGGATCACACCTAGGCAGCGAGCTTGTGGGGTGGGGTAGATTGTCGAGTTGTCAACAGTAATAGAGATATCAGGTTGGTAACTGCTATTGGCTGGTGGAAATATAATTAATTCTGTTTTGGATATATTAAGTTTGAGGTGGCGAGATGACATCCAAGACGAAATGGCAGAGAGACATTCAGTGACACGGACCAGCACAGATGGTGACAAATCTGGGGACGATAGGTAAATTTGAGTATCGTCCGCGTACAGATGATACTGAAAACCAAAAGAGCTGCTAAGTTTGCCAAGAGAGGTGGTATATATTGAGAAAAGCAGAGGACCTAATACTGAACCTTGTGGTACTCCAACTGATAGAGGTAGCGAAGTGGAGGTAGAATCAGAAAAGCGAACAGTGAAAGAGCGATTAGATAGGTAAGATGAGAACCAAGAAAGGGCTGTGTCTTGAAGACCTATGGATTGTAGTGTTTGTATGAGAAGAGAGTGGTCAACAGTGTCAAAGGCAGCTGAGAGATCTAGAAAAATTAGAAGTGAATAATGGCCTTTAGCCTTGGCAGTGACCAGATCATTTACTACCTTAGCCAGTGCTGTCTCAGTGGAGTGTTGGGAACGAAAGCCTGACTGAAGTGGATCCAATAAGTTGTGGATGTTAAGAAAGTGTGTGAGGCGAGTGTAGGCAAGTCTCTCCAGTAGCTTGGAGGGGCAAGGTAGCTGGGAGATAGGACGGTAATTTGAGAGAGAGTTAGGGTCAGAATTTTGTTTTTTCAAAATGGGAGTGATCACTGTATGCTTGAACAGTGATTGAAAGATACCAGTAGAGAAAGAGAGATTACAGATTTTAGTTAAGTGTGGAATGAACACAGGAGACAGAGCTTTACTGATTTGTGAGGGTATAGGATCAAGAGGAGATGTAGTAGAGTAGGAGGATGAGAAGAGTGTAGCTACTTCATCTTCATTAGTGGGGTCAAATGATGAGAACGTGCCATTGGGTTCAGGTAGGGAATTGAACAAGACCCTGGCTGAGGAAGTGCATACCATTTCATTTCGGATATTATCAATCTTGTTTTTGAAATAGGAAGCAAGATCTTGTGCACTGATAGTAGCAGGTGGGTTGGGCGATGGAGGGTTAAGAAGTGATTTAAATGTATTAAAAAGTCGCTTGGGGTTAGAGGCTTGGGCAGAGATAACAGATTGGAAATATATCTGTTTGGCATTATCCAGTGCATTACGATAAGAGTGGTAGATCATCTTATATGTGAGGAAGTCACTTGGAGTATGAGACTTTTGCCACTGACGTTCTACTTTACGTGAGTTTTTGTAGGTGTCTTGTGAATTTGGAATGCCATGTCTGATGTCTAAGTCTACGCGGAATGTGATGGGTAGCTGGAGCTACTTCATCAAGGGCTAGTTCTAGGGTCTGAATGATTGTTGCAGAGAGGTGGATAGTTGTTCAAAATTAATAGCATTAATATCTCTGCAGGTTTGAGGAGGTTTGGTTGATTTGCTTGGCATTGAGGCTGATGTAATGGAGGAGAGTGTGCAGGTGATAAGGTTATGATCTGAGAGAGGGAAAGGAGAATTAGTGAAATCAGAGACTGAGCATAGTCTGGTAAATACAAGATCAAGGCAGTGGCCATCTTGATGAGTAGAGGAGTCAGTCCATTGGGAGAGGCCAAGAGAGGATGTTAAGGAGAGAAGTTTGGAGGCATGATGGGATTGTGGACTGTCAATGGGGATATTGAAATAGGAAGTGAGGGAGCCACATTTACCACATGGCTTTCATCCATGAGTAGTCCACTGATCCAAACACCACTATTCTGCTACAGCCCATCAGCCTAGTCCACGGGTCCTGACTCGGCTCTAAAATTCCTAACCGTGGCAATTATAGGCATACCCTGCAGGCATACCCAGTGTGGATCAGTGGATTCATGCACAGTGGTTAGGTCAGTGAAGTCACATAAATCTAATTGACTGAACTCTTCCACCGGTAATTTGTGCCTTTATACCATTGCTACAAAAAACCTAATCCTAAGAACCCAGTACACTATAAGCGATCTAAGATACAAACCTGAGGGAAAAGGATGCAGTCTGTATTTGATGGGTCTGATAGGAATGACCAGCTCCATAAATCATGCGACTTTATAAAATTCCTTTGTGAAAAGAAAAACAGCGGGTGCTGTTGATGGCAGCCTGAATTCACAAGTGCTTGCAGCCTCATAGGGGGAGGAGTTTGGTAGTCTATGTGCTGCGTGGGGTGCTGTTTGTCCCAGGGTGCAATGGCCATGACACTTTTAACTGGCAGGGACACGTGGAAGGCTTTGCTGAAGCTGGGAAGGCTGTTGCTGGGTTCCCATTGCCGGCATTGGGACTCTAGATGGCATAAGTGATATCATGCCAAACAGCTGTAATCTTAGTTTACCACCTTTTGTTAAATACTGAAAGGAGGACATAACCCTGTAGCGAGTGCTAAGGGGTTATGTTCATTGTTAAATGGAGACCCAAATATGGAAATCGATAGTCAATTTACGTATATTTTTAAACTATAACTGCATAACAAGTTTTTTAACCTTCCGTGAACCAGGAGGAAAAAAATCAACATGACGAGCTATGTGGGGTATCTCATACCCCATACACCATAAGTAAACTAATTTAGTGCGACACTAATTCCAACTGTCATAACATCAATTCTTGTCCCTTAAGGTGTAAAGATATTAATAGTTGATGTAAATGGTATCCACTGTCTCTACGCAGAGAAGGAAGCCATTGTGTGGACTGAATGAATATTCACCATATCAATTCACTATAAACTAGTGCTATCATTGAGGCATGAGGTACTTTAATATAATTAATTATAATATCAATAATATCTAATGATAATTAATATCATTAGATGCTCAAATGGCGCTTAGTGCATCTTTACATGCCACCATCGGTCGCACCAACGAAACCAGCCCTGTGCAAGGTGCAGATTATCCACCAGAGTATAGCTTCCAATGTGAATAATTATGCATCTGATTTCGCAACCACTTTAGTGAAACACCCGCAATACTTCCTCTATAGCCACCAGCCAGGAATCCCCAGCACATTTCCAATACATTTCTAATGCTGCGCATCTCTATTGTGACTGCGGCTTTGTGCGCCGTGCACACTGTGCGACTTTTTAGCAGCTTAAACAAATGTGCAGTGTCAAAAAATTGCTCAATTTCGTGAACACTGGCATCTTATGCGACTCAGCATCATTCCCAATAGCTCAGTGAAATGGACTGTTTTCTGCAAAACTCAATTTTTGGGATAATATCGCTCATTCCTATCTCGAAGTCTATGGGATATATTTACTAAAGTCATGACCAGGGCTGTGAGGGGTCAGGGTCAGTGGCACTTACCTGTCCGGACGCTCTGGCAGGGTCCTTCTGGTGGGGGCGCGGGTACATGGAGGTCCGCGCTGCATGCTACAGGAATCTGGAGACATAGGACCTTATTCAGAGGCAGCCGTACGGTCTACGACCGCACGGCCGCCTCGATGTTTGGCCAGTGCGCATGCGCACTGGGGAGCCGGCTCCCTCGTGCGCATGCGTGAGACCCGCTACGACCAACAGCGTTGGTCGTAGCGGGTCTCTTTCCAAAGGGAAAATCAACATCGACAGCTCGCCCCATTTGGAAGGCGGGCCGGGGGGGTGGCAGCCCAAACTGAGGCGTTCCCATGGGAACGCCTACCGTTTGGGGGAGGCCCCACTGACATCACAAGTGATGTCAGTGGAGAGCTTCCTGCTCTGACTGAGCCAGAAGCTCTCCGGGGCTTACGACAAGTGAGACCCTACCCTAGGGTCTTGTCGTAAGCCCCGATGGCCGTGATGGTCTCTGACCATCGCAACCATCACCTGAGCGGTCATTAGAGCTGTGGGTGTAAACCCACAGCCTAACGACCGAAACAGAGGCGGCCGGTCAGGATGCAAGCGGCCGCCCAGTTTCTGAGCGACCGCTTGCATCCTCTGACCACCTCTGAATGAGGTCCATAGTGTCTGGGCTGCTCGTGTGAGTGTTGCACACCTTGGTAGCGCTGTAGCGCGACATGGGTACCGCCATCGTGGATGTGGTCAGGTGACTTCTTTCGTACAATCCATTCAGAGCATTCCTGGGAGCCCTGGCAAACGTTGTCACTTCCTCCGGGTACTTAAGGGCTGAACTGCAGTTCTACTGTGCCAGTGCAACGTTATTCCCAGCCTAGCTGGGTGTTAGTTCTCTGAGCTCCTTGCTATACCTTTTTCCTGCTGAGTCTCACATATATGTATATTGCTCCAGGTTCCAGCCTCCTAGACAATCTGCATACCAGCGGCGGTACTCCCTGCTACCACCCTCAGAGGGAGCCCTGCTTAACTATTAGGTTTGTGATCCTCCCTGACTTCCCAGTTACCTGCTGTGTGTATCTGCAGTCCGTTCCGAATGTATCTCTCCATCAGTATCACTTCTCTGTCAGGGGGCCATCCATGAGCAATACACATCTCAGGCCTGCGTCCTTTCAATACCAGATGTCTGCCCTTATAACCTCTCCTGGATCCACCCCTGGTTCATCCCCACAAGTACCTAATCCTCTTGTGACAGTGGGTTTTTAGCAGTGGAGATGTTGCCCATAGCAACCAATCAAATTCTAGCTATTATCTTCTAGAAGGTGCTAGATACAGTCAGGTCCATAAATATTGGGACATTGACAGAATTTTCATATTTTGTCCTCTATTCACCACCACAATGGCTTTGAAATGAAACAAACAAGATGTGATTTAACTGCAGACTTTCAGATTCAAATTTGAGGGTAATTACATCCAAATCAGGTGAACGGTGTAGGAATTACAATGGTTTCTATATGTGCCTTCCACTTTTTAAGGGGCCAAAAGTAATGGGACAAACTAAACAATCCTAAATCTAACTATCACTTTTTAATACTTTGTTGCAAATCCTTTGCAGGCAATTACAGCCTGAAGTCTGGAACGCATAGACATCACCAGACGCTGCGTTTCATCCCTGGTGATGCTCTGCCAGGCCTCTACTGCAAATGTCTTCAGTTCCTGCTTGCTCTTGGGGCATTTTCCCTTCAGTTTTGTCTTCATCAAGTGAAATGCATGCTCAATCGGATTCAGGTCAGGGGATTGACTTGGCCATTGCATAACATTCCACTTTTTAGCCTTAAAAAACTCTTTGGTTGCTTTTGCAGTATGCTTCGGGTCATTGACCATCTGTACTGTGAAGCGCTGTCCAATGAGTTCTGAAGCATTTGACTGAATATGAGCATATAATATTGCCTGAAACACTTCAGAATTCATACTGCTGCTTTTGTCTGCAGTCACATCATCAATAAATACAAGTGAACCAGTTCCATTGGCAGCCATACATGCCCACACCATGACACTACCACCACCATGCTTCACTGATGAGGTTGTATGTTTTGGATCATGAGCAGTTCCTTTCCTTCTCTTCTCTTCCCATCACTCTGGTACAAGTTGATCTTTGTCTCATTTGTCAATAGGATGTTGTTCCAGAACTGTAATGGCTTTTTCAGATGTTGTTTGGCAAACTCTAATCTGGTCTTCCTGTTTTTGTGGCTCACCAATGGTTTGCATCTTGTGCTGAACCCTCTATATTCACTCTTGTGAAGTCTTCTCTTGATTGTTGACTTTGACACATATACTGTACACCTACATCCTGGAGAGTGTTCTTGATTTGGCCACCTGTAGAGGGGTTTTTCTTCACCAGGGAAATAATTCTTCTGTCATCCACCACAGTTGTTTTCCGTTGTCTTCCGGGTCTTTTGGTGTTGCTGAGCTCTCCGGTGCGTTCTTTCTTTTTAAGAATGTTCCAAACAGTTGATTTGGCCACACCTTATGTTTTTGCTATCTCTCTGATGGGTTTGTTTTGATTTTTCAGCCTAATGGTGGCTTGCTTCACTGATAGTGACAGCTCTTTGGATCTCATATTGAGAGTTGACAGCAACTGATTCCAAATGCAAATGTCACACCTAGAATCAACTCCAGACCTTTTACCTGCTTAATTGATAATGAAATAACGAGGGAATAGCCCACACCTGTCCATGAAATAGCTTTTGAGTTGATAGTCCCATTACTTTTGGCCCCTTAAAAAGTGGGAGGCACATATTGAAACTGTTGTAATTCCTACACCGTTCTCCCGATTTGGATGTAATTACCCTTAAATTAAATCTGAAAGTCTGCAGTTAAAGAACATCTTGTTTGTTTCATTTCAAAGCCATTGTGGTGGTGAATAGAGGACAAAATCTGAAAATTCTGTCAATGTCCCAATATTTATGGACCTGACTGTAAATGTTAAGATTGGTTGCTATGGGCAACATCTCCACTTCTAAAAACTTGCACTTTAGTAAATATACCCCTATGACTGATCCACCCACTGTCCAACTAAAATGTCTGCATATTCTCAAAACTGCCATCCTCCTCCTCATCAACACCATATTACTGCACAACAGCAGGTGTAAAACACTAAATGAACAACCTGCAAAAATGTAACTGGTGTCTATAATATTACAGATCAACCAGTTCAGTGACTTTTCAGGAAGTTTCCTGCATTGTTTCCAAAAAGAAAACAATGTGAGTCAACCACTGGCAAACTACTTCTGGCTACGCCTTGTCATATATTCTGTATGATATGTGGTATATAATTCTCTCTGTCTCATGGATTATATTGCATTGCTGTCAACTTGGACAGCATAAATGGCATAACGTAAATATCAATAGATCCCTAGATGGTACCAGTAGATTATTCACAATACTACCTGAAAACATGCTCATCTGGACAAGCCGTAAAACAAAAAAACAAAAAAAATCTAAATTTGAAACAATAAATTCATTAAATCTGCAGTTGTGATCATAGCTCTTTCACTGCTATATATCCATCCTCACAACATCAAATAAACTACCTAACAGACACATAGACATAATCTAATCTAATAACCTATTACCTAACTCTTCAATACATTATCTTACAATTTGACAGTGCATTCACATTGATTAAAACTGCTTGCAGTACAGTTACTTGTTTGTACGTGTGCTTAACAAATCTTCAGTAAGACAGTACAACTGCTGTAGAAAGCCAAAATCCATAATTTACAGAAGCCTCTGACTCCTTGAATTAATTGTTGCCATTATTTAAAGTAACATTTAGTTTAAAGCAGCAATATTCTGGTATTTTGTTATTTAATTTTTTTTTGACAATTGACAAGTTGATAGTGTGTAATACAAGATATTTTTTTATTATTTTGTGCTCTGCTTGTTGAAAAATACATTGTTACAAACATACATGAAGAAGGCAATATATGTTCTCTAGGTTTCTATGGGGGTGATTCAATTCAGCTCAATACTGAACAGTCCTAGGAAGGAGTTTCCAGAGCTACTCAATTGACCGGGCTGTTAAGCCAGACGAGAACCACTTAAGTCAGGGAAAGTCCTCACCTTAAGCTAGGTGTTTAGTCACGGTAACAGGCATTCTCCAACTAAAGTGCCGGCACAGTAGGATTTCTGCTCGCACCACAGGAGGGTGCAAGCAGAGATCGTATGGTAGAACTTAACAGTGTGGTCATTTGAATAAGCCGGGAACTCCTTCCTTGGGCTTTTCAGCATTGCGCTGAATTGAATCACCCCCAATGGGGCTGCAATATTGTCTAATGTATGAAGCTCCAAAAGGTCAGCTTGTCTCCCTATAGATAATGCCTTCTTTTGATGGTTATGGCCATTGCAGTTTTATGTTACAAGTTCACACTTTGTTTGTGGAGAGAGATATCTTGGATCTCTCTCTGGCAATGGCATTTGCCATGCAACCTGATGGCAGCGCAGCATACTGCCACAGTTTGAGGGGTCCATCAATGGTTCTCACTTCAATTCCAGTTGGTAGAGTCTCAGGAAATAGTTCCCTGTTCCATCCATGCAGCACAGAGTGTGCTCAGAATCCCACCAAACCGTATCTGGAAGGAAAGACAAGGAAGGTGTACTGTACCTCCTCTTTGATGACCTAATGGCCTACTCAACTGATACGAGTAGGAAGAAACACTGCACTGTTGACCTTAGATCTCGTGTTTTCATTTATTTATAAGGATCACTCGTGCCTGAAAGGAAAAGGGGACAGAAAGGAACAGAACAGACACAAGAGGCTTTTACCAAAACTATTCTTGTCACCCTGACTCCTTTGATTCTTACAGAGCCCTGTAAGGAGACAACAAAAGCTACTGCACTGCACTTAGTGACTCTATGGGTTTATCTTGCATCACACTGTAGGGTCATAACTCTAACGGATTCCTGTGAGCACAAGCCTATTGCCTGATGTTGGTACAGTACTGTATGTCTCAAATGCTTAATGACTGACCTTAAACTGACCTCACCTGAACTTAAATTACTCTAATGCGCCTAGCACCCAAACTTAAACTCCCCCCATCAGCCTTGCACCCGAACATCCATTTGTCTAGGGGAAAGGTATTAGATATAGGTCACAAGTGCCCTGGTTTGGTGGGAGAGGCTGCAGTGAGATGTTTCAATGAACACTTTGCTTCTCTCCAATGCAAGCCTCTCTAGTCCTCAGATTCCCTCCTTTTCTCTCAGAGACTGCCACCATCCACAATGTTCTACCACAACTTCCGGTGCTTTGCCATTTTTCACACCATCTTCTGATTTGAGTTTGCCTTCTTCTTGCCTCTTCTGCAGCTGCCAGAACTCTTCTTCTCTCTTTTCTGTCAGATTGACTGAGCCTCTCATGTGGCATCTAATATAAGGTGCCACGAGAGGACTGAGCTATGATGCAACAAGCCACAATTGGCTCCCTGTTGAAGCTCCAGTTTTGCCAACTGGCCACGAGTGGCTCACAGTTGGAACCAAATTCCGTTTGCCACCCATTGGTGGAACTTGAATCCCTTCTGTTTATATATAAAGCAATAGGCGCTGAGGCTGTAGATGACAATGCAGTATCTTTAGGAGAATCAATGGGTTCATTTAAGTTAAGAAATGTGAAAAGATGGAATTTAAAATAGCTCCCAATGAGTTTCTACCTATCAGTAAGGAAAATGTAACAAAAATGGTTGAACAGAAACAAAGCCTTGCTAGTCACCTTTTTCTCCATCTGTGTCATACACGCATTTAAATCTTAAACTTGTCATTTGTCATATGGTTATGGGTCAAAGGTCAATAGAACAGAATTTTAATAAGTGCATCTGAAATGAGTAATGCTTGCCGGCCTCCCTAAGTGCATATTTATCAAACGGAACTGTTCCTCTGTGCGCTCAGGAGAAGTAATTTCGCTCTCCAATTTTATACCTGATAGTCAGTGGCAGGGGGGGACACTGACAATTTGACGGATGGACTTAGCCTGTTTTATATATATATATATATATCTATATATATATATATATGTACATATGTATATATATATATATATATATATATATACATGACTAAAGTGAATAGAAGTCTGACATTCTCCTCTTTTTGTTATTCTGTAATATTTATGGAAAACATTTTTAATTCTTAAATAATGCATTAGGTATTTGTTTTATGTTACGGTTCCTTGTGCAATCATAGTAAAGTAATTATGATTTGAGATTTAAAATGCAGATGTCCTGTTTACATTACTGCCCCTTACATAGACCTCACAGATCTGTCAAACATTTGTTGATGTCCTGTCACGATGACTGTCAATGCCAGCACTCCTTTCATCAAGAGCCTGTCACTTCTTTCCTTTTCATAGCCACCTTATCGCACTGAGGGTCATGTGTGAACAATACAAGTCTTTTTGTATTCCCCGAAGCATCCCTTGTAGGTGTGGTGCATGTGCATCACTAGATTGAAATATTTTTTTTTGTTATGTTTCTCTCCCCAAATGGTAGATTTTATTGCACAAATGCATATTAAAGAGCCTGCTCACATTCCAAATTGAGTAGGAGGGCCGAAATGGAATAGCCTGTGAGTTGCGGCAAGTGCCGAGATTTTGACGATTTAGTCAAAAAATGTAACGTGGAACATTTTTCAAAGACAATAAAATAAAATTGCTGCTTTAAACCGTACATGAAAATCTTGGCACATGCCTTATTTATAGGATATTCTTGTTCATTAGGCCCATAGTGTGGTCATCATTTGTGTGTTTGTAGTGCATGATGGGAATGCGCAGGCAGGTAACAGAAAAGAGTCACTTCAAAGTCCAGCCTATTACCACCTTAATTAATTAGAATTTTTTATTTCTCCCCCCCACCCCCACCCACAGTACTGGTGGTTCTCGCTAACCTAGTAACCGTTCCCTCAAAGTGCAATTTTCACTGTTTGAAAATTGATCAGAATTTCTTTCACTTTGAAATCATTATTGTACATTTGGTACATTTCTGTGGCTAGCCTGTATCAACAAATAAAAGTAATATCTGCTCTGTCCATCTCCTCAACAGGAAAAATGTTGGTCATCTAACATATACTTTCTAAAATAAACATAAGGCCAATAACTTATTACAAACTTAAAGTGGCCATAAAATAATATATCCTAAAAGTGGCTTGATGTGAAAAATTGTAAGTAGTCGGTGTCAAGTTGACACGAGGCAACTTAAAGGTGTGATTGACCCAGAGGTGGGAGTAACCAGCATGCAATGGGTATAGCTATTGCTTTAGACAGAGTTAGGATGTTCTTCAAACACACAGGCAACACTTTGGCACCCCCTTAAAACAGAGCAGTGTGAAGAGGGAAATACCTCCCACGTGTTCTTATAGACGGGACAGTGCCAACATTTTTGAAAAGGTGGGTAGACTCTCTACAACATGTTCTTATAGTTTACTCTAGGTGCTGTTGTTTTAAGCTTATTTGGATGGATCCTGGAATGTTGGGGACTTTTTTGGAAAAGGGATGTATTATATTCACCACCAGGAATGCCAAGAAAGTAATAAACACTCTTGGCCCCCAACCAGCTCCAACATTAAATTAATAGCATTAACATTTTTTTAAAAATAGGCCAATTTATCCTAATGACATAGAATATTATTAGCAGTCAATACCTCCAAGGTTACACCAATGCTATCCCACACATTACAGCAATACACATTACAGCAATTAGTATATCACCAACACATCCCAGCAATATCTACAGCTCCCCCACATTATGCCAATATCACTGCACATTACAGCAATCAACCCTACAGTACACCAATACACCCAATGCCACCCTCACAACAATACCCCCCTCTAGAGTAATACCCCACTACCACACTACTACAATGCCATTACCACCACCCCAACACTACTCCACTACACCCACTGCTATGTTCACTACTGATAGCATAGGGCCTATAGACAATCAGACCCTGCATATAATACATTGAAAGGAGCAAAGATTCATTTCATTTCAGCTCTCAGCCTGTATTATTCCAATACTTCATAAGGTGCTGGATCCCGATATTAAGCTTAACAAGTTTTGTTCAATCGTTATTTTCTAGGGAAAGAAATGACAATTTAGCTTGATTTATTCAATAATTTCAGGTAAGTATTTTAAGGTATCTTTGAAAAGGACCATAGCAGGGGCAAATGCAGGATTTTTCAGGGGGGGCTTAGAGGATATTATATATATATATATAAATTAAAAAGATGAATGACACTCTTAGACTGGTATAATGAAAATGTCAGAGACTCAACTGGTGCAGAAAATCAACATTTCAGCGACAAGTGCTCTTATCAAGTCCAGGAGTGCCATTCATCTTTTTCACTTGTTTATGCTATCTCTGGAAGGAGCACCCTGGCATGTTGTGACAGTTGTGAGTGAGTGCCAGACCACGTAAGACTTATCTGTATATATATATATATATATATATATATATATACACACACACATATATGTCACACAAACATTACACACATACACACACATATACTTACCGAGCAGCAGCTGCTGGTTGGAGATGGAGACGGGACCAGGCGCCATGTCAATAAGCCAAATTATGCAATTCTGATTATATTGCATCATATTGGCTCCGCCTCCTCCCCAGTGACCCGCGAATCACGGCAATTTGACGCGAGGGGTGGGGCTTAATAACATGGTGGTGCTTGCATTCCCCTTTGTCAAGGGGGGTTTCTGGGTACTCAGAACCCCCCCTCCCCGCATGCGCTACTGCATAGCAAATAGTACAATCATTATTCAAAACTTAAGTTAACTGGTTATAAGTACACACACATATGTTGGACACATGTAAATACTGACTTCTGCACATCCCCAAAGCAACCAAAGGCCGCAAAATTCCCTTATAGATGTGGATAAGTTTGTTTTGGGGCATGTTAGTAAATGTGGTTGTAAGATGATCTCTGTGAGGGGAATTCAGTTGTTTTTTAGGCAGCAATAATTAATGGACGCCCAATAGAGCCATTCAGTTGTTGTGGGCTCCCATTAATTTTTGCGCTTGCCACGCCCAAAAGCAACGGGTTTACCTGCTTAAAGTGGCTAAACCCATCTAAAGTCCAAACCACTGACTTTTTGCACATTTCAGCTTTCCACCTTAGGAGGCTGCGAGCAGACATGTTGGCACTGACGGTTCTCAATTGAATTGTTACGTTATTTAAGGCGCCCGAAAAACTACTGAATTTCCCCTATGCACCTATCCAGCCGCACAAACATGCCCCATTGAAATCAGAAATTATTCGGATCTCGCCCCCAATTGTGTGCACCCACATGATCTTGGCTGTTAGACACTGAGATGGGACCTTAACATGTGATAAGTTACAATTAATAAATTAGCTACATTTTCAACAACAATTATCTTAAGTGGAGATGAGTTCTGGATTAAACCACTCATTTGAGAATCTGAGAGATGTCAATCTAATTGAACAGACAATATAGGCATAAATGGTCATTGCATTATTTTTCCCTCTCTTTAAGAGGTATGCAGTCGGGAAGCTGGCGGACCTAATCCCGACAGCCGGCTTCCCGTCTGTCATATCCCGGCAAGGGTCTAAAGAGAGGCGTTGCTATGCCGACGCCTGTCATTAGACATACGCCGGGAGCCCGATGCCCGGCATCCCGATCGAAGGGACGCCGGGCGCTGATGAACAGATAGCCGCGGGGCAGGAGGGTTAAGTTTAGGGTTCCCGGGGGGGACTTAAGGTTAGGCACCCCCCTGGGTGGTTAGGTTTAGGCTAGGGGAATGGTGGGTTAGCGTTAGGCACCCCCGGGGGAGACTTAGGGTTAGGCACCCCCCCCGGGGAATTAGGTTTAGGTAGCGGGAAAGGGGGGGTTAGGTTAAGGCACTTAGAGGGGGATTAGGGTTAGACACCCCTAAGGGAGGGTTAGGGTTAGGGGGTAGAAATAGGTTAGTATATACTTACCTTTGACGATTGGGATTTCCTCCTCTGCCGGGATGCCGCTGTCGGGATTCCAACCGCCGGGCATGGGTCTGGCGGTAAATCATACCGATCCCTGTTTAAGAAGTCCTTTTTCCCTGGCATCGATAAAGCAATTGCTGCAAAAGTATAGAATTGCTGTAATGCTACTTCCATCATCGTTAATGAGCTACATTTTCAGATATTACTAATTTCCCCAGCAAACGAAATATGAAATCATTAAGTCCCCTAGTGATAGACGATTCGTAAAAGCATTACATATGTATAAAGTAACAGCTTGGCTCCCTCAAAGGATTTGCACAAATGCTATGTGCAATTTGGTATATTCTTTGAGGTTTAACAAAACAAATGATGTGTGCAGAGTATAGTCATATTTCATATCCAGCTGGGCAAACCATTAAATATGCACCTGTAATAGGGTAATGAGAAAAATGTCCCTTCAGATTTTTCAGCAAGTGACTTAAGGAAGCTCCCTACTGAACTTGCAAAGAGCAGGCGATCTCCAGAGACAAGTGGGATTTTGAGCACTTTCATTAAAAATTGAAAAGGAAAAGTATCTTTGATGAAGTCGTTTGGAATCCTGCAACTAGCGTTCAGGTCGTACAAATGTCATATCATATAAATTTTAAAATATTTTTAAATCTCCACTGATATTATGCTTATTGCATGGGTAACATGTTGCATTAAGAAAACAAGCAAAGCTAAACACAAATACTATATTGCACTGTATTGAATTGTATCATCATTTATTGCATTTTTTGTTTAATCCTTGTGGAGCTGGGAATAAAATATTCACAGTTGTGCAGCATAACTTTCTTGTTTTACCATCTTCTTCTATGTTATAATTATACTTTATTTATGGTCTACCAATATATTCCACAACTCTGTATAGTGGTGGCAAAGCAAATACTAGCTGATAATAATGATAAAGTATATCGTAATATTCTCAAGAATATTATATATATTTACAGTAGGTATACAGGAGTTCAACTTCATATATACCTCCCAACTGTCCCTTGACAGTCCCTAGTAGCGGACCTTGAACAAGGTAAGGTTTTAAGTTAAAATGAGTGGTGTTTGGTAAAGGATTTGGGCAGGGTTTGGACATATCATGATTATCCCAGCATTGAACTAAATGTAACTCGCAGGGACAGCAGTAGTGATAACCACTGTGCCTGCGAGTTACATCCCGGTGGTATGGGAGTGGTACTCTGTGAAATCTCCTGCATTAGGCTGTTGTTACATAGCCGGGATGCATAAAATGATGCAACAGCTGTAGGTTCTGCATAGTTTATGAACGAATGGCTTGATAAATAGGCCCTTAAATATTGGGAGGTATGGTCCATATCAAAGCAAGTTTTAAGGCACTCCAAATTGTAGTTACATATGTTCTAAAGTATCTATCTCAGGATTTATAGTCATCTCCAACCCTGGTCACTGTTAGTGTGATGAATGTCAAACACAGGGGCGTAACCAAAGGTATGGGGGCCACATAGCAATATTTCCCCAGGGTCCCCATAGGTCTACTTATACAGTGCCCCTGTAATGCAATACCCCCTGTAGTTGTGCCCTTTATGCAGTGCACATTATACAATGCCCCCTGTAGTTGTGCCCATTATGCAGTACCCCCTGTAGTTGTGCCCATTATGCAATGCCCCCCGTAGTTTTGCCATTAGGCAATGCCCCCAGTAGTGCCCATTATGCAGTGCCCCAGTAATACCCCTTATGCAGTGCCCCCAGTAATGCCCCTAGTAGTGCCCCTTATACTCTGCCCACAGTAATGCCCCTAGTAGTGCCCCTTATGCTGTGGCTCCCCTCCCCTGTGTAGTACACACCTCTTGCTGTCAGTTCTCTGCGGTAGATGCTGCTGCTGACTGGATCTAACTAGATCCAGCAGCAGGCGCAGGCTCCTCTCATCGCGGGTAATGAGGGTGACGTCATGACATCACCAGCGCACCCGCGCAAGGGCACAGAGAGGGGGGGAGTGGGTACTATTTGCCAGGGTTTCCTGAGGGGCCCGGCGCCACCCCCACTCCCTTCTCCCTCCCTTACAGCAGCCCAGCACACAGCGTGTGCTGAACTGCAATGGGAGATGCTCGTGGCTGCTGAGCAGCAGTCTCCTATGCCTGTGGAGGGGAGCAATCTCACTGATCATACCCCCCCTGGCTTTGCGCCACGCTGAGGGGCTCACAGCGTGAAGTGTTGTTGTTTTTTTCTCAAGGGACCAGCGTTCCCAGCTGCATCAGCAACTTGGCTGCCCATGCTACAGAGGGGGATGCTTGCTGGGCTGGCGGGCCCCCTAAGCCGCCGGGCCCCAAAACAGGTGCACCCCCTGCACCCTCTATAGTTACACCACTGGTCAAACAGACTCAATCCCAAAAGATTCTAATGGAGACTATTAGGGTTAGGCACTAGGGGGAGGGTTAGGCTGTGGTAGGGTACGGTTAGGGGTAGATTGAGGTAGGGAACGATTAGTATTAGGCTGCAGAAGGGGTGGGTTAGAGTTAGGCTGCGGCAAAGGTGGGTTAGGGTTAGTATTGGGGTTAGGGTTAGGCACTAAGGGGACAGTTAGGATTGGGCTGCGGGAGGGGTGGGTTAGTGTGAGGCTGCAGGAGTGGTGGGTTAGGCTGTGGAAGGGGTGGCTTAGGGTTAGCTGTGGGAGGGGACAGTTAGGGTTAGGCTACGGGAGGGGTGGGTTAGGGTTAGGCTGTGGGAGGGGTGGGTTAGGGATAGTATTGGGGTTAGGGTTAGGCACTAAGGGGAGGGTTAGGGTTTGGCTTCAGTAGGGGACAGTTAGGATTGGGCTGCGGGAGGGGTGGGTTAGTGTGAGGCTGCAGGAGTGGTGGGTTAGGCTGTGGGAGGGGTGGCTTAGGGTTAGGCGGCGGAAGGGGTGGTTAGGGTGAGAATTGGGGTTAGAATACTTACCAAAATCCAATAGGATTTTGACTATCGGGATGCTGCTGTCCAGGGGCTGGCTGGCAACTTTTAGCCTGGGGGGCAAATGCATGCAGGCGGCCCTGGCAGAGGAGTAGCGTGTAGCCAGGGTGCCCGAAGAACGTGCGTGCTACGGCGCCGCCCCCCCTCAAGTGTTTCAGGGAGGAGGCGGGTCCATATGGGATTAATGTAAAAATAAAGATTAGGGGCAGCCCCCTGTCATAGTGCCCATATGCAGTGCCCCCGTGTGCCACAGGAGATAACACCCTTATGCAGGCCTCCAGTAGTGCCCCCAGTAGTGATCCCTCCCTATGCAGTGCCCCTTGTGCCCCCAGTAGTGGTCTCCCCTGTTCAGTGCCCCTTGTGCCCCCAGTAGTAGGCCCCTTATATAGTGCCCCCAATAGTGGTACCCCCTATGCAGTGCCCCCAGTAGCAGTCCACCCCCCCATGCAGTGACCCCAATAGTGGTAACCCTTATGCAATGTCCCTTAAATAGTGGCCCCAGGTGTAGTCTCCCCCCTATGCAGTACCCCCAGTATTGCCCTTTATATAGAGCCCCCAGCAGTGGTCCCTCACAGTGCCCCAGTGGTAGTCCCCTCCCCCTATGTAGTGCCCCTAGTAGTAGTCCCCTCCCCTTGTAGTGCCCCCAGTAGTAGTAGTAGTCCCCCCTTGTAGTTCCCCCAGTAGTAGTAGTCCCCCCCTTGTAGTGCCCCCAGTAGTAGTAGCCCCCCCCTTGTAGTGCCCCCATAGTAATCCACCCCCCTGGTAGTGTCCCCAGTAGTAATACCCGCTGGTAGTGCCACCATAGAAATACCCCCCTGGTAGTGTCCCCAGTAGTAATCCCCCCTGGTAGTGCCACCATAGAAATCCCCCCCTTGGTAGTGCCCCCATAGTAATCCCCCCCTTGGTAGTGCCCCCATAGTAATCCCCCCCTAGTAGAGAGAGACTTAATAAAAAAAAAAAAACCACTTACCTGAAACTCCCGCTCCTGGTCCCGACGCTTCCACCGGCTCCTCTGGCCGCTTTGCTTTATGGGAGAGATGTCGTCACTGTGGCGGGCTGGGCCGGGGGGCAGGGTGCCATGTGCCCCCCGAACCGCAGCGTCATGCTGGCCGCGGGCCGGTGCAGTCTGTGTCACATGTCACTGTGACATAGACTGCACCGCGTGTGTAGCGCTGACCGGACGGAGTCCGGTCAGCGCTACACAGCAGAAACACACAGCCGCCGGAGCCGGCAGCTCTGTGTTTGCTGTAATCAGCAGCCGCTGAGAGTCTGTCAGACTCTCATCGGCTGCCGCTGCTACCACTGCGGGAGCCATCTTCCGGCTCCTGCAGTGGGTAATGGGAGAGCCGTCGTCATGACGACGTCTCTCCCATAATGCAAAGCGGCTAGAGGAGCCGGTGGAAGCGTCGGGACCAGGAGCTGGAGTTTCAGGTAAGTTTTTTTTTTATTAAGTCTCTCTCTACTAGGGGGAGGATTACTATGGGGGCACTACCAAGGGGGGGGATTACTATGGGGGCTCTACCAAGGGGGGGATTACTATGGGGGCACTACCAAGGGGGGGGGATTACTATGGGGGCACTACCAGGGGGGGGATTACTATGGGGGCACTACCAGGGGAGGGATTTCTATGGTGGCACTACCAGGGGGAGATTACTACTGGGGGCACTACCAGGGGGGTGGATTACTATGGGGGCACTACAAGGGAGGGGACTACTACTACTGGGGGCACTACAAGGGGGGGACTACTACTACTGGGGGAACTACAAGGGGGGACTACTACTACTACTGTGGGCACTACAAGGGGAGGGGACTACTACTAGGTGCACTACATAGGGGGTGGGGACTACCACTGGGGGCACTGCGAGGGACCATTGCTGGGGGCTCTATATAAAGGGCAATACTGGGGGTACTGCATAGGGGGGAGACTACACCTGGGGCCACTATTTAAGGGACATTGCATAAGGGTTACCTCTATTGGGGGCACTGCATGGGGGGGTGGACTGCTACTGGGGGCACTGCATAGGGGGTACCACTATTGGGGGCACTATATAAGGGGCCTACTACTGGGGGCACAAGGGGCACTGAACAGGGGGGACCACTACTGGGGGCACAAGGGGCACTGCATAGGGGGGGATCACTACTGGGGGCACTACTGGAGGCCTGCATAAGGGTGTTATCTCCTGTGGCACACGGGGGCACTGCATATGGGCACTAAGACAGGGGGCTGCCCCTAATCTTTATTTTTACATTAATCTCATATGGACCCGCCTCCTCCCTGAAACACTTGAGGGGGGGCGGCACCGTAGCACGCACGTTCTTCGGGCACCCTGGCTACATGCTACTCCTCTGCCAGGGCCGCCTGCATGCATTTGCCCCCCAGGCTAAAAGTTGCCAGCCAGCCCCTGGCCACTGCCGCTGTCGGCATTCTGACCGTCGGCTCTGTGACCATCGGGAGCTTGTACCCAATCTTGTGGGACAGATCGGTGGACAATACATACAGCTGAATCTTCACATTCTGGTGAGAATCCTTTTGAGAAATGATTAGTTTGAAAGTTCAGACACTATGAAGCAGGTAGAACATTTTTTGCTTAAATAGGAAGCTAGATAATGTATTCTCAGTGCCACAGGTGATTTTATTTTTGATACAGCAACTCCTCCACAGAGACAACATCCTATGACAGTTTCTAGGAACATGTATTAAATTTGCCATGACATGCAGCCACACTGACAGAATTTGGTTGAGTGAGCTCAGAGGAGCCTCAGAGGTTACAACTTCTGTTTCATAAAGATGGTGAAACTCTAGCATTTGAATGGCAAATTATTATTTATTTTTTAGAAAAAGGCAATGTAGATCTGTTGTAATTCTTAATACTGAAAGCCTGCAAAGAGAAGTTGCTGCCAAAACTGATAGGTGAATTACTTGTGGCTATTAAACTAGGGATGATAATTTTATTTTGAGTAATAAATATTATGCTGTGACTACCATGAAAATAGAGCAACACTTTTTTAGACTGTAACCAAGCATCAAGGGAGCTGCTTCAAGGTGCCCAGAACACACTCCACTGCTGAATAACAAACATCAGGCTACACTAAACCTTATCAGTCCTGCTTTGCTCTCAGTACTACCTACTGTGTGTTCCTAAGCATCTTCAAGTGTACACATAGCAGAAATAGTAGAAATCATCATTGCTCATTGGCTGCTTAAAGAGCTTGTTCATCAGATCAGACAAACTAAACAATCACAAAGTGGACTCCATGCACTGGAAGGTTATTCATCAGATGTGCCCAATATTCTGTCTCTATGGGGTAAATTTACCAAAGTGAGAGTTTTTAGAAGTGAGTTTTAAAAGTGATGTTGCCCATAGCAACCAATCAGATTCTAGCTATTATCTTCTAGCAGGTGCTAGTTAAATGTTAAGTAGAATCTGATTGGTTGCTATGGGCAACATCACTTTTAAAACTCACTTCTAAAAACTCTCACTTTGGTAAATTTACCCCTAGATGTAATTTGCAACGCATCTTTTTTTCCCCCATATATTCATCAGATTATAGAGTAACTCCTATGTACATATAAATAAAGGTCTGAGTATCCCCCCAATTCTTACTCAGCACTAGCATTTTTATCCTATTTCCAGTTACCCAAAAATAAGGGTCAAAAATGATGTGGTGTCCTCCCTGATTTTCGGATAACCAGCACTAGGCATTGCCAGCCTAGGCTGATGGAGCCATAGAAGGGCAGTGTCAGGGGTGTATCTATAATGGGTGCAGGGTGTGCGGGGCCTGCGGGCCCCTGGGTCCAGGGGGGTCCCGCACCGCACACCCTGCAACCATAGTATTACTTACCTCTCCGGAGTCCCACGTCGGCGTGGGGGTCCGACGCTGTAAAAACGACGGGAAAATGGCCGCCGTGGCCATTTTCTTGTCATTTGCACATGCACAGTACAGGTAAAAATGTTTGCCGTGGCCATTTTTATGGTGACCTGTGCATACTCTATAGACTCTAGTGCCCAGAGTCTATAACTCCAGCTCTGGCCGCGCACAGCTCAGTGCGCTGCCGGCCACCGGACAGAGAGGAGGGGGCCCATGTCGGAGAATGCACACGGGCCCACTCCTCTCTAGAAATGCCCCTGGGCAGTGTGCCAAAAGCATGAGGGATATTGCCATATCCAATTCCCAGTGGGTACGGGGTAATAAATGTCTGAAAAACTGGTTTTAGAGAATTTGTCCTCGAGCACTAAAGGTACCAGAATGCCCTGGTCTATAGCCACCTGCACTGTGCCAGGGAAAAAAGCAATTAAAATCTAGCCAAAGGTTTAATTTAAAAACAAATAAGACTCTCTGAGAGATGACATTTTTTATTACCTTCCTTAAGTCTTCTTTTAATTCATTTGGGGTTGAAAAAAATCCTCACTAAAAATATAACAACTAAACCCCCTGCAGTCCCCCGAAATAATGAAAATACTGCAGTACGTCCTTAACTATTTCCTCGTATCCTCACCCAGTTCCTGACCTCAAGGGGTATATTTACTAAAGTTCGGGTTCTTAGAAGTAGAGTTATCGCCCATAGCAACCAATCAGATTCTAGCTATTATCTTCTAGTAGGTGCTACATAAGTGGAATGATGAATAATGATAAGTAGAATCTGTTTGGTTGATATGGGCAACAACTCCACTTCTAAAAACTTGCTCTTTAGTAAATATACCCAGAAGTGACCATATCAATGCTAATAATGAGAATAGGGCAGTAGTAGCTACAGATTATTGGATTTTAACAAGAAGACTTCAGGAAGGTAATAAAAAGTGGTTAGTCATTATTTATTAACTTTCTTTTAGTTAAAACTTTGTCTGTATATTTATCCAAGAGTGGGAAGACAAAAAAAAATGCCTTTAAATTTAGCTACAACTAAAATTAGGATCAACATTACTGTATTTTTCTTCCTTTGTTTTTAGTGGTGTCATTATTTTCCAATCATTTGTAAATAACATTTTTCTAAATGAAAAATAATCAATTTCCTTTTTTATTTATCAAAATGAAAAATAATCAACTTCCTTTTTTAGTGCACAAATGTGAAACAATATTGTAATTTGTGTAATAAAAATGGTCTATAGCCCTATGGTTTTTTGATATACATTTTTAACTTATAAAAGTGTTACAGTGGAATTATATTACCGAAAACACTGTTCATTTTATGTGTAATAATATGTTGAACATTAAGTTATATATTGGTGGGCATCTAAATGTTTGCCATAGTTATGGTAATTACCTGACCATGTGCATTTGTTGGCATATAGCCATTGTCGATACACCCAGAGGTGTAGCCTGGGGTTTTAGTGACTAGGGATGTGCGCGGACCCCCGTGTTTTGATTTTGGTTTTGGATCTGGATATGGTTTTGCAAAACCACCCTCAAGTGTTTTGGTTTTGGTTCTGGATTTTTAAAAAAAAAATAGATAAAAAGTCTTAAAAACAGCTAAAATCATGTCATTTATGCAATCCAAAACCCGAAATTCAGGTTCAAAATCCGAATTTCGAAAAACGCAAAAATATCAGGACCGCGACTCGGATTTACCCCAATCTCAGGAGATCAGAACCGTGACTCGGATTTACCCGGATTCACGAAATTCGGGTGCATTCTGAAGAACCAAACCACACATCTCTAAAGTGACCTGAGCAAATGTATGCTAATGGATGCTAGTGGTACCAGCTTTACTCAACTACTCCAATAAGGAAGGCGGGGGACCTTCCTTATTGGAGTGGTTGAGTAAAGCTGGTACCACTAGGGGTCACTATTATCAAACATTTTTCAGCATGCCCACCTGCTTACATTCCCCACTGCACATCAACATGCCCTTTTCACAGAGTATCCCCTACACAACGACATACCCTCCAAGCACAACAACATGACCCTCCCTTCTCATCAACATGCCCCATTGGCACACCATACATGCCTCCTCCTGCACAACAACATGCCCCCCCTGTACACCACACATACCCCCTTGGACAACAGCATGCCCCTTCATGCACTACAACAACATGCCTCCTCCTGCACAACAACATGCCCCCCCTGTACACCACACATACCCCCTTGGACAACAGCATGCCCCTTCATGCACTACAACAACATGCCTCCTCCTGCACACCAACTTGCAGCCTCCTGCACACCAACATGCACCTCTGCACAGCACACATGCCCCCCTCCTTCTGATTAGGAACTACTACACTAATTCCCTTCCTTGGCAATCTAGTGACAACTAGGGAGGGCCAAAATATGCACCCCAGAGGGTGCACCAGATGTTACCTACCTAACATCTCTATATCTGTGGGCAACACAACAATCAACCCTAACCCTCAAGCTCACTTACTAGGTCGGTGTCTCCCTTGACTCAGACCTATCCTTTGTTCCCCACACCCAATCTGAATCCAAATCCTGTTTCATACATCTAAAGCTGGGTACACACTGACAGATACATTGGCCGATCAATTAATCGGCCAATGTATCTGCTGCCCATCGGGCAGTGTGTACCCGCAATATGACGTTGAACGTCGGCGTTCACCGACATATCGCATTGGCTGTGCTGCACAGCTGATGGACAGATATGTCTGCAAACATATCTGTCCATCGGCAGGTGTGTAAGGGTGGTCTACAGACCGCCCGAACACACACAGCGGCAGCCGCAAGGAGGGGGGCGGGACACATCCTGCCTTCTGGGACACGCCCCCTGGTTGCCGGGACCCGCAGCAAGACACAGATGATGGCCATTCAGTGTGTATGAACGACCATCATCTGCAGATATATCTGCAGCTCACTCGATCTGCAGATATATCTGTCAGATGTGTACCCACCTTTAGAAACATTTCCAGAATACATAAGTATCTCACAGACAGCACTGCAAAACTGTTAAAGATTGCATCCATTGTCTTGTGCAATTACTATTGTAATAGCCTCTTTACTGGTGTTCTCCAAACCAGACTTTCACTCCTACAATCTACAGTACTTTGCAATGGCTAGACTGATTAGAAGAGTGTATTTTGTAGTTCATTAGTCATAGTCAAGTACTGACAGTCAGTATTGATAAATTTGCTATTTTGGCAAAAATAATGAGACATTTCCCCAGCTGTTTGAAGGGCATATACATTACTAGGCTTCAGAACACAAGTTTGAAGGATTCCCATTCCTCCTATTTTTTCCTAATCAAATATCAGCTTGTGGTCTCATTACACATCAGCTAGTGACCCATCCCTCTCCAGCCTGTACCCCATCAAGCAGCTGGTGCTTCTCACCCTGTTACCCACTATAACATACCACCCTTAGCCACGACATGCACATGATTGTATCCTCTTCCCACACTAGCCTGTGTGCCGAACACACAGCCAGTGACTACCAGTACCAACCACCCACTGTCTAAATTACACACCATACTGTGGTCCCATAACATTCTACCCTATGCCATCATCACACACAACTTTTTGTCCTCAAGTAACCATCAGTTTGATTTCTAATTACACACATGACTATATCCTCATCAGAAACCAGCCTATTACACACCCTATTACAATTACAATTATTGCCCTATTACAAACATGCATGTTTCCCTATTGCTCACCAGCCTGGGTCTCAATCACACCATCTTGTATCCTCATCATGCACCAGTCTGTGTTACCATAACATAAGGCATTATACCAACATTATACACCTGTCTAAGCCCCCATGACACATCAGCCTATCTCTAAAACAAAGCCAGCAGTACTTCAAAACACACATATATTTGTAAGAAATTGATTTTTGTTTTGGTAATTTATATTATGAGACTGAATTTATAGTCTGAATTCTGTTTGATGCGATTTTCCTTTTATTGTCTTACCTAGTTTATCTTTGGATTAAAGTAATGAGAATTACATGAATTTTTCACAGATAGTTAGTTCCACAGTCTAGTCAGCAGTGTATACTGTTTTTTTTGGCATACAGTACAATGAGCCACCTTTGTAAGTCGATTCACTACAACCAGTTGTCACCCATTTACAAAGGCGATAAATAAACCGTACACTCTATAGAAACTGAGGGTGAGATGAAATTGGGAGAGTATGGAGTAATCCCAATGGAACCTTGCTCTGGGAAGATGCTAGACATGTTAACATCTATTTTAAGTGTTTAATACCTGAAAGTACATGCTAACAATTCCTGAGTTTAATATACTCCTTATGGGGAGTTTTATCAAACCCTCTAAAAAGGGAAAGTGCAGTTGTTGCTCATAGATGCTAGGGGGTAAATTTACTAAAGTGAGAGTTTTTAGAAGTGAATTTTAAAAGTGATGTTACCCATAGCAACCAATCAGATTCTACTTAACATTTAACTAGCACCCTCTAGTAGACAATAGCTAGAATCTGATTGGTTGCTATGGGCAACATCACTTTTAAAACTCTCTTCTGAAAACTCTCACTTTAGTAAATTTACCCCTAGCTATCATTTTTCTAATACATTCTAGAATCTAATTAGTTGTCATGGGTAACACCTTCACTCTTCTTTGTTCGAAAGTGTGATCAATCACCCCCAATGCCCAGCAGTTCTGGAGGCACACTAATAGGTACAGATTTCAAGTTACGCTGAATATTTCCATTACACCCCTTGCATCAGTGACTGTGTATTATCTACTGTATTGTACTGTACTGTGTTACCCTGTACTGTCTTATTGTTGTGTCCTCTGTATGGCGTTGCGGACCACTTTTGGTGCCCCATAAATAAAGTTTAATAATAATAATAATAATAGCAGTGCATATAATTCCAGATTTATGTGACTAATAAGAACTATCACTGGATGGACAGAACCCTAAGCACATTGGATGGTCAGTAATTAATTCTTGCCAATATGCCAATATCAGAATTCTTTTCAGCCTAGGTTATTTGGTGAAAAAAAAATAGTCACTGGAATGCAATAGGGGCTTCAACTTCAACAATGAATGATAGTTTGGCATTGGGGCTGATATAAAAAAAATCTCATATCAAACAAAAGTGTCTAGTTGAAAATGCTACCGTAACTCCCCATTTTCTGGGTTATGTAATATGAACAATTATTATTACAGAAAAAGTTACTTTGAATTTCCAAAAGAATTTTGCAAAGCCAATAAACTGGAATAATGAATAATATTCCTTCATTAAATATTCATCCAGATATTCTCAACAGACTTTTAACTCTGGTTTAGATCAAGGATAAATCTGCCTAAACATTATTGATGATCCTGGTAACAGCTCATTGGGGCAGCTGAAAGGGAGACTTGTAGGTAACTGATTTAGTGATTTGTGTTACATTTTTTAACACAGGCATCTAAAAAGGCTCGGCATTGTCATGGTCATTTGTTCAAATCTCTAGAAGACACTTCAAAGAGCTGCTCGGCTTCAGAGACCAGAGCCTCTGTAAGACAGTTAAGCTTACAATACTCAGAGAGGAATCATACATTTCAAGTATCCCAGCTGATGAATGGTTATATTAGTAGATAGCCAAGCCATTCCTAAAATAATGGTAAATTTGGGTGAAGCAACTAAGAAAAACTTAGAGTTTCATGATGTCCTGACGCTGTAACTATTGGGAGCTGGGTGGTTTCATGAGTCACTGGCCCAGAAGACAAAGAAGGTCCATCAACAGCCTCCAAATGTACAAGAGCCTGTTTAATCCTTGATTCAGTGTAGTTATCATGCGCAAAGGTGACTGCCATGATATTGCTGCTAGCCCCGGAGTCAAGCTTGGTAAGACTGACAATTAGAGCAGACCTGAAAGAAAGTGTTCTTTAGAGAATACAATGGCATAGCTGAGGCAAGTAGTCTTCTATTTGAGCCAGGGGAATGAGTGATTGAGAGATGAGATTAGATTAGATTTACTTGGCAGGGCTCAATAAAACACATATTTTAATGATGTTAAAGCAATGGTTCGGTGGATCCTTTTTGGCCAGCTAATTACATTATGCCCCAGATCACCACAATATAACCACAATATAAACATCTTTCTGCAAAAACCTGAACCAACTTACTGTATCCACCGCAAAGACTCACACTATTTGGAATTTGCTGGTTTTTGCCCTATGGGATACAGACACCGTATTTTTTGAGGACTCCAATATTGCATACGGACTATGGCCCTCATTCAGAGGCGGTCGCAAGAAGCGATCGCTGTCTCTGAATGAGGGCGGCCGCTTCCTTTTTTTTAGTGCGGCCTCCTGGTCGCTAGCTAAGCTGTGGGTTACCACCCACAGCTTAGTGACCAACCAGGTTGATGGTCGCGATGGTGAACACTATTGCGACCATCGGGGCTTGCGACGAGACCCTAAGGTTGGGTCTCGGCAACCGCAAGCCCCAGGGAGCTTCCTGCTCTGATCGAGCAGGAAGCTCCCCACTGACATCACTGATGACGTCAGTGCAGCCGCCCACAAAATGGTAGGCGTTCCTTAAGGAACGCCTCCATTTTTGAAACCACCCTCCCGGCCCGCCTACAAAATGGGGCGAGCTGTGGATCGACATCGACAGCCGCCCTTTTGTATTGAGCTCCGGAGCAAGAAAGTTTCTCTCTTGCTCCGGGACTTGCGCACGAGCAGTGCAGCCGATGCGCGCGCGGGGCTAACCATCGACCAGGTTGCGAGCGCATCGGCACTTGTGACCGGGTCTGAATGAGACCCTATATGCTAAAAGGAACACCCCTCTATCGGTGAAAGGACTTGGTAATTATACATTTGCCAGACAGTCGCTCTATTCTCCCATTAAGAATGGTGCTCATTGATAATTGATCGGTGTATATTTGGTATCCGTAAGTGTTTGTAGGAACAAGCACATTTGTATAGACAGTAACGAGGGTGAGACTTACGCTCATTTAGAAATTGTTTTTATGCAATTGATTTTTATGTTATTTCTATGTTAAATATATTTTGGTTTTTTTATATTGACATCTGTGCATTATTTTTCATCATAGCGCTACTTCAATATTGAGTGTTTTTATGAAAAATAACATTGCCAACTAAAGGTTCCTAATAACTTCCTTTCTCTCATGGGGGTACTGTAAATATATGCAGGCATCGGTGAGTTCTCGACGTGTCTGGCAAATGTTTTAAAGGCACAATCATGTACTGTAAAATGCAAATCCAACCTGGTTTTGCCTTTTAAATGATTCCCTCTTAAAAATATCGGGCAGACTCGCCGGGAACTTGCCGATGCTTGCATCTCTCAGGCTTTTACATTTACCCCATAGTCTTCCTGAACACACTAAGATTATCAGGGGTCTCGACTTTGGCCAGTTTATCGATCTCTTGCTTTGAAAAACCCTGAAGAAACTCTCATCTTCAGCCAGCAAAATCACATGCAGTGTCAGCAATCGGACGATGGGATTCAGCAGTATAATGTACCACAGAACATTTGAAGATAAATGTTTTACTGATTTACCTGTGTATAGGAAAAAATCCCCGCTGAACTATAAAAGCATTGTCTGGCGGGAGACTTGTGCAGCAGCAGAATCATTATTTCTTAAAACTTGTTGCAAATAACTTGTTGTTCTTGCTGAGAGTTAACAAGTGCTTCTAGTTTCCTGATCATATTCGGATGAGCACAAGCAAAGTCTTGCGACTCTTTTATTTGTTTCTTAAGTGCACTTAGAGAACATCCCTTCGGCAGACTCCATGCTAGACTTCATGAGAATAAGGGGATAATGCTAGAACATGTTAGAAAGTCAGGGACTGAGTTTAGCGGCAGGGAATAGGCAAGGAGGTGTTCAACCGCCTGAATATCTCTGTTAGCAGAGCGGCGGCCCTGGATTCAAATCCTGACCAACAACTCTATGATGAAAGCTATATTGTACTTTACATGATATAGAACGCAACTACTTTTTGCCTCTTTTGAATATTCAAGTGTTTTACTTACTTTTGATTATGTACTTTCCAAAGACATTTACTGGATGTATGTCTGCATCTAATTTTGTTTTATGCTAAATTTAATTAAAAACTTAAATACTGTATAAGGCTATAGATTAGAGATGTGCGGGTCCGGATTTCTCAAATCCGAACACACCCGAAGTTAGGGGTTTCAAGTACCGGATCAAGGTTCCGATTCACTTTTGTGTCCCGGTTCGGATCTGTTGCTGATTTGGAACTCGGATTTAAAAACTGAACTTAGGTTTTGGATTCAGACACTTTTTTTATCGAATTTTATTAGTTTTTTAATGATTTTTATCCGAATCCAACACCAAAACACTTGAGGGTGGTTTTGCAAAACCAAAACATGAAGATGAATTCAGATCCAAAACCAAAACATGAGAGTCCGTGCATATCTCTACTATAGATGTGACAGTTATCGATTCTTGCTGATGAGACGCATTATGTTCCAAGCACTCTTATTGGTCAGATTCACGAGTCACTGAAATTTGAACAAAGGGCCTGATTCAGACCCACTCGCGAGCGGCTGTCCGCTCGCAAGTGGGTCGATGTTATGGACTGAGCATGCGCACGACGGAGGGAGCTCCGTCGTGCGCATGCGCCAGACGCGACGAGCGAAGGAAAGTCCTTCGCTCATTGTGTCCGATCAAAGGGGGCGTGCTGTCAATGTTGATTGACAGCACGCCCCCTTTGGTGGGCGTGCCGGGGGCGTGCCTCCCTGACGGGGGCGTTCCCACGGGAACGCCTCCCGTCAGAAGCCGGCCCACTGACATCACTAGTGATGTCAGTGGGAGTGATTTTGGCTCTGATAGAGCCAAAATCACTCCGGAGCTTGCGGTTGAAAACCTCAACCGCAGGCTCCGGCTCGCAAATTCGATGGTCGCGATGCAAATTCGATGGTCGCGATGGTCTCGACCATCGCGACCCTCACAATGCACGCTCGTATAGCCTGTGGGTGGTGACCCACAGCTATACGAGCGTCCAGGAGGACGCTCCATGAAAATGGAGCCCGGCCCTCATTCAGAGCGTGCGCTCTGCTCAGAGCATACGGCTCTGAATGAGGGCCAAAGTTTGCTATTGTTCAATACGATTCACTCATCTCAGCGGTCGCCATTCAGGTAAAGCAAACATCGTTTTACAGAAAAGTCTACTTCAACATTATATATAAGACTTCAGAAGCAACTTTCTATCCAGCTCCATCACTACCAATGCTTTAAGTAACACCAGCCCAGATTTCCCACTGGGTATGTCAGGGACTTTCTGTCAGGCATGCAAAATGAATGGAAAATTACTGCTATTCCATTTACTTTCCACACAAAGTCTAAAATCATTTTCACAGTTGAAAAAAGATATAAGTCGTTCTGACTGTGACATCTGGGGATACAGATACATTGTCTCCACAATACAAGTTAAACAAAGCGTCTACAGGGAACTTGAGAGTTTGAGAAATTCCAACACAAATATATTCTAAACTCATTTCTAGGTCTCATTCTTACATTCACATGTAGGGGTATTAACACATTTAGTATTGCATGATGTATATGACAGTTAATCATTATTTCTGCAATGTGTACATATATATAGTAAGAGTTTAGAAAATGTGAGAGTTTAGCAGTAAACTTTCACATTTGTCAAGTTTTATCTTCAAAATGGGGAAACATCTGGATGAGAGTTTAAATTGTGAGAGTTATTTGAGTCTTAAAGCATGTTCTCAGACTCTATTACATTGGGCGAGTTTAAAAAGTTTGAGTGTTTACTGCTAAACTGTCACATTTTCTAAACTCTCCCCCAATTATATTTGGCTCGAAATTTCTCTTATATGATAAAATGAAGACAACCATTGAGAATATGCATGCACGTTGAGTTCAATATGTGCATTGCATGTTCTTCACTGAGAGAGAGAAACAGAGAGACTAAGGGGCCTATTCATCAACACTAAAATAACGTTTTTAAGGACATTTTCCTTAAATAACGTTATTTTGTTTGTTTGGTATTCATGTAGCCACTTAGCACAGGAGATATCATAGATATCACAGATATCTCCTTGCTAAGTTCCCCTGCGTTAATTTCCACACTCCCCATACATTAGTATGTGGATGTGGAAATTATAGTATTCATCAAATTCCGAAAATTATAAATTTTTGGAATTTGATGCAGTTACTATTCGCCACTGTGAGGTGGCGAATAGCAGGTGAAACTTACCTGTATCCGCGTGTGCAGGTCCCCCCGATGAGTCCCTCAGGTGCTCTGCTCCGTCCTCAGGCTCCGGAGGCTGGTCGGACATGTGTGCTCACCAAGCAGAGCACAAGAAAGTTTAGACAAAAAAAAAAAAGTTTTTTTTTTTCTAATCTGTCAGGTGGTCTGCTGGGAAACCACATGACAGACCAGCAGGACGGATCCGGAGGCTGCTGCGCGGACAGGTAAGTCGGGGGTGGGGAGGTGAGCGGAGGGGGGTGGGGAGGGGGGCGAGGGGGTACACAAACTTAATGCATCTGTAGGCAGTGCTGCACATGCGCTGGTTTTACAGATGTAACAGTGCATGCGCAGCACTGTTTCCAGATGCGATATGGTAGTGTAGGCAAGGAAAAGTATCTATTTCCCGAAAAGCTGTCATCGCAAAAATGACAGCTTTTCGGAATAGATACTTATGGAGAGGTGGAATGATGAATTCCACCTATAATTAGGTAGAACTCCATGCGAGTTCTAAAGCTAATTATCTCCAGAGTATTTTTAGGTTTATTGAATAGGCCCCACAGTGAGAGAGAGTCATAGGGGGGAATTAAATTGTCCACGATAATTTTTTGTGTGGTAAAATTGTGACTTAACCGCAATTATTTTTCAGGCCAATCCTATTACCCTCTATTTTTAATCCCTGTTTTTCAGACGAAAACACATAGTATCTCGGATAATTTTCCAGATCCATGTGTTTTCGCAATCGCATCCACGAAAAAACTGCACTTATGGGGTGTTTTGTTTCAACTGCCGACTTCCTATCAGCAGCCCGGAACATGCTGCTGTGTGCTGGACTGCAGTAGGACGAGTGAGACTGCTGCTGCTGTGCAACAGTAGCAGTCTCCTCTCCTCTGCAGGGGAGGGGGGGTGCAATCACACTGAGCACCCCCTCCTCAGCACTTCTAAAGGGGGGCATGGCCACACCTCCTGCAATTAGGCCATGCCCCCGATAAGTTCAGAGTCTTTGGGGCTAATTGATTTAGCCTGGGGATTCAATTAGCCGGCGGTGAATTGCCGTGGCTATTTGAATTCCCTCTATAGCGGGAAATATGGGGAAAGAGAGACATACACATGGGGAGAGAGAGAGACATAAAAGACAAAGTGGCAGAGAGAGACATGGGGAGAGGGAGAAGGACACTGAAGGAGAGTGAAATATGGGAAAAAGAGAGAGATATGAGGGAGGGGAGGACATAAGAGGCTACAACAAGTTTAATTTCTGGCTTGTGTTCTTATGTCAAGTAAAAAGGAGCTGCAGAATTAAATGCCATGGCAGACTGTCCCGGCAGGGTCCAAGTACAATCCTTGTGGACCCCGCTACCTTGTAGTTCTGCCAACTACTGTGAGGCGGGCCATCTGTAATACCTTGATAATGCAGGTTACCACTTACATGGTTGGCAGCAGCTCTGCTAGATATATTGCAAAATGCCCGCATGACACAAGATTACGTTCACCAGAAGGCATTTGGAAGGAGGGGCCAGTACAAAAGGCAGAAAGCTGTGGAGATTTGCATGAAAAAAGGTGGCATGATGAAGAATGGAGTGACAGTTGTACAGAGAAGGAATGGGAAGTAGATTTGAGAGGTACAAAATGGAGCACCTGAAGTGCAAGTGAGAAAGGACAGCTCAGGGCAGTGAGCAAATGAGCTGAGTGCCAGGATGCCCATATGTAGAATGGACAGCTAGTGAATTGCAGCAGACAATTAGATAGAAAGCATACTGTAGTGTGATCGGAGGCTGCATGAGAAAATCAACACGAATGGAGAAGGGCTGAGATGCCGTTCAGAGAGGAAATGGAGCAGCTGTGTTCGAAAGCGATTGAGAGAATCAGAAGGCGACAGTGAAAGACTTAATCAGCAGAGTGGGACAGAGCAGGAGATAGAAATGATTCTATGATAGAGGTGGCAGTATAAAAAAGTAGCACAGAATGTGTGGAGATGTACATCAAACTTTGAAGAGAGATAGTGGAGAAGTATCAAACTTTGAAGAGAGATAGTGGAGAAGTATCAAACTTTGAAGAGAGATAGTGGAGAAGTATCAAACTTTGAAGAGAGATAGTGGAGAAGTATCAAACTTTGAAGAGAGATAGTGGAGATGTATCAAACTTTGAAGAGAGATAGTGGAGAAGTATCAAACTTTGAAGAGAGATAGTGGAAAAGGTGCCCATAGCAACCAATCAGCTGCTAGCTGTCATTTGTCTAATACAGGCCCCTATTTTACAACGAAGACAAATACCGACGACATTTTTCGCATAGTATCACTGTGATACTAACGAAAAATTCACTGGTATTTACCAATACTTACCCCACTCCCCGGCGAGGTCCCGCGAAGTCCTCGTCGAGGTCCTACAGCTGGGCCGCTAGCAGCCTAATGCTGCCAGCGACAAGGCTCGGTGTAATGCACATGCGCGACAGTCCGTCTGCGCATGCGCATGTTGCAAGGATCCGGTAGTGTCTGGAAGGCTTTGCTGAAGCCGGAAAGGCATCGCAGAGTCTCCATTCCCGGCAATGGGGAGTGCATCTAAAAGATGGCGAGAGTGACGCTTGACAAACAGCGTTTCTTAAATCCAGAAAGGGTGGCATAGCCCCTTTAGCGAGCGCTAAAGGGGTTATGCTTCATTGTTAAATAGGGGCCTCTATTTATTATTACTAGAAAATGGACCCTGCATCTGCTGGGCCAGCCCAGATTCCACACCGCTGGCACCCTTGTAAGATTTACACCATTGTCCTCTTCCTCTTCTCTGGGTGGTCCCTCCTGCTGCTGCATACACCATGGACATTAGGCGGTATATTTACTAAAGGTCAATTTTAATAGATTTTGATCCATTTTAAATTGATCTTAATTGATCTAAATCAATGTGTTTCTGAGGCTACAGTAAATCACACATTAACTAACAACTTATTTGTTTTTTTAAGTGTTAGTAAATGTGTGATTTAGCCCCAGAAACACAACATCGATTTAGATGGATTAAAAATCAATTTAAATCAACCTTTAATAGATATACCCCTTGGTGTGACGTGGACGTGTGCACTGTAGCCATGATGATGTCATTTATTTCAGCAGTCAGTTTTATTATATAGATACTGAAGGTCTCACAGATTATTATCATTCTACTAAAGCGGACACAGATTATTATTATTATTAGACTAAAGGGGGTAAAGAAAAATGTATTATACTAAAGGGGCACAGTGTTGTTTCTGGAATCTGTGCCTGAATAATATTATGCCATGTCTTTGGTGAGATGGCCATGCCCTTCCATTGGATGACCTCACCTACCCAGTGGCTGGACACAACACACTTACATATGTAACTTGTCTACATTATTTATACGGCACTACTTAACCTTTGCTCCTTATACGTAAAACAAAAAAAAACTAATATTGATAAAAAGTGCAAAATACATCCCATTGTAAGGCTGTGCACCCTCCTGCAGAGATTATTACCAGGTGCAGTTGCACAAAAGTAGTTTTGTGATGTCACAAAGGGATTAGTTTGGAGCAAAGCATAAAAAGGAATACCTTTACACCTTGGTAAAACCAGGTTGTAATGCAGGTGGGGCGGAATAAAAATGTGAAGAGAAAAGAATAGATTATAATAACCAATACATCAATTATATCTGTTCAGGGAATCTCAACCAGTGTCAGTTTCTGTGTCATAATAATTATAATTTGGACAGTATGGAGCAGGGGCGTTTTAATAGAGGAGGGGTACCGGGTGCAGCCTCTATCTGGGCCCCATACTCTCTGTCAGCGGTCTAGATTCTGGCTCCATGCCAGAATCTACTGTGAATGCGCGGGTCTCCGGGAAAATGGCACCCAAGGACATCTCTTTTGTGCATGCCCGAGTCACAGGGAAAATGGCTGCCACCATTTTCCATGTGATTTTTTGCTGCTCTGTAGTGCCAGTCCGGCGGTGCAGAGCAGGAGACCAGAATTGGCGGAAAGGTGAGTATAATTAACTATGGGTGTAGAGTGTGCGGTGTGAGCCCCCCTGGACCCAGGGGCCCATGTGCACCGCACACCTTGCACCCATTATAAAGACACCCCTGGTATGGAGTATTTCCTTGGAATGTGCATTGATGCATTGGAATCTCACAGCACCTTTATTTCTCTATGTATAATGCTATTTATTGGAGGGGAATATATAAATGTAAAAAAAATGTTGTGATTGGGGCGTGTCCAACCTTATATCTATAATGCAGTGTAATAATAATGAAGCTGCCCAGCATTTGTAGACTACATGCAAAAGCAGCCAGTATTTACCCTCCATGTATGAATAATAAATGTATATGCACCCCTTGCATTTCAGCATTGTTTGTCCATGTACAAAGTTACTCTTTTTTTCTGTTTGCTTTGCTCCCAGCCATGAATCAGCCCCTTAGACTTTTGCCATTCATAAATGACCCGTAAATCCTTCATAATACATTTTATATAGCAGTACAAAGAACCATAAATAATGAAAGCACTGCATCCCATGTAACCAATTAGACATTTGTTTTATTTTTGCTTTATATTTTGCACTAGATGGACCAAGTATAATATTTGACATATGACAATGGATCACTAAACAATTATGCTTTTAAATATGTCTGTATGTGCACGACATGAACCTTTGTTAAACTGACACTCCTTCTGGTCCTACAGTATTTCTCATAGTGGGGTGACTGGATCCTTCCACTCAACTTTGTCTGCACGAAGCGTGTGTCACTGGCCGGCTACTTTTAGCAAAGTAATGCTAAATATGCTATGGCTTAATGCTATTTTTCCACGATACTGTGAAGCAGAACTAATACACTTAGCTGATAAGTACATCAAAGGCAACGTAGCTAAAGCAAAAAATGCCTCCATTGGTGGTAAACTTTATAAGTAAGGGACTACAAGACTGTTTTGAGTGTGAGTTTTCTTTTGAAGTGGATGATGGTGATTGTAAAAGCATTTATATATTATAATCAAAACAATTTTGTTAACTTTTTTGTTAGCATTATTTGTTTGCACTAATTTAAAATCACCTGTTTTATTTTTTTAATCTGGAAAAAACAGAAACATTCTATCATTATATTAATATAACTAGCAACGTACTGTATGCAAGGAATGAGGGAGAAATTCTCTCTTGAGTTATAGTTGCTCTCACTCTGAGGAGTTGTATTCTCATCCACTCATGTTTGTTTTCAGTTCTATTATTTTATTACGGTTGCACTAATCCTGTCTTTTATTATATGTCTAATGTAAATTCTAAGAGATGATGGTATTATAATGCTCCAGCTGCAATATTTTAGGCAGGTGCTGTAAACATTAACAACGCTACTTGATTATATAAATGGCTATATAGGGGAAGGCGGAGCTAGTTGTTACAAAAATACAGAAATTCAAATATCTCAAAAATCTTTAATCACAACCAATCAGAAAATGTACAAACAAAACAGTGTTTTCTTTTCTATTTATATTGGGTCAATAATTATTATAAACAATGAAGAACAAAAATGATCGTAACAGTCTGCCCTCCCCATTGGGTAAGTTGTTAAGGGGTTGGGGCAAATTGTTACTGGTAACATAATCTATACAAAATCTTAATATAATTTTATATAAGCGTTCATTAGAAAACTGTACGTTTATCACAAAATCACATTTGGAATATAATTGGTATATAGTCTGATGACAATGACAGACATCACTCATCATCTTCACTGGCGATTTCTGATTCGCAATTACTGCAAGTAAATGCTACTGCATCACCTCTTACGTAAGCAATAGGAACCCACCCTTACATGCAATTCACTGGGCCTACTCCTGGCCAGGCTTCGACAGATTGTAACTCTTAGCACACATCATACAGAAACACTCGTCTTCAGAACTCAAAGTTTCTATGTAATAACTAATGGCTTGTGATTCTAACAAAATGAATGATGAACCCTTACCTTTAACAGTCCAGACAAGATACGACTTCAAATCTAGGTGAGAAATATCACTTTGGAACTAGAGAAACAAGTTTTGTTAGATACCTATTACATAAACACATCTGCGTTAGCGTAGTTTCGCTGAGCACTGCCGATAACATGTTCAAACTTGTTAATAGAAGTAAGGTGGTCGTTCACATCAGCTTAATGATATTGCTCAGGTTCTTGTAAAGGGCGGGGTTTATACTAAACCACAGAAAAAAGAAGATTCCCTCCAGCACACTGCAGCAATATTAGCAAAAATACTTGAATCCTACATGATAATAGAAATTCCCTAACATTAAGGGGCTCATGTCCGAGGCGCAGAGCTGCCCAAAAGCCCCCGGAGTGGCTCTGGCTGGGCCTTTTTTAGGGCATCACCACTTAATTCATCACCTTTCCATTTGTTTGTTTATTAATTATGTAATATTAATTCTTTCTTATTATATTAACACTTATTGATTATCTTGACACATCTATACTTTACACTTCACTATCACCTTTCTTCCATTTTTCGTGTGATGCTCTGGGAGTGGTCCTTGGCTGTGTTCTTTTGGGCTGCTCTGCGCCTCGGACGTGAACCCCTTAATGTTAGGGATGCCAGTATAGAGGAGCCTTGACGCTGGCGCGTCGCTTAATCATATATTTTCAAATGTATGCAACCAATACCTCTGAATTTCTATTATCATGTAGGATTCAAGTATTTTTGCTAATATTGCTGCAGTGTGCTGGAGGGAATCTTTTTTCTGATGTTCAAACTTGTTCCCAGTCACACAAGCTGCTGCATGACAATGGGGGCGTAGTTTTAGATTCATTGTAACACCTTGCCTCTGTAACAACTAGCCTTGCCTTCCCCTACATATATATATATATATATATATATATATATATATATATTGTGACACAGTTAGGTTAGGGGGTCCCTCTCCTGGGTAGAGGACTCCTTCCTTTCACACACAGCAGCTGGGAAACAGTACGCCAGACTGGATGCAAGTACAAGCTGGTCGGCACCAGTCTTTATTGTACAATGTCAGAAACAACATGAAGAAAAACATAAACATAAATCCTAGCCCTGTCGGGGCACTAACTTCACAGGTAGTTCCCTCACTACCAGAACCTGGAAGGGCCTAATGCCCTCACCAGCAACAAAGGCACAACACCACACTTACAGTTAGGTTTTCAAGTGTCTCTGAGCAAACTCCCTGTCTGCTCTCCCGGGTGAGACACTCTGCCCTAAACACACTAGGCTTATATTGGCCACTCTCAGGTGGAAACCCTAACAAGCCTGTTACCAGGCTGCGAGAACCAAAACCTGGAGTGGCCGTGGGTGGAGCCCTCCCTCTCCTCTCACCCACAACCCCCAGGTCCCAAACCGGCTTTTCAAAAAAACGAAACTCAAGCCTGCTACACTGCAGACTTTCTCCTGGGGGTTTAAAACACATAAGACAGGAATCTGGGACAAATGTACCTGTCACAGACCACTTTACCAATGATCCTATCACATATCCCCCCCTTTGTTTCGACCTGTGGGGCGGAACAACTGAAGCCCCCAAACAATGAACGCGTGACAACGCGTCAGCATTGGCCAGCTGGCTTCCTGGCCTGTGTTCCACTGAAAATTTAAAAGTTTGTAACGTCAAGAACCATCTTGTAATTCTCGCATTACTGTCCTTATTTTCAGACATCCACTTCAGAGGGACATGGTCAGTGATCAATTTGAACTTTCTTCCGACCAAGTAGTACCTGAGAGCCTCTAACGCCCACTTTATGGCCAACGCCTCCTTCTCCACTGTGGCATAGTTTCTCTCATGTACATTCAACTTTCTGCTAAGATAGAAAATAGGGTGTTCCTCACCCTCCTTGTTCTGGGACAGGACCGCTCCTATACCTACTTCTGATGCATCGGTTTGTACTATGAATTCCCTTTCAAAATTAGGAGTCATCAGGACTGGTTGGGAACACAATGCTACTTTCAACTCCTGAAAAGCTTTCTCTGCCTCAGGACTCCATTCTACCATGACTTTTTGTTTGCCTTTGGTCAGGTCAGTCAGTGGGACTGCCATGGTGGCAAAGTTGGGTATAAACCTCCTGTAGTACCCCGTAATTCCCAAGAAGGCTCTCACCTGCTTCTTATTCAGAGGCCGTGGCCAGTTTTGTATGGCATCAACTTTATTGAGCTGAGGCTTTATCAGGCCTCTGTCAATGGTGTATCCCAGATATTTTACTTCCTCCATGCCTAGACAACACTTTTTTGGGTTGGCTGTCAAACCTGCCTTATAAATGGAGTCCAACACTGCTTGTACCCTGGGTAAGTGAGACTGCCAATCAGGACTATGAATGACCCCGTCATCCAGATAAGCAACCGCATACCGTCTATGGGGCCTTAGAATCCTGTCCATCATTCTTTGGAAGGTAGCAGGTGCCCCATGTAGCCCGAAGGGCAACATCTTGTACTGAAACAAGCCCTCTGGCGCTGAAAAAGCTGTCTTTTGTTTGGCGCTCTCGGTTAACGGTACTTGGCAATACCCTTTGGTTAGGTCAAGAGTGGTTAAATACCTTGCCATCCCTAGTCTCTCAATCAGTTCATCCACTCTTGGCATCGGGTAGGCATCGAATTTTGAAACACTGTTCAACTTTCGGAAGTCATTGCAGAAACGCACACTCCCGTCGGGCTTTGGAATCAACACAATGGGACTTGACCATTCACTATGGGATTCTTCAATAACCCCTAACTCTAGCATATTTTTAATTTCTTTCGACACCGATTCTCTTTGTGCTTCTGGTAACCTATAGGGCTTTAGATTAACTTTAACCCCTGGGTCAGTGATGATGTCATGTTTAATGACCGAGGTTTTCCCAGGTACGTCAGAGAACAGCACCCTATTTCTGATCAGAAACTCCTTGACCTCTTGTTGTTGAATTGCCGACAGGGTTTTTGCCACTGTCACTTCGGCAACTAAGGGCCCTGGATTTACTGGAGGGGCTCGGACGGCCGACAGTACCGTTCTATCTTTCCAGGGCTTTAACAGATTTATATGGTATATCTGTTCCGGCTTTCTTTTCCCCGGCTGGTAAACTTTGTAATTGACCTGCCCCACTCTTTCTAAGATTTCAAAGGGCCCTTGCCATTTAGCCAAAAGTTTATTTTCCACAGTGGGAACCAATACTAACACTCTGTCCCCAGGAGCAAAGCTGCGTAACCGAGCATTGCGGTTGTATACCCTCTGCTGTGCCTGTTGAGCCTGTTCCAGGTGCTCTCTCACTATCGGCACTACCGCAGCAATTCTCTCCTGCATTTGAGAAACATACTCAATCACCGTTTTGTAAGGACTAGACTGCCCCTCCCATGTCTCTTTGGCAATGTCTAGTAACCCCCTTGGGTGTCTCCCATACAACAAGTCGAGGGGTGAAAACCCGGTGGAGGACTGGGGAACTTCTCTTATGGCCAACAATAAATACGGCAATAAGTAATCCCAATCCCTACCATCCTTGTCGACCACTTTCCTAAGCATGTGTTTTAATGTCTTGTTAAACCTCTCGACCAGCCCATCGGTTTGGGGGTGATAAACCGAAGTTCTTAACTGTTCGATTTTGAACAGGCGGCATAACTCTTTCATGACTTTTGACATAAACGGTGTACCCTGGTAAGTTAGTATCTCCTTGGGTATACCCAGCCTGCTAAAGACATGAACTAGCTCTCTGGCAATGGTCTTGGTTGACGTATTGCGCAACGGGATCGCTTCCGGGTACCTGGTAGCGTAATCCATTATGACCAGAATATACTGGTGTCCCCTGGCAGACTTCATTAAGGGTCCAACCAAATCCATCGCTATTATTTCAAACGGCACCTCTATAATAGGCAATGGAACTAGTGTTAAAATGTGGCCTGGGAGCATGATACTGACACTCAGGGCAGGATGCGCAAAAGTCAGACACCTCTTTATGAAGCCCGGGCCAGAAAAACCTCTGCATTATTCGCTCAGTGGTTTTCTCTACCCCTAGATGGCCTGCCGTTATATGACCATGGGCCAGATCCAACACTGTTCTTCTGTAGGCTTTGGGAACTATTAGTTGTTCCACAATATCTTCCCCCTTCTTAGTCACATGATATAACAAATCCTGACACATTGCCATGTGGGGATAGGACAAAGGACTATCAGGGTCTACGGGTTTACAATCAACTACTTTTACATTCCCCCTGGCTTTTACCAAGGTAGGGTCATTCAACTGCTCCACGGCCTGGCGGGTTTCCTCAATGGCGACCTGTTGAAGTCTGTTAGTCTCCTGCTGAGCTCTGGTAGATTCCTGCTGAGCTGCTGTAGCTTGGAGCAAGGCCTTAATAATGTCCTCCATTTTGTCCTGGGGTGTAGGTTGGAAGCTGAACCTTGCCTCTCTGAGCATTGGCTGACGCCTCCTCTATGGGACTCCAAGGACACAGAGTTATTTCCACACTCACCAATTGGGTGTCTGTCCCTTTAATTTTTAAACGGAAAGTTTTCCTCTTGCTGCAACTTCAGTGTGTGTGGGTGCCCACATTCTCCACCATATTGTGACACAGATAGGTTAGGGGGTCCCTCTCCTGGGTAGGGGACTCCTTCCTTTCACACACAGCAGCTGGGAAACAGTACGCCAGACTGGATGCAAGTACAAGCTGGTCGGCACCAGTCTTTATTGTACAATGTCAGAAACAACATAAAGAAAAACATAAACATAAATCCTAGCCCTGTCGGGGCACTAACTTCACAGGTAGTTCCCTCACTACCAGAACCTGGCAGGGCCTAATGCCCTCACCAGCAACAAAGGCACAACACCACACTTACAGTTAGGTTTTCAAGTGTCTCTGAGCAAACTCTCTGTCTGCTCTCCCAGGTGAGACACTCTGCCCTAAACACACTAGGCTTATATTGGCCACTCTCAGGTGGAAACCCTAACAAGCCTGTTACCAGGCTGCGAGAACCAAAACCTGGAGTGGCCGTGGGTGGAGCCCTCCCTCTCCTCTCACCCACAACCCTCAGGTCCCAAACCGGCTTTTCAAAAAACCGAAACTCAAGCCTGCTACACTGCAGACTTTCTCCTGGGGGTTTAAAACACATAAGACAGGAATCTGGGACAAATGTACCTGCCACAGACGACTTTACCAATGATCCTATCACAATATATATATATATATATATATATATATATATATATATACAGTATATATATAAAGCACAGAAGATAAAGCATTACATTCACTAAAAGTTACAGGATAGCTTGTACAGACTAAGAAGTTAATGGAAATGGAGCATTTTTCCAAAAACATTTCCTTCATTCACACACACGGCAGTCTTTGTACATGTATTAATGTAGGAGGCATGTGTCAAGATGACTTACCGGTTCCTAGAGATAAAACCCATAACATTCATCATTGGAAGCCCTGATTTATCTGTAGACCTGTAATTAAGCATGCAATGAAACAGGATGCAAACATTACTGATGCCTGGTTCTAGAGGGAAAATAACCCACATGCCAATTAAAGGATGATTTTGTTTAAACGATTAATTTTCGGAACTATTAATCTAACAATACCTACAACCTATTTTATATTCAAAAATCCCCTTCTTTTAAGTTGTATTATATATGTAATAAATAAGATGCTGTGAGATTGTAATGCAGTAATGCACATTTCAAGGAAATACGTCCATACTGTTTAAAGCTTAATTATGATGACACATAAACTCATACTGGTTCAGAATCCCTGTACTGATATAATGGCTGTATTGGTTATATAATGTCATTTAAAAAAAAATGCAAACTTATAGAACAACTTACTAACAAAGGGACTTCTTCTGTAACTACACAAAAACAGACTTTAATTAAGCAACAGTATACACCGCAATACTATAGGCAATATCGCCAGGTTTACCTAAGATCGCAGTGTGTGTGGCCCAAAACAATCAATGTGCCTAAACATGATAGGTTTAATATTGGACATGTTGTTTTATTGCTGCTGGAAGATGTCCCCTATCAGTCTGTGCTAGTGGTAATCTCCTGAACCTATTATAATTATGGGGTCTATTTACTAAGCAGTGTTATGAGAGAGAGTAAAAAGTGATAAGGTGCCAGCCAAACAGCTCCTAACTGTAATTTTTCAAGATGGCAGTTAGGGGCTGATTGGCTGGCACCTTATCACTTTTCACTCTCTCTCCTACACTGCTTAGTAAATAGACCCCTGTATATTTTTTATGTGGCAACACAAGGGTTCCATAGTGCTGTAAATAGGTATAAAAAATACAGGTTTACCTTTGGTACAAAGTGAATAATCTAGATTGATACAATTTCACAATTTAATGTAAATTATTAATTACTGTAGATAATAGCAACCTGCAAATTACATAATTACATACTGAACACAGCAAGAGAGAGAAGCCTACTTACAACAGTTTACAGACTAAGGGGACTATGTACTAAATCTTGGAGAGAGACAAAGTGATCGAAGATAAAGTACCAACCAATCAGCTCCTGAATGTCATTTTTCAAACACTGCCTGTGACATAACAGTTAGGAGCTGATTGGTTGCTACTTTATCTTCGTCCACTTTATCGCTCTACAATGCTTAGTACATATACCTCTAAGTGAAATGGATGGACACAAAGAGGGCATGGACCAGGGGTGTAACCAGGTATTTGAAGGTCCCATATCACCCAATAGTGAAAAATGTATATAACACATGTAACTTTGACAAGGAAGATGGGCCCCATAGCAGCTGCACCCCTTGCACCTATGGTAGTTACCCCCATGGCGTGGGCAACAGAGCAGTGGAGTGAAGACTCTGGAGAGTTAGGAGGAGGGGTGGTAGGCTATAGTGAAAAGGTGAGCTTTTAGGGTTTAGAGGGTACAGTAGGTGAAAGACTGAACACGGGAGAGCATTTGGAGAATGGGAGCAGCAAGGGAGCAGTCCTGAAAGTGGGTGAAGGTAACCAGGGGAGAGAAAGGCTGGTGGCTGGTGACCCCAGTGATGCTGGAAGGAATCGGGCTGCCACAGTTGTGAACAGACTGGGCAGGGATTTTGTCTCTTAGCTATCAGTGTAAGTTACAAGGTTGCTGTGTAAATGGCAAGCTTACATAATCAAATCACACTGATGCTCTTGCAGACTTTGATTGAAACTAGTTTTGCAGCCTTTTTTTTACCATAATTTGCAGTTTTCCCTAATATGCGTGCACAGCAAATATCCAGACTGATTTTTGGCCATGCAAACTAATCGGGGCCTATACATCAGCAATCAATAGGGGGAATTCTGCATTTTGCAGATGATTGTGTAAAAAAAAAAAAAAAATCAGCAAAAAATGGGCTTCACCAATTTCCGATTCTTACCAAAAAGTGATTGGAATTGGTAAATCAGGTTGTCCAACATGTTGGAATTCACTGACATCCAACTAGTATATGGTAACAATCAGTCAACTGTTACCAGTATTTTACTAGTAAAATTGGCATTTTCATGATTCGCAGATCTGATCTTTGGATGAAAAATCCCTTAAAAACATTGGCAATGTAGGGGCGCATATTGTTGAATTTGACAATTGTTAAATCAGGGGAAAAATGCAGAATCTGTGAATGATATATATTTGTGATGCTAATGTATGGACGCTATTAGTCGCAATTTGTGATTACAACTCTTTGAAACGGAGATAGGAGGGGGCATGCAGATGTAACAAAAGTATATTAAGGGCAAGTTCACACAAAATGCATCCCATGCCAACAGAGTCGTAACTAGACTTTTTAGTGCCCTGTACCAGAAATAGCATTGGCACCCCCCTCATTTTTCAGAGGGACATAATGCACCCAAATAAGGGCCATGGCTTCATGGGGAAGGGCCAGGGAAGAGATAGGAGAGGCCAGGAGATGCTGGGGATGATAATAAACAGATTTTGACAGGCCCAAACAGCGACCCCTGACCTGTGGTGCCATGTGCGATGGCACCGGCCGCACTACCCTAGCTACGACCCTGCATGCCAACCCCTAAACAGACACATATGTGCCTTTTTGAAGGGGAATCACTTGTTGGTGCTCAACCCCTGGTGCAGAGTATGCAATGATGATTATGGTGATCAATGGCCACATTGGCTGAATAATTTATGTTGGGTTAAAGGGCAGATGCAGGTGTACGCCTTGGCACGGGAAGAGCATGCTGGATGACTATCAGGCTGTCGCTTACTTAGTTCTTTGATATATTTTAGACTATAGGGGTCTGTTTACTAAGCTTTGTTAGAAGATAAGAGTGAATCGAGGTACCAGCCAATTAGCTCCTAACTGATATGTCACAGGCTGTGTTTGAAAAATGTCAGTTAGGAGCTGATTGGTACCTTATCTCCGTTCATTTTATCTCCTAACAAAGCTTAGTAAATAGACCTCTATGGGGCCTATTTATCAACACTAAATAACCTGGTAACTATGCGGAAATGCTAGTTTCCGCATATTTTAGTTACCAGGTCATTCATCATCAGGGGTCCCAAATGGACCATCTGATTTTCAGCAAATTCCTCCCCGGTGGCTGTACGCAGGCCTATGGGAAGGAGATAAGTAACGCAGCTACTTCTGTAGCTTCGATACTAACCGAGGGGACAGCTGTTTTTGGAGCAGCTGTCCCCGCACCGAAGCAATGATAAATTGCTCCAGTGCCAAGTGTTGAATTTGTAAATAAACCTTTTAATACATTCCTGCCTATAAACCTCTAAGATTCACCTGCCTAGAACCTCTAAGACAAAACCTGCCTATAAACCTCTAAACACAACGCTAATTGCGTACGCAGTATGACCGCAAATAAAGACAGGAGTGGAATCTGTGGTTCCAACGCACAAGTATTATTCAGGTAAAAGTACAGTCAGTTACACGCAATCTATACATACATAATTTAGGCGTAAAAGGAAATAATACAGACCAAGTACGGTTATACATACGCTGCGCCTCTGGACCCAGAGATAGACTTCTGACTAGATATCCTCAGTTCACCCAAAATTCAGCATGAACTGGCAAACCAGTGTTTGGACACATGTATTTATTCCCCCCCAGACTGAAACAGGACAAAGGGGAAACTTCCTGCTGATCTCATTGGTTCCCAGAGGAGGAGCATATGTAACGACACATTTAACAGGTTGTTTTAAATAGACTTTCCCTGCCTCTAACAGCCGGGGTCTTTCTGGTAACGCCTCCTTTAACATTCCATCAACTAAAACATTTTGTTGCTTATAAGTTCTGCGATCCGTAACTTGAGTTTGCATGATGCGATCTCTCCACCGATAACACCGGGATTCTGTAAAAAGCGTACGCATCAGAACGAGACCAAACATACCTTGCTTATCATGTATAATACCTTAGATATCAAAAACCTCTATTTCTTAGCATTTAAACTAACTTAACCAACTTGAATCATACAATTTGATGCTAATGGAACCTTGTGTGCGAATATGTAGTGTGTGGGTATTCGGGGTTTGGTATAAGGACGCTAGTTATTAATGGGTGAGATTTAAGTGCATAATCTCTCATACACGAAGTGAACATCCAGCAGTGTGGATGGCTGAGGGTTGTAATTCTACATGCCCTCTGTCAGCAGGCCCCCACCTGCTGTGTTCAAAGGAAAACAAAACCTCTTTTGTTCTCACAGACTCTTGTGTGAAGTGCAAATGTATTATCACCTCAAACTGTGGGATTTGGAGCCATCTTGTCTAGGATTCAGGCAAATCCAATTGTGTAGATATTATATTACAATTGCCACAACTAAACTTTATCTGCATCCAGGGATTCCCAATTTGTATGTAAAAATACCCATTGTCTCTTCTTATTTACTTCTACTCAGACAGCTGGTTTTTCCCGTTGCCCTTGGTAGGTAAACAAAAACATTGCCATCTGTTCTTAGCTCCTGGGTTATAACTTGAATTAATGCTGACCACACAAAATGGTGCCTTGCGATCTCATTTCCAAAATGGAGTCTTGCGGCCATTCGCAAGATGGCGTCGCTGCGATTAAATTTTAAACTGAACTTGTCTCACTCAATTATTCAACTTCGACAGTCCACCCTTTGATAGCAAACAACATGCTATCACAATCTGCTATTTGAATCTGTTTAGCCATGCATGAGAATATACCGTTCAATGTTATTATGGTATGACACAGTATGGTCATTTGAACCATTCAGATAATGCGTCTCCGGGACATAAAACTGCCCTTATACGCACACCGCGGATCCTTAAGGGATCATGGGAAAGATGTTGGGATGCACCTATCCTATAAGGAGAGCCTTGGAAGGGGTTGGGACTGCATTACCTAAGATGACTTAAAACAACATAAACGTTATATCCATGCACGACCACTCAAACTCAGGCTACATTGTTATACACTACATCATAACTCAGTATTGAAATACAGTTCTTCCTTATTATTATTATTCACATTTTCACAACAATTTACTGTACTGAAATTGGACCGGCACTACCCTGATTTGGTATAGCACTCCTCCTCCTGACTCCACTCCATCAGCTCCGCCATCAGCTCACATCTCCTTTATTGGTCCCCCATCACAGACACCGAGCATCCCCAAACAGATAATCATGACAAAAAAAAATAAAACTCTGGAAAAAAAAAAGAACTAGGATGACCACAGCAGACCACTCCATTGCTTGAAGCACTGATCTACACATTTCTTTAGCTCAGTTATCTCACCGTCACCTTTTAATCCTTCCGGCACAAGCTCGCAATCGACAGGTCCACGTTATCGGCCTTGTTTCTTCCTTGTATCTCCACCGGTTGGTTAACCTCCCTATAGTGAGCGGAATGGATCCACGTATCTTCCCTGGCCACCCTTTGAGGATGCTGTATCGTCAGATACGGACCTTTCCACCGATCAGTCAAACAACCTGAGCTAAAAAAAAATTTGGATCATAACAAATTCTTCCAGATTTGACATCATGACAGGTTGCATTACACTTCCAATTTCGGTTATTCTCATTCATCTTCGTGAGACCCTGCACAGTAACCTCATTATCAATTGTTCACATGAGGCTGCCTGTTTGGACAGTATCTCAAAGGGGGGCAAATAAAGGAAAAGACAGTCTGGGATAATCTTAGTGTTGTTAGCCATCATCTTACGCATGTTCTTGAAAACGTCACCTGTAAAATAAGTCCCCCTATCACTTTTAATAATTCTAGGGATATAGTATCTGCATACAGGTTCTTGCAATTAAATCTTGTTATTAATAGCTACTGCTCTAAATAATGCCTGTGCCGCTGGGTTGGATAGTTTTCCGAGTAGTCAACCTCACCCTGGCATGGCTGCCGTTTATCCTTAGCAACCTTGTGTCCTATGAGTGGGAGATAAAGCACAACAGTTTAATATCATTTAAACATGACCCAAAATACAACAATAAATCATCCACATTTTACATTAGAACAGATCCATTGATAGGTTGAAAAAATTATAAACAGTCATATAAGGCCTGGGAGAAGATACTGGGGTTACCTATGAACTCATGGGAAACTCGTCTTCCTGTGTGGTGTTCTTCGCTTTGCAATACTTGTCCCACTTGGTGACAGTTAAAACATAATTTTGAACGGGGTGGATGAAAAGATTGTTGTGGGATTTGAGCAAGAGGGAAAGGTGGTGGGTATGGGTAAGGATATTGTGGGGAATATGAGTATGGGACCTGTGGTTGTGTATGATATGTGGGGTAAGGATGTGTTTGCTGTGGTGTGGGATTGGTGAGGACGTGTAATTGTTCAGGTGCAGGTGTGTGTGTGGGTGCAGGTGTGTCGGTTGGCTGTGATGTTATTGTCATTCCTTCCAGAGCTTGTATACTGACAGCCATTAGTTTTTCGCTCTGGGTCTCTCTCTTTTTGGAGATTTTTTATCATGTTCTATGGCAGACTCTATGAGGTTATCTATTGTAAGTCCCCTCCAGCCAGGTTGTGAGGTCTGAACCCGAATCTTTAAATCGTCTTTCAGACCGTCCATGAGTACCGTGACTATCATTCCCCTGTGGTGAGTGCTATCTTTAATATCTTCTATCCCAGTGTACTGGGTGATAGCCTGCAGAGCCCGGTTGCAATAGTCTTCTGCAGTTTCACTCTCCTTTTGCTTAATTGTGAAGATTTTGTTCCAGTTAACTACTACTGGAAAATATACACCCAATTGAGTCACAATGCGGGAAATGTTACCTTGGTTTACTTGGTCTGTTAAGGGAACATCTCCATCCAATACAAAGTCCGTGATAAATTTTGTCACGTCGGTATTGTGTGGCAGGCAGGCCCTTAACACTACACGCCAATCTTTATCAGTGGGCTCATGAGAACTACCCAAATTTCTCAAAAATCTTTGACATTTGGCTAGTTCCTTTTTGGGATTGGGGAAATCATTTATGATGGAATTCAGTTCTGCTCTTGTCCATGGACAATGCATTACTACTTCCCTCGTGGGCACTACACCGTTTGCATCTGCATTTCCATTCGGAACAGTTATTGTCCGAATGGGATGCAGACCAGCAGCATTGCTACCTCTGACCTGGTTACCTGGCTGGGGGTTTAATCTGCTGCTGCTACGTATGGTATTAACAACTTCCTCTATGGGTGCAGAGTGTGTTAACATTTCCCTTGCTGTTACCGATGGAGATGGCGGCACCACCCGTGATTGTGGTGATGCAGCATCTATCATTTGCACAGCATGGGAAATGGCAGACATTACAATAGGCTCATCATCCATATCATAAACACTTTCTTTATGGCTGCTTAAGAGAGGGTACAAGTTGCTTGTTACATTTTTATTGGTATTTTTGTTAACCGTACTTGCACCTCCATCCACATAAGGTGGGGGAGGTGAGCGTGAACTGCTGGCAATACTCTCCACGACGCTACTTTGCCGCACGTGCCGCCATTTTGCGGCTCCCCTGTATTGCATCTCAGCGTCGTGGATGTAGTTTCTGGCAATGCGTTCGCAACGCTGGTTTGCGTTGTTTGCACATTTTTAAGCCAAGCATCCCCTTCATGCTGCCATATTTTTTTAAACATTCAAAATACTTAATCTTTTTCTCTCGGGATCGCACCATACTGATGTGATCCTGGACATTATCTAACACATTTTTATCAAAACTACCAGTTCTGGGAAATGGTCTAATACTCTTTCTCGTCATATTAAACCATATATAGTATGCATAATACGACGGGCTGATCCACCTCCATTAGCAGCACATCATTGCCTAATATTTCTACTGTTTGCGTGGCTCCCATTCTGAGACAACTCCTACGCTTTTCAATAAAAATTTAAACTGGTGAAAGACAATCAAGATACTTTCACTTACCTACGGACGAAATTTCTAGATGCGCCACGCTCACCTACGGACAAAATTTCTAGATGCGCCACGCTCACCTACGGACAAAATTTCTAGATGCGCCACGCTCACCTACGGACGAAATTTCTAGATGCGCCACGCTCACCTATTATCTCTCAGCTCACAATCACACCTAGTGCGGCTCAACTACAATGCTCAAATTTTATTGAACACTGCAGTCACACTGAGAGCCGGTCCCTAATAAAAATAACAAACCATACACCTGCTCTGTGTACTGAATGGTAAGCTGCTTACCGAGCGGCTAGGCTAACCCTTGCACCTAGCCCTTAAGGATCATATGATACCCTTAAGTGTCCAACACATACTCACTGTTACACACTTTTTCTCTGCGCAGAAAATAAACGTTTAACCCAGATATTGGTAGATAGAAAAAAATGTAAACCTTAAAGGCTTTGTTCAAACACATGGCAGCAGAACCGGAAGTGCGTATACGCTTATTGTGCGACCGGCCCCATACACAATTAAGCGACTATCATACAAGCTTATAATGACTTTTTAACTGCATACGCAAAAATGCATCTCAGCCGCATACTCAATACTGCGGCACCCCTCTAAACGTAAGGTTCTATCAACAGAGAAAAAAAACTTTTTTTTTTTTTTCTCTCTTGTCCCTGGATTCTGATCAGCGCTTCCTCTACACAATAACCGGCAGTACGCTCTCAGCAACACTGTGGTAATGAAAGACTAATGCGTCTTTCAAAAGGCGCCACCCTTTTGCTGAGAGAGGACTGACGGAGTGTTATCGTGTATCAGATAGTGTGATAAACCGATGAGCCCCCAATGTTGAATTTGTAAATAAACCTTTTAATACATTCCTGCCTATAAACCTCTAAGATTCACCTGCCTAGAACCTCTAAGACAAAACCTGCCTATAAACCTCTAAACACAACGCTAATTGCGTACGCAGTATGACCGCAAACAAAGACAGGAGTGGAATCTGTGGTTCCAACGCACAAGTATTATTCAGGTAAAAGTACAGTCAGTTACACGCAATCTATACATACATAATTTAGGCGTAAAAGGAAATAATACAGACCAAGTACGGTTATACATACGCTGCGCCTCTGGACCCAGAGATAGACTTCTGACTAGATATCCTCAGTTCACCCAAAATTCAGCAAGAACTGGCAAACCAGTGTTTGGACACATGTATTTATTCCCCCCCAGACTGAAACAGGACAAAGGGGAAACTTCCTGCTGATCTCATTGGTTCCCAGAGGAGGAGCATATGTAACGACACATTTAACAGGTTGTTTCAAATAGACTTTCCCTGCCTCTAATAGCCAAGGTCTTTCTGGTAACGCCTCCTTTAACATTCCATCAACTAAAACATTTTGTTGCTTATAAGTTCTGCGATCCGTAACTTGAGTTTGCATGATGCGATCTCTCCACCGATAACACCGGGATTCTGTAAAAAGCGTACGCATCAGAACGAGACCAAACATACCTTGCTTATCATGTATAATACCTTAGATATCAAAAACCTCTATTTCTTAGCATTTAAACTAACTTAACCAACTTGAATCATACAATTTGATGCTAATGGAACCTTGTGTGCGAATATGTAGTGTGTGGGTATTCGGGGTTTGGTATAAGGACGCTAGTTATTAATGGGTGAGATTTAAGTGCATAATCTCTCATACACGAAGTGAACATCCAGCAGTGTGGATGGCTGAGGGTTGTAATTCTACATGCCCTCTGTCAGCAGGCCCCCACCTGCTGTGTTCAAAGGAAAACAAAACCTCTTTTGTTCTCACAGACTCTTGTGTGAAGTGCAAATGTATTATCACCTCAAACTGTGGGATTTGGAGCCATCTTGTCTAGGATTCAGGCAAATCCAATTGTGTAGATATTATATTACAATTGCCACAACTATACTTTATCTGCATCCAGGAATTCCCAATTTGTATGTAAAAATACCCATTGTCTCTTCTTATTTACTTCTTATTTACCAGACAGCTGGTTTTTCCCGTTGCCCTTGGTAGGTAAACAAAAACATTGCCATCTGTTCTTAGCTCCTGGGTTATAACTTGAATTAATGCTGACCACACAAAATGGTGCCTTGCGATCTCATTTCCAAAATGGAGTCTTGCGGCCATTCACAAGATGGCGTCGCTGCGATTAAATTTTAAACTGAACTTGTCTCACTCAATTATTCAACTTCGACACAAGTTTCCCCTGCTGCGAGTTGGATACTTAAGTATTCCTCGCAGCGAGATGATCACTTAATCATCGGGGGCCGTATGGATGAATAGTCCCCTATATACACTAATAGAACAAATATAGAAAAGTCAAAAATATCTATAAAAAAGAACCAAAGATAAATTAATGGGAAATAATACCTGCAAAGTGGCTGAAGATAGCAAATCTGCACCATTCCTTCTTGGTTTAATGGTATAAAGTTGTAGACTCATCTAAGGAGCTGTCTCTCAGTCAAATCACTGTGGCTAAAATATATTATCTTATTATCCGGCATGTGTCACACACAGCCAACATTGTAAGCTCTTTGAGGGATTTGGCTGACATCTAACGTGCCTGTATGACTGCAATAGTTATGTCTTCCTCTTAGATCCCACTACACATGTGATTCATAGCCCTGCTTCACTGCCATTTCTATGCAAATAAACTGGAGACAAATGCAGCTTACAGGGATTTGCAAGGAATATAAGAAATGCCTAGGCGCACTTTTTGCAAATGATGTTGTGAAACAAAGCAAGGACTAAAGCAAGTCTTGAAATGAGTTTATTAATACTGTCACTGGTAACTATTCAGAGATAGCATGAGATAATAGCATTACTATTTTCTTATTTTGCAGTACTGGCAAGCAAGCAGCTACACTTTAAACTATTAACTTGTCATTATTCGACTGGTAGTGGTGGACAAAGCTGCTGTAGGTGCAAGTTTCACAAATCAGGGTGGTCAGGGAGACAAGAGAGAAGACAAAATCAGTTAGTATTAGAATTACTTTGCATTGGTATTCTTGCATGTTGCATACAGGTGGAGCAGAGTTTATTGCAGAAATATGCACATCATAGTAAAGGTATACACAGTTATCCCCAGCTACATTAAACAGGGATATGACACAAAATAGGACACAGTCTTACCTTAATTCAGAGGTTCCCAAACTCAGTCCTAAAGGCATCCTAACAGTCCAGGTTTTATGGATATATATGCTTGACCACCAGGGGCAGAACTATGGGAGGCAATGGAGGCGCCTGCCACCGGGCTCCAGCACTGAAGGGGCACCTCATCCATTGCCCACAATATATTCATTCCACTTAGGCTGTAACTATGTACCCAGAGAGTACTGTCACGGACGTCCAATACATGTCACCTCTTCCTGGCACCTGAGAAGCTACTATACACTAGCGGAGAGCTCTGTGTCAGACCATCAGCTGCGCCTCTGTCTATCTATAGTCTGTCCCTACTCATTGGTGTTGCTGCTCCTCAGCAGCTTCTGTTGTCAGTGTGACACATCCGCCAATCCTTCACCTACAACTCTCTGTCTCACTCCTCCATGGCATGCCTATAGTCAGTGTGCAACTGCGGTGTATCTGCTTGCGGAACACTAAATTACAGTGTCATCGGCTGTGGCGGGGGGGGCACCAAATTATAACTTGCCTCCGGGCATCTGGGATGAACTTACGCCACTGTTGACCACAGGTGACTTAATTGGTACCTAAGTCGATTTGATTTAAGTACCTGTGTTCAACCGTGGATATCTCTAAAACCTGAAATTTTGGGGTGCGTTGAAGACCGCGTTTGGGAACCTCTGCCTTATTTCATAATATCATGCACCAGTCACTGCAATTCCTAATATTGGGCCTGATGCATTACTGATCGCAACTGCAACAGTGTACGCAGATTGTCCGGGGGTGCATACTGTTCATGCGTGCGTGTGCGTGAGTTGGCATTGGGATCACACTGCTGTCACCTACACAGATACAAAGGCATCGCAGATCTAGGGACGGGATGTCAGTGTTGGGGGTGGTGACGGGGGAGTGGTTGGAGAAACGCAGACGTGCATGTTCATTTGAACTCTGTTACTTGGGCATGCATAAATTAGCCACTGTGAAGGCATACGCAGCTTGAGTACTTACTGAATGCAATGAGGTTAGCAAATTCTAAATAAGGTCAGAGGTTAGGTTCAGGCACTAGGGGGAGGTAGGGTTAGGCACCAAAGTGGGAGGCTTAGGGTAGGGAGAGGGGGAGGGGGAGGGTTAGGGTCCTCACCTTAAGGGAGTAGGGTTTCTCACTGTTGGTATTCCGCTGCCGGTAATCTGACAGGTGACATCCCGACCACCGGGATCCCATACCCAACCCACCTTCTACTAATAGGAATATTATAGGAAGTGTATGTCTGTTTCTGACGATTTTCATCGGTTTCAGATGTCTATTTGACAGTGGAGTCTATCGTAAAAGGAAATTCAGACAGGAATTTTAGGCAGGAAAAAAACTATGGGTATATGATTGGAGATTTTCTTTTAGGTAGTAATGTGCCATCAAATCTGTATAATCAGTTCATTTAGTTATCAGTAATTTGATAGTTTGCACAATTTTAATTAAACTTGCTAACAAAATCTGAGTGATATTCAATGCAAACCCACATAAATGCTACCAGGATCTTACAATTTTACAGGATTTCCAAAGCTGCTTATCACTGGTTAGGTCTCTCATTGTCAGACCTTGATTTAGGTATATGGATATTTTAGTAGGCATATTTGACACAGGTTCCGAGCCATGATTGCAACATACCATAGTCCATACTCTAGAGCAGGGCTCAACAAATTTTTGTAAAAACTGGGAGTCAGCTTAAAAGTGTAGGAGTCAGAACAACGTCCACAACCAAAACATATGAAAACTTGTATAGACCACCATACATGCCCATTCAATGCCCCTCAACCTCCACACATGCCATCAGACCACCACACATGCCTCTTCAAATATCTTCAGATTCTGCTAAATGGGCATACCTATTCCCAATTCAAAATATGCCACACAGTAGGACCCAAAGTCATAGTATACAACACAGTATGCCCCAAATTCATATTATCCCACACAGTATGCCACACAGTAGTGTCCTCCATTCAGTTCTGCCACACAGGAGTCCCCCACATATAAGTGCTTCCAATTCATGGTGTGCTATACAGGAGTGCCCCCAATCCACAGCGTGCTATGCAGGAGAGCCCCACACAGGAGTTCTCCACACACAAGTGTCCCCAATTAAATGTGCCTCACAGGAGTGCTTCCAATTAATAACAAAATTATAGTGGGAGGTTACTGTTATAAAACCACATACTCACCAGCTTTGTACAGCTCCCCAGAGGACACTACCTTCCATGCCAACTGGCAAGTGCTGCATCTCCCTGGTGGTCACTGTCTTCCTCTGCTGCTGTCAGTGCTGCAGCTACCAGACAATCACTCTTCTCCTCCATGCAGTTAGTGATGCCCCTCTCCGTGGTCACTCTCTCCCTCCATGCCGGTAGTGATGCTTTCCCGCAGTCACTCTCCTCTTCAGTGCTGGTAAAGATTCAGCTCCAATGTTGTCACACTCCTCACTAGCAGTGTTGTGGCTCCCTGCAGTAACTCTCCACCCCTGTGCCGGTATTGATGCAGCTCCCCAACTGTCACTCTACTCCCCAACCGGCATTAATGCAGTGCCATGGTGGCCACTGTCTTCCTCAGCTGCTGGCAGAACTGCAGCTCCCTGCAGTTGATCTCCTCCCTGCTGGCAGTGCTGCAGCTATCCGCAGTCATACTCCTCCAAAGCACCTGTAATAATTCAGCTCCTGGTGGTCACGTCACACGGCAAATTGAAGTGTTGCGGTTTTCCGCAGTCATTCTCCACCTCCAAGCCAGTAGTGATGCATCTCTCCGTGGGCAGAAGGGAGAAGCTACAGTGATTAATTGTAGTGAGCATCCATTCATCCTTGTGACAGGCCTGCAGCATCCCACCCACTCCAGTAACCACCAATAGAAGTGCTTTGTAATTATAATTTTTTTTTCAATTAGCTTTATTTTTCACAGTACCTGGCTCTTATAAAATCTGGTCACCAGGACTAAAATTTTAGTCGCCATGGCGACCTGGCCCCTGGGATTTGTCGAGCCTTGCTCTAGAGCAATACCCTAGTCCTTATGATAGCTACCACAGTTCAGCTCCAGTGTAGGCTCAGAAAGAGAGGAGGATATTTCACTATAAAATATTACAAATGGTATGCTTACTAATTTTATCATGCTTCTCTTCTGTTATATATCACAGTGTGAAACCTCCCAAGCTGAAAGGCGGGTTGCATTGGAAATAAATGAGTGACAGTTGTACATCAATTTTCTGAGCAAGACAACAAAGAAGGGGCACAGGCAAATTGCTGTAGACATCCAATGTGGCTACTGTAGATAGACTAGAGGAGGAAAAAAGACATATGGGAGAAGACAAGCCAAGAGAGACAGATAGACAAGTCGGTGTCTAACAAGAAAGAAACAGAAGAAGGGTGAGATGGAAGACAAAAGAGTGAGGTAACTTGGCCTTGTCTTTGGATTAAGAGCACTCACAGGACAAAGTAGGTTTTCACCTAGAACATGGACCTTCTTGGGGATATTGTTGGCATAGTGGTGCTGATGCAGGGAGTGACAAACTAGTCCTGATTTTGCTTAGAAAGTAAACATGTATGTTGCACAGACAGCAGCACAGACAGTGTAGGGCAGCACAGACGGTGTAATGGTTAGCATTACCGCCTCACAGCACTGAGGTTGTGTGTTCAATACCCACTACGGCCCTAACTGTGTGGAGTTTGTATATTCTCCCCGTGCTTGTGTGGGTTACCTCCAGGTGCTTCGGTTTTCTCCCACACTCCATAAATATATACTGGTAGGTAAATTGGCTCCCAACAAACTAAATTACCCCTAGTGTGTATGTGAGTAGGGAATATTGATTGTAAGCTCCACTGGGGCAATGGCCAAATATTCTCTGTAAAGTGCTGCAGAATATGGGTGTGCTATATAAATAACTGGAAATAAATAAATAAATAAAAAATAAATGTTGCAGACCTGTATGCATTTAGCAAGTATTAAATTTTACATTCGAAAAGGCATAACAGGAGTGAAAGGAGCATAATGACTTATTAGTGATCTGTTAGGTTGCATAGCCATAGGCTGCTATAGTCAGTGTTAGATGCAAAGTATTAGATTATAACTGCAATTTACAATTTGATAACTAAAACGGAGTTATGCCGGAGATTTTATTAGCCATATGCACACCATGCAGAGTGATGTGACTTCTCTCTTTCTCTGAATTGCAGGTAATTTGTTACTACTGTTTCCATCAGATGCTGTTACCTTGATTGCTATAGCACAGCTTTGAAAATTTTTTAGGTAATTTGCAACTACTATTAGCAGCCATTACTATAAATGAAGTTAGGATTTTTTTGTGAATCTGTGATGGTCTACTCCCCTCTCCCAATTTGTTTATTTTAGACTTTATTGCATCCCAATCTAGTGTGTGTTAAGTACTGGGGGTGGGTTCCCAATCAGTGAGCACACAGGCTGCTATAGTCAGTGTTATACCCCTTTTACACCGGAGCTAAAACCCGGGTTTTGAAAGGGTTAACCCGGGCAGCTCCCTGGTGTAAAAGGGGAGAGAGTTGGATCGCCGGGTCGAGTGACCCGGCAATCCAACCCAGGTAACTAGCAGGGTTTAACACGGGCGTAGCCCGCGAAACCCTGCTGTGAGAACAGCGCGCTCCAGGTCATGATGACCTGGAGTGCGCTGCTAGCCGCCTGATTGGTCCGGCTTCAGTGGCGCTTGGAGATGACGTCATCTCCAAATGACCACTTTCACTCCGCAAAAGCCGGGTCTATGCAGACCCGACTGCGGTGTGAGCGGCGCTGACTCGGGAATATCCTGAGTCGGCGCCGGCAAAATTCTGGGTCTGATCCGGATAGGAACTTTGTTCCAACTCTGAGTCAGACCCGGAATTTAGGTGGAAAAGGGGTATTAGATGCAAAGTGTTAGCTTTTAAGTGTAATTACAGGAGTTACGCTGGAGTTAAACTGGAGTTAAACTGAAGGAGAACATCCTGAAAGCCAGGACATCAACGAACATATATATGTGAATAAGCTAATTCACCATCACTAACAACTTATGTATATAGAGTATATCCTGGAAACTCCTTACTGCTCTCCCTGTTTGGAAATTGTGAGTACTTCCCAAACGGAAAAAGGCAACACAAACAGGATTTTCAGTAGTATGAAGGTAAAAATTACAATGTACAGAGTCAATCTAGTCAGCGGTGTTTTGAACAACAAGAGCAATCAATAAGGGCAGCACACAGTGGCCCTGATTCCGAGCCGGACGCTCTGACAGAGCGCTCACTCTGAATCAGGGCCATCCTTCTCATTTTTTAGAGCGGCCTCCTGGTTGCAGTGCTCGCGAGGCCCAGTGCGCATGCACACGACGGAGGCGGCTCCGTCGTGCGCATGCTTGAGACCCGGATAGCGACAGGCAAGCCGTCGCTCCGGATCTCGCTACAAAGGGGGCGTGCTGTCGATGTTGAGTGACAGCACACCCCCTTTGGTGGGCAGGCCAGGGGCGTGGCTGCTCAGACAGAGGCGTTCCCATGGGAACACCTACCGTCTAGGGCCGGCCCCACTGACATCACAAGTGATGTCAGTGGGAGTGATTTTGGCTCTGTCAGAGCCAAAAGCACTCTTGGGCTAGCGGCAACAAGACCCTACCGCAAGGGTCTCATCACAAGCCCGACAGTCACGATGGTCTTGACCATCACGACCATCTTCCTGGTCGCTCGCTATAGCTGTGGGTGGTCACCCACAGCTATGCGAATGACCATGAGGCCGCTCTAAAAAAAGAGAAGGATGGCCCTGATTCAGAGCAAGCGCTCTGTCAGAGCGTCCGGCTCTGAATCAGGGCCACTGTGTGCTGCCCTTATTGATTGCTCTTGTTGTTCAAAACACCTCTGACTAGATCAGCTCTGTACATTGTAATTTTTGCCTTCATACTACTGAAAATCTTGTTTGTGTTGCCTTTTTCCATTGCATCACATCTATCTACTTTAAACATTCTTTATTTAGTAACTAATTCCTGCATCCACTACTCACATACTTCTCTTTTTATTTCACTTTTGGATCTGTGCTCATACATTAGCAGCACTGTTGTTTTACCTGTATTTTTGAACATTTAACTATATTTATCCACACGGTCTCTATATCACACAGCATCTACTCTAGTTCTCATCTCACTTATTATCTCATCGACAGCATGAACACCTTTACTTCAACTACCCCCCTTAATCAGTGTCTACATAATCTGCTGCTTTACCTACTTTTTCCACCCCTATCCTCTCCCTCTTGTCTCTCCCACTTGCTGTTCCGCTTTTTTTTCTCTCAGCAGACTTCCTTCCAACCCTCTGCTTCTCTACCCCACCTTTTCTGTTCCTCCACTTTCAACTACCTCCCTCCAGGCCTTGCTATTCCACCATTAAGCCTAATTCCCTCCTGTCTCTGCAAGTCTTCTCCAGGGCCGCCAAGAGAAATCTTGGGCCTGAGCATAAACCAGGACCCCAAGCACTCCAATAGGTATCCCCAACCAATTGCCACCCCTCTGTGAAGTTTTCATCCAATTCCATCCAGTACAAGGTGCAGAATAGGCTCCCCAGGTCAAAGTTCTGCCCAATATCTCTTTGTCAAAGTTCTGCCCAGTGTAAACCAATGGGAGGTCTGACCAGGAACTCAACCCCCTAATATGTCTTCTGGGATCGAATGTTACCACTCTGTGTAGTTTTTGTCCAAATCCATCCAGTGGAAGGCTTAGAAGAGGCTCCCCAGGTCAAAGTTCTGCCCAGCGTACAGCAACAGGAGGCCCAACCAGGACCTCAACCCCCCTAGTATGTCTTCTGGGATCCCGTGTTACCACTCTGTGTTTACATCAAATTATGTGATGTCATCCAAACTCATCCAGAAGAAGGCCCAGAACAGGCTCCCTGGGACAAAGTTCTGCCCGGCGCACTCACACAGTGAGGTCCAACCAGAAACCCAACCACTCCATTAGGTACCCTAGACCAATTGCCACCCCTCTGTGAAGTTGTCATCCAAAATCATCCAGTTTGGAAGGCCCAGAACAGGCTCCCTTGGTCAAAGTTTTACTCAGTGTCCTCGGGTCAAAGTTCTGCCCAGCATACACCAATGAGAGGTCTGACAGGGAACTCAACCCCCTAGTATGTCTACTGGGAACCAATGGGACATCCGCCCGGGACCCTAACTCCTCTAAAACCTGGCCAGGATCCAACTAGACCACCTAGCATTGGTTTCATCCCAATCAGGGTGGTCAGAATGCATAACCTGACTGACAGACAAACAAATAACCTAACAAATAGACAAATGCATATTTTATATAAGATATACTGTATATATATATATATATATATATATATATATATATTATTAAGTTTCTTATATAGCGCAACATATTCTTATCACCTGCACACTTTCCTCCATTACATCAACCTCAATGTCAGTGAAATCAACCAAACCTCCTAAAACCCTCAGAAATATTAATGTGATTAACTTTCAACAACTATCTACCTCTCTACAACAACGACTCTCACCAATTTCTGCACTCACTTCTCCTGAGACTGCTGCATCACACCTAAACCAGATTCTAGTAAAAGCCCTCGATGAAGTAGCTCCAGCTACCCATCACACTCCGCGTAAACTTAGACGTCAACCGTGGCATTCTAACTTAACAAGGCATCTACAAAAACTCTCACGTAAAGTAGAACGTCAGTGGCGAAAGTCTCGCACTCCAAGTGACTTCCTCACATATAAGTCTATCTACAACTCTTATCGTACTGCTCTGGACACAGCCAAGCAAATATATTTCCAATCTCTTATCTCTGCTCAAGCCTCTAACCCCAAACAACTTTTTAATACATTTAAACTGCTTCTTACCCCTCCCTCACCCAAGCCACCTGCTACTATCTGTGCATAAGATCTTGCTTCCTATTTCAAGGTCAAGATTGATAATATCCGAAATGAAATGTTATTCTCTTCCTCAGCTAGTGACCTACTCAATTCCCTACCTGAACCCTCTGGCACATTCTCTTCATTTGACCCCACAAATGAAGATGAAGTATCTGCACTCTTCTCATCCTCCTACTCTATTACCTCTCCTCTAGATCCTATACCCTCACAAATTAGTAAAGCTCAGTCTCCTGTGCTCATCCCAACCCTAACTAAAATCTGTAATCTCTCTCTTTCTACTGGCATCTTTCCATCACTGTTCAAGCATGCAGTGATTACTCCCATTCTGAAAAAACAAAATTCTGACCCTAACACTCTCTCTAATTACCGTCCTATCTCCCAGCTCCCATGCCCCTCCAAGCTACTGGAGAGACTTGTCTACACCCGCCTCACACATTTTCTTAACACCCACAACTTATTGGACCCACTTCAGTCTGGCTTCCGTTCCCAGCACTCCACAGAGACAGCACTGACTAAGGTAGTAAATGATTTGGTCACTGCCAAGGCTAAAGGCCATTACTCACTTCTAATTCTTCTAGATCTCTCTGCTGCTTTTGACACTGTTGACCACTCCCTTCTCGTACAAACACTACAGTCCCTAGGTCTTAAGGACACAGCTCTTTCTTGGTTCTCTTCCTACCTATCTGATCGCTCTTTTTCTGTTCATTTTTCTGATTCTGCCTCCTCTTCGCTACCTCTATCAGTTGGAGTACCGCAAGGCTCTGTCTTAGGTCCTTTGCTATTCTCAATCTATACCACCTCTCTTGGCAAACTAATCAGCTCTTTTGGATTTCAGTACCATCTGTATGCGGATGATACTCAAATCTACCTATCCTCTCCAGATTTATCACCATCTGTATTGGTCCGTGTCACTGAATGTATTTCTGCCATTTCATCTTAGATGTCATCTCGCTACCTGAAACTTAATATTTCTAAAACAGAATTAATTATATTTCCACCGGCCAATAACAGTTACCAATCTGATCTCTTTATCACTTTTGATAACTCAACAATCCACCCCACCCCACAAGCTCGCTGCCTTGGTGTTATCCTTGATCCTGAACTGTCCTTTGTTCCCCACATTCAATCTGTCTCAAAATCATGTTACATACATCTAAAAAACATATACAAAATTCGACCATATCCCACTCAAGACACTGCAAAAATTTTAATCCATGCACTCATTATTTCCCGCATTGACTATTGCAATAGTCTCCTTACTGGTCTTCCCAAAAACAGGCTATCGCCATTACAATCCATTATGAATGCAGCTGCAAGGCTTATCTTCCTTGCCAAACATTCATCGTCTGCTGCCCCGCTCTGTCAGTCCCTCTATTGGTTGCCGGTTTTCTACCGTATTCAATACAAAATACTGTTACTTACACATAAGGCCATTAATCGAATTAAACCAACATACATCTCTTCGCTCATCTCAAAATATCTTCCAACCTGACCTCTTCGCTCAGCACAAGATCTGCGTCTCTCATCCCCACGCATTACTTGCTCCCATTTACGGTTACATGACTTTCTTCGGGCTGCACCCACTCTATGGAATGCCTTACCACACACAATAAGACTTACCTCTACTCTTCAATCCTTCAAGCGTTCCCTGAAAACTCACCTCTTCAGACAAGCTTATCAGATTCCAGAACTGACCACATAACCTTCATAGCTTCCATGTCTTATTACATCCCCTCTCACAGTCCACACATAACCTCACATATTGTCTTTCTTTCACATACTCCTGACATTTTGCCGACATTCCTGTGTGACTGGATCATGCAGCCCACCAAGAAACTCTGCATTCTGGCCGGACCAAATTGCAATATATATAGCACCTATCCTTGTGTATCAATGCCTATTTCCCTATAGATTGTAAGCTTGCAAGCAGGGCCCTCTTACCTCTATGTCTGTCAGTTATTACCCTGTTTTGTTCTATCAATGTTTCCAATTGTAAAGCGCAACGGAATATGCTGCGCTATATAAGAAACTGTTAATAAATAATAAATAATATTCCATTGCGCTTCACAATTGGAAACATTAATAGAACGAAACTGGGTAATAACAGACAGACATAGAGGTAGATATATATATATATGTGTGTGTAAAATTAAATAGGATTAGAGCGCCTTAAAGTGCAAATAAATCCTAAAGTGCTAAAAGTGCTTAACCGGAATTTATTATTTAACAAAAATACATATTAAAAAAATAAGTTGATGAAGGTAGTACACACATATATTTGTATATATATATATATATATATATATACATTATATATATATGTATATATATATATATATATATTGCAATTGATATAAAAAACACAGTTTAAACATTTTATGTAGATAAATAAGCATAAAACATGTTGTCAAGTTCAGATAAATTTATCTAATTTTAGATGATAGAGTTAACTGGTAACAGGGGTGAAGGCTCTCAACGTGTTTCGTCTGTCTTTTAGACTTCTTTTGTGACTCATTTTAATTTTGTTTTAGTGTCCTTTTCATGACGCTTCAAAGAATTGCATTATTTTTTGGGGTTGTTTATCCAACATTTTGTAGAAACAATTGGTTGAATATATTTTGTAGAAATTGAGAGGCTTTCTCCATGCCACAATCATAGTCAGGAAAATGAATATAGTTGATAGGATTTATGCCAAAATATATAACTCTCAAACACGTTAAAGCCAAACACACATAGCAATTACACTGTACACTGCATGCCCATTCTGTGTAAGCCACAATGTCCATTAAATAGATATATAAAAAATAGTAGGGATATCCTTGTTTACCCTAGGTTGTATTTCAGATAAAATCTCCTGCTACATATGGAAAATGTTCTTATATATGTTGTAATAGAGAACTTGCATTGGTAATAGACTTTCTGGCAGTTATTTATATTTAGATGCAAAATAAAGGGTCTTCACCCTGTAAAATTTAATTTGGGGCAAACACGTGAACAATGTAACGGATGTCTGACCTAATGATTTTCCAAACGATTGAGAACAAACCATATTGTACATACACACTAAACAATTATCGTTACCATCCAAACTATATATTTGTTTAAAAGATTGTGAGCTACCAATCATGTCTGTGTATACATTCCATCAGTCTATCCCCCAGCCTGCAGTGCTTCAAGCGGTCGCTAAAAACCCACTTGTTCATAAAAGCATATCCGTCCACCACTTACCCATGTCACCACATAGTCTACCTTACCTTCCACTCCTGCTTCCCACCCTTAGCTCCCATTACACTGGTTCACTCCTTATGTTTTCTGTTTGTCTCCTCCCTTCTCTTTAAACTGTAAGCTCCATGAACAGGGCCATCCTCCCTCCTGTTCTCATTACCTACAGTACTTCTCTTACACACCAGCTACACTCTACACCTCCTTCTTGGCAGCGCCGTAACTATCAATCAGTTCTCATGCCCAGTGCAGGCCATGCCCCCTCCCTGATGTAATGTGGAGGGATGGGCCGCAATGCCCGGAGTTTCCTCAGGATGCTCGGGGGGGGGGGGGCTGTAAGGGCAGCGGGGTGCACTCCTGAAGTATCCTTAGGACGCTCCAGGTGGCACTGCTGCAGAGATTCTGGCTGCATTGTGCCATTCTAGGCACCTGCTAGCCAGAGGCAGGGAGCCATCGCTCGCACACTCCTAGTTATGGGCCTGCTCTCTACCCCTTGACTCCACTCCTTTGTTGCATTTGTTTCTTCCGTCAACCCAGAGCCGTTGACTGCGCCCTCATGAATAGGTACAGGTTTCAGCTTATTTCCATTGCACCCCCTGCATCAGTGGCTGTGATGAGAGTTGTATTGCTATTTGTTACTTGTCTACTGTATTATACTGTACAGTTTACCCTGTTCTGTCTTATTATTTTTCCCTCTGTACCACGCGTGGACCACTTGTGGCACCCTATAAATAATCATTCTTCTTCTTCTTCTTCTTCTTCTTCTTCTTCTTCTTCTTCTTCTTCGTCATATTGTCCGTAAACACTACACATTATTATTGACAAATCCTTCAGTTACAACATATCATACATCACACATCATGCACAAACATGGAACGTTGTGTGCCACATCCTCTACGATAGGTTGAAATCTTTCTGCATGTTCACTTGATCTACAATGATGATACACCACGCCAGGGGAGCGCATCATGATCATCCCCACACATGGCACTTTTTACACGATTGGTTGTTCTGAGCGATCTAAAATGGCCAAATCATGTAAAAAATCGCACCGTGTATGAGGACCTTAAAAGATGGTTGGGAAGACATGTTTCTTATCGGCTCTACACACATTATATCGTCTACTGTGTACCCAGCATAAAGTTTAGACATAATGCCCTAATTGACAACATAAAGGGCAATAACAAACAGCTACCCTTCAACTAGGGAACTGCTTTACTTGTTGCTTCTTCTCTAGCCAGTGGCCATCTATAGTATGCATCTCACTACCTTCTCTTTGCAGGTTCACTCTTTGCAGCCATTCTGGCCTCTCACCAAACATTTAGCGGTCAATAGAATTACCAACGATGTGCAGGTGAAAATGACACCCTACACTTGTCCAACCAGAAGACTGCTGTCACGTATTTCTATGTGTGAGGTCCTATCCTCTTGTCGCTTTTCAATAACTCTATAAAATCTCACCATAATAAAGACCTTTGCTGCATTGTTAGAATAGGGAATGTCCAAAGGGTGAAGGCGGTATTAGTGTGGTATCAAAGTAGAAAACATCAGTAAGATTACTGATAAATGCAAATAATATTTCTGAAAGTCGTAGCACCCAGCTAGCTATATAAACCTGCAGATGCAGACATGGAGAGTCATATTAAACAAAATAACCCTTAATACTGTGCAATATACACAAAGTAACTTTCGCTCAAACAAAACTGAAACATTCTTCTAATCATTTAGACATACATTTGCAGAATGTGGATGTTCTGCCTTAATGTCAGCAGTAAAAGCTCAACAATTATATCTTCTAATTCCCTGCATTTATTTGCAATAAGAATTACTAACCATCTTCAGCTGCCAGACTTGTGCCTTTGCATGAAAATGATGCTATTATCCTCCTGGCTGTGACTAAAATATAAAGATCACGGATCATATAATAAAGCAAAGTAAAATATAAAAAGAAAAAAAAAAAAGAACAGTGTTGTAAAGGAATGTGAAAACTAATATAAATGTAGAATTTTTTTTGTATTTTCATAGTATGTGAATATCCAAATGTGAATTTGTCTTTGGCAAATAATAAAATATTAATTTTTTTTTTTAATTTTTTTTTTATCATTATAGGTTTTATTTTTTTTCTAAGTAAACATGCTGATTTTAGAAATATGTACCGGCACGATGCTTTCTTAGAGCTGTCTCGTAATTTTTATTTACAATGGCAAACATTTGTTTTGTTTACTGTAACGAAACTCGGCGGCTGTTGCAGAATCTCCAATATTTACTTGGAAAACAGATACTTTTCCTTTTTCCGAGAAAGACATGTGTGTGAATATATATTTATGTAGCTCGTACTGTAAGTATTTAAAATACCCTGATTTTGGAATAAGAACCAACTAGTGACACAGAAAAAAAAACTTCCTAGGGCTACCAACCTCACAGAGATTAGAACATCAACTTTAAGTTTTGTTTTAGAAACGTACATCAAGGATACAACTGGCGTAGCAACTATTATTTATTTATTAACAGTTATTTATATAGCGTGTATATATTCTACAGTGCTTAGAGAGATTATGTTAGCAATTCACATCAGTCTCAACAATCTCTGCCCCAGTGGGGCTTAAAATCTATATTCCCTATCACAAGTAACACACACACACACACATGTATATATATATATATATATAATTATATATATATATATATATATATATAATCCAAACTAGCCCGGTACTCGCAATAGAACGGCAATGCTCTGGTGCCTTTTCCAAAAATAACATATAAGGCAGAATACGCGGAACGGCACTTCAGCAAAGCTGTGCTGTCATTCATTCGGTTGTGAAGTCTCACTGAGTGCCGTTCCGCGTATTCTGTCATATATATATATATATATATATATATATATATACACACATACATACATTTAAATTTCTCCCCCCTTAGGAACCAATTAACCTCTTAACTGTTTGATTAAAAAAAAATCTCAGACATTGCTTTTTTTTAATTTAAATTAGCTTATAATATATATATATATATATATATATATATATATTTTTTTTTTAAATGCATTTAAATGTTTAACTGATAAAAAATATAAAGTATGCCTGTGGGGTGTCTTGCACCTATCCATGTCCATAGGCCCCCATGTAAAACTACTCCCTCTCCCAGTGTTTATTGGTCCCCCGGCAACAACAGATCCCTATTGGCAATACCCCCCTACCTCTCTAGGGCTGATCGAGCCACATTAGTACATGACCCCACCCATAGGTGTTCATAGGTCTCCACTGTTTTATTACCCCACCCCCACCAACGTGTCACTTTATATGTCTGTATAACAGCCCCCCCCCCAAGGTCAATATATATTTTTTTCCTCACACATCTCCATATTAGCAAAATATTATTCCCCAACTGCATCACTCCTCCTCCACCCCTCATGCAGAGCATAGCGGAGCATGGGTCAGGGGAGGCTGATGATAAGCCCCCACTTCCTGCATGTGCAGAGATCAGTATATTTGTACTTGGGGGGGGGCTATGTTGCCAGCAAAGCCCAGAGGTTAACCCACCAATATGTTCTTGGATTATGGGAGGAAAAGTGGAGCACCTGGAAGAAACCCATGCAAACACATGGACAACATACAAACTCCACACAGACAGGGCCTTGGTGGGAATTGAACCAAGGACCTCAGCGCTATGAGGCAGTAAATTAAGCATTGTGTCACTAGGACCCAAATGATTTAGTACTAACATGCCCTGTATGACTGGAACATTGTGCTAACACTGCTGAAATTGTATTAGCAATGTTATGTTTATGTCTCCATGGCATATGGTGATAATCTGTACAGTGTCACCATATGCTTCTTTTGTGTTATAATATACTGTATACCATAGTGTAAAGTCACAATTGTTCTTGCAACTAATGTTTTGTATGTATAATCGATTGTTGATTATATATAGACCAGAGGTTCTCAAACGCGGGTTCTCAAGGCTCCCTAACAGTTCAGATTTTAGAGATATCCATGGTTGAGCTAAGGTAACTTAGGGCCTGAGTCAGCAAGGAAAGCAGAATCGAATGCAGTAGCGATTATGAACTCAGTCTCACTGCAATAGTATGCTAATCCATTGCGATTGCAATGCAATCTCAGAACAATATAAGGACACCCACGTTTCCTTACACACATCCGAAGTGTTTAGCAGGACTGCAAAAACATCGGTAACATCGCGTACCATCACAGCCTCACGCACATTTGCACAAGCCCTGACCATAAACAGGAATTGCTAGCGCACGCCATGGGTCCTCAGGCTGCGTAGGCCATCGCAGTGAATAATTTATGCACATCCCTAATGCACTGGCACGCCTGCGTTCTGCTGACCACCCCTCCCCGTCACCACCCACAAATGGCACTTCCTGTCAATTACTCTGTGATGGGTCTGTGTAGCCGCTGCGATTGCAGTTTCGATTGCAATGCGTTATAGCACTTGCGGTCCTTGCTCAATCAGGCCCTTAATTAGTACATCAGTGAATTTGACTTAACCACCCCTGCTCAATCATGGATATCTCTAAAACCTGGCCTGTTGGGGTGCCTTGAGGACCTCTGATATAGACCAAATCTAGATAGTGGCAACAAGAATTAACTAATGCAAGAAAATACTTGTGGATGTGAGCCACCTGGTCCTTTATGACACCCTTTTGTTCTTGGTCACCGATGCTACCCTCATTACAGTTAGAGTGAAGGATGGGGACTGGGCTCTTGCTGACAAAACTGAATCTCTGTGAGCCATCTGCAGTAAGTGTATTGAAACGAGCACTAATGACAAACAACAGGATAGGAGGAAGGAGTCAATGTGGTATAAAAAGTCGACATGTTGACACCAGAATGCTGACATGGTCTGAATGATGCCATTCAGAATGTCGACATGTCAACATTCGACAGTGACATAATGTTGACAGTGCCAGAATGCCGACAATCAGCATGTCGATAATGCAATTTGCCATGAACTTTTCAGCTACAGTAAACTTAACCCTAAACCTATCCCTATCCACAACCTAACCCTAACCTTAATTTAACCCTTAGCCTAAAGTCGTCTATCAACATTTTGGCTGTTGAAATTCACATTGTCATCATTCTGACAATGGCGACATTACGGTATGACTGCATATTGAAGAAGATGCTGTAGAGGGTCAAAAAAATAATTCTTCAAAAGATAAGTAAAACTAAGTATATTTTAACTTTGATGATCACTTAAACAAATGGTCACACACTGAATTTAATCTGGAATCTTTTCATATTTTCTTTCCATCCATTGCAACGTTTTTTTGTGGTGTTATTACTAAATAAGATTGGTGATATAAGCTCAGCACATCCATTTATTTGTGTTTGTATAGCATTTTTCAACAGATTTTATGGTAGTACCTCTGTGTAAATTCATTGACTCAGCTGATACTCAAGATATTTACCTCATTTCATCAATGACACCTTAGCTCTAGCATTTTATTGCTTGTTTGGTTCCCAGATTCATATTTAATATCTTTGGAGATTGAATGACAAAGGGAAATATTGAATTAATGTGTTGGGTGAATCAGCTTTTATCTTTTACTAATAATGTTTTTCAGTGCCGACAAGTATGAGCCTGGTGTGATGTGTATGCTTAGGCAAGCCTGGTGCAATGTGTATACTTAGGCTAGCTTGAGCACAATGTGTATGCTTAGGCGAGCATGGTGTAGAGTGTGTACATAGACAAGTCTGGTGTGATATGTATATTTAGCCGAGCATGACATGATGTGATTACTGGTGTAGCTTTTATCTTTTACTAATAATGTTTTTCAGTGCCGTCAAGTATGAGCCTGATGTGATATGTATTAATATGTAAGCCTGGTGCCATGTGTATATTTAGGTGAGCCTTGTGCCGTGTGCATATTTAGGTGAGCCTGGTGCTATGTGTATACTTTGGTGAGCCTGGTGCAAGGTGTATACATAGTCGAGTCTGGTGCAATGTGTATACTTAAGCGAGCCTGGTGCCATGTCTATACTCAGGTAAGCCTGGTGCCATGTGTATACTTAGGTAAGCCTGGTGCCATGTGTATACTTAAGCAAGTTTGATGCAATGTGTATACTTAGGTGAGCATGGTGTGATGTGTATACTTAGGCAAGTCTGGTGCGATGTGTATACTTAGACGAGCCTGGTGCAGTGTGTATACTAGGACGAGCATGGTGTGATGTGTATACTTAGACAAGTCTGGTGCGATGTGTATACTTAGATGAGCCTGGTGCAATGTGTATACTTAGGCCATCCTGGTGCAATGCATATACTTAGGCAAGTCTGGGCTGATGTGAATACTTCTGCAATCCTGGTGCGATGTGTATACTTAGATGAGCCTGGTGCAATGTGTATACTTAGACCATCCTGGTGCAATGCATATACTTAATGATGTGAATACTTCTGCAATCCTGGTGCGATGTGTATACTTAGATGAGCCTAATGTGATATGTATACTTAGACGAGCCTAATGTGATGTGTATACTTAAGCGACCCTGGTGTCATGTGTATACTTAAGCTAGCTACTGCTTTTATCTGAAAGGTTCTGGTATGCCCTAAAAATAAATTAATGGCTTTAAGTTGATGTAGTCACCTTTCTATGCAGTTAGTTTATAAGGGGAATGTCACGGGATGCAGTTAATTTACCGGTGTCTGGATGTCGGAATCCCGATGCTGGAAGCCTGACTCTGTACTAAAGATAGGCGTTTAATTTCCGATGCCTATCTTTAGTCAGACACCAAAATCCCAACACCTGGCATCCCAAATTAAGGTAAGCAGGGACTGTTAGCTGTTAGCCGAGCGCGGGGGGGGAGGGTTAGTTTTAGGCACCCCCGAGGGGACGTAGGGTTAGGCAATCCCCGGGGAGGGTTAGGGTTAAGCTAGTGGAAGGTGGGGTTAGGGTTATGCGCTACTCGGGGGGAGGTTAGGGTTAGGAACCCCCCCGGGAGGGTTAGATTTATGGTGCGGGTAGGAGGATTAGGGTTAGGCATCACCAGGGGGAGGTTAGGGTTAGGCACCGCTAAGGGAGGGTTAGGGCTAGGGGGCGAGAGGGGAGGGTTAGGGTACTTACCAGCCTCAGTCGGGATCCTGATTGATTGGGCTTCCAGCGTCGGTGTTACATACCGATTCCCATGTCACAATATATTTGCTTTAGTGTGCTGTATCAGGACTAATTCATATACGTGTATCACTGTTTGTTTTACTCATAAGTTGTGAAGCAAAATTCTCTATGAGAACATTAAAAGGATTTGAGTTCTTTATCCCAAATGCACTATTGGTGTAGGTAACCATTATTTCTAAATGTCTGAATTAAATGCCAAATATATCTCTCTTAGTGACAACAGGTAGAGGCAACAATGGAGGTGTATAACTAACAAGAAAATCTGTAAATATCTAAAAAAAAAAAAAAGCATTTTCACCATACTTGCCTACTCTTCCAGAACAGCAAGGAGGCTCCTGAATCTCGGCTATAGCTCCTAGAGCATCCAAGTCTCTCAGAGCTGCATCACATCCGCCCAGTGCCACCCACTTCACCCGCGCACGCAGGGGGGGTTTCCGAGTACCTAAAAATCCCCCCTGCCCTTTGCTCCATTCGCTGCTGGCCTGTGCGGCTGAGCAATTTTCCTTTATTTTTTTTTTTCAAGAGTCCCAAACTGCTTGGGCTGTCTGTAGGTGCAGCTCAGCGCGCAATTCCTTCCCAGTCAGTTCCCATAGGGGCACAAACATGACCGTCATGTAAGAGCGAGGATGAGCACGCTTGCCGCCGGGTGACACAGTGTATTCCACTGCTGCCAGCGCTGTCGAGTCTCAGAGCCGCATGCCGTAGGTAGAGGTGCGGGGGAGTCTGCAGTCTGCATTCATGTTATTAGGTAAGCGCTGCGGTGTGTGTCTGTGTTAGTGTATGTGTCTGTGTTTATGAGTGTCTTTCAGTTTGTATATGTGTCAGTGTGTGTGTCTGTGTGTCAGTGTGTATATGTGTCAGTGTGTGTGTATTTGTGTAGGCTAAGGGGGGGGAGCGAGAAAAGGATGGCAAGAGATTCAGATCAGGACCTGTAGGAGTATGTACACTGTAGAGCAATTTAATACAAAAGTATCAGTATTAGGGACTACTACTGGGGGCATTATATAAGGGGCACTACTGGGGCACTGCATAGGGGGACTACTACTGGGGGCAATGTATAAGATGCACTACTGGGGCACTGCATATGGGGGACCACTACTGCGGGCACTACATAGGGGGGCACTGTATAAGGGGCACTACTGGGAGCACTGCATAGGGGGACCACTACTGGGGCACTGTATAAGGGGCACTACTGAGGGCACTGTATAAGGGGCACTACTGATGGCACTGTATAAGGGGCACTACTGAGGGCACTGCATAAGGGGCACTAGTGATGGCACTGTATAAGGGGCACTACTGAGGGCACTGTATAAGGGGCACTACTGAGGGCACTGTATAGGGGAACCAATACTGCGGGCACTACATAGGGGGACACTGTATATGGTGCACTACTAGGTGCACCGTATAAGGGGCACTACTGGGTAGCACTGCATAAGGGGCACTACTGGGGGCACAGCATAGGGGGACCACTACTGGGGGCACTGTATAAGGGGCACTACTGGGGGCATCTATATAATTATTTGTGGCTAGATGCTTTTCGGTAACCAAGAATTTGGAAACCCCCCTTTCAAAATCCTGCGTTTGCCACTGCACTTCCCGAGTAAAGTGAGCAGTCCAGATGGCTGACGATGCCATTCGTGCGGAAATACATTATCTCTGGCTACATGCCCAGGACACTCCCGTGACACTGACACGATACAGTTTTCTTTGCACATAAGCCCAGTTTACTCCCAGAAATACTGTACCTATTTCACTTATGGAAAGAAATGGTCAAGACGCATCGTGCTCAGAATTGTATGGAGATATGCAAAGATGTGTATGTTTGCTACGGTGCATGTTTTGCTCGCTAAAATTTGCTAGATGTGGCCACACACAGATCTGCATGAGACAGGGGTAAATTTACTAAGATTACAGTTTTTAGAAAAGATGTTGCCCATAGCAACCAATCAGATTGTAGCTATTACCTTCTAGAAGGTGCTAGTTAAATGTTTAGTAGAATCTGATTGGTTGCTATGGGCAACATCTCCGCTTCTAAAAACTCTCACCTTAGTAAATGTACCCCTCAGAATCAGAGTAGCTTTATTATAAATGCAGAGTTATAATAAAGAGAGCATTTCAGTGTGGCAGACCTCTCTATTGTAAACTTACTTGTCAATTCAATAGACCAAAAGTCTATAGAGACAGTCCTGTAAAGGTAAAAACCCCAATTGTTTGTTGACAAGTACCATCTATATGGAGGACAGTGGAGACCACTGATTGTAGGGAGACCTTGTAGTATAAAAGGATTCATACTAGAGATGTGCAGTTTGGTTCTCCAGAAATCTGAAACCACTCGAATTTCGTGAATCCGGACAGATCCCAGTCGTGGTTCTAATCTCCTGAGGAGATCAAAATAAATCCGAGTTCCTGTTCTGATCTTCCAGCGGTTCAGAATTTAGGATTTTAAATCCAAATTTTGGGTTTTGGATTGCAAAAATTACATGAGTTTAGCTGTTTTTAAAAACTTTTTATCATTTAAAAAAAGAATCCAGATCCAAAACAAAAACACGGGGGTCAGCGCACATGTCTAATTCATACAGATATGCGTTGTCATGGAGAACTGGGCCCGGTTTCTAGCTTTACACAGGAAGCTCCACCCCCATCTGCAACATTTTGGATTTGGGAAAACCCCAGATTCCAGAAAATCCCTTTACTGGCAAACCACAAGTCAAAAACATTCTGGATAACAGGCTCTATACCGGATCTGCTGTATAAAAAATAAAGAATGTAATTCTTTGTGACCTGTGAACTTTAGGGCCAACTATGCTACATAAATCATTGATACAGAATGAGTTAAAGAAAGCAACCACACCAGGCTGTGATATACCCTCAAAAATATTTAGTTCTAATTTCCTTATTCCGATTAGGAGGGGTGCTACCCACTATAGTTTTGTATCTGGTATAGAGAAAAGGATAGTTGTATGGAGCACTTATCACATCATTCTATAAATTCATAAAATATAACTTTTATTAATTTTTAAATAAAACAAATTCCAAAAATGTGGTGAAATATTTTTATTTCTGTTTTAAACCTTATATGTAAAAAACCTGTAGTGAGGTGTGTGTATTCAATGCCTTAGAGATTAAAGATTGTATATTGCAGTGATTTCATGTGTCATAGTATTACTATCTTCTTGTTACATTTAGACAAATTGTTTCTAAATCCTGCATGAATACTCAAAATGTTCTATGTGACTGTGGGCCTCATTCAGACCCGCTCACAAGCGCTATGCGCTCGCAAGTGGGTCGAAGGCTGGGAAGTGCGTGCGCGAGCCCTGGAGTGAGCGAGAAATCACTTGCTCCGGCGCTCGCATCCAAAAGGGGCGGCTGGCGATGTTGATCGACAGCTCGCCCCGTTTGGTAGGCGGGTCAGGGGGTGACTACACAAGCGGAGGCATTCCTGAAGGAACGCCTGCTGTTTGGGGGTGGCCCCACTGACATCACTTGTGATGTCAGTGGTGAACTTCCGGCTCTATTTGAGCCAGAAGCTCACTGGGGCTTGCGGGAGCGAGACCCTACCACAAGGGTCTCGTCGCAAGCCCGGTGGTCGCGATGGTCGCGACCATCACCTGGCCGCTTCCAAAAGCTGTGGGTGGTCACCCACAGCTATGCGAGTGGCAGGACGCCGGTTTTAAAAATAAAAGTGGCCGTCCTGATTCAGAGCGAGCGCTCGCTTTTTGCGAGCGAATCTGAATGAGGCCCTGTATCCACACTCACTTCATTTAGTATCTAGTTGTTGATTATAGGTGTTATTAGTCAGTCATATAGATTATTGGTATAACTAATCTCTGTTTTGAACTGCTAGCATCATGTGCACTTTATTTCCTATACCGTGAAACAAAATGTATATTTTGTATCATATACATTATCTGTGTCTGTTATATTATTTTTAGGTACACATGTCGGGGTAAATTTACTAAGATGGGAGTTCTATTTAAGAAGTAATGTTGCCCATAGCAACCAATCAGATTCTACTCCTCATTTATCTAGCACCTTTTAGAAGATAATACCTGGAATCTGATTGGTTGCTATGGGCAATATCACTTTTTAATAGAACTCACATCTTAGTAAATTTACCCCGTGATCTCTTATCACTAAAATCAAATGTACTTTTGACTCAGTATATGTGACTCAATTGCACACTTTTAGGGAGTTTGCTGCAAATGTGACTAATAATCGATAATATATTTTATGTGGTTATAATTATTTACTGTACTCATTTAGTTCTGAAAGCGGCAAATTAGTGGTTAACATTAAAGGTTAAACTATAAATAAATGAGTACAGCAAATAATTATAACCACATAATGCAGTATATATTATCAATTATTAGTCACATTTGCAACAAACTCCCTAAAAGTGAGCAATTGAGTTACATATACTGAGTCAAAAGTACATTTGATTTTAGTGATAAGAGATCACATGACACAGATAATGTATATGATACAAAATATACATTTTGTTCCACGGTATAGGAAATAAAGTGCACATGATTCTAGCAGTTCAATACAGAGATTAGTTATACCAATAATCTATAAAACTGACTGATAACACCCTATAATCAACAACTAGATACTAAATGAAGTGGGGGTGGATACAGTCACATAGAACATTTTGAGTATTCATGCAGGATTTCGAAACAAATTGTCTAAATGTAACAAGAAGATAGTAATACTATGAAACATGAAATCACTGCAATATACAATCTTTAATCTCTATGGTATTGAATACACAAACCTCACTACAGGTTTTTTACATATAAGGTTTAAAACAGAAATAAAAATATTTCACCACATTTTTGGAGTTTGTTTTATTTAAAAAATAATAAAAGTTATATTTTATGAATTTATAGAATTATGTGATAGGCACTCCATACAATTATCCTTTTCTCTATACCAGATAAATCATTGATAGCAAGAAATGTAATATAATTTATACATTACAAGCTATTGAAATGGTAATATTACAGCATATTATAAATATATTATACAGCATCTGGTAACCCCATTACAGTGCAGAATATCAACAATTCATTTCAAATTTCAGAAAACATCTGAATGACATAAACTAGTCATACAATGCACAAATAAAAATTATTAATCCATATGTAAGAATAATTCTAATTAATCTAACAACTGTAAGAACAATGTTAGTCTACATTATCAGCACATGCCAATCCTGGATCCAATACTGAAATCTAGATAAGACCAGGATTCCCAAAATCCCATCATACTTGTGGTCTGGAGTAATATTTTGTTCGTTCTCACTCCTTTACCAACTAGACTCGGCTGGTATCATCACTCTTTATATCTTTAACAGATTTTTATGTCAGGCTCAGAACTGAAGACTGGAAGATTAATGAAAATGTACTTTATTTGAAAACTCACTCCTTGCACAATTTCTCAAGCTAAAACAGAAAATAACACAGCAAGGGTTAGACTGACAACAGCGGCACTACAGAGTATTTATGCCCCTATCAAACTTCTTGAAGTAGTTTTGAAAAGCCATAAATATAGGAAGTAAAGGCACTCACGGATACTAACATGGTGTATGAATGTTGAGCCATAAACATCTCTAGTATAGCCTTTTCTAGTACAGATCACAAACAAAAGCTCAAACAAAAGCTCACGGATGAATAATGCCATTTATATCACTTTGTGTACTGTTTACTAAAAAAAATGTTTTACTGTACCTAGAACCTCGGGCACAGCGTTTTGATCATGGTCGTAGTGGCATACACATTCCATGCCAATGGAAGAGATGCCACAAACTAACCATTTTATATACAGTAATCACTTTTTTCAATGATCCAATCAGCTCCTTGACGACATTTCTAATATAAAAAATAATGGCAAAATGGATGAACATAGGGGCTAATTCAGAGATGTGCGTGAACCCGATGGTTGGTGCACATCTCCGATTGTGCCGGTCAGCACCGGCACAAGACCTGTACTTCGCATGTGCAGTACTAGTCCTGCGTGTTCACATGCAGAGCGGCTGCAGACTGTCAGTGATTTCACAGTCTGCTACCGTTTCTGGGCAGAGAGGAGGCAGCTGATGGGGGTGAGGCCAGAATTTTCTTTGGTCGACGGAGACTTCCTGGTCTCTTTTGAGCAACTGCGTTCACCGGCTTGAGTGACCCCATGGTCAATCAAGCCGGCAGAAGGTCACACATATGTTCCAATTCTGCATCCATGGATGCAACTTTGGAACAATAATGCATGCAGGATGTACGTGGTAGCAGCTGCGATAGCAGTACCGTCGGACTTTGAATCACCCACATAGTTCATTGGTTATATTTGTCAAACTAGTCAAATATTCAAACTCACAATGGGCCTGATTCTGAGTCACACATAGTGTCAATGTTAAAGTTTTGATTCTGCATATGCTTTCCAGTCACACGGCGCATGCATTCCGATTGTTAGCGTTCAGAGATGCAGGACAGAATTGGAAGCACGGTCCGAGGAAGTCAGTGAGCCTTCCTAGGATGTAACAGAGGGATGGCTAACAGTGGTGGCTCCAGAGACTGCAGCGCAGTCCACAATTCAGAGGAGGGCCACACTAAGTTCCAGTGAGTCTAGGCCGGTGATGTTTGGGGTGGCAGTTAGTGTGGCTCTCCTAACTGAATTGTGGACTATGCTGCAGCCCCACCTCTTGAGCCACCACTGATGGGTAAACAGATGTGAGCATGTTGCTGTAGGAGGCCATACTCAGATAAAGTAACTGCACCTGCCATAGGCCTGGTGCAAGTTTCGATGGTTCAACTAAAAACACACCACAAGACTCTGCCAGTGGGTGTCTCAGTATTAACAAAATTGGCCACAGCAGTAGCATAAAGACGCCGACGCGGCTGCAGCAAAAGATGGAACCGTGCATGTGTGGGACTTAGAATCAGCCCCAATGTTTTCATTGTACACTAGTCCCTTTATTTCATTTTTAGGGATGTAATTTCTTGATTTCCTTATTGGTCTATTTCAAGTGTATTGGGAGCCACGCTACATGATCTTGTTAGTGATTGATATGTTTTACTGAGGAAAGTTCTAACATAGTTCACAGACGGGCATTTTCAATTTCGTGATGGAGGTGAGAAAATGGCAAGGACTACAAAGGGTCTTCTCAACTAATTAAAATCTTCTTCTACCCTTTGTGGATGGTATTTTAATCACGGAGATATTAGATTGAATTTTCTCAGATACAATATGAGTCACTCATCTCCATTTTCAGAGGGCAAGTGCAGGGCCCCAACCTCAAGCTGGCTTCTCTTGTAAAACACCGAAGGACACTTTGTTACGTCAAGTCAAGCAAGTACGAATCTGTAGCTGTTAATCTTTTTTACAGATCTGGTTAGCATTTGGAGACGTTTATAATTGAAAGTCCTACCATTCAGTAGAGATAATTGATATTTTTGTGAATAATGTTTATGTCACCCAAGCAAAGAAAAATAGCTTGGATTTTTTAATTAATAAGAAGATATGAAAACTAAATTATTAAACCAAATTCATGTATGTCTGTGTAAGCTGATTATAACACAGTCTTAAGTATTTTCCATTTGAAGGTGAGGTTCTCAATTAATTTTTCAGCAGGCTGCCATTTCAGCTAAGCACCTCCGCTGATTTCAATAAAACAATACTTTTAATTTGCCCTTTTTCAGGCTAAATAAATTATTCATTTTTGAACTTTTTTTTTTCAAGGTTTGACATTTAACACTGTGAGTTTATAGTAAGGTATAATGTTTAAACTTGCAGTAATTATGCAACTTACACTAATTAATATAATTGAAAAAAAAACTAAATGGTAGTGATCACAAAACATAAATGTATAATAAACAAATAAACCTTATTCAGTCAGCCTTATGTGACTTCTGGACTGATCAAGTTTTTTTTTCTGACAGGACAGGAAGTGTTAAGTGAAAAAGCCACTTGATTGGACAGAAGCAAATCAAACCAATAGGATTGTTCTTTAATTACATATTTCACATAGTAGGATATGTACAGTATGATAAACTTACAATGCCAATAGTTCTCCAACTCTGAAAGTAACTGCAATTCTAATTCTGTAAATTAAGTAAAATCAGTTAGATTTAAGATAAAATGATGTAGGGGTTATAAGGGAGTAAGAGTTGCATACAAAAGGATAACACCTTTAACATAAATTCTTGATACATATAATAAAATATATATATTTTTTATATATGGCATATTAGAAATATTTAACTCAGTGAAAAACTAAAGTAAGCTACTTACAGTTAAGTAAGAAATGTAAGCCAGCACATTAATAACACCTTATGAAACTTAGACGTAGCAATACAAGTACTCTGTAATGCACATTCAAATCAGTATAATAAGGCAACATAAAAAAAACACTTCGCACACATCAAAGCTAGTAGAGAAAGTATAATTAGCAAGCAAATACTTAATGAGAATTATACAACCACTCGATTTTATCAACACTTGTTAATATTATGATAAGCTTAATTAATTGTATGCAAAAAAGATCATACATGCAAACTTTTCAGGTAAATTATTTATATGTAGTTTCAGTTACTGCCTTTGTTTCACTAGTTACAATTAATTACTCTTTGTAGCCTCACACTTATAGCATTCTGATGCCTCAATTCCTTGCTGTGTATATGGAAGCAGAGCAAAGGAGTGAGCTCAATTTATTTCCTGTTGACCAGGAAAACGTGAATGTTGGTGTTACCATTTTATCCAGGTTTGTTTCTTCAAGCAGCTATTATTGATTTATAATTAATATTATGATATATTATAATATTATATTGATTTATCATTTTATAAAATATCATGGTCTACCATGCAATCATAGTCACATGACACATGATGTAGTGAATGTAGAGGCTTGATCTCATGTCTGGGTAAGTGGCAACCATACTTTGCCCCTTCCAGAGAAATTGTGAAAAGGAGATACTGACATGTAGAAGGAAAGCTAAGAAAAATTACTGTCAGATGAATCTTAAAATGTATTTAGCTTGCTACTTCAAGAAAAAAATGTTTTAGGTGACAATGATGCTTTAAACTATTTTTCTTTTTGAGACATTATTTACCCTCTATTATAACTCACATAATGTATTATTTATTTTTACAGCTTTGCTCAAGAATTAATTAGGGCTTGATCATGACATCACCTTCACTTACTCGTGCTTCAGTGACATCACCCAATGCTAAGTGACTTGATTGGATGACTATTGCTTCAGCCAACAAAAAGTCTGCCTTTACTGTGCATACACTTTAAGCTAACCTTATAAATGAGACCCTTGTTTTTTCCTTTCGTGCCTCATATCATGGCTTAATTATTATTCTTATAGTTATTCAAATGTCACACCAAGATTAGTCTTTAAAAAGTTTCCCTGCAAACTGCTACACTCCAAACTCACTGCATCTATATGCGTATTTGTGATAAAACCTATTAATGATTGGGTCATTGTTGTCTGCAAAGTGTTGAGATGAACATCCATGTAATAATGTGAATATGTAAATTGGTGAGCTGCTGCTATTGGAATTATTATTATTATTATTATTCATGCAAAAAAAAGTTTTTTATTTGTTATATGTATTGTTCTTAATTAGTCCACCCAATATATTGTATTGTAGTTTAGTATAAAAAGACAATAAGATGGATTGTCAGGTGAAATTACTTGTTTGTTTAGAATATTCTATAGACATTTCCAGAATATTGTACTTTTCTCACAAAATATATACATATTGTTAAACATATATCTAATTTTTAAAAAACAATAACAAAATCCAAGCTACTGTAGATTTATTTTTAAAACTGTGCATAGCAGGTATATTATAAAGGTACTGTAAATATCTTAACCTTACTCCTAGGATTGGATTCCCAAGCATCATTTACATATGAATTGAAATCACTATGAAGGATGGTGTTGGATAGCTGTGTACAGTCATTGGGACAGTGCTGCTCACCACTCATTCAGGGTATTTCTATTACTTAGAAAAATGTTTATTGAAACAAAAAATTTGACTACTGGGGTCAGGAATGAAGCTAGGGTTTTTGTCACCTAGACTCAGCTTGTCTCCCTCTTATCGGTAAATAGTTATCACCCTGTACTTATTATTTACAGAGTATCAGTGATCACCATTGATAAATCTGTTATTAAGCTATCCACATAAAACTCCATCTTGTCACAAGATGGTGTGTGCCTTTAAGTATTCATAGCTCTAAATGTATAATATTACAAAGACTGATTTCTGCTGAGCTTTGAGCTGAAGAACCTTGAAATGAATAAACATGCAGATAGTGTTATGAATAAGACTGTGTATCCTTACCCCCCTAACACTCCCACATGTAAAAATAACAATGACTGCTATAGTGAGATATAATGTGTGAATATTCTGATATGTTACAAAGTAGGAATGCTGTGCTTTATATTATTGTGCAACATGCAAATATAGCCAGAGAGAATCTTGAAGCCAAGTTTGGTGGTGGTGATTCTGTCTCCTGAGATCTCAGTAATGCAAGGGTCTGACATTTATTTATTTATTTATTAACAGTTTCTTATATAGCGCAGCATATTCCGTTGCGCTTTACAATTGGAAACATTGATAGAACAAAACAGGGTAATAACAGACAGACATAGAGGTAAGAGGGCCCTGCTTGCAAGCTTACAATCTATATACACTAATGAGCTTGGGCTGGTGGTTCTGATCTATCACTTGGAGGTCCTTTCACCGAGATTTCCTGCACTGATCTGTGAATGGACATGGGAGTGACCAGGACAGTGGATTCTAGCTAAAACCCAGGATGAGTACTTTTGCTCCAGCTGGACTGCACTTTTTTGGGATTCAGGTATGGAAATCTGTGTCTCAGACTCTTGTTTTTTTGTTTTTGTTTTGGGTTTTATTTTATGAAATTACATGTCCAATGAATCTTTAAAAATGTATACAGATTATAATCCTTATAGATTTGAATATGAACAAATGTGTTATTGTGTTTAACAGTCTGTTAATTTATTTCCCTGATTAGCATAAGTATTGTCCCTTGATACATCTTGTGATCTTTATACTTCCAGAGTGAATAGACATAGACATTTTGTTTGTTGGTATATTGATGGAGTTTATCTTCAGACTATAGTATTGGGATTTGCTTATAACAACTTTGGCAATCAATTTACATCCCAAAGGTACGGTCATAGTGTGCCCAGGGCTACTAAGGAGACCCACTTTAGTAACAGAAAGGATACAAAAGAATCTGTGTCTAGTTTCTTCCTCTAAATAGAAGTACCTCACAGTACAGAGTGGAGTTTAGGTAAACCCACTGGGTAGAGTTTAGGTAAACCTACCAGGTACTGAGTGGAGTTTAGGTAAACCCACTGGGAGAAGTTTAAGTAAACCTACCAGGTACAGAAAAGGGTTTGGTAGGCCCTCAGAAAAGGGTTTGGTAGGCCCTCAAAAAAGGGTTTGGTAGGCCCTCAGAATAGGGTTTGGTAGTCCCTCAGAATAGAGGTTTGTAGAACCCACAGATATGGGTAATGCAGACAGCAAGCATCTGTCCAGCTGTCAAACCCCCATGGATATTATACGTACAGTGTTAGGTCCTGGGGTGACAGAAGGAATGGAGATGGCACACTTGATATGATTAAAATTACAACAGATACATAAGTTACATGGTTCCTGCATAAAGAGTAACAAACTTGAAGGCAAACTTTGAATTAGCTAAAAGTGTTAAAACAGGTCTTGTTAGACAACGAGTCACAAGAAAGGGAATAAGAATTGAATTGTATGTACTTTAAGGATTATTTTAAAGAAACATCTGTAAGGACAGTATGTCTAAATTGTTCAGTAAAGAATATTGCTAAAATTAAGTAGCTATGCCCTGATATAGACTGTAAAGCATGTGATGATTTGGAATTGTGGTGCTGTAAATTGTAGAGGTTGTAAACTGAAGGTCTCATAAACTGAACCCAGAATAGATACCAAAAATTAGAAGAAGAAAAATACCTAGAAATGAGAAATATGAACATCCTCGATTAAATTGTGGAGAGTGCTAAATTGTTTATGATTTTAAATGTAAAGATAAGTGCATGTAAAAATTGCAAAAGGTAGATTTCAGAAATGTGTTCAAATATTTCAGTTTAACCCTACGTGTTTGGGGACGCCCATACAATGTAATGGTTGAGTTTTTTTTTTTTTTAAAGAAATTGATTTTGCATCAGATGCTGAAGTTTTGCTATTGAGTTTTGTTATTGTATGTTTGAGAATTTCAATAGTCTCCCTTTAAGAAGTTCTGAAGGGAGGGGGAGTGAGTGTTCACAAGAAGTTGAAATTTCAGACAGCAGTTTGTGCAGAAAATAGGAAGCTTGCAATGCACAGTACTTTCAGAATGAAAATGTCTGATGATTTGCCAAAAAGTAAACAAAATGTTAAAGTCCATAAATAAGAATTAGTGAGCTTAAGAAGTAGTTAACGTAAAAGATACATAAATGAAGGTGTATGTTCAATGACTTCTAAGTATGATATTAATGAGATATTCAAATATTTGAAAGTATGACATAATTGTTCACAAAAGGCTCAGTGAAGAATCTCCGTGTATGCTGAGTTTTGTCGTTCCACAGGCCAGCGAGCAAATCACAATTGTTTTTATTTTAATATGAGCCTTTGTTTTGTTGCAAAAAGTGTTTTTATTTTTGCTATTGACCTTTGTTTTAGTGATACTACATAAATATGTATAAGTGTTGTATGGTTGTATGGTTATGGTATTACGGGGACAGTGTAAGTAATGCTGTCCACATTTACCTTAATCTTGTACAAGGACTTATAAGGTTATTGTTATTTACATATATGTTACCCATAATAAGTAAGTTGGATTGTAGCATTGAAGTGTCTACAACAAGTGTTGAAATGTATCAATTATTGAGAAGGTAACATTAATAACATAAGGATGGTCCTCATCTCAGTGAACCCATGAGTATGTATATTAGAATAGAACACACATAGCCAAACAATCATAGGAAGATAGCCTTCGGAATCATCTACCTCTCAATATGACAAGTCATAGAGTCCTGCAATATATTGTATCCATCTGGGGCTGCTAAAAATGTTATTCAATTCAAATTGATCTCACCAGAACGTTTGACTTCCTCTGTAGTCCTGACCACTGGCCTGGTTGGTCAAATACAGTATTTACAAATGACAAATCCGTTGCAGATTACTGTAAATAATGGTGTAATAGTCTCAGATGACTGCCCACTTAGGGCCTGATTCAGACCCACTTGCGAGCGGCTGTCCGCTCGCAAGTGGGTCGATGTTCTGCACTGAGCATGCGCACGACGGAGGGAGCTCCGTCGTGCGCATGCGCCAGACGCGACAAGCGAAGGACTTTCCTTCGCTCGTTGTGTCTGATCAAAGGGGGCGTGCTGTCGATGTTGATTGACAGCACGCCCCCTTTGGTGGGCGTGCCGGGGGCGTGCCTCCCTGACGGGGGCGTTCCTAAGGGAACGCCTACCGTCAGAAGCCGGCCCACTGACATCACTAGTGATGTCAGTGGGAGTGATTTTGGCTCTGATAGAGCCAAAATCACTCCGGGCCTTGCGGTTGAAAACCTCAACCGCAGGCTCCGGCTCGCAGTTTCGATGGTCGCGATGGTCAAGACCATCGCGGCCATCAAACTGCACGCTCGTATAGGCTGTGGGTGGTGACCCACAGCTATACGAGCGTCCAGGAGGACGCTCCATAGTTATGGAGGACGGCCCTCATTCAGAGCGTGCGCTCTGCTCAGAGCGTACGGCTCTGAATGAGGGCCTTAATCTTTTAGAGGTAAATTTATGGTCAGCATTAAATGCTACAATAACATACAAAGATGGGGAAGTGATTTTAGCTTCCAAACCAAGATTTCTTAGAAAAATAGCCTTTGATACAAGTAACACGCATCAATAGATCTCATTAATGTTGTTAACACTGAAAGTCTATACGGAAATGAGATGTTTGCTAAAGTCCCTGATATGATATGGGCACAGGATAAAATAGATATAAGGGTACTGCCCATTAAAAGTAAACTTACAGCTAACATGTGTGGCCAGTTAAACAATACTCTTTCAGATCATCAAGTAACCAAATAGGTAGAAGGTTACAGGTTTAATACACTAACGGTACCTAATATGGAAACCTTGTTGAACGGTATACCACCCACTTCATAGTTTTTTACTGCCTTTTAGTCCCTAACAAAAGAAGCAGTATGTTTAGTCTAAATTGCCATGAGGGCGTGCCGCAAGTTTTAATGTTAAAACATTGGCTGTTTGCCAGTGCAATCATAATCGTTGTACGATATGTGGATGATTTAGTGTTGATTCAGAGCAAAATTGTTTGCATGAAACAATAGTATTACTGAATATTCTGCACAAGTAAAACAAAATTATAAAGTATTTAAAGATAAATTGCAATCCAGACAGACAAAAATTTATTTTTTAGGACATTGTATATCATACTGTCTTTCTTTGTAAGTTTTAGATTAGTGTGATAATTCAGAAAGCAGATGTCCAAACAGCCTAAAGCCTTTTTGGACTTATTTATGTAAATAATTTGTAACTTTTGTATAATGCAAATAAGGAATTGATACAACAAAAATCCCCTTACATTAACATGAATAAATTGAAGTTTATCATGTTGTAAAACAAGATATTGTTGGTGCATCAGCATTGGTTTCACCTGATTATAGTATTCCGTTTATACGGGATGTAGTTTGGAAGCCGACGGTCTGAATCCCAACCACTGGCTTCCAGACGTTCTAATTCCGGCATGGTACTAATGACAGGCATCTAAATCTAGATGCCTGTCATTAAACAGATGCCGGAAGACCGACGCCCAGCATCCCGATCGAAGTGATGCCGGGCACCGGGTGCGGACAGCTGTGGGGGGGGAGGGTTAGGTTTAGGGCTCCTGGGGGGGACTTAGGGTTAGGCTCCCCCCGGGAAGTTAGAGTTAGGCTAGGGGAAGGGGGATTAGGGTTAGGCACCCCCAGGGGGAGGTTAGGGTTAGGCACCCCCCCGGGGGACTTAGGTTTAGGCAGCGAGGAAGGGGGGGTTAGGTTTAGGCAATTAGAGGGGGGATTAGGGTTAGACACTTGGGGGGAGGTTAGGTTTAGGCACTCCTAAGGGAGGGTTAGGGTTAGTGGGGAGAATTAGGTTAGCGATACTTATCTTAGGGATGATCTGGATTTTCACCCTTGCCGGGCTGCCGCTGTCTGGATTTGAACCTACTACACCCGTTTATACTGTTGTGTCATAAGTCTAATTCACATGCTTAGGGGGTCCTTAAATAATCACATGGAAACTCTTGTCACCTAGACCCTGTAGAGTGCTGACATAATGTTGGAATGCCCCATAACCCTTATAATAATGGTTGAATCCTGCTTTTGCAGGTTTCAAAAGATGGGAGAGTATAGTGAAAATATACAAGTAAATACTGACAGTGTCAAGGAGGACACTGAAAATATACAAACTTTTTATTTTCCTGATCATGATTGTATTGAACTAATGAAGCAGGAGTCATTGTCCTTATTTAACTTTTCAAATGTTTCTTTTAAAGATGGAGTTCCATACACAAGATATGTTGGCTACGTCAGAGCACTGTCTACTGCATTCCAGTTATCCCAAAGGCTTTTAGTGATAAAAATGAGGGTACACTTGAGAGACTGCACCTGAAGCTGAAGACAATAGACTGGTAGACCCGGCTGCACGTGCTGCTGCCATAAGTCACTACTCCCAAGGACAACGTACTTATGTGGTAGATCCCACCCCAAAGATTGACTTAAGTACCCTCACAAAGCTCCAGGTACAAGCTCCAGAGGCTGAGAAAAGCAAAGATAGGAGCTAAAGCTAAATGGTGAGTGGGGGGAAGGTCAACGTTTAGGTCTACCAAAAACACTTTACCCAGTTATGGCCCAAATAATATATGGTGAGGTGCACTTGGGGAAGGATACAATGGTGGCTATCACCAACTGTAATTGGATAGCTCCGGGTTTTGCACAGACAGCACAGGCCTTTGAAACAAGGTGTCTAATATGTGCATTGGACAATCCGGGTAAGACTGTCCCAACCCCTTTGAAAAGTACTCTCCAGACTCAGTGTTCCTTACAAAGGATACAAATTATTTTTATACCACTGTCCAAATGTTCCGAATGTGATGTCCTCTTGTATGAGCCTCATCAGTCACTATCCCGGAGGGTAGGCATGTTGGAGGACAGATGCAAAGACATTGGCCAAGGTAATTAAGATAATTAAGAAAATTATTTTCTCCAGTCTGTTAAGAAAATCATGATTAAGGTCAACTGCAGATATGGTGTGCTATTTATCAATCTTACAGACATAATTAACTAAAATACATAGTCAGGTGTTTTCTTCTATTCCATTCCTTTATTGTGATACAGGTATCCACTGTTTACAACCGGGAAATTGGATGATAATTTGGACATATACCAGGACGGCTATTGAGCCCAGATTTGAAAGTTCATTCCAAATCCTGATAAGTACACTTATTGCAATGAAACTTAATGGAAAGGACACCTGAATATATACCTTCTATTGCAAAGTTCTTCCAAGGGGAGTTTGGGTAATTTGATATTGTGAATAGATACATGTTCCTAGGCCCCAAGCCTGACAAAGGCTTGTGGAAATGTATATTTTGCTTTGCTATGTTATAAGTTTAATTTTAGCTTTAAAACTTTGCGTTGTTATCGCAAGTATTAAGCTGAGTAACTGCATATATAGTTTTATATGAAGAAATAATATCTAGACTCAGTGTATAGTATGTTCACCATATAGAAGTTTTAGACAAATTGATTGATAGTGTTACAGATGAAATAATTGATGTGCTTAAAATGATCTCTAATGAACTGCAATTTAAAGCAAAGGTTTTGGATCAGTTTAAACTGTTCCCCAACTACCTTATGGCTGCTTAATAAGATATGTGTCTTATAGTGAGACTAGCCTGCTGTAATGTATATAGCTGACCTGATACATGGATACGTGAAGAAAATTAATGAACTGAAAAACCAGTCTAGGAAAACACATGGTAATCCAGAGTATGATCTTGATGATAATAAATGGTTTTCCTAATTAAACCCAGTTAAATGGTTTAATGAATTCAATAGATGGATATCAGGAATTCTTTCAATTATTGATAAAGGTTTAGCTTTGTTTGTAATCATTTGTATTGCTGTAAAACTTGTTATTTTTCTGATTAAGAAGTTACTCACACTTGACTGTTGTTTCTCCAAGGAAAATACACTAAAGGTCTTGATGATAACTCAAGTCTATGATAACATCTATGCCTAAGACAACATTCCAACCTGTACCATTTGTGGAACCAGCCTCATTGAGGATGACAAGCAAACATGTGGACAATGCAAGACTCATCATTTCCTTGAATATTCATAACAAGAAGGACTGAATAAAAGATAATTAGAGACTGAGGACCGTGGACTTGCTTTATGGGGAATGGATCAATGCGTAATCCTATGTATGGGTTCCTGTAGATGGAACTGATATATAAATGTACCTATACTTAGTATAGCAAGATCATGTTCCTCTTAGGTAGATCGTATAGAGTAAAGTTATGAATAAAAGATGGGAAAATTATAAATCTGTTATTAAGCTAGCCACATAAGACGCCATCTTGTCACAAGATGGTGTGTGCCTTTAAGTATTCATAGCTTTAAATGTATAATATTACAAAGACTGATTTCTGCTGAGCTATGAGCTGAAGAACCTTGAAATGTATAAACATGTAGATAGTGTTATGAATAAGACTGTGTATCCTTACCCCCTAACACTCCCACATATAAAAATAACAATGACTGCTATAGTGAGATATAATGTGTGAATATTCTGATATGTTACAAAGTAGGTGTCTCGTTTTGAGCAAGCTCATTTGGCGAAACGTGCGTCAACCAACCCTTTATACCTCTGATCACGGATCCGATCAAGCTCTCCGCTAACAGTCTCCCATTCCCACTGCCTCAGACGGGGTCTCACAGGAGCCGATACGGATGGCAGTGAGTCATATCCCAGCGCGTGCAGGGGACTGGTGAGACACAGCTGATTACAGCTGACAGGCAGCAGACGTGGATACTTGGAAATTCAACACTATACCAATGCGAACAGACTGGGCTTTGTACAGGTATTATCTTTTCTTTTTCTAAGGTGGCGACCTGACTGATCCGGGTGCACTTGATTTCTGCTATACCATTTGGCACCAGAGATCACTTAACTCCCGACATATGGATCTTTAACAACCCACCGATATACTTTATGCTGTATGGATACCAGCCCCCTACTCTATCATCACCTGTCCAATGCCAGGCAGAAGGTACAACAAGTGACTTATTCTACAAACAAATCCTTTACTTCATTGAATCATCTATGCCTAGAATCAATAATATTGAGGAACACATGCTGATGATTATAATAAGATACTTGTATGAATGACAAGTTATCTGCCTTGTTGCTATATTATACATATGGTGAAATTTAGTTATTTTTCTTTGTGTCCTTGCTTTAAAGAGGATTGATATATTTAAAGGTCAAAACTATTTAAATAGTGGTGCACATTGCACTAATATTGGCATTAGTTTCTAATATATGTATATTTAAATCTATGTGATCTTATCATATGGAATTGTGTGCATAATAAATTCCTAGATCTGTGTCACAGTCATTGGGAGAAGCGTGCTTTGTGGTTAATTAACCATTATCTATCTTGTTTATTAATTGGTGTGGATCTATTTCTCCCTAATTTTTGCAAACAAGCTGTGAGATCATTACAATACTGATCTAGTATGTTTATGTGAAACAAATGTACCAATTCCTCTGACGAATTTGCTTGGGACAGGGTATGCTAGAATTTCATACATGAACAAACCGCGTGTGTTTCCTCGTCACATTGGTATAGTATATATATTTGGCAGTGTATTAAATAATTATAACTGCTATTTTTCAATATTTTCGCCTATAGATGTTTTTTTATTACATGACATTGGGCCAAATGTAATAGGGTGAGAGTTTAGAAAATGTGAGAGTTTAGCAGTAAACTCTCACATTGGTTGAGTTTTATCTTCAAAATGGGAAAACATCTGAATGAGATTATAAATTGTGAGAGTTTTTTAAGTCTAAAAAAACATGCAAGTTTCACTCTGTTATTTTGTTTTGGACTCTATTACATTGGCAAAGTTTAAAAAGTGTCAGAAACTCTCACTTTTCTAAACTCTCACCCTATTACATTTGGCCCATTATATTTGTTATTGTCATTTATGATAATTATCATGATTCACATACATATTTTTTATAAGCTATATTCTTATTAAAAGTTATGTTTTAAAATATATCATTTTGTCATATTGCTAGAAAATAATATTATAAGAGTGCCCCACAAATGGAATTGTCTTTTCTGTTTTGCCTGTGCAAAACAAAATATAATATAGTAATATATTTGTTCCGTGGAGCACCACCAACTTTGTAATTTACCTGATAAAGAGATTTCTTTATCTCATGATTTCATTTATATTGTTGGTATACCACAATCATTTACTAATGAAGTTATAATAGATCCTGTGCATTTAATTTCTCTCAAAATTCTCATTTCTCCCCCTTTTTCTGATCATGTTACAAAGTAGGAATGCTGTGCTTTATATTATTGTGCAACATGCAAATATAGCCAGAGAGAATCTTGAAGCCAAGTCTTGTGGCTTCAAGACTTGGCTTCAAGATTGTCTCCTGAGATCTAAGAAATGCAAGGGTCTGACATACACTAATGAGCTTGGGCTGGTGATTAATTACAGAAGATTGGTTCCGATCTATCACCATATAATACAGAGAGCATCAGTGACCACTGTATTATACAGAGAACATCACAGTGACTGAAATATAACACAGAGAACAACAATGATGGCCATAAAATTCAGAGAGCATCAGTGACTGAAATATAATACAAAATCATCAGTGATGACCATATAATACAGAGAGCATCAATGGCTGCGATATAATATACAGAGCATCAGTGACCTCCATATAATGCACAAAACATCACAGTGATTGCTACATAAGACAAAGAACATCACAGTGACCATCATATAATGCAGAGGACATTACAGTGACCATCATATATGTAGCGGACATCACAGTGACCACCATATAAAACAGAGCATCATGCTTTTAACTAAGGGAGCATTACTTTTCAACACACATCCATAAAAGGCAAAAGAGAAGCAAACACATTATAACATGCATTCACTCATCTAGATGCAGAAAGCACTGCTTATTTGTAGACCTGATTTAAAACTGAGCCGTTTATTATTCCCTTGTTAATCTGCATTCTTCTTTTTGGAAAATACAATTTCTAAATGTTATATTCCTGCAGCTTCTGGAAGCCCAATTTGGATGTGAAACCAGGTCATCATACAGTGTACTTCCATCTCCCTGCACTGGCATACACAGCTTAGCAGTATAGCCTTTGTGTGCTCAACCAGCTGTCTGTAGATCCCCAGAGTGGCTTGGATTCATTTCTCAGGATTTTCTTTGAAGTTTAGAATAGATGACTGAGCTGGATGAAATTCAGTCACTCACTTTAATATTTTTTTAAGTCCAATATTGAAAATATTTGTTATGGTGCAAAACTGATCTTATATGAAATAGTTATAAATAAAATGTTTTTTTTTCCTGAAATATTCAAGCAAATCTGGTGACATGTAAAGAGCATTAACCACATGACTGAAGGCTGAATGGCTTTACAATGTTTGTTATTGAAGGGGTTAGTTGTGGCTGGGTTGGGGGGAGGGTCTGGTATAGTAATAGGATTTAAGCAAAGGTTTCTCCTTGGGAAAGTGCCACATCTTCATACAGATAGAAACCCCAGTGTACAAAACACCTAACTTTAGAGATAAGGTCAGGAGTGGACAGATATACATTAGGGGAATTATTTTTAGCAGGGCCGGGTCCAGGGGGAGCCGTGCCCTGTGCAGAACGGGACTGAGGTGCCCGTTAACCCTGTTCATGGTGAAGCGTGTGCAACAAAATGGGGCGTAGTCTAATTATCATAGGCCACACCCCTGAATGATGCTAATTGGGGGAGTGTCCATATGGCATGCCTCCCATTTAACATCAGGCTGGGGGCGAGCCCAGCACTCCTTCAGTATCTGGGCTGTCCCCAGCCCTCTTAATGCACTAAATGGGCATATGCGCATGGCATCCATTCCTCTTCTCCGGGGTCCGAAACCGCTGTGGAGCTGCGACTGTGGGGGTGCCCAACCTCCCAACCGCCCATGGGACACTTCGGTCCGTGGGTGGAACAGCGGGGCAGTGCCCGAAAAAACGTGACTGTCCCGCTAAAATCTGAATGGTTGGGAGGGGTGCACCCTCAATGGGGTGACGCCCGTGTTCGGCCACACTGTTTGAACGTGCCTCAAGCTGGTCCTGATTTCTATTGGGTTGAATAAATTGTGCATGATTTGCACTGCCTATTTTTAGATCACTTGTAAAGGTGATCGAAAGGTATATTTGCAAGCCAGTGCTTCTCAGCGGGTTTGACCTCAAAATGTACAGCGACATGAATAATGAATGCACATCAGTGTATTTTACATTTAGTATTAGTCCCCACATTTTGAGGTCAAACCAATGAGAAGTGGTGGCTTGCAAGAAAGCCGCTGCTCAAATATACCTCCTAAAGTCTCTAAAGCTAACTTACATGCCAGAGAGCAGTAGCGCACTATTAGAAATGAGCAAAACTGCTGTGAAATTTAAACGCTAATAGAATTTCATACCGGAAATGCATCACTTCGACAGAGTGATGCAACAGTTTTGAAAATGTTGCTCATCTTTATAATGATCTATTGCTCCTGAGGGCGCAGCAAAGGTTACATCTCGTCTGCCTTAATATGCCCAGCTTGCCGATGTTCCGTGATCAGTACATAAGCAAGTCTTCCACATATTGTGAATCTGCTTTTTTTTCCAGAGATTGGGAGCCAGGGACCAGTTGGCAGTCTGGTCACAGTGGCAGCATATGATTTTGTTTGGGTTCCTATCTACATCATGTCAGAATTCAGACACATTCTGACAGGCTGTAGATAGTCTATTAGCGGTTGGAAAGTAGTTAAAGATGACCTGTCACTCTATACATAATCAGTTTTGCATACACTGTTTTTTTTCTTGCGCTATGTAAATGGAAAAGACAAAATCAGAGTGTGCGTCCTCTCTGTGCACTCTCCCAGGTGGAGGAGGGATAGAAAAACTATGATTTTTTTTTTTTTTTACTTTCATGTACTTACATAGCTCAAAAAACTCTATGTCACACTGATTTATCTAAAGAGTGACAGGTCGTCCTTAATGGATGGCTGGTGTCTGCTTTGTACAGCGGCTGTCACAGGGCCAAAGTTAGAGATGACATTGCTCTAGGCATTGTGAAAAAAAATCTATCCTAAATAAGTAATTGCACTCCCCAGATGGCCATGCATTTCTATCCACTATGCTTTTATTTACTAGGAAAATAATTTGATTAGCAAAGATCAAAATTAACACAAAAAAAATGAATATAAACTGTGCCCCCTGAAGCAGGAGACATCTGTATAGTTATGTGGTCAAAAAATAACCTTGTATTGAGTTTAAAAGTTAGCTCAGTGATGAGATGTAAGGCAAATCCCAGGTGTATTACAGCTACTGTATTAATGCAATGCATTGATCCACTTGTGCCAGGGCAGGTGCATGCATTGTCTCTCAGGCCCCTCTCTTCTAACCTTGTGTGGATTAGGTGCATGGATGTGCTGGCAGGGTAGGCAGGGGAGGCAGAGCCTCATTCAGTGTTATTGGCACCCCCTAAGTTTTCGGTAGAGCTCACTACCTTGGATGATAAAAAGGAGGCCTATTCATCTGCACGGATGTTCCTGATTCTTAGACATCTGGCAAAATCCAACTATAACAGGTTACGAGTATTGGTGTCTACTATGTATTCCATTGTAAAGTGTTAAATAATTGATGGGGCAAAAGTGAGTACAGATATTTATTTCCAGTTTTTTATAATGTGGTCACATATTATACACATATTATCCAGTTCTCTGCTGCCGATATTAAGTCACTCACATCAATCCCTACCCCAGTGTAACTGAGAGGCTTTATTCCCTACCACAAGGGGACACATACACACTGGGGTTAATTGAGAAGCCAGTTAACCTACCTGTATGTTTTGGGATTGTGGAAGAAAAAACATGAAACAGAGAGAACAGGCAAACTCCAAACAGATATAGTAATTTTCTGGAACCTTTTGCCTAAGATATCAGAGCCTTAAGTGCTTCTTGCGAAATACTAAATACAAGATATGACAAAAAACGTAGATATATATCAGGGTTGTGGAGTGAATCGATCAGTCAGAAAATGTTATCTGTGTATTGGATTCTTGCCCTGTAAGGGGAATAGCAGGTCATTTCCTTTCAAAACATCGGAGAAACTGATTATGTAAGCATTTTATGTACAAATTTTTTTTATATGTCTGATTGACAAAAACTTTTAAATAAAATTTGTTGTTCAATTATTCTAATAGTTGGCCTTTGTGCCATTTTTGGGTGTTTTCTAGTGAGCGGGTCTTTTTCAGAAAATTGTTCCAGATTATATGGAAACAACTATCAACGTTTCTTGTATTCATGCTATTTATAAACAGAGGAATAGTCTGTGAACTGGATTCTCTATAAAGAAATCCCCAGAAGACTTTTCATTGGTGACATTTTGAACTAATTCTGGTTACTAAGAAGAATTTCCATTTAGGATTTAATGGTGCAATGAAAGACATTCTGTTTACTTGCGCCCTCTAAGTTTTTTTCTGAATATATATATATATATATATATATATATATCAAGCAGTTCTCCTACAATTAGGAGCAGGCGGCACTCATTCGGGATGGCCTTGTCATCAGGGTGTGACATTTTTTTACACCCTTATGACAAGGCCATTTCGGCCTTGAAACGTCGGCTCAATAAATAAATCACTTTCTGAATAAGTCCGGATGAGTGCTGCCTGCTTCTAATTGTAGGAGAACTGCTTGGTATACATCACCCCTAGGAGGACACTGATACTCGGAGTGCCCATCTACATGCTGCTATATATATATATATATATATATATATAGATATATAAAGTGTATATACAGTAAGATCTAACATCATGTTATTGTGAAGATTATAACCAATCAGATAAAAAAAATCTTATTTAATGTAATAAAAAAAAATTCCTGTGACCCCTTACAATTTTTTTTTTTTTAAATCTACAAATGTCTCATTTGTAGATGTACATGGGATTTTTTGATGTTCCAGTAGAAAATAACACAGACAGAAAAATATTAAGAAGTATACTTGCAAATGTTTTAATCTTTCTTTTTTACCTAATTAATTTTAAATTCTTTTAAGTGAATTTATTTGTGGTTTCAGAAAATGCTTTGTTTTTGGCAAATGTAGACCCCAATTATCTTAATTGATGTGATTTTTTGACAAGAGCTAAGCTTTCTCTTCTAAAAAAATTCCCCCAGTTGAATTACGCTTCCTCATGTTGCCGACTTGAATTCGTTGTTTATGTGATCTTCTTTTGAAATGTGATTTTTTTTTATCATCATATTTATTTTCTAACATGAAAAGTTCTGCCAGGAGCAGGAAAAATTAAAAGAATAGTCTGATGGTGACAATAGGAAAATGACAATAAACCACCAAACACCTTTTTTCCTGCGGTAAAATTACTTGTGCAGTGCCGTAACTCATGAATAGTAACTGTGCACATCAGGGAAGGCAAAGTTTAGTAAGTTGCATCGTTCTGCACACAGTAGTTTGGGTGTGAGTCATGAAAAGAAAAGATGTAGCAATTTAGATTTACAATATTAGCTAATAAACAAGTTTAACAAATCTTCACAACACTTCCCATTGTTCTGGGAGCTTAACTAAATAATAAATGTTGTTAGCATAAATTAGTTCTGCCTCGACATGTTGTGAAAATGAATCTTATTATTGTCTTGTTGAGTTGTTTGAGAAAGGAAGGAAGACAACGTTGATTGATTTTTTTTCTTTTAGTATCATTATATATTTGGCAGAGCTTGACAATGAGCCTATGTGGGCATTTTGACACATCCCCAATGGGAGAATAAGGATTACATAACAAATATATTCAAAAGGAAAAAATAAAGTTTAAACACTTTAAAAAAAAAATTCTTAAAATGCTTATTTTTGTAATAATGTTTTTTTCTGCTAAAAGCTTACAAAAGTCAATAGCATCTTACATCTTTATCTACCTTTTATTACACAGTCTTGTTTTATTACTGTGTTGTCGATTGCAAAGCACTACATAATATGTTGGCACAATATAAGTAAATGTTATTTATTATTATTATTAATTAGCTGGAATACCCGGCGTTGCCCGGGTTGATTGACCTTGCCTATAACCCCATTCCATTGATCCTGAAAAGGACCCCACTGTTTGCACTCAGCATCCATTCAGACTCCTGGGTCCAGCACCGCTGCACAGCTGTGGAAGTGGGGGTCCCCAACCGCCTGATTTGACAGCCCGGGGGCCACTCTGGCCCACTGGTGGAACAGCGGGACAGTTGGAGAGGGGTGTGACCTCTATGGGTGGCACCCCTGTGTGACCGCACTGGTCAAACATCCCTAGAGTCGGCCCCCGATGTAAATAGTGCAAGGGTGTGGCTGCTATGGTGCCTGAGCTGCCTCTGTGGATCACTGTTCTCACTGCACCCATTCACGCACACAAGGTGGGCCTGTCCAGACAGGGTCGTCGAAGGGGGCCGGGCGCCAGCGATGTTGATTCGGTGCTGGCCTGCCAGCTGATTTAAGCTGGCACACTGGCAGGCAGTCATGAAGAGACAGCACCATCAGTCACAAGGTAATCAGAGCTTGCAGACCGGCAGCCAATCAGCACTGGCGGCTCCTGACTGGCTGCCGATCTGCGAGCTCCGATTGGCTCGCATCAATCGCAACAATCGCATTCAAATTGTGCCGGCGCTGTCTGTCCATGTCTGCCACTGCCTACCGGTCCGCCAGCTGTAGGTAGCTGGTGACCCAGCCCCAAATTAATATCCGGCTGTCTGCTGATGGCTCACAGGGGGAGGTGAGAGGCTGCTGGAGGGATACAGGGAGGTGAGTTGCTGGGGTGGCATAATGTGTAAGGGGCACTTCTATTGTGTGTAATAATGTGTTATATGGGGCACTACTACTATGTGGCATAATCTGTAAAGGGTATAATGTGTAAAGGGCATTACTGTGTGGCATAATGTATAAGGGGCAATACCACTGCGTGGCATAATATGTATAAAGCTGTGTACACACTGGCAGATATATTGGCAGATCAATTGATCGCCCAGTATATCGTGTGCCCGTCAGCCAGTGTGTACCAGGAATATGTCTGTGAACGACGTAATTCACAGACATATCGCATAAGTTGTGCTGCACAGCCAATGGCAGATATATATGCAGATATATCTGTCCATTGTGCTGTGTATACAGGTGCTCAGCCAACCACCCATACACTTGCAGCAGAGGCTGTGAGGAAGGAAGTGCAACATGACCCCTGGCCAGTGGTACCTAGATGATGGTTTAGTGTATATGAATAACCATCATCTTCAGATATATCAGCAGATCAGTTGATATGCAGATATATATTTTAGATGTGTACCCAGCTTTAGGGGTACTACTATGTGGCATAACCTGAATGGGTGCTATGTAGCATAACCTGAATGGGGTCTGTGTGGCATAACATGAATAAGCTCTGTGTGTGGGCAAATGTATCTGTTTTTTTACCTCTGGAGGGACCTTTTAAGATCTTGCTATGTGGCCAACAAAGTTCTAGTTACGCCCTTGCATGCAAACACAGAGGCTCTGGATTTAATATGAACTTGCATGAGTTATCAAGTTTGCTCAGACTGAGGTTAAAAGGATACTATTGTTGCATTCTCACAGGTTTATGGCAGACTGCCAATTTCCACTGGAGCCAGCCCTGGCACCTGTGTAATTTAAGATTGTCCCCATTTTTAGAGATTGTGTGACTGTGTGGCCCTGGCGAGGTTCAAACCTAGGCAAAAACCTAATCCTGCTCAAACTACACCACCATGCCAAATTTGGTGGAGCTAGGTACAAATCTCTGGCCATGCATAAAGAACAAACAGATGGACAGACAGACATGTTTTCTTGCTTATTATCTAGATAATAATAATAATTATTATTATAATAATTATAACAACAACATTATCTTCAATGTATTGACAGTATGCTATTAAATAATTTGTGGCTGTTTTAATCACTCCTGCCCCCTTTGTCACTAGGTCAATATACATACATTTGCCTATTTTTGCATTTCAATTGATTTTATTTAATTATCAATATACAAAAGTAGGAACTGATAGAGCTTTTTCTTGTATACAGTATATATGAAATATACAAAAAGGTAATAAATTAGCTAAAATCACTTGATTATCTTTAGCTCTGTGAGACTACCTACAGTACATACAAACCAAAATATAATGTAAAAATAGTAATAGTACTGTGCCAATGTAACTGAGTGTACAATTCTTTGAAGTGAATTTAAATAGGGATAGGGCAAGAATGAGACGGGCAATATTGAGAGTCTTAGGGCCTGATTCAAAGATGTACGCAAGCCTGATGGTTTATGTACAGACACTGCAATGCACATGTGCAGATCTCGTTCTTTGATTGACATGCATGGGCCATTTGGGGGCATGGATGGGGCGGCGATAGCCAGTATTCTCGTAAACGGGGGCGAGATGGCCCCATTTCGAGGCGTGCTGAGGTTAGTGTGCCAAAATTAGAGTTTGGTTTTGGTCTTGGATTCGTGTTAGTGACCAAGGTTTTGTTATACTGTAGCTGTGTGAAACTTGCAGCACAGAGAGCAGCTGTAAACTATATACTGTATGTGGATTGTCCATGCTGGAAACAGGAACAAAAGATACTGTAGTCATGCAGAGTGGCTTGTGACTCCTCACAGGTATTGCAGATGACTGAGAGCACAGAGTAGTTTGAAATTTACACAGTTATCTTGTAATTTATAGAGGTATTACAGGTGACAGTTAATGCAGAGTAACTTGTAGTTTTACACAGGTATTGCAGATGACCAGACAGACAGCAATGGAGGTTTTCCAGCAGCAGATGAGAATAGTGGAAGCTCCTGAAGCTTATCAGGCACACAGGCTTTTGCAGGGAACAGCTCAGCTTGCTAACCAGAGATACAGTGGCAGGAGGGTACTTTGGAGCCAAAGTACTAATATGTACAGGAATCACAGAAGTTGAACTGGCACTGATGGAAGGTCCTGGAAAGATTTATAGGACAGGTTGGATGAGGATTGGCTGCAACAGTCATGTGCAGTCAAACTGATCCCGGACTGGCTGACTTGCAATAACATGATAAAACACTAGGTGGTGGTGCCCACGTCCCAAGGATGCTGGCTACAATGCTGAGAATTTCTTGAAAACATGACCTGCGGGTACAGGTGAGTGATGAATTGCTAGAAAGCGGCAGCATTTTGTACAAACACGAGGTTTCTGGAGCTGATTTGTAACAGTACCCCCCAGCTTTCAGGGTGGCCTCCGGATGACCTTTGGGCTTCTGAGGGAATCTTTTATGAAACTTGGCAACTAAATCCAGAGCACTCACATAAGAGGAATTGGTCCAGGCACGTTCCTTAGGACCATAATCCTTCCAATCAATCAGATACTGTAAATGACCATGACAAATTCTTGAATACAGGATCTCCTTGATCTCATACTCAACTCCTCTCTGTGTCATAATTTTTGGAGACTTAGGAATTCTGGGGTGAAACCGATTGAGTATTAAGGGTTTCAGTAAAGATCTATGGAAGGAGTTAGGCACCTTCAAATATGCAGGCAAATGGAGCTTGTAAGCCACAGGGTTGATCACTTGGCTGATCAAAAATGGTCCAATGAAGTGTGGAGCAAATTTCATTGAGGGTACTCTGAGTCTGAGATTTTGAGTGGATAACCAGACTTTATCTCCTGGCTTGAGACTAGGTATAGCCCGACGTTAATGATCAGCAAATGCTTTGTAACTAGATGAGGCGTGGACAAGAGAAGCTCTGATTTTCTTCCAGATTTCAGAGAACTAGCGTAGGGTCTGTTCAGCAGCTGGCACAGAGGATTCTGGAATGGCAGAGAATTCAGGAACCCTTGGATGTAAGCCATAGACAGTGAAGAATGGAGTATAGCTGGAGGATGTGTGATACGAGTTGTTATGTGCAAATTCAGCCCAAGGCAAGAGATCCACCCAGTTGTCTTGAGACGATGACATATAGAGATGGAGAAATGTTTCTAAGTCTTGGTTGACTATCTCTGTTTGACCATTGGACTGAGGGTGATAGGTAGATGAGAAGTTCAATTTCACCAGTAGCACAGAACACAGGGCTTACCAGAACTTGGTGAAAAATTGCACTCCCCTGCCAGAAACAATCACTTTTGGAAGCCCATGAACCCTAAAGATTTTGCAGATGAAAAGTTGCGCCAGAACTGGTGCAAATGGCAATCCTCTCAAATGAATAAAATGTGCCATCATGGAGAAGCGGCCCACAACCATCCAGATATTGTTGAACGTGTTGCATACAGGAAGATCAGTAATAAAGTCCATAGACAAGTGGGTCCAGGGTACATGAGGAATGGACAAAGTAATCAATTGACCTGCAGGAGATTGTCAAGGAATTTTATGCTGGGCACATTCATGACAGGAAGCAATGAAGTCTTTTACATCACGGGAAAGTGAGGGACACCAGTAACTCTGCTGGATACACTCTACCATCTTCTGTATTCCATTCAAGCATGACCTGCAAACTGAGACTTGTGGACCCACTGGATCAATCTTTTATGAAGAGGTTCAGCCACAAAGGACTTGCTGGTAGGTGGAGTTGGTTGTACAGAGGTAGAGGCAAAAGATAATGAGTTAATGATAGGACTCTCCTTAGTCTTTGAACTATCTCCTTCGGATGCTAAGGAGCCGGATAAGGCAACAGCTTTATGATTGCGAACACCTTTACGGAATGTTATAATGAAGTTTAAGCTGGAGAAAAACAATGCTTGTCTGGGATTCAGACATTGAGCAGTGCAAAGGTACAATAAATTCTTGTAGTCTATTAAAATAGTAATAGGAAATTGTGCCTTCAAGAAGATGTCACCACTCTTCCAAGGCCAATTTCATGGCTAGCACTTCCTTTTCTCTGATGGTATAATTAATCTCTAATGGTAGGAATTTACGGGAAAAATACCCACATGGATGGAGCTGCCCATCATCAGACTTTTGAGACAGAATTGCACCAACACCCACAGCAGAGGCATCCACCTCAAGGACAAAAGGTTTGGAGGAGTCAGGTTGGCAAAGGACTGGAGCTCTTTCAAATGCTTGTTTGAGAAGGAGAAATACGGACTTAACTTCGTCAGACCACTTGGATGGATTTGCCCTTTTCTTTGTGAGTGCGGTGATAGGTGCAGCAATGTCGGAAAAGCCCTGGATAAAATGTCTGTAATAGTTGGCAAATCCAAGGAATCTTTGAATGGCACGCAGAGTATGAGGTTGAGGCCAATTTAGAATGGCTTGAACTTTCTCTGGGTCCATCTAAAGACCGGTACTGGTAATGATGTGTCCCAGGAACTGAACGGGGGTCACCTCAAAGATGCACTTTTCTAGTTTACAATATAACCAGTTGGCTCTTACTTGCTGAAGAACTTCTATAATGTAAAATTGGTGGGATCATAAACTTGGCGAAAATATCAGGATGTTGTCCAGATAAACAACTACATAGATGTACAGAATGTCTCTGAAATTGTTGTTGACATAATTCTGAAATACTGCTGGTGCATTACATAGGCCAAAGGGCATGACAAGATACTTGTAATGGCCATCACAGGTATTGAATGCTGTCTTCCACTCATCCTCAGCATGAATACGAATGAGGTTATAAGCCCCACGGAAATCTAGTTTGGAAAATACAACTGCCCCCTTTACTCAATCAAACAGTTCTGTAATGAGAGGCAGTGGGTACCGGGTTTTTATTGCAATAACATTAAGACCTCTATAATCAATAGAGGGTCTGAGACCTCCATCTTCCTTTTTTACAAAGAAACACCCCACTCCAGCAGGGAATGCAGAAGGGCGTATGAATTCTCTCTCCAAGTTTTCTTTCACATATTTGGACATAGCAGCAGTCTCAGGGAGAGATAATGGATAATTTCGGCCCCTAGGAGGCATCTTGCCAGGAATGAGGTCTACAGGGCAATCCCACTCATGGTGGGGAGAAAGTGTCTCAGCCGCTTGTTTGCTAAAAACGTCTATAAACTTTCTGAATTGGACTGGAAGAAGAGGTACCTCAGGCGTTTTGCTGGATGGGGAAGAGACATTACTGGTGTGATGAGGTAACACCTTTTTTAAACAGTTTAGCTGACAAGAATGACCCCAAGCAGTAAACTGAAGCATAACCCAATCAATTTGAGGATTATGCTGCCGGAGCCAAGGAAGTCCCAGAACTATGGAATTGGAAGCTTTTGGTATTACAAGGAATCTTAAAGTCTCAGAATGTAACACCCTGACATTGAGCTCAATGGCAGTAGTCTGATAGGTGATTATGCCACCGGGTATATGACTACCTTCCACAGCAGTAAAATGGATAATACTAGACAGTCATTTAGTTGGCAAAGAAAGGTTTGTTGGCAAGATCAGAAGTCATAAAATTTTCCGCAGCACCAGAGTCATTGAGTGCTGCCAAATACTTAGAAGTCTGACCATGCTTGAGGGTGACATCGATAATACAATCAGGAGTGGATGGAGAATTCTTTGCCACACCCAACATGGCTTCTCCAGTACCAGTTGTGCTCAGCCATCTCAGTAACAGTTGTGCGCAGCCATCTTGGACACTTGGAGCAAGCTGCTATATGGTGACCAGATTCTGTGCAGTAAAAACAGAGGCTCTCATGTAGTTGTATCTCATGTTCCACTGGGTTCAGGTGGGCACTATTTACTTGCATGGACTCTTCTAGGGAAGGAGCAGAAGTAGTATAATAGAAGTTCTGCCAAGATGGATCTTTATCAGCTCTAACCATCTCCAACTGATGCTCCCTGAAATGAAGATCCACCCAGGTACACAAAGAGATCAAGGCATCGAGCTGGATAGGGAGTTCACGGGTAGACAGTTCATCTTTATTTTGGTCGGATAACCCATTCCAAAAGGCTGCATATAGAGCCTCCTCATTCCGCTTGAGCTCAGAAGACAAGAGATATGAAATTGCATGACATATTGTCCCACAGAACAGGATCCTTGCCTGAGACTAAATATATCAGCTGCAGCAGAGGTGATGCGATCAGGTTCGTCAAAGATCTTGCGAAATACAGATATGAAGTGAGGGGAATACTGATGATAGTGTTCGCAGTCTCCCATAATGGTGATACCCATTCAAGAGCCTGTCCAGAAAGTAGTGGAATCATGTATGCCACTTTGTTTCTGGCAGAAGGAAAGTTCAGACAAAAGTTCTAATTGGATCTCACATTGATTTATGAAACCCCTGCATTTCTTGGGGTTTCCGTTAAATTTCCATGGAGTGGGTAGCTGGATACATGAGACTGAAGATGGCTGACCACATGTTCCTTGCGCAGAAGGCAGATCATGCCCTGGACTTGTTATGGCCACTTGCATAGTATCCAGGCGACTAGAGAGTTATTGAAGGAACTTGAGCAGCTGCCTCTGGGTTATCTCCTGGTTTTCCAGCCAGCTCAATACTTCTTGCAGAGAGCAGAACCTTGGATAGTTTTACCTGCCAAATCCATTTTAGGTCAGTTCAAACTGTCAGAATTACTGTTTGGTTTTGACTTGGATTCGTGTCAGTGACCAAGGTTTTCTTATAGATGGGTGAAGCTTGCAGAACAGAGAACAGCTGTAGACTATATACTGTATGTGGATTGTCCATGCTGGAAACTGGAACAAAAGATACTGTAGTCATGCAAAGTGGCTTGTAACTCCTTACAGGTATTGCAGATGACTGAGAGCGCAGAGTAGTTTGAAATTTACACATATATTGCAGGGTAGCTTGTAATCTATACAGGTATTGCAGGTGACAGAAAATGCAGAGTAACTTATAGTTTTGCACAGGTATTGCAGATTATCTTGTAATTTATACAGGCATTACAGGTGACAGTGATGCAGAGTAACTTGTAGTTTTACACAGGTATTGCAGATGACCAGACAGACAGCAATGGAGGTTTTCCAGCAGCAGATGAGAATAGTGGAAGCACCTGAAGCTTATCAAGCACTAGGGGTGAGCGGGTTCGGATTTCTGAAATCCGAACCCCCCCGATCCGAGTCCGATCCGAGTCAGGCTCGACTTTTCCCGCCTGACTCGGATCTGAAATCGAGGCAAAACGTCATCTTCCCGCCTTCCGAGTCTCGCGGGTTTTGGATCCTATAAAAGGTACCCGCGTCGGCGCCATTTTCTCACTCGGCTGTGGACAGTGAAGAGGGAGGGTGGGAGTTAGGGCAGGCTGGGCTGTGTAGTGTAGTGTAGTGCTGCTGTTGTCCACTACTTCAAAGTCCATAGGGGTTGGCTGTGTTGTGCTGTGCTGCTGTTGTTAATAGGGGCTGTGTCCACTACTTCAAAGTCCATAGGGGCTGGCTGGACTGTGTTGTGCAGTCAGTTCTCCATAGGGGCTGTGTCCACTCCAAAGTCCTGTGCAGTGTCCCAGTCCTAAAGGGGTGCTGTAGTGTTGTCCAGGGGGTGCTCTGTCCATCAGGGGTGCTCCCCCCAAGTGCTAAAAAAATAATATATTTTCTGTGTTTGTGAATTGTGTGCGCAGTAGCCGCACGTGCATCAACAAAGTAGTGCCAAGCGTGCGCCTGTGTCATAAGTAAAGGGCTGGCTGGCTTGACCATTAAAGGGTGCTGTAACCCCCAAAGTACACTCCAGTCCAAACCAAAAAAAAAATTATTTTCTGTGTTTGTGAATTGTGTGCGCAGTAGCCGCACGTGCATCAACAAAGTAGTGCCAAGCATGCGCCTGTGTCATAAGTAAAGGGCCGGCTGGCTTGACCGTTAAAGGGTGCTGTAACCCCCAAAGTACACTCCAGTCCAAACCAAAAAAAAAATTATTTTCTGTGTTTGTGAATTGTGTGCACAGTAGCCGCACGTGCATCAACAAAGTAGTGCCAAGCGTGCGCCTGTGTCATAAGTAAAGGGCCGGCTGGCTTGACCATTAAAGGGTGCTGTAACCCCCAAAGTACACTCCAGTCCAAACCCAAAAAAAAATTATTTTCTGTGTTTGTGAATTGTGTGCGCAGTAGCCGCACGTGCATCAACAAAGTAGTGCCAAGCGTGCGCCTGTGTCATAAGTAAAGGGCCGGCTGGCTTGACCATTAAAGGGTGCTGTAACCCCCAAAGTACACTCCAGTCCAAACCAAAAAAAAAATATTTTCTGTGTTTGTGAATTGTGTGCGCAGTAGCCGCACGTGCATCAACAAAGTAGTGCCAAGCGTGCGCCTGTGTCATAAGTAAAGGGCCGGCTGGCTTGACCGTTAAAGGGTGCTGTAACCCCCAAAGTACACTCCAGTCCAAACCAAAAAAAAAATAATTTTCTGTGTTTGTGAATTGTGTGCCCAGTAGCCGCACGTGCATCAACAAAGTAGTGCCAAGCGTGCGCCTGTGTCATAAGTAAAGGGCCGGCTGGCTTGACCATTAAAGGGTGCTATAACCCCCAAAGTACACTCCAGTTCAAACCAAAAAAATAATATTTTTTGTGTGTTTGTGAATTGTGTGCACAGTAGCCGCACGTGCATCAACAAAGTAGTGCCAAGCGTGCGCCTGTGTCATAAGTAAAGGGCCGGCTGGCTTGACCGTTAAAGGGTGCTGTAACCCCCAAAGTATACTCCAGTCCAAACCAAAAAAAAAATAATTTTCTGTTTTTGTGAATTGTGTGCGCAGTAGCCGCACGTGCATCAACAAAGTAGAGGCAAGCGTGTGCCTGTGTCATCATAAGTAAAGGGCCGGCTGGCTTGACCGTTAAAGGGTGCTGTAACCCCCAAAGTACACTCCAGTCCAAACCAAAAAAAAATTATTTTCTGTGTTTGTGAATTGTGTGCGCAGTAGCCGCACGTGCATCAACAAAGGAGCAGCACCAAGCGTGCGCCTGTGTCCCATAAGTAAAGAGCCGGCTGGCTCATTTCTTAAAGGCTGGTGTAACCCACAAAGTGCACTACTCTCCAGCAAAAATAAAGAAATATTTTCTGTGTTTAGCCGTATGTATATATCGATATAACATAAATGGAGGACCAAACTTTCTCTGATAAAAATAAAATAGAGAAAGACCACTTCCTCCTAGTGCTGAAGCTGCTGCCACTAGTCATGACATAGACGATAACATGCCATCAACGTCGTCTGCCAAGGCCGATGCCCAATGTCATAGTAGAGGGCACATACAATCCCAAATGGCAAAGTTCAGGAAAATGACCTTGAAAAAGACATTTAAATCAGCTGAAGAGAAACGTAAACTTGCCAATATGCCATTTACGACACGGAGTGGCAAGGAACGGCTAAGGTCGATCCCTAGTATGTTCATGACTAGTGGTTCAGCTTCACATGACGATGGAAGCCCTCCTCCCACTAAAAAAATCAAAAGAGTTAAGCTGGCAAAAGCACAGCGAAGAACTGTGCTTTCTAAGAAGATATCACAAATCCCCAAGGAGAGTCCAAGTGTGGTGGTGGTTGCGATGCCTGACCTTCCCAGCACTGGACGGGAAGAGGTGGCTCTTTCCACCATTTGCACGCCCCCTGCAAGTGCTGAAAGGAGCACCCACAGTCCACTTGCTGATATGCAAATTGAAGATGTCACTGTTGAAGTACAACAGGATGAGGATACTGGTGTAGCTGGCGCTGAGGAGGAAGTTGGCGAGGAGGATTCTGAGGGTGATGTGGTTTGTTTAAATCAGGCTCCGGGGGAGACAGTTGTTGTCCGTGGGATGAAAAAGCCCATCACGGTCATGCCTGTGCAGAAGACCAAACATTCCACCTCTTTGGTCTGGCAATATTTCTATCCAAATCCGGACAACAACTGTCTTGCCATATGTACCTTATGTAAAGGTGGAATAAGTAGTGGTAGGGACGTTAACCACCTAGGAACATCCTCCCTTATACGGCACCTGCAGCGCGTTCATAATAAGTTACTGTCAAGATCAGAAACTTTGGCTAAGACCGTAAGCAGTCCAGGGACACCTAAATCCCGTTGTATCCAAGCGCCTGCAAACCACACCGTCAACTCCCTCCTCGTCAATTTCCTCCTTAGTCAGGATCGGAAGTAGTCCTGCAGGCCATGTCACTGGCATGACTGACTCTCCTATCCCGGATTCCTCCGGAGGATCCTGCATTGCTACGCCTCCTGCTGCCGCTGCTGCTGTTGCTGCTGCTGGGAGTCGTTCATCATCCCAGAGAGGAAGTAGGAACACCACTACTTTTACTAAACAATTGACCCTCCAACAGTCCTTAGCGAGGAGGATGAAGTACGACAGCAGTCATCCTGAAGCAAAACGTATAACAGAGGCCTTGACTGCTATGTTGGTGTTAGACGTGCGTCCGGTATCCGCCATTAGTGCAGTGGGATTTAGACAATTGATGGAGGTAGTGTGTCCCCGGTTCCAAATCCCGTCTAGATTCCACTTCACTAGGCAGGCGATACCGAGACTGTACAGAAACGTCAGAAAAAGTGTCCTCAGTGTCCTGAAAAATGCTGTTGTACCCAATGTCCACTTAACCACGGACATGTGGACAAGTGGAACAGGGCAGACTAAGGACTATATGACTGTGACAGCCCACTGGGTAGATGTATCACCTTACGCAGCAACAGCAGCAGCGTCACCAGTCACAGCATCTCAGAAACGCCAGCTCGTTCCAAGGCAGGCTACGCTGTGTATCACCGGTTTCAGTAAGAGGCACACCGCCGACAACCTCTTAGAGAAACTGAGGGAAATCATCGCCCAGTGGCTTACCCCACTTAGACTCTCCTGGGGATTTGTGATATCTGACAACGCCACCAATATTGTGCGGGCATTACATCTGGGCAAATTCCAGCACGTCCCATGTTTTGCTCACACAATAAACTTGGTGGTGCAGAATTTTCTGAAAAGCGACAGGGGCATGCAGGAGACGCTTTGGGTGTCCCAAAAAATTTCAGGCCACTTTCGTCATTCAGCGACTGCGTGCCGAAGACTGGAGCGCCAGCAAACACTCTTGAACCTGCCCCACCATCACCTGAAGCAAGAGGTTGTGACGCAGTGGAACTCAACCCTCTATATGCTTCAGAGGATGGAGGAGCAGCAAAAGGCCATTCAAGCCTATACATCCACCTATGACATAGGCAAAGGAGGGGGTATGCACCTGACTCAAGCGCAGTGGAGAATGATTTCCGTGTTGTGCAAGGTTCTCCAGCCCTTCGAACTTGCCACACGTGAAGTCAGTTCAGACACTGCCAACTTGAGTCAGGTCATTCCCCTCATCAGGCTTTTGCAGAAGCAGCTGGAGAAAGTGAAGGAGGAGCTAAGACGGAGCGATTCCGCTCGGCATGTGGGTCTTGTGGATGAAGCCCTTCATTCGCTTTGCCAGGATTCCAGGGTGGTCAATCTGTTGAAATCAGACCACTACATTTTGGCCACCGTTCTCGATCCTAGGTTTAAAGCCTATGTGGTGTCTCTCTTTCCGGCCGACACAAGCCTGCAGAGGTGCAAAGACCTGCTGGTGAACACACTGTCAGCTGAAGCGGAACGTGACACGTCAACAGCTCCTTCTTCATTTTCTCCCGCAACTGGGGCTGCCAGGAAAAAACTTAGGTATCCTAAGCAACCCGCTGGCAGTGATGCAGGGCAGGCAGGACCAAGTTTGGACATCTGGTCCGGACTGATGGACCTGGCAACAATTTCTGACATGTCTACTGTCACTGCATATGATACTGTCACCATTGACAGAATGGTGGAGGATTACATCGGTGACAGCATCCAAGTAGGCATGTCAGACAGTCCATACCTGTACTGGCAGGAAAAAGAGGCAATTTGGAGGCCCGTGTACAAACTGGCTCTATTTTACCTGAGTTGCCCCCCCTCCAGTGTGTACTCCGAAAGAGTGTTTAGTGCAGCCGGGAACCTTGTCAGTGAAAGGCGTAGGAGGTTGCTTCCACAGAATGTGGAGAAGATGATGTTCATCAAAATGAATTATCAGCTCTTCCAGGGAGACCAGCCTCCAGAACGTACAGAGGGACCTGTGGTGGTGGATTCAAGTGGGGACGAGTTAATACTTTGTGAGGATGAGGATGTACACACTGAAGAGGGTGAGGAATCGGTGGATGAGGATGACATCTTGCCTCCGTAGAGCCAGTTTGTGCAGGGACACATTAATTGCCAGCTTGTTTTGTGGGGGCCCAAACGAACCAATCATTTCAGCCACAGTTGTGTGGCAGACCCTGGCGCTGAAATGATTGGTTTGTTAAAGTGAGCATGTCCTGTTTATACAACATAAGGGTGGGTGGGAGGGCCCAAGGACAATTCCATCTTGCACCTCTTTTTTTTCTTTGCATTATGTACAGTTTGGGGCCTAGTTTTTCAAACTGTCATCCTGTCTGCCACTGCAGTATCACGCCTAGATGGGTCACGTGTTTGTGCCGCCCACTCGTGTCGCTTAGCATAGTCATCCAGCTACCTCGGTGCAACCTTTTGGACATAAAAACACTATTGTGAGGTGTGAGGTGTTCAGAATAGACTGGAAATGAGTGGAAATTAAGGTTATTGAGGTTAATAATAGCATAGGAGCAGAAAAACCTACAAATTCTGTGATTTTAGCTGTTTTTATGCTTTTTTTAAAGAAAATACAGATCCAAAACCCAGAACCCAAAACACGGAAGGGTCGTTTTGGCAAAACCAATCCAAATCCAAAACACGAAGAAAGATCCAGATCCAAAACCAAAACACAAAACACGAAAAGTGGCCGGTGCACACCCCTATCAAGCACACAAGCTTTTGCAGGGAACAGCTCAGCTTGCTAACCAGAGACACAATAGCAGGAGTGTATTGTGGAGCCAAAGTACTGAGATGCGTAATCCAAGTAGACTACAGGAATCACAGAAGTTGAACTAGCACTGATGGAAGGTCCTGGAAAGATTTATAGGACAGTTTGGATGGGATTGGTTGCAACAGTCATATGCAGCCAAACTGATCCCGGATTGGCTGACCTGCAATCACATGATAAAGAACAAGATTGCAGCACCCATGTCCTGAGGATGCTGGTTACAATGCTGAGAATATCTGCAAAACCTGACCGGCAGGAACAGGTAAGTGATGAATCGCTAGAAACCGGCAGCGTTTTGTAAATACACAAAGTTTCTGGAGCTGATTTGTGACACAGTGTCTGCGTCTTCCCATGCAGCGTCACTGGCCTCGGCAGCATGAAAATACCGCCCATTCTTAGTAACCTGAGGGTTACTCAGATGGACGATGCTCATGCAGATGACCTGATGCTGCATCTTTGACGCAGCAGCGGATCACATATTTACAAGACCCCTCTTGTAGCATTAGCATTTTATTGCACAGTGGCTGTGCAATAGCATGCATCCCTTATTCAGGCACTTAGGCTTTGATCAATTTAAAAGTACTTGAAATACAAATACAAAAATAAATTTCTATTTGTGTGATGACCTGACCATGCAACCTGTAAGCTGTACCTATTTTTCCCAGACTCGGCCCTCATGGAACCCACTCTGTGTGTTTTTAGGAATAATTATTGCCACCTGTAGATCTATTGTTAGGACAGAATGATGAGATGTAAAATTGTTGGAGTACAAATATTACTGTATGTTCCTATTTTGTACCTAAATGTGCCAGTTGTTATTAGAGATGTGCGGCTCAGTTCTCCAGAAATCTGAGTATGTCAAGCATTTTGTGAATCTAGACAGATCTGAGTCATGGTTCTGATCTCCTGAGGGGATCCGGACAGGTCCGAGTCGCGGTTCAGATTTTCCTGCGGTTCGTTTTGTGTTTTCGATTGCAAAAATTACATGATTTTAGCTGTTTTTAAAAACTTTTTATCATTTTAAAAAACAAAACCCAGATCCAAAACCAAAACAGTTGAGGGAGGTTTTGCAAAACCAAAACACAATGATGAATTGAGATCCAAACCAAAACTCGAGAGTCAGCGCATCTAGTTGTTATAGAACTCCTAAGATTTGTGTGTTGATATAGTGGCATTTGTGGGCAGTACAGAATATTACAATTTCTCATTGAGGGCTCTGGGTGGATTATGGGCCTGATTCAGACATGGACGCTATTTGCGGACGGTCGTTCCAAAAAAGGGGCCGGCTATTTAAATTGAGCGCTCGCTCATTGCGGTTTGTTGACGCCTCTATGTCTGAGCGAGCGAACGAAAAATGCGCTCGCTATTTTGTAAAGACGCCCCTTTGCCGTTCGCATCACATGTCATCTCCGGTATTTATTAGATCAATCGGGTACATCGAAAGGCATCTGAACTGGTCGCAGTGCTTGTGGTAGCTTTTTCCTACCACAATCACTGCGAGCAGTTGAGGCTAAAAGACAACCAAGTGACGTGGTCGATGACGCTCCTTTACTAATTATGCACTCCCATTAAATGCCCTGTTCACCGTTTGGCACGCCTGCGTTCGGATCTCCACTCCCCCGTTTTCAAGCACCTTCCCCTGTTACCACCCACAAACAGTACATTCTGTCAATCAAATTAGTAGCGAGCGCATGATTTCCGACTGCAATGACTGGTTTGTGCATGCGCATTACGACCCATACGCATGCGCAGTTGTGCGAACATCGCTCAGAGCGAACGAACGGCCGCTTGCGAGCGGCTCTGAATCAGGCCCTATGTCTGCGTTCTAGGCATTTGCATTTATTATTTAGCTGCTACATAGTAATACAAGATTATGATTTGTGCAAAGATATTTCAAAGGATGAAGAAGGATCATTGAGGGTATGGTCTTTGTTGAACAATGTCTACAAAGCCTTCTCTTTTATAGCAAAATAACAATTTTTACAAAATGTACGTTGGTGCTCTGAGTATGTCCCAAGGGTTGTAGTCAGAATACCGCCGCACGGGAAGCTATCTGACGGAATCCCGGTGTCGAAATCCCGACTTAGTACTAAAGATAGGTGTCTAAATACCAACGTCTATCTTTAGCCCGACGATGTAATCTCGACAGACAGCTTCCCAAACTAATGTAAGCGGGGACAGGGTTAGCATTAACCAAGGGGAGGGGGTTAGGTTTAGGCACCTGCCGGGGATGGTTAGGGTTAGGCTAGAGGAAGGGGGGTTAGTGTTAGGCACTACTGGTGGGAGGTTAGGGATAGGCAATCCCTGGGAGGGTTAGGTTTAGGGTGCGGGAAGGGGGTTTAATGTTTAGGCACCCCTGAAGGGACTTAGGGTTAGGCACCTCTAAGGGAGGGTTAAGGGGGGAGAAGGGTAGGGTTAGTATACTTACCCTCCATACCCCAAGTGGCAATTTTTTGTGTGGGGCATTACACACCCAGCTCCAACCCCCACTGTGAATAGAGGCCTTCCCACATTTGAATTGCCCCCACCACCATGGGACATCACCCCTCCCCCACATGCAGAGTGCAGCAGAGCCTGGGTCAAGGGGGACTGATGATCAATCCCCGTTCATTGCCGGTGTCACATTCTGGGGTGCGATTCCGGCAGTGTTGTCAGCGGTCACAGACTACAGCTTCACTGCAGGGAGGATGGACGAGTAGGTGGATATCTTACCTGTGCATGTACAGAATGGATTTCCTCCTAAAAAGCTGTGAATGCAGCGGGACAGCATGATCGAATGGGATGCGACCGTGTCAACTAAAGCTCAACTGGCTGCAGTTGGATCCCATGTGATCGCACCAGTTAAGTGGTTAAAAAGACCTAGGTAAAAGGCATTTTAACCCCGACTACAGCTGAGTTGGCCCCACCAACATAAAGCCATATTCATAATTTTTTCCAAGGCCATATTTAGTTCCCAATCAGAAGACCAACACAGAGGTCATTCTGTTGGCTTTAATGATTTATTGGTTATTAAAACTATTAGAACTATTCCCTAAATGCACAAGACACCTAATAATTTAGTGCTAAAGAAAGGCACTGTTTTACTTTTACAGTTAAAAATACATTTATGCCTTTTCTCTGCTGTTCTGAATAAGGCCTTAGAGTATACATATGACAAGGAGAAGCAATGGATGGGTTTAAGTCTTTTATTGTTGTTCACTATTAATGGAAATTTACATATCAAACATCAACAAGTTGACTGAACACAACTGATATTGATGAAACTATATATCTGAATAAGGGTCATTGTAAAAACATCTCGGTATGCCAGCTGTCTGTTAGGTGTTATTTTGTTTTGTTATAAGCATCTAAAACTATAGAACATTTTCAAGCTGTTGACCTTTACATTCAATGTACTCAACGGTAGCTTGATTATCAAGAAGATGTTTTTTCGTCAGTTATATTACCCAGAGGGCAAACTATGAATAATTATGCTATCTGAATACCTTTAGCTGCAGTAATCTCATCATTTTACTGGCTCATATTTATGCATTTTACTTTTTAATAGGTGATAGAGAATGACAGATTTCAAATTCAAGTACAATATTTTGAAGAGTGATAAAATAGTTGTTAACAGACTTGTATACTTTAACCTTCATGTAAAATTTCCGGCAACAAGTGATTACAATTGCATAGTTACCTGTAGTTACCATGCGGATTTGGGTAAAGATCACACAGGCACTCGCAGAATGCTCATTGTATTATGATTTATCACATATTTTTGTATGTATGCCTTTCATCATACAATAATTATAGCGTCTGATTTTGCAAAACTGATTTTCAAAATGCTATATGCAGTAGAATGCGAATAAATGCAAAGTCGCAGAAATCCATTGAATCAATCTAGTTGCAACTAGAGCGAGATTAAGGCAGGAGGACACAGGTGCACGGTGGGTCACCAGGACCACCCACCGACCAGAGCACACTGCTCCACTATGCAGTCCCATACATATCTCATACATAAGGGCCAACAAATGGGAGTGGGCTGGATGATAAATGGGGCGGGCTGAATAATAAGTGGGGGAGGACCAGAGGAGTGGGGACGGGCTCCCTTGTCTTAGTGCCCCAGCCACCAAAATAATTAATCCAGTGCTGATTATTTTGTCAAAAATACAATTTGCCAAGTAAAAAAATAAAAAATGCAGAGCACTCAGCAACCGAAAAGCACAACCAACACTAGTGCTTTTGTGTAGATTGGTAATGAAAAACTTAGGGGGACAAAGCATGGTGTCCCAACAATTTTTCCATTACCAACACTGGGCATTACCAGCCAGGGCTTGTGGTGCTATAGAAGAGGAGACAGGAGGAATAGGATCCCCCTGTCATAGTACAACCAGCCCTAGGCCAGTCAGCACAGAGCTTGAATTGCTAGGGAAGTGGGGCCTGCACAAAAAATGAGGGCCCCCTCCCTAAAAACAAACAGACATGTGCTGATAGGACAAGTACTATTCCCCACACCTCTAGATGGTGTGTGTGGGTTTATTAATTTGTTGTAAAAATAAAATTAGAGATGTGCGTGGACCCCCGTGTTTTGGTTTTCGTTCTAATTCATCAATGTGTTTTTAATTTTGCCAAAATCACTCTCACGTGTTTTGGTTTTAGTTTTGGATCTGGATTTTTTTTAATAAAAAATGTTAAAACCAAAAAAAACCTTGTAATTGGGGCCTGCTTTTGTTCCTACAGTATTATTAATCTCAATAAAATTAATTTCCAGTAATTTCCATTCAATTTTCCTACCTCACAGCTCACAATATTATTTTCACCCATATTGGCCAAAGGCTAACTGACTAAATAAAGCAAACAGAGCATTGTCACAAACACATGGCAGTTTAAAAGAATATAGCACATCTATGAAACACTGCAGCACAGCAGAGACAGAGAGGATGGCATTTTAATAAACTATACAACCCCATAGAAAGAATGTCTTTGTTAATCAAGACAGATCAGAGGCCTTAGGGCAGTACAGGGAAATGGAGGTGGAGTATGTAGTGCAAGGCAGGTAAAGCATTGGTTGATTTATTTATTGATTAATTAAGAAAAGTTAATTTGAGACATAGCCTTGCAAGATCTATTTTCAGCGACTAAGAAGTGAAATGGCCATCAAAGAATTAAATGTTGTTGTTAACATAGCCCCCTCCGTAATTGGGTAACAACCACTTTAGTACATTTATGAGGTGGACCAAAGAGTCTAAATATAAGGGGAACTAGCTCAGAGGCCAGAGGGCAGTAGAGGCAAATGGAGGTGATGTACATAGCAGAAGGCAGGTAAAGCATTGGTTGGTTGATTGATTAATTAATTAAGAACATTTGATTTAAGATGTGGCCATGCGAGATCTGTTTTGCAGCATCTGACAAGAGTAAAGGCCATAAAAGAATACAGTGTTGTTGTGGATTTCTGTCAATTGTTGCAAGGGAAGCTGGCCATAATACGCTCCTTCCTCCTTCCTAATTGAGTAACAACCTTTGTAGTATATTTTGAGGTTCACCAGAGAGTCTGAGTATGAGGAGAACTAGGTCAAAGGCCAGAAGGCAGTACAAAGAAATGGACGTTGAGTATGTTTGTGGAAGGCAGGTAAAAAAAAATTATTAATTAATTAAAAAAATAAATAAAACTGAGATATGGCCTTGCATCTTTTTGTTCATATTACTAAATAATACTAAATCAGTTGGGTACAGGATGCTGACACTCAGGATCCCAGCAGTCAGAATCTCAATGCCAACATCCCAAACAGGTTAACATTCCAATGGCTGTAAGAAAGTATATACTAACCTAACCCCTAACCCTACCCCTCCCTCCCTGGTGTCTAAACCTAACCTCCCCCTTAGTGCCTAAAGCTAACCTCCCCCTCCCCATACCCTAGACCTAACCCTCCCCCATAGTGCCTAACCCTAACCCTCTTCCTAGTGCCTAACCCTTCCCCTAGCCCCTGTACTTACCTGTGGGATTCCAGTGGTCAGGATGCCAACTCCGGTATTCCGATAAGTGTTGGAATTCTGGAATCGGCATTGCGAACACCAGAATCTCCGCTGTCGGGATCCTGAATGTATCCCATACTAAATATGCTCCATAATTCTGTTCATTTATTTTATATTTGGTGAGGCACCACTTTATTTCTGGTTAAAAATGTGTTGCAAATTAATTATCAGCAATAACCAATAAAAGTCTATGTAAAAAAACTGCCACTAATGCCCCCAAGAAATACAGCCCACAATAAAAAGAAAAGCAGTCCATGACGAAATTGTCTTTAGGCCCTTCCATTCACCCTTACTGTATGTTATATATTAAAAAGGACATGCACAGTTTAACAAGCCAAGCAGTTCAGCAACAGGGACTGTTGTTTTGTGGCTGAAGTGCTTGGTTTGTTTGGACCCCTAGAAAATAAGCTACCAATGGGCTTAAGGCAGCTAACAGTGGTGTTAATCATCTTTACATTATCATCATCCTCCTCCTCACCCTCATCAGTACTAACATCACACAATATTAGCTCATCTGCACTGGAATACACTGTTGCAGAGGTCTCTGTACTTTGTTGCAATTGGCGGCAAAGGACTTCCTCACTCACAAGGTACTTTTCTGTGCTAAACACTCTTTCTGAATACACACTGGAGAATGGGCTGCTTAAGCAAAACTATTTTGTACAAGGGGCTCTAAATTTCCATTTTTTTCCTCCTAGTAATCAAACAGACTGTGTGGCATACTAATTTGTACACTGTCATTAAAATAATCCTCCACTATCCTATTGATACTTAGTGTTATAAATTGAATCACTGTAGAGGTGTCAGTAACTGTGGGCAATTATTTTAAACCTGACCAGATGTCAAAATTGTGTTTTACTTTGGTGCACTGAGTTGACTCATCATCCACACCCCCAGTGGATCTCTTGAAAAAGGTCAGTTTTTTCCTGTTAGCAGCATTTGCAGGAGAAACTAAAGCAGGAGATGTTGTCATGTCATACCATTTGAGCTGACAACTTGCTGGCAAGGAGTTGTTTGCATCTCTTAAAATCTGTGTCAGTTGTAAAGACATTAAGTATGACCTAAACCTAGGATCAAGCATGGTTGCCAAAATCTAATGATCCAATTCCAAGATCTTGACAATCCTTTGGTCCAGCAAAGTGAATAAAGAAGTTGATATACAAGTCCAACATACTTAGTAGAATCACTTTGTTTCATCTCCTCCATCAGTTTCCCTAGTTGCTTTTCAAGTAGTTATTTTAAGAGAATCACCTGACTCAAGCTGCCAGTGTCTGAACTCACTTCTTCGTTACTACTTTAAATGGTTTCAGTAGCTTGCATAAAACAGAGAGTATTCTCCAGTGTGCTGGACTAAGGTACATTCTACTTTCTCTCTACATGTGTTGGCTTGTTGTGTAGGTTTGCTTCGTTTAATGCTGTTCCTCCATTCGCTGAAGCATATAAAGGGTGGAATTCCACTTGGTCACTACCGCTTGCTTCAGTTGGTGGCAGGGCAAACTGAACTGTTCTTGCAGCCACTACAATATTCTACATGCGGTTGCTGAATGTCTAAAATGTCCAGAAATTTTTCTGGCCACAGACAGCATCTCATCCATGCCTCTTTAATTTTAAAAACAATTTTGAACTACCAGTTAAATTGTGAGGGCAAAACATGAGACATGTTCAAATTCATCCAGTTGCAATGCTTTCACAATGTAAAATTTATTATTGGATATTACAAATCCTGAGGAGAGTCCTAGCAGGGTAAGCCATTTTGCTATGACAGCTCAGAATTTTTCTAACATGTTGACACTGGTATGCCTCAGTAGCCAGCCTGTGAATGAGCTGGCATTGAGGGTTTGATGCTGCTGCTGCTAAAAGTGATACACCCACCAAGTGGGTTTTCACAGTCATTTAATCTTTTGCTTGGCCAGTAGTGCTTGTCTACATATCTGTGATTAAGTGGATAGAGGGTACAATGGCATTTTCTAGGTCAATAACTTGTTTTCTTTTAACATCCTGGTGCAGACGAGGAGTTGTGTTCTTATAAAATGGAATTTGGTAGCAGGGACACAGGACCTCAACTGTCTAAAACCTAGTGCATTAGCGGCGGATATTGGAAGCAGATCTAATGCTAGCATAACCATCATGGCTTCAATGATCCGCTGTGCAACTAGATGGCAGCTTTCATACTTACTTCCTCTTGGAAAGGATTGTTTCACAGTCAATAGTTTTTTGAAACAAGTCTTTTTGGTGCCTTTCTGAGATGTAGATTCACCCCTGGCAGCAGCAGCAGTTCTAGCACACAAGGATTCTTCTGGTAAATCCTGTATAGGGGAGAAGTCAGTTAGCTTTTTGCAAATTGGATGAAGAACGACTACCTCTGATCATTAATGAAGAGATTGATGATAAAGGTGTTGGTGGTGGAGATTGCATGAGCTGGGATGTAGCTGAGAGCTGGAAGCTAGCTGATGCTGAACTGCTTGCTATGATTTTACCAGATTTTCAGCTTTTTCCAAAAAATTTTCATGAATGCGCTGCAAATGACATAACAAGGAGGAGGTTCCTATATGGTTAATGTACCTACCTCTACTTACTTTGGGTTCACAAACAGTACAGATTGCTTGACAAATGTTGTCAGGATTTGGGTAAAAATAATTCCACACAAAAGAGGTCGCTTTGTTTCACAGTCAATTGTTGTTTGAAACTAGTCTTCTTTGTCTCATTGTGGGATGAAGATTCACCCCTGGCAGCAGCAGCAGCCCTAGTATACAAGTATTCTTCTGGGGAATCCTGTATAGGGGAGGAGTCAGTTAGCTTTTTGCAAATTGGATGCAGAACAACTACCTCTGTTCATAAATGAAGAGAGTGATGATAAAGGTGTTGGTGGTGGAGATTTCATGACCTGGGATCTAGCTGAGAGCTGGAAACTAGCTGATGCTGGACTTGGCTTTTTTTATCAATGGCAAGAACTGCTGCCACTGGTGGCTGACTTACTTTGACACAAACAACATCTTCATCATCAACATCCTCATCAGTGTCAGATACACAAATATCCAACTCACCCTGTTGCACTTCCACAGTAGCATCCTCAATTTATATTTCACCATCTTTACTTGTGCTGCTCATCCCCACATTTTTAGAGGGTGCAGACATGGTAGAAGGAGGCTTCTCTAAGAGCACAGTGTCAGAAATGTCAGGCTCACACATAGCACTTTAGGACATACTTAGATTCTCCTCAGGGATTTCTGAAGTTTGTGCGCACAAAGTTTGTTCTTCAGCCATAGTTTTATTTTGGTGAACTGATTTGCCTGTTTATAAGGTGACACATGTAGACTTAGAGTGAGAAGGTGTTGCTTGTGAAGTTTCAGAAGATGTCTGACTATTTTTGGCCTGCAATAGGCACTTTAGTGCATGAACCATCAGTAGAAGGACCACTACTCGCATAGGAATGCCATGGCCTGAGCTTTTCTTGACATTGTGTGTGATGTATGGAATGTTGGCAATTTTGTTTTTTGGTAGTAATTTTTCCATTTCTTATTCAAAGTGATGTATTCTTTATCATTGTAAAATATTGTTTATATTTCAGGTGCCCTTTCTTTAACTTTATTTCACCCAGATCACCTTTAGTAGATGTTTAAATACTACCATGACTGCTGGCAGCAGCTGCAGCATTAGTACTGGGTTGCTGCTCCTGCTCTTCTATAGACAGATTCATATCGACTTACAGCTCTCCTACTATAAGGGTGGCACCCTAATGATGTTATATTTTTTAACACAAGTTTTGTTTTATAAATGTAATTTTTTATAACAGTGCCTGAACAGATAACACAATGCCTCGCAACCCCCATTAGTAATGGTGGCACTCTAATGACATTATATTATTTAGCACACAAGTTTTAATTCTTGATAACAGTGCCTGAACACACAACACAGTGCCTCACAGCACCCCTTGTAATGGTGGCACCCTAATGATGTTATATTTTTTAACACAAGTTAAAGTTATATAGTATTACATTTTTTAACAGTGCTCGGTCAATCCATACAAAGAGGTCCAACATTGGTTGCTTGACAATTTAATTTTTTTTTCTGTTATCGCCCCTATATGCCAGTAGTTCAAAACCACTATTATTTTTTTTACTAGCTTATTTTTTGAAATGGTAGCCTTCTTTAAATCATAAGGGCAGCAATTTTTGTGGTTCTAGGCATTTACACAATTCAAATATCTCAGGACTGGCATGTGGTATGCTTAGGACAAAAAACATTGTTCTCAGCAAAGTTTGGGCTACATTTTTGATGCATAGATAACCTTATTTAATTTTAAGGGTAAAAGAGAGGGCCCAATGAGACAAAATATTTGCAAAAATATGACTTTCAGGATGCCATTATCTCAGCTTTTAAAGAAATATCAATTTTCAGTTTTCGCGAGAGGTACATATGTACTAGTAGTTTATTACCAAAAATGCTGAAGTTTGAGATTTGTGTCCTGCTGTTTTTATTAGATTTAGAAAATTAGGTTTTTTCAAAATTTTACCAACTTTAGGCCTAAGGGCCAAATGTAATAGGGTGAGAGTTTACAAAATGTGAGAGTTTAGCAGTAAACATTGATTGAGTATTATCTTCAAAATGGGAAAACATTTGAATCAGAGATTAACTCGCGAGAGTTTTTTTTTTTTAAAACATTCAAGTCTACATGTTCTTGGACTCTATTACATTGGTCTAGTTTTAATTGTGCCAGAGTTTACTGCTATGTTCTCACATTTTCTAAACTCTCACCCTATTACATTTGGCCCTAAAAGTCTCAGGTTGGCAAAATAGGAAAATAAAATATTTTTAGCTCAAGTCAAGGTCCATATGACTAAGCTACTGTGAAAGTTTCAAGTTTTAGACTGAAGGTAAAATGAAGTTGTTATTAATACAAAAAAAATAGAAAAAATTTTTTTTTACAGGTTTATAATACCAGACTTAATGTCTAAACTTACATGTTTATTTTTAATAATAGGGCATAAATATATTTAATAACAATCTCTTTTTAGGTTGAATATTGTGTGATCGTCCAGAATATTTTTCACAGGAACCCAGGTTGAGTCCTTGAAATTCTTCTGAAATGAGGTTTTTGGTCCTGATAGATGGTAGAAAATCACGTGAATGTCCTTGTTCTTCATGCTGATGTCATCCACTTCCCCAGTCACTACTGTCCATTGTACACACAAGCAACTGCATTTGATATTGTTGTCTGACACAGGATCAAATCTATGGTAGCTCCTGGCCCCAGGAACTTGTTGAGAGCTGTTGAGTCTTTCTCTCAGTTCTTCAGCATGAGCTTGAACTTGACTTGGAACATAAAAGTAAATAATTTATTTTATGTTTTGTGAGCAATAGTTGAAGAGGTCGTTTGGTGTTAGTATTTGATTATTTAATGGTCTTTGGAGGCTTGCTTTAGTTAACTACCTCTTCGTGGTTCCACGTGGTTGCAACATTATTTTTGTTCTTGTACTGGCTTGAGACACTATCTGAGAAATAGATGTTCAAACTAACGCTGAAGAACTGAGATAAAGATTCTACAGCTGCCAACAAGTTCCTGGGACCAGGAGCTACCATCAAATTGATCCTTTGTCAGAGAGCAAGATTAAATGCTACTTAACTTCAACCTCTGCAGAGTATGAAGTTTTGCCAACTCGAGATTTTTAGGCCTAAATTTGATGACATTTTGAAAACACATAATTTTCAAAATCTAATAAAAACAGAAGGACACAATCTCAGACTTCAGACTTATTGGTAACAATCTACTAGTACATACAAAAAAAATGAAATTTGATATTTTTTCCAAGCTGAGAAAATGGTACCCTGAAAAGTCATATTTTTGAAAATATTTTGTTCTCGTTGGGCCCTCTTTTTCTCCATTAGAGTGAAATAAGGTAATCTGTGCATCAAACAAAAAATGTAGCCCAAAGTTTGCTGAGAACAATGGTTTTTGTCCATTCCAGTCCTGAGATATTTCCAGTTACGTAAATGCCTAGGAACATGAAAATTGCCATCTGCCATGATTTAAAGATGGCTACCATTTCGAAAAGGAAGCAAGTAAAAAAACAAAATGTTAGTGGCTTTGGAATATAGGCATATAGGAGAGATAACTGACAAAACTTTTATTTATTTTTTAAATGGTCAAACAGGGCTTAATGACGCAATTCTAGAAGAATCTACCCTCTATTTAAATATGCACTTTTCATGCAATTTACTTTGAAGGGATGGGGCTTAATGGCGCGAAATGTCAGGCCCCGTGCCCCGCCCTTCATCACTGACCAACTGCTTCTCTTACCCGGTTTTTCTCCCGAGGAGGAAAAATTATAAGTAGGCAAGTATGGTCATTTAATGTGGTTTTGTTGTGCTAGTAGTAAACTCTAAAGCTACAATACCCAATTTGTACACAATATAGTACTTAATTAAAGTAAATCACTCTATGTCTGGTCTGTGTTATTAAGAAACACATTTGGTTATATAATATATGTATAATACAAAGTACAAACAACTCTCTGTTTTCAATCTTCATAAATATGTTTCCGTAAGCATTATTTATATATAAAAATAATCATTCAATAAATCACTGTCAGACCACTCTGCTAATTAGTATAGAGAACAACTGTGTAAAATAGTCACAATACAGCATTTGCATCGCAGATTGTAAATGCCCTTTAGGGACAATTATAAATACTGTTGCAAAGTAAAGAGTGATGTTGATATCAATTGATGTTGATATCAATAGATGTTCTAAAGTGAACTTGAAAATGACAGAATATGGTTGTTATGGTCAACACCTTATTTATCTGCAAGTTTTTCATAACTGTGTTGAAGTTTAATAAGTAATGAAGAGATGATGATAAAGATGATGAATTACACCATCTCTTCAGTATTGGGGCAGGTTATAAAGTCATTTTATGCTACTCATGTATTTATCTATAATGTATTTTATGTAAACAATTACATATATGTGCTGGATTTGTTTTGAAAATGGGGGTGCAGGGAGAGATTAATATACAGGTAAGCTTACTACAATGCTCTGATTTAAAAAAGTATGGCAAAGAATGCAAGTAAACCTAATTATTTACAGTTTAATTACTATATTTGTCAATGAAGTTTAATGTCGAATAAGGTTGTGAGATATAACACTTTTCAAACATTTCACTCTAATAGAAGAAGGGCCCAGGATTCAAATTTGTCAGGGGCCCAAAATTTTTGTGGTCAACCCTGATCTCAACACTATATTTCAAATAAAGTAGGAACCAGGAAAAAAATTGCTGGCAGATTAGAATTTAAACTATCATGGCTAAAATTAATAATGAGAATTAGCAGCTGTGGAAATTTAAGGTTGAGATGCTGCTATCCAGAGATAACTTGTGATAGGTTACTGGTATAGACAGAATAGCAGTTAATAACCAAGAATGGGAAAGACGGGCATGAACAACCACAATTAGTTGAAGATGAACAGCTATTTAATATATTTTATGAGATTCTTGCAAAGGGCATGTGGGCTGCATTACAGAAGCTGCATGAAAGGTCTAGTTTAAATTGTAAGCTATTTCTACTAAGGAATCTACACCAAATGAGACATCAAATAAAATTTCATACAGGAGCTTATCAATGGAATACAAGAGACAGTATTGCAACTCATCGATGAGTAAGGACAAAAAGTGTAATGAGGTTGTACCTTTATTTCTGTGCAATCTACTTGACACACATATTGCAGTGCACTTATTAAAAGTCTGGAAACAAAGCCTGAAGAAGAGTTAGCAATAGACTTTGTGATAACCAGGATTATAGATGAATGTCAGTGTAGCAAGGAGCTCAAACATGACAAAATAGAAAATTACACCTGAAGAAAGCATTTGTTTATATTCCTGAAGACAAACACGGCAAGTTACAAACTGAGAAGTGGAAGGTATATTTGTTTCATAAAATGTGAATTCCAAAGCATCCAGAATCACTATCATCAACAATGTGACTTTTATTGAAGACCGAAGTGATGATGGGATGGCCTTGCTAGACTTAGTTATAGAGAAGAAATCCATCAAAGCCAGACCAGTGGAAAATAAATAATGGAAATAGTATGATGGGATGTTTGCTCTCAGAAGTTAGACCTAGTATGCAGACTCCAGAAAAGTATATATGATGTTGAGCAGGCTGTTCGAGCATGGAATATCAAAATAAATTATGTGCTCACAAAAGAGAATTTTTGTGAGGAGCTACTAATTGACCTATGGATCTTTAAACTCATTCATGTGTATGATTTTGTAGTCTTTTATGAGCAAGAAAGGGATGAAATTAAAACACTACACCAGTTTTTTTGAAACTAGAGACCTCAGAAACATAGTACATTACCTTGGTATTCAAGTTGAAAGAGTACAAGATGGCAATTTTCTTCTTAATAAAAGACACAAATATCAGGGGATCACTGAGGATTTTTTGATGCAATATGCAAAACTATAAAAACTATATACGCATAGAAAATAACTAACCAAGTTATTTTACTACCAGATAATCATAAATACAGGAAACAATAGGGTTACTGTTCTTTATTGCCACTGTCAGTGGACCTAACATTATAACAACTGTAGTAATCATATATAGAATAGTCTCAAAGCCAATCCTAATAGATCTGACCAATTGTTTGAAATCCAAGGATGCAGACGGGGATCTAGAATCTACTGAGAGGCATTACACCAGTGTCTACTTCATTTTAAGTTGTATTATGAGAGAGCAATGTTTTTCTCAACTTAGGTGGACTATGTTGCAGGCAGAACTTAAGCAAATCTTTGAAGGCAACCAAAGATGTCTTGCACTAGCACAGACAGAACAAGTTAACCTGAGAACTAAGCACATTTATGTGATGTATAATTTCTTGAGAGATCTACAAGGATATGCTCTTGACTTATTATACTATATAACAAAGAATATTATTGCAGATATCTTTACAAAGTGTTTACCTAGAGAAACATATCACAAACTATTGAGCATAATGGGCTTAGTGGACTAAGGCCCTGATTCAGACCCACTCGCGAGCGGCTGTCCGCTCGCAAGTGGGTCGATGGTCTGCACTGCGCATGCGCACGACGGAGGGAGCTCCGTCGTGCGCATGCGCGAGATGCGACGAGCGAAGGACTTTCCTTCGCTCGTAGTGTCTGATCAAAGGGGGCGTGCTGTCGATGTTGATTGACAGCACGCCCCCTTTGGTGGGCGTGCCGGGGGCGTGCCTGCCAGACGGAGGCGTTCCCAAGGGAACGCCTACCGTCAGAAGCCGGCCCCACTGACATCACTAATGATGTCAGTGGGACTGATTTTGGCTCTGATAGAGCCAAAATCACTCCTGGCGTTGTGGTTGAGAAACTCAACCGCAGGCTTATGCTCGCAGTGGCGATGGTCGCGATGGTCAAGACCATCGCGACCATCATCCTGCACGCTCGTATATGCTGTGGGTGGTGACCCACAGCTATACAAGCGTCCAGGAGGATGCTCCATATTTATGGAGGTGGGCCCGGATTCAGAGCGAGCGCTCTGGTCAGAGCGTCCGGCTCTGAATCAGGGCCTAAGCTTCAGCTATTGAGAAGGGATGTGAGTATAGCAACAGCTACAGGTTAAGTATTACTTGAGAAAATGTATTGAGGGACAGCAGCTGGCACTGTATCTTAAGATGACACTGTGTAGACCCTCTTTGTTTTTATAACTAGTACGTTCTTCTTGTATCACAATCTTTCCCTGCATGTTTGATAGTCCCTGATGATTACTTTTTCATCAATGTCTTGGTAAAAGAAGTAGGATACAATATACAGGAGAAGAAAAAGCTAGAGTTAGGGACCTACCTAATTGCACTACGATGTAGGTGATCAATGTAAAGTGTGTATCTGTTTGTCAGCTATAGACTGCCTGCCCCTGTATTATATGGGTATCTGCAAAGATGCTCTCTATATTTTATGGCAGTCATTAAGATGTTCTCGGGATTAAATAGCAGTAACTATTTATTATACGGTGGCCACAGAATCACTCTCCGTATTGTTTGGTGGTCACTAAGGCACTCTTTGTATTTTATAGTTGTCTGCAGTCACTAAGATGCTTTCTGTATTGTATGGTGGTCACTAGAATGCTCTTTATTGTACGGTGGTCATTAGAATGCTCTCTATACTCTATGGCACTAGAATAGTCCCTGCAATACAGTAAACACTAATGAGATGGAACTCTGTTACATTTGTGAATTGCTTATTGTCAAAACCATGTTCAGATCATTTATCAGCTACATATGTAAAATCAAAGCACACATGCACACTTTTCATCACTCACATATTTGCCTTGTGGCACACTGGTTGAAGAGCTTGGTCCACTTTTTTGTTTTTGCCCTCTGGCCAAATGTTGCTAACCAGTCTCTGTGTCTGGACATTTGTACACCGACAGTACACAGTTAATACTTCAAATACATCTGATGAGTAGTAATGAATCCTCCACTTGTAGGGGTCAGTATGATCTAGAAATCTAGCTAATTTTTCAGCAAATCAGTTGCTCATCTCTAAGCATGGATCGTTATAGGTCTTACTACTTACTACTAAATATTTGACTTTTTCTACATGAAATGACCCATATCATGAATTACAATTGAATAATTGTTGCCAATAAGTATAATAATAATAATAATAATAATAATAATAATAATAATATAAAGTTAATGTGATAAACAACAACAGTGCAGTAAATTTTGTGAAACAGAATATTTCCCAATACACATTTTTTCACTCAAATGCCGTCTAGTCTGATCCTTAACTGAATACTTCTTTAGACCAATTTACATAGTTGGGTTCCCATTTTGCATGAGAAGTATCCATATTACCCTTGGCATTGTTCGATGCGCTGCTACATTACCATGTTCTTTTCACCAGCATATTAAAATTGATTAGATTCCATTAGAATTATTTTTCGTATGAGGTTCAAAAGGGGATTTTTCATTTCAAGTTTTCATAATATCAAACTATTCTTTGAGCAGGAATGGATAGACTGTGCTATTTGGATTTTCAATTCTGTGGAGACAGCACTCGAAGCTGATTTAGAGATACATTCATGACCTCTTATATAGCCTAATCATAATTATCTGACTGAATGTGTATTGTTGCTTTTGTTCATTCTGTTATGTTTGTGTCTTCGGTTCAGACTTTTAATATTATCCCTTTTATTCTGTAAGTGCCATAAACATCTCAGAAATGTGTTATCTGATGAAGAAAATGACTGTAAAATACACTGATGTTTTACATAATGGATCAGAGAATATTAAGCATCAAAAATTGATGTTTAAAAAATATCTACCCTAGAGCTTGAGACTGGCGGGAAATACTTTTGGTGGCAGAAAACCATTGCACACCTCCCAACTGCCCTGATTTTAGTGGGATAGTCTTGATGTGTGTTGTCTGCCTGCCTGTAACCATTTGGAGTGTATTGTACCAATCTGCATGGCTATTGGCAGGTATAACCCATTCATTCGGTGCCTTGAACACATGCCCTGGATGTGTACAGCAGTAAAAAAGTTAGTGTGAAAGGAATAGGGGGAAAGAAATGTCAACATAGTGCTTTTAAATGTTAGGTACACCCACTGGAGTGAATCCACACCACGTCTGTGACTTGAGTCCGTTACATGGACATTGTGTTATGCCTCGTCTGTCCCAGACCAGTCTCATAATATGTTGGAGAGTATGGCATGGTCAAGGCAGTGAAAATATTGAAATGTTGTTTAATGGGTAAGAGGCAGCACATGGTTCTAGCTAACAAACATGTAAACGGAAATGCTGGACAAATCGGGTTACTATTGATGGCCAAGATCTGTCCATATTTATACAATTAAACCATACTATTACAGCATTGGTCCTGCAAGAAATAAACTAAACAGAGAGGAATTCCTGCAGACTTGGGGGCCTATTCATCAAAACTAAAATAAAGTTTTTAAGGACATTTTTCCTTAATTACCGTTTTTTAGTGTTCATTAACATAGGAGATATCTCTAATATCTCCTGGTTAAGTGCTTCTGCGTTACTTTACTATGGGGATGTAGAAATTAAGCTATTCATCAAATTCGGAAAAAAAAAATGTATTTTCAGAATTTGATGATGTTACTAGATGTTATTAGATGGCGTAGAGCCCCTGTAAGGCTGTAGCAGCACCATATACTTACCTGGTTTCAGCTGGGCAGGTAATCATCCGGCACCCTCCATCGCTCTGTCCTCTGGCTCCGTCTGCACAGTCTGTTCTCCCTGTGGCTGCTGCTGCCGGGCAGTGTCTCCCCTCTGTGTGTTCCCCAGTGACACTAGTAAGTGCTTTTTCAATTAACTCTTTATTTACTAGAAACAGTTAAGAAGGGGAACACACAGAGTGGAGACACTGCCCGGCAGCAGCAGCATGCAGCGGCGGTCAGAACATAGAAAAGTATTTTTGAAAAACAAAAAGCCCTCTCTGCCCAGCTCCTGCCAGCAGCATCCATCCCCTGTGGCACAGCTTTAAACTGCTCAGGTTACACAGCATGGAGCCACGGCCCAGGGCCGCCATCAGGGGTGTTCTGCCTGGACTGGAGTCCTGGGCCCAGACACTCGGCAGAAAGGAGGGGACCCGCCCGCTCCTTCCACTTACTCCTACCGCCTTTGAATTAAATGTGAAAGAGGGGGCGCTCCAACCGGTGCACCTTGAACAACTTCCTCATTGGCCCGCGCAATAAAAGTCAATGACGGGACAATAGGGCCCGCTCTTGCTGCCCGTCCCTTGGTTGTTCAATAAAGTTTTTTCTTTTCTTTGTGCAGGCACGCATGACATTGTGCGTGCCACTGGAAGAGAGAGAGACAGAGGAGCTGTGGCACGTGAAGACTCGGAGCAGCGCCAGCCAGAACAGCAGAAAAAGGACTGGTGAGGAATGTTTTGCAGGCTTGCAGCAGCCTGTTATAAGGATATGAGTAGGACTGCCTGGCTAGGGCTAGGGATGGAGATGGAGAGTGAGTATGAGAGGCAGAGGGGGAGAGAGAAGAGAGTTGAGCTGGCTGTATTACTTACAGTATATAAGCAGGCACACAATGAGAGAAAGCTGGGTACATAAATAAAGGAGCAAAGAAGACAGTTGTGCTTATTATAGAGACAGGTGCAGAAAGTTGAAAGGAGGAGCTAGGTGCACAGAGGAAGAGAATGGGAGAGAGCCATGTATACTAGACAGGGGCAGAATTATAGAGAGCTGTGCATACTGCAGAAAGCATGTTAGGTAGAGAGATAGCAGATAGATTTCATTCTGATTGAGCATGACACTGACTGATGTCTGGTGATCTAAAGTGCACCGGAAAGTATTCACAGCGCTTTACTATTTCCACATTTTGTTATGTTACAGCCTTACTCCAAAATGGAATAAATTCATTTTTGCCTTCAATATTCTACACACAATACCCCATAATGACAACGTGTAAAAAGTTTTTTTGAGATTTTCGCAAATTTAATTTAAAAAAAACACTAAGAAATAACATGTGCATAAGTATTCACAGCCTTTGCCATGAAGCTCAAAATTGAGCTCAGGTGCATCCTGTTTCCACTGATCATCCTTGAAATGTTCCTACAGCTTAATTGGAGTCTACCTGTTGTAAATTCAATTGTTTGGACATGATTTTGAAAGGCATACACCTGCCTACATAAGGTCCCACACTTGACAGTGCATGTCAGAGCACAAACCAAGCATGAAGTCCAAGGAATTATCTGTAGGCCCCCGAGACAGGATTGTCTCGAGGCACAAATCTGGGGAAGGGTAAAGAAAAATATCTGCTGCTTTGAAGGTCCCAATGAGCACAGTGGCTTCCATCATCCATAAATGGAAGAAGTTCGGAACCACCAGGACTCTTCCTAGAGTTGGCCAGCCGCCTAAACTGAGCGATCGGGGGAAAAGGGCCCTTGTAAGGGAGGTGACCAAGAACCCGATGGTCACTCTGTCAGAGCTACAGCATTCCTCTGTGGAGAGAGGAAAACCTTCCAGAAGGACAACCATCTCTGCAGCAATCCACCAATCAGGCTGTATGGTAGTGTACACATAAAAACAAAGAAAATATTCCCAGCGCACTTCTGCTCGCACATCAACCATGATAATAATAGAGAATAAATTCATATCGAATTAATGGAGATCCTTTGATATATAATAAATATTATAAATAAATATGATGAATAAATATAATAAATATACTCAAATTAATGGAGATCTTTGATTTTATTGAATAAAATAATGATACCAATATATTTATATAACCATAATTTATTTGCAAAGCACTGAATAAATATAATACAATTTATAAAATCATATGTATGCAATAAAAGATTATTGATTAGGTGATGGATACTTTCTCTTTTACAGATATTAGAAATATTGAATAATATATGTATAGTCTATTGCAATTGCAATATGTAAATGGGTGCTGATGGGGCCTAATACTGGTATACACAACAGATATACATAAACAAACAGACAAACATATGGACCTTACGGTCTCAGGGTTAAGGTCACAGCATTGAGAAAGTAATAACGGATATATAGTTGAATGGATCTATTGGACTGATCGTCCTCCAGGAGAGAGGGAAATACGCTTTCAGCATTTTACTTTCCCCCGTTATAGTCAAACAGGCTTGGGACAGCTGTAGTATGTCCTATTGCAAGTTCCGATTGTAACTGATGGTACAGTCTAGGCTAATTGCTGTGTTATAGTAGCCGTCAGGTGTTGTGAGTCTGGGGCTATACCCTGCCTTATCCAGTGACCAGAACCTGGCTCTGTCAGGTTGCCCTCCGTTGGTGGGTGATGTAAGCACCGCTCAGCTGCAGTGAGGGGTTTCTTAGATGTCTTGGCGCAAAAGAGTAATCCGCTGTGGTGGTGTGTGGATGGTGTCTGCCGGCAGACTTACCCGTTTCTCCGTTCCCCAAATCCCGAATCCCCGATCCCGCTTCCACCGCCTCTACAGACTGACACGTTCTGGAATGGAGAAATGGGTAAGTCTGGTGGCAGACACCTTCAGCGCACCGCCACAGCTGATTACTCTTATTGCGCCCAGACATCTAAGAAACCCCTTACCGCAGCTGAGTGGTGCTTACATCACCCACCAACGGAGGGCACCTGACAGAGCCAGGTTCGGCTCTTACTACTTACTACTAAATATTTGACTTTTTCTACATGAAATGACCCATATCATGAATTACAATTGACTAATTGTTGCCAATTAAGTATAATAATAATAATAATAATAATATAAAGTTAATGTGATAAACAACAACAGTGCAGTAAACTTTGTGAAACAGAATATTCCCCAATACACATATTTTCACTCAAATGCCGTCTAGTCTGATCCTTAACTGAATACTTCTTTAGACAAATTTACATAGTTGGGTTCCCATTTTGCATGAGAAGTATCCATATTACCCATGGCATTGTTCGATGCGCTGCTACATTACCATGTTCTTTTCACCAGCATATTAAAATTGATTAGATTCCATTAGAATAATTTTTCATATGAGGTTCAAAAGGGAATTTTTCATTTAATTTTTGTCTGTTTGTTTATGTATATCTGTTGTGTATACCGGTATTAGGCACCACCAGCACTCATTTACATATTGCAATTGGAATAGACTATACATATATTATTCAATATTTTTAATATCTGTACATGAGACAGTATCCATTGCCTTATTAACAACTTTTTATTTTATACATATCACTTTATAATCATTTCTAATTAGGCAGTATCCATCGCCTAATCAATAATCTTTTATTGCATACATATGATTTTATAAATTGCATTATATTTATTCAGTGCTTTGCAAATAAATTATGGTTATATAAATATATTGGTATCATTATTTTATTCAATACAATCAAAGGATCTCCATTAATTTGAGTATATTTATTATATTTATTCATCATATTTATTTATTATATTTATTATATATCAAAGGATCTCCATTAATTCGATATTAATTTATTCTCTATAATTATCACAGTGTTTTGAGAGCAGGAGTGCGCTGGGAATATTTTCTTTGTTTTTATGTGTATACTTTGGGGTTTGTAATGTCCCCATTTTAATATATTCCAACAGCAGCAACTGTATTTCAACACATCTCCCATATGTGACAGAACTAGCGCAGCCTCCACAAATTCTTTTTATTGTATGGTAGAGTGGCCAGACGGAAGCCCCTCCTTAGTAAAAAGCACATGGCAGCCCACCTGGAGTATGTCAAAAGGCACCTGAACTCTCAGACCATGAGAAACAAAATGCTCTGGTCTGATGAGACAAAGATTGAACTCTTTGGCGTGAATGCCAGGTGTTATGTTTGGAGGAAACCAGGCACCGCTCATCACCAGGCCAATACCATCACTACAGGGAAGCATGGTGGTGGCAGCATCATGCTGTGGGGATGCTTTTCAGTGACAGGAACTGGGAGACTAGTCAGGATAGAGGGAAAGATGAATGCAGCAATGTACAGAGACATCCTGGATCGAAACCTGCTCCAGAGCGCTCTTGACCTCAGACTGGGGCAACGGTTCATCCTTCAGCAAGACAACGACCCTAAGCACACAGCCAAGATATCAAAGGAGTGGCTTCAGGACAACTCTGTGAATGTCCTTGAGTGGCCCAGCCAGAGCCCAGACTTGAATCCTATTGAACATCTCTGGAGAGATCTGAAAATGGCTGTGCACCGACGCTTCCCATCCAACCTGATGGAGCTTGAGAGGTGCTGCAAAGAGGAATGGGCAAAACTGCCCAAAGATAGGTGTGCCAAGCTTGTGGCATCATATTCAAAAAGATTAGAGGCTGCAATTGCTGCCAAAGGTACATCAACAAAGTACTGAGTAAAGGCTGTGAATACTTATGTACATGTAATTTCTTAGTTGTTTTTTTATTACATTTGCTAAAATCTATTGGGATCTATTTACTATAATCCGCATTTGTAATGCAGATTGTAGTGTGATATTATCGACTGAATTCGCATTGCGAATTCAGGCAATATCACAGGGATTTACTACAAATCCCTTGCAGGGACAGAGCTTGCGAGAAAGCTCTGTCCCTGCGAATCCCCTCCGCATACTAGTCACGGTATTTTCACAAAAAATACCATGACAAAGTGCTGACGCATGCGCTGACCAACCATCGTTGCTACCCCCTGGTGCTAAGCCCCGCCCCCCGGTGCTAAGCCCCACCCCTAGCAATCACGGACCCCCCGCGACCCCCCGCAACCCCCCCTCCCTCAATAGCACTTATCTGCAGTCATCGGTACTCCGGTGATGTTTTCCATGCCTCCTGTCAGCTGACATCCCATACTGCACTGGGACACGGTCACCTGATGACAGGGCCGCAGTGCACCATGGGAGACCAGCTGACCGGAGGGAGAACATCACCAGAGCCCCAATCACCGGTCCCTGGAGTCAGGTAAGTCATTTTTTTTCTTTCCTTTTTTTTTTTTTTTTTTTAAGCAGAGATCAGCTTGCGGTCTGTTTAGACCACACAGTTGATCACTGGGACCAGCTCCGGGCTCTGCTCTGCCTGTTACAGCAGAGTAGGAGCCCGGTAACTGGAGGAGACCCTGGATAATGCCACCTCCAGGTGGCGTTATTATCAGAAGGCCTCCCTAGGTATTTTTTTACTATTTATTTTTAGTAACTACCAGGCAGATAACATTTCCCACTACTATTATGGGAAATGCAATCTGATTACTAAAAATAAGTGATACTTAGGGGTTGGAGTAGAATTTTACAAATTCTACTCCAATTGCCCTGTAATAACTATAAGTGATACTAAATAATGTGAAAAGGGTGTGAAAACACCCTTTTTCACTTTATTTTAGTAAAAATAATGATAATAAATATAGACCATTGTATGTAAAATTTTGAGGACCAAAATTAATTTATTCCATTTTGGACTAAGGGCCTGATTCAGAGCCGAACGCTCTGACCAGAGCGCTCGCTCTGAATCAGGGCCCTCCTCCATGAAAATGGAGCGTCCTCCTTGCCGCTCGCATAGCTGTGGGTGACCACCCACAGCATATGCGAGCGTCCATGATGATGGTCAAGACCATCGCGACCATCGGGCTTGCGACGGAGACCCTGCGGTAGGGTCTCGCTGCCGCAAGCCCTGGAGTGATTTTGGCTCTATCAGAGCCAAAATCACTCCCACTGACATCACTAGTGATGTCAGTGGGGCCGGCTTCAGACGGTAGGCGTTCCCATGGGAACGCCTCCGTCTGGCAGGCACGCTCCGGCACGCCCACCAAAGGGGGCATGCTGTCAATCAACATCGACAGCATGCCCCTATGGTGCGAGACCCGGAGCGATGGAGACCCCGTCGCTCGCCGGGTCTCGTGCATGCACACAACGGAGCTCCCTCCGTCATGCGCATGCGCAGTGGGGGAACATCGACCCGCTTGCGAGCGTCCTGCGCTAGCGAGCGGGTCTGAATGACCCCCCTAAGGCTGTAACATAAAAAAATGTGGAAAAAATGAAACATTGTATATCTTTCATGTGGACATTGGTAGTGATGCTTGTACTTCTACAGAGGTGGTAGGATTGCTGATTTGTCTGTTGCTTCTGCCACAAATATAGACTTGTTATTTGTCTATCTTGACGTGGTGGCAGACTTGATATTTTTTTTTTAATTTTTGGTGGGTTAGGGAGGGCCCTTTGCCTATTTTGTCAGTCCCGGGCCCCACAATTTCTGATAGCAGCCCTGCCGTGACAGGTGGGGAATCTGCACCAGCCGCTGCTCCGTGCTGTGTAACAGGTGCGGTTTAAAGCACGGAGCCATGGTCGGTGCAGACCCAGCATCTCCCCACTGGCCGCGTCCACAATATTCACACATAATTAACAGCCGGACGGGGGGTTGGGGGTTCGCGGCTGCTTCCTTCCTGCCAGGGAGTGGCTGCAACTCCCAGCCGGGCAGACCTGTATAGGAAGAGAAAGGGGGTGCGGGTACATATCCTGAATGGAGCATGCACCGGGGGAGAGCTGGACACGCCGCCGGGGGTAAGATCCCGGGCAGTGCAGACTGCAGAGCTGATGGAGACGGTAGACGGCAGAGGATTAGGCAGGGGAAAGTACCTCATTTCAAAAAGCTGTCATCGCAAAAATTACAGCTTTTCGGAATAGATATTTAATGATGAATTCCTCTGATAATTAGGTAGAACTCCATGCGAGTTCTAAACCTAATTATCTCCGAATGATTTTTAGTAATGATGAATAGGCCCCTTGGACTTACTGTAAGTGCATGTGTTCCAAATCTCCGTACACGTGTCAACTAATTGTGTAGATGTAACATACAGTAGAGGCAAGTTCACACACAATGTCTAGAGTGTAATTTCCTTAGGAAATAATAAGGTACCAAAGTCATGGAAAACTTTACCAATGAACTGACCAGGTGCTGCACATCATAGAACCAAATAAAAAACAAAGAGAAAAGAAGAAAAAATGTAGAAGATGAAGAAGCAGATAACAGTGTTTTGGCTGGAAGAGATTAATCCAGTGTATACACAAGAAAAACGTAGGAGAGAGGGAAATGAAAAAGGAAAATGAGCATGGGGACAATCCATTTATTCAATTATGAACCCAACCCCCTAAGTTACGCAGGAGGCCCAACTGGTGCATTTTGCAAAGTATGCCTGGCTGGAACTATGCCACATTTGTGGACTGCAAATTTTAGGTTGAGAAAATGCATGATATGGGGGTTGGCTGGATCATGTTTTATGTTTTTCATTATGCCAAACAATGGTCTATGTATAGGCACGAATGGTCATTATTGACCATCGTCCGTTGCCCCGGCAAACCGGCATACAGTACATGGTCAATATCGACCAAGTTAGCCTGTCTACTATAGGGAGCTGAGATTATTAATCGCGGGTCATTATAGGTTAATGCATGTGTTGGATGTTCGATAACGATCATCCAACACATGCAGAACGATCAGATAATGAATGTTATCATTATCTGATCATCGTGCAGTCGTCCCGTACGTATGCACCTTTATTTTTTACTGATTTATAAAAATGTATATTTCAAGCCACATTTTCACTTCACGAAGGGTAGTGAGTATGACCTGCTGTAAACAATCAGTGTGAGATTTTAAGTGTTCACTTTATAGACACCAATCAACTGTGTGTCCATCCACTAGTGATTGGAAGATGATCCATGACTCACTTTGTGCTGTGATAGGTATTGACCAACATCTCAAGTGGCTCCAGATGGTGACCATTAGAAGGACTCCAATCTTTGGTGACTACAATGCAATAATAACCTTGTACAGTTGTAGTTACTACACTGACCCTGATTTCTGTAGAGTTATATACAATACACAACCTTTAGAGGCTACTATGCTTTGGCGTCCATAAACGAACACAGATCCCAATGTTCCATTGCCTATCGACTATTATAAAATAAAGTCAACAGAAAGCAAGGGTGTTATAGTATTAAGATTGTAAGTAGAACTGGAGAGCCAGTGCAGCTGACTAATTAAGAAGAGCTTTACAAAATAAACACAGGTGCATTTGAGATATCTCTTGGCATAGTCTTCTAGACCGCACTTTGCAGACCACATGGAAGAACCCAGCACGGTACATTGTGGAATATTTTAGACATTTTGCCATGTAATCAGTCTAGAGATGAGATGACACAGAAGCCCAGAAATGAATTGTTTAAGTGTAGGAACTTGGAAACACTCTGCTATGATAATTGATTAGAACGACTTCTGTCACAAATGAGGTTTGGCTGATTACTTTCTCTCTAGAGTTACAGACTTCTTCTGCAATTTGCTAAATCAAAAAGCATATGTGATTTTTTAAATTTATATTTATTGATTGATTGATTTTTTGTTAATCACCTATATGAAACACATGAAAATCCTGTTTGGTAAATAGCATAAGCAAGTGTTGTTTTGTTCTATTAATTACCTTATTTATAGTTATGAAAGTGTGAGATTCTATTTTGACAGTGAGACAAATTTTGGCGGTCTTTGACTGATATAAAAAACCACGCTTCTCGCATACACATATATTTATGTGGCAAAAATAACGTTAACACCATAATTGTCTGGATTCATGGAAAGCTAATTAGAATATCTCTCTGTTTCTCCAGCCTACTGAGTGGCCCTGCCAGGAGTGTGTATGTTAACTTGTAATTGCGCAAGCGATGAAGGGAGAAAGCACAGAACAAATGTCATCCTTAGGACTCAAGAAGCATGTAAAAGTGAACAGCTGGCGATCATTTGCCTGCATGCTCCTCCTGCAATGATAGTAGCTGGAGGCACAAGTAATATTTTAAGCCACTGTCACAAAAAATGGTCGTTGAGCCAAGATTTTGAAACTCTTGGATGCGAGAAGTGAAATCTCTGTTTATATCTTTAACATCTTCATTCCGGCGGGATTATTAGAAAAGGGCAACTACAGTATAAATCCCACATACCTAGCAAGGAAAGATAACTAGTTGAATTGCTCATTTAAGGCCTCATCCTGATTTGGATGCAATGTCGATGTCGGACGCAGCTGACCGATTTTTCTTCTACTGCGCATACATCTAAGTCGTACTGCACACGTATCAAGAGTCCGTGCGCACAGAGGGCCTGATTCAGACCCGAATGCTATTTGCGGACGGTCGTTCCAAAAAAGGGGCCGGCTATTTAAATTGAGCTCTCGCTCATTGCGGTTTGTTGACGCCTCTATGTCTGAGCGAGCGCATGAAAAATGCGCTCGCTATTTTGTAAAGACGCCCCTTTGCCATTCGCATCACACGTCATCTCCGGTATTTATTTGATTAATCGGGTACATCGAAAGGCATCTGAACTGCTCGCAGTGCTTGTGGTAGCTTTATCCTACCGCTATCACTGCGGGCAGTTCAGGCTAAAAGACAACCAAGTGACGTGGTCGATGACACTCCTTTACTAATTATGCACTCCCATTAAACGCTCTTTTGACCGTTAGGCACGCCTGCGTTTGGATCTCCACTCCCCCGTTTTCAAGCACCTTCCCCTGTTACCACCCACGAACGGTACATTCTGTCAATCAAATTAGCAGCCCCTCGCTGTTTTGCGAGCGCTCGATTTCTGACCGCAATGACTGGTTTGCGCATGCGCATTACGACCCATACGCATGCGTAGTTGTGCAAACATCGCTCATAGCGAATGAGCGGCATCTTACGAGCGGCTCTGAATCAGGCCCAGAGTTGCAGTTGTGATTGAGATGCAAAGGTCACAGAAATGTCTTGAAAATGTATTGGGCATTCCTGGGTGGCGACTATGCGGGGGCACAAATATGGTCCATGTTATAGGAGTGTCACAGGCGTGTCGTAGAAGTGGTTGCGTGTTAGACACAGTAAAGGCTATACTCTGATGGAGAATTTGCATCAAACGGTATTGCAGCATCCAAGGACCAACTGGGGCTGTAGATCAGCCCTGGCAGTCCCTTCTGTCCGCATCTAGTAGGCATAAAAGGGATGTGGTCTCATCTCATGGGGGCGTAGTTAAATCTCATGAGGATGTGCCGCAAGTCAGGGGGCCTGGCCTTGTGGAACTCCCTTGTCTCTCAGTATCTCAGCTGAGCAGAGCACCAGGAGGCGGAGGTGCTCAGCCAGGTTTTAAGACCAGACCGGACCATCAGACCATCGGCCCGTCTGGCTTTTGCCAGAAGTGTCATATGGCCAGTCTGGCCCTGGCAGCATCTAAAGGCACTCAAAGTGTACATCTCAGTCCTTGTACAGTCAAACGCATGGAGGTACACCAAGGGCTTGTGGCATCGTTTTCATAAAAGTGCAACGTCCGACTCATGCCCTTTTTATTCAGAGAAAATAAATACATATAAATGTACCCATCACTACTGATATATCATAAGTTTTGACCGGTCACATAGCGCATAGTTTGACATGGGAATCAGTCCACCAGGTCATGCTTGAAGAAGGAGGCCATATGTGGCATTCTAGTAGTTTGGAACTAGAAGTCCTGAACCAGGGAGCACAGTGAGGATGAGGACAAACGACTCTGAGCCAGACGCAAAGTGTCGGCATATGCAGCTGCCATATTTCTTACCTTGTGCTAAAGTGAGTTGCGTACTATGCAAGTATGCGTGCGGCTTCATGCATATATGTATCACTCCACCCCCTCTTCCTGGTCACAGCCGAAGCAATCATCATTAGTGTAGGCACTTGCACTGATCCCACACTGAGTGCATAAGATCCATCTTAAAAAGGCAACCGTCTTCTGCGTATGCAGGCATCAAATAAGCATGTAATTTGGCTACACACCCACAACACTACCACAACATCAATATGTTCCATGTGTCAACATATTAGCCACCCATTTCCCTCCCAGAAATGTGCATTTCATGGACAGAGCAGTCTGGAGTGTACCACTTGCTCTCATATCCTCCATGTAGGTGTGTTTGCATAGTGTAGAACATGCACAGTCTGTGGTTGTTTTTTTGCATGCATAAGCATAGGGCCAAAAACTAGGGGTGTGTGGGCGGTGTCACCACACAGAGAGCAGAAGCTCTGTGGGTGGCACCGCCGCTCACCCATAGTTCCCTGCATATGGCCAGCAGGGTGCCTAGAATGGCACCCTGCAGCAAGAATCTGCAGCAGTGCCACCTGGAGCATCCTTAGGATGCTTTAGACGTGCACACTGATGCCCTTACAGCCCCCGGGAGCATCCTGAAGATGCTCCGGGCATTGCTGTAATTCCCAGCAGTTGTGGGTGCCCCATCTGTATGATGTCATGTGGATGGGGCGTGGCCTGCACCTGGGCGCCAAGACCCCTAGTTTCGGCTCTGCATGAGAAGCTTGCAATTACAGGTTGAGTCTCCCATATCCAAAATGCTTGGGACCAGGGGTATTTTGGATAACGGAATATTCCGTATTTTGGAATATTTGCATTTAATAATGAAATATCTTAGGACTGGAACCCAAATATACACACAAAATGCATTTATGCATTACATACACCTTATACACACAGCCTGCAGGTACTTTTATACAATATTTTCAATAATTTTGTGGCTCACACAAAGTTTGTGTATAGAAATGAAATTCATTTATGTTTCATAATATACACCTTATACACACAGCCTGCAGGTAATTTTATACATTATTTTTAATAATTTGTGCCTTAGACAAATTTTGTGTACAGTAAACCATCAACAATCAAAGGTTTCATTATCTCAGTCATGCCCAAAAAATTCTGTATTTCGGAATGTTCCGTTTTTCGGAATATTTGGATATGGGAGACTCAACCTGTTCTTCTTGTGGCACATGTGTCAGAAGCGTCTGTATTCAGACTTACTTCCAACTCACAATTGGGCCCTAAGTGTACCATCCAGATGCCAATAATTACCTATTTAGTAAAGGTACTGTAGTAAGGGTTCCATTATAAATGCTGAAACGCATCACATATTCACACTCATAATGTCAACACCACAAATGTCAACAGTTACGATGTTGACATTCTTTATATGTTAACATGGAACTTGTCAATGTCAACAGATTGTCGACATGTCCACAATGTCAACATCTGAATTGTCAACATTCTACAGAATGCCAAAAATAGGGTTAAGGTACGGGAACAGAGGGGAGGATTAGGATTAGACTGCAGGAAGGGAGGGTTAGAGATAGGCACTTGGCGGAGTGTTAAGATTAAGGGATAGGAGTAAGAGCATTACTCAATACTGGAATCTGCCAGACCCAGAAGTCACCGCCGTAGCCGCCAGAGAGCCGATAGCAGGTACTGTAAGTCGGCGCTGTACCAGGACACACTGTTTTGTTGACGTTCTAATTATGCTGATATTTCATCTGTGTCAATGTGATGACTGTCGACCATGGCCAATGTTGACATGTTCCGTGTTCACATTACGACCATGTCGACATTGTGAATGTCAGTAAAATATACCAAACCCGCTGACTGAATTTCTCTAGCAAACATAAAATGTTCTGCTCTGTCTCTAGAGACATCTTCCTATCAGAAGCTGGTAAGCACATTTTAATTATAAATATTTAATTTATTTCAGAAATGTTATTTTACTCACTAATACACAGGCTTTGAAATACATATGTACTGTTTATAAATGAATACCCAATACTGTGTTTACTTGCTCTAGAAGCACATACAGAATATATCCATTTAATTAATACTATCTAACACCAAAGCTTTCCTCTTGTAATCTTCCCTGCCATGCATCGAAATAGTCTCCCGGGGATTAACATAACAAAATCACTTAGAATGTATCTCTGTGAATACCTTTGGCAATCCCAGTATTTCAATATTCTGAAACTGTAGTTTAATACCCTCTTTCTCTCCACTTAGCATCAGTCTATTCATCTTAGAGTTAAATGCCAACAAACGATAGAGAAAAAAAAACTTATTGAGGGCAATCATTGGAGACAAAGTTTTTCTTTTTCCTTCTTTCTCTGCTATTGGAAAATTCTTTAGATTTTACTAGCAGTGGGAGAGTTTTGTGAATATTTCTTATTAATTTTATCTCTAGTGAAAGTGCAAAAGAATGAGCATTTCTAATGAGCTGAGACTTGGAGAATAAATCAGATTTACCACCTGAAGCAGGCTGTGAGGCAGCGCCAGTTATCTCCGCAGAAACAATGACGTTTTGTGACTAGAATACTATTATGGAAAAAATAAAATCAGTTTGGTTTGCTAACTCTCTCCCAATTCAATACAAGCTGCAGTTTCACTAAACAACAACACAGAATAGCAATTATCCTAAATATTAATTTCAGTTTCAACTATCACTTTTTAAGAACAATCAGAGTTAATTTGCATCTAATATATGTTACACGTGATATTTTCGAAGAATCTTTTCTCCCCCCATCCCCCTGTTAGCAGGTGTACAATAAAAAGATATGGTCTTGCGTATTAGAGGAGATTTGTTAATTATGGGTTCTATTCAAACAATTTCTTGCATCGAAGGAGTAGAAAATCGCTAGTAATTTAGCATGAAATGCATGAAGAGCTCGGCAGCTGCAATGCCAAACCAGCATTTAAGTACCAGAGCCCACTCCTTCTGGCATTCTCAGTGTTAATTAACCTATTTGCCCATGTTGCTTGGGTTACAAATAGACAGAAATTAGTAGCAGCAAGCATGTAGTTTTGACAGCAATGAAGAGTGGAACCAAAACACATAGAACTCAATTAAATATATATGGTAAAATCAAGTGCTGATAACAATTAGGTCATCATGATGGGGGGTGTGCACACATTTTACCTAACATGCACAGATTTTGTAAAAACATTTTTTTCATGCACTTCGTCCACTTGACCTTAGCCCACCTGCCTCACAAATTACTGGGCAACATTTACTCGTAACCCTGTATGTGATGTTCTTTGTCACATGCATAGGCCAGCTGCAAACACCCCCTGAACTGGAGGAGTCCGCAAGTGCAACATATTAGGCATGAGCATCCACCGGAGAGCTCTCTGGTGATGGTGAGGCAGCTGGATGGATATGGTCCAGTTTCACCTTAGAATGTTGTCCACAGCATTGCCTGGGAGGAATACCCAGGCAATGCTGTGGACAACATCTAGTCTTTAATACTAATACAAACGGTCTTTGGCTCAGTAATCATTCCCACATGATAATATGGAGTGGGGTCTTGGTACACTACAATCTATAACTCTACACTTTCAATAAACACAGCTATAATGAGAGATGTGCGCCACACCATTTTTGCTGGTTTTGGTTCTGGTTCTAATTCATCTGCCGTTTTTGGTTTTGCCAAAACGCCATGACTGGTTTTGGATTTTTTTTAAAAAAATTGTCAAAAAAGCTAAAATCACATAATTTTAGCTTTTCTTTTGTTCCTAGAGTATTTTTAACCTCAATAACATTAATTTCCACTCATTCTCAGTCAATTTTGACCACCTCACAGCTCACAATATTGTTTTCAATATTAATTTTTTGACTGGGTGAGAGCTGTCATACTTGCATCCCCCTGCAAAGAATTGTTTCACAGTGAGTTGTTTTTTTAAAATAGTAGTCTTTTTGGTCCCCTTCGGGGATGGAGATCCATCCCCAGCAGCAGCAACAGCAGCAGGCCTATCGCTAAAGGATTCTTCTAAGGAATCCTGCATAGGGAAGGAGTCACCTAGCCATAACAAATTGGATGCAGGACTATCTCTTATCATTACTGTGCATATTGAGGATGAAGGTGTGATGGTAGAGATTGCAGGTGCTGGGATCCAGACTGCTTGTTGACATTTTTTTAGCACCTGTTTCTGATGTTGTCAAAAACTTTTAATGAGTTTGCTACAAATACCTTAACAGGGAGGAGGCAAAATTTTATTGCATTTATATATATTATTAATAATTTGGAGTTGTGCACCTGAGATTTGTCTGTTTCTGTGCCTGCAATTAGTCTCATCAGGTAGCACCTCCCATCATATATATAATCCGGTTGTGCAGTCCTGAAATCTTTCCCATATACTCCATTTAATGTGCTTTATTGCACTTCTGAGGGAAAGGAGACGCCCACATTCTGGATTAGCACCCTTCCTTATTGGTTTCAAAGCATGGAGTATGGTAATGTATATGCACACTGTATTAGGCACAATTCTAGGTAAGTACTACAAGTTATATACTGTAGTGCAACTTTGGTTAATTTTTGGGGTGTGGGTCCCCCTGGATTGCGTTGGTTAATCTGTCTCAGGGCACCACATTATAACACATTTTCCTTTATAACACATTTTAACCCTTCACTGTGTGTGTTTAATATATATGTACTTCACTTTTTTATTTTCATTCTTTATATGCAGCTGCAGCTGCTCCTAAGTATCTCTTTACACTGCACTTTTCTTACTATGGTGGTGCCCTGGGGCAGCTTGGCTGGGCCAGTTTTGGGGGGTCCTGTGCTTTGGATTTGAACCCTAGTATGTTAGGGACCTACCCGAAAGAGGTTACCTGGATATGGTGGGTGGGCCCATAAGCTTGGCCATGATTATGCTAAAAACCTCTATTGATTGCAAAATTTTATTGCATTTATATATATTATTAATAATTTGGAGTTGTGCACCTGAGATTTGTCTGTTTCTGTGCCTGCAATTAGTCTCATCAGGTAGCACCTCCCATCATATATATAGTCAGGTTGTGCAGTCCAGAAATCTTTCCCATATACTCCATTTAATGTGCTTTATTGCACTTCTGAGGGAAAGGAGACGCCCGCATTCTGGATTAGCACCCTTCCTTATTGATTTAAAAGCATGGAGTATGGTAATGTATATGCACACTGTATTAGGCACAATTCTAGGTAAGTACTACAAGTTATATACTGTAGTGCAACTTTGGTTCATTTTTGTGTTGTGGGTCCCCCTGGATTGCGTTGGTTAATCTGTCTCAGGGCACCACATTATAACACATTTTCCTTTATAAAACATTTTAACCCTTCACTGTGTGTGTTTAATATATATGTACTTCACTTTTTTATTTTCATTCATTATATGCAGCTGCTCCTAAGTATCTCTTTACACTGCACTTTTCTTACTATGGTGGTGCCCTGGGGCGGCTTGGCTGGGCCGGTTTTGGGGAGTCCTGCGCTCTGGATTTGAACCCTAGTATGTTAGGGACCTACCCGAAAGAGGTTACCTGGATATGGTTGGTAGGCCCATAGCCTTGGCCATGATTATGCTAAAAACCTCTATTGATTGCAAAATTTTATTGCATTTATATTTATTATTAATAATTTGGAGTTGTGCACCTGAGATTTGTCTGTTTCTGTGCACTGTGTGGCTTATATATGCGCATGAACAAAGTGCGCCAAACAGTATAAACAATACAATTATTATTATTTTTTATGTCACAGCTCTACTCCTGCGTGGACTGGAGTCACAGGGCTTATAGATGCACATGACCAAAGCACACCAAACAGTACAAACAATACAAGTATTTAATTTCTTTTTTTTGATGGTGCAGCTCTATTCCTGCATGGACTGGAGTCACGGGGCTTACCTTATATATGCACATGAACAAAGCACACCAAACAGCACAATTATTAATTTATTTATTTTTTATGTCACAGCTCTATTCCTGCATGGACTGGAGCCACAGGGCTTGCCTTATATATGCACGTGAACAACACAGCAAACAGTACAAACAATACAATTATTTAATTTATATTTTCTGATGGTGCAGCTCTATTCCTGCATGGACTGGAGCCACAGGGCTTGCCCTATATATGCATGTGAACAAAGTGCACCAAACAGAAAAATTATTGCATTTATTTTTTTGATATCACAGCTCTATTCCTGCGTGGACTGCAGACACAGGGCTTTCTTTTTATATGCTCATGAACAAAGCACACAAAACATTTCAAACAATACGATTATTTAATTACATTTTTTGATTTTCTGATGTTGCAAGCGTAGCTCTATTTATAGTGGAGTGGAGTCACAGGGCTTATATATGCACATGAATGTCTTACTGATGGACACAGCACAGCCAAAACAGCAGAGAACAGCACAGCATACAGCACCATGCACCCCCTATACACATTGACTAAGCAGCACAGCCACTTGTGACTTGTGAGTCTGAAGACAGCCTATACAGCAGAGTACAGCACAACATACAGAAGCGTGCACCCTCTATACACATTGACTAAGCAGCACAGCCACTTGTGACTTGTGAGTCTGAAGACAGCCTATACAGCAGAGTACAGCACAACATACAGAAGCGTGCACCCTCTATACACATTGACTAAGCAGCACAGCCACTTGTGAGTCTGGACACAGCACAGCCTATACAGCAGAATTAAGTGCAGCATACATTAGCATGACTGACAAGGAAATGGTGCTGAGACCTGTTCGCAGTGACTTATACAGAATCCAAAACCCGCGAGAATCCTACACTGCTCGGATGCCATTTTGCCTTAAAGTGGAATCCGAGTCGGACGGGAAGACCTGAGTCACCACTAGGATTGACTTGGATTCCTGATGTTCGGGGTGGGTTTGGAATTCCAAGCAATCCGAACCGCTCATCTCTAGTTATAATCACATATATTTCACTTTAAATGTTCATCTTTAATGAATACATCATAATACAAAGCCCAGAGAATAAGAACATATACCTTAAGGTTTAATGTAGAGTCGAGCACAAATATTGCATCCCACATTTCAGTACATTGGGTGCAATAATTGCGAATTTAGGCCCTCATTCAGAGTCGTACGCTCTGAGCAGAGCGCACGCTCTGAATGAGGGCCGGGCTCCATTTTCATGGAGCGTCCTCCTGGACGCTCGTATAGCTGTGGGTCACCACCCACAGGCTATACGAGCGTGCATTTTGATGGCCGCGATGGTCGAGACCATCGCGACCATCGAAATTGCGAGCCGGAGCCTGCGGTTGAGGTTTTCAACCGCAAGCTCCGGAGTGATTTTGGCTCTATCAGAGCCAAAATCACTCCCACTGACATCACTAGTGATGTCAGTGGGCCGGCTTCTGACGGGAGGCGTTCCCATGGGAACGCCCCCGTCAGGGAGGCACGCCCCCGGCACGCCCACCAAAGGGGGCGTGCTGTCAATCAACATTGACAGCACGCCCCCTTTGATTGGACACAACGAGCGAAGGACTTTCCTTCGCTCGTCGCGTCTGGCGCATGCGCACGACGGAGCTCCCTCCGTCGTGCGCATGCTCAGTGCATAACATCGACCCACTTGCGAGCGGACAGCCGCTCGCGAGTGGGTCTGAATCAGGCCCTTAAATGGTTAGGTTATCAACTTGATGAAGATGATGATTGGTGTTTTAATACATATTAAAAAAGTAGCTGAAGTACCCGGCATTGCCCAGGTTTAAATCTTCAAGTTATTAAAATTAATTATTTGATATCATCCAAATCCATTCAGTGGAAGGCCCAGAACAGGCTCCCTTGGTCAAAATTCTTACGGAGGCACTCCACTGTGAGGTCTGACTGGGACCCCAACCATTCCATTAGGCATCCCAGACCAATTGCCACCCCTCTACAAAGTTTTCTTCCAAATCCACCCGAAGGCCCAGAACAGGCTTCCCGGGTCTGCCCAGCGTATACCAATGGGAGGTCTGACCAGCACTCAACCCCTTAGTATGACTTCTGGGATCCAATGTTACCACTCTGTGAAGTTTTCATCCAGATTATGTGATGCTGTCCAAATCCATCCAGTGGAAGGCTTAGAAGAGGCTCCGTAGGTCAAAGTTCTGTCCAGCATACACCAACGGGAGGTCCAACCATGACCTCAACCCCCTAGTATTTCTTCTGGGATCCAGTGTTACCACTCTGTGAAGTTTTCATCCAAATTATGTGATGTTGTCCAAATCCATCCAGTGGAAGGCCCAGAACAGGCTCCCGTGGGCAAAGTTCTACCCGATGCAATACGCCATGAGGTCCGACCAAGACCCCAATCACTCTGTTAGGCATCCCAGACCAATTGCCACCTCTGTGAAATTTTCATCCAAATCCATCCAGTGAAAGGCTCAGAACAGGCTCCCCAGGTCAAAGTTTTGCAGAGCATACACGAACAGGAGGTCCAATCGTGTCCTCAACCCCCTAGTATGTCTTCTAGTATCCAATGTTACCACTCTGTGAAGTTTTCATCTAAATTATACAATGTTGTTCAAATTCATCCAGTGGAAGGTCCAGAACAGGCTCCCTAGGTCAAAGTTCTAACCGGCGCAGTCCGCCGTGAGGTCTGACTAGGACCACAAACACTCCATTAGGCATCCCAGACCAAATGTCACCTTTCTGTGCAGTTTTCCTCCAAATCCATCCAGTGTACGGCACAGAACAGGCTCCCTGGGTCAAAGTTCTGCCCAGTGTACACCAATGGGTTGTCCGACCAGGACCTCAACACCCTAGTATATCTTCTGGGATCCAATGTTACCACTCTGTGAAGTTTTCGTCCAAAACCATCCAGTGGAATGCTCAGAACAGGCTCCTCGGGTGAAAGTTCTGCCCAGCATAGACCACCTGCTCATCTTTTCACCCTTCTTCATCCTACTCCACCTTCCCAACTAGTCAGTACCTTAAATGTATGCTAGAACTGCCCCAGTCACCTGTACTCGTATTGTGAAGTGGAAACTTCTAAGAGCAACAAAAGCTTAGCTGCAAAGCGATCGGCCACACAGGCTAACAGAATGGGACCGCTGAGTGCTGAAACCCATAGTGCGCAAAAATCATCTTTCCTTAGTTGCAACACTCACTACTAAGTTCCTAATTGCCACTGGAAGTAATGTCAGCACAATAAATGTTCATACCGAACCTCGTGTATTGGGTTTTCATGGCCAAGGACTACTCCAGTTGGGGCAAATTCTTTTAAATACTGACTATCTGATTGGGAGAAAATTTGCGAAAAGTTACAAGAATTTTCATAAGAAAGGTACGCTATAGTACATGATAAATACATCCATTACATTTTATGCAATTTCTCCCTGTATTTCCTATTTTGAATGAGCATTTTCTGCCCAGAATCACCTAAAAGCTACAAAATGAGCAATTAATCACACATCGCATTAAACTCAGCAGAGATTAATCACTTGAAGTTCATGCAAGGCAATTAAATTGCTGCATTACAGATTGAAAGGAATTCATCACACTGCAAAAACATTATACACTTCTTGTGTAGTAGAGTACATAGGAAACAGTGAGCTAGAAAACAAGCGATCACTGCTACGAGATAAATGCATACTTGCTGACTCTCATTAAACACCCTTCAGGAGAGTCCCAGAGGGGCAACCCTCTCCCATTGGCTGGGGCAATTTCGCTTGGTAATCCTGAAGTGTGCGTCCTGTGTAAAGTGCATGAAAGAGTAAGCAAATCCCCTTGAATCCCCAACAAGTGGAAAATAAAATAACAGGGCAGTTTCAAAGGTCGCTAGAGGACAAAAAATAGTGTCAAATGATTGATATTTGCAACTTTTATAAATGATGGAAAAATAATACCCAGCAAGTATATTTCAGCAAAAAAGTATTTTGGGGGTACATGAAATTGTCTCTATAGTGATTTGTAAGTGTGTATATACAAGTTTGTAAAAAGTTTGAGAAAACACTTGTACAGTATCTCCCTTCTACAAGTTTAAAAACCCTCTTCCCATCAATGAAACACAATGTACATGTTTCACATGCTTAAACCAATTTTTCAGTTGTTTTTTTGGTGGGGGGGGGGAGCGGGGTTCTTTTATACCACTTTTACACCTAAATTCCGTGTCTGACCCAGAGTTGGAACAGGGTTCCAATACGGATCAGACCCGGAATTTAGCCACCGCCGACCCAGGATATTCCCGAGTCGGCGCAGTTCACACCAGAGCCGGGTCTGCATAGACCCGGCTTTTCCGGCATTGAAGTGGACGCTTGGAGATGACGTCATCTCCAAGCGCCACTGAAGCCGGACCAATCGGCTGGCATGCGGCGCACTCCAGGTCATTGTGACCAGGAGTGTGCTGTTCACACTGCAGGGTTTCACGGCTTACTCCCGTGTTAAACCCTGCTAGTTACCTGTGTTGGATTGCCGGGTCACTCGATCCGGCAATCCAACCCTGTCCCCTTTTACACCAAGGAGCTGCCCGGGTTAACCCTGCAATAACCCATGTTTTAGCTCCGGTGTAAAAGGGGTACAGGTTGAGTCTCCCATATCCAAATATTCCGAAATACGGAATATTCCGAATTACTGAATAATTTTGGCATGATTGAGATGGTTCAATGTACACAAACTTTGTCTAAGGCACAAATTATTAAAAATATGGTATCAAATTACCTTCAGGCTGTGTGTATAGGGTGTAAATGAAACATAAATTTATTTCATGTATGTACACAAACTTTGCTTGAGCCACAAAATTATTGAAAATATTGTATAAAATGAGCTGCAGGCTATGTGTATAAGGTGCATATAATGCATATATGCATTCTGTGTGTATATTGGGGTCCTATTCCCAAGATATTTCATTATGATATGCAATTATTCCAGAATACGGAATATTCCGTTATCCAAAATACCCCTGGTCCCAAGCATTTTGGATATGGGAGACTCAACCTGTATTAGATAAAAATGCATAAAAATTGACATATTTTCCTATTAAAAAAAACTTAAAATACTGTACATTATTATTCATAAGGAGTGGGGTCCCAGAGGTACTGTACTGCGTCTGATCATTTGTACATTACAATAAGAATTTTTCACTTACGTCTTAAAGTGTGAACGAAAAGCCACATTAATTCCTATTGAGGCCCGCGTCAGCTTAATGCGGATTTCTATTTGAAGAGAAAAACTTGCGGCCACAAGTTTGAGCTGGAGTAAAATTGAATTCAGCTTTATCTCTCCCAGCTCTGATTCTTGTTGATCAAACTTAGCAAACAGGTGTCTTTGCACATGCAAGTTTCATGCCCAAGAACGGATGTCACTCAGATGCAGCAGGTGAAATGATGCACATTTACCATTAGCCTAATAAATGGGTACCTGGTGGTCATATTACGATTGGATAAATACATGATAAATATTTATTTATAGTCTTATTTGCAGTCTTCTTTCTTTCACTGTATGATTATTTGATAGACACATTTTTGTGGTACAAATCTCTTCTGTGCATCAGTCCCTTTGCAGCATAACCAAAGACTCAAGAACTGACACTGAGGGGCCTATTTACTAAAGTGCGGGTTTATAGAAGTGGAGATATTGCCCATATCAACCAATCAGATTCTAGCTATTAACTTATAGAAGGTGCTAGATAAATGTTAAGTAGAATCTGATTGGTTGCTATGGGCAACATCTCCACTTCTAAATAATCTGCACTTTAGTAAATATACCCCTTACAGTATATGTTGTTGCAATTTCACTATCATGCTCCTTCTCTTCTTTTGCTTTGCAGTTGCAGAATAACTTCCTTTGTTTAGTCCCCCCCATAATACCATGCTTAAAAGTCAAATAATTTCCTTCCTTGCACATACACAGCTAACAGGCTGGCACACTTCCACTCCCTGGCTTCTGACTATTTCTTAAATAGTTCTCAATTGCAATTAGGGTAAACAGTGTCAAGGTTTCTTGTATACCTCTCTGAGTGGGCACTCACACTCTCATCTTACATACAGATCAGTTAATGAAACTCTACACTGTCCTCGTGTCATAGTTGGCACACTTTCTCTGGGTTTACATTCTGTAGCGCCAGTGTGCCCATGGCTGCCAGGTTCTGCAAGCATGCTGGTACTGATCTATGCCCTCTTTTCTATTATGCAGTTTATGAATAATACATTGTTTATAGTCTATATGCAAATAGCCAGTGTGAGTAGACTTTTCATGCTCTAGCCAAACCGAGCAAAGCCTGGCATGTAACCTGTCTGGCAGTTTGACTCATATAGCCAAAAATTCCAAAATTCTCAATGTAGCCAATATGCTCACATGGCCTCACATGCCACTATATAGCCGATGTGCACCATTATAACAAATATACAGTAGCCTCCCGCTGCTCTCCCCATAGTATAGAGCATAAGCAATTATGTGCTCTCATTGTGCCAAATCTGGTCCATGGGAGCAGTTGTGGTTGCATTTGCCACTCCCCACTATCCTGTATTTACAAGCAGAGTGTTTTATTTATTTTGACCGAAGAAATACTCTTACACTTCTTTAAAACATGCTTCTTCCTCTCTGTCTATCCCATCTGTGTCACGCCTGGTTGTGTGCCTCTCTCCTTCATAATGTAACCTCTTACGAGCAGTGCCCTCTTCCCTCATGTGCTTCTCCTTACTTATACATTCATCTACCACTTACTCCCCACAAGGGCACCTAACACTTGGTTGCTGACTCCCTGCTACTTATTTTGAGTGTTATAATCGCTAATGTAGCAATGTGTATAATCCATGTTCTTGTCCTGCAGTGTATTGTACTGTAAGTCACTGGTTTCTTGATCACTTATATGTTTATTTACTATGTTGGCACTGCGGAATACTTGTTGCGCCATATAAAGGATAATAATAATAAATGGGAAACATTTATTTAACACTCCAGAGAAATATTCAGTGTTCTATTTACTAAGCTGTATTAGGAGATAAAGTGAAAGGTGATAAGGTACCAGCCAATCAGCTCCTAACTGCCATGTCACAGGCTGTGTTTGAAAAATGGTAGTTAGGCGCTGATTGGCTGGTACCTTATCACCATTCACTTTATCTCCTAACAACTTAGTAATTAGACCCCTCAATCCCAGATTAGCTGGGTCTTTGAATCAACCACATGGCATTTATTATGCCAACTTACCTGAGGTTTATTTTCCTCTGTTTTCTCTAAATATTGATGTGCTTCTTTCAGATATTCATGTATTGTTTTGATGCACACGTTCCTCAAAACACTGTGGGTCTTATTGGGTCAAATCAGACCTCCTCTATATTATTTTGTGAGTGCTAGACTCATGCTTTGTGTACCTCCCACCCCCCTTTTTTACCTCCAAATGTTCCCTTGTGATTTCCCCTTCCCCTTATATATTGAAATAGCTTTGTTCTGAATTGCTAAGATCTGTGTTTGAAGTGTCTCAAAAAAATTTATTATTAAAAAAAAGCAGTATGTAGAGATCTTTTTGGCAGAAAAATAACACAGGACACAGTTTAGCCAACAGGCCGGCCAGTCACAAAAAATAAAACAAAAATTGCAGTTGGCTGAGTTCACTGTGTGAAATTCTTTGATCACCATGAGGGAGTTAGATTCACAGGCGTGCACACATTGGGTCCAAGCTGTGCCCAAGCTCACAGTGTCCAGTTCTATTTCGTATAATATTGATTGGGGCACTACTGTGTGGCATAACCTGGTCATAGGAATTGAGGTAATAGTTTTGGGGGAATTGATGGGGATATGGTGACATGGAAGGAGATTGGGTGGGACATGATAAGGGGGACAATGTAAGGAACATGATGATGGAAGGAGATTGGGTGGGACATGATAAGGGGGACATTGTAAGGAACATGATGATGGAAGGAGATTGGATGGGACATGATAAGGATGACATTGTAAGCAACATGATGATGGAAGGAGATTGGGTGGGCATGATAAGAAGGACAATGTAAGGAACATGATGATGGAAGGAGATTGGGTGGGCATGATAAGAAGGACAATGTAAGGAACATGATGATGGAAGGAGATTGGGTTGGACATGATAAGGGGGACAATATAAGGAACATGATGATGGAAGGAGATTGAGTGGAACATAATAAGGGGGACATTGTAAGGAACATGATGATGGAAGGAGAATGGGTGGGGTATGATAATGGGACAATGTAAGGAACATGATGATGGAAGGAGATTGGGTGGGGTATGATAATGGGACAATGTAAGGAACATGATGATGGAAGGAGATTGAGTAGGGCATGATAAGGGGAACAATGTAAAGAACATGATGATGGAAGGAGATTGAGTGGGGCATGATAAGGGGGAAAATGTAAGGAACATGATGATGGAAGGAGATTGGGTGAGACATGATAAGGGGGACATTGTAAGGAACATGATGATGGAAGGAGATTGGATGGGACATGATAAGGGGGACATTGTAAGGAACATGATGATGGAAGGAGATCGGCTGGGACATGATAAGGATGACATTGTAAGGAACATGATGATGGAAGGAGATTGGGTGGGCATGATAAGAAGGACAATGTAAGGAACATGATGATGGAAGGAGATTGGGTTGGACATGATAAGGGGGACATTATAAGGAACATGATGATGGAAGGAGATTGAGTGGAACATAATAAGGGGGACATTGTAAGGAACATGATGATGGAAGGAGAATGGGTGGGGTATGATACTGGGACAATGTAAGGAACATGATGATGGAAGGAGATTGAGTAGGGCATGATAAGGGGAACAATGTAAGGAACATGATGATGGAAGGAGATTGAGTGGGGCATGATAAGGGGGAAAATGTAAGGAACATGATGATGGAAGGAGATTGGATGGGACATGATAAGAAGGACATTGTAAGGAACATAATGATGGAAGGAGATTGGGTGGGACATGATAAGGGGGACATTGTAAGAAACATGATGATGAAAGGAGATTGAGGTGGGCATGATAAGGGGGACAATGTAAGGAACATGATGATGGAAAGAGATTGGGTGAGACATGATAAGGGGGACATTGTAAGGAACATGATGATGGAAGGAGTTTGAGTGGAGCATGATAAGGGGGACATTGTAAGAAACATGATGATGGAAGGAGTTTGAGTGGGGCATGATAAGGGGGACATTGTAAGGAACATGATGATGGAAGGAGATTGGGTGGGACATTATAAAGGGGACAATGTAAGGAACATGATGATCGAAGGAGATTGGGTGGGACATGATATTCGGGGTATATTTTGTTGTATGAGGAGCACTCCTGCGCTGCCTCCATCCGCAGTGCAACAGGTAACTGCAGGGCCAGCTCCGGGGATCGGAGCACTCTGTGCTGGCTCTCCACAATGCGCCACAGACCAAAATTATATGTGACATTATTTGGAGGCGTGCAGCACATTTAACACCTTATATACTCTGGCCCAATGTACTGGTTGGTTCTAGGTATCCCTCAGGGCAGGGTATCCCTCTTTAGATTTCTCTGGGTGTGTGATGGGAGCGAAGAAAGAGTTTATATTTGTATGTCTCACAGACATTTCTTTTCCTTTCCAGGTACTGACCTTTGGATGGCAAGAAAATATTGGACAACATATGTAATGGGACCTAGGTAAATACTAGTCTGGGCAGCTAGGTGCTGCAGAATAGTCTATAGTTAGCATTATAGAACAAAAGAGGCCTAATACAGTATGTGACAATGCAGCTGCTCTCTGTAAGCATTCTTACTTGGTACCAAACAAGTAGTTTGGATCGGCTTTTACTAGATTGGGAGACGCTGGTAAAAGTGAATATTGTGGGTATATAGATATGAGCCATCCAATACTCTGTGGGCTTTGAAGTGAACATATATACATATAGAGAAAAGAGGACTATCTGGGTGTCAGCAGAAGACATAAGGGGGCCCTCACAGACGTGGACACTGAATTTGATAGACAAGTGATACACTCAGATTAACATGTTAAGATGAGTATATCACTTGTTATTCATTACATGTTGCTTTTAATATTACTTTTCTGTACTCAATAAATTGTATTTTCACTTTATTCATTATTTTGTTGTTAGTTATCATTTATTGATTGGCATTTGGAAGTACCCAACTTTACTATTACAGGGTGCACCCCAATGACATGTGCTGCGCACACCATTGTTCCTCAGAGGCATCCATCCATTCTCATGCTTTCTCCATAAATGCTCCCCTTTGTATTGTCATCTCTGTCTTTAGGTTCTCAGCCGTCACATCTCACACATGTTCCTATCCTGTTTCTAAGCCAATGTTTATCAAACTTGGTCTTCATGGAACCCTAGCAGTACGTGTTTTCAAGGTATCCTCCTCAGGAATAATTAGCAGCACCTGTAGATCTATTGTGTTAGTCAATCAACATACCAGCTAGATGATCTGGAAAACATGCACTGTTAGGGTTCAATGAGGACCAGGTTTGAGAATCATGTATCCTTTTATCCTCTCCACCACTGTATTACTTTCCAATACCAACACTGCTATCATCTACCATATACCTTGTTAGACCTCATTGCCACCTCTTATTCTTTTGAGAGCATACACTTAATAAAGCAAAGACAATGTCACTCAAAATATATTTAAAAAATTCATTTATTTTATTAAGAGTTTTTAATCACAAGTAAAATGTCACTTTATTACTCTGCATTTTTAAAATAGGGAATTCTGGATCAAGATAGGCCTATGGCTTTTATAAACTTGTCCTGTAAGAGGAACAAGATGGTGGAAGCCTCATTACTCACAAAGAGTCATCCTTCAGCACTCAGGAGAGGGAAAACCCCCTGTGGAGGAAACCTCTGGGGAACCATGGCTGAAGGACTGCCCTTCCCTCTGGGCATTAGGAGGCTATGCAGATGTAACAGTGGTGTGTGGGCATTAAGAAAAACTTAGTACTTCCCCGTCCTGACTTTTAAATCCATATTCTGCACCAGGCTCCCTACATGGGGCCGTTAGTCAGTGGAGAGGAGCTGGTGGTATCACTGCAGAGCAGACTCAGCAGCATAAAGGGAGATGAAGAGGAAACAGAAAAGTAAGGAGATAAAAAGGAACCCTAAGGTAAGTGAACTACAGGGGTTCAAGATATGTGGGGTTAAGTGTTATTATTTGTTCTGTGTTTAAAAAAGCATTGGGCATTATGTGTTCTATGCAGGTTACAGGAGAAGGGGGGTGCAGGTCTGGACTGGAGTGATCAGTGCGATCGCCCCTTCCTTCTGTAACGCTTGCAGGGGGAGAGAGGACACTACTGCTGTGTGTGCTGGGCTGGGGAGAGAGACTTATTCCTTCTCAATAAGTTACTTTCTCCCTGATGGCCGGTCTTCCTTACAGCTGTGCTGGAACCTGCTTCCTGGCCACTCTGGCTGTGTATATAAGAGAATGATAGTGGGCGGGACGCATCCAAGCTAAAAAAGCAGTCACACCATTGAAAATGCAGTTTCTGGGGGCCTGACTGCATTTTCCAAATGACCTGGATCTTGAACCCAATAGGCAATGTCATCTATAGGTGGTGTTGCCTAATAGAAGCCTATGGACTTCTTATTGGGAAACACGCGGTGCCCAGTGTCCTCTGGGTCACCCATACTTTGGCCGATGGTCGCAGATGCGCAAAGGACCTCTCAGGTCATAAACCCAGAATTCCAGTCACCACAAAGGACAGCTCTTATCGGAAGAGCTGTCCTTTGCTTAAATGATCATGCATACAGCGTTTCTTAGCGCTGGTATGCATGCGATCATTGGCAGGATGCATCTCATCCAAAATGCCATGCTTGATGCATCTCGACCATTGAGAGGTAGGGCAATTGCATTTATATAATTTTCTATTAGTGTTCTTATGTGTCAGATTTTTAAGTGGGTAGTGATTGGTGAGATACATATGGTGTCAGGGAGTGGTGGTGAGTGAGGGATTTTTCAGTGATTGAAGTATAGTATAGCCTGGTACACATTTATCCAATCCTCCAGTGATTCAACTCCTGACCAGACTGTTGACACAATCCTACTGGCAGGGCCGGCTCTAGGGGTGTTCGACCAGTGCGGTCGCACAAGGGCGCCACCCCTAGAGGGCGGCACCCTTCCCCAGCATCCCGAGTGTTAGGGAGTGATAGTGAGTGAGGTATAGTGTTATGGAGTGACAGTGAGTGAGGTGCTGTATAGTGTTAGGGAGTGATAGTTGGTGAGGTATAGTGTTAGGGAGTGATAGTGGGTGAAGTATAGTGTTTGGGAGTGACAGTAGGTGTGGTGTCGTGTTAGGGAGTGATAGTGTGTGAGGTATAGTGTTATGTAGTGACAGTGGGTGAGGTACTGTATAGTGTTAGGGAGTGATAGTGGGTGAGGTATAGTGTTAGGGAGTGATAGAAGGTTTGGTGTCATGTTAGGGAGTGATAGTTGGTGAGGTATAGTGTTATTGAGTGACAGTGAGCGAGGTACTGTATAGTGCTAGTGAGTGATAGTGAGTGAGGTATAGTGTTAGGGAGGGATAGTGGGTGAGGTACTGTATAGTTTTAGGGAGTGATAGTGGGTGAGATATAGTGTTAGGAAGTGATAGTAGCTGTGGTGTCGTGTTAGGGAGTGATCGTGGGTGAGGTATAGTGTTATGGAGTGACAGTGGGTGAGGTGCTATATAGTGTTAGCGAGTGATAGTGTGATAGTGGGTGAGGTACTGTGTAGTGTTAGCAAGTGATAATGGGTGAGGTACTGTATAGTTTTAGGTAGTGATATTGGGTTAGGTATAGTGTTAGCGAGTGATAGTGGCTGAGGTACTGTAAAGTGTTAGTGAGTGATAGTGTGTGAGGTACTCTATAGTGTTAGGTAGTGATAGTGGGTGAGGTAATGTATAGTGTTAGTGAGTGATAGTGAATGAGGTACTGTAGTGTTAGTGAGTGATATTGGGTGAGGTATAGTTTTATGAAGTGATAGTGGGTGAGTTATAGTGTTAGGGAGTGACATTTAGTGAGGTATAGTGTTAGGGAGTGATAGTGGGTGAGGTATAGTGTTATGGAGTTACAGTGAGTGAGGTGATGTATAGTGTTAGGGAGTGATAGTTGGTGCGGTGTAGTGTTAGGGAGTGATAGTGGGTGAGGTATAGTGTTATGGAGTGACAGTGAGTGAGGTGCTGTATAGTGTTAGGGAGTGATAGTTGGTGCGGTGTAGTGTTATGGAGTGATAGTGGGTGAGGTATAGTGTTATGGAGTGACAGTGAGTGAGGTGCTGTATAGTGTTAGGGAGTGATAGTTGGTGAGGTATAGTGTTAGGGAGTGATAGTGGTCAGATATAGGGTTAGTGAGTGATAGCATGTGAGGTATTCTGTCAGGGAGTGATAGTAGGTGAGGTATATTGAAATCGAGTGATAGTGTGTGAGGTATCGTGTCAGGGAGTAGAGGTGGTGAGGCATAGTTTCAAGGAGTGATAGTGGTTAGGTATAGTGTTAGTGAGTGATAGTGGTTAGCTATAGTGTTAGTGAGTGATAGTGGTGAGGTATAGTATTAGTGAGTGATATTGGGTGAGGTATAGTGTTAGGGAGGGACAGTGGGTGAGGTACTGTATAGTGTTAGGGAGTGATAGTGGGTGAGGTATAGAGTTAGGGAGTGACAGCTGGTGAGGTGTAGTATTAGGGAGTGATAGTGGGTGAGGTATAGTGTTATGGAGTGACAGTGACTGAGGTGCTGTATAGTGTTAGGGAGTGATAGTTGGTGAGGTATAGTGTTAGTGAGTGATAGTGGGTGAAGTATAGTGTTTGGGAGCGACAATAGGTGTGGTGTTGTGTTAGGGAGTGAAAGTGTGTGAGGTATAGTGTTATGGAGTGACAGTGAGTGAGGTACTGTATAGTGTTAGCGAGTAATAGTGAGTGAGGTACGGTGTTATGGAGTGATAGTGGGTGAGGTATAGTGTTATGGAGTGACAGTGACTGAGGTACTGTATAGTGTTATGGAGTGATAGTGGGTGAGGTATAGTGTTATGGAGTGACAGTGAGTGAGGTGCTGTATAGTGTTAGGGAGTGATAGTTGGTGAGGTATAGTGTTAGGGAGTGATAGTGGTCAGATATAGGGTTAGTGAGTGATAGCATGTGAGGTATTCTGTCAGGGAGTGATAGTAGGTGAGGTATATTGAAATCGAGTGATAGTGTGTGAGGTATCGTGTCAGGGAGTAGAGGTGGTGAGGCATAGTTTCAAGGAGTGATAGTGGTTAGGTATAGTGTTAGTGAGTGATAGTGGTTAGCTATAGTGTTAGTGAGTGATAGTGGTGAGGTATAGTATTAGTGAGTGATATTGGGTGAGGTATAGTGTTAGGGAGGGACAGTGGGTGAGGTACTGTATAGTGTTAGGGAGTGATAGTGGGTGAGGTATAGAGTTAGGGAGTGACAGCTGGTGAGGTGTAGTATTAGGGAGTGATAGTGGGTGAGGTATAGTGTTATGGAGTGACAGTGACTGAGGTGCTGTATAGTGTTAGGGAGTGATAGTTGGTGAGGTATAGTGTTAGTGAGTGATAGTGGGTGAAGTATAGTGTTTGGGAGCGACAATAGGTGTGGTGTTGTGTTAGGGAGTGAAAGTGTGTGAGGTATAGTGTTATGGAGTGACAGTGAGTGAGGTACTGTATAGTGTTAGCGAGTAATAGTGAGTGAGGTACGGTGTTATGGAGTGATAGTGGGTGAGGTATAGTGTTATGGAGTGACAGTGACTGAGGTACTGTATAGTGTTAGGGAGTGATAGTGGGTAAGGTATAGTGTTAGAGAGTGATAGTGGGTGAGGTGATACATAGTGTTAGCGAGTGATATTGGGTGAGGTACTGTATAGTGTTAGCAAGTGATCAAGGGTGAGGTACTGTATAGTTTTAGGGAGTGATATTGGGTGAGGTATAGTTTTAGGAAGTGATAGTGGGTGAGTTATAGTGTTAGGGAGTGATGTTTAGTGAGGTATAGTGTTAGGGAGTGATAGTGCGTGAGGTATAGTGTTATGGAGTGACAGTGAGTGAGGTGCTGTATAGTGTTAGGTAGTGATAGTTGGTGAGGTATAGTGTTAGGGAGTGATAGTGGGTGAGGTATAGTGTAGGGAATGACAGTAGGTGTGGTTTCGTGTTAGGGAGTGATAGTGTGTGAGGTATATTATTAGGGAGTTACAGTGAGTGAGGTGATGTATAGTGTTAGGTAGTGATAGTTGGTGAGGTATAGTGTTAGGGAGTGATAGTGGGTGAGGTATAGTGTAGGGAATGACAGTAGGTGTGGTTTCGTGTTAGGGAGTGATAGTGTGTGAGGTATATTATTAGGGAGTTACAGTGAGTGAGGTGCTGTATAGTGTTAGGGAGAGATAGTTGGTGAGGTATAGTGTTAGGGAGTGATAATGGTCAGATATAGGGTAGTGAGTGATAGCGTGTGAGGTATTCTGTCAGGGAGTGATAATAGGTGAGGTATATTGAAATCGAGTGATAGTGGGTGAGGTATCGTGTCAGGGAGTAGAGTTGGTGAGGTATAGTTTCAGGGAGTGATAGTGGTGGAGGTATAGTGTTAGGGAGTGACAATAGGTGTGGTGTCATGTTAGGGAGTGAGAGTGTGTGAGGTATAGTGTTATGAAGTGACAGTGAGTGAGATATTGTATAGTGCAAGGTAGTGATAGCGGGTGAGACATAGTGTTAGGGAGTGATAGTGGGTGACGTATAGCATTAGGGAGTGATAGTAGTTGTGGTGTCATGTTAGGGAGTGAGAGTGTGTGAGGTATAGTGTTATGAAGTGACAGTGAGTGAGATATTGTATAGTGCAAGGTAGTGATAGCGGGTGAGACATAGTGTTAGGGAGTGATAGTGGGTGACGTATAGCATTAGGGAGTGACAATAGGTGTGGTGTCATGTTAGGGAGTGAGAGTGTGTGAGGTATAGTGTTATGAAGTGACAGTGAGTGAGATATTGTATAGTGCAAGGTAGTGATAGCGGGTGAGACATAGTGTTAGGGAGTGATAGTGGGTGACGTATAGCATTAGGGAGTGATAGTAGTTGTGGTGTCATGTTAGGGAGTAACAGTGGGTGAGGTATAATGTTATGGAGTGACAGTGAGCGAGGTACTGTATAGTGCAAGGGAGTGGTAGTTCGTGAGGTATAGTGTTAGGGGTGATAGTAGGTAAGGTATAGTATTAGCAAGTGATAGTGGGTGAGGTACTATATAGTTTTAGCGAGTGATAGTGAATGAGGTATTGTATAGTGTTAGCGAGTGATAATGGGTGAGGTACTGTATAGTGTTAGGGAGTGATAGTGGGTGAGGTACTGTATAGTGTTAGGGAGTGACAGGGAGTGAGGTATAGTGTTAGGAGTGATAGTGGGTAAGGTACAGTGTTAGGGAGTGATAGTGGGTGAGGTACTGTATAGTGTTAGGGAGTGATAGTGAGTGAGGTATAGTGTTAGGGAGTGATAGTGGGTGAGGTACTGTATAGTGTTAGGGAGTGATAATGGGTGAGGTACTGTATAGTGTAAGGGAGTGATAGTGATTTATTTCTAGTGTTAGTGAGTGATAGTGGGTGAGGTATAGTGTTAGGGAGTGATAGTAGGTGAGGTGTAGTGTTAGGGAGTGATAGGGGGTAAGGTATAGTGTTAGCGAGTGATAGTTGATGAGGTACTGTATAGTGTTAGTAAGTGATAGTGGGTGAGGTATTGTATTAGAGAGGGATACTGGGTGAGGTACTTTATAGTGTTAGGGAGTGAAAGTGGGTGAGGTATAGTGATAGGGGGTGATAGTTGGTGAGGTATAGTATTAGGAAGTGATAGTAACTGTAGTCTTGTGTTAGGGAGTGATCATGGGTGAGATATAACGTTATGGAGTGACAGTGAGTGAGGTACTGTATAGTGTTAGGGAGTGATAGTGAGTGAGGTATAGTGTTAGGGAGTGATAGTGGGTGAGGTATAGGGATATGGAGTGACAGTGAGTGAGGTACTGTATAGTGTTAGGGAGTGATAGTGAGTGAGGTGTAGTGTTAGGGAGTGATAGTGGGTGAGGTATAGTGATATGGAGTGACAGTGAATGAGGTACTGTATCGTGTTAGGAAGTGATAGTGGGTAAGGTATAGTGTTATGGAGTGACAGTGAGTGAGGTGCTGTATAGTGTTAGGGAGTGATAGTTGGTGCGGTGTAGTGTTAGTTAGTGATAGTGGGTGAGGTATAGTGTTATGGAGTGACAGTGAGTGAGGTGCTGTATAGTGTTAGGGAGTGACAGTTGGTGAGGTATAGTGTTAGGGAGTGATAGTGGTCAGATATAATGTTAGTGAGTGATAGCATGTGAGGTATTCTGTCAGGGAGTGATAGTAGGTGATGTATATTGAAATCGAGTGATAGTGGGTGATGTATCGTGTCACGGAGTAGAGGTGGTGAGGTATAGTTTCAGGGAGTGATAGTAGTTAGGTATAGTGTTAGTGAGTGATAGTGGTTAGCTATAGTGTTAGTGAGTGATAGTGGTGAGGTATAGTATTAGTGAGTGATATTGGGTGAGGTATAGTGTTAGGGAGAGATAGTGGGTGAGATACTGTATAGTGTTAGGGAGTAATAGTGGGTGAGGTATAGTGTTATGGAGGGACAGTGGGTGAGGTACTGTATAGTGTTAGGGAGTGATAGTGGGTGAGGTATAGAGTTAGGGAGTGACAGCTGGTGAGGTGTAGTATTAGGGAGTGATAGTGGATGAGGTATAGTGTTATGGAGTGACAGTGACTGAGGTGCTGTATAGTGTTAGGGAGTGATAGTTGGTGAGGTATAGTGTTAGTGAGTGATAGTGGGTGAAGTATAGTGTTTGGGAGCGACAATAGGTGTGGTGTTGTGTTAGGGAGTGAAAGTGTGTGAGGTATAGTGTTATGGAGTGACAGTGAGTGAGGTACTGTATAGTGTTAGCGAGTAATAGTGAGTGAGGTACGGTGTTATGGAGTGATAGTGGGTGAGGTATAGTGTTATGGAGTGACAGTGACTGAGGTACTGTATAGTGTTAGGGAGTGATAGTGGGTAAGGTATAGTGTTAGAGAGTGATAGTGGGTGAGGTGATACATAGTGTTAGCGAGTGATATTGGGTGAGGTACTGTATAGTGTTAGCAAGTGATCAAGGGTGAGGTACTGTATAGTTTTAGGGAGTGATATTGGGTGAGGTATAGTTTTAGGAAGTGATAGTGGGTGAGTTATAGTGTTAGGGAGTGATGTTTAGTGAGGTATAGTGTTAGGGAGTGATAGTGCGTGAGGTATAGTGTTATGGAGTGACAGTGAGTGAGGTGCTGTATAGTGTTAGGGAGTGATAGTTGGTGAGGTATAGTGTTAGGGAGTGATAGTGGGTGAGGTATAGTGTAGGGAATGACAGTAGGTGTGGTTTCGTGTTAGGGAGTGATAGTGTGTGAGGTATATTATTAGGGAGTTACAGTGAGTGAGGTGATGTATAGTGTTAGGGAGTGATAGTTGGTGAGGTGTAGTGTTAGAGAGTGATAGTGGGTGAGGTATAGTGTTATGGAGTGCAAGTGAGTGAGGTGCTGTATAGTGTTAGGGAGAGATAGTTGGTGAGGTATAGTGTTAGGGAGTGATAATGGTCAGATATAGGGTAGTGAGTGATAGCGTGTGAGGTATTCTGTCAGGGAGTGATAATAGGTGAGGTATATTGAAATCGAGTGATAGTGGGTGAGGTATCGTGTCAGGGAGTAGAGTTGGTGAGGTATAGTTTCAGGGAGTGATAGTGGTGGAGGTATAGTGTTAGGGAGTGACAATAGGTGTGGTGTCATGTTAGGGAGTGAGAGTGTGTGAGGTATAGTGTTATGAAGTGACAGTGAGTGAGATATTGTATAGTGCAAGGTAGTGATAGCGGGTGAGACATAGTGTTAGGGAGTGATAGTGGGTGACGTATAGCATTAGGGAGTGATAGTAGTTGTGGTGTCATGTTAGGGAGTAACAGTGGGTGAGGTATAATGTTATGGAGTGACAGTGAGCGAGGTACTGTATAGTGCAAGGGAGTGGTAGTTCGTGAGGTATAGTGTTAGGGGTGATAGTAGGTAAGGTATAGTATTAGCAAGTGATAGTGGGTGAGGTACTATATAGTTTTAGCGAGTGATAGTGAATGAGGTATTGTATAGTGTTAGCGAGTGATAATGGGTGAGGTACTGTATAGTGTTAGGGAGTGATAGTGGGTGAGGTACTGTATAGTGTTAGGGAGTGACAGGGAGTGAGGTATAGTGTTAGGAGTGATAGTGGGTAAGGTACAGTGTTAGGGAGTGATAGTGGGTGAGGTACTGTATAGTGTTAGGGAGTGATAGTGAGTGAGGTATAGTGTTAGGGAGTGATAGTGGGTGAGGTACTGTATAGTGTTAGGGAGTGATAATGGGTGAGGTACTGTATAGTGTAAGGGAGTGATAGTGATTTATTTCTAGTGTTAGTGAGTGATAGTGGGTGAGGTATAGTGTTAGGGAGTGATAGTAGGTGAGGTGTAGTGTTAGGGAGTGATAGGGGGTAAGGTATAGTGTTAGCGAGTGATAGTTGATGAGGTACTGTATAGTGTTAGTAAGTGATAGTGGGTGAGGTATTGTATTAGAGAGGGATACTGGGTGAGGTACTTTATAGTGTTAGGGAGTGAAAGTGGGTGAGGTATAGTGATAGGGGGTGATAGTTGGTGAGGTATAGTATTAGGAAGTGATAGTAACTGTAGTCTTGTGTTAGGGAGTGATCATGGGTGAGATATAACGTTATGGAGTGACAGTGAGTGAGGTACTGTATAGTGTTAGGGAGTGATAGTGAGTGAGGTATAGTGTTAGGGAGTGATAGTGGGTGAGGTATAGTGATATGGAGTGACAGTGAGTGAGGTACTGTATAGTGTTAGGGAGTGATAGTGAGTGAGGTGTAGTGTTAGGGAGTGATAGTGGGTGAGGTATAGTGATATGGAGTGACAGTGAATGAGGTACTGTATCGTGTTAGGAAGTGATAGTGGGTAAGGTATAGTGTTATGGAGTGACAGTGAGTGAGGTGCTGTATAGTGTTAGGGAGTGATAGTTGGTGCGGTGTAGTGTTAGTTAGTGATAGTGGGTGAGGTATAGTGTTATGGAGTGACAGTGAGTGAGGTGCTGTATAGTGTTAGGGAGTGACAGTTGGTGAGGTATAGTGTTAGGGAGTGATAGTGGTCAGATATAATGTTAGTGAGTGATAGCATGTGAGGTATTCTGTCAGGGAGTGATAGTAGGTGATGTATATTGAAATCGAGTGATAGTGGGTGATGTATCGTGTCACGGAGTAGAGGTGGTGAGGTATAGTTTCAGGGAGTGATAGTAGTTAGGTATAGTGTTAGTGAGTGATAGTGGTTAGCTATAGTGTTAGTGAGTGATAGTGGTGAGGTATAGTATTAGTGAGTGATATTGGGTGAGGTATAGTGTTAGGGAGAGATAGTGGGTGAGATACTGTATAGTGTTAGGGAGTAATAGTGGGTGAGGTATAGTGTTATGGAGTGACAGTGACTGAGGTTCTGTATAGTGTTACTGAGTGATAGGTGGTGAGGTACAGTGTTAGTGAGTGATAGTGTGTGAAGTATAGTGTTTGGGACTGACAGTAGGTGTGGTGTCGTGTTAGGGAGTGAAAGTGTGTGAGGTATAGTGTTATGGAGTGACAGTGAGTGAGGTACTGTATAGTGTTAGCGAGTGATAGTGAGTGAGGTACGGTGTTAAGGAGTGATAGTGGGTGAGGTTTATTGTTATGGAGTGACAGTGAGTGAGGTACTGTATAGTGTTAGGGAGTGATAGTGGGCAAGGTAAAGTGTTAGAGAGTGATAGTGGGTGAGGTGCTATATAGTGTTAGCGAGTGATAGTGTGATAGTGGGTGAGGTACTGTATAGTGTTAGCAAGTGATCAAGGGTGAGGTACTGTATAGTTTTAGGAAGTGATATTGGGTGAGGTATAGTTTTAGGAAGTGATAGTGGGTGAGTTATAGTGTTAGGGAGTGATGTTTAGTGAGGTTAAGTGTTAGGGAGTGATAGTGGGTGAGGTATAGTGTTATGGTGTGACAGTGAGTGAGGTGCTGTATAGTGTTAGGTAGTGATAGTTGGTGAGGTATAGTGTTAGGGAGTGATAGTGGGTGAGGTATAGTGTAGGGAATGACAGTAGGTGTGGTTTCGTGTTAGGGAGTGATAGTGTGTGAGGTATAGTATTAGGGAGTGACAGTGAGTGAGGTGATGTATAGTGTTAGGGAGTGATAGTTGGTGAGGTGTAGTGTTAGGGAGTGATATTGGGTGAGGTATAGTGTTAGGGAGTGATAGCGTGTGAGGTATTCTGGCATGGAGTGATAGTAAGTGAGGTATATTGAAATCAAGTGATAGTGGGTGAGGTATCGTGTCAGGGAGTAGACGTGGTGAGGTATAGTGTTAGGGAGTGATAGTGTTAGGGAGTGATAGTGGGTGAGGTACTGTATCATGTTAGGAAGTGATAGTGGGTAAGGTATAGTGTTAGCGAGTGATAGTGGGTGAGATGCTATATAGTGTTAGCGAGTGATAGTGGGTGAGGTATAGAGTTAGGGAGGGATAGTGGGTGAGATACTGTATAGTGTTAGGGAGTAATAGTGGGTGAGGTATAGTGTTATGGAGTGACAGTGACTGAGGTGCTGTATAGTGTTAGGGAGTGATAGTTGGTGAGGTATAGTGTTAGTGAGTGATAGTGGGTGAAGTATAGTGTTTGGGACTGACAGTAGGTGTGGTGTCGTGTTAGGGAGTGAAAATGTGTGAGGTATAGGGAGTGATAGTGGGTAAGGTATAGTGTTAGCGAGTGATAGTGGGTGAGATGCTATATAGTGTTAGCGAGTGATAGTGGGTGAGGTACTGTATAGTGTTAGCAAGTGATCAAGGGTGAGGTACTGTATAGTTTTAGGGAGTGATATTGGGTGAGGTATAGTTTTAGGAAGTGATAGTGGGTGAGTTATAGTGTTAGGGAGTGATGATTAGTGAGGTTAAGTGTTAGGGAGTGATAGTAGGTGAGGTATAGTGTTATGGAGTGACAGTGAGTGAGGTGCTGTATAGTGTTAGGTAGTGATAGTTGGTGAGGTATAGTGTTAGGGACTGATAGTGGGCGAGGTATAGTGTAGGGAATGACAGTAGGTGTGGTTTCGTGTTAGGGAGTGATAGTGTGTGAGGTATAGTATTAGGGAGTTACAGTGAGTGAGGTGATGTATAGTGTTAGGGAGTGACAGTTGGTGAGGTGTAGTGTTAGGGAGTGATAGTGGGTGTGGTATAGTGTTATGGAGTGCAAGTGAGTGAGGTGCTGTATAGTGTTAGGGAGAGATAGTTGGTGAGGTATAGTGTTAGGGAGTGATAATCGTCAGATATAGTGTTAGTGAGTGATAGCGTGTGAGGTATTCTGGCAGGGAGTGATAGTAGGTGAGGTATATTGAAATCGAGTGATAGTGGGTGAGGTATCGTGTCAGGGAGTAGAGGTGGTGAGGTATAGTTTCAGGGAGTGATAGTGGTGGAGGTATAGTGTTAGGAAGTTACAATAGGTGTGGTGTCGTGTTAGGGAGTGATAGTGTGTGAGGTATAGTGTTATGGAGTGACAGTGAGTGAGGTACTGTATAGTGTAAGGGAGTGATAGCGGGTGAGGAATAGTGTTAGGGAGTGATAGTGGGTGACGTATAGCGTTAGGGAGTGATAGTAGGTGTGGTGTCATGTTAGGGAGTAATAGTGGGTGTCGTATAATGTTATGGAGTGACAGTTATCGAGGTACTGTATAGTGCTAGGGAGTGGTAGTTCGTGGGGTATAGTGTTAGGGGTGATAGTAGGTAAGGTATAGTATTAGCAAGTGATAGTGGGTGAGGTACTATATAGTTTTAGCGAGTGATAGTGAATGAGGTATTGTACAGTGTTAGCGAGTGATAATGGGTGAGGTACTGTATAGTGTTAGGGAGTGATAGTGGGTGAGGTACTGTATAGTGTTAGGGAGTGATAGGGAGTGAGGTATAGTGTTAGGGAGTGATAGTGGGTAAGGTATAGTGTTAGGGAGTGATAGTGGGTGAGGTACTGTATAGTGTTAGGGAGTGATAGTGAGTGAGGTATAGTGTAAGGGAGTGATAGTGGGTGAGGTACTGTATAGTGTTAGGGAGTGATAATGGGTGAGGTACTGTGTAGTGTAAGGGAGTGATAGTGATTTATTTATAGTGTTAGTGAGTGATAGTGGGAGAGGTATAGTGTTAGGGAGTGATAGTAGGTGTGGTATAGTGTTAAGGAGTGATAGGGGGTAAGGTATAGTGTTAGCAAGTGATAGTGGGTGAGGTACTATATAGTGTTAGCGAATGATAGTTGATGAGGTACTGTATAGTGTTAGTAAGTGATAGTGGGTGAGGTATAGTGTTAGAGAGGGATAGTGGGTGAGGTACTTTATAGTGTTAGGGAGTGATAGTGGGTGAGGTATAGTGATTGGGGGTGATAGTTGGTGAGGTATAGTATTAGGAAGTGATAGTAACTATAGTGTTGTGTTAGCGAGTGATCATGGGTGAGATATAATGTTATGGAGTGATAGTGAGTGAGGTATAGTGTTAGGGAGTGATAGTGGGTGAGGTACTGTATAGTAGTAGCGAGTGATAGTGCGTGAGGTATTGTATAGTGCTAGTGAGTGATAGTGAGTGAGGTATAGTGTTAGGGAATGATCGTAGGTGAGGTATAGTATTAGGGAGTGGTAGTGGGTGAGGTATAGTGTTAGGGAGTGATAGTGGGTAAGGTATAGTGTTAGCGAGTGATAGTGTGTGAAGTTCTGTATAGTTTTAGCGAGTGATAGTGGGTGAGGTACTGTATAGTGTTAGGGAGTGATAGTGGGTGAGGTATTGTATAGTGTTTGATAGTAATAATGAGTGAGTTACAGAGTTAGTGATTGATAGTGGGTGAGGTATAGTGTTGGGGAGTGATACTGGGTGAGGTATAGTGTTAGCGAGTGATAGTGGGTGAGGTCCTGTTTTGTGTAAGCGACTGATCTTGGGTGAAGTAATGTATAATGCTAGGGAGTGATAGTGGGTGAGGTACTGTATAGTGATAGCGAGTGATAGTAGATGAGGTACTGTATAGTGTTAGTGAGTGATAGTGGGTGAGGTATAGTGTTAGGGATGGATACTGGGTGAGGTACTTTATAGTGTTAGGGAGTGATAGTGGGTGAGGTATAGTGTTAGGGGGTGATAGTTGGTGAGGTATAGTATTAGGAAGTGATAGTAGCTGTGGTGTTGTGTTAGGGAATGATCATGGGTGAGATATAATGTTATGGAGTGACAATGAGTGAGGTACTGTATAGTGTTAGGGAGTGATAGTGAGTGAGGTATAGTGTTAGGGAGTGATAGTGGGTGAGGTACTGTATCATGTTAGGAAGTGATAGTGGGTAAGGTATAGTGTTAGCGAGTGATAGTGGGTGAGATGCTATATAGGGTTAGCGAGTGATAGTGGGTGAGGTACTGTATAGTGTTAGCAAGTGATAATGGGTGAGGTACTGTATAGTTTTAGGGAGTGATAATGGGTAAGATATAGTGTTAGCGAGTGATAGTGGGTGAGGTACTGTATAGTAGTAGCGAGTGATAGTGCGTGAGGTATTGTATAGTGCTAGGGAGTGATAGTGGGTGAGGTACTGTATAGTGTTAGTGAGTGATAGTGAGTGAGGTATAGTGTTAGGGAATGATAGTAGATGAGGTATAGTGTTAGGGAGTGATAGTGGGTGAGGTATAGTGTTAGGGAGTGATAGTAGGTAAGGTATAGTGTTAGCGAGTGATAGTGTGTGAAGTTCCGTTTAGTGTTAGCGAGTGATAGTGGGTGAGGTACTGTATAGTGTTAGGGAGTGATAGTGGGTGAGGTATTGTATAGTGTTAGATAGTGATAGTGAGTGAGTTACAGTGTTAGTGAGTGATAGTGGGTGAGGTGTAGTGTTAGGGAGTGATAGTAGGTGTGGTACTGTGTAGTGTTAGGGAGTGATAGTGAGTGAGGTGTAGTGTTAGGGAGTGATAGTAGGTGAGGTATAGTGTTAGCGAGTGATAGTGGGTGAGGTACTGTATATTGTAAGCGACTGATCGTGGGTGAAGTACTATATAATGTTAGGGAGTGATAATGGGTGAGGTACTGTATAGTGTTAGCGAGTGATAGTAGATGAGGTACTGTATAGTGTTAGTGAGTGAAATTGGGTGAGGTTTAGTGTTAGGGAGGAATAGTGGGTGATGTACTTTGTACTGTTAGGGAGCGATAGTGGGTGAGGTCTAGTGTTAGGGATTGATTGTTGGTAAGGTATAGTGTTAGGGAGTGAAAGTAGGTGTGGTGTTGTGTTAGGGAGTGATTGTGGGTGAGGTATAGTGTTATGGAGTGACAGTAACTGAGGTACTGTATAGTGTTTGGGAGTGATAGTAGGTGAGGTATAATGTTAGGGAGTAATAGTGGGTTAGGTATAGTGTTAGGAAGTGATAGTAGGTTTGGTGTCATGTTAGGGAGTGGTAGTGGGTGAGGTATAATGTTATGGAGTGACAGTGAGCGAGGTACTGTATAGTGTTATGGAGTGACAGTAACTGAGGTACTGTATAGTGTTTGGGAGTGATAGTGGGTGAGGTATAATGTTAGGGAGTAATAGTGGGTTAGGTATAGTGTTAGGAAGTGATAGTAGGTTTGGTGTCATGTTAGGGAGTGGTAGTGGGTGAGGTATAATGTTATGGAGTGACAGTGAGCGAGGTACTGTATAGTGTTAGGGAGTGATAGAAGGTGAGGGATAGTGTTAGGGAGTAATAGTGGGTTAGGTATAGTGTTAGGGGGTGATAGTAGGTGTGGTGTAATGTTAGGGAATGATAGTTGGTGAGGTATAGTGTTAGCGAGCGATAATGAGTGAGGTACTGTATAGTGTTAGGGAGTGACAGTGGGTGAAATATACAGTCAGGGAGTGATAGTAGGTAAAGTATAGTGTTCGTAAGTGATAGTTACCATGTTTAGTGTTAGTGAGTGATAGTGGGTGAAGTATACTGTCAGGGAGTGATAGTAGGTGATGTATAGTGTTTGTAAGTGATAGTGGTCAGATATAGTGTTAGTGAGTGATAGCGTGTGAGGTATACTGTCAGGGAGTGATAGTAGGTGAGGTATATTGAAATCAAGTGATAGTGGGTGAGGTATGGTGTCAGGGAGTAGAGGTGGTGAGGCATAGTGTCAGGGAGTGATAGTGGTTAGGTATAGTGTTAGTGAGTGATTGTTGATATGTATAGTGTTAGTGAGTGATAGTGGTGAGGTATAGTATTAATGAGTGATAGTGGTTAGGTATAGTGTTAGTGAGTTGTAGTGGTTAGGTATAGTGTTACAGAGTGATAGAGGGTGAGGTATAGTGTTAGCGAGTGATAGTGTGTGAAGTTCTGTATAGTGTTAGCGATTAATAGTGGGTGAGGTACTGTATAGTGTTAGGGAGTGATAGTGGGTGAGGTATTGTATAGTGTTAGATAGTGATAGTGAGTGAGTTACAGTGTTAGTGAGTGATAGTGGGTGAGGTATAGTGTTGGGGAGTGATACTGGGTGAGGTATAGTGTTAGAGAGTGATAGTGGGTGAGGTATAGTGTTAGGGAATGATAGTGGGTGTGGTACTGTGTAGTGTTAGGGAGTGATAGTGAGTGAGGTGTAGTGTTAGCGAGTGATAGTGGGTGAGGTATAGTGTTAGCGAGTGATAGTGGGTGAGGTACTGTATATTGTAAGCGACTGATCGTGGTTGAAGTACTATATTATGTTAGGGAGTGATAATGGGTGAGGTACTGTATAGTGTTAGCGAGTGATAGTGGATGAGGTACTGTATAGTGTTAGTGAGTGAAATTGGGTGAGGTATAGTGTTAGGGAGGAATAGTGGGTGATGTACTGTATTTTGTTAGGGAGTGATAGTGGGTGAGGTATAGTGTTAGGGATTGATTGTTGGTGAGGTATAGTGTTAGGGAGTGAAAGTAGGTGTGGTGTTGTGTTAGGGAGTGATAGTGGGTGAGGTATAGTGTTATGGAGTGACAGTAACTGAGGTACTGTATAGTGTAAGGGAGTGATAGTGGGTGAGGTATAATGTTAGGGAGTAATAGTGGGTGAGGTATAGTGTTAGGAAGTGATAGTAGGTTTGGTGTCATGTTAGGGAGTGGTAGTGGGTGAGGTATAGTGTTATGGAGTGATAGTGGGTGAGGTATAATGTTAGGGAGTTATAGTGGGTTAGGTATAGTGTTAGGAAGTGATAGTAGGTTTGGTGTCATGTTAGGGAGTGGTAGTGGGTGAGGTATAGTGTTATGGAGTGACAGTGAGCGAGGTACTGTATAGTGTTAGTGAGTGATAGAAGGTGAGGGATAGTATTAGGGAGTAATAGTGGGTTAGGTATAGTGTTAGGTGATGATAGTAGGTGTGGTGTAATGTTAGGGAATGATAGTTGGTGAGATATAGTGTTAGCGAGCGATAATGAGTGAGGTACTGTATAGTGTTAGGGAGTGACAGTGGGTGAGTTCTAGTATTAGGGAGTGATAGTGGGTGAAGTATACTGTCAGGGAGTGATAGTAGGTAAAGTATATTGTTCGTAAGTGATAGTGACCAGGTTTAGTGTTAGTGAGTGATAGTGGGTGAAGTATACTGTCAGGGAGTGATTGTAGGTGAGGTATAGTGTTTGTAAGTGATAGTGGTCAGATATAATGTTAGTGAGTGATAGCGTGTGAGGTATACCGTCAGGGAGTGATAGTAGGTGAGGTATATTGAAATCGAGTGATAGTGAGTGAGGTATCTTGTCAGGGAGTAGAGGTGGTGAGGCATAGTGTCAGGGAGTGATAGTGGTTAGGTATAGTGTTAGTGAGTGATTGTTGATATGTATAGTGTTAGTGAGTGATAGTGGTGAGGTATAGTATTAGTGAGTGATAGTGGTTAGGTATATTGTTAGTGAGTTGTAGTGGTTAGGTATAGTGTTAGAGAGTGATAGTGGGTGAGATATAGTATTAGTGAGTGATAGTGGTTAGGTATAGTGTTAGTGAGTGGTAGCGGTTAGGTATAGTGTTAGTGAGTGATAGTGGTTAGGTATAGTGTAAGTGAGTTATAGTGGGTGAGATATGGTGACAGGGAGAGATAGTGGGTGAGGTATAGTGTCAGGGAGTGAAAGTGTTCAGGTATTGTGGTAGTGAGTGATAGTGGTGAGGTATAGTATTTTTAAGTGATAGTGGTTAGGTATAGTGTTAGTGAGTGGTAGTGGTGAGGTGTAGTATTAGTGAGTGATAGTGGTTAGGTATAGTGTAAGTGAGTTATAGTGGGTGAGATATGGTGACAGGGAGAGATAGTGGGTGAGGTATAGTGTCAGGGAGTGATAGTGGTCAGGTATTGTGTTATTGACTGATAGTGGTTAGGTATAGTGTTGGTGAGTGATAGTGGGTGAGATATGGTGACAGCAATACTTACCTCTGTGTCCTGTGCCTGCACTGACTGTTCCTCCGTTCAAACTCTATTTAACAGTGAAAACATTGTGGACATCTCAGAACAACAGAGTAAATGCAGCAGGTAAAGTCAACTTAATGTAACAGGCAAAACATGAGCTGTACCCTCCCCCTACAAATATATATATAATTACATATATTTTATGTAAAAAATTGGGCGATAAGCAGTATTACAAAGGCTAAATAATATGGTACCTATAGTTCTACAGAGCTGTAGCTAAGGCTTTCCACCACCAGGGGGGTCTATTTACTAAGCCTAATGGTGCTTACACACGGGACGATCGTCAACTATAACAATATCGCTGAACGATCTCCCGAGTGTGCTGGATGACTGATATTGATCATCCAGCACACCACCAACCCACCAATGATGGCCTACCACCCGCGATCAACGATCGCGGGTCCCTAAAGTAACCTGGTGGATATCGACCAGGTTTGCCTGCATGCACAGGCGATGGACAATATCATTATCGTCCATACGTGCCCGTGCATCGCAGGTCGTTGGTGGGTCAGAGGCTCCAAAAAATGCACAATAGAAACGATAACGATATGATCGATATCGTTATCATTCATATCGTGCATTTTAATTGTACCATGTGTACGCACCATTAGATGGAGATAAAGTGACCGGAGATAACGTACCAACCAATCAGCTCCTAACTGCCATGTCACAGGCTGTGTTTGATAAATGACAGTTAGGATGTGGCTGGCTGGTATTCTATCTCTGTCGACTTTGTCTCCATCCAAGGTTTAGTAAATAGACCCTCAAGTCTGCACACACATCCAACTGAGGCACCCTTGTGTATAATGAGCAGGCTGAGTGGGGATGCGGTCAGGATACTGGCAGGCGCAATCCCGCCCGCCGATATCCCGACTTGGGACTAAAGATAGGCGTTGAAATCCCAACGCCTATCATTAACCCCACTACTAAATCCCGACACCCGGTGTACCGAACGAAGGTAAGACGGGTGTCTTAGTGTCTAGCTGCGGGGGGGGGGGGTTTAGCTTTAAGGACCCCAGGGGTGACTTAGGGTTAGGCACTCCCTTGGAGGGTTAGGGTTACAATAGGGAAAGGGGGGGGTTAGGGTTAGGCACCACTAGGGGGGAGTTAGGGTTAGGCACCACTAAGGGAGGGTTAGGTGTAGGGTAGGGAGAGTGAAGGATTAGAGTACTTACCTGCTGCAGTCAGGATTTCGACCCGTCGGGCTGCCTCTGACAGTATTTGATACGGCGGCATTACATACTTATTCAGGCTGAGCGTATGTGCTGTATATATAAGGGTGTAAGAGATGTATAGTGAGTGTGTAAGTGACAGCAATGATGGTGCTGTGTCAGTGTGTGAGAGAGGCAGCAACAGCAAAGCATTGGTATAGGCAGTTACCATTATGACATCACAGCATGACCTCACAGACACCACACCAGACAGGCCAAGGCTGGTTATTTCTGGTTTGAGGCCCCTGCTTTCTTTTGTATGACTGATATAAAGGAAATATGAGGCAATATTACTCCCTATTTAAAACTATTACAGTAATATCAAAATATTATATTTTATTTTGATGACAGTGTTCCCCTATTAATCATTGCATACTAGGTTTTCTATTACTCCAATTTTGAAAGGAATCCTAGTGAAAATGAAAAGATAAATATATAGTAAAATAAATAAAATGTGACGATTATAAAAGTGTGATCTATTAGGCAATTAATTGCTGAAAAAGTATAAATGTGTAAGTAAACACAGCAACACGTTCCATTCTGGGATCGGTACAAGAATCCCAAAGGAATACAGCAAAAAGCATAATAGCAAAACACCACATCTGATCTGGCAGATACAATAATGATATCAGGACATGTTATATAAAAATAAACATATGTATTTAATAATGAAAAATGTAAGTCAATTCAACAGATTAAAACCACACCGATCAAATGCACATGGGTATCATACAAATAAATGTTCAGGAATATAATATAACTGTATTGTATATATAACACCCCTTCTGCAGCCAGTGGCCTATTAATGAATGATCTCGCTGTGAGGGATACTTAAGTATCCAACTCGCAGTGGTGGGAAACTTGAAACTGGAGCAATTTATAATTTCTCCAGTGCAGGGACAGCTGCTCCGAAAAGTAGCTGTCCCCTCAGTTAGTATCGCAGCTACAGATGTAGCTGTGTTACTTACCTCCTCACCGTCGTCCCGTATATGCATGCGTGACCTCGGGTCACGCATGCACAAAGCCACCTTGGAGGTAGTGAGGAGGCGGCAAAGGGATCCGCTTAGATCCCTCTACGCATCCCGGGCTCCTTCCCATAGGAAGGAGCAGGGATCCGAGAGCAAGCGACGTCTGAAGATGGCGCTTGTTCTCGGAAGCAAACATTTTTTGCTGAATATCAGGGGGTCCATTTGGGAATCGATATGATTTACCGCCGGATGAAAGTCCGGCGGTTGGATTCCGACAGCGGCTGCCCGACATGGGTGAAAATCCCAATCGTCCCTAGGTAAGTATTTACTAACCTAACCTCCCACCCTAACCCTCTCTTAGGGGTGCCTAACCCTAACCTTCCCCCAGTGCCTAACCCTAGTCCCCCCTCTAAGTGCCTAAACCTAACCCCCCTTCCACGCCACCTAATCCGAAGTCCCCCGGGGGGGTTCCTAACCCTAACCCTCCCTCCACCTAGCCTAACCCTAACCGTCCAGGGGGGGGGCCTAACCCTAAGTCCCCCCTGGGAGCCCTAAACCTAACCCCCCCGCGGCTGTCCGCGCTTAGCGCCCGGCATCACTTCGATCAGGATGCCAGGCGCTGGTCTCCCGGCGTCGGTAAAATGACAGGTCGTCTAGATTTAGACGACTGTCATTCAACCCTTGCCGGGATAAAGCAGTCGGGAAGCCGTCGAGATTACGTCCGCCGGCTTCCCGACTGCATACCTCCATTTGGGACCCCTGATCATGAATAGCCTGGTAGCCTAAACATGCAGAAACTAGCATTTCCGCATGGTTAACGGGCCATTTGTCGGTTGATGAATAGGCCCCAAAGTGTGATATTTGGATTAAAGTTACAACTGTAATAAATTCAGATATAATGTAATCAAAAGGTGGATCTTCACAAATAAATAAATAGTGGCCAGCTTAACAAATTATTGCAATATTTTGGAACCAACATTCCCTATGTTTAAAGGAGTTGCAGTTTGAAAAGCATGTGAGTGCCGAGTTTGTATGATATTTTTTATGTAGATGGTGTGGTCACATACCAAGGGCACCCCAGATGGTCGAGTGCCGTGGATTGAGCCTGTCGTTTATTTAAATTTTGTGGTCACACTTGCTAGGGCACCCTGTTTTTCAAATGTAAGACAAACTTTTTTCTTTTTCCAGGTGCTTATTAACTGATAGCCCTGGGTGTGGTCCTGTCTGTTTAAGGCAGGACCCAGTTTCATGTTTAAAATATATGCAAGCTTGAGCCCAAGATGGCAGATCAAGTTCATGTATCTGAGAATCAGTGTAGGGACTGGCTAGATTGGAATGACCGTGAAGCGGTGGCCAGCTTAACAAATTATTGCAATATTTTGGAACCAACATTCCCTATGTTTAAAAGAGTTGCAGCTTGAAAAGCATGTGAGTGCCCAGTTTGTATGATATTTTTTATGTAGATGGTGTGGTCACATACCAAGGGCACCCCAGATGGTCGAGTGCCGTGGATTGAGCCTGTCGTTTATATATATATATTATTTTATATATATATACTATATATAGTTACCATAATGTCCTTCGGCTGAATGACACACTCCTCCGCACGGCACATAAGTTGCGCTGCTCAGTGGATGTATCCTCCGCTATGACCGCGACATGCAAGGTTAGTTAGTACTTACCTTAGCTGCTGTCGGGATCTTCACTGGTGCCGGTCTTCATCCATCCAGCGGTATTTCATACCGATCCCGAGTGAGTGGCACATTAAGAAAACCTGAGTAACATATGACGCTATTGAAGCTTGAGATATGAAATTGATGTCACATAATATTTCGCCTTATGATCATGGCTTAGGAGGTACTTATGCCTCATTCCTCTAAGCATTTAGGTTTTTTTTTTAATTTATGTTATCAAAGACCTTTGTATATGTTTTGGTTTGTTTGTTTATTGGGTGTCATAAGGAATTTATTTTAAGTTAATAGTATTAAAGGTTACATTTTAAATGATTTTCATTATTCAATTACAAGAGTGCTCACAGTCCTCTCCTTAATTTCCTCTGGGCCCCACAGCCTTGAAGTATAATTCACCCCAGTCTCATTGTAATCCATCAGTTGTACTGAGAGTTGTACACCTGAAGTTAAGGTTTTATGCAGGGCCATAACTAGGGTGTGCGAGCGGTGCCAAAATCTCTGCAGCAGTGCTGCCTGGAGCGTCCTTAGGATGCTACAGCATACTTGCCTACCCTCCCGATTTGGTCGGCAGCCTCCTGAAAATCGGGTGCCGCTCCCGACCTCCCGGGAAGGCAGGCAAGCCTCCCTGGCACCAGCGACCCGTCCAATCCCCCCCTGTACTTACTATAAAAATCCCGGCAAAGAAGGGGCCGGTGACGCGATTCGCGCTGAATTGCGACATCATGGCCCGCCCCCTGCCACACAATGCCATTAATAACGGCATTGTGAAGAGGGGTTGGAGCCGCGATGACGCAATCGTGATGCTACGCCCCCATGCTCCACCCCAAAATGCTCGTCCCCGCCGGGCCATGCCCTCTTTTCGCCGCAACCTGCCCCCCACCGAGAAAGTCTGACAGCTCCCTCCCAGAAGGGGGAGTGAAATGTCGGCATGTATGCGCTACAGATGGTCACAATGCTACACTTACAACACCCCGGAGCATCCTGAGGATGTGGCGTCATGTGAAGGGGGCGTGGCCTGCCTCGGGCGCCAGGAGCACTAGCTAGGGCACTGGTTTTATGTTGTATTTGCATTTCTTTGTTGCATAAGCCCTACAAAATAATCAACATAGTTTTATAGCTAGACACACATGGGTCCCGTACTCCAAGTTACGGATCACTGTGCCTTTTGGCTACACATGTGGGTGGCTAAATTAGATAATATTTGACTTATTGTTTGGGAGAAGTGGTCTGATCATTTTCAGACTAATGACGACTGTATTGTGCCATGGTAAGATGATCATGTAGGCTGATTGCAATCATCACCCAATCTCAAATCCATAATTGATGACAGTCCAGAAAATTTTTGTTATACTGTAATCTTGTAGCCCCAAAAGCGTACAATCTGCATACATTTCCCAATATCACAACTATAGTAGGATGAGCTCTGCTTGCACCATTTTAGGCTACAAACAGAAATCAGCCTCTGATGGCATATCCAGCCATTCCGGCAGCACACAAGGGTAACTGGATCGGCCCCATAGTAATCTTGTCTCATGAGTGAAGCTATGTAATGTATGGTTATAAGGTGACATTGGATAATAGCTCTAAAATCTGGGCAAAATAAGAGCATCCCTCATTCACCCAAACCTTTCCCCTGACCAATACAAACCATATCCAGAGCCAGCAAGACCCACCTACCTTCTTGTGAAGACACACTTTTTTCTAATCAGTTACATTTCTTCACAGTCAAGAAACAGAGGGCCTGATTCAGACCCACTCACGAGCGGCTGTCCGCTCGCAAGTGGGTCGATGTTCTGCACTGAGCATGCGCACGACGGAGGGAGCTCCGTCGTGCGCATGCGCCAAACGCGACGAGCAAAGGACTTTCCTTCGCTCGTTGTGTCTGATCAAAGGGGGCGTGCTGTCGATGTTGATTGACAGCACGCCCCCTTTGGTGGGCGTGCCGGGGGCGTGCCTCCCTTACGGGGGCGTTCCGAAGGGAACGCCTACCGTCAGAAGCCGGCCCACTGACATCACTAGTGATGTCAGTGGGAGTGATTTTGGCTCTGATAGAACCAAAATCACTCCGGGCCTTGCGGTTGAAAACCTCAACCGCAGGCTCCGGCTCGCAGTTTCGATGGTCGCGATGGTCAAGACCATCGCGGCCATCAAACTGCACGCTCGTATAGGCTGAGGGTGGTGACCCACAGCTATACGAGCGTCCAGGAGGACGCTCCATAGTTATGGAGGCCGGCCCTCATTCAGAGCGTGCGCTCTGCTCAGAGTGTACGGCTCTGAATGAGGGCCAGAATTGGGACTATTGGGAGGTATGCACTACCACTATCTACCTCACATCACCTTGTAACAACCTTCCATTTAAGATTGAGGAGTCTATTCATCAAGGGAAAAATATCCCCTGTGATAATTAAGGATTGATCTTCCTGTGAGTTCAACCCAGTACTTAATTATCACTTCTGAAAAGCTGCTCCTTTTGCGGAGACAGCTTTTCAGACATTTCTTCTGCTTCACTGTCTCTTTGCAACCTGTCTTGAAGCTGCACATGCGCAGCTTGAATACAGGCTCCAAAGAGACAGTGAAGCAACAGGAGTCCGGCCCCTCCTCCCCCCTGTGTGTTCACCTGCTCCTCTCGCCGCTCCCCGTTGCTGGTCCCCGGCCTACTCTGCCACCTGTCCTTTGACCCCCGCTGCAGCCACCACTCCCACTGACACCATGCAGCCCCTCAGCGACAGTCCCCCTCCACCACTACTTAATAAAACAGAGCAGGGAGAGATCTTGTCAGATCCCTCTGCTGTATCGGATGCTGTACGCCATCTCAGGGTGGTGTACAGCATAACTGTCAAGTTTAGAAAAAAATGCTTTTTCGGAACTTGATGAATTTCATAATTTCCACATTCCCATACTAAAGTATGGGGACTACATAGTACTATAGTATGGGGACTGTATAGTGCTATAGTATGGGGACTGTTGTAATTATAGGGGGACAATTGTAACCTGGAGATATCAGTGATATCTCCTGCATTACAAGAATGATGAATTACGCTGGCACTTAATTTCTACAGAAATAGGTGAAAATCTTAATTTTCACCTACTTTTGTAGAAATTAAGTGATGATGAATAGTTGCCTGAATGGCTGTGATTTGTAATCATACTCACATAGTTACACAGTGGGATGAGTGGGTTCGGTTCTTAGAGAACCGAGCCCACCCGAATTAAGCAGATCCGAGTCGGATCCGAGCAGGCACGGAGTTTTCCGCCTGACTCGAATCTCGAAACCGAGGCAAAACTATAGAGTCGGAAATCTCGCTGTTCGCGAGCTTACGTCTCTATGATCAATGTAGTATATAGGGACCACGCGGCGTACGCCATTTCACTCCGGCTGTGGAGACTGAACAAGGAGGGTGGGTAGTGTAGGCCTGGGAGAGTGGTGCTGTGCTGTCTGCTGTGTCCTGTGTCCTGGCTGGGCTGGTGCACTGCTGATCCATTCTGGGCTGGTGCTCTGCTGTCTGCTGTGTCCTGGGGTGCTGTAGTGCTGATCCATTCTGGGCTGGTGCTCTGCTGTCTGCTGTGTCTATCTGGGCTGTTGCAGAATACATCTGGGCTGGTGCTGCATCCATCTGGGCCCAAGTTCTGGACTCCCCCCCCCCACAAAAAAAAAGATATATATATTGTAAAAAAAAAAGTGTCTTTTAGTGTAATATTTTTCTGTGTGTGTGTGTGTGCGTGTTAGGCTTAACCGCACAAGATCCGGCCAGCAACGCAAGTTGCAACCTAGTGCTGCCTGACTCCAGTCGCGATCAATCAGTGCTCTGGGCCCAAGTTCTGGAGAACAAAAAAAATAAAAATAAATTGTCTTTTTTTTATTTTTAACTTTAACTGTCTCTGTGTGCGCATGTATCCAGCCAGCAACGCAACTTGCAACCTAGTGCTGCCCGACTCCAGTCGTGATCAATCGCTACTCTAGGCCCAAGCTCTGGAGCATAACAAAAATAAAAATAAATTGTCTTTTTTTGAATCTTTTACTGTCTGTATGTGTGTGTGGTGTATCCAGCTGGCAATGCAACTTGCAACCTAGTGCTGCCCGACTCCAGTCGTGATCATTCGCTGCTCTAGGCCCAAGTTCTGAAGCATAAAAAAAATAAATTGTCTTTTTTTTTATCTTTTACTGTCTGTATGTGTGTGTGGTGTATCCAGCTGGCAATGCAACTTGCAAACTAGTGCTGCCCTACTCCAGTCATGAACAATCGCTGCTCTGGGCCCAAGTTCTGGAGCATAAAAAAAATGAAAATAAATTGTCTTTTTTTTTATCTTTTACTGTCTGTGTATGTGTGTGTATCCAGCCAGCAAAGCAACTTGCAACCTAGTGCTGCCCCACTCCAGTCGTGATCAATCGCTGCTCTGGGCCCAAGTTCTGGAGCATACATTTTTTTTAAATCAATTGTCTCTTTTTGATCTTTTACTGCCTGTATGAGTGCGTGTTAGGCTTAACCGCACAAGATCAGCCAGCAATGCAAGTTGCAACCTAGTGCTGCCCGACTCCAGTCGTGATCAATCTATGATCTGGGCCCAAGTTCTGGAGCTGAAAAAAAATAAAAATGTATTGTCTTTTTTTTGTCAAATTTTATTTGTGTGGGTGTCAGCCACACCTGGCTGTCACTGTCATCGGCGTAGCTGTGCAGGGGTGCATGAATATTGCAATGAAAACTTTTTTTTTAAGGGTTACAAAAATTTTTTTTTTTAACCTTAAACATAGCAGAAATGTCATCCTAACAGCTTATAAAGTTATATGCTCTAAAAAACTAAAGCCTATATTTATTTACAAACCTATATAGAGTAGACATCCTAAATTCTAAAACTGTTCTATTCAAAAATGTAAACAAAAAAGCAAAGCTTATAAGTCTAGTGTGTTATAGTGTGTTATTAGAACAAGCGGAAAAGAGCATTAAATGCAACATTTCATTTTAAGGTTTAAGTTTTATGCTGTGTCTGGAGATCATTTAGAAAGCAGAAAAAGAGCTCCACCACAAGTGGCAGATGACTAAACTCACACACAAAGGTTTAATAGAAATAGATACAACACCAGATCAGATGTTTACCCTTGAGGATCTGTTTGATTCATCATGGTGCCACCAAGACCAAGACTGTGCAAATTCTGCCAAAAGAGAGACTCACACCACAGCTAAACATAAGAGTCACCTTCTGGATGTGAATTCTCTCATTTGCATGGGGAAAACCCAACCCTTAGATGAGATGGATCTCAGCCAGTGGACAACATTGAAATCACATTGAAATCACCATTAAAAAGTCACAATAGAAGATTACAGTGTGGAGAATCTTTCTTCACAGTCAGGAGAGGCCTCAGAGAACATGAAAAAAGATGCTCTTGGTGCTGAACTTCAAGAGATTTCTCCATCAAGTTCTGCAGTGTGGAAAGGTTTCATTCACATGTTTTCTATAAAGCAGTTCAACATTACAGCCTTCAAAGTGTCTGGCTATAACATCCACCTTTGCCAGGAATTACCAAAGATTATTACAAGCAAAGGATTCATCTGGCCGGAATCTGTCTGGAAATTCATGGATCGCATTTGGCCTGAATGCTGTGATTCTGTTACTGTGTCCTGTAGCTGACTTTATTCCTACCTGAATCGCAAACTGAAATACGGAATAGTAAGGACAGACAACATGGAGGCCTTTGATGACGCTGCTTTGTTAATTATGCACACCCTTAAAACGCCCGTTTTGACCAATTGGCACGCCTGAGTTCGGATCACTACTCCCCCGTTCACAAGCACCTTCCCCTGTTACCACCCACAAACGCCTCATCCTGTCACTCAAAATAGCAGGCACTCGCTATTTTGCGAGCGCTCGATTTCCGACCGCAATGACTGGTTGGCGCATGTGCATTACGACCCATACGCATGCACAGATGTGCGAACATCGCTCGGAGCGAACAAGCGGCCGCTTTCGAGCAGGCTCTGAATCAGGCCCCCAGTTTGCAGCCTCCTCTTCCTTATGACACTAATCCAGTAGCCATGGTTGATCAATCAGCCATGTGTGGTCCACCCAATTTTTGGCCTTCTACATTAATTTCTAACATCATATTCACATATCTAAGAAGTGGACAGTGGGAACAATGGCAATTTGAAGGCCACTAACTAGCTCTGTTTTTTTTTAATGTCCCTGAACGGGTTGGGAAATTCCTTTAGAACAGAAGGTTTCCAAAGGATTATTTAAGTCAATTGTTTATTTATTTTTGGAAAACACGCTTCCTGGTCCACTTCTGGGATGAAAAAAATCCACTCCCAGCAAGCAGGCATGGCACTCAAGAAAGAATTCCTAAGAAAGACACAACGTAAGACTTAAACATTAAATATGAAATGTTGCATTTAATGCTATGTTCCACTTGTCCACATATCTCATATAGTTAAGTGGACAGTGGGAACAATGGCAGTTTGAAGGCCATTAACTAAATCTGTTTTTTTTAATGTCCCTGTACAGGTTGGACAATGCCTTTACAGAAGGTTTGCAAAGGATTATTTAAATCAATTGTTTCTTGGAAGCACTCTTCATGGTCCCCTTCTGGGATGAAAATCCACTCCTAGCCACAGAAGCAAGCACAGGATTCTCAAGAAATATATACAACATTAGGCCTTAAATCAGGGGTAGCCAACCTTGGTCCTCGAGAGCTCACGTTTTCCAGATGACCGAGCTGGTGCACAGGTGTATTCATTACTCATCAAAACATTTAGAAAGATCCACAGGTGGAGTTAATTATTATAGTTTTGATTCTGTGAGGAGACCTGGAAAACATTCACTGTTGGTAGCTCTCGAGGACCAGGGTTGGCTACCCCTGCCCTTAAATCATAGATCTTACGCTTGTCCACATATCTGTGCTGGTTAAGTGGCACTTTGAGGCCACTAACTAACTATGTTTTTTTTTAATGTCCCTGCACAGGTTGGGAAATGCCTTTATAGAAGGTTTGCAAAGCATTATTTAAGTCAATTGTTTCATTTTTTTTGGAAAGCACTCTTCCTGAGAAAATCAACTCCCAGCAGCAGCCATGCTCAAGAATTCTTCTGTGGCAAGGACTGATGTAAATGTCCTTGCCACATTTTTTTGTAAATGCCTCCTCTCCTCCCCTTCTCCCTCATAAATTTTCTTTGGAATCAAAAAACGAAATTAAATTTACTACCAATCAACCCTTCCTGTCCCTGCCCTACCTTCAACTACATACATACTACAACTCCCTCAGGCCTCTCTTGAATAATAAAAGTGTTTCCTGATGTGCCATGTTTGAAGTTGAACTGCCATGTGTTTTGTGCTGCCCACTGCTGCAGCTTAGCTTAGTCAGCCAGCTATCTCGGTGCAAATTTTGAGCCTAAATTAGATGAACAAATCAATATTGTGAGATGGTCAATATTGACTGGAAACGAGGGGAAATAAATATTATTGAGGTTATTAATACTGTAGGAACAAAAAAAGGCCCATTTTATGTGATTTTAGATGTTCTTTTGATTTTTTAAAGAAAAAATCCAGATCAAAAACCAAAACCAAAACACGAAAACAAAACACAGAGGTGTGGTTTTGGCAAAACCATCTAGATCCAAAACCAAAACCAAAAAAGCGGGGGTTGGCGCACATCTCTAATTACACGAGTTCTCATTAATCAGATCAGCTGAATTATTGATTCAGCACACTGAAGTGCTTCCTCTATTGTGGGGAAGTGGTAGGTTGTGTTCTTTTTGATATGTGTGTGCTTTATTGTTGATTTTTGCAGAATTAATAGCCACAATAGTGGAACTGCAGATACACAAAACCTATGTCTTGGTGAGTGATAAAGTGGAGAGTGATAAAGTACCAACCAGTCAGCTCCTGTCATTTTTCAAAGGAGCTGATTGGTTGGTACTTTATTACTGTCCACTTTATCACTCTCCAAGACTTAGTGCATCTCCCAGGTGCTTAACCAGGTGCCAGGTGTACTCACAGTTACAACTTGTTGATCTAGATGGAGCGGAGCTTGAGCAGAACATACAGAGCACATGCCGGTGATGTATGGAGGTAGCGGAACAGGTATACGCAGGATGAACTAGAAATATGTGGAATTTTTCAGAATATTTTGACAGGGTCTCAGGAACCATGTGGAACACGTCCATGTCCCTCTTTGGCACTCATACACTGTGACAAGATAGCTTGTGCATGCACAGAAGACCAAACGGCAGCCATTTTGATACAGGAGAATGCTTCAGTTATGGAGCATTCATGGAAGCAGCGCAGTAGCACACTCCATATTTCAACAGTTCTAAGCAGGTAAATAATTTGAAAGTGATGGCTATTATTCAGACTTTAGCCCATACAGAGAGGCATGGCCGGTGCTAGGTTACTCGGCACGCAGAGCTGTCCCGTGCTCCCCCTCCTCCACTTCCCTCACTGCGCCCTCCCCCTGAGCTTAATATAATAGGATCTTCTATAGTCTGGCCCCGGCGCCCCTGTGCGGCCGCACGCATGGAGCGTGCCTGGAGCTGGCCTCGCAGGGAGGTGCAAGAAAATCTGCAATATAGCTCTACTATAATTCTTTGCAATGTGTCCATTTCAGCGCTTCTCTAAGAATGAATTTGCCCCCTAAGTCCTTAGAGGTAACAATGGAAATCCTACCCTGATTCATTCTTTACGTTTCAACTTTCAAAATGTAACTGTGACATATCTCCCATACATTAACCTTAGTTGACTGTCTCCCCTGCCTTACCCTTGAAATAACTATGTCAGGCTTCTGTGCCAAATATCATACAGTGTATATAAAGTTAATTCACCAACATTCCACCTGCAGTTCTTATTTATATTGTTTCAGAAGCTTGTCAATAATTCTGACTTTACACCTTTATTCTTATTGGCACAATCTTTATGTATTGACTTGCTAACACATCGTAACACTAATCTGTGGTCCGTGACTTTGCTTCTAAGTGTGCTGTTGCTAAGAAATCTTGATTTAATTCTTACTGGAATATAATATCCATTTCCTGCATGCTTTATCAGAATACTTTTGGTTTACTGTTTGTCTGTGTAATAGTATTATGATATTAAAAGGATTGCTTTCTTTCATCTGTACAAGAAGACATGAGCAGGGGCTAATGACTGTGCAGTGGAGTGATGCATCATAGGTAGTGATAATAACCGACTTTCCAGAAATCAGAGCTTTTCGGTAATATTACAGAAATGTACAGAGATTTGCCAGAGTACATCAAAATGCATTATGCCATGGTAATGAAAACAAATACAACGAGGTTATTGAAGGTAAAGGTTATTGGAAGTAATAAATTCTCCAGAGAACATGAGAAAATGATGCCTTACTAGTCCTATTATCTCTAATTCACTGGTATTTATCAATGGGATAGATCTTATTCTCATGAAAATGTTACCAGTCAACCAAGGACGCGAAATATAGACGTGTCCCAAACTGCTGTTTTATTACTTACTTATCCAATCACTCTTGAGAGTCTCTCTGGCCTGCAAAGTTGTAGGGCGGGATGCAGCAAGGGGAGAAATGCAGTCACACCCCGAAAATGCGTGTTTGATTGCATTTCTCATATGCACCAAGCCTCGATGCAGTGGGTAACGCCATCTTCTGACAGCGTTACCCTATAGAAGCCTATGGGTTTCTCTCTGCAGAGTGCAGTGATAGGGATCCAATCGGTTCCCTACAAACTCATTTGCAATGGACCTCTCTTACAGAGAGAGCGGTCCTTTGCCCTTCCCTTCATGCATGCCAGCATAATCAACGCCGGCATGCATGCGAACAGTGGCAGGATGCATCGCATAACGAATGCGATGCATCATGAATCCTTGCATCATGCGTTATGGGCAGATTTTTTCTTTGTCAGTGAAGTCTATAATTTATTTTGGTGTCTGAGAGATTTGCACAGAAAAATGTCTATATTATCATGAAAATTGATGCTGACATTTGAACTATCATCTTGAGTAAGACTCAAGGTTCATTGATTAAAAGACATATGTACTAAGCCTTGAAAAGTGATACGGTGGAGAGAGATAAAGTACCAACCAATCAGCGCCTCTCGGTTTACAGGCTGTGTTTGAGAATTGATAGTTAGGAGCTGATTAGTTGGTACTTTATCTCTCTACACTTTATGCTGTACATTTCTTCTCAGGGCTTGCTGGCACAAAGTGGCTGCAGTTGCGTAAGCCAAATTTACTGCCTTATGCTTATGCTAGAATGCATAGGGCTAATGCGGTGGTCCGTGCATCTGCAAGCAGGAAGCTGTGCTGCACATTGCTTTTATGTCAGCTGCCCCAACCATCATTAGCATGTGCACTTGCACCAGCCCCATACTAGGTGCAAGAGGTCCAGGCTGCGCTTCCCCTTATGCACTACTCAGAGTAGTGTAAAGCTACACATACATGCCCACAACTAGCACATCAGTCAGGGAGATTTTGTGCTATCATATCGCAGCTCCCCCAGCTGCCACTCTGAAACGCCCAATTTTTCAGAAAGACAGATCCAGCCAATGGACATACACAAAGATGCGTGAATTGCGTGAATGTGCTGATAGCCAAAACTCGCCATTTGCACCCGTGCACAGATATTCATCTGATTCAGAATCTGGCCCAAAAGTTTTATCCATCAGAGACATTTCTACGGATCTTAGTCCTGATTCTGAGACGCATGCACAGCGTCTGTAAGTGCGGAGAGTGGCAGCAGATAGATTTGCTACCTTATGCTAATGCAAGTATCCATACGGATATGAAATTATTCATAGGGATATGCAAGTATCCATATGGAAATGCAAGTATCCATACGGAAATGCGATTATTCATAGGGAAATGCAAGTATTCATATGGAAATGCAAGTATCCATACGGAAATGCGATTATTCATACGGAAATGCAATTATTCTTACGGAAATGTGATTATTCATACGGAAATGCAATTATTCTTACGGAAATGTGATTATTCATACGGAAATGCGATTGTCCATACGGAAATGTGATTATTCATACGGAAATGCGATTATCCTTACGGAAATGTGATTATTCATATGGATATGCAATTATTAATACGGAAATGCAAGTATCCATACGGAAATGTGATTATCCAGTCGAAAATGCGATTGTCCATATGGAAATGTCATTATTCATAGGGAAATGCAATTATCCATACGGAAATGTGATTATTCATAGGGAAATGCAAGTATCCATATGGAAATGCAAGTATCCATACGGAAATGCGATTATTCATAGGGAAATGCAAGTATTCATATGGAAATGCAAGTATCCATATGGAAATGCGATTATTCATACGGAAATGCAATTATTCTTACGGAAATGTGATTATTCATACGGAAATGCGATTGTCCATACGGAAATGCGATTATTCATACGGAAATGCGATTATCCTTACAGAAATGTGATTATTCATATGGATATGCAATTATTTATACGGAAATGCAAGTATCCATACGGAAATATGATTATCCATACGGAAATGCGATTGTCCATATGGAAATGTCATTATTCATAGGGAAATGCAATTATCCATACGGAAATGTGATTATCCATGCGGAAATGCGATTATTCATACGGCAATGCGATTGTCCATACGGAGATGCGATTATTCATACGGAAATGCGATTATTCTTACGGAAATGCAATTATCCATATGGAAATGCGATAAACCATATGGAAATGCGATTGTCCATATGGAAATGTGAGTATCCATACGGAAATGTGATTATCCATACGGAAATACGATTGTCCATATGGAAATGTGATTATTCATACGGAAATGCAATTATCCATACGGAAATGTGATTATCCATGCGGAAATGTAATTATTCATACGGCAATGTGATTGTCCATACGGAGATGCGATTATTCAAACGGAAATGCGATTATTCATACGGAAATGCAATTATCCTTACGGAAATGCAATAAACCATATGGAAATGCGATTGTTCATATGGAAATGCGAGTATCCATACGGAAATGTTAATATCCATACAGAAATGCGATTATCCAGGCAGAAATGCAAGTACCCAAACGGAAAAGCAATTATCCATACGGAAATGCGATTATTCATACGGAAATGCGATTATCCTTACAGAAATGTGATTATTCATATGGATATGCAATTATTTTTACGGAAATGCAAGTATCCATACGGAAATGTGATTATCCATACGGAAATGCGATTGTCCATATGGAAATGTCATTATTCGTAGGGAAAAGCAATTATCCATACGGAAATGTGATTATCCATGCGGAAATGCGATTATTCATACGGCAATGCGATTGTCCATACGGAGATGCGATTATTCATACGGAAATGCGATTATTCATACGGAAATGCAATTATCCATACGGAAATGCGATAAACCATATGGAAATGCGATTGTCCATATGGAGATGTGAGTATCCATACGGAAATGTGATTATCCATACGGAAATACGATTGCCCATATGGAAATGTGATTATTCATCCGGAAATGCAATTATCCATACGGAAATGTGATTATCCATGCGGAAATGCGATTATTCATACGGCAATGTGATTGTCCATACGGAGATGCGGTTATTCATACGGAAATGCGATTATTCATACGGAAATGCAATTATCCATACGGAAATGCAATAAACCATATGGAAATGAGATTGTTCATATGGAAATGCGAGTATCCATACGGAAATGTTAATATCCATACAGAAATGCGATTATCCAGACAGAAATGCAAGTACCCAAACGGAAATGCAAATATTCATACGGAAATGTGATTATACAGACAGAAATTAAACTATCCATACGGAAATGTGATTATCCAGACGGAAATGCAATTATCCATACAGAAATGTGATCATCCATATGGAAATGCAATAATCCATATGGAAATGCGAGTATTCATAAGGAAATGCGATTATCCATACGGAAATGAGAGTATCCATGCGGAAATGCGAGTATCCATATGGAAATGTGAGTATCCATACGGAAATGTGATTATCTCCATGTGGAAATGCGAGCATCCATACGGAAATGCGAGTATTCATACGGAAATGCGATTATTCATATGGAAATGTGATTATCCATACAGAAATACGATTATTCATATGGAAATGCGAGTATCCACAAGGAAATGCGATTATTCATATGGAAATGTGATTATCCATAAGGAAATGCAATTATCCATACAGAAATGTGATTATCACCACGTGGAAATGCAAGTATCCATACTGAAATGTGAGTATCCATACGTAAATGTGGTTATCTCCATGTGGAAATGCGAGCATCCATACGGAAATGCAAGTATTCAAACGGAAATGCGATTATTCATAAGGAAATGCAATTATCCATACAGAAATGTGATTATCGCTACATAGAAATGCGAGTATCCATACGGAAATGCGAGTATCCATATGGAAATGCAAGTATCCATACGGAAATGTGAGTATCCATACGTAAATGTGGTTATCTCCATGTGGAAATGCGAGCATCCATACGGAAATGCGAGTATTCATACGGAAATGCAAATATTCATATGGAAATGTGATTATCCATACGGAAATACGATTATTCATATGGATATGCAAGTATCCATACAGAAATGCAATTATTCATATGGAAATGTGATTATCCATAAGGAAATGCAATTATCCATATAGAAATGTGATTGTCGCCATGTGGAAATGCAAGTATCCATATGGAAATGCGAGTATCCATACGGAAATGCGTGTATTCATACGGAAATGCAATTATTACAGACAGAAATGCAAGTATCCATACGGAAATTTGATTATTCTAGGTGGAAATGCGATTATCCATATGGAAATGCGATTATTCATATGGAAATGCGAGTATCCTTACGGAAATGTGATTATCTCCATGTGGAAATGCGAATATTCATACGGCAATGCGACTGTCCATACGGAGAAGCGATTATTGATACGGAAATGCGATTATCCTTACGGAAATGCGACTATTCATACGGAAATGCAATTATCCATACGGAAATGCGATAATCCATATGGAAATGCGATTTTCTATATGGAAATGCGAGTAACCATACGGAAATGTTAATATCCATACAGAAATGTGATTATCCAGACAGAAATGCAAGTACCCATACGGAAATGCAAATATTCATACGGAAATGTGATTATCCAGACGGAAATGCAATTATCCATACAGAAATGTGATCATCCATATGGAAATGCAATAATCCATATGGAAATGCGAGTATTCATAAGGAAATGCGATTATCCAAACGGAAATTAGATTATCCAGACATATATATAAGTATCCATACGAAAATGCGATTATCCATACGAAAATGTGAGTATCCATACGGAAATGCGAGTATCCATACAGAAATGTGAGTATCCATATGGAAATGTGATTATCTCCATACGGAAATGCGAGTATTCATACGGAAATGCGATTATTCATACGGAAATGTGATTATCCATACGGAAATATGATTATTCATATGGAAATGCGAGTATCCATATGGAAATGCGATTATTCATATGGAAATGTGATTATCCATAATGAAATGCAATTATTCATACAGAAATGTGATTATCGCTATGTGGAAATGGGAGTATCCATACGGAAATGCGAGTATCCATACGGAAATGTGATTATCTCCATGTGGAAATGCGAGCATCCATACGGAAATGTGATTATCCATACGGAAATACGATTATTCATATGGAAATGCAAGTATCCATACGGAAATGCGATTATTCATATGGAAATGTGATTATCAATAAGGAAATGCAATTATCCATACAGAAATGTGATTATCGAAATGTGGAAATGCAAGTATCCATACGGAAATGCGATTATTCATATGGAAATGCGATTATCCATACGGATATGCAATTATCTATACGGAAATGTGCTTATCTCCATGTGGAAATGCGAGTATCCATACAGAAATGCGAGTATCCATACAGAAATGCGAGAATTCATATGGAAATGCAATTATTACAGACAGAAATGCAAGTGTCCATACGGAAATTTGATTATTCCAGGTGGAAATGCGAATATCCATACGGAAATATGATTATCTCCATGTGAAAATGCGAGAATCCATACGTAAATGCAGTTATTTATATGGAAATGTGATTATCCATTCGGAAATGCAATTATCCATACGGAAATGTGATTATCCATACGGAAACGTAATTATCTATACAGAAAAGTAAGTATCCATACGAAAATGCGAGTATCCATGCGGAAATGTGATTATCCATACGGAAATACGAGTATCTATACAGAAATGTGATTATCCATACGGAAATATGATTATCCATACGGAAATACGAGTATCCATATACGAAAATACGAGTATACATACGGAAATAAGAGTATCCATAGGGATTCATGTGGGAAGCTGCATCGCCCACTATTTTTTTGTCCACAGCCACAACTGTCATCATTAGTGTTGGCACTTGCACCTGCACCATGCTACGTACAAGAGATCCATCAGAGGCAGGCTTCCCGTAGCTGTACGTGCACCTTAGAATGGCACCGAACTCTAACTACATGACACGCCCACGAGAAGGACTTCTTGTGTGCGTGCGACTACAATTTTGCAGCCCAGAAACACCCATTTCATGCAATCCTGCCAACATCCATCTGACTGAGACAGGAAAAAATGTGTAAATTAGCTCCTACGCAATTGCACTTTGCTAAAATTTGCTATTTGCATCCATGTACAGAGTCTGCGTCTGTCACCTACTGTATGTCCATTTATTAATACTCCATGAGAACTGTAAGAAACCCAGTTATTTTTTATAACAAACTAGTTGACCATATTATTGAAGCAAGAGCTGCATGTTGACTTCTTCACAGCCCCCTCCTCCACTTGAGGCACCTACTGTAGCTCTAAACATCCATGGTGTTGGTTAATATTATATTGTCAATTTTAAATTCATAAAGAAAAGAAATCAGGGTGGTCTTCAAACAGTTTACTGCAAGCAACGCTGCCTTTAAATATATATATATATTTTACAATTTTATGACAATTCTGGTTTTACTATTTTATTGGTATCAGAACTGGAAAATATGAACAAAGCTGTACTTTATTATAATGTACCTTAGCTAGGACTGATGGGGAGCATTGAAGTCTATGAATTTGTACTTTTGCTTTGATGTGGAATTTTGTTCTGTTTGCCAGCATTTTTCTATCTTACCACTGTTTTCCAGCCGCAGAACTACATACTGACTGATTTTTCAGCATCACTTCCACTCACCATGAAGTTAATGTGCACCTTGAAATATAATAGGAAGACAAAAAGGCACTTTTGCACACTTGCACACATACTTTTTTGGCAATATTTTTGGTTGGGTTGCGCACATTGGCAATATTTATGGTAGCTCAACATCGTTCACTGTACTATGCAGGGTACACGGTAAAATCAACAATGTTCTGATTGCTTTGTACTAGCGTTGCTCTAAATACATATTCCATAACTTGTTACAGAAAATATTTAGTAAGTCACATTCTTTTTTTAACTACTTTTCCCAAACTTTTCCCTGTACAATTGTGTATATATATATATATATATATATATATATATACAAAAAGCACTAATCCACGGCACTCACCATTCCTAGATTTGGGGTGCAACATGGTATGTGACCACATTGTGTGATGGCTATGTCCATGTTATAATTCTGAGCAGTAGAGTAGGGACTTGCAGTGAAGTGGGGTCCTGTGACGGGGGCTGCAAGCTTACATGCATTGATCAATTCATGAACCAAAACCCCACAAAAATATTGCCAAAAAGTATGTGTGTATATATATATAAATCCACTTTATATCAATTTATACATTTTATATATAATTTTATGTAAAAAGCGAGTTAATAAAATATAAAAAAAACATAAAAACAGAAAACATGCAGAGTATAACCCGCTGTCATCCCTGCAGATAAGTAGGCATTAAGAGAACTATTTTTCACTCTCCGTGAAAGTCGTGCGTGCAAGTTAATTTTCCTGATCCGAAGCTCAGCCTCAAAATTAGCTACATGTTTTTCTCGCATTCTTCCTGCTCTGCGCCATCGTCTATCTTTCAGATCAATTGCTGCCTTCATCCTCCTGGTCCCCTTTGGTAATGATAGCAATCTATATCCGTACAGAAAATAATTTACAAAGACTTCGGCCCAATTGATAAATCCACATGTGGAAACTTTTGCTCCAGAAATATTATTGTTTATCTGTGGTGCCGTCAATATAAACTCGGTTATATGTTAAGCCCTTTGGGAATCTCTGCACTCAGAGAAAAACATTTTGCACTTACATTTTCCAAAAGTGTATTTACTTTATTTCCACCTTTTTCATCTGTCTCTTCTTTACAATCCCCTCTCTTCTACAGTCCTTTGTTTATTTAATAGATGAAGACCACATCAATTTTAAGACCCACAGAATTGAACTTGTGATATCATTTTGCACTACATAAAGTTTTAAAAAAAGATTCAAAACACTCAGGTCTTTGGTGCTATATATAAAGAGGTGTAATGTTAATTTTTAGCATACATAAATTTAAACAAAAATAAATAAAACTATACTTATTTCACCAACATTTTATTATTTTGCATTAAATGGCAATAAAAATAAAATTACTGTCATCTTTAAATTTATATTCTACATCAAATATCAGATTAGGACATGAGAAAATAATGTATGATGAGTGTGCGGGGTGCATTCGGAGTGATACACCTTCTCTGCCCATGGAGGCTGTATAACCGCCATACATATAAATTAGGGGTGTTCACCGGCCACTTTTCGTGTTTTGTGTTTTGGTTTTGGATCTGGATCTTTCTTCGTGTTTTGGATCTGGATTGGTTTTGCCAAAACCACCCTTCGGTGTTTTGGGTTCTGGGTTTTGTGTTTTGGATCTGTATTTTTTTTTAAAAAAGCATAAAAACAGCTAAAATCACAGAATGTGTTGATTTTTCTGCTCCTATGCTATTATTAACCTCAATAACCTTAATTTCCACTCATTTCCAGTCTATTATGAACACCTCACACCTCACAATAGTGTTTTTATGTCCAAAAGGTTGCACCGAGGTAGATGGATGACTATGCTAAGCGACACGAGTGGGCGGCACAAACACGTGGCCCATCTAGGAGGGACACTGCAGTGGCAGACAAGATGGCAGTTTGAAAAACTAGGCCGCAAACAGTACTTAATGCAAAGAAAAAAAAGAGGTGCAAGATGGAATTGTCCTTGGGCCCTCCCACCCATCCTTATGTTGTATAAACAGGACATGCACACTTTAACAAACCAATCATTTCAGCGCCAGGGTCTGCCACACGACTGTGGCTGAAATGATTGGCTCGTTTGGGCCCCCCCAAAACAAGCTGGCAAATAATCTGTCCCTGCACAAACTGGCTCTATGGAGGCAAGATGTCGTCCTCATCCTCCTCATTCACCGATTCCTCACCCTCTTCAGTGTTGTGTACATCCTCATCCTCACATAGTAATAATTTGTCCCCGCTGGAATCCACCACCACAGGTCCCACTGTACGTTCTGGAGGCTGGTCTCCCTGGAAGAGTTGATAATTCATTTTTATGAACATCATCTTCTTCACATTTTGTGGAAGCAACCTCCTACGCCTTTCGCTGACAAGGTTCCCGGCTGCACTAAACACTCTTTCGGAGTACACACTGGAGGGGGGCAACTCAGGTAAAATAGAGCCAGTTTGTACACGGGCCTCCAAATTTCCTCTTTTTCCTGCCAGTACAGGTACGGACTGTCTGACATGCCTACTTGGATGCTGTCACCGATGTAATCCTTTAACAGATAGACGCACACTTGTCGCTGCTGCTTTGAGGATGCAGGTGCGGCTACAGCCCACACAATTCACAAACACAGAAAAAAAAAGAATTTTTTTATTGTTTGTGGAGCGCACTTTGAGGGTTACACCACCCTTTAACAGACGCATGCTTGTCGCTGCTGCTTTGAGGATGCAGGTGCGGCTACAGCCCACACATTTCACAAAGACAGAAAAAAAAGAAGAATTTTTTATTTTGTTTGGAGTGCACCTTGGGGGTTACAGCACCCTTTAACGGACAAGCCAGCCGGCCCTTTACTTATGACACAGGTGCATGCAGTCTCTGAATGGCAAAAGTGGCCAGAAATTTTTCGGGCCACCCAAAGCGTCTCCTGCACACCCCTGTCGCTTTTCAGAAAATTCTGCACCACCAAGCTGGCGTTTCTGAGATGCTGCTACTGGTGACGCTGCTGTTGTTGCTGCGTAAGGTGATACATTTACCCAGTTGACTGTTACAGTCATATAGACCTTAGTATGCCCTGTTCCACTTGTCCACATGTCCGTGGTTAAGTGGACATTGGGTACAACCGCATTTTTCAGGACACTGAGGACACTTTTTCTGACGTTTCTGTACAGTCTCGTTATTGCCTGCCTAGTGAAGTGGAATCTAGACGGGATTTGGAACCGGGGACACACTACCTCCATCAATTGTCTAAATCCCACTGCACTAATGGCGGATACCGGACGCACGTCTAACACCAACATAGCAGTCAAGGCCTCAGATATACGTTTTGCTTCAGGATGACTGCTGTCGTTCTTCACCCTCCTCGCTAAGGACTGTTGGAGGGTCAATTGTTTAGTAAAAGTAGCGGTGATCCTACTTCCTCTCTGAGATGATGAACAACTCCCAGCAGCAGCAACAGCACTAGGAGGAAGTGGTTCTTGATCTTTCCTTATTTTATTTTTATCGGAGAAAGTTTGGTCCTCCATTTATGTTATATTGATATATATACGTGCGGCTAAGGCACACACAAACACAGAAAATATTTTTTTACTTTTGTTGGAGACTAGTGCACTTTGTGGGTTACACCACCCTTTAAGAAATGAGTCAGCCGGCCCTTCACTTATAGGACACAGGCGCACGCTTGGCGCTGCTCCTTTGTTGATGCACGTGCAGCCACAGTGCACACAATTCACAAACACAGAAAATATTTTTTTATTTGGTTTGGAGTGCACTTAGGGGGTTACAGCACCCTTTAACGGTCAAGCCAGCTGGCCCTTTACTTATGACACAGGCGCATGCTTGGTGCTACTTTGTTGATGCACGTGTGGCTACTGCGCACACAATTCACAAACACAAAAATATATTTTTTTTTATTTTTTTTGGAGTGCACTTTGGGGGTTACAGCACCCTTTAACGGACAAGCCAGCCGGCCCTTTACTTATGGGACACAGGCGCACGCTTGGCACTGTTCCTTTGTTGATGCACGTGCAGCCACAGTGCACACAATTCACAAACACAGAAAATATTTTTTTATTTGGTTTGGAGTGCACTTTGGGGGTTACAGCACGCTTTAATGGTCAAGCCAGCCGGCCCTTTACTTATGGGACACAGGCGCACGCTTGGCGCTGCTCCTTTGTTGATGCACGTGCAGGCACAGTGCACACAATTCACAAACACAGAAAATATTTTTTTGTTTGCTTTGGAGTGCACTTTGGGGGTTACAGCCCCCTTTAATGGTCAAGCCAGCCGGCCCTTTACATAAAACACAGGCGCACGCTTGGTGCTACTTTGTTGATGCACGTGCGGCTACTGCGCACACAATTCACAAACACAAAAATATACATTTTTTTTTTTTTGGAGTGCAATTTGGGGGTTACAGCACACTTTAATGGACAAGCCAGCCGGCCCTTTACTTATGGGACACAGGCGCACGCTTGGCGCTGCTCCTTTGTTGATGCACGTGCAGCCACAGTGCACACAATTCACAAACACAGAAATTATTTTTTTATTTGCTTTGGAGTGCACTTTGGGGGTTACAGCACCCTTTAACGGTCAAGCCAGCCGGCCCTTTACTTATGACACAGGTGCACGCTTGGCGCTACTTTGTTGATGCACATGCGGCTACTGCGCACACAATTCACAAACACAGAAAAAATATTTATTTTTTTTGCACTTGGGGGGGCACCCCTGATGGACAGAGCACCCCCTGGACAAAACTACAGCACCCCTTTAGGACTGGGACACTGCACAGTACTTTGGAGTGGACACAGCCCCTTTGGACAACTGACTGCACAACACAGTCCAGCCAGCCCCTATGGACTTTGGAGGAGTGGACACAGGCCCTATGGACAATAGCAGCACAACACAGCCAGCCCCTATGAACTTTGGAGGAGGAGTGGACACAGCCCATATGGACAACAGCAGCACAGCGCAGCACAGCACAACACTACACTGCACTACACTACACTACACAGCCCAGCCAGCTCTCACCCACCCTCCCTCTTCACTGTCCACAGCCGAGTGAGAAAATGGCGCCGACGTGGGTACCTTATATAGGATCCAAAACCCGCGAGACCCGGAAGGCGGGATGATGACGTTTTGCCTTGATTTCAGATCCAAGTCAGGCGGGAAAAGTCGAGCCTGACTCGGATTGGGAGTGGCTCGGGGGGGTTCGGATTTCAGAAATCCGAACCTGCTCACCCCTAATATAGATACGGGTATAGACGTATGCAACAACAGTTCTTGTTGAATAACTTGGGCGCCGGACTTTCTCTTCACTAAAAATGTATCTTTCTCCTCCTGCAAATGAATTTAAAGAACACAAATATGGTTACAGCAGATCCTTTCCTACCTCCTTCTCAAATACTTGGCATATCAGATGGTATATAACAATCTTATGATATGGTTACATTACATCACACTCTTCTTCACCAGCACAATCTTTAGGCACAGTTACAGTATTTATCATTTATTTATTTATTTATTACCAGTTATTTATATAGTGCACACATATTCCGCAGCGCTTTACAGAGAATATTTGGCCATTCACATCAGTTCCTGCCCCAGTGGAGCTTACAATCTATGGCCCTCATTCAGAGCCGTACGCTCTGAGCAGAGCGCACGCTCTGAATGAGGGCCGTCCTCCATAATTATGGAGCGTCCTCCGGGACGCTCGTATAGCTGTGGGTCACCACCCACAGCCTATACGAGCGTGCAGGTTGATGGCCGCGATGGTCTTGACCATCGCGACCATCGCCACTGCGAGCCGGAGCCTGCGGTTGAGTTTCTCAACCGCAAGGCCCGGAGTGATTTTGGCTCTATCAGAGCCAAAATCACTCCCACTGACATCACTATTGATGTCAGTGGGCCGGCTTCTGACGGTAGGCGTTCCCTTGGGAACGCCCCCGTCTGGGAGGCACGCCCCCGGCACGCCCACCAAAGGGGGCATGCTGTCAATCAACATCGACAGCACGCCCCCTTTGATCAGACACAACGTCGCGTCTGGCGCATGCGCACGACGGAGCTCCAGCCGTCGTTCAGTGCACACCATCGACCCACTTGCGAGCGGACAGCCGCTTGCGAGTGGGTCTGAATCAGGCCCTATATTCCCTATCACATGCTCACGCACATACACACCGTCGTGTGCATGCGCACTGGCCCAACATCGACCCACTTGCAAATGCTCAGCTCTCTCGAGCAGGTCTGAATCAGGTCCTCTCTCCGAGTAGACACTGGAGGGTAGGCAGCTTCAGTAATGCAAAGCCAGTTTGTACAAGGGCCTCCAAATTGCCTTTTTTTCCTTCCAGTACTCGAAGGGACTCTGTGACATGTCTATTTGTACAGTGTCATGAAAATAATCCTCCACCATTCTTTGGATGGTGAGCGTATCATATGGAGTTACAGTAGAGATGTCACTAATGTTGGGCAATTCATTTAGACCTGACTAGATGTCAAAATGTTGGGTTTACATTCAGATGTAAAAATGTTGGGTTTGCATCACCACTGGGTCTTTTGGGAATGCTGATTTTTCTTCAGGCTGCTGCTGAAGAAACTGATGAGGAGACGTCGTAGTGACGTGTGTCACTTGAGTTGCAAACTTGCTCACCTGGAGTTCTCTGCATCTTTTAAGATCTGGGTCAGTTGGAAAGAAAGACACAGCATACGACTTAAAACTTGGATTAAGGACGGTTGCTAAAATGTAGTGATCAGATTTCAAGATATTGGGCACCTGTGGATCCTGGCGAAGCAAATAAAGGACTTGATCTATAAGTCCAGCATACTTTGCAGATTCGCTTTGTTTAATCTCCTCCTTCAATTTCGCCAGCTGATTTTCCAAAAGGCTAATTAGGGGAATCACCTTACTCAAGCTAGCAGTGTTAGCACTCATTCCACATGGTTTGAGCACCTTGCACAAGACAGAAAGTACTCTCCACTGTGCTTGGCAAAGGTACATTCCCCCTCCTCTCCCAATGTCATGTCTTGTTGTGTAGCTATGGATGGCTTTTTGCTGTTCCTCCATTCAATGAAGCATATAAAGGGTGGAGTTCCATCTTCTTACCACCTCTTGCTTCAGTTGATGGCAGGGCCAATTAAACTGTTCTTGCAGGTGCTGCAATCTCCTGCTTGCTGATGCTGAATGCCGAAGATGTCCCGAATTTTTTTGGGACCCAGACAGCATATCCTTCACGCCCCTGTCATTTTTTTAAAAACCCTGCACCACTAAGTTGATCATGTGAGCAAAACAGGGAATGTGTTGAAATTCACCCAGCTGTAATACTTTCACAATATTTGTAGCGTTGTCAGAAATCACAGATCCTGAGGAGAGTCCAAGTGGGGTAAGCCATGTTTCTATGATATCTCTTAATTTTTCTAAGAGGTTGTCAGCGATATGCTACTTATTGAATCCGGTGATACACAGAGTCGCCTGCCTCTGAATGAGCTGGTGTTGTTTGTTAGATACTGCTTCTGCTGAAGGCAATCCACTCACCCAGTGGGCTGTCACAGTCATGTAATCTTTACTTTTCCCACTAACGCTTGTTCACATATCTGTGGTTAATTGGACAGTGGGTACTATGGCATTTTGTAGGCCAATAATTAGGGGTTTTATTTACGACCTGGTACAGCTGAGGAATGGCTTTCAGGTAAGATGAAACCGAGATGGAATTTGGTACTGGTGACATGGGACCTCAATTAACTGTGTAAAAACCCACTGCATTAATTGCAGATATTGGACGCAGATCTAATAGTAGCATAGCCATCATGGCATCAGTGATCCGCTGTGCGACTGGGTGAGAGCTGTCATGCTTGCTTCCCCTTGCAAAGTATTGTTTAACAATCAATTGTTTTATTAAATTACTACTAGTAGTCTTCTTGGTCCTTTTCTGGGATGAAGATCCACCCCCAACAGTGGCAGCAGCAGCAGACCAAGCTCTCAAAGATTCTTCTGAGCAGTCCTGGAAAGGGGATGAGTCAACTAGCAAATTGGATGCCGGACTACCTCTGATCATTACTGAGGATATTGAGGATGAAGGTTTTGGCGGTGGAGATTGCAGATGTTGGGATCTATTAGAGAGAAGGGAGCTAACTGATGCTGGACTGCTTGTTGTTATTTTTTAGCACCAGTTTCTGATGTTATAAAATAATTGTCATGAGCTCGCTATAGATGACATAAAAGCGTGGAGGTTCCTAGATCCTTAACATCCCTACCTCTACTTACTGTGGTTCCACAACTGCTGTTAGGATTTGGGTAAAAATAATTCCACACATAGGTGGATTTGTTGGTCCTATGCCCAGGCATGACAATGGCCTTCTTCTTATCATGGCCAACAGCTACTTCCACTGGTGCCTGACTTACACAAACAACATCCTCAATATCCTCATTAGTGCCAGTGTCAGCTACAGAAATATCCCCCTCATCCTCTTCCAATTCCACATTGGCATCCTCAATATCTATGTCATCAGCAATACTTATGCTGCTTATCCCCACAAATACAGAAGGAGCAGAAACTGTGTCAGACTCACACATAGCAGTCATGGACACACTTAGACTTTCCTCAGGGATTTCTGACATTTATGTTTCTGAACGCACAGTTTGATCTACTGCCTTAGTGGTTTTCATTTTTTTTTTACACTTCTTCTATAGTCTAAGTGAAAAGGTCTTTCATTGTCATGAGAGGCAGAAGATGCCTCACTGACAGTTGCAGAACCACCACTCAGAAATAAAGGCCAAGGCCTGAGCCTTTCCTTGCCACTGCATGTGGTGAGTTGTATGTTTCCAATTTTCTGTTTTTCTGCACTAACCTTTAGAGGTATTTTTGTCTTTACCCCTGTAAAATCTCGATTTTTTTCTTTCAGATATTTTCCCAATTTTGTAAAGCCTCTATGCCCTTGAACATCTGCTTTAGATGATAGTGAAGGAATAGTATCGTCATCATGACTGGTTCCAGCAGCTGCAGTGCTAGCATTTGCTTGCTGCTTCTACTCGGCTGGTTGTCGTGATCCATATTGATAAAAATACTCAAGTTGTGCAAAAATGACTAAATTACTAATATTATGTATTTACTATCACCACTCACTGCGGAGTCACAGTACTTGTGTATAAGGCCCAAGGAGTCAAAGTGCTTGTATACACAGAGGGCTAAGGCCCAAGGAGTCAGAGTGCTTGTATACACAGAGGTCTAAGGCCCAAGGAGTCACGATGCTTGTATACACAGAGGGTTATGGCCCAAGGAGTCACAGTGCTTGTATACACAGAGGGCTATGGCCCAAGGAGTAACGGTGCTTGTATACACAGAGGGCTAAGGCCCAAGTAGTTACAGTGCTTGTAAACACAGAGGGCTAAGGCCCAAGGAGTCTAGGTGCTTGTATACACGAGGGCTAGAGCCCAAGGAGTTTATTGCTTGTATACACAGAGGGCTAAGGCCCAAGGAGTTATGGTAGATACATAAGATATATATCAATATATGATATAATAAATATATAGTATATAAGATTCCACAGTTCAATACTTTGATCAGTGATAGATTGATCATCCTGAATCGCCTGTGCACCACTTACTCCTCGATGTACATACAGTATATCACCTTGGTAAGTGACATATGCGCTGTAAACAGAAAATACAGGTCCAGGAAGTCCGTGCTCCTTGGGACACAAGATTGTGATGATTTATAGTAATACGATTAAACAGGCAGCTAAGCAGTTTAGAGGTAACTCTCACAAGAATGAAACTTGCTGCTTCTGCACAGGGGCAAGATGCACGACGCATCCGATTCAAATGTGATACATCCCTCCACTCATCACAAGCATAATGGCATTTACTAATGTTGTATGCTTGAAGAAAATCACAAAGGGCAACTCTTCCGGTAAGAGCTGTCTTTTGCGATAGAAAGACTTCCGGGTTTAGTTCCCTGGAGTTCTTCTGCGCATGCATCGAGTGACACACGTGCCACGGGGAGTGCTGGGAGAGATCCTGTTGGATCCCTTTCAGGGGAATTGCGTATGGAAGTCCATAGGCTTCTAAAGTTGGCGTTGTCCACTGCATCCAAGCTCCGGAATGTACCATATTCTGGAGCTTGGTGCATATGCGGTAAGCGGTCAAACCTCAGAAAACGGCATTTTGAGGTTTGACCGCAGAATATGCTTTGCTGCATCCCGCCCACTGTCACTTGGAGGCCAGCCCAGGATCTACTGAGCTTCACAGACACCTTGCTGCCAGTGAGGAGATAGGAGAGTACTCAGAGGCAGGACAGTTAACTGTGTGAACTTGGAAATCAGTAACAGTAAGACAAAAGTATAAAAATTCATATATAACATTATAAACCGTTTTCTATTTGAATTCTTATGTATATGTGGGGGTTGATGGGCAAATGACTGTACGTGGATGTGTGAGGACATTTGTTTGGGTGAGTCTGAGACCTTTACATTATACAGAGGATGCACGCACCTTCATTATATCATAATCTGGATGGGCCTGGGGTACTTAGTGTTCCATCTTCGCGCATAGGCAAATGCAGGGGGGTTTCCATCTGCCTGGAACCCCCCCTCCCCAGCCCACACCATGACCACAATAGAAATAGTAATATAATAGATTACTAGTGCTGCATGTTCTTCTCAGTATCACAAATGAAATAATTAGCACCACCTGTGGATCTTTTAACATATATCAGCCAGTAAAAAATAACCGGTGCATGTGCACCAGCTAGCAGATCTGCAAACATGCACTGTTAGAGATGCACTGCTATAGAGCCCAATATGTACATACACAGTATGTCCAGGGCAGTGCTAGGTTCTTCTGCTGCTCCCCCAGACTTCCATACTTGCTCCCATGCCCTGGAATGGTGCCCACATCTAAAATAAAAACATTCAGCTCAGGCAGGATGGCCCTACTGCCGCATCTAATGACTTACTGTGATCTCTGGTCCTGTATATGCTGGAATTATGACACACAATACATTTTGTATGACGCTTACTAAAGCTAGTTAAGTACTAATTCTGCTCTCTTCATTGACTGGCCACACTCGCTCTAAAATTAAGCATTTGGAAACCCCCTTCTAGAAATCCTGCATTTGCCACTGTCGCTCCCCTATTGTAAAAGACTGGCTATGCCATTGATCTGTTTAGGTAATTGTCCTTTGATCCCTTTCAATGTTCCAACAGAACTAAGACCAAGCATCAATCTCTGATTAAGGCCCTCATTCAGAGCCGCACGTTAACAACAGTACGCTCGTTGCGTTCCGATGTTGACTAACCGCGCATGCGTCGGTGTTACACTGCGCATGTGCGTACGGCAGATTGCGAGTTTTTTTTCTCTCGTTCCTAAAATAGCGTACAGGAAGTGACATGTCAAATGTGATTGACAGAACAGGGCGTTTTTGGGTGTTGACGGGGGTGGAGATGAAAAAACGCAGGCGTGGCGAGGCGTTTTTGGGGCGTACATACATTAGCAGATGCGAACGTCAAATGTGTTCGGACCGTCTCATACGTCACTGGAACATCCGCTTTCCCTTCAAAATGCTCGCACAGCTTAGGGTCAGGATTACTCGACCACATTGGCGATGGCCTTCTCCTCCGTCCCGGGACTCAACGATGGTGCTGCGATTAATCGCGGCTGGTCAGTAAAGTAATTAGTGTTGGATTGAAAACCGGCTTGGTATGTGTTTGGAAAGCAGTTTATTGGGATAGCACAAAAGCGTACGCAGGTGGAAATCAGAGCTGCTAATGTCATGATTACACAATCAATTAGCGTACATTTTTGGTGTTTTATTTTGGCCACAATTTGTTGGTTATGGCCTATTGTAACAATAATGTCATCATGTTTTAATTAGCTCCCCTTTTTTTTGGTTTACTGTGGAATTTGCATCGCTATGTGATTTTTTAAACGTTCCTTAAAGAGGCCTTTTTTTTTTTTTAAGAGGGTCAGTTTTTGCCTTTAGGGCCAGGATTAAATGTAACCCATTTGTACAATAATGTTACAATACAATGTCAGTTTTTTGTTTTAAATTTATTGTTTAAACACAAACAAATTGGCCTAATATTTTGTTGCCTTTTTTTTGTGGCAAAGATATTTGTTAAAAAAAAAAAAAAAGCCATAACTGCTAACATAAACGTAAATACCAAATTTAAAAAAATTTCACAAGAAAGGAGAGGGAAGTTTTGACCAGAAAGGAATATGAGCCAAGCACAGAAGGAGTGTGGGAAAAGTCGCCATTGCTGTCACCGTTTTCTCGCCCGTTTGGCTGGGTGAGGGTGGGCGCCAGACCGGGTCCGGGATGCCATCGGGCTGGCCTGTCCAGAGGCAGATGTTGTGGCCTCTGGACTAGGCACAGGGCTAGGCACATTTGGAGGATTGGCTGATGTTGTGCCAGAGGTGGAGGATCCGGATGTTCCGGCAGGAAGGGAGGTCGGCTCCACCATGTGCTGGCGAACGAGCTGCTCCAGGGCATCGGCGATGCGGATGTTGGCCCTGGTATTTTCCGCCAGGGCCTGAGCAATGGTCACGTTGGCCGCAGCATTTTGCTCCAGGGCCTCAGCCACCCGTATCAGACTGGCGTCCATCCTCTGCAGAATCTCCGTATGGAAATCCGATTTAAAATTGAGTTCTGTGAGGAGGCCCACTGCCTGCGAGGGGGCACGCCCTGGACTGGCTTCTGCAGGGTCCTCAGCCGGATGTACTGGTTCCTCCCCTGCAGAGCCAGCAGAAATTCTGCGGCCAAGACTCCCCTCTGGAGCAGACTCATCCGCCTCTGTCTCTGTTAGGAAAAATGCGAAAAGACTCACATTAGAATCTACATATTGGCACAATAGCATTTCAGAGTTGGTGACATCACAAGACTTACCTTGGCCAACATGAGGAGCCGCAAAGTCTGGCATGTCCGTATCCATGTTGGACACGCCAAACACCTCCACAGCCTGCACACACCCCTGTGCCAGCTCTTCTAAGTCTGTCAACTCCAATGACACAGGGGTGGGACCCCCACCTGTCCCCCTTGCATGCCTAGCCCTGTCGGCAAGTTTTTGCTTGAGACGATATTTGAAGTCTGCCCATCTGTGGAATGAAATTGGAACCATTATCCTTTTTTTTACAATGGGGTTTGTTTATAGGATGGGAAAGTGTTTACTTACCGCCGTTTGACATCCCGGGCTAGACGGACATAATCACCCACCCTATTGACAGCAACGGCGACCTCCTCCCACATTCTCCACTTCTGGCTTTGGCTCATATTCCTGGCTGCCTGGGGCAGGATGTCAATGCACTTCTGGATCAAAACCTCCATCTCCTTGCTTGTGAAATGTGGCTGCCTTTTTTTTTTGGCAGCTTTGGCGGGTTGACTGGGGCCAGCAGTCTCTTCCATGTCATCCTCCTCACCTATTTGGGTAAATATGCAGATTTAGCCACTTCACAACTTGCACAATATTATGTTTTAAAAGAATCATTGAGACAAAATGCATGAAGGCCTTACCGCCGGATTTTTGGCCATTGTTTCCCTGGTCTGAAGCCATGTCTCTGCTTCCAGAATGAAATCAACCAGAAATTAAATGTGATTTCGTGACGTATTTATACATGCGTCCTTAGTTTGCGGCCGCATCATTGATTGTGCGTCCCTATGATTCATCCTTAATTTGTGCGGGAAAATAAACACTATTTATGGCTTGGTGTGTGTGGAGTCGAGGTTGCGTTGTTGGATTGTTGGCGGTTAAGTTGGTTGGATTTGGTTGTTTGCGGTTGGAGGATTTGGCGGTGTTTGTATTTTTTTTGTTTTGCTACAGTTGTTTTGGTTTTCCGTTCGCATTTTTTGGGTTTATTTTTTGCCATCGTTTCCTGATTTGGTAAGTTTTGTGCAGTCTAATTTGTGGCCAATTGGTGTCTACTTCTGTTTTTTTGTTTTATATATTTTTTTTTACACTAATTTCATCTATTTTAGTTTGTTTTGGCTTTCGGACCCAAAGACCTTTTTGTTGGAAATCTTATATATTCGATTTTGGTAAGTCCATTATTTTTCTTGCATTTGCGAACTAATTAACGCATTTTTGACTGTTGGTGTAGTGACTTGCATTTGCGAACTAATTAACGCATTTTTGACTGTTGGTGTAGTGACTTGCATTTGCGAACTAATTAACGCATTTTTCGTGGCTTATTCATCATGTAAACCAGTTTTGCTTTTCCCTTTTCCATTTTTGGGGTCCATTTGACCCCTATTTGACGTACGGTGTGCAATGTCGTTTTCATCGATGGCCAAATGTGTGTTTCGCCTATTTTATGTGTAGGCTTGCACCAATTTGACAAACATAAAATCACCCTCTAAATTTTTGATGTCTCATTTTTGGCTTTTTTACAGTTTATACGTATCATGACAATACCCCGGCATGTAAGCAGCTATGGATGGTATCATAAAGCTAAGTTGTTTTATGTTACTTTTGGGGTGGCTCAAAAGCCTTACATTGTAAACTTTAAATTTCAGGTAGATCTTGGGCGAATTGTTCTGGCCCTGCTCCCGGAAGACGACCAACCTCAAACTCGTCCCAGGCGTAGGCATCGTAGGCATGCAAGGCCCCAGATATTTCGAACACGTGTCACCCTTTTTGGAATGCCCGATGATGAGGTTTTAAGACGCTACCGTCTACCTCCCAAAATCATCATAGACACTCTCTCATTAATAGAAAGTGATCTTGAGCGGCAAATTGACAGTCCAACAGCAATACCACCACTGACGCAATTTATGGCGGTGTTACATTTCTGTGCCTCAGGATCATTTCAAACAACGGTGGGAATAGTGGCGGGCATCTCCCAATCCTCCTTTTCCCGGATCCTGAGGGCAGTGATGGAGGCACTTTTCAAGCACCTCCATCATTTTATTAAAATGCCTTTGGATATGGGTGCCCTTAGTGTGGCCAAGGCCAATTTTTACCAAATAGCTGGCTTCCCACACATCATAGGGGTTGTGGATGGTACTCACATACCACTTCAGCCTCTAGCACGGCTGGAGGCAATATTTAGAAACAGGAAACACTATCACTCGTTGAATGTAATGGTGGTATGTGATGCCTCCCTCCAGATCCTGTCCCTGAATGCTAAATTACCAGGAAGTGCTCATGACTCCTTCGTCATCCGGCAATCAGGGATATGGCAGAAATTAACCAACCTACAAGCTGGTGATGCGTGGCTTCTGGGTAAGTGGAGACCTTTAGTACATAACAATGCTAAGCTTGATACACAGTGTTCCTGATGTTGTCTATTTTTTTTCACAGGAGACAGTGGATACCCTTGCATGTCCTGGCTGCTCACTCCTTATTTGGCTCCCACACCAGGGCCACAAAGTGCGTATAATTCCGCACTTACAGCCACCAGGCAAGTGGTGGAGCGCTGTATCGGCCTTTTAAAAGGCCGATTCAGATGCCTCCACCGCTCTGGTGGCGAGCTCATGTATGTGCCGGATATGGTGTCTAAAATTGTGGTCCTGTGTGGGATATTTCACAACATTGCCATAAGGAGTGGTGTCCCAAAGCAGCCAGAGGATGCCTTACCTGAGGATGGCCCCCCCGAGGTTGGTCGGAGGTCAGTATGTGGGGGGGCCATACGCGATGATGTGGTGGCCAGATTTTTTAGGTAAGTTGTAACAAAACTACAGTGTTTAGACCTAATGTGTTTGTGTTTGTTTGCGAACTTCTAATTTTGTGTTTTTTTTCTCACCATCTTCTGTTTGTTCACATAATCTTTGGCACTCCAACGCTCACTACTTCCTGCTACCCTTACCAAACCTGGATCTGGTCCTTTTGGGCATATATTCTGGAACCCATATTGCAACGCCATGTTTGTGGAATCATGTTGGCATGGTCCTTCGTCAACCAGTTCTTGATTTTTTGTTTTTATTTAATTATTTCTTGGTATGTGTTGTATTTGAATTTATCACTGTGTTCTTTTTTTGGGAGTGACCACTTTGTTTTCTCTGTTATGTTGTGAATAAATGTTTGGAGAGTGAAATGGTCTTCCTTTTTTGGGACGTTAACAGCAAGTGTAACCAGGTTAACACAAGTTACATTTGACTAAGGGGTAATCCAGTACTGACGCCAGTTGAGCTAAACTGAAATATGTTTTCAGCTTCCCAACCCACACCAAAAGGAAGCCTGGCCCAACCTTGGGATTTGTAAGATTGGCCTAAGCAGCTTGCGCACCAACTAGGAACCTGTAAAATGTAGAAATATGTAATTGACACTACACCCAAAAAGGGAAATGACATTGTTACTGTTATGTGTTTCTGGTGTCTGTTTGACATACAAAGACAAAACACAATCTAACTTTTAAAAAAGGGAAATCCTTGCAGGAACAGTCTACTTATGTCATGCTAAACTATCTTGGTTTTGGATTTAAAAAATGAGCCAGAACGAATATTTGTCTGAATAAATTTATTTTGAAACGTTAACAAAAATAAAAAAACTACTGCCGAAGGAGGCCAGACAGCCGGTCGAGGGCCACCAGAATGCCAATTACATGTTGGCGCATCTGGCCAACACAATCCGCCACCTCTTGCCGACGCCTCTGTTCCTCTGTGGGTGAGAAAAGTGTGTGGGTTAATACAACAATAGGGAATCCACATTAAAAAAACAAAAACACAACGAAATCACTCCTAAACCTAAAAAAAAAAAAAAAAAGGGGGTGCTGCCAAAAATACAAGGCCTATGTACAAATTCCCACAGGTGTGATATGTGTATGTTGAAATCACCAGGAAGAGGTAAAGGCAAACTGCAAAATCACCAAAAGTCAAGCCACAAAAACACGAAGAAAGGCACGACACATGATTACATACAAACAGTTTGTGCTTTAAAAAAAAACAAAATAAAAACATACCGGGAGCCAAAACGGGAGCTCCGGAAATGCCTCCATGATCCTCCTCGGAGGATCCGTCATTCCCCAAAGAATGGGGAGGAGTTATGATGGACTCCGGGGAGGGGGTAATTGGAAGAGGGGTGGGTGGAGGAGAGGGGGAAGTGGGACGGAGGGGAAGGAGGCCCGACATTTCCGGGAGAGGGTCTGGGAAGGATGGGGAGGAGTGGGGAATAGGGGAAAGATTTGGGGTGGAGTGTTGGCTGGGGGTTGGGGATAGTGGCCGGGAACGCCGTCTGGACGGACGGTGACGGCGGAGTCTTGGCTGTCCCCCTAAAATATGTCAAAGAAATTGCGGTTAGTTTATGGACAAATCCGGGGACCAAAACTAAAAAAAAAAAAAAACCAAAAAAATAAGCCAAATAGGAGTAGAATGAATAAATCAGAAATAGAGGGAAAACATGCACACGCAGATATGAGTACAAATAATAAATAGGACAGACAGGAAAACATGCACACGCAGATATGAGTACAAATAATAAATAGGACAGACAGGAAAACATGCACACGCAGATATGAGTACAAATAATAAATAGGACAGACAGGAAAACATGCACACGCAGATATGAGTACAAATAATAAATAGGACAGACAGGAAAACATGCACACGCAGATATGAGTACAAATAATAAATAGGACAGACAGGAAAACATGCACACGCAGTTTGCCCCACAAACACAAACATTAAAACCACAATACATAACACTTACTTTCCAGGATCTGCATGCGAAAGCATGCCAGCAAGCGGGGCGTTCGCCGTTGCAGGTCGGACCACCTGCGCTCCAGCTGCCCGATGTTGCGGCGTGAGCCGAAGGACCGCAGGCGGGACCGTGCCTCCGCATACGCGGAGCGCTTCTGCCGGTTGGTGATGGGTTGAGGTTGGCTGGTGATCCGGCGATCCATGACCTCCGTAAGCACCAGCAGCTCGCGCCTGGTGAATGCGGAGGCTCTCATGATGGCAATGGTGTTTTTCTTAAAAATCATTTTTGATAAAGTGTGTAAAAATTTTCTGATTGGCTAATGTATTTTGGAAATTAACAGGAGCAATTTTATTGGTTAGTGTATGAGTCATGTGTTCGACAGGGCCAGAAATCTCTGGAGAGTTATGATAGGCTTGATGCAGTGACATGCGTAAGCAAATTTAAATAAAGAAATGAACCCAGGGAAATATGCGGGGATCCACAGCAATAGAACAATTGTTTAATTGTGGTTCACATGTTTTTTGAACTATAAAAGCGAATGTTTCATCCGTACGTATTCTGCGGGTAAACACAAACACGGACAAGAGTAAAGTTTCTTGCATTGTGTTGAAAAAAAACAAACAATTAAGCTAATTGATACATTGATTGGCATGATACGATTGATGGAGGTAGGCAGAATAAAGGAGCAGGTAATCGACATCTGACAAGGCCACTTCCTGTTTATACTTGTGCGTGCATTCCTTTCAAGCCATTTCGGGGATGTACGCTCGCTATTTCGTACGCTCGTTAGTTAGAGGAGGGGTCGTCAGAGTTTAGGGAGGAATTTTAGATGCGAACGAAAATACGAGCAAGCCATTGAATTTAAATTTTTTTGTACGTACGCCTAACGTACGTGCGCCCGCTTGCGAGTGGGTCTGAATGAGGGCCTAAGTTTCTACAAAGTGACATAATATATCCTTCCAAAGAGAAGTCCTTTAAAAAGATATCACTGAGAGTAGGTGTCATATTATCTAACTTATTCATTGAGCAGCATTTATAAATATGAGATGCGTATTTTTACGTGCACAGCTTCTCTCTGGAGCCAAGTCGACCATGTCAGCAGCAGAATAATCAAGCACGTCCTGACTATTGTTATGGATGCAAGATTGTGCTGATAAGAAAACAGAGAGCTTTCACAGCTCAGCAGACTTTCAGTAAGAGTTAGATTTGATTTTCTAATTGTGTGGCTTCGAGGAGCTTGAATTTCTTGCCTAGCATTTACATTGTTACGTGTTATCGTCCGCTCTAGGCTTCTGTAATACAATTAAATTGATTCAAATAAATGCACTACTGGAATCAACGTCAGGATTTCCAGATACTAAACAACTTTTCACCATCTTGCGATGAAATCATACGGTCAGCCAACTCCTTAAGGACCTAAATGAGTCATTAAATCAACATAGTGTATTAAAGAAAACCAAACGTAAAAATGCAATCAGGGAAAAAGGATGGTGTTTGGTACATCATATATACAATTTATGACAGGGTTTCTGTCATGGCATAGATCTTTGGTTGAGATTAGTGATAATGAATGGGTAGTTCATTAGACTCTATGATTAGTTACTGCCTTTGTCTTAATGGCAGCCATTTTGTCTTTCCAAACTAGAACATCTCAACATTGATTTATTAAGGGGCACATAAGGGAACGTATACACATATAATTGTTAAAAAAAAAAGGTGGAGACACCCATATACAACCAATTATAGCTGATCATCCATAAAACAAACTAAGATCTTTCCTTTGGCCCAGTGGGCATTGGGGGGGTGGCAAGATTACCCTAAGCTATTTTTATGGGGAATATTTTTTGTAATGGAGAAGGAGTCCCAAACCAGTACTTGGCCTAGGTTCCGATAAGGTCTTAATCTAGTTCTGCAATCAATCAGAGTCTGTCCTTTTTAGGCATGTTTTACTATGGTCAGAGCACCTATTGTATTCATTATTCAAAACTTCTCATATGTTAATAGAGTACACCTAGAACAACCATATCATTACTAATACCGTATATGTAATTTCAGCAAGATCCAGAGTGCCCATGTGCAAAGTGGGAGGGCATATGCTAAATTTTAGCCAACAGAACAACTTAACATTAATTACAACACAAAGTCCTAACCTGGCAAAATTCTGGGATCAAATGCACCTGTACAATATACAATTCAATTTTCATATATCCAACTAGCGCATGTGTACACACATAAAAGCAAGTCAAAAATGAGCTTGCATCTACAGTATCTAGAACATGCTGGATAATGAAAGCTTAAATTGCTTTAGCTCCTATCGGTTACTGCAGACTCAGGTGTTCCCGTTTGACTCGGATCCCACTTCAAGGCCGAACGTCATCCTCCCGACGTTGGCTTCTTTTGAGACCTGGTTCTGTATAAGGCACCGTGAACGGGACTCTGCGCCATTTTTTACTCTGCACGCATGCTGCGCACTACACTGCAATTAGGTAGCTGTGTCCAGACTCCAGACAAGTGGCTGTGCGGTTAAGTGACTGTAGGAAGCACACTGCACGCTGATGCATGCAGCGCTACTCTGCTAATTAAAGTAACTGCAGCCTTTAACCAGACTTCAGACTCACAACAAGTGGCTGTGCTGATAAGTGACTGTATATAGGGGGGCACACTGCACGGCACACTGATGTATGCTGCACTACTTTGCTGACTAAAGTGGTTGTGTCCAGACTCACAAGTGGCTGTGTGTGCAAGGCATGCTGATGTATGCTGCGCTGTACTCATGCCCATCTGCTCCAGTGTGAAATAAAAGTAAAATAATATTTTTTAAAAAAGTAAATTAATAAAAGTTTAAATAAATGTTTTTTTGTGCTGTTTCTCACTGTGTACTGTATGAAGCACTGAACTGTCCAGGCAACACATCTATGCAAGTTGTAAATATACTTTATGCAGGGATGTATTCTCCTTGCCCCTTTTACATATAAATTTGATGCTTTAGCAGTACAAATATTGTCCAACCTTGCAGAGGCTTATATAATATATGCAGATTTCATGTATATCTTAGAGATTCCAAAAATGAGTTTGAAACATGGAATATCAGCTCTAGTTCACTAACACTTTATTATAGGTATACAAAATACAAGATATGAAAAACACAATGATAAGTCTTATAATTATTATGCTTCCTTAACTATGATACATACATAACAAAACACAAACACTATTACAAACTTAAACAATTAATACGCATACTTCTTGATGTCTTAGGATCCTTCTCTTGTTTGTGTCCCTCTGTACTGACTAACTAGTTCCCAGCGCTGTCTTTTTATCCCAAATCTTTCAATACAATTTTGCCATCTCCCATTCTGTCCAATGTGGCAGATAATTACGGGTTTCCCAAAACCAGATTCTGGGGTGTTGTAAAAGTGTCAGCTCAATTTTACCTCTCAGGTGGGCAGCAGGGAATGTATTTTGGGATCATAAAATTTGGTATTTGTTTGTTCATCAAACAATTACCTCTGATTATTTGATGTGCAAACAGATCTGTTTTGCCTAAGGTGCCAGCATCAATAGATGTGCCCTCTTGATGATATAGCAGATAAATTGCCCCTGTCATTGCCCCTGGCCTGGACGATAGATGAGCTGGTTTATAATTGTCCAAGGTATGCTATATTTTGATTCCGATCTTTATTGTATGTGTGTGTCGCCTACAGTACACACCTGTGCATATCAGTGCCCATTCTATTGTTTTATGACATAAGCAGGAAAACTTGTTCAAACTGCCTCCCATTAGTGATATATTTGATGTACATTAATTCAAGTAATTCCCTATTTTTATACATGTATAAATACAAACACATATGAACTCATTGCTACGACATATATATATATATGCAGTCTATAAAAAATAACACTGATGTTTTAATTCAGGCAATGTCTCTAATCTTAATATTCCTAAAATATATTTAATTTTACAATTGATTACCAGCTGCAGTAACAGTTGCCCCCTTGAGGCAATGAGAAATTATTTTGATTAGCCACACATCAAGCAGCGTAATTGTTTCCAATATAATTTTAAACATATCTCCTAAACTAACTTTTCCTTTCCTAATCAATATTTAAACCATAAAAATAACAGTAATAACCATTGTGATGGTTGCATATTTCTTCTAAGATATTTACAGCTTAGCTCACTCGATCTTATGCTATTGTAATTTAAATATGACCATTACTGTGGTTTTATTCAGTATTCATGAGGAAAATATTTGATCGCTACAGCCATGTAAAATACCGTAGTATAGCTTGATTATAGATATGACATCCTGTTCTCTACCTGTGCTGATGTCTTTAAGATACATCTTCAGTCCTGTGCCAACAACAATTTGTTCCTGTTAGGACTGACATCCGTGTGTCTTGCGTGCCATTGGAGACGCAAGGCAGTAGAATTCTTTGTAAAAGCTGCTACTTTGAGTGCTGTGGTCTTTGGGCCTGATTCAGAGTTGGGAATAGAGAGAGATATCTCTCTCAACTGATCATCTTGGTGAAACCATGCTGCACTGCAGGTGGGGCAGATTTAAAATGTGCAGAGAGATTTAGATTTGGGAGGGAGGTGTCCAAACTGACATCTAAATTGCAGTGTAAATCTAAAGCTGTGCAGTATTTGTGGGCTACATGCAAAAGCTGCTAGTATTTACCCTACATGCAAAAAAAAATTATGAATTTACACCCCTTGCATTGCAACATGGTTTGTACACAGTTAAGTTCTACCTCTCTCTCTATTCCCAACTCTGAATCAGGCCCTTTATTCATTGTTTTCTCTTCACCACAATGCTGTAACACTCAGTACCTTCAGTGTCACCTACAGTAATAGTCTTTCGCAGATGTGCGTTGTCCATCCTTTACGATAATCAAACGATGCAGTTATGACAAGTGTCCATACAATAGTCTTTGAGGTTATGATATTGAATAGAGAGCAGGTATATATATATATATATATATATATATATATATATATATATATATATGAAATAAAGTCTCTTGTCCTTTTTTTTCTTGTAGATAATAAATTTTAATTTTTCTTCGCACAATGGTATTCCAAATGACTGGGATAGAGAATGTCTACCATGTTCTCCTATATAATTTTCCTCACTGAATAAATTTCCATACAGTAAGGTCACATTCTTACCATGTTCCTATATAGGATCTGTTTCCTAACTTAAAACTAAATAACCCTACACCAGAATAATCCTATTTAATAGCTTTCAATATGAATACAATTAATAATACTAGTTGGAATGCTTTGATGTTTTTATCAAAACATCCTATCAATAAAATAAATGATTATACATATATATGCTTCATATAGGCATTAAGGGGGAGATGTATTAATGGCAAAATGCGGTAAAACCCCCGAAAATGCAGTTTTCGGGGGTTTTACCGCATTCCCCGTATGTATTAAGCAGCAGAATGCGCTGCATTCTGCTGCTTCGCGTCGCTAGGTAACGCCACCTTCAGGTGGCGTTACCCAATAGAGGCCTATGGGCTTCTTAGCGCGATGCTCGGGGCAGGGAGGGATCCGATGGGATCCCTCCCATGAGCCCCCGCGGCCCGCTGCCTTCTGCGCATGCGCTGAAGGACTTCTGGGTGTTCAATCTGGAAGTCCCTCTGCCCGGCAGCATCGCAAAGGACAGCTCTCATCGAGAGAGCTGTCCTTTGCGAAATCCTTGGTACATACCGCGGTAATGAACCGCGGTATGTATGCGAAGTCGGGGGGGATGTACCGCAACGGCGATGTCGCCGTTAATACATCTCCCCCTAAATATCTTTCAGGAATGGCTTGTGTAACCCCAATTTGCATTATTCCATAGGCGGCAATGTGCATATAATTACAATGACCCTTTTTGTGCTAAAATGTAATTCTCTTAGACTCCATGAAGACTGTATTAAGAGAACAATTTCTCGTAATTAATACATTTGTCCCAATAGGGCATACCGTCTTCACTAGATATTTCATTTATGTTTGAAGCCTTTAAGATGTAAGCATAGATATCCTACTGTGTAATACACAAAATAAAATTAAATAAGCTATTTACAAGGTATGATGTTGTGACAATAAACGATGCACACTGCACTTGTATACAGGTATGTGATTTCAAAGGCATGCAGTACAATTGCAGTAATAAAAGGTGCACTGTAATGGATATGGGTTGAAATTAGGGATGTGCGCCGGACCATTTTTGCCGGATTTGGATTTGGATTTGGTTCTAATTCGTCGTCCGGCTTTGGATTTGGATTTGGATTTGCCAAACTGCGGTGACTGGCTTTGGATTTGGATTTGGATTTGGATTTGGATTTTTTTACAAAAATTGACAAAAAAAGCTAAAATCACATAAATTGGTCTTTTTTTTCTTCCTAGAGTATTATTAACCTCAATAACATTAATTTCCAGTCAATTTAGACCATATCACAGCTTATAATATTGTTTTCAACATTATTGGCCAAAGGTTGCAGTGAGCTGACTGGTTACTAAGCGACAAAGCAGCGGCACAACGACACAGACACCACAGTATAAAGCACATCTATGACACATTGCCACACAGCAGTGGCAGAAATGAAAAGTAGTGCACCCACCCAGTGGGGTACGGCCAGCAGAGTCACAGTACTTGTTTACAAAGTGGGCTACGGCCCTAGGAGTCACAGTGCACAATCTTATTAGCATTACACCGCACATAGGGCCTGATTCACATTACACCATAAAGTAGTGTCTCTTATTTATGTTACGACACACAGTAGTGCCCCTTTTACACAATGCCCACAGTAGTGACCCTTTTACACAATGCCCACAGTAGCGGTGTCCCTTACACAATGTCCCCCAGCAGTGGTGCCCCCTATGCAGTCCCCTTAGTAGTACGGTCCACTATGCAGTGCCCCCAGTTGAATGCTCCCCAGTAGTATGCCCCCCATTAGCAGGCCCCCCCAGTAGTATGTCCCCCATTAGCAGGCCCCCCCAGTAGTATGCCCCCCATTAGCATGCCACCCAGTAGTATGCCCCCCCAGTAGTATGGCTTCCCCAGTAGTAGGCTGCCCCAGTAGCAGGCCCCCCCAGTAGTAGGCTGCTCCAGTAGTAGCCCCCCCTGTAGTATGGGCCCCCCCTGTAGTATGGCCCCCCCTGTAGTAGGCCCCCCCAGTAGTATGGCCCCCCCCAGTAGCAGGCCCCTCAGTAGTATGGCCCCCCCAGTAGCAGACCCCCCCCAGTAGTATAGCCCCCCCCAGTAGCAGGCCCCTCTGTAGTATGGCCCCCCCAGTAGTATAGCCCTGCCCAGTAGCAGACCCCCCCCAGTAGTGCAGACCCCCCCAGTAGTATAGCCCCCCCCCAGTAGCAGGCCCCTCTGTAGTATGGCCCCCCAATAGTGCAGATCCCCCCCAGTAGTATGGCCCCCCCAGTAGCAGACCCCCCCCCCAGTAGTATAGCCCCCCCCAGTAGCAGGCCCCTCTGTAGTATGGCCCCCCCAGTAGTATTGCCTCCCCCAGTAGCAGACTCCCCCCCAGTAGTGCAGACCCCCCCCCAGTAGTATAGCCCCCCCAGTAGCAGGCCCCTCTGTAGTATGGCCCCCCCAGTAGTATAGCCCCCCCCCAGTAGCAGACCCCCCCAGTAGTGCAGACCCCCCCCCAGTAGCGCCCCCGGACCTTTGACAAGTAAAAAAATAAAAAAAATAAAACTTACCTGTATCCCCGCTCCCGCGCCGTCCGCTCTGTCACACGCTGAGGAGGGAGCCGGAAGACGGAGCTCATGTGTGAGCTCCAGCCGGCTCCCTCCGTGCAGCAGCCAATGAGAGTCTGTGTGACTCTCATTGGCTGCTGTAACAAACACACAGCTGCCGCTGGCGGCTGTGTGTCTGTGTCTGTGTAGGGCAGAGCGCTATCACTGCGCTCTGCCCTACACGCGAGGAGACCTGATGTCGGATTCTCTAGTGAGAATCCGACATCAGGCGGCCGCCGTTCGGCCCCGAACGGGGATCCGAGTCAGGCGGTGAACACCCGAACAGGGTTCGGGTGGACTCGGATCCCCAATGTTCGGAGCAGTTCGGATTCCACAGAATCCAAACCGCTCATCTCTAGTTGAAATACAAGACAAACAATGATTTCTGTAATGAAAGGGTTAACGGGAAACTTTCCACTTCTTGTAGAACTGAAAACTGTTTGGATTTGTCCATGTGTCAGTACATTCAGACAGGTAACAATTCTGTTAGGCTGACGATCTTCTGATGGAATGACATCATTATGGGTTCTGTAGCGAAGCTGAACTTGTAAACTAAAATTCAAACAAAGAAATACAATGAATATAATGGCTATTTACAAAGTGATTTAGCATTGCTTGCTATGCGTTGTGTCCTGTCTTTTGCAGATTGTCAGGTACAGATTTACAGATATGTGTCTTTGATATGCAAATTTAATAACAACAACTGTTTCTGGCCTATGCAGAACTTTTCTCTCTGTAATATTGTGTGTTATCGACAAATTAAGCTGCAGATTTGCAAGTTTATTTTACCATGTGAGATTTCTATAGGGCAATCTCTAATTTTAATCCCCATAGTGGCTGCATTTGATCTAAAAGGTACGCCAATTAAAGAAGTGATACTACCGTCTTGGCTTGAGATCATACTCCTGTGAGAAATTGTCTGGGTCCAGCATTTCTTCAATGGTGGATTTTCCTCGTCAGTGGGACTCCTTAGCCGTGAAGAGTCTTGGAAATCCTGAAAAAAATATTCTCATGTGGAGAAAAACTTATTAGACTGGGCCATATATCTGTTGTAGGTCCCAGGGCTTTGTCCAGAACTGCAATAAAATGGTTGTGACCCAAAGGCACAAAAATATTTTTCCCCTGGTGATTCTTTTTGTCATTTGGTATGGTGTTTTCAGAATGACACTCTGCATGTGGTCTCTCTGAGAGACTGCAAATATTTGCTCTACCACTAGGTGGCTCTGAGTGCTGTGTAGGGCTTACATAGATATTGGAGCTGTGTGTGTCAGAATGGGCTCTATTTATTAACATTATTTTTACTAAAATAAAGTGAAAAAGGGTGTTTTCACACTCTTTTCACATTATTTTAGTTTCATCTACAGTTACTACAGGGCAATTGGAGTAGAATTTATAAAATTCTACTCCAACCCCTAATGATCACTTATTTTTGGTAATCAGATCGCATTTCCCATAATTGTAATGGGAAATGTGATCTGGCCAAAGTTACTAAAAATAAAATGTGAAAAAATACCGGGGGAAGTCCTGTGATAATAACGCCACCTGGAAGAGGCATTATCCAGGTTCTCCCCCGTTACCGGACTCCAGTTCCGCTCTATTGGGGAGAGTAGAGCCAGGAGCCAGCCCCAGTAATTAGCTGACTACACACTGGTCACTGTAAAAAAAAAGTTAAAAAAACAAACTTACCTGAGTCCAGGGCCAGTGATCGGTGCTCTGGTGATGTCCTCCCTACGGTCAGCTGGTCTCCCATGGTGCACTGTGGCCCGATCATCACCCGACAGGGTCCCAGTGCAGTATGGGATGTCTCCTGCCCGGAGCAACAGAGGACATCACCGGAGGCCCGATAACTGCAGGTAAGAGTAATTAAGGGAGAGGTGAGGGCGCGGGGGTCCGCAATCACGGGGGCGCGGATTAGCGACGGGGACGGGGCTTGGTGATGGGGGGGTAGCAGTGGCGGTCGGTCGGCGCATGCGCAGGGCTCTTGTTTTTTGTAGAAATACCGTGATAAGGCTCCGGAGAAGATTCGCAGGTGAAGAGCTTTATCACAAGCTCTGTCCCTGATTTGTAGTAAATCCCTGTGATACTGCCTGAATTCGCAATGCGAATTCAGTCGGTAATATCACACTACAATCTGCATTACAAATGCGGATTGTAGTAAATAGAGCCCTAGGTGTCTGCACTTCTGAGTTAATTTCATAGTTCAGCTCTTTAAACATTTTTATAGCTCATTTCAGGGTTCACAAGTGTAACAACTTTGATCGTCTCTGGAATTTGCACCTTAGAAAATGTATCTACTCCTGTGTGCACTTCTCTACTCTTGTTTGTGTTCAAGACTGGTTGCTCACTGTTCCCTACAGGCTTTGAACATTTTTCAATAATAATAGGAACTCTGAGACTGTATTTAGAATCACCCTATGTCTCATAATCTGAATTGTATTGAAGATTCTCTTCAACAAAAATACTATAGGAGACATCTGTTCCCACCTTCTCTGCAATGATATGCTCTTTCTGGATTAATACATCCTGCACAATGTTTCTTTCTTTCTCAATTACAAGAACCTGATTGATTATATTAATCCTGACTCCAGTAGACTCTGTGTACAAAGTCTCGTATTAATCTACAATATTTTCTTTTGTAGTTTTGGGTGTTTCTATATCCTCAGCGTGTTTGCTGGTTTCTATGTTTTCCTCCTGAGAGGTCGTGACAATTTGAGTACAAACTGCCACGCTTTCAGCTTCAAACTTTTTCTGTTTGTTTTTCTTCCCTGAAAGGGACTTTAATAATGAACGCATTTTTGCATTAATGGTCAGGCATACTCTATACAGACTTGAGCCTGATTTCTCATTACATTTCTGTTTAGCCTCTTTGGCTGCAATAACACTTCTGTGCATTTTCCTAAATGTTACAGCAACTTTTTGCATATTCAACATTGCATTTATTTTACAATGCTATATTTTTATTCCCTGTTTTACTCATATATCCTCCCCATAAGATTACCGGTGTCTTAATGGTTACGCTAATATATGGTAAGTACATTAATTTATTTGGGAATATTTAATTCCAATATTTTTAATAATTTTTAAGCATGATATCCTCCCTCATCTGTTCACTAGCCTGATGAGTTAAACTCTAATATCCACTAATCATATTTATTTTAGGCCTTTTTAAATTATTTTCTAGTCATTACAACCTATTCCAAAGTGATCTTAGTTTTGTCAGCAGGGTTACTGCCTGTTATGCTGCTCCTAATAAATATATTGTATTTAGTTAAACAGAATATAGAATATTTCCATGTCTGGTGAAAAATATTGATAAGGTATCATATAGTTTTATAACCAGCTCTATTCTATTTCAATTATTGTATTAAGTCAAATAGATACCAAATAATTCCACGTCCCTTCATAGTTGCCAATTATTGAAATGTGGAATCTTATATACTATATATTTATTATATCATATATTGATATATATCTTATGTATCTTATATCTGCAAATATATTATAATAGGCTTACAAATTAGGTTTGCTCATTTGGTATAAGGAGTTATATGTCTACTGTCCAAGAAATATGTCCAGGCAAAGTCTAATATACTTTACGGAGATATTTAATCATGGCTCATTGACTATGTGGGTATAGATAACTCTACTGCAAACAGCAACTGTCTAGGCAATACATCTATGCAAGTTGTAAATATACTTTATGCAGGGATGTATTCTCCTGGCCCCTTTTACATATATATTTGATGCTTTAGCAGTACAAATATTGTCCAACCTTGCAGAGCCTTATATAATATATGCAGATTTCATGTATATCTTAGAGATTCCTAAAATGAGTTTGAAACATGGAATATCAGCTCTATTTCACTAACACTTTATTATAGGTATACAAAATACAAGATATGAAAAACACAATGATAATAAGTCTTATAATTATTATGCTTCCCTAACTATGATACATACATAACAAACACAAACACAATTATAAACTAAAACAATTAATACACATACTGTACACTTGCAAGAATATGGTCGGGAACAATACACAACTACCTTCTTGAAGTCTTAGGATCCTTCTCTTGTTTGTGTCCCTCTGTACTGACTAACTAGCTCCCAGTGCTGTCTTTTTATCCCAAATCTTACAATACAATTTTGCCATCTCCCATTCTGTCCAATGTGGCAGATAATTACGGGTTTCCCAAAACCAGATTCTGGAGTGTTGTAAAAGTGTCAGCTCAATTTTACCCCTCAGGTGGGCAGCAGGGAATGAATTTTGGGATCATAAAATTTGGTATTTGTTTGTTCATCAAAAAATTTACCTTTGATTATTTGATGTGCAAACAGATCTGTTTTGCCTAAGGTGCTAGCATCAATAGATGTGCCCTCTTTATGATATAGTAGATAAATTGCCCCTGTCATTGACCCTGGCTTGGACGATAGATGAGCTGGTTTATAATTGTCCAAGGTATTCTATATTTTGATTCCGATCTTTATTGTATGTGTGTGTCGCCTACAGTACCCACCTGTGCATACCAGTGCCCATTCCTTTGTTTTATGACATAAGCAGGAAAACTTGTTCAAACTGCCTCCCATTAGTGATATATTTGATGTACATTAATTCAAGTAATTCCCTATTTTTATACATGTATACATACAAATACATATGAACTCCTTGCTACGACATATATATATGCAGTCTATCTAAAATAACAATGATGTTTTATTTCAGGCAATATCTCTAATCCTAATATTCCTAAAATATATTTAATTTTAATTGATTACCAGCTGCGGTAACAAAAGTCACGCTTTCAAGCCAGATGCATATTGTACTGTAAGTGCCTTTTTTAAGACTATTTTTTTAGCCGGGGGTCAGTCTCTCCCCCCAGTATCCATCTGGATATGTCACTGAAAGAGACATAAGTTGGTGTCTTCCTGGTATTCAGAGATTCAGGAAGCTGTTGAGAAACAGTACATTCTAATATAAAAGTTGTTCTGTCCTCTCTATAAACTTCCCTATGGCCTCATTATAAGTGTACAGACCATATTTACCTACTTTTGAAAAAGCATTTTTGGAAGATTGTGAAAGTAGCACCTATGAGCATGGCGGTAAAGTGGGCGTGTACAGCTACATCTGAGAGGAGTGTCATTAAATTTACTTACATCCAAATGTAAATGAGCCCAAAAGCAGTCAGTAAAATCTACTTGTTGATGAAAACACACAGATACACACAGATACTTTTTAGGGCTTGCTCATGTATTGTGTTTTACAAGGGGTTCCATATTAAGTGGCAAGAGAAACCTTATATGAAAATGCATGTAGCTATAGGGATCATTGTGCCTTATAACCAATGCAGAGAAATTATACTAATGATCCCATTTGAATGTATATATCTGTTCTTTAATTTAACAGCTACATAATGGGAGTAAGGTGCAATCAGGGAGATTGCTAGACTCTTCAGGGAGTTAGGGAGATTGCTACTATTTCAGGGAGTCTCCCTGACAATCAGGGAGAGTTGGCAAGTATGCCCCACATATACCATACAGTGCCCAGCATGCACACCCTATACTCACACACTGACACAGTACCCAGCATACACCCATAATACCCATACAGTGATCAACATACACCCCCTATACCCACAAACTCACAGTGCCCAGCATACAGCACCACCATGTGTCCCCACACCCATAGTGACAGACCCACACATAACAGTGATTACACAAGTAACAGTATTACTTTACTATTCTATACCTATAGCACAGCCACACAGCATTTGTCAAAGCCCTGTGTTGAGCAGCAGAGAGCAGGGATAACTAGAGGAGAGGGTAATTACTGCCCTCACTGCAGAAGGGTGGCGGCCATGGGGCCTAGCCTAAGCTCTATAATTCTTGATACCTCTCTTTCATATGCTCTTCCCCTGGTGGCCGCCGGCAGCAACTGCAGCTAGAGGGGGTGCTCTACAGCAAGTTATTTTTGACAGCAGAGGAATGTGGGGGTTTTAATTACTTTTCTGGGGCATCGGGAGACTGCCTTGATCCAGGAGTCTCCCGCAGGAAGCGGGAGGGTAGGCAAGTATGGTACAGACAGCACAACCACTCTTACTTTTTAATAAATTCCATCTACATGTGAAATCTGAAGAATTATGTTTATTGTAGTAATAGAAGAAAATTACAGTACAACTGTAATATGAACATAGAAACATGCAATTAGTATAGTATGAACCAGCAGCGGCTCCTGCCCTCTACCTGAGGGGGGCTACCGCTGTTGCTGGTCTGGCCATGTCACGGCACCTGCACAATGAATCTGGCAGATGACGGGACCAGCGCATACGCATGAGTGGCGGTGGCACCGCGCATGCCCCTGCATCGGTTGCAGGCCCGAGATTGCCTGTAGGGCTGCGTGAAAGGCAGATCAGGGACTTCCACTGGAAGCTGCTCTCTGCTTATCGCAGTCCGGACTGGCAGTCCCTGGGGGAGGAAACACCTCCCCCTGGGGCTGCCTGTCCTTTGCGTGACTGGCAGGTGGCGTGTCCAATGGGAAGCCACCTCCAGTCACAGTGTAGCCAGTGCAGTCATGGACTACAACTGACTCACTGAAGTAACAGATTTTACTAGGGGGGCTGCAAAACCACAGCCCATAGGTAAAACCCGCCACTGGTATGAACTATAGCAATATATGCAAATATGAAAACATAATATACTATCTGTCAGCAGATGTTACCATCAATGATATTACAGAGGGGAGGCTATATTGCTCCTCTGCAGTGACCATGTGAAATCTAAAATGGATACTGCCCTATCATCTACCCAAGGAGCACTGGGAAGCTTCAATGGTAGTGCTTAAGGTTCAGAATTAAGCTGCTATCAGGCAGGGGCGTATCTAGAGGTCTGAGCGCCCCTGGCAAACTAAGGGACTGGCACCCCCCTCCAATGACTGCTTCTATTAAAAAAATAAAAAATTAATAACACACACTGGGGGTAGTTTAATTCACACATGTGAAGAAATAGGGAGAGAATAATTTTTATTTCTCTTTGTTACATATATATATTTTATAGAACTTACTCCATTGCAAACCACTATATATACATTTATTTATGCAAAACAACACAGGAAAAGATTAAAAACATTGAATAAAAAAAAATGCATTATGGGTAACATAATTTACATATATTCAAATTGGGCTATCTGTACTGCATTACACTTTTTAACAACTGATACCTACACTCCACCTCTAATTTACTGGGATGATAGATCTTTTATATTTATCCACATAAGAATGAAGACAGTCCATATGGATCATGTCTTATTCCCAACACGGGATTAGCCACCACCTAAAAAGATCACAGCGAGCACCCCAAAATGAGGAAAACATAAATTTATTACACTTACACTGGGGGTAGTTCAATTTACATGCCTGTAGAAAGAGGGAGACAATATACATATTTTTATATATATATATATATATATATATATATATATATATATAATTTTTTTTTCAGTTATAACACTTACTACATGAAAAGCACTGTTTATTAATTTCTATATGTCAACAACACAGGAAAAGAGGGCATCAATAACAAACAAGATGCATTGTGGGCAAGATAATTTGCATATATGCAAAGTACCTTGCGACTAGAGCCTTGTGATTGCTGTGGTGCTTGCACTCTTTTCCTGCACAGTTGACATATTGGAATTAGTGAGTGGTGATTGGTATGTGTTGGGTATTGTGGGGGATGAAATATATTAGGGATAAAAATAAAAAAAATTTTACTCTCCCTAATTTTAAATGTTTCTGATTTAAAGGGACATATAAGAAGGCTAATATAGAGTACCAAACAATGGAGAACACTGGTAAGAGCAGAGGAGACAGAATGAGACGAGGGATCTTTGCTGCAACTGACTGCGGGACACTGCTAGAGAAGACAAGAGATCATGTGCTAGTGATGTCGAGCTGAAACAGCGCCCACCTCGGAGGGTGCCCCTCCCCTGGCAAGGGCCATCCAGGCCAATAGGAAGATATACCCCTGCTATCAGGCTGACCATTAGGTGGATTTATACAGAATAAATGCATATAACAAACAATAATGCTGAAGGCGTGGCAAAAGTGATATCATTTGTTTCCATTAAGAAAGAAAATCAGTGTTGAAGCAACTGGCAGGAAATTGATCTTACCTAAATATTAAGGGTATTTTTTTTGGCATGCCAGCTGCTGTGGAACTATAAATCCCAGTGTGCCACATGCTGCCTACCCCTAATCTGTCATTTCTATGGGACATTTTTTATACCATTCAGGTGCACAAATTTGAACAACTACAAATATCATGAAAAAGTGATGTAAATTGGTGACGTATGAAATAAAGACCAAGCTTTCATGACATTTACAGTAGGAACTATAAGAATATCCCAAAAGTAATATGGTCAAATGGAAGCATACCGTATGCAGGCACATTAGCGCACTGCGGCAATGCATTTTGAAAGCTCTGTAATAACACGTTGTTTATTTGTAATTCACCACAGATCTTCACAGCACTGAACAGTCAGGATTACAAATCATACAAAATATAATTGCACACAAAAAGAGTATATTAAGAATAGATGAGGTTGACAAAGGAGGTACAGATGTGAAACAGAGGGAAGAGAGGATGTGAGTATAGATGAAGAGGGCTATGGTGAGTCAGTACGAGCTAGTAGGACAGGAGTTGGGATGGGACTGGAGCTTTTAAAATAGGCATAGTCCATATTTAAGAGGTGGGATTTTAGAGAGTGCATGAGGGCTGGGAGTTGGGGAGAGTCTAGTAAGGCAGAAAGATATCTTGTAGGCAGAAGAGAGAGGTTAGGATGGAGTGTACATTATGAAACGTCAGAGATGCGTAAATAGGGAGTCAATGCAGGATAGTCCAGAGTGGCACAGCGGATATGGAGCAACAAGAGACTCACTGTAGCATTTAGGAGACATTATAGCGAGTAAAAACCATTGAGATGAACTCCAAATAGTAGGAAGATGCAAAGAAAAGCAGGAGATGATAGAGTGTATTATGTATTTAACGGTCTGAGTAAGAAAGGGCCATATTTTTGCAATTATGTGAGAGAGGAGGAGAAAAGAAAGCGCAAGGGACTGGATTTGTGGAGTGAAGCTGATGGTGGAGTAAGGATGATATAAAGGTTGTAGGTTTGGGAAGCAGGAGAGATGGTGCAATTGTCATCTGTGAGGGCTATTTTAGCAAGGATTGTAATACTAGAAAGACAGATAAAGATTAATTTTGGACATGTTTAGCTTTAAGTAGAATTGTGACTTCCAGGTGGAGATGAAAGAGAGGCTGATGGAGACATAAAGAGAGGCCAAAAGAGATGAGGACGATCTGTTATCAGCATAGAGGTAGTGTAGGCTGAAGAAGGTGCAATGAGTGAAAGCAGATTGTCAAGGACAGGAAATTAAGGAACCTCAACAGAGGAGGAGAAGATGTGCTAGTTATAGAGACACTGAATGATCATTCGGAAAGGTACAGGGTTACCCAGGAGAGAAAAGTGCTGGGGAAGTCAATGCAGTAGTGTCAAAAAGAAGATGGTGATTGACTGTATCAAAAGTGCAAAAGTGTCAGAGATCTCATCTAGGGTGTGTAGGGAGAAGTGACCCTTCAACTTATAGCCATAAGTAGATGACTTCAGTGAGTTCAGACTTGGTGGAGTGTAGAGGATCAGAAAGAGAGTGAGGCAATAGAGGTAGTTTGACTGGGTGGATTTTAGGGATTTAGGGTTAGCTTGATGAGAGATAAGGTGATATAGTATTTATTTATTTATTACCAGTTATTTATATAGTGCACACATATTCCACAGCGCTTTACAGAGAATATTTTGCCATACACATCAGTCCCTGCCCCAGTGGAGCTTACATTCTATGTTCCCTATCACATGCTCACACACATACACACTAGGGTTAATTTTGTGTTGGGAGCCAATTAACCTACATGTATATTTTTGGAGTGTGGGAGGAAACCGGAGTACCCGGAGGAAATCCACGCAAGCACAGGGAGAATATACAAACTCCACACAGGTAGGAATTGAACCCATGACCTCAGTGATGTGAGGCAGTAATGCTATCCATTACACCGTCTGTGCTGCCCCAGTAAGAAGACATGCTATATTTGCAATGTGAGTCTACAGGACCAAGGTTTATTCAATTAACTTTCTGCAGTACAAGAGCTTATTTGCAGATGGTAGGGGTGCCAAGGTTAGTATTTGAAATGGTGAAGATGGTGTGTGGTGGCTGAAGCAGTCTCATCGACTGCTATGAGTGTACTAGTGTTGTACAATGTGGCAACAACATTAGGGCTGTCGGGGCAGAAATACAATAGGAGGGAGGAGGAGTGTTTAAGTAATTATGTGCACACAGATTTAATTGCAGATGGGCCCGCAGGAGGCAATGTGAGATAGAAAGAAATGGGGTTGTGATCAGAGAGTGAGATGGCAGTTTTAGAAGCTGGGATTGTCCAATGAAATAGGGAGATAATGTCACTGGTAGAGACAGCAGTAGGGAACAGGTGTGGTGAGTTTAGAGATGGCAATCCCAGTAGGGATGTCTTAGAAAAATAGTGGGTAGGCAAGTGAAAGAAAGACAGAAGGCAAACGTTTTGAGGAAATGTGGAACTGGATCTAAGAATGGGGCGAGAGATAAACTGCAGCATGGAGGTGGAGGGGACAATATAGACATATGCTGTGGACCAATGGAGGAGGAGGAGGAGGAGGAGGAGGAGGAGGAGGAGGAGAAGAAGAAGAAGAAGAAGAAGAAGAAGAAGAAGAAGAAGAAGAAGGATGGTTTAATGTTTCAGTGAAGTCGAAAAGTGGGAGGGAGGAAAGGAAGAGAGAAAGAAAGAAAGAAAGAAAGAAAGAAAGAAAGAGTGAGAGAGTGAGAGAGTGAGAGAGAGAGAGAGAGAGAGAGAGAGAAAGACAGAAGGCAAACGTTTTGAGGAAATGTGGAACTGGATCTAAGAATGGGGCGAGAGATAAACTGCAGCATGGAGGTGGAGGGGACAGTATAGACATATGGTGTGGACCAATGGAGGAGGAGGAGGAGGAGGAGGAGGAGGAGAAGAAGAAGAAGAAGAAGAAGAAGAAGAAGAAGAAGAAGAAGAAGAAGAAGAAGGATGGTTTAATGTTTCAGTGAAGTCGAAAAGTGGGAGGGAGGAAAGGAAGAGAGAAAGAAAGAAAGAAAGAAAGAAAGAGTGAGAGAGAGAGAGAGAGAGAGAGAGAGAGAAAGAGAGAGGGAGCGAAAGAGAGAGAAAGAGAAAGAGAGAGAGGGAGTGAGAGAGAGAGAGAGAGAGGGAGTGAGAGAGAGAGAGAGAGAGAGAGAGAAAGAGGGAGAGAGAGGGAAAGAGCGAGAGGGAAGGAAGGAAGGAAGGGAGGGAGGAAGGAAGGAAGTCTTTAGTATCTCATCTCACCCATTATAGCTAAACTGACACTATACTTTCTACCTGATCCACAGTTCCTTGACAGACTAAACTTGTAAAAAGTAACGTCACTCATAAGACACCATTTGCATACATCCATATCACGTGAATGGAGAGGTATAAGTAAGCACCCTGAGTTATATGCCATCACTTGGGCTCGTAGTATACCTTTGCTGGGGAAATACCTATGGAGGTGTGCACAAATCTGGTTTGGAAATTTGCTGTCATTTCTCCTATGTAAGTGAGTTATTTGCGTACTACTTCTTCTGTGGACAGGAGCATTATTTTATTAGCTGGGAAAATATGTTTCATAATTCAATCTAGAATATGCAGACAGTCCATATTTTCAGTGGGTATTAGTTCTAGCTGGCTCCTTCCCTACAGGAGGGACAGCCCATGCTGGGCTGTTTGCATTCACCCTCCCTCCCACTCCTTTTATCTGGTACAGTCTGGCCATTATTATTATTATTACCAGTTATTTATATAGCGCACACATATTCAGCAGTGCTTACAGAGAGTATATGGCCATTCACATCTGTCCCTGCCCCAGTGGAGCTTACAATCTATATAATCTATACTCACACACATACACACTAGGGTTAATTTTTTATGTTTTGGAGCCAATTAACCTACCAGTATATTTTTGGAGTGTGGGAGGAAACCGGAGTACCCGGGGAAACCCACGCAAGCACAGGGAGATTATACAAACTCCACACAGTTAGGGCCGTAGTGGGTATTGAACCAACGACCTCAGTGCTGTGAAGCAGTAACGCTACCATTACATCGTCTGTGATGCCCGTTGGCCATCCAATGAGAAACATTATCCTTAGTTAAGTAAAATGAGACAATAGAAGCTGCACAAGGAACTTCTGAAAAGGACTGACATAGGAGGTTTGGCTTATGTCTTGAATAATGGATGCTTCATATTGCAAAGATTTGCACCCAACTGCTGCTGGAAAGAATTAGGAGCTCTGCACGTACTATGGTGTAAAAGTGGACCCACGAACCATAAAGGGGGTGGAAGGCTGTTTGGGTGTGACTTATGGCATTTAAACTTAAAATATTCCAATACATATTTTAGTTCAACTAGTTAAAGTTTACCCTGAACCTCTGAACTTTGTAACCAAGGTACAGTAGTGTTGTACTTTTGATGTAGTTCGCTCCTATGTGATCCGTGAACCTATAAACCTACAAAGTGAGTCTGAATTAACAGCAGATAAGAGAGCACAGATAAACCTCATTGAAGTGGTTGAGAAAAAAAGACCATCAATAAATATCATTCCTTCATGATTAAATTAGGCACAGAGTATAAATAAAGCCTGTTTTTTCAGGTTGTTATCATTCTTTCAGCAAAAGGGCAGCTACTGAGGGCAAAATAAGCAGAATGTTTCTCCATGACAGGAGCTTGACCCGAAGCTCACTGAAATGAATTAGGGCTTAGAATTCCATCGATAGTTGATATGTTTTTTTTTTTTTTATTCCATCGATAGGTGTTATGGTTCCAGTGAACTCAAATAAGAGCAGACACTAGACATTGAGGTGTTCGCAGCTGACAGAGAGAGAACACTTAAGGATTATACACACACAAAACAGAAGCACTATTTGGGATGATATTAAGATAACCATAAATGTGTGTACTTTATTTGTACTAGTCTTTGGTGTGAGCTAGATGTACTACCCAAGAAAATGTTTTTCTCCAGCAGCTTTCTCCTCACAATGCATAACGTTGCTGGGACCCTGGGAGAAGCATCTCCTGGACACAAAATATAATTGGCTCATCAAACATGCTGTCTGATTATTAATTAACAAGAAGTTGTATGATACAGCCTAGCTACCTGACTGACCAAACCAGTTCAGTGTCAGCTTCAAGAGCATATGTAATGGCCAAATAGGGAAGGTGGAAGAATGTGGTATTAGCAGGAGTGGACAACTAGGGAGTAGGGATGGGAGGTGCTGACATTTATTGAATAGACTGAGTGAAAGGATATGTCATATGAGTAGACAATTGAGTGCTGTAGCCAGATACAGCTCAGGCACTTTGTATGGAGTTAGATATTCTGGAAGTAGGTCAGAAATAAGGACTGTAAAGGGAGATCTGAACACTAAAGAAGGAACTATTTAGGAAGTTGTGGACAGAAGAAAGATCATTGAGTGGGTCGGAGCTGGACTATAAGCATGGCTAAAAGGCATATGCATTGGAGCAGTGTGATATGAAGTGTGCAATCTGGGAGGGATGAAGCAGAGGACCAGTGGCCAGAGCTGAATGAAAGCTAAGCAGGGGCATTTCTAGAGAGGAGGGAACCCGTGTGCAGTCTCCGACACAGGCCCCCTCCTCTCTGTCTGTAAGCACACTGAGCTGTGCGTGGGCGGCCAGCACCGGAGTTATAGACTCTGGGCGCTAGAGTGCACCCAGAGTCTGTAGAGTATGCACAGGTCACCGGGAAAATGGCAGTGGCGGCCATTTTCCCTGTGCTGCGCATGCGCAAACGATGGGAAAATGGCCGCGGCAGCCATTTTTCAGTCGTTTTTAGAGCGCCGGACCCCCGCTCCGACGTGGGACTCCGGAGAGGTAAGTATGCTATGGGTGCAGGGTGTGCGGTGCTGGGCTTGTTAACCCCCTTTTTCTGAACTAGTACTGAAGTGATGAAGTCAGATCACTATTATTATGTGTCTGGCAGCCATATATGGAACAGCTCACATGGCCTGATTCAGCAAGGATCGCTGATGCAATCACAGCAGCAAGCTCATACGCAGCTCTGCTGCAAAATTATGCAAATTACTGCGATCGCAATGTCGCCGCAGCACAACATAAACACGCCCACTTCCTTTACTCACATCCATAATACCACCCACAAACGGTACTTACTGGCAATTATCTCTGCGATGGGTCTGCGTAGTCACTGCAATAACGGTCACGATCACAATAGCTAATTCGCACACTGCGTTGCAAACACATGCGCAGAACGCAGCAATCGACCAGATGCGTTTCGTTTTTGCACTTGCGATCCTTGCAGAATCAGGCCCACAGTCCACAATGCCTAGGCTGTGAAGCATAGAAATCATCCGTTCTGTACTTTGCCAGGGGTAAGTAACACATTTCCTTGAATATGGGGATGTTTGCAAATGACTAGCAGTAGTTAGCAGTCTGTTTTTTTTTTTAAATATGCAAATTTCAAGCACGAAAGATAACTTGATTCTATTCCAAAACTAGTATAAATTGAGTCTCCAAACAAGGATTCAGCTGCAAATGTATAGGCAGCAATTCTATTTCTGTGATATTGTTCTAAAAAGCCATACAAACAATAAAGCAGTATCCAGTGCTCTCTATACCAAGGTAAAGGTAAGACAAAAGCTAATATTACGCTATGCCAAAATGTATCTGTGTCATGCAAGATAAGAGCTTTGCCAAACCAAAAATGCTGCTTATGAAGGACAGCAGTGAAAAGCAACTTTTGCGATAAACACTACAGGATGAATAAACAAAAGAACTTTTGGACACAATTAAACTATTTTCAGGGACACAAGAATATAAGTATCAAGACGTGCAGGATATTTTAGCGCAATTATATGGCAACATGGACTAATGCAGAACCATCAAACTGAAACTCTATTTGAAAAACAAGTACCATTTCAAAGAAATAATGTTGTAAAAGTATAATAGTAATAATGCAAAACTTTAAATGCTGCTATATTCATTGCCAGACTGAGACTAATGCCCGTATTCAATTTGAGGCAAAATGTCGGAATCGGCGATTATTTATCGCCGATGACATAATTTTCGCCTATTTCAAATATCCCTGTATTCAATTACCTTGTCTTTTCGCCGATGTGAAAAGTAAATGTAAAAAAACGGGGATAATTTTTCGCCTTTCCATTTGGCAGGCGAAAAAAAGTGCAGAATTGGGGTTTAGGGGTGTAGAGTAAAAAAAAAAATAGCCTGCAGCCTTTATTACGTCCCCTTAGGATAAACTGTTTTTAAAAAAATGTAAAATACCCTCAGGACCCCCCCAAAAATGGTGGTAAAATTTTGAGGTGAAAAAAAAAGGGGAACAGTGTTTAAAAATAGCTAAATAGGGGCCTGATTCAGACCCAGTCGCAAATTGCGGATGCTCGCTGGCAAAAAGGGGCTGGATATTTAAATTAAGCGCTAGCACTGCATCTCGTAAGGATGCCCTCTGTGTCTTAGCGAGCACCGGCAATAAGCGCTCGCTAGTGTATAAAGACGCCCCCTTGCCACTCGCAACATACGTCATCTCCGGTATTTGAAGGATTAATCGGTTACATCGAGAGCCATCGGAGCTGCTCGCAGCGCTTGAGGTAGACCTTACCCTCCCGCAAGCACTGAGAGCAGTTCAGGGTAAAAAACAACCAAGTGACGAGTTCAATGATGTTACTTTGCTAATTATGCACACCCATTAAACTCTGTTCTGACTGTCAGACTCGCCTGTGTTCGCAGCACCTCTCCCCCGTTCACAAGCACCTTCCCCTGTTACCACCCACAAACGGCGCTATCTGTCACTCATTCTACTGGGCAGTGTTTTCAGGGCGAGCGAGCAAAATCTGATCGCTCGTACTAGTTTGCGCACACGCACTGCGACTTATATGCATGCGTAGACGGGCGACCATCGCACAGAGCGAGCGAGCGCAACTTAGCGTCCGGGTCTGAATCAGGCCCTAGGTTCAGGGCTGTTCTGTAAGTAGGCGGCAGGTGTTTTCTAGAATAGGTTATTAGCGGCAGGTGTATTTTTGCAGAATTTTTAAATCATTTGTTTAGGGACTTAAAAATATGTTAGTACCCATTTTCAAGTACCCCAAATTTGATGGGACCACTTTTTAAAATGAAAAATAAAAGCTAAGCGCTCTTCTGCATCACTTCTTCAATGTCGGGAAAAAAGCACCTGCCACGGCTATTTAAAAACCCCGACTTTCTTCTGCAGGCAAAAACGGGGGTACCCATAGTGATCCCTCATGTCTGGACATCTTTAGGGGGGTCCTACAATTATTTCCCGAAAATTCCCGTATTTTTTCATGGATCCAAGTTTCGCCTGTTCCCATTTTCGCCTACTTTGGAATTGAATACGGGGAATAGCGTGCGATACTTTTCCACCTGGAAAACAGGCAAAGGAGGCAAAAAGTCCAGCAGAAATTGAATACGGGCCTAAAAAGCAGTCCTTATATAAAACGTCTAAGTCGCAATGTGATGTGGCTAGGACATACCAGGAGACTGTGCTGATTACTCCGATATGCGACACATATATCTGTGTGCGACGGAGTCTCTGAATCAGTATGCAAAGTGCTACGATGCAGCGTCCGCAGCTTTTTTCCATGACAAATTCTGTTTACAGTCTGAGTTGCTCAGAAATATACAAGTGTCACATATCAAATGAATCAGCACAGACTGCTGGTGCCTCCTAGTGGCATCACATTGCGACTTAGACACATAGGACCTCATTCAGAGGCGCTCGCAAAATGCGAGTGCTCGCTCTGATTGAGGGCGGCCCAGTCTATTTTCTGACCCGGCCTCCTGGCTGCTCACCATCGACAGCCACCCCTTTTGTAGTGAGCCCCAGAGCGAGAGAATTTCTCTCTCGCTCCGGGGCTTGCGCACGTGCCCAACATCAACCTGCTTGCGAGCGCTCAAGCGCTTGTGAGCGGGTCTGAATGAGACCCATTGTCAGCAAAAAAAGATGGCCAATGCTAGCAGAGTTGAACGGGACTTGGCGGCTAACTCGCGCCAAGCATATCGCGCTGCATGGCGTATTGAGGCTAGATATGCAAGGATACATCTGTATATGGCTTTTTCGCTCATTCACTGGCCATATCATATCTGTGTCTATTGCAGGCCTGCCTACCCTCCCGATTCGGTCGGGAGCCTCACGAATATTGGGTGCTGCTCCCGACCCCCTAGAAAGGCAGGCAAGCCTCCCGGCTGCTGCCTGCCCCCCGGCTACAACTAGAAAAAAAAAACCTCCACAGCGGGTGGCCCGATGACGCGATTTGTGCTAAATCGCTTCATCGTGGCTCCGCCTCCCGCTTCACAATGCAATTTGAAGAGGCGGGGCCATGATGACGCGATCGCGCTGTCACGCCCCTGCAGAGTCAGTGCCCGGCCACGCCCCCCGCTGTGTGCAGGCATTCAGCTCCCTCCCTGAAGGAGGGAGCTGATAGTCAGCAACTATGGTCTACTGTTATTAACATTGACCAAGTGCAGTCAGGGGCACTGAGAGGGGGAGAGGGTATAGATTACCTGGTAACAGGCCTGTGTGGAGGCCAAGGAGAGCAGGGGTGATATAACAATACCAACCTGCAATGCAGCGATCATGCACCCCACAGTTATTTATATACAATGAGGGGGCATAGTCATATGTCAGCTATACTCCCCAAGGTCATCACAAAGTATTGGTTGTCCCTGATTGCAGTAGTGTAGAGAGTGCAGTGACTTCAGAGAAGAATTACAGTATATTCTTTAAAGCAGGACTGGGAGGTTCCCTGAGATTGTATAACCAGGTTTGAATAAATGTTTAAGAGTTCAGCTCAGGTCAGTCTGCAAATACCAACCCTCCTGGAAAATGTCAGTGATGCCAGATTTCCAGTATGGGCCTACAGCTGTGTCCAGTTACATCTTTGCCAATCGCACTACAAACTAGGGGTGTGCACCGGCCACTTTTCGTGTTTTGTGTTTTGGTTTTGGATCTGGATCTTTCTTCGTGTTTTGGATCTGGATTGGTTTTGCCAAAACCACCCTTCCGTGTTTTGGGTTCTGGGTTTTGTGTTTTGGATCTGTATTTTTTTGAAAAAAAGCATAAAAACAGCTTAAATCACAGAATTTGTGGGTTTTTCTGCTCCTATGCAATTATTAACCTCAATAACCTTCATTTCCATTCATTTCCAGTCTATTCTGAACACCTCACACCTCACAATATTGTTTTTATGGCCAAAAGATTGCACCGAGGTAGCTGGATGACTATGCTAAGCAACACAAGTGGGCGGCACAAACACGTGGCCCATCTAGGAGTGACACTGCAGTGGCAGACAGGATGGCAGTTTGAAAAACTAGGCCCCAAACAGCACATACTGCAAAGAAAAAAAAGAGGTGCAAGATGGAATTGTCCTTGGGCCCTCCAACCCACCCTTATGTTGTATAAATAGGACATGCACACTTTAACAAACTAATCATTTCAGCGCCAGGGTCTGCCACATGACTGTGGCTGAAATGATTGGTTCGTTTGGGCCCCCACAAAACAAGCTGGCAATTAATGTGTCCCTGCACAAACTGGCTCTACGGAGGCAAGATGTCGTCCTCATCCTCCTCATCCACCGATTCCTTGGATAAAACAGGAAAAAGGGATTTAGGTGTCCCTGGACTGCTTACGGTCTTAGCCAAAGTTTCTGAACTTGACAGTAACTTTTTATGAACGCGCTGCAGGTGCCGTATAAGGGAGGATGTTTCTATGTGGTTAACGTCCCTACCCCTACTTATTTCACCTTTACATATGGTACATATGGCAAGACAGTTGTTGTCCGGATTTGGATAGAAATATTGCCAGACCAAAGAGGTGGAATGTTTGGTCTTCTACCCAGGCATGACCATGATGGGCTTTTTCATCCCACGGACAACAACTGTCTCCCCCGGAGCCTGATTTAAACAAACCACATCACCATCAGAATCCTCCTCGCCAACTTCCTCCTCAGTGCCAGCTACACCAGTATCCTCATCCTGTTGTACTTCAACAGTGACATCTTCAATTTGCATATCAGCAAGTGGACTGTGGGTGCTCCTTTCAGCACTTGCAGGGGGCGTGCAAATGGTGGAAAGAGCCACCTCTTCCCGTCCAGTGCTGGGAAGGTCAGGCATCGCAACCGCCACCACACTTGGACTCTCCTTGGGGATTTGTGATATCTTCTTAGAACGCACAGTTCTTCGCTGTGCTTTTGATTTTTTTAGCGGGAGGAGGGCTTCCATCGTCATGTGAAGCTGAACCACTTGTCATGAACATAGGGAAAGACCTTAGCCGTTCCTTGCCACTCCGTGTCGTAAATGGCATATTGGCAAGTTTACGTTTCTCTTCAGATGATTTAAATGTTTTTTTCAAGGTCATTTTCCTGAACTTTGTCATTTGGGATTGTATGTGCCTTCTACTATGACATTGGGCATCGGCCTTGGCAGACGACGTTGATGGCATGTTATCGTCTATGTCATGACTAGTGGCAGCAGCTTCAGCACTAGGAGGAAGTGGTTCTTGATCTTTCCCTATTTTATTTTTATCGGAGAAAGTTTGGTCCTCCATTTATGTTATATTGATATATACGTGCTGCTAAAGGCGCACACAAACACAGAAAATAATTTTTTATTTTTGTTGGAGACTAGTGCACTTTGTGGGTTACACCACCCTTTAAGAAATGAGCCAGCCGGCCCTTTACTTATGGGACACAGGCGCACGCTTGGCGCTGCTCCTTTGTTGATGCACGTGCAGCTACAGCCCACACAATTCACAAACACAGAAAATATTTTTTTATTTTGTTTGGAGTGCCCTTTGGGGGTCACAGCACCCTTTAACGGTCAAGCCAGTCGGCCCTTTACTTATGACACAGGCGCACGCTTGGCACTACTTTGTTGATGCACGTGCGGCTACTGCGCACACAATTCACAAACACAAAAAAATATATTTTTTTAGTTTGTTTGGAGTGCCCTTTGGGGGTTACAGCACCCTTTAGCGGTCAATCCAGCCGGCCCTTTATTTATAGGACACAGGCGCACGCTTGGCACAACTTTGTTGATGCACGTGCGGCTACTGCGCACACAATTCACAAACACAGAAAATATTTTTTATTTTGTTTGGAGTATACTTTGGGTGGTTACAGCACCCTTTAACGGACAAGCCAGCCGGCCCTTTACTTATGACACAGGCGCACACTTGGCACTACTTTGTTGATGCACGTGCGGCTACTGCGCACACAATTCACAAACACAGAAAATATTTTTTTATTTTGTTTGGAGTGTACTTTGGGGGTTAGAGCACCCTTTAACGGTCAAGCCAGCTGGCCCTTTACTTATGACACAGGCGCACGCTTGGCACTACTTTGTTGATGCACGTGCGGCTACTGCGCACACAATTCACAAACACAAAAAAATATATTTTTTTATTTTGTTTGGAGTGTCCTTTGGGGGTTACAGCACCCTTTAGCGGTCAATCCAGCTGGCCTTTTACTTATGGGACACAGGCGCATGCTTGGCGCTGCTCCTTTGTTGATGCACGTGCAGCCACAGTGCACACAATTCACAAACACAGAAAAAATATTTTTTTTTTTAGCACTTGGGGGGAGCACCCCTGACGGACAGAGCACCACCTGGACAACACTACAGCACCCCTTTATGACTGGGACACAGCCCCTATGGACTTTGAAGTAGTGGACACAGCCCCTATGGACAACAGCAGCACAGCGCAGCACAGCACAGCACAACACTACACTGCACTACACTACACTACACCACTACACTACACAGCCCAGCCAGCCCTAACTCCCACCCTCCCTCTTCACTGTCCACAGCCGAGTGAGAAAATGGCACCGACACGGGTACCTTATATAGAATCCAAAACCCGCAAGACCCGGAAGGTGGGATGATGATGTTTTGCCTCGATTTCAGATCCGAGTCAGGCGGGAAAAGTCGAGCCTGACTCGGATTGGCCTCGGATCGGGGGGGCTCGGGGGGGTTTGGATTTCAGAAATCCGGACCCACTCACCCCTACTACAAACGTGCGCATGCATGGCGCCATGCGATTACCTGCAGCAGCATATGCTACGGGATGCTTTGGCGCAAACTGCGATCGCACCATGCAATCCAATGGAGGCGTGGGTGCAAACACAGTGCGCATATCTGCTCGCAGGCGCACGCCTCGCACCATGCGTGGCACAATTTGCATATGCAGCAACGATGTAGCAGGACACATCTGTAGGTATGGTATATTATTTTGTCACATTTATTCTATCTGCATTACATTCATTTGTTTTAACAGACATAGGGGTCTATTTACTAAGCAGTGTTAGGAGAAGTGAAAAGTGAAGAGTGAAAAGTGATAAGGTGCCAGCCAATCAGCTTCCAACTGTCATTTTTCAAACACAGCCTGTGAGATGGCAGTTAGGAGCTGATTGGCTGGCACCTTATCACTTTTCACTCTTCACTTTTCACTTACTAACACTGCTTAGTAAATAGACCCCATAGAGCCGTTTTCAATTTGACCCGAGCCGCAATACTTTTTTCGCGACCCAGACTTTTCGCCTACTTCGCCTGTTTTGTAGGTGGAAAAGTATCGAGCATGCCCGCTTTACCCCGTATTCAATTTGAAAGTACGCAAAAATGGGACCCGGCGAAACTTGAACAGGCGGAAAGTACTGTCACTTTTGGGGAAATCAGTCTGACATCCCCCAAAAGATGCACTGACATGGGGGTTCACTATGATACCCCCCGATTTGGCTTGCTGAAGGTATTTGGTCTTTTTAAACGGCCTTAATAGCTGCTAAATAGCGTTTTTCTATACGTGGTGCAGAATAGTATTCAGGAGTATTTTTTCCTGAAAATAACTTATCCCAGCAAATTTGGGGTACTTGAAAATGGGTTCAGCATATTTAAAAGTTTCTAAAATGAAGTTGAAATAATCGTGAAAAATCCACCTGCTGTAAGCACCTGCAATCAAAAAACACCAGGGGCATACTTGGGGACCCCCCCAAGAGTCAAGTTCGCTAGTTTTTATCTATGTACCCCCAAATTTTTTTTTTTCGCCCCCTTTTTCAAAGTCATTTTTTTTAGGTGTCCTTAAGTGTTTTTGAAATTTTTTTTGACACAGTTTACCTTTGGGGGACTGTCTAAAGGCTGCAGGCAGGGGAGTTCCCGCAACGTTGCACCCCAAAAACCCAATTCTGCAATTTTTTCCGCCTGCTATTCATGGGCAAAATTTTTCCACCTAGTACATAGCGGTGACTTTCCCCCTAGGTGGAAAGTCTTTCAAATTGAATACGAGGTAAAAGCAAAACAGGCATTAATGACGTCATCGGCGAAAAAGGATCGCGGATCCGGACTTTTTGCCTCAAATTGAATATGTGCCTTAATCTATGGGGATATTTATCAATCATTCCACTGTCACCACTGCTCTGCATGTGGGTGTCATCCTCACTGTGTCGGGAGAGACTGGGGTCTGTGCAGCAGCTCCAGGACGCTGGGCAAGCCCCCAGGGTTATATATTTCTAGAATGGGGGGGAAAAAGGGAAATTTGGGAAAAAGGATTCTGCACAAGAGAAAAAAGTAGAATAGAAATATAGATAACCAACTATAGATACAAATTACTGGAGAAAAACCTCCTGTTGAATTGAGATTGTTGGTGGTGCTCCCAAAAGTCAATTATTATAAACAGAAAAAATGTCCCTACACAGGCAGGTTAAGTGGACTCTTTTACTGGGGCACTCTTGAATAGTAGTTTGAAATTATATGATGAATAATTGATAAAATAACAATTTCAATTCACTCGTTAAAATATTGGTGCTAACAGCACTGGAAATACTGAATACCAAGACAAGACAAAAAGACGAACATAAACATATAACATATAATATAATAAATCCTGCCTGAAGTATCCAATCAATATTCTTATCGCAGGGAAAAAAGATTAGGGCGAAAATATAGCCTATCTCTCTGAAGAGATGGTGAAGGCTGGCAGCCGCAGACAAGGTAAGTGTGGAAAAACAATAAACACAAAGCAGGTATCCCTTACCAATGGTGACCATACATATCCCTGTTGTTTAACAATAAGCTTAGGTAGAAATGTAATCACATAATAAATCCACTTATTTCTAAATGATGGATAATAGTGCCTCTGTGTCTAAATATCATAAACCACAGTCAGATATTTATCAAGCTACTAATTGAGGCCTAACATGCAGTCTGCAATCAGTGTAAAATGATTCTAGGCTTGGCACAAATGGATAACAGCTTTAAAGATCATCATTTGCTAGGTTTGTAAAGTACACATATTATACAAGTCTCAACCATTAACATTGAGATCACATTTATGCATATCATCAGTGTAAATAATAAACACAAAGCAGGTATCTCTTACCCCTCTGTGTCTAATTGTCACAAAACACAGTTTAGGTGTTAGACAGGCTCCCTGTTAAAGCCTAGCATGCAATCTACAGTCAGTGTAAGAATGGTGCAGGGCTTGACACAAATAGACAACAGTGTTGAAAATCATCAATTGCTTGTTCTGTGAGACACATATAATACATAAGTCTCAACTTTTATATTGAAATCACATTTGTGTATAACATAAAAAAAAAAAAATATATATATATATATATATATATATATATATATAAGTAGCTGAAAGAAGGAAAGTAGGCACATAGAATAACTTCCCACTTCTGCTTTCACTCAGAATAAGTGCAGGCCGAGTGATGAGAGAGTGGAGAGTTTAGTGTCCATGGAAACAACAGGGTAGTGGTGTGTGTTAAGGACCTGTAGGGTGTTAGGTGGGCTCTGTTACATAAGCATTGCAGAACCTCAAATGCGCCCCAGATCAGTCACACTGCCACCAGAGGGGATAGAAAGGTACCTGTACAGTATAATGTAGTCTGCATCAGCAAAAATAGTGAGCGCTGCCCTGCCTTCAGCCATCTGATCAACTGCCTTGTTCCAGGCTGCAACAAGCTAGTGTATACTGTGCAGCGTCTGAGGCGTGTTGCACAGTGGCAGTCACGTGACTCCGGTCAGCTGATTAGGCCTGTGCTGACGCGCGTTTCGCCCGCAGGCTTGTTCACAAACAGGATGGGCATCCTGTTTGTGAACAAGCCTGCGGGCGAAACGCGCGTCAGCACAGGCCTGATCAGCTGACCGGAGTCACGTGACTGCCACTGTGCAACACGCCTCAGACGCTGCACAGTATACACTTGCTTGTTGCAGCCTGGAACAAGGCAGTTGATCAGATGGCTGAAGGCAGGGCAGCGCTCACTATTTTTGCTGATGCAGACTACATTATACTGTACAGGTACCTTTCTATCCCCTCTGGTGGCAGTGTGACTGATCTGGGGCGCATTTGAGGTTCTGCAATGCTTATGTAACAGAGCCCACCTAACACCCTACAGGTCCTTAACACACACCACTACCCTGTTGTTTCCATGGACACTAAACTCTCCACTCTCTCATCACTCGGCCTGCACTTATTCTGAGTGAAAGCAGAAGTGGGAAGTTATTCTATGTGCCTACTTTCCTTCTTTCAGCTACTTATATATATATATATATTTTTTTTTGATGTTATACACAAATGTGATTTCAATATAAAAGGTTGAGACTTATGTATTATATGTGTCTCACAGAACAAGCAATTGATGATTTTCAACACTGTTGTCTATTTGTGTCAAGCCCTGCACCATTCTTACACTGACTGTAGATTGCATGCTAGGCTTTAACAGGGAGCCTGTCTAACACCTAAACTGTGTTTTGTGACAATTAGACACAGAGGGGTAAGAGATACCTGCTTTGTGTTTATTATTTACACTGATGATATGCATAAATGTGATCTCAATGTTAATGGTTAAGACTTGTATAATATGTGTACTTTACAAACCTAGCAAATGATGATCTTTAAAGCTGTTATCCATTTGTGCCAAGCCTAGAATCATTTTACACTGATTGCAGACTGCATGCTAGGCCTCAATTAGTAGCTTGATAAATATCTGACTGTGGTTTATGATATTTAGACACAGAGGCACTATTATCCATCATTTAGAAATAAGTGGATTTATTATGTGATTACATTTCTACCTAAGCTTATTGTTAAACAACAGGGATATGTATGGTCACCATTGGTAAGGGATACCTGCTTTGTGTTTATTGTTTTTCCACACTTACCTTGTCTGCGGCTGCCAGCCTTCACCATCTCTTCAGAGAGATAGGCTATATTTTCGCCCTAATCTTTTTTCCCTGCGATAAGAATATTGATTGGATACTTCAGGCAGGATTTATTATATTATATGTTATATGTTTATGTTCGTCTTTTTGTCTTGTCTTGGTATTCAGTATTTCCAGTGCTGTTAGCACCAATATTTTAACGAGTGAATTAAAATTGTTATTTTATCAATTATTCATCATATCATTTCAAACTACTATTCAAGAGTGCCCCAGTAAAAGAGTCCACTTAACCTGCCTGTGTAGGGACATTTTTTCTGTTCAAGCCCCCAGGGTGACAAGAACGGGGCACAACGTGCAGTCATAACCCCAAAATGTGCTTAATAGGTGGTGTTAGATTTAAGCCAGGGTCAAATTAATGCCTGAGGGATAGCAGACTCCCTCCTCGGAGCTGCACCCCTCCCCCTGAAGCCCCACAACTTGCCTTGTGCCGGCAAGCGGGTCCCTCCTTCTCTGCAGCGCCATCTTCCCAGTTATATTTGGGAGGAGAGCAAAGGCTCTGGCATAGTGCCAAAGTTTTTGCTTTCACTGCGCAGTGCCATATTCCCAAAGATGTGACTGGCACAAGATAAGTTTACTATGGGTGTAGGGTGTACAATGCGGGGCCTCAAAAACCCTGGGGTAGGTATGCACCGCACACACTGCACCCATTATAAATATGCCTATGATTCTAGCTATCATTTATTTACCACATTATAGAAAATAATAGCTAGAATCTGATTGGTAGTCAAGACATCCACTTTTCCTTTTAGGAAGGTTTGATAAATCCGTCAACCCCCCTAAGTACTACTGTATATCTACTGTATATCAAAGTAATGGAGAGAGGCCCTCATTCAGAGGCGGTCGCAAGAAGCGATCGCTCTCTCTGAATGAGGGCGGACGCTTCTTTCTTTTAGTGCGGCCTCTTGGTCGCTAGCTAAGCTGTAGGTTACCACCCACAGCTTAGCGACCGACCAGGGTGATGGTCGCGATGGTCAAGACCATCGCGACCATCGGGGCTTGCGACAAGACCCTAAGGTTGGGTCTTGGCAGCCGCAAGCTTAAGGGAGCTTCCTGCTCTGATCGAGCAGGAAGCTCCCAACTGACATCACTGCTGATGTCAGTGCGGCCGCCCACAAAACGGTAGGCATTCCTTAAGTAACGTCTCCGTTTGTGAAACCACCCCCCCGCCCCGCCTACAAAATGGGCCGAGCTGTCGATCAACATCGACAGCCGGCCTTTTTGTAGTAAGCTCCGGAGCGAGAGAGTTTCTCTCTCGCTCCGGGGCTTGCACACGCGCAGTGCGGCCGCTGCGCGTGCGCAGGGCCTAACCATTGACCCGGTTGCGAGCGCTCAGCGCTTGCAACCGGGTTTGAATGAGACCCAGAGTCTCAATTACCTACTGTATCTAGAGATAATCATTTTATCACTAAAACATAATAATTAGTGAGTCACATTCAAATATATAACACATGGGTTATGAACAGCTCTGTATCATGGAGAACATATTCCGTACTGCTGTTCCAGAAAAAAAATATGGCCAAATAGAAATCAACTTACACAAGCTAAAAATCTGACCGAATGTCCTGTCCAAACTGTAAGCAATAAAATCAGTCCAGGTCTGCATAATAATCCCAAGCATTTCCTTTTCCATTATAACACACTATAATTCAATCACTGTCTGAATGAATCTGTTCGCCTTTTGTAACTACTCATTAATGGGTCCAGGATGGGTAGGATCCCTGCAAAAGGATGATTGTCACAAACGCAAGACACCATTCAACCTCTAATTTTTTTTTATGCTGCTCACAATGTATTGGTCTGTACCCTGTGTACTGTAGAAGTGTCTGTATATTTTATTCATAGACTTTTGTGTATTATATAAATATAGGATGTTTTGCATCTGGATATTGCGTGTTTTGGCAGTGTGCATGCGGATCTTGCGTGTTTTGGCATTGTGCATCCGGATCTTGCATGTTTTGGCATTGTACATGCGGATCTTGCATGTTTTGGCATTGTGCATCCGGATCTTGGGTGTTTTTGCATTGTGCATCTGGATCTTGCGTGGTTTGGCATTGTGCATCAGGATTTTGTGTGGTTTGGCATTGTGCATGCGGATCTTGCGTGTTTTGGCATTGTGCATGCGGATCTTATGTGGTTTGGCATTGTGCATCTGGATCTTGCGTGTTTTGGCATTGTGCATCCGGATTTTACGTGGTTTGGCATTGTGCATGCGGATCTTATGTGGTTTGGCATTGTGCATGCGGATCTTATGTGGTTTGGCATTGTGCATGTGGATCTTCCGTGTTTTGGCATTGTACATGCGGATCTTGCATCATGTTTTGGCATTGTGCATCTGGATCTTGCGTGTTTTAGCATTGTGCATCCAAATCTTGCGTGTTTTGGCATTGTGCATCCGTATCTTGCGTGTTTTTGCATTGTGCATCTGGATCTTGCGTGGTTTGGCATTGTGCATCCAAATCTTTTGTGTTTTGGCATTGTGCATCCGGATCTTGCATGTTTTGGCATTGTGCATGCAGATCTTGCATGTTTTGACATTGTGCATGCGGATCTTGCGTGTTTTGGCACTGTGAATACGGATCTTGCATGTTTTGGCTTTGTGCATCCGGATCTTGCATGTTTTGGCATTGTGCATCTGGATCTTGTGTGTTTTGGCATTGTGCATCCGGATTTTGTGTGGTTTGGCATTGTGCATGCGGATCTTGAGTGTTTTGGCATTGTGCATGCGGATCTTATGTGGTTTGGCATTGTGCATCTGGATCTTGCGTGTTTTGGCATTGTGCATCCGGATTTTGTGTGGTTTGGCAATGTGCATGCAGATCTTGCATGCTTTGGTATTGTGCATCCGCATTTTACGTGGTTTGGCATTGTGCATATGGATCTTGCATGTGTTGGCATCGTGCATCTGGATCTTGCGTGTTTTGGGATTGTGCATCTGGATCTTGCGTGTTTTGGGATAGTGCATCCAAATCTTGCATGTTTTGGCATTGTGCATCCAGATCTTGCGTGTTTTGGCATTCTACATGCGGATCTTCCATGTTTTGGCATTGTGTATCCATATCTTGTGTGTTTTGGCACTGTGCATCCGGATCTTGCGTGTTTTGGCATTGTGCATCTGGATCTTGCGTGTTTTGGCATTGTGCACCCAAATCTTACATGTTTTGGCATTGTGCATCCGGATCTTGAGTGTTTTGGCATTGTGCATCTGGATCTTGCGTGTTTTGGCATTGTGCACCCAAATCTTACATGTTTTGGCATTTTGCATCCGGATCTTCCGTATTTTGGCATTGTGCATGTGGATCTTGTGTGTTTTGGCATTGTGCATCTGGATCTTGCATTGTTTTGGCATTGTGCATCCGGATCTTGAGTGTCTTTGCATTTTGCATCCGGATCTTCCGTATTTTGGCATTGTGCATGTGGATCTTGTGTGTTTTGGCATTGTGCATCCGGATCTTGCGTGTTTTGGCATTGTGCATCTGGATCTTGCGTGTTTTGGCATTGTGCACCCAAATCTTACATGTTTTGGCATTGTGCATCCGGATCTTGAGTGTTTTGGCATTGTGCATCTGGATCTTGCGTGTTTTGGCATTGTGCACCCAAATATTACATGTTTTGGCATTTTGCATCCGGATCTTCCGTATTTTGGCATTGTGCATGTGGATCTTGTGTGTTTTGGCATTGTGCATCTGGATCTTGCGTTGTTTTGGCATTGTGCGTCCGGATCTTGAGTGTCTTTGCATTTTGCATCCGGATCTTCCGTATTTTGGCATTGTGCATGTGGATCTTGTGTGTTTTGGTATTGTGCATCTGGATCTTGCGTTGTTTTATGGCATTGTGCATCCGGATCTTGAGTGTCTTTGCATTTTGCATCCGGATCTTCCATATTTTGGCATTGTGCATGTGGATCTTGTGTGTTTTGGCATTGTGCATCCGGATCTTGTGTGTTTTGGCATTGTGCATCTGGATCTTGCGTGTTTTGGCATTGTGCACCCAAATCTTACATGTTTTGGCATTGTGCATCCGGATCTTGAGTGTTTTGGCATTGTGCATCTGGATCTTGCGTGTTTTGGCATTGTGCACCCAAATATTACATGTTTTGGCATTGTGCATCCGGATCTTCCGTATTTTGGCACTGTGCATGTGGATCTTGTGTGTTTTGGCATTGTGCATCTGGATCTTGCGTTGTTTTGGCATTGTGCGTCCGGATCTTGAGTGTCTTTGCATTTTGCATCCGGATCTTCCGTATTTTGGCATTGTGCATGTGGATCTTGTGTGTTTTGGCATTGTGCATCTGGATCTTGCGTTGTTTTATGGCATTGTGCATCCGGATCTTGAGTGTCTTTGCATTTTGCATCCGGATCTTCCGTATTTTGGCATTGTGCATGTGGATCTTGTGTGTTTTGGCATTGTGCATGCAGATCTTCAGTGTTTTGGCATTGTGCATGCGGATCTTGAGTGTTTTGGCATTGTGCATCCGGATTTTGCGTATTTTGGCATTGTGCATCTGGATCTTGCGTGTTTTGGCATTGTGCATGCAGATCTTGCTTGTATTGGCATTGTGCATCTGGATCTTGCGTGTTTTAGCATTGTGCATCTGGATCTTGCGTGTTTTGAAATTGTGCATGCAGATGTTGCGTGTTTTGGCATTGTGCATCTGGATCTTGCGTGTTTTGGCATTGTGAATCCGGATGTTTTGGCATTGTGCATCTGGATCTTCTGTGTTTTGTCATTGTGCATGTGGATCTTGCGTGTTTTACAATTGTGCATCCTGATCTTGCGTGTTTTATCATTGTGCATGCAGATCTTGCATGGTTTGGAATTGTGCATGCGGATCTTGCATGGTTTGGCATTATGCATGCAGATCTTGTGTGTTTTAGCATTGTGCATCCGGATCTTGCGTGTTTTGGCATAGTGCATCTGGATCTTGCGTGGTTTGGCATTGTGCATGCGGATCATGCGTGTTTTAGCATCGTGCATGTGGATTTTGTGAGTTTTGGCATTGTACATCCGGATCTTGCGTGTTTTGGCATTGTGCATCCGGATGTTTTGGCATTGTACATCCGGATCTTGCATGGTTTGGCATTGTGCATCCACATATTGTGTGGTTTGGCATTATGCATGCGGATCTTGCAGGTATTGGCATTGTTCATCCAGATCTTGCGTGGTTTGGCATTGTGCATGCAGATCTTCCGTGTTTTAGCATTGTGCATGCGGATCTTGTGTTGTTTGGCATTGTGCATGCAGATCTTGCGTGTTTTGGCATTGTGCATCCAGATCTTGCATGTTTTGGCATTGTGCATCCAGATCTTGCGTGTTTTGGCATTGTGCATCCCAATCTTGTGTGGTTTGGCATTGTGCATCCAGATCTTGCGTGTTTTGGCATTGTGCATCCAGATCTTGTGTGGTTTGGCATTGTGCATCCAGATCTTGCGTGGTTTGGCATTGTGTATCCAGATCTTGGTTGTTTTGGCATTGTGCATCCAGATTTTGCGTGTTTTGGCATTGTGCATCCAGATCTTGCGTGATTTGGCATTGTGTATCCGGATCTTGAGTGTTTTGGCATTGTGCATCCAGATCTTCCGTGGTTTGGCATTGTGCATCCAGATCTTGGGTGTTTTGGCATTGTGGATCCAGATCTTGCGTGGTTTGGCATTGTGCATCCAGATCTTGGGTGTTTTGGCATTGTGCATCCAGATCTTGCGTGGTTTGGCATTGAACATCCAGATTTTGCGTGTTTTGGCATTGTGCATCCGGATCTTGCGTGTTTTGGCATTGTGCATCCGGATGTTTTGTGTTTTGGCATTGTACATCCGGATCTTGCGTGGTTTGGCATTGTGCATCCACATATTGTGTGGTTTGGCATTGTGCATGCGGATCTTGCAGGTTTTGGCATTGTTCATCCGGATCTTGCCTGGTTTGGCATTGTGCATGCAGATCTTCCGTGTTTTAGCATTGTGCATGTGGATCTTGTGTGGTTTTGCATTGTGCATGCAGATCTTGCGTGTTTTGGCATTGTGCATCCAGATCTTGCGTGTTTTGGCATTGTGCATCCAGATCTTGCGTGTTTTGGCATTGTGCTTCCAGATCTTGTGTGGTTTGGCATTGTGCATCCAGATCTTGCGTGTTTTGGCATTGTGCATCCAGATCTTGTGTGGTTTGGCATTGTGCTTCCAGATCTTGCGTGTTTTGGCATTGTGCATCCAGATCTTGTGTGGTTTGGCATTGTGCATCCAGATCTTGCGTGGTGTGGCATTGTGTATCCAGATCTTGGGTGTTTTGGCATTGTGCATCCAGATCTTGCGTGTTTTGGCATTGTGCATCCAGATCTTGCGTGGTTTGGCATTGTGTATCCAGATCTTGGGTGTTTTGGCATTCTGCATCCAGATCTTCCGTGGTTTGGCATTGTGCATCCAGATCTTGGGTGTTTTGGCATTGTGCATCCAGATCTTGCATGGTTTGGCATTGTGCATCCAGATCTTGGGTGTTTTGTCATTGTGCATCCAGATCTTGCGTGGTTTGGCATTGTGCATCCAGATTTTGCGTGTTTTGGCATTGTGCATCCAGATCTTGCGTGGTTTGGCATTGTGCATGCGGATCTTGCGTGGTTTGGTATTGCTCCATTACCGAGTGCACGCACCTATGGAATGTTGCAGAGTCATACGCAACTCAGCCGCACATCCAATTGAAGTTGAAGGAGTATAAATAATTAGAAATTAGAGATATATATACGCTGACGCCTGAAGTGACCCCGTGACCCGGAAGCCATGTTGGAGCCGCTGCAGCCACCAGGAGCAGGTAAGTCACCACTAGGCCACAAGGGATGATGTGTCGACATTCTAACATGTCGATATTTCATCACTGCCTACATGATGAGAATTTACATTATTACCATGTTGACATTCTTACGTCGACCGGCACGATCCCGACACACCCATTGGTGAAATCCGGATCTCCTCAGGTACTACCCAGAGACGCTTATCGTAATTGCACGAATCTCCATGCAATTCTGGCCTGCATCCCCCAGCGATAACCATCGGGATGCATGCTCAGATTAAAAACATTGGATATTTGTGCCCAGTGTTGTAGATGCATCCACCTCTAAATCAGGCCTTCTGTCACTAATGTGCCTTTGTGTTAACCTTTCAAAAAATTTCAAAATGACAACCTGGTAGCGTGTCAGTGTACATTTGAGCTAATGTAAATCTACTAAGTTCTTGTACAGTGTGAGATGGAAAATGTTAAGTGCTCTGGAGTGCTCTTACTTTTCCTATTATATACTATTGATTATTGAGCAGGAGCTTATGATCGCCATTTATTATGTAATAACTTAATCAATATAGTGATTTCCTGACACAATAGGTACACCCACCTATTCTCTAAACTAGATTGCATTTCACCAGTTTCAAACTTCCACTACCTGAGGGCTGAGAATTACATTGCTTTATAATGACGGTTTACAACACCAGGCAATGAAAATGATTCAATACATACAGTACAGCACTAAGAACAATGTCATGTGATATTGTAGATCCATATTATCATATGTCATGTGATATTGTAGATCCACAGATTGTTTATTATGGGACTGATGAGGAATCGTATTCACCCCAAAATCATTTTGTACATGCTTTTAACCCATGCAGACCTGCATGAATTGGACACAAGTGCTCTCTTACACTTCAAAGGTGGGATGGGGCAGGGAATGGGTGGACTGACATAGGCCAGTGCAGCAAGGGTATGATTTAGTAATCCCTAACAGGTGCAGGCTGGCACAGAGAAGCATAGATGCCTTTGATGATAGACAGCTATTTAACTGCTTTTGATTGGCTGATTGCAAACTCACCTTCTGTATTTTGCTTTGCTTATGCATATATTTTGTTTTAGTGTAAATGTTTAAGCATTTTTTTATGTTGGTTTGTTTTGTAAATGGAGAATGTAGCTGTTGTTTTAGAGAGGTATTTATCTTTAAGTTTTTTGAAATCTAACAAGCAAAACAAATGTTTTAAAGCTTGGAGGTAAGTGTATTGTTGGTGTAAATCAGGAACATATACTGGGCCTAGCTGCAAGCACCTTGTGAACTTCGCAACTTAGAATACGCTTGCAACTGCATTTTGTCTGATGGACGTATTTTACTTTGCGTACTGAGTGCATCAGCCCGTGTATGCATAATATACCTATTTTTATTAGAGATGTGTGGCTCGGTTCTCCAGAGATCCGAATCCACCTGAATTTTGTGAATCCGTATAAATCCGAGTCGCGGTTCTGATCTTGCAGCGGTTTGGAATTCAGATTTTAATTTGGTTTTTTGATTGTAAAAATGACATGATTCTTAGCTGTTTTTAAAAACTTTTTATCATTTAAAAAAATAAAAAATCCAGATCCAAAACCAAAACACTTGAGGGTGATTTTGCAAAACCAAAACATGAAGATGAATCCAGATCCAAAACCAAAACTCGGGGAACAGTGCACATCTATAATTTTTATCAATCCTTTCTTTACATGTACAAATGCTTTAGTGTGAAGTCCTTCCATGCTTCCACCAGCATCAAGATCTGTCCATGAGTTGTTTTTAAATACTTACATTTTAAAATAGTAAAATATTCTGACACAAGTTTTTGCACGGTGCAACAGAATGCGTGTAATATAATGCGATCACACAGGTTTCAGGGTATTACCTGGGCAGGGCCGCAACTAGGGTAGTGCGGCCTGTGCCACGGCACAGGGCACCGTAGGGCAGGGGGCACTGTTCGGGCCTGTCAATATTCTTGTTTATTATCATTCTCACTTGTAGCTTCCTCTTATTTTAACCCCAGCATCTCCTGGCCTCTCCTATCTCTTCCCTGACCCTTCCCCATGATGCCATGGCCCTTTTTTTGGTGCTTTATGTCCTTATTTGAAAAATGGGGGGGGGGTTGGGCACCGATGCTCTTTCTGGCACAGGGCATCAAAATGTCTAGTTACGGCTCTGTACCTGGGCATGTTAGTCTGCCACTTGATTACAGATTTAACTGCAAGTGGAAATTGTAGTATGACAAGCCGTATGTTTGTGTAATCCCTCTTTCTGCCTATGGAATCTGTATCATTTTCTAAAAATATTATCATTTATTTATAAGTTGCCACAAAAATCCACAGTTCTGTACAATGGAGAGAGGAGAATATACGTATAATAAAGTATACATAACACAGAAGACGCCGGGAGAAGGACATATTGGAAGCATAGCAGCAAAAGACAACATAAAAGCTGAAGTATGGACACATGGTACAGCACATCAGATGTAACAATATGAGATGTAGAAATAATAAGTAGCAATAATACAGTAAGTGACAGAGGAAATGCAAGAGGTAAGGGAAGAGCACACACAGGTGAATGAGAAAAACATAGACAAGAATATAAAAGAGGAAGGTGCTTGTGATAGTTTACAATCTAAAAGGAATGGGCTGACACAAGAGAGGGTGACATAAAGGGAGATTGTAGGTGTAACGAAGGTGGGACACTTTTAGGTACATTTAAAGTATTAAAGGCTAATGTATAGTGTGATTGCTCATGGAAGTGCTTTCCATAGATGTGGGGTAGCACAGGAGACATTTTCAAGGTAGGAATGTGAGGTGATTATCAGCAGAGGAGGAGGCGGCAGTTGTTGGCAGAGCAGAGAGGGTTGGACTGTAGAGAAGTGGTGACTGGAGATATAGGGGCAGGGAGCAGGTGAGCGTAAGGAGTTTAAATTAGAATCTACAAGAAATGGGGTGCAGTTTAGCTATTGGCAAGCAGGTGTGACAGAAGCAGAGAAGTCAGAGAGAAAATTTAGTCTAATCATAACAAAGAGGACGGATTGAGAAAGGGGAGAGTAAGAGTAAAGCAGACATCGGCAGGTTGCAGTAGATAAGTGGTGAGAAAAATATAAGAGAGTGTATATGGATTTTGGTGGTGTCAAGAGTAAGTATTGGTCTAACCTTAGTGATGTTATGTACTGTAGGTGAAAGTGGCAACTGATTGTGGGGAGGGAAGTAGAGGGAGGAGTCTAGGATGACACCAATGAACTGGACGTGAGGTACACAGAAGACTGTTGAAGATGATAAAGAGGTGGAGAGTTGCGGAGTCTAGAAGGATGGAAGATAATGATTTGGAAATGTTGAGTTTTAGAAAAAATTGGGAGATCCATGATGAGATAGCAGAAGGACAACTGGTTATGAGAGGGAGAAAGAAGGGTAGAAATCAAAGAAGGAAAGTTAGATGTACAGTAAGATGAGAACAGGGCTGAGGACAGTCGTTTGTGGGACCCCAATAAGTATTTGGAGAAGAGGGGAGGGGGACCAATGGTAGAAACTGAGTGGAACAGTTAAAGGTAGGAAGTGAACTAGGCAAGGACGGTGTGGCAAAGGCCAATGGAGTGAAGGATATGCAGAAGATTGAGTGGCCCACCATGTCGTACACCGTGGAGAGGTCCAGGAGGATGAGCAAGAGGATGAGCAAGAAGGAAAGTTAGATGTACAGTAAGATGAGAACAGGGCTGAGGACAGACGTTTGTGGGACCCTAATAGGTAGTTAGAGAAGAGGGGAGGGGGACAATGGTAGAAACTGAGTGGAGCAATTAGAGTTAGGAAGTGAACTAGGTAAGGAAGGTGCTGCAAAGGCCAATGGAGTGAAGGATATGCAGAAGATTGAGTGGCCCACCATGTCGTACGCCGTGTGAAGGTCCAGGAGGATGAGCAAGGAGTGATGATCTATGGATTTTTACTGTATGCTAGCACTAGAAAGTAGAGATGAGTAGAGTCCAAGCTCAAATCACTTTGGGGTTCTGAGTAAAACTGAGTCCTGACTCGGGTCTTCTCGACAATTTTGGAACTTGGATCTAAAACCATATAACAGGCATTTGGGGTTACATTTACTTCCCTCCCTTATGATTTCTGGTACTATGAGGTTGTCAAAAGTGCCTGGAAATGACAGGAAATTATTGTTATAGTTGCTATTAATACTAAAGGAACAAAAACATGTCAAAGTTACATGATTTTAGGTGTTTTATCAATTTTCCAAGAAATCCAAAACCAAAACAGTTGAGGTTGGTTTTGCCAAAACTGAAACCACAGGATGATTTAGAATCAAAACAAATACACGGGTGTCTGCGCACATCTCTACTAGAAAGAGGTACTTGGTGGAAGTTAATTTTTTTTATCCCATAGAGGGCACTGAGACTGATGGTTTCCACTTTGTGATTCATTTTCCATTTCCTCTTTTAGGCAAGCCCTATTAATTCAATGTCCGTGAGCCTCACACCCACATGGAGAAATTTGCCCTTGCTCACTTTGCCAGGGTGGTGATTGAGGAGAAATGTGAATGGACCTATTGTTCACTGTTGTGTTGTGTTGTACTTAAACCATGGCAGCCAAATGGGATATCAATTAAAGTTAAGTAAGAAAACAGATTAAAAATTTAGATGTGACTGATGACAAACCAAAAGCTGCTGACGCTTACTTTACATCTACCGTATTACCATAAATTAACATCAAGTAATAGAAAACCTACCTATTCACTATATTTGCTGTGGTCCAAAAATACTTAATTTTTTATTTCAAACAATGAATTTATTTATTTTGCTTCTCTAGCATTGCTGCCATTTCCTGCCTAATGTTAGTAATTTAGCTATGCAGATGAGAGAGAGAGAAAAGTCAGAAGCATTCTTAATATATTAATATAAATACTGTATTACACATAGCTAGGGCTCCCCCTGTGTCCCAGGTTTACCAAGACACACCAGATTTTTCAACTCGAGGTCATGAACTATTTTCCCATAATTCCTATCATTTAGACTCATCGTTGTAGACTGAGCAGGAGTCACGGGCTATAGCCTTGTAACTGTTTGATCTTTTTTTTAGGACCTTAAAGCATATAAAAAGCTAAGAAAAGTTTTATAGTCTGATTGTTGTCACAGCCAATTAATAATTATAAGCACTGTACACTAGGCATGGTAATCACATCCCCCACAGAGCTCCAAACTCACCCTAGTGTCATTGTGGAGTTGGGATTTTTATGTACTGTAGGACCATGTTGCAAAATATGTACATGAATGCGATAATGTAAAAATATAACTATTCCCTTACCCTATGACAATTGTTTCTGCATGCCACTAAATAGCCAGGAAAATAAAAATATTTACTGAAATATACCAGCTCTATCTGTATACAACAATATTAGGAACAAATAAATAAGCAATTTTTATTACTATTAATACCAGTAAAAATATTCATTGTTTTTCAATGCTGGTAGTCATATCTAACAAAAAAGAAAGTTGTAAAATGTTAATTTTGTCCCTCTATGTGTGAGAGCTTCTTTTGAATGCAATGGTCCTATTGTCAGCCATCTTGAGTAATTCACATTTGTCATTTTAAAGGCAATAGGAGGATGATAGGTCCACTACAAGATGGGCACGTCTTTGTCATTAAGCTTAGCACAAACAATTGCTCTCTACAATTAACAATTTTATGCCCTGAATGAGTCGCTGAAGGTTCATTTACTAGACTTACTGTATAAAAAAAAAATCATGATAATAATGATTATAAACTTCCATTTGAGTGCATGTTTAAATTACTAGCAGCTTATTTATATAAAGCAACTTGCATATTGTGTTTTGTGCATAATTGCCTAATTTTGAAAAAGCATTTCAGGGAAATTGTGAAAACTCCACCTATGAGCGCTGTGGGAAAGTGGGCGTGTACTGCTACATCTGAGAGGCTTGTCATAAAATTGACTTAGATCCATATGTAAATGAGCCCCAGAGCAGTTAGTAAGATCTACTTGTTGATGAAAATACACTGATACCTTTCAGAAAATGCATAAAGCCATAGGGAACATTGGGCCTGATTCAGACCCGCTCATGAGCGCTAAGTGCTCGCAAGCGGGTCGATGTTGCCCAAGTGCGCATGCGCATGATGGAGGCTGCTCCATCGTGCGCATGCCCGAGACCTGAATAACGACGGCCAAGCCGTCGTTATGGGTCTCGCACCAAAGGGGGCGTGCTGTCGATGGTGATTGACAGCACACCCCCTTTGGTGGGCGTGCCGGGGGCGTGGCTGCCCAGATGGAGGCGTTCCCATGGTGATGTCAGTGATAGAGCCAAAAGCACTCCAGGGCTTGCGGCAGCGAGACCCTACCGCAAGGGTCTCATCGCAAGCCCGATGGTCGCAATTGTCTTGACCATCGCGACCATCATTTTGGCCACTCGCTATAGCTGTGGGTGGTCACCCACAGCTATGCGAGCAGCCAGGAGGCCGCTCCAAAAAGGAGCAGGGACGTCCTGATTCAGAGCGAGCGCTCTGTCAGAGCGTCCAGCTCTGAATCAGTGCCATTGTGCCTTACAATCAATGCAGGGAAATTGTACTAATTATTAGATTTGAAATTATATATATATCTGCTTTTTATATATATACTGTATAAATATATATTGTATACAGAGAGTACTGATAGTAGCGCTAGTCCCTATGTGGATTCTGTAAGCATTACAGTCCTTTGATGGATCGGTTAGTATTCTACTATAATCCCGTTGTCATGGTGGCTGCTCACAGTCCTCCATAAAGGATCAATGTTGTGCGGTCCCAAAATTTATGAAAATACAAGAGGTGAGAACGAGCGCCTTATAGTATAGTAAGTTTTGTAAATGAATGCACACTCATATTCATTTACAAAGCGTTTTGTATGTGACTAATAAGCAGGCATATAATGATGTGTTCTTGGTCCACAATCTTACGTTCCTTTATAGTGTAGAACTTCCCTCCAGGTTAGGATGATAATACAGCCACAAAATTTAAGAAAGAAGAGGTGAGATCAAGCGTTTTATAGTGTAGTAAATTATATCATCAGCTGCACACTTATAATAACTTACAAAACGTACTGTGTGTGCCTAATAAATAGGCATATATTGATGTATCCTTGATCAACACCCTTGCGTCCCTTTATAATGTGGCACAGTTAGTTCACTCCAGGTGGAATTATAAATAGGGAGGAAAAAGATGCTTGCATAGTGTAGTATATTTTTAAAACCTTTTTAATTACACACACATAGCACAAAAAAAACAATTACAATTACAATTTAAAGATGGTTTTAAAGCTTATCTGATTGATATAGCAGTCCCAGATAGCGGGGGTCACCACAGCCTCGTCCCTTCTGCCTCTATGGCTGGACTTCGTCGGGAGGATATTTGCAATACAAGTGGAGAGTATTCAAACATATATACCCTGTCTTATTAACCCCTAATGTACATAGATGGCACATCCGGTTTTCGGAGGTCCGGTCGCCATTTTGGATCTTAGTGCGCATGCGCGGCACTCGCGAATATCGCGGGACTTCCCGCTGTATACGCAGAGCATAGATCTCTGCTAAGTGCCACTTCTGTAAAGTCAGGGTATATCGCGCATCCGCGTGATAGTGTCTTTAGACACCCGCGGGATGCCAGCCCTAAAGACCATTAGCTTAAAAGTCTCCCTGTTCCCCTATAACAATGTATAGGAAAAATGTCTCCATAAAGTCGCCCATTTTGTTGTTAAGTTCTATCCTTTAGAATCAAAGAGCACTCAAATAGAGACCTTCTATGACCTAGTCAAGAGGGATCTCTGTGCTTTAGACACTAAACCCCCCCAAAAATCTAACCTGACTAATTTTGAAAAGGAGGCACTTAAGAAATTAAAGAATAACGAACAACTTATATTCAAACAAGCAGACAAAGGAGGGGGTCTTGTCATACTTAACCGGAATGACTATGTTAAAGGAGCCTCTCGATTGTTAGATGATCAGAAATTAAACAAGAAAATAGAACGTGATCCTACTCCTAACTTTGTAGAAGAACTTCGGACGATACTAATTGGAGCCCTACAGAGAGAAATATTAACTAAAAATTAATATCAGGTTTTAATTAACAATAATCCAGTGATCCCTACGTTCTATTACCTGCCTAAAATCCACAAGGATTTGGTAAATCCCCCAGGGCATCCGATTGTGGCAAGTATAGATTCCCTCATGTCAGGATGCTCTGAATACATGGAAAAATTCCTTAACAATTATGTTAGTATTTTAAGATCTTTTGTGAAGGATACTACATCCATTCTCCAGATTTTGAATGAAATCCAATGGAATGATACGTACAAATGGGCAACAATTGACATCCAGTCATTATATACTTCCATTCCGCATGCAAAGGGAATCTCCAGCTGTCGTGAATTTCTGGACCAGGATGAAACACTGAATACGCAACATAAAGAATTTATATGTCACTTAATTAATTTTATATTGAGTCATAACTATTTTAAGTTTTTAGATACTTTTTATATCCAGATAGAGAGCATGGCTATGGGGACTGTTTTTGTCCCAAGCTTCGCTAATCTTCATATGGGAAGCTGGGAGCATAAGTATATATATGGAAATCATCCTTTTAAAGATCACCTAATTTTATATGCCAGATATATAGACGACATTTTAATAATTTGGAATGGTACGGAAGATGATTTTATGTCTTTTATGGATTATCTTAAAGTTAACAATTTTAATCTGTCTTTTACATATAAATTCAGCAACACAGAAATTGAATATCTGGATCTAATTTTAGGAAGTGATGACCATGGAATTATTAGTCGTAATTTCATTAAAAAAGTGGACACTAATAGTTACGTACACTTCAATAGTGGTCATGTAAAAAGCTGGAAAACCAACATTCCGTTTTCACAGTTCTGTCGCATACGAAGAAGTTCAGATTTGGTATTCAATGAACAACTGGAAGTGTATTCAGGAAGATAGAGAATACCTAGAGGACACTATTCAAGCAGCTGTTAATAAAGTGAAAACTCTGGAGAGAAAAGATCTACTCACATATAAAACTTGTGAGTTAAGAAAGGATGAAGTGATCTTTGTAAAACAATATAACCACAGAGAAAAAGAAATAAGAAGCATTTTTAATAAACATTGGGATATATTGAAAACAGATGGAATTTTGAGCCAAGTGCTCCAAGATAGACCAAGAATGGCTTTTAGAAAAGCAAAAAATTAAAAAAATCATCTGGCTCCTAGTAGTCTAAAAACATTGGAAGAAAAACCTCAACAATGGATACAAAGAAGTAAAGGTTTTTTCAAGTGTAACAGCTGCAACGTATGCAAATTTGTTGATAATAATAATAGTACTTTTTGGAATTTTAACAATACAGTATCCTTTAAAACTAAGACTCTTATGAACTGTATGATGACATGGGTAATATACATGATCGAATGTCCATGTCACCTTAAATATGTTGGTAGAACTAAAAGGAACATTAAACTTAGAATACAAGAGCATGTGAGGGGCATTAAAAATAAAACTGATAATCATTCCGTACCGAAACATTTCAGCAAGTACCATAATGCTGATCCGACAGAATTAAAATTTAAAGCAATAGAAAATGTACACCTTAGTGAAAGAGGAGGGGATAGGGAAAAGAAGATATCTCAGGGAGATGTTTCGGATTTTTACCCTTAATACCATGGTTCCCCATGGATTAAATGAAATGTACGAAATCACCCCCTTTCTGTGAATTCCCTATACTTTTACCTCTGTCTCTTTAATATTCTCTACTGTTTATTGGGTCATTTCTGATTGGATGTTTTATTATTCATATTAGTATTTTAAGTCATTGTATTTAATTTTCAATCTATTCCATCATCAGGTATCTGGGTCATGCCTATAAGTTTTATACATGCATTTTATAGATCATTTACTGTGTATAATTTGCATATTTGTATATTTATTTATTTATGATACTACTTGTTATTTATGATTTTATTTATTTATTGTAAAAGTTTAGTTTTTATGGTTAGATAATCTGCTATAATATCCTTTTTAAATATACCATGCAATTATTTATATATTTTGCAAAACCTGCACAGAGACCATAAGAAAATGGCCACCGCTTGTATGAGTCTACAACAAAATGGCCAACTTTCTGGAGACGTTTTTCCTATACATTGTTATAGGGAAACAGGGAGACTTTTAAGCTAATGGTCTTTAGGGCTGGCATCCCACGGGTGTCTAAAGACACTATCCTGCAGATGCGCGATATACCCTGACTTTACAGAAGTGGCACTTAGCAGAGATGTATGCTCTGTGTATACAGCGGGAAGTCCCACGATATTTGCGAGTGCCGCGCATGCGCACTAAGATTCAAAATAGCGACCGGACCTCTGAAAACCGGATGTGCCATCTATGGACATTAGGGGTTAATCAGACAGGGTATATATGTTTGAATACTCTCCACTTGTATTGCAAATATCCTCCCGACGAAGTCCAACCATAGAGGCAGAAGGGACGAAACGCGTTGAGGCTGTGGTGACCCCCGCTATCTGGGACTGCTATATCAATCAGATAAGCTTTAAAACCATCTTTGAATTGTAATTGTGGTTTTTTTTGTGCTATGTCTGTGTAGTTAAAAAGGTTTTAAAAATATAATACACTATGCAAGCATCTTTTTCCTCCCTATTTATAATTCCACCTGGAGTGAACTAACTGTGCCATATTATAAAGGGACGCAAGGGTGTTGATCAAGGATACATCAATATATGCCTATTTATTAGGCACACATGGTACGCTTTGTAAATTATTTTAAGTGTGCAGCTGATGATATAATTTACTACACTATAAAACGCTTGATCTCACCTCTTCTACTTTCATAAATTTTGTGGCTGTATTTATCATCCTAACCTGGAGGGAAGTTCTACACTATAAAGGAACGTAAGATTGTGGACCAAGAACACATCAATATATGCCTGCTTATTAGGCACATACGGTACGCTTTGTAATTTAATATGAGTGTGCATTCAATTACAAAACTTACTATACTATAAGGCGCTCGTTCTCACCCCTTGTATTTTCATATATATATATATATATATAAACAGCTTCATAAGGGTGTAAGGTGCAATCACGGAGATTGCTAGACTCTTCAGGGGGTCAGGGAAATTGTCAGGGAGACTCCCTGAAATAGTAACAATCAGGGAGACTCGGGAAGTGTGGTTTTGTGGCCTTGCCTGACTCCTGCCCAGTCTACAAATAATATACTTATTTGTACAAAAAACACTCATGCCTGACAGAGATGATTCACAAAAATGAAGACTGAAAAATTTCAATATTGAAAATTTTCATCTGAACAAGCATACTGTACAATTCACACATCCCTGATAGTGCGTCTTATAAGTCGCATATTTTCATCAAGCCGCCCATCTCCAGTGCTGACTGTTGCATTTTTTAAGGATAAAAAAAACTATTCTGGTGCTTTCAGGAGAGATTGAAAGTTTTGAGTCCCTGTTTTAAATGAAAGTGGCGTGTCAACATACTCTGACAAAATCAAAGCAATCTATTGCCAGAATTTGAACAGTGCCCTTGAGCTGTCAGCTATGCAATCAACCTGTATTTTCAGCTTTCATACCAGGAAAAAGAATATTAAGAGCTAATGCGAATCTGGTTTATACTCACTGTACACCACTATATTTTATTTGACTAGGTACAAAACGTTGCCAACAATATTTCTATACCCACAAATTATTTAATAGTGATAAATTGAGCTGTTGCATGTTCTGACTTTTTCTTGAATACATGCATATTCCGCTGTTAAAACAAATAACTTTATGGACATTATTTACAAAGGAAAGGCCAAGGAAGAAAGAATGGGCATTTATTATGAAGCCAACGCGGGACCAGACAGAATAAACAAATAAAACAAAGGCAAATAGTAAAAAGCAATATGATACAATTCAATAAAATAAAATGTATTTTCAAATCCTGTTTTTATGTTTTTATTAAATTTTAGCATGCTGCAGCTTAGGGGGCACTGCGACCATCGTCGCTGACACAGATTGGCACATGCATAGTACAGATCTTGCACATGTGGCAGTTGGCAACCATAAGAGTTGGATGTAAAATATTGGGTTTGCGTACAACTGTGAATCAGTCTCATTGTTCTAGCAGATCCAGGCTTTAAAGAAATGGTAAAGTAGCAGCGCTATAAAAGCTTTTAAACAATTCACCAATTCATTAGTCACATAACGTTAAAAACCACAGCATTTTAATAGACCCATAATGGGTATTTATACATATGGCAAAAAAATTAAATAAAAAATTAAAGAAATGAGCAGGCAATGTGCAATCAATTGAAATGTCGTCAACCTCACATAAAAACAATGTATATTAGAAGGTTGAATATAAAAGTCATGTAAGCTTGTTCCTATATAGCACACTTGACCCAATAAACCAAATTGAAGCAATGATGGGATGATTCATTCAGTGGGGGCATAGTCCGCATAAGCTGGATATTATGAACACTGCTGGAGGATAAATATCACAAAGATAATATACGATGTGACATCCAATGAATGCGTAGGTCCTCACCATAAATGCGATGATAAAGTAGCAGAGCCTCATCCACTGATCCAGAAACGTTCCAATAACACAGATAATCCAGAGTGAAAAGGCAATGAGAATGTGTCCAGTGCTGGTCCAAGCGATTCCAACAATGTGGGGTTCTGGAGAGTGGGTAGGTGGACGTCTACCCGCTCTCCAGAACCCCAAATTGTTGGAATCGCATTTCCGGATCATATCCAGCTTATGCGGACTATGCCCCCATGGAATTAATCATCCCATCATTGCTTCAATTTGGTTTATTGGGTCAAGTGTGCTATATAGGAACAAGCCTACATGACTTTTATATTCAACCTTCTAATATACATTGTTTTTATGTGAGGTTCTGGGCATTTCAATTGATTGCACAATGCCTGCTCATTTCTTTCATTTTTTATTGAATTTTTTTGCCATATGTATAATATAAATACCCACTATTAAAATGCTGTGGTTTTTAACGTTATGTGACTAATGAATTGGTGAATTGTTTAAAAGCTTTTATAGCGCTGCTACTTTACCATTTCTTAATTCTTTTGTATTGGAGGTGACCACGCCTGTTACTTAGCAGCTGCCTTAGATTAACAACCCTATCAGCGCCTGAATCTATACCCATTGGTATTACCTTTTTCAGATCCAGGCTTTTGGCTACTTTTGAACTTAAATACCCCTGTTGGCACATACAAAAAAAATGCTCATTCACCACCTCAGTAATGCAGCTCGGGCTGTTCTACTGATGTTTTGGAAATGTCCCCATCTACCTTCTCGTAAGGACTGGTTCCTTAGAATCAAGTTGTACTCATCCATGGAGGACATTCTCCTTTTCTCACCTGATAAAGGGGTCTATTTACTAAGCCTTGGATGGAGATAAAGTTAATGGGGACAAAGTACCAGTCAATCAGCTCCTAACGGCTGTTTCTCCCCTCTGTTTGGAAAATGACAGTTAGGAGCTTGTTGGCTGGTACTTTATCTCCATCGACTTTATCTGCATCCAAAGATTAGTAAATAGACCCCCAAACTCACTGAGTTCACTAGGGTCTGGTTACAGTGGCTGGTGTTCAAAGAATCTGTCTTCTCTAACAATGTAATATCTTGCCTACCCCAGCAATGATCTGTCTCCTGGTTATTCTACTGGATATCCTACTGCCTTCTTCTGCACTCACACATGGGTCCCCCAATCAATTTGCTCTATCCTTATCTACTGTTCGCTCTGTAGGGCAGGGGCGTATCTATAATGGGTGCAGGGTGTGCGTGGAAAACTGGCCCCTGGGTCCAGGAGGGCCCTGCACCGCACACCCTGCACCAATAATATTACTTACCTCTCCAGAGTCCCACGTCAGCGTGAGGATCCAGCGCTGTAACACGACTGGAAAATGGCCGTGGCGGCCATTTTCCAGTCGTTTGCGCATGTACAATACAGGAAAAATGGCGGCCGCTGCCATTTTCCGGGTGACCTGTGCATTCATTATAGACTCTGGGCACACTCTAATGCCCAGAGTCTATAACTCTGGCGCTGGCCGCGCACAGCTCAGTGCACTGCCAGGCTGCCAGGAGGAGAAGAGGGGGCCCGTGTCGGAGACTGCATATGGGCCCCCTCCTCTCTAGAAACACCCCTGCTGTAGGGAGATACATTTTCCCATCCTCATGCTCCTTACCCAGCCTTATCTTACACCCCCCCAAAGTTTACTCCCTCCCCTCTACAACTTGCCTCACATAGAGTACATTGGTTGCCTTCTATATCTATATTTGCTAGGTTTTTTTCTGTTGTAATGACTTGGATCTCTTATGGAATTCAGAGTCGAACCGATTCCCAACTCGGATCACTTTTAAGGTTTTTAATAGAACCAAATACTGGCTCTGGTCTTCCCGCAAGTTGGAACTAAAAAATGGATCTTGCATGCTTTTGATTGCATGGAAGTCCCTCCCTTATTATTGCAGGTGTCAATATTGGTTGGATTTGACTGTAAATTACTGTAAATGAATGCTATTTATGATAATAATACTCTAGGAACAAAAACTGGTCCAAGTTACATGTTTTTCGCTGTTTTTATTATTTTTTTAAATAAATCGAAAACCAAAACCGAACCAAAACACTTGAGAGTGGTTTTGCTACAACCATAACATTTGAGGGTAGATTTGCCATAACCAAAACCAAAACACGGGGGTCCGCACTCATCTCTACTATTTGTACCCTTCTTATTAACTAAATTAAATAGATAAATATAAAATAGTTTACACACAAAAAAGTGGCCAAGATATGTTTCCTGCAGCTTCTGGTGGACTTTCTCATTGTTCCTCTACTTTTCTCGTTTTATTGTATGTTTTTGTGTATCTTTTTATTTGAATATTTACTTTTTTTACTTTAAAGCTTACATATAAATATGATCCAAAAAAAACTTTTACGAAGAATGCCAAGATAAACTAATGAAAAAAAATAACAATCAATAAAGAGATATAGGGCCAGAATCTTAATCGCATGCAGACGTGGCCAGGGGTGCGCCATTTGCCGCATCTGCATCTTTATGCTAATGCTGTAGTCAATTTTTTTAAAACTGAAAAGCTCACGTGCTGCGCCTTGCTTCTGTGGAAATCCATCTCGGAGCCTCTTGAAATAGGCCACCGGACACAAAATCAAAACTTGAATCAGCCCTATTAGTTAGTTTCTCAGTTTGAAAATAGCATACGGTGTGAGTGGTTGTGTGTCTTTTAGAGATGAGTGATTCCAGTTCTCAGGGAACCTGACCCACCCGAACTTCACGATCCGGACCGGGATCCGAATCTGGCTCTGGTTTTCCCGCCTAACTTGGATCACAAAACAAGGCAGAAAGTCAACATCCCACTGGCGGATTCTCATGGGTTTCAGATTGTATATAAGTCCCTCCCAGCTGTTATCAGTGCCAATTGTTTGCTGAATCCTGGGCTGTTAGGCTGTACTTCATCCAAGGGGGGCTGTGTTGTCCAATACATGGGTATGCTGGGGAGTGCTGTGCTGGGCTGTGTTGTCCAATCCAGACGGGGTGTGCTGTGCTGTGCTCAGTCCAGGGGGCTATGTTGCCCATCAAGGGGTTTGCTGTGCTGGGCTGTATTGTCCAATCCAGACAGGGTGTGCTGTGCTCTGTCCAGGGGTCTGTGTCGTTTATCATTCATTTCTAATCCAGGGGTGTGCTGTCCTGTCCATCAAGGGGTCTGCTGTCCATCCAGTGTGCTGTCCGTCCAAGGGCTGTAAAAGTTTTTAAAAAAAATACGTTCAAAATAAAGTTTCAAATATATTTATTTGTGCTGTGCCCCACACTGTGACGCTGTATCAAAAGCACTGTGACGCTGCTTGCCATATTGTGAGTAGTGCTGTAAGTTCATCATACTGCAGTGTATAATTCCCTGGGGAGATTCTAAGTGTGTTTGGGGGTGCTATGTGTGAGCCTGACCATTCCAATACTGTACTCGAAAAGGAGCCTCCTTCCACCACTTGTGCGTCCTCTGCAAATGTGGGGATGAGCAGCACAATTGAACATGCTGACATAGAAATTGAGGATGCTTCTGTGGAAGTGCACCAGGATGAGGAGGATATTTGTGCAGCTGACGCTATAAAGATGTTGATGATGAGGATGCTGATAATGAGGATGTTGTTGATGAGTATGTAGTTTGTGTAAATCAGGCACCAGTGGAAGAAACAGTTGTTGCCCATGATAAGGAAAAGCCCATTGTCATGCTTGGGCATAGGACAAAAAAATCCACTTCTTATGTGTGGAATAATTTCTACAAAAATCTGGACAACAACTGTCATGCCATCTGTATCCTTTGTAAGCCAGAGTAAGTAGAGGTAGGGACCTTAACCATCTAGGAACCTCCTCCTTGTTACATCATTTGCATCCAGTTCATAGAACATTTTGGGGAAAATCGGAAACTGGTGCTAAAAAAATAACAACAGACAATCCAGCATCAGTTAGCTCTCTTCTCTCAGCTAGATCCCAGCACCTGCAATCACCACCGCCTACACTTTCATCATCAATATCAGCTCTAATGATCAGAGGTAGTTTGCATCCAGGATAAGCCTAGGTGACTCCTCCCTTATCCAGGATTCCTTAGAAGAATCCTTGAGCGTTAGGCTTGCTGCAACTTGGGGTGGATCTTTATTCCAGAAAAGGAATGAGAAGACTACTACTAGTAGTAGTTTTAAAAAAAACAATTGACTGTTAAACAATCCTTTCATAGAGGAAGCAAGTATGATAGCTGTCACCCAGTTGCACAGCGGATCACTGATGCCATGATGGCTAGTATTACATTGTGAAATAATAAAAAATGAGGATGATAGTGTGGAGGACGTGCAAAAGCAGGATGAGGGGGATATTTGTGTCCTATCTGACGCTAATGCGGATGTTGATGATGAGATTGCTGTTTGCGTATATCAGCCACCAGTGGCAGCAGCTCATGCTCGTGATAAAAAGAGGGATATTTTCATGCTTGGGCATAAGACCAGAAAAGCTTTGTCTTGGGTGTGGAATTATTTTAACCCAAATCCTGACAACAGTTGTGAAGGCTTCTGTACTATTTGTGAAGCCAAAGTTAGTAGAGGCAGGGACGTTAACCATCTAGGCACCTCCTCCCTGTTACATCATTTGCAGCGAGTTCATGCAATTTGTTTAACAAAATTATAATAATTTGTAAATTAATAACAAGCAGCCCAGTATCAGCTACCAGCAATTTGGACCAGTACATGCAATCTCCACCACCAACACTCTCATCATCAACCTCCTCCTTAATGATTGGAGGTAGTCTTTCCAAAATATTGTTTTGTGGGGGCCAAACAAACCAAGGACTTCAGCCACAAAAGTGTCAGTCCTTGTCACTAAAGTACTTGGTTTGTTAAACTGTGCTTGTCCTTTTTAATATGCCACATAAGAGTGGGTGGGAGGGCCCAAGGACAATTCCATCTTGCATCATTTTTCTTTACATTTGGCACAATTTGGGGCATTGCCGACTGACATTTATTTTGTTTATTAAACTGCCATCATGTCTACCACTGCTGTGTGGCAATGTTTCATAGATGTGCTATATTTTTTTAAACTGCCGTGCGTTTGTGCCGCTGCTCTGTCACTTACTTTAACCAGCCAGCTCGCTGCAACCTATGGCCTATATTGGTGAAAAAAAGTAGTGAAAACAATATTGTGAGCTGTGAAGTGGTTAATAATGACTGGAAATGCCTTAAAATTATTGCTATTAAGGTTAATAACACTGTAGGAACAAAAACAGGCCCACATTATGTGATTTTAGCTGTTTTTATATTTTTTTGATAAAAATACAGATCTAAAACCAAAACAATCAAGGGTTTTGCAAAACCAAATCCAGATCCAAACTTTTGAAGCAGATACAGATCCAAAACCAAAACACGGTGGTCGGCACACATCCCTAATATATGCAGTAGAGTTACATTTTTATCAGATGGCTTCTGATAAAAAATAATAAACCCGGTGTATATGTTTGTTTTTGGTATGTGGAAATACTGAGTGGAAACCCAGACAAGCACAGGGAGAACATACAATCTCCTTGGTGGGAATCAAACTCAAAACCTATGGGGGCTGCAGGTGCAATCAGAAAACGGGGAAACGTACATTTTGTTGGTAGCGCCCCAAAACTTTAGTTTTCGGGGGATTTCCCGCAAAATTGGTTTAATAAATATGCCCTAAAATATCATATGCAATATGCCCAGAGACATTTATTAGGTAATTGTTTATAAAACACCATTTAATACTCAATATCCACTTTCATCATACTTTGAAACTGTTATACATTTTAATGTACACTAAAAGGCATTTTTAAAATATAGTACAGATAACTCAAAGATGGAATAACTAAATGAAAACTATCTGCCATGCTATTAATTTGTCATTTTAGACTGATCAAAGAAATAAGCGACTGAATGAGGTTCTATCACATTTTGGTGTTTTAAGCCATATTATCAAGTAAAGCGTTTGTTTATAAAATAGCAGCTGTCATCTACATACGGTGGAGAGAGACAGCCTTCATGTATTATTAATCATATTGTAAAAGTATATGAAAAGGTGACTCAATGTTTTTTTTTTTTCAATTTTAACATATTATATAGATTGCTTTGTGTATTTGTTGGATTCTCACTTGGGACCAGATAAAAATTATCCTTAGTGCTTGGGCATTCAGATAGAATACAGACAGTACATAGATAGGCAGTCAATAGGTCGTCACCAGATGGTAGACATGCAAATGGTTGATAGGGACAAAAGGTCGACCTGGTCAAAAGGTGAACACACAAATGGTCAACACAGATAAGGTCAGCAAATGGTTTCTCATGGTTTTTAGGGTTAGGATGAGGGTTAGGTTTAGGGTTAGGCACTTGGCGGATGGTTAGATTTAGGTTGTGGAAAGTGACGGTTAGGTTTAGGCACTAGGGGGAGGGTTAGTGTTAGGCACTAGGGGGAGGGTTAGTGTTAGGCACTAGGGGGAAGGTTAGGGTTAGGCACTAGGGGGAGGGTTAGTATTAGGCACTAGGGGGAGGGATAGTGTTAGGCACTAGGGGGAGGGTTAGTGTTAGGCACTAGGGGGAGGGTTAGTGTTAGGCACTAGGGGGAGGGTTAGTGTTAGGCACTAGGGGGAGGGTTAGTGTTAGGCACTAGGGGGAAGGTTAGGGTTAGGCACTAGGGGGAGGGTTAGTATTAGGCACTAGGGGGAGGGATAGTGTTAGGCACTAGGGGGAGGGTTAGTGTTAGGCACTAGGGGGAGGGTTAGTGTTAGGCACTAGGGGGAGGGTTAGTGTTAGGCACTAGGGGGAGGGTTAGTGTTAGGCACTAGGGGGAGGGTGAGAGTTAAGGTAATGATTAGGGTTAAAATAATACCTTTTGACCATGTCGATCATTTGATACTGTCAACCAAAATCCATGCCGATCATTTAACAGTCGACCATTTGACTGTAAATAACACAAGAAATGATAGTCAGTGCTCTCAGAAAAGGGACACGTAATACCACTAGCTGCTCACTCGGGAGGTGTCCTTTCCTTCCCTATTAGCAAAAGATACAAGAAAAAAGAGGAAAGTGCTCTATGGTAAAAGAGTATGTAAATATAATGAATAAGTATATAAGATTTTGTGTGATTATGAGTTCTTATGATTGTGGTGTTACATGTATATAGAATTCCTAATTGATTATGATTATGTGGTCTTCTGTGGAAGTGAATTGGTTGACGCCAGGTGGGCAATAACTTGAGGTAAGTAAGTAAGTTTTTACTTACCTGTTACTGCAACATAGTGTCTTAAGACATCCTGACACTGCGTTTCCTTATCCTCGAGGTGGCGTTGGTTGCGACGGAGGTGGCACCTACAGCATACAGCTTCCAGTACTACACAAGGCTTTTACCTCATCATCTTTATTTCACAACATCCAGCCTAAAGTTCTTGCCTACCTGTTATAGTCAGATAGACTGGCAGCATTGACTTTAATTGTTAAAGAAATTGAATTCATTCACCTTTGGACTATTTCCACCCATTCCATCATACCTGGTTCTAAGGAAGGACTAGGTTTGTTTCATACTAAGTAACTGTCAATACCCAGCCTCAAGTTATTGCCCACCTGGCGTCAACCAATTCACTTCCACAGAAGACCACATAATCATACTCATTTAGAAATTCTATATACATGTAACACCACAATCATAAGAACTCATAATCACACAAAATATTTTATACTTATTCATTATATTTACATACTCTTTTACCATAGAGCGCTTTCTTCTTTTTCTTGTATCTATGTCCATTTGACTGTGTCAATCATTTGACCCTGTCGACCTATTACCTAGCCACCATCTGGTGTAAACCTACTGACTATGTATTTATACACAGTCGATCTTTCAATCCGCACCCAGTGCTTGCATGACTGGGAACTGGCATGAAGATAGTAGAGTCCTTAGAATCTTTGTAAACCCTTTCTTGCTAAGGGACGTACAACTTTCTAGTAATGAGCTTGCTCAGGCAAAACATCTGCATTAACACACTTGCATACCGTAATCTTGGTGCTGTGATATATAAGAAAAAAAAATTCTGCTTTTGCTCTGTCCAGTTTATTGGACCACAATTGACTACATCACTTTCAATATCTTGACAATAGCTTTTCTTTTAAAGTAAAATGGTTCATTTTTTTTCATCTAAGCTCCTATATTTAACATTAGATTAAAAACTAAAATGTATCTACTTTTGTAAAACAGCCAAGAGACTGCTCTAATAAAACTATAGCACAAAAGGTAAAGAAGAAAGGTACAGTAATAGGAATTAATAATTGAAGACACTGAGCCCAGAAGACCTCTATTATAGATATATTTCCAGTAAAACAGGCAGAACAAAAAAATCTGATTTTCCATGCTGATTCATGACCAAGATAAAATTCAAAACAAACTAATTTCAGTTGCCAGAGGGGAAAGCAACATATTGTAGTCATTTATACTGAAGCGTCCCAAATTCAGCGGTCTGTTGCTGCTATTTATCAAAGCACTGCAAGTGTTTTGTATGTTTATTTTATATCAATTAGGATTTGCTCAAATGTTTTGAAACTACATTGAGTATTTCATTATTACACAGTGTGAAAGAGAAATTAACTTTATGGATTAAAGGCAATTTGGCAAAGACACCTAATTGGATGGCTGCCATGACTCTTCCAATCAACTTCCTCAGCTTTATTGACATTGCTGATCCAATAACCTTTCTTAAGAAGTCTGTTCTGGCAGGTACAGTATAAAAAGGAGAATAAAAAACACTTTTTAAAAAAGTACTTGTTGGGAAGAATGAACCGTTCAGGCAGTACTTTAGTTTGATGGCTTTAAGGACCACAGGGATGATCAGTCAAGAGCCAGGTAAAAGCAGATTTCAACAGTCTCTATGTCAATTATCCTGCCAGTTCTCATCCGATCTATCCAGAACACCACACCATTCTCATTGGGGCATCATTCCTGTACAATATAAATATGCAAAAATGTACTGGAAACATGACAGCCCAAGTAAAGCAGAACTTTAGGGTCTATCAGAGGGGGGCACAGATGCAGCTGCGAGTTAATGCAAATACCACTACACATCCCATACCTGGTGTACATCCGTGCGTATGAGTGTGCAAGGAGTGAGGCACCCTCTTTGAGCATCAATAGACGCTGTAATACCTTCGAGTGCATCAATAGTGGTTGGGTATGAGATCCCAGCGGCCGCTGGTCAGAATACCGCATCCCGACAGTAAGAATCCTGACACCCATAAGGAAATAAGGTAAAACTAACCTTTACCCCTAACCCTCTCTCCCCAGTGCTTAACCCTAACCTCCCCCCAGTGCCTAAACCGAACCTCAACTCCCCGCACCCTAAATCTAACACTCCCTCCCCAATGCCTAAACCTAACCTCCCCCCTAGTAGTGCCTAAAACTAGCCTCACCCTCCTCGCACCCTAAAACTAACCCTCCCCCCTAGTGCCTAACCCTAACACTCCTCCTAATGAGTAACCCAGCACTCTAACCCTCCCCCTCACGCCCGATACTTATCTTTGGGATGCCGGCAATTGGGATTCTGGTGCCAGGATTCCAACGCTGTCGGGATTTCGGCACCGGTATTTCGCCCGTCGGCTTCCCGCATGGTGGGATGCTGACTACATCCCCATCATTAGATGCCACCATTGGTTGCGCCACAGTGGTAGGTGCAGATTTTCTCTCTGAGTATGGCCTCCAATGTGAGCTTGAAGTTTCTGTGTATGCAAACACTTTAGCAATACACGCGTGACACTTCCATAACATGCCCATAAGATGGACCATCTCTGCGCGCATATTTAGCCACTGGCAAGGAACAGCCAGCACATTTGCAAGAAATTTCTGATACCGTGTGTCTCCATTGCCGCTGCGTTTCTGTGTGCACACATTTTGTAACGCATGCACAGTACAAGTTTTAAGGGAATTTCACGCATGCGCTGTAGTAACAAATCGCTGAACTCCATGAACATCAGCATCATGTGCAACAATGAATCAGGCCTTATATCTTAAGTAACTGAATATCTCTAAGCCCATCCTTAATCATGACAAACATTGAAATCAAGAAAGAAAATCAATAAAGGAAATAACCATTATGTAGTCTACCTTTAAAAATAGATCCAAGTACTCACAAAGTCAGCACTAGCTATTGACTCTCCTTGGAGGTAAGAACCAGGGATGTGCAGTCCCCTGTCATACTCTTGAGATTTGATATAAAATTGATTAGAATAATACAGAAAAGATATTTATAACTTATAAACATATTATTTGTTTAATGTAATCATTTTGATAGTTAACACTCACCAGCTTTGTGGAGCTCCCTGGGACTGCAGGGAGATGAGAGATGAGGCAGCAACAGCTCAGCCTCACTTCTGTATAGTCAGACACTGCTTGCAGAGCTGAGGGCGAGGCCACACCACGGGCAGTAAGCTGCACAGAAAGAGCGCTAATAGAGGCATGCCTCTGAGTGTGGGGGGTGTACCTTGAGCACTGATGAATACATTGGATGTGTCATGTGACCGAGAAGTGCACTGCAGTGTTTAGAGATGGAGCTCAGCAGCAACAAAAGAAGACACAGTAATGCAGGTAGTAGAAACAATGGACACTGAAGCTTAGTGTAGTGAGGGGAGATTTACCATGAGTAAGGGGTGAGACAGGCTCCCAGCACTCAGACCCATCTCCATGTGTGCCTCCCCAGCCATTGACCTCACCGCACTTCACTGGTAAGAACCCAAAGATATCACATTAAATGTCACTTGATGCCATCTTATTCTAAAAGGTGATTTAACAACATACTTATTCTATTGAATCCTAGAAAATGATAGACAGAATCTGATTTATTGCTATGGGTAACATCACCACTTTTCATCTTCCTCTTAGAGTGTGTTAAAAATAGGGGTGAGCGGGTTCGGATTTCTGAAATCCGAACCCCCCCGAGCCCCCCCAATCCGAGGCCGATCCGAGTCAGGCTCGACTTTTCCCGCCTGACTCGGATCTGAAATCGAGGCAAAACGTCATCATCCCGCCTTCCGGGTCTCGCGGGTTTTGGATCCTATATAAGGTACCCGCTTCGGCGCCATTTTCTCACTCGGCTGTGGACAGTGAAGAGGGAGGGTGGGAGTTAGGGCTGGATGGGCTGTGTAGTGTAGTGTAGTGTAGTGCAGAGTAGTGTTGTGCTGTGCTGTGCTGCTGTTGTCCATAGGGGCTGTGTCCACTACTTCAAAGTCCATAGGGGCTGGCTGTGCTGTGTTGTGCTGCTGTTGTCCATAGGGGCTGTGTCTACTACTTCAAAGTCCATAGGGGCTGGCTGTGTGGGCTGCTGTTGTCCATAGGGGCTGTGTCCACTACTTCAAAGTCCATAGGGGCTGGCTGGACTGTGTTGTGCAGTCAGTTGTCCATAGGGGCTGTGTCCACTCCAAAGTCCTGTGCAGTGTCCCAGTCCTAATGGTTTGCTGTAGTGTTGTCCAGGGGGTGCTCTGTCCGTCAGGGGTGCTCCCCCCAAGTGCTAAAAAAAAAATATTTTTTCTGTGTTTGTAAATTGTGTGCACTGTGGCTGCATGTGCATCAACAAAGGAGCAGCGCCAAGCGTGCGCCTGTGTCCCATTAGTAAAGGGCCTGCTGGCTTGTCCGTTAAAGGGTGCTGTAACCGCCAAAGTACACTCCAAACTAATAAAAAAAATATATTTTCTGTGTTTGTGAATTGTGTGCGCAGTAGCCGCACGTGCAGAGGCGGGCTGGGCCGGGGGGCAGGGTGCCATCTGCCCCCCGGGCCGGTATAATCACAGTATTATGGGGCCACCAGTTGCCTCCTTAGTTGTTATATATATACACTTCTGGCGGCCGGGAGACATGCAGAGGATGCTCCCCGCCCACTCAGTTAGCGTACCAAGGATAATCAGCGCGCCCGTATGCCGCACTGAGTTTCCTTGAAGCACCTGTAATAAGCAGCCAGGGAGCATCTTGTGAATGTCTCCCGGCCGCCAGAGCCATGGGCAAAATCGAGGGGTAGTCCAGGAGTGCACAGGACCACCCCTTAGCAGTGCATCTGTGATTACCCTCGGTCCAGATCCACACCGCCACAGTCCGCACGCTCAGCAGCAGGCAATGCAGGCCAGGAGCCGGACTAAGGGGCACATCACTCACCATGAGCGCGAGTCTGAATTAGCTGGGGGCGGGGCACCACTGGGTGAGGGGAGGGCGCAAGGCACCTCCTCTTCCACTCTATTGCCCAGCTGTCCCACGCGGTCTGTCTACTCTACTGTCAGCATACAGTGATCCCTGCGGTGGCTGCGCTGATACAGAGGCCTGGAGACTTCCCAGGTAGCCAGAATTACCTGGACCTTTCATGGAGGTAAGAAGTCCGGGGGTTCTACTACTAGGCCATTGACTTCCTGTGCATACACTCACCCTTGCCCTAACGCTAAGCACCACACACTCACCCTGAACCTAGTGCTAAGCACCACACACTCACCCTAGCCCTAACGCTAAGCACCACACACTCACCCTGGCCCTAACACTAAGCACCACACACTCACCCTGGCCCTAACGCTAAGCACCACACTCTCACCCTGGCCCTAACGCTAAGCACCACACTCTCACCCTGGCCCTAACGCTAAGCACCACACACTCACCCTGAACCTAGTGCTAAGCACCACACACTCACCCTAGCCATAACGCTAAGCACCACACACTCACCCTGGCCCTAACGCTAAGCACCACACACTCACCCTGGCCCTAACGCTAAGCACCACACTCTCACCCTGGCCCTAACACTAAGCACCACACTCTCACCCTGGCCCTAACGCTAAGCACCACACACTCACCCTGAACCTAGCACTAAACACCACACACTCACCCTGGCCCTAACTCTAAGCACCACACTCTCACCCTGGCCCTAACGCTAAGCACCACACTCTCACCCTGGCCCTAACGCTAAGCACCACACTCTCACCCTGGCCCTAACGCTAAGCACCACACTCTCACCCTGGCCCTAACGCTAAGCACCACACACTCACCCTGGCCCTAACGCTAAGCACCACACACTCACCCTGGCCCTAACGCTAAGCACCACACACTCACCCTGGCCCTAACTCTAAGCACCACACACTCACCCTGGCACTAACGCTAAGAACCACACACTCACCCTGGCCCTAACGCTAAGCACCACACACTCACCCTGGCCCTAATGCTAAGCACCACACACTCACCCTGGCCCTAACACTAAGCACCACACACTCACGCTGGCCCTAACGCTAAGAACCACACACTCACCCTGGCCCTAACGCTAAGCAGCACACTCTCACCCTGGCCCTAAAGCTAAGCACCACACACTCACCCTGGCCCTAACGCTAAGCACCACACACTCACCCTTGCCCTAATGCTAAGCACCACACACTCACCCTGGCCCTAACGCTAAGAACCACACACTCACCCAGGCCCTAACGCTAAGAACCACACACTCACCCTGGCCCTAACGCTAAGCACCACACACTCACCCTGGCTCTAACGCTAAGCACCACACACTCACGCTGGCCCTAACGCTAAGTTCCACAAACTCACCCTGGCCCTAACGCTAAGCACCACACACTCACCCTGGCCCTAACGCTAAGCACCACACACTCACCCTGGCCCTAATGCTAAGAACCACACACTCACCCTGGCCCTAACGCTAAGCACCACACACTCACCCTGGCCCTAACGATAAGAACCACACACTCACCCTGGCCCTAACGCTAAGAACCACACACTCACCCTGGCCCTAACGCTAAGAACCACACACTCACCCTGGCCCTAACGCTAAGAACCACACACTCACCCTGGCCCTAACGCTAAGCACCACACACTCACCCTGGCCCTAATGCTAAGAACCACACACTCACCCTGGCCCTAACGCTAAGAACCACACACTCACCCTGGCCCTAACGCTAAGCACCACACACTCACCCTGGCCCTAACGCTAAGAACCACACACTCACCCTGGCTCTAATGCTAAGCACCACACACTCACCCTGGCCCTAACGCTAAGCACCACACACTCACCCTGGCCCTAACGCTAAGCACCACACACTCACCCTGGCCCTAGTGCTAAGCACCACACACTCACCCTAGCCCTAACGCTAAGCACCACACACTCACCCTGGCCCTAACGCTAAGCACCACACACTCACCCTGGCCCTAACGCTAAGCACCACACTCTCACCCTGGCCCTAACACTAAGCACCACACTCTCACCCTGGCCCTAACGCTAAGCACCACACACTCACCCTGAACCTAGCACTAAACACCACACACTCACCCTGGCCCTACCGCTAAGCACCACACTCTCACCCTGGCCCTAACGCTAAGCACCACACTCTCACCCTGGCCCTAACGGTAAGCACCACACTCTCACCCTGGCCCTAACGCTAAGCACCACACTCTCACCCTGGCCCTAACGCTAAGCAGCACACACTCACCCTGGCCCTAACGCTAAGCACCACACACTCACCCTGGCCCTAATGCTAAGCACCACACACTCACCCTGGCCCTAACTCTAAGCACCACACACTCACCCTGGCACTAACGCTAAGAACCACACACTCACCCTGGCCCTAACGCTAAGCACCACACACTCACCCTGGCCCTAATGCTAAGCACCACACACTCACCCTGGCCCTAACGCTAAGCACCACACACTCACCCTGGCCCTAACGCTAAGAACCACACACTTACCCTGGCCCTAACGCTAAGCACCACACTCTCACCCTGGCCCTAACGCTAAGCACCACACACTCGCCCTGGCCCAAACGCTAAGCACCACACACTCACCCTTGCCCTAACGCTAAGAACCACACACTCACCCTGGCCCTAACGCTAAGAACCACACACTCACCCTGGCCCTAACGCTAAGCACCACACACTCACCCTGGCTCTAACGCTAAGAACCACACACTCACCCTGGCTCTAACGCTAAGCACCACACACTCACCCTGGCCCTAACGCTAAGTACCACAAACTCACCCTGGCCCTAACGCTAAGCACCACACACTCACCCTGGTCCTAACGCTAAGCACCACACACTCACCCTGGCCCTAACGCTAAGAACCACACACTCACCCTGGCCCTAACGCTAAGCACCACACACTCACCCTGGCCCTAACTCTAAGAACCACACACTCACCCTGGCCCTAACGCTAAGAACCACACACTCACCCTGGCCCTAACGCTAAGAACCACACACTCACCCTGGCCCTAACGCTAAGAACAACACACTCACCCTGGCCCTAACGACCACACACTCACCCTGGCCCTAACGACCACACACTCACCCTGGCCCTAACGCTAAGAACCACACACTCACCCTGGCCCTAACGCTAAGAACCACACACTCACCCTGGCCCTAACGCTAAGAACCACACACTCACCCTGGCCCTAACGCTAAGCACCACACACTCACCCTGGCCCTAACGCTAAGAACCACACACTCACCCTGGCCCTAATGCTAAGAACCACACACTCACCCTGGCCCTAACGCTAAGCACCACACACTCGCCCTAACGCTAAGCACCACACTCTCACCCTGGCCCTAACACTAAGCACCACACTCTCACCCTGGCCCTAACGCTAAGCACCACACACTCACCCTGAACCTAGCACTAAACACCACACACTCACCCTGGCCCTAACGCTAAGCACCACACTCTCACCCTGGCCCTAACGCTAAGCACCACACTCTCACCCTGGCCCTAACGCTAAGCACCACACTCTCACCCAGGCCCTAACGCTATGCACCACACTCTCACCCTGGCCCTAACGCTAAGCACCACACACTCACCCTGGCCCTAACGCTAAGCACCACACACTCACCTTGGCCCTAACGCTAAGCACCATACACTCACCCTGGCCCTAACTCTAAGCACCACACACTCACCCTGGCACTAACGCTAAGAACCACACACTCACCCTGGCCCTAACACTAAGCACCACACACTCACCCTGGCCCTAATGCTAAGCACCACACACTCACCCTGGCCCTAACACTAAGCACCACACACTCACCCTGGCCCTAACGCTAAGAACCACACACTCACCCTGGCCCTAACGCTAAGCACCACACTCTCACCCTGGCCCTAACGCTAAGCACCACACACTCACCCTGGCCCTAACGCTAAGCACCACACACTCACCCTGGCCCTAACGCTAAGAACCACACACTCACCCTGGCCCTAACGCTAAGAACCACACACTCACCCTGGCCCTAACGCTAATCACCACAAACTCACCCTGGCCCTAACGCTAAGCACCACACGCTCACCCTGGCCCTAACGCTAAGCACCACACACTCACCCTGGCCCTAATGCTAAGAACCACACACTCACCCTGGCCCTAACGCTAAGCACCACACACTCAATCTGGCCCTAACGCTAAGAACCACACACTCACCCTGGCCCTAACGCTAAGAACCACACACTCACCCTGGCCCTAACGCTAAGCACCACACACTCACCCTGGCCCTAACGCTAAGAACCACACACTCACCCTGGCCCTAACGCTAAGAACCACACACTCACCCTGGCCCTAACGCTAAGCACCACACACTCACCCTGGCCCTAACGCTAAGAACCACACACTCACCCTGGCTCTAACGCTAAGCACCACACACTCACCCTGGCCCTAACGCTAAGCACCACACTCTCACCCTGGCCCTAACGCTAAGCACCACACACTCACCCTGGCCCTAACGCTAAGCACCACACACTCACCCTGGCCCTAACGCTAAGAACCACACACTCACCCTGGCCCTAACGCTAAGAACCACACACTCACCCTGGCCCTAACGCTAATCACCACACACTCACCCTGGCTCTAACGCTAAGAACCACACACTCACCCTGGCTCTAACGCTAAGCACCACACACTCACCCTGGCCCTAACGCTAAGTACCACAAACTCACCCTGGCCCTAACGCTAAGCACCACACACTCACCCTGGCTCTAACGCTAAGAACCACACACTCACCCTGGCTCTAACGCTAAGCACCACACACTCACCCTGGCCCTAACGCTAAGTACCACAAACTCACCCTGGCCCTAACGCTAAGCACCACACGCTCACCCTGGCCCTAACGCTAAGCACCACACACTCACCCTGGCCCTAATGCTAAGAACCACACACTCACCCTGGCCCTAACGCTAAGCACCACACACTCAATCTGGCCCTAACGCTAAGAACCACACACTCACCCTGGCCCTAACGCTAAGAACCACACACTCACCCTGGCCCTAACGCTAAGCACCACACACTCACCCTGGCCCTAACGCTAAGAACCACACACTCACCCTGGCCCTAACGCTAAGCACCACACACTCACCCTGGCCCTAATGCTAAGAACCACACACTCACCCTGGCCCTAACGCTAAGCACCACACACTCAATCTGGCCCTAACGCTAAGAACCACACACTCACCCTGGCCCTAACGCTAAGAACCACACACTCACCCTGGCCCTAACGCTAAGCACCACACACTCACCCTGGCCCTAACGCTAAGAACCACACACTCACCCTGGCCCTAACGCTAAGAACCACACACTCACCCTGGCCCTAACGCTAAGCACCACACACTCACCCTGGCCCTAACGCTAAGAACCACACACTCACCCTGGCTCTAACGCTAAGCACCACACACTCACCCTGGCCCTAACGCTAAGCACCACACACTCACCCTGGCCCTAACGCTAAGCACCACACACTCACCCTGGCCCTAACGCTAAGCACCACACACTCACCCTGGCCCTAACGCTAAGCACCACACACTCACCCTGGCCCTAATGCTAAACAACACACTGTCACTCTGGCCCTAACGCTAAGCACCACACACTCACCCTGGCCCTAATGCTAAGCACCACACACTCACCCTGGTCCTAACGCTAAGCACCACACACTCACCCTGGCCCTAACGCTAAACAACACACACTCAACACACTGGAAAATCACTCTTGATGTTCTCCATCACACAGAACGAGCTGGAAAGAGGGGCAGAAAGGAAACAAAGACAGAGAGGAGCAGGAGAGCAAGAAGGGAAAAAGACCAAGATGAGATTGAAGAGAGAGAGACAAAGTAGTGGGATCGGAGAAAAAGAAATAGTGGAGGGAGAAGGGAGATATGGAGAAGAGACAGAGCGGGAAGAGAAAGATGGAATAAGAAGGGAAAAGTGGGGAGGAGAAACGGGGGTGGAAGAGAGAGAAGAAAGAGAGAGAGTTTATAAGAATTAAATAGAAAGCCAGGCAACGCTGGACATTATATCTAGTGTGTGTAAATACAGTGTATATATTATGTGCAGTATGTTTTTAAATGTCAGTCCTTTTGTGGATATTGGACCTCATTCAGAGCCGTACGCTCTGAGCAGAGCGCACGCTCTGCATGAGGGCCGGGCTCCATTTTCATGGAGCGTCCTCCTGGACGCTCGTATAGCTGTGGGTCACCACCCACAGGCTATACGAGCGTGCATTTTGATGGCCGCGATGGTCGTGACCATCGCGACCATCGAAATTGCGAGCCGGAGCCTGCGGTTGAGGTTTTCAACCGCAAGCTCCGGAGTGATTTTGGCTCTATCAGAGCCAAAATCACTCCCACTGACATCACTAGTGATGTCAGTGGGCCGGCTTCTGACGGGAGGCGATCCCGTGGGAACGCCCCCGTCAGGGAGGCACGCCCCCGGCACGCCCACCAAAGGGGGCGTGCTGTCAATCAACATTGACAGCACGCCCCCTTTGATCGGACACAACAAGCGAAGGAAAGTCCTTCGCTCGTCGTGTCTGGCGTATGCGCACGACGGAGCTCCCTCCGTCGTGCGCATGCTCAGTGCAGACCATCGACCCACTTGCGAGCGGACAGCCGCTCGCGAGTGGGTCTGAATCAGGCCCATTGTTTTTGCTATAATGTTGTATTTTTGGAAGAGTTTAATAGCTGAATCCATTCTAAGTGTACTGAAGGCAGATACACACACACACACAAACATGCAAGATCAACACTAAGGGTACTAAGCCTTAAAGAGAGATAAAGTGGATGGAGATAAAGTACCAACCAATCGGCTCCTGTCATTTTACAGGCTGTGTTTGAAAATGACAGGAGCTGATTGGGTGGCACTTTATCTTCATTCACTTTAACTCTCTCCAGTGCTTAGTACTGTGCATTGTGATTTGCAGTGACTGATAGTCACTGATGCTGCTGTGTGCTGGTGCATCCCGTGGCTGAGGGCAAGGGGGAGACTGGGAGCTCCTCTCTCTATTCCGCTCTTCAGCGCCTGCAAGTTGAAGTGGCGGCCACTGGTAGTACCGCTGTGTGATGCTGACAGGTCAGACTTTTGTAGGGTGGCATGGGCAATGAATATGTGTTTATTTATTTTCCTGTGAGGGCCATTGTGTTTGATTTGTTTTTTTCCTGTAGGGGACAATGTGTTTCATTTATTTCCTGTGATGGTTAATGTGTTTTAAATGCAACCTCTAGTCGAGGTTACCAACACCAGGGCCACTTGCTTGTGTTGCCCCCCAGGCTGAAAGTTGCCAGCCAGCCCCTGCGCACGTGCATCAACAAAGTAGTGCCAAGCGTGCGCCTGTGTCATAAGTAAAGGGCCGGCTGGCTTGACCGTTAAAGGGTGCTGTAACCCCCAAAGTACACTCCAAACCAAATAAAAAAATATTTTCTGTGTTTGTGAATTGTGTGCGCAGTAGCCGCACGTGCATCAACAAAGTAGTGCCAAGCGTGCGCCTGTGTCATAAGTAAAGGGCCGGCTGGCTTGACCGTTAAAGGGTGCTGTAACCCCCAAAGTACACTCCAAACAAAATAAAAAAATATTTTCTGTGTTTGTGAATTGTGTGCGCAGTAGCCGCACGTGCATCAACAAAGTAGTGCCAAGCGTGCGCCTGTGTCCCATAAATAAAGGGCCGGCTGGATTGACCGCTAAAGGGTGCTGTAACCCCCAAAGGGCACTCCAAACAAAATAAAAAAATATATTTTTTTGTGTTTGTGAATTGTGTGCGCAGTAGCCGCACGTGCATCAACAAAGTAGTGCCAAGCGTGCGCCTGTGTCCCATAAATAAAGGGCCGGCTGGATTGACTGCTCAAGGGTGCTATAACCCCCAAAGGGCACTCCAAACAAAATAAAAAAAAAATTTCTGTGTTTGTGAATTGTGTGCACTGTGGCTGCACGTGCATCAACAAAGGAGCAGCGCCAAGCGTGCGCCTGTGTCCCATAAGTAAAGGGCCAGCTGGCTCATTTCTTAAAGGGTAGTGCAACCCACAAAGTGCACTACTCTCCAGCAAAAAAAAAAAATATTTTCTGCGTTTGTGTGCGCCTTAGCCGCACGTATATATCAATATAACATAAATGGAGGACCAAACTTTCTCCGATAAAAATAAAATAGGGAAAGATCAAGAACCACTTCCTCCTAGTGCTGTTACTGCTGCTCGGAGTTGTTCATCATCCCAGAGAGGAAGTAGGAACACCACTACTTTTACTAAACAATTGACCCTCCAACAGTCCCTAGCGAGGAGGATGAAGTACGACAGCAGTCATCCTGAAGCAAAATGTATAACTGAGGCCTTAACTGCTATGTTGGTGTTAGACGTGCGTCCGGTATCCGCCATTAGTGCAGTGGGATTTAGACAATTGATGGAGGTAGTGTGTCCCCGGTTCCAAATCCCGTCTAGATTCCACCTGCATCCTCAAAGCAGCAGCGACAAGCGTGCGTCTGTCTGTTAAAGGGTGGTGTTACCCCCAAAGTGCGCTCCAACAAAATAAAATAATCTTTTTTTCAGTGTTTGTGTGTTAAATGTATGCGCAGTAGCCGCACCTGCATCCTCAAAGCAGCAGCGACAAGCGTGCGTCTGTCTGTTAAAGCGTGGTGTAACCCTCAAAGTGCGCTCCACAAAAAATAAAAAATTCTTCTTTTTTTTCTGTCTTTGTGAATTGTGTGGGCTGTAGCAGCACCTGCATCCTCAAAGCAGCAGCGACAAGCATGCGTCTGTCTGTTAAAGGATTACATCGGTGACAGCATCCAAGAAGGCATGTCAGACAGTCCGTACCTGTAATGGCAGGAAAAAGAGGCAATTTGGAGGTCCCTGTACAAACTGGCTCTATTTTACATGAGTTGCCCCCCCTCCAGTGTGTACTCCGAAAGAGTGTTTAGTGCAGCCGGGAACCTTGTCAGCGAAAGGCGTAGGAGGTTGCTTCCACAAAATGTGGAGAAGATGATGTTCATAAAATGAATGATCAACTCTTCCAGAGAGACCAGCCTCCAGAACGTACAGAGGGACCTGTGGTTGTGGATTCCAGCGGGGAAGAATTAATACTCTGTGAGGATGAGGATGTACACAACACTGAAGAGGGTGAGGAATCGGTGGATGAGGATGACATCTTGCCTCTGTAGAGCCAGTTTGTGCAGGGACAGATTAACTGCCAGCTTGTTTTGTGGGGGCCCAAATGAACCAATCATTTCAGCCACAGTCGTGTGGCAGACCCTGGCGCTGAAATGTTTGGTTTGTTAAAGTGTGCATGTCCTGTTTATACAACATAAGGGTGGGTGGGAGGGCCCACGGACAATTCCATCTTGCACCTCTTTTTTTTCTTTGAATTATGTACTGTTTGTGGCCTAGTTTTTCACACTGCCATCCTGTCTGCCACTGCAGTGTCACTCCTAGATGGACCACGTGTTTGTGCCGCCCACTCGTATCTCTTAGCATAGTCATCCAGCTACCTCGGTGCAACCTTTTGGATATAAAAACACTAATGTGAGGTGTGAGGTGTTCAGAATAGACTGGAAATGAGTGGAAATTAAGGTTATTGATTTTAGCTGTTTTTATGCTTTTTTAAAAAAAAATACAGATCCAAAACACAAAACCCAGAACCCAAAACACGGAAGGGTGGTTTTGGCAAAACCAATCCAGATCCAAACCACGAAGAAAGATCCAGATCCAAAACCAAAACACAAAACACGAAAAGTGGCTGGTGCACACCCCTAGTTAAAAAGGCCAACTGGGTCTTAATGCTCATCCTCTGTAATCTTCCAATTTGTATTATTCAATCTTTGGAGTAGGCTGGACAAAAAAAATTTTTTTTTTTAATCTTTTCAGTAGGCCCAGTAAAAAAATAGAAAATAATACAAAGAGTTTTAACACATCTATCTCAGTAGCTGGTGCTCAATATGAGGACAACGTGAGGACATTGAACACATTGAGGGCCTGATTTAGAGGCGTATGCAAATCGGCAAAATTGCATGCTTGATAATGGAGGCGGACTTCAGCTGGTATTCAGAGGCTGCATCTATACATCTGCTTGTGAATAACAGTCGTCAGACTCATTAATATTGGCACGGAATTTGCACTAGCAATGCAATTGGTGCAAAAGATCCACCTGACACTGGCGATTCTTTATCAACGCTTACCTCTAAATTGGATGCAATTCTGTCTACATGTTCACGACGCCTGTGATAAACTCATGCTAGGTGCACAAGCCAAGTTACAGGCATTTATCCTCAAGTGGAGATCCAGCAGACTTTTCTCTATGCTCAGTTGGACACCCCCTCAGATCCGCAAAGATGCTGGACATATGTGCAGTGCAATATATTGTATTGTGGATCCATGATAAGATGTAGGCTTCAGCAGCTAATATGGTATAATAATAATATGCACAGCTAGTTTTCTGGCATTTGGATTGACCTACTGTAAGTCACATGCCCTGTGCTGACAGGTGTTTTGCATATTTTTATTATATAGGTATATTCTGGACAACTGCCTGCTATAGTATTGCATGTTTACCCAATATAAAAAATTGCTGAGCTCATCTCTATAACCCTATTTAATGAGTTATGAGCTAGAGATGGTCAAACTAGAATGTCACATGAATGGAACGTTGCAGAAAAACATGCCATTCTGCAGACATACATACAGTAGCTCCAGCTGTAAATACTTTAAGTTCTACTTTGTATTGCTGCAGAATGGCACTCCTCATTGTATCTCTCAGGGGCCTATTCATAATACCTAAAATGGCCGTAATACGGAAAAATCAGTTTCCGCATATTTAAGTTAACAGGCCATTCATCATCAGGGAACCGAATAGGACCACCTGATACTCTGCAAACTCTGAAAACTGAAAATTTTTGCAGATTGCCAATGAAAACAAGCGACATCTTCAGACAGTGCTTGTTCTCGTAGTCCTGCTCCTTCCTATGGGAAGGAATTCCGGGGATGCGAATAGGGATCCCTCCGCTGGCTTCTCACTGACTCCCCGGCGGCTTTGCGCATGCGTGACCTCAGTACTCAGTGACTTCTGTAGCTGCGCTACTAATCGCAGTGACAGCTGCTTTTCGGAGCAGCTATCCCCACACTGGAGCAATGATGAATGGCTCTGGTGATAATTATCCCCCGCGGCAAGGTGGATATGGCCCCAATGAGGAATAGGGTCCCTAGATACGTATTGGGTCTGATGCAGACCTGGAAGTACTGTATATCAGGCATACTGTACATTGCCCATTAGAAACATGCACGGTAATAACATTTTATTTTCGCCCATAATTAGAGCTGCACACATCTCAAGATATGTGGCTGCGTCTGATGCTCTGCTATTAAATCATCAACGTGCTTGTAGCTGCTCTATACAAGGTGATAAATACTGTATACACCTCCAAAAAAGGTGTATTTTCACTTATACCCAGGTGTGCAAAGGCTGCATTGTGTAAATACATTGTGCTAGATGAGAAAGCCCCATCACCACACATTTCCGCCTCTTCCATCATAAGTGTAGATGTAGTCAAATTGCGTACGACTCTACAGTGCCTGTAATAAGATGCGCTCCACAAAGGTCTTATGTTTATCTCCTCAACAGCCCCATATGCTATACTTTTGGGATTATGATTACAGGGGGTCATTCAGACCCGCTTGCGAGCGCAGGATGCACGCAAGCGGGTCGATGTTGCCCCACTGCGCATGCGCACGACGGAGGGAGCTCCATCGTGCGCATGCGCGAGACCTGGATAGCGACGGGCTCTCCGTCGCTTCGGGTCTCGCACCAAAGGGGGCGTGCTGTCGATGTTGATTGACAGCATGCCCCCTTTGGTGGGCGTGCCAGGGGCGTGGCTGCCAGACGGAGGCATTCCCATGGGAACGCCTACCGTCTGAAGCCGGCCCCTCTGACATCACTAGTGATGTCAGTGGGAGTGATTTTGGCTCTGATAGAGCCAAAATCACTCCAGGGCTTGCAGCAGCGAGACCCTACCGCAGGGTCTCTGTCGCAAGCCAGATGGTCGCGATGGTCTTGACCATCGCGGCCATCATCATGAATGCTCGCATAAGCTGTGGGTGGTAACCCACAGCTATGCGAGCGTCCATAAGGCCGCTCCATTTTCATGTAGGAGGGCCCTGATTCAGAGCGAGCGCTCTGGTCAGAGCGTCCGGCTCTGAATCAGGCCCACAGTTCCTTGTGCTTTGTGCTGTAGTGGGGGAGAAATCCGCATGAAGTCAAGGTCTGTTGGTGAAACCGGCAATTTTCTGCACCCAAAGACAGAATTAAGTGAATATTCCACAAAATAATGTGCTCAACTCTACTGAGATCATACATCTGAGCAAGAGGTATAAGAACCATTCCTATCCTATTATAATGCTATATATGGGTGGGGAGAAGGAGGGACGTGGTCCAAAAGAACAATCTCCCTTTAATAAGATATAATCTGTTTATGTACATTGATTTATTTATGACAGTTATTTCATCTATTACAGAGGCGTACCTCACAATGCACTATTGTTCACTCAGAAATCAAAATGATTCTTTAATAAATCTCAGCTGCGGTCTATTTCCTGGTGGAAAGTACATATTTGCCTGGCGGAAGCCCAACACAAATACTTTCCTGCCTTAAAATAACATCAGAAATATTTGGCTAAAGATATGAAATGTGGTTAATAGATCATTTTCCTGCACCTTTAATCCTGCTCGTAGTATGTATATAAAAAAAAAAGCCTTTAATACATTTACATATACAAATCCGTGAGACATTATTTGTTTAACAACTAAGGATGTTTAAAGTTTAAACTGCTCTATTTTTCCCCTCGTACCTCATTTTTGCAGCTGTCCTCCATTCTTAAACCGTTTTTGTTTGCGGATTGGTAATTTTTTTAGGATTATTTTATTTTAAACTGTAGCCCTTTATTCAAGGATGTCTGTGGTGTTTATATGTTTGAGATGACTAAGGGCCTGATTTTGAGATTTTCGTTAATGCAATCGCAACTGCTATCTCTCATGGATCGCAATTGCTAAAATATGCTAATGCCTGCCAAAGCTTTGCCGAGCATAGAGACGTCCACTGCTGCCTTCTCATATTCATCCGACGATGTACAACAGCACAAACATCGGTAACATCAACGCAGATCGGGCAGCCATGCATCATGTAAGTCAAGTCAAGTCTGGCCTGCCTCATACACTGCGGCTCTCCTGACATGCAGAGAGCTTGCATGCTGCGAAGGAGATCGCATTGGCTAATTTATGCACGGCCCTGAAACGGAGTTTAAAAGTCAGACATGCCTGAGATTGCCTAACCACCCCCCATTACCTCTCCCAAACGCTGACTACCTGTCATACACTTTGCGAGTGAATCCTCTGCTCCAGTGTGATCGCAATACAATCCCTGCACGTATGCTCCACAATGGCTAACAATCGCTAGATCTGTGCAAATATTGGCATTGCGTAAATCTCGGAATCAGACCCTAAGAACGCTGTGAAAGCTACACAAGCTGAGTTTTGCTATGGAATAGGCCACATCTGGGGATATGATTTTCAAGGTTTGGTTCCTCTTAAACAGAATGCCATTCCCTGACCATCCTTATAGCACTAGGTAGGTATTGGGGAGGGAATGGGTATGATTAGTATGGGTATGGGTTCGATTCCCGTCAGCGGCAGCCCGACAGGAGCAGAGTGCGACGCAGCGGAAGCCCGACAGCGCTGGAAATCCCGATCGTGGATAGGTAAGTATCCACTAACCTAACCCCCCTAACCCTAACCCTCCTTAGGGGTGCCTAAACCTAACTTCCCCCCCAAGTGCCTAACCCTAATCCCCCCTCTAACTGTCTAACCCTAACCACCCTCTTCCCTGCTACCTAAACCTAAGTCCCCCGGGGGGGTGCCTAACCCTAACCCTCCCTCCCCCTAGGCTAACCCTAACCCTCCCGGGGGGGTGCCTAACCCTAAGTCCCCCCCGGGAGCCCTAAACCTAACCCTCCCCCCCGCGGCTGTCCGCTCGCGGCGCCCGGCATCACTACGATCGTGATGCCGGGCGCCGGTCTCCCGGCATTGGGGAAATGCGGGCGTCTACATCTAGACACCCGGCATTTCACCCATACCAGGATAAGACAGTCGGGAAGCCGGCTGCCGGTATATAGGCAGTCGACTTCCCGATAGCTTCCCATTGGGGAGTGGTGGTGACATAATTTGAGAGTCATCACTGCCCTGACTCCCACTGCAAAATGATAGTTAGCATTTTGCAGTCAGCAGGGCAGAACAATAATGACACAAAGAGTGTCATCATGCCCCTATCAAGCCCACTTCACTGAATTCAGGAGTGTAGACTACTCACACAGGAGTAAGAAGTAATTAATCGCAATTCAGGAGTCTCTCGTGTTGGCTGAGGAGAGCTCCATGGCTGCATCAATCACTTTGACAAGTAACATTAGCAAGCGATCTCTGGGGCCCATCATGTCGCAGTAAGAGGCCTGAGCTTTGACATGCGCTACTGTGCGCGCCCTGGTGGCATGTAATTCCTCCCTGGCATTTTAACTAGATGGACATCTCCTCCAAGACTCTTGCAGTTATACAGCCTTTCAGAACCCTATGGGCACTACTAGTGCCACATGCCACTATCGCTTGTATGTGGGCAATAGTGCCAATGACCACCAGGTTTCTGTCATTTTACCACCAGACGCTTACAATGCCCAGTACTACCCTTTCACTCCAGGCTGCTCCATACAGTTATTATACCAGTTCATCCCTGTGTCTCTATGCTACCTTTTGTTCTACCTGGTTAAATAAACCTGAGTTTTGTTTAAGTTGTACCACATGTAGAATAACCTTCACCAGCACCATTATACTAAGCACCACAGTTAACACCATTATACATTCTCCTCTAGAGTATCGTCTTCCAACTGGAAAAATACAATATTGTATTTCCCAGTCACATCTTCTGTTGCATTCTGCCAAAAGGTTATGGACACCATGTTCTACCATGTGATACTCTGCTAATGGGTTATGGGTCCAGGCAGTGCAAAAGACATCACTTAAACATCACTACATTTACAGACAGATAGCTCAAGTGCTATTTGAACCCAGGCTGACTGCCAAAAGTCCAGATACTTTTGGTGTGGAATCTGTGGATCAAGTCAGTACCAAAATCTACAAGCTGCAGTGAAACAGAACAAGAGGATCTGAGTGAGTATAGACAGACCCTTAGTCACCTTTATGAAATAAAAATGTACAGTGCAGGGATCAGCAGGAGTTTTGAGAAGATGGCAGGTACAGAAATCTATGCTACGTGGAAATTTGCGACAGAGACACAGTTATAGCAAGAAAATCTATGGAAAAGTTACTAGCAATCCTGGTGATAATCCAGGTTCAGAAGAAGTAGATAGAACTATGGGTACAATTGATTTAACTGTAAAATCACATGTATATTCTATCTTCTATGGTAAAGTGACCGCATATGATGCAATATGTAGGTAACTCTGCAAATGGATTATGAAGATAAAGGGCTAATAACAATTAGCTGGAGGCATACATTATATGCAACAAAGCTTAGAGCATGTAAGAACATGAATGTTATCCATCTCTCAGCGATTGTCTTCAGTGGGCATAATGATAGATGACAAGGAGGTTGCAATGGCAATGCTGCAAAATGTTATGTAAGAGTGCAACTTACTGAATTTTTGCCGGTTTAAGAGTGCATACCTACAGAAATAAATGGTGAAGATTGTGTTCTAATATCTAAAAGTTCAAAGCAAAGAAAGCATAAGTATAGTTTTTTTAAATGTCATAGGTTGGGACATAAGGCCTCAGAATGCAGATAAAATGTATCAAGTGGTACCCCATCACCTAAACATGATGGAATGAATCAGTCAGCATTAATGTAGCAGTTTGCCACTGTAAGGACTGCTGGGACAAGGACTCAGGAGCCACAAGGCATGTCAACTGTAATCAAGGTTGGTTCAAATCATTAAAGCCAAGTGAGTCAATAAAAGTTAGAGAAATAGGAGACAAGGTTCTAAATGCCACAAAAGTCAGGGAAATTACTCTATGCTTGAACATAAAAAATGTATTACATGTACGTGACTTAGAAACTAATATAATTGTCAGAAGTGTACTTGAGAGGAGAGGATACAGAATACGGGGGTTGGTGCATTGTGTACAACCAAAGAGTGACTGTAATTGCTGCAACAATCTGGTTGAAACAACTATATAACCTAGACACAGTTGAACGTTGTGCAATGATAGCTGCTGAATACAACCAATCAATGGAACTGTGGCAAGCAAGGCAAGGACACCTACGATATGACAATAAAGAAGCCTCAAAATGGCATGTGACTGGGATATCAATGGACAATCCTGTAAGACCAGCATGTGAAAGCTGCGTGAATGCAAGCAAGCATGTTGCACCTTTCCCAAGTTTGCATCCAAGGCACAAGTGCCATTGAAACTGGGACATACGGATGTGTGTGGACCAATGGAGGTAGAATCCATGAGACAAAAACATTACATAATGACACTCATAGATAATGCTATAAGGATGAGACATGTTTATTTTCTAAGGAACAAAAACAAAGTAACAAGTAAGAACCTAGTAGAAAACCAAACATGTCTGAAACTAAAGATACTAAGATCTGACAATGGTGGAGAATATGAGAACAAAGAACTAGCCAACTATCTTAAAGAAAATGGCATACAGCATCAGCTAACTATCACCTATACACCAGAACAAAATGGCATAGGTAAAAGAGCATATAGGACAATAGTTAAAAGAACTAGAGCTATACTGAATGATGCAAGCTTGACAAAAGATTTTGGACCAAAGCAGTACAAACAGCTGTTTACTTCAAAAATGGACACACTACAGTGGCAGTCAAAGATAAGGCACCATTGCAGGTGTGGACTGGCAAAAGATCAAACATCAGTCATTTACATATATTTGTAAGTAGTACTTATGCTCATATACCTAAAGGGAGAAGACACAAACTTGATCCTAAATCCACTGAGGCTATCATGCTAGGATACTGCAACATGAGCAAATGTTACAGTCTATGGAACATTAGCAAAAGCTCGAACTATAAAGGGACTTTGTGTTTCATGAGACTACTTCAGCTAAGGACAACTAGAGTAATATTCAGCCATAGAGACTTGTGGAAAGCATGTCAGAAAGTGAGACAACAGTTGTAAATAACCATTTTAGGAAGAGGAGTTCCATGAGGAGCAACAGTTAGGAGTTTGCTGGACTTATCTAGTGTGTACCTCAGATACTTCATGATTTAAAACCATTTTTTTATTGGGAAGAGTTGAAAGTCCTGAAGTTCAAAGCAAGTATCGAAAAAGCACCAAATGTTATGTGTCGGGTACACACTAGACCACTGGTGTCAAACTCGGACCCTTCGGCTTTTGTGGGACTACATATCCCAGCATGCCCTGCTAGGGTTTTAGTATGCCCTAACAGCAAACTGTGGCACTGCATGCTGGGATGTGTAGTTCCACTGCAGCTGGAGGGCCTGAGTTTGAAACCACTGCACTAGACGATATGTCGTCCGACCCGGTGGGTGGACAACATATCATCCACATCGCCCAGTGTGTACCAGCTAAGTCACTGATGATGCATGCTCCAGTGCATCGTCAGCGACATCATCTGTTGGACCTTCATGCAGGTCAAACGGGAATATCATCATCGGGGCCATGTTACCGTATGCAGCATGGCCCCCACTGTTGCTCCCGTCATCAGCATTTGTGTACATCCTTGCCGATGCCGGCACCCTACCGGGTCTCGTCTCTAACAAGGTCAGTACACACTAGACATCCTGCACTTATACATCCTTACGTGATGTAATATTGCTAACCAGTGTGTTTGTCATCTTACCACCTGGCATACAACAATACCCAGAAGAAATACCCTTGTTCCAGGTTGGCCCATACAGTAATTATACCTGTTCATCTCTGTGTCTTTATGTTACCTATTGTTCTACCTGTTTAAATAAACCTGAGACCTGGTTAAGCTGTACCACGTGTGGACTAACCACCACCAGCACCATCATACTGCACAACACAATTAACACCATTATACACCTTAGCCTAATGTACTGTCTTCTAACTGGTTTAATATAATAACACCCTGTGTACTTCCCAGTCACGTCTTCCTTTGCTTTCCGCCAATAGGTTACGTTCCCAGTGTCCTACCCTGTGATACTCTGCTAATATCATGGACATTCCGGCATAGTACTGTACTGTAGGCAAGTATGTGTAAAATATATAATTATAATATTGGACATATAAATACAACACTTTCCTGAATTTGAATTTCATTTACAACAGCCAAATACACCTAATTGATCACTTCTGAAGATTATAGATAAAGCTGGCTATATTGATGGTAGAAAATGTAAAGTTTATCTATTAATACTTTATTCATTAAAATATTTAAATTTTCGACCCAAATACTGTTTAGTTTAGCCTTAATTATGGCTTGAATGTATAACAAGACTGAAGGGTCCGATACACCCTTTAAACCAGTGGTGTATGTGTAATGGGTGCAGTGTACAGTATGCAGTGCACATGGGCCTCTGTGCCCCGGATGGCCCGCTCACCGCACGCCCTGCCCCCAAATCTTATACTCACCTGTCCGGAGTACTGCAGAAATCACTGGGAAAATAGTGCGGTGGCTATTTTCTTGGAGTTTTGCACATTCTCTGTAGATAAGTAAGCAGGAACATGGCACGGGTCCATGTTCCTGGTGGCCAGTGCATGTACAGTAGACTCTGACACAATGCCAGAGACTTCTGCACTGCACAAGAGGAGTGGACCAGGACTTATACTGCACATGGGTCCCCACTGGCCCTGAATTATATCTCTACTAAATATCCTATCCCACAGTAAAAAATTTAATGTTTGCATGTGCAAGTAAAAATGGGCATACAAGTGTGACCAATATGTATTTATTTAAGAACCCACAACTCCCCCAACCAGATATACAGTAACATTTTGCAGGGCCGTAGCTAGGGTAGTGCGGCCGGTGCCATCGCACAGGGCACCGCAGGTCAGGGGGCGCTGTTTGGGCCTGTCAAATTACTGTTTATTAATATATTGCTTGTAGCTTCCTCTTATTTCATCCCCAGCATCTCCCGGCTGCCCCTATCTCTTCCCTGGCCCTTCCTTATGAAGTCATGGCCCTTTTTTGGGTGCATTATGTCCCTTTGAAAAATAAGGGGGGCACCAATGCTCTTTCTGGCACAGGGCACTAAAAAGTCTAGTTACGGCTCTGACATTATGCACCCCTGCAGACGCCATCATCTTCTTTCTCCATATTCTTGCACAGCTGCATATCAACTGATACGTTTATGCATTTACGAAACATAATGTTTTTGGTGAATGCTAGTTCCTGATTTTGCACTTTTGGATATGAACGTTAATGATTCTTTGAGGACATGTAGAGATAAGCAATCACAGTGTTACATTGGCTTTTGTACAGGAAAATTGCATTGTCTCATTTTGCATTGCAACTGCTCATATGTTGGAGAAGTTGAATTTGCCATTACTGAAAATTTCTTATTTCTTTCTTCTTCCTTATAAAAATCTAATAATTGAGTAAGTGATCCTCAAGTCAATTTGTAGCATCTCATGACGTCGCCAAAGGGAAGTCCGTATACTGTAACATGCCGTTCTCAATCAGAATTGTCCTATGGGCTTGCATCTATATCATATTCAGTTAATCTTAAGTAAAACAACTATAGGGCCGGAATTAGCTCAGTAAGTATATATATTGCTGGTAAATCAAAGACACTGAGGGGCCTATTCATCATACCTAAACTTTCTCTGGAGGTAATTAGGTTTAGAACTCACATGGAGTTCTGCCTAATTACTGGAGGAGTTCATCATCCCTCCTCTCCATAAGTATCTATTCCGAAAAGCTGTCATTTTTGCGATGACAGCTTTTCAGGAAATAGATAGTTATCCCTGTCTACACTAATTTACAGCAGCTGGAATCCGTGCTGCGCATGCGCTGTTACATTTGTAAAACCAGCGGATGCGCAGCACTACCTACAGCTGTGGTAATTTTTTGCCCCCCCAACCCCCCCTCCACTCACCTCTCCCCGTCCCCGCACTTACCTGCCCGCTACAGCGCCTCCAGCTCCGGTGGCTGGTCAGACACATGTTCTCCCAGCTGACCACAGTTGTTTAGATTTAAAAAAAAAGTTTTATTTTTTTTCTAACCTTTATTGTGTTCTGCTGGGAGAACACTTGTCAGACCAGCCTCCAGAGCCAGAGGACGGACCAGAGCGCTGGAGGGAGACGCCATGGGACCTGTCCACGCTGACACAGGTAAGTGTTACCTGCTATTCACCACCTCACAGTGGCAAATAGTAACTCAAATCAAATTCTGAAAATACATAATTTTCGGAATTTGATAATACCATAATTTCCATATCCCCATACTAATGTACTAATGTATGGGAGTGTGGAAATTAACGCAGGGGGACTTAACCAGGAGATATCAGTGATATCTCCTGTGTGTTAAGTCTCTTCATGAATACTAAAATAACGTTAATTAAGGAAAATGGCCTTAAAAACATTATTTTAGTGTTGATGAATAGGCCCCTTAGAGACTTGCAGAAAATCATGATTTTAGTGTCAGCTCTTGTGCGAGAAACGAAAAATTGCTGTTTCAAATAGACAGAGAAACAGTGCCTAAACATTAAGTGTATAGTGCATATACCTACTTTACAATAGCATAATATACAGTAAATGGATATTTTTAACAAGTCATATCATGCAGTATGTCTGTTAAATAGACTGTGATATCTGATTGATGGTATTATGTTTACAGACTATTACAGTATGTTCTGAACGCCTAATTATTTATATTTTATACAAATATAGTGTCTACTGGCCTCTTGAGTGAGAGCATTGATGAAACTCTTTGGCTGTAATTTGCTACTTAAGTTGCCTTGTCTGCGGGAGTGCGGCAGCTTGTTATTCTCAAGTAAAGTGTGAATAAGTGACATTATGGCAATCTTATTCTGCATTTAGTGAAATAAAGCTTCATTTTCTGTAGGGTTGATAGCAGAGAAAGTGGGAAGTGGGATGTAAAGTACAGTGTGAAACTGAACTTGTTTGAGGCTCCCTGTAGTCTGCAGTCATGCTGGGAAGCTGAGATGAAACAGTCTGTAAATCATTCCCACTTCATACAGTATATGCACAAATGTCCTGCTAACACAACACAACACAGAACATGACTCACAGTCTGACAATCTGCCTTCAGCTCTTCAAGAACACAGAAGCTGGCAATCTGTGGTAGTCACACTGTACTTTACCAATCACTTTCATAGGTGTAAAGTTCTTTAAGAACTTAACAAAACTCACACTTGCGATAAAATTGTGACTATGGAGGGAGTTATTTTCATTCACACACCAAAATTCCTGTTAGCAACACTATTGCAGGACAAGACAGTCAACCTACACCCAGCCTTAAATTATTGTCATTTATTTATTAAACCTAGTAGAGGCTCAGGTGTGTCTTGTGTGTGTGATCATCTTACATAAAAAAGATTTATCTAAGAAATAAACACACAGAGGCAGTAATGGGAATTAAAAAGGTTGGCTATTTATTTCAAGATAATGAGGAGAGAGTGTGCTTTATGTGCAGGAAGGAACGTATGTAAACCTCTAGGTTGTGCCAGACTGAGAGGTCCACAATGCAGAAAACTAAGTAGTTAATATGTTGTGTTTTATCTAGTATATACTAGACAAAAACAGGGTTTGTGTGATTGTTTAGAGGTGGGGAATTAAGTTTTTAGCCTAGTGCTAGACAGGGATCTGCCTCTCCCATTCAATACACTGGATAGGCTGATTTTACCATATTGGGGGCAGCAACACCTGCTCACTGGCCAGGCATTATATGATGTATTAGTATGTGAGTTGGAGACTCTATTACTTGCTGATGAGAAATGCAATTGGCCCTGCAATTGGCCATGGTTGTGAGACCCTATTTACTGTACTTGCCTTGAGAAGTACAATTGGCCCTACAAGTATGGTTGTTGGTATAAGACGTCTTAGTCACTGATCAACTGTTCGTTCTTCCTTTCTTTCTTTCTTTCACCATTACATAATGTGAAGCTTTAAATAAAAGACTGACCATTAGTTTAGTTAAGTATTTTTAATGGTTAAATTGTCTACTGCAATTGGGATTTCAATCTGACATCTGCCAATAAGGCTCTTAAGAATGTGAATGTTGGCAAGGAAGGATGGCCCCCAAACAGCGCAACCCAACAATGCAGACTCAACCATCAACATCAGCTGCATTACGGGCAGTAGCCTGCAATCCAAGGTATAAATAAACTACCTAAAAACCACACCCCTGGTATGATCCCAGGAAAAAGAGGTAAACAAGGGGTGGTCTCAAGCTCTGGTGCTCAAGCTGGTTTAATAGGTTGGTAGGTTAATCCACTGTCAAGCTGAAATAAGGATATTGTCATGAATGTACTGTAATAAATATAGAGGTACTTTTTTTGAGGGGGGGAGGATTTCAATATACATAATTGTAATCCACAGATTACATAATTATGTAGAGACCACATAGAGAGTGTAAACCCTGCTAACAAGAGCTAACATTCTAAAATCACTAAGAACAGAAGATTTTCATAGCAAATACGTTGTGAAAAGGAGTCCACATGCATGCACTTTGATCTTGTCATTTGCTCTGAGGTGGTCCAATTGGACTAGACATGCTCTTTGCCCTCATACTGAAGCTAATATTTCCCAGTGTCACTTGAGCTGCTAGTGAGGACATAATAGGACCGTGCACACAAGCGGATAATAGTCGTCTTTTGCCTAAATAAATAAATAAATAACACCTCCCAACATTTCAGAACCAGGAATCAGGACAGGGGCAGAAGGAAGACACAATGGGAGTGTGGGCATGAAACAATGAGGTTGTAGACATGCCATGATTGTGATGTGGCCACATCATGATGGGGAGTGTGCTCAGCACTTGTGAAGTGCTAGGCTGCTCCTTAGTCACCTTCACTAACTACCTTTCCGTCCTAGCGACAGCTCATTGCTATGTGCAACAATGTTATGCTGTGCATTGGGGAATAGAGATAGCATCCAAGTTTCCCAATACAGGAAAGATGTTTCTGCGGGCAGGACAGAGCCATCAAATCCGGACTGTCCTATCTACATGGATATTTTTGAAACGTGCGTATAAATGATCCTCTATTGCTTTGTGTTATTTCTAGAAGAGGGTGGTTAGGTTTAATTCTAACCAACCTTAATCTGTAACCCTAATGGGTGCATGCACTGTTCTGGTACTTTCCATGTCCAACACAGCATTAGCCATTAATCTTGCAATATCTTGCAATGACAAGATATAACTAGCGTATCCATGCTAGTAAAGCAGTGGCTCTAGATACATGGTTGGCCAAGGGAGGAAAGAGAGAAAAAAGAGCAGTTAGTATGTCTGTTTACACAGTTCCTTTGATTGGATCATGCTGGATATTATAATCTAGCTGTGAGCATGTGAATACCCTTCTGTTATGACATTAGCTTTTCTCAGTATCTTAGCTTTTCTCACTTTTTCACTGAAATTCAAAGAAATAGTGGCTCTATTGGAGACTTACTGTTAGAGATACAGCAAATCAACAAAACAGAGACAACATTAACTTCACCATTAATTTTTACAACATTGCTTTAGTGCTGTAAAGCTTGAACATATAATACAATTAGTGTATAATGCATCACAATTAATTTATTGCATTTCGATTTTTCCATCACCATTTTTGTTAATCACATTTATTATTATTGTTGTTGTTGTTGCTGTTTTTAAATGAAATCCCCTTCTTGAAATCCTGAATTTGATCTTAGCTGTAGAGCAAATATAGTTTTTATTTTTTTCAAGGCTAGCTATTGGAGATCATGAGCCTGATTTTGTGTAGGACGCAAAGTGGCTGTGTTTGTGCAATGCGAGTTTCCCTAGGGCTACTGTGAGGATCTGTGTGGCTTCAATCAGCTAGCCCAATGTTTTTCTGTCCACAGCCATTATCATTAGTAGGAGCACTTGCACCTGCCCCATGCTAGATGCATGGGAACCATCTAAACAGGCCTCCCTTGTCTGTATGCATGACACAGAATAGCACAGAACTCTAGCTACATGCCCTAGACACTCCCACGACACTACCATGACACTCCCACAAGACAGAAAAGTTCTGCATAACCGCATGGTCACCACCCAGTTCCTCCCTCAAAGAGAGAACTGGCCAAGATCCGTTCCAACTCAGAATCGGCAGGAGACATGCAAAAGTACATAAATTCATTTCTGCACAGACGCTCTATGCTAAAACTCGCTATATGCATCCGTGATAAGAGATGCACCAATCTCAGAATCAGCCCCCATGTGTTTAGGTACACATCAGGATCCCTGGTGTTATTATAATTGTACATTATTTGTTTTTAAAGGTTTTTTTATATTTATAAATGTATAATGTCTATACAACAATCAAAGCAGTAATTTTGCATCCTCAAACATGATAAATGTAAAACAAAAATAGAAATTTAATAGAGATCTCTGTCCCGTGTGACATAATGGCAGCCCTGGCTGCTGCAGAAAACGCGGGACACCAGTGTTTCATTATTATGGGAGATGATATGGCATTGGGACTGTGCGTTAAAAACAATAAAATAATAAAATGAAGAATGTAGAAAAAAGTGAAAGGAAATAAACAAAATACACAAAAACACTGTATATAATAAGTAGAAGAATAAAATCAGAGATATACTTTATGGATTTAATTAATTTTGTGAAAGTAATCCTAAGAGAATAATTGCAAACAAAAAGCACTTGTTTTACCCTTTGAATGCCAATAATTTAAAAATGTTGTTCTAAACTGTTCTAAATTCAAAACAAAACAAAAACAAGACAAAACTTGCTTTAGGAAAATACATTTTTTTTATTGCTATGAAAATAACATGGAGACAGTATGAAAAAGGGAAATAAAAAATAACGTAGAGTGCAAATTCGGTATGGAACCATGGCAGTAAAAGCAATCTTTTGTAATATATTATATACAACCTTTATTTTCCTCTCCGCCCATAAAAGACAGTTGTCAAATTTTTGCCTTTTTGTAAACCCAAACATAAATGTTACAATAAGCCTTTCATTGCAAACTATGATAAAAAATCTAAATCTCAACTAAAAGCAGAGCACGTCCTTTATACCAACAGTTACATTTTCCATTTGGACGAAGAATTCAGGAATTTGTGCTGGGAATATATTGTCCATATGCGCAGATCTGGGTCAGAAGATATAATGACTAAGATTTGTTATGTAGTTTTAAACAGTATTGAGTCTAGCTCAGAAGATGATTTTTTTCTTCTTGCTATTTTGGTAAATCTTTAACATTTGGTTAGGGGACCGTGCCAGAAAAATAAGCACTGGAAATGTAATGTCTAGACAGCACAGGAAATTGTAGTAATCAAAATGAAAGGTTTGAAATTATGGTGCTCTAATTTTTTTTCATGTGCAGTATACATGTGTTCATTTGTTTGAGTATTTCTTTTCCTTTTGCATCACAAGGCAGTTTAATAAGGGGTAAAATAACAAACAAATATATGCTTGGGTTTTATTATAGATAGATAGAAATGAGCAGGGCCGGCTCCAGGGGGAGTCGCGTCCTGTGCAGGATGATAATTTGTCGCCCTTTACCTGCACTGAATGAATGCCATGTGCATTGCGTGTGGCATCCATTCCTCTTCTCCACCGCTGTGTGCCCGACCTCCTGAGGGACACTTCATCCCGCGGGTGGAACAGCAGGGCAGTGCCCGAAAAACGGGACTGTCCCACTGAAATCGGGAATGGTTTGGAGGGGTCCGCCCTCTATGTGGTGGTGCCCCTGTTCGGCCGCACTGGTCAAATATGCCTCTAGCCGGCCCTGGATATGAGAAGGAAGGAAGGAAGGAAGGAAGGAAGGAAGGAAGGAAGGAAGGAAGGAAGGAAGGAAGGAAGGAAGGAAGGAAGGAAGGAAGGAAGGAAGGAAGGAAGGAAGGATTATAGAAGCATGCTTAAATTCATGTAATTGATCTTTCATAGTAGTATTTAATTTGTTTATGCTTTGCTGGATCTCAGAACCAAAATACCTTTCATTCATTATCAAAAGCCACATTCTAATGTGGGATTATGAACTTCAGTTGCTGATCAAATTTAGCTTGTATGAGCCTTAAGAATTGATTGCTTCTGCTTTAAGCCTCTCATTTTTCCACAACCTCATTTATATGTAAAAACAGCACACACTATAGCTAGACAAAGGCTATTTGTATCAGCTCATTATCACTGTGACTGCAGCTATTGCCACTGTAGTGTATGGGACAAATTATTATTATTATTATTATTATTATTATTATTATCATCCTTTATTTATATGGCACCACAAGGGTTCCGCAGCGCCTCACGTACATTAACAAATGAGCAAACTCGTAAAATAGCTAATTACAGTACAAGACATTACAGAATAAGAACATGGTTTATAAACATTGCTGCAGCAATCATAACAATCAAAAAAGCAGTAGGGTGTCAGCTACCAAGTGTTATGTGCCCTCGTGGAGAGTTTTTAGTAGATGATCGTATGAGTAAGGGAAGGAAAAGCACATAAGGGTAGAGGGCCCTGCTCGTGAGAGCTTACATTCTATAGGGGGGGGAGACATACAGGGGTGACACAGATAGGGTAGACAGTGAGGAAGAAGCATGTAAGCAGCAGGTTAGGATGAGAGCTGGAAGGCTTTGAAGTAGTGAGCCTTGAGAGCCCGTTTGAAGATCTGTAGATAGTTGGAGAGTCTGATAGGGAGAAGGAGAGAGTTCAAGAGGTAGGGAGCAGCACAGGCGAGATCTTGGAGGCAGGAGTGGAAGGAAGTGATCAATAGGCAAGAGAGGTGGGATGCATTTGTAGGAAAGGGAGGGAGATTAGTGTGATGTAGAGGAACATTTGGAGAACTGATAGGGAGAGGAGGATGGGTGCTCAGCTTAGTGGTTGGGTAGTAGGACCATTGTGGGGAAGAAAAGAATGAGAGAGGAGTAACGGGAGAGGAGAAGGAGAAGGAGGGAAGCATACATACAGAGGTGGGGAGAGAAGGGGAGGAAGAAGTGGAGGAGACTAGGGGGGAAGCATAGAGGTGGGAACAGGGGTCAGAATAAATGATTAGGTAGGCACTGAGTAAAGTGAGAATTTGAAGAAAACATGGTCACGGTGTGGATGAGGTAAGAATAGTGTATGTGTCAGAACGACAGTGTTGAAGGTTTTTTAAAAATGCTGGTGAAAGAACACTGTTGGTAAATGCGTATGATTGATGAACAAAGTAGTTTTTTGTTGTTGTTTTATTAAGGGGAATATATGTGATTTAAAGTGTTTTGAAAATGAGTAATAAAAAAAGAAGTTCAAAGTTGTGAGGCTAGGCAAAAGCAATGGTAGATCAGACCATATATATGCAAGGTTTAGAGGTTACTTTGCATTGGTACAAATAAGAGTTTAGTTTTTTTGTGAAAAAAGAGGCAGCACAAACAGTAGCAAGTGAGATAATGTCTTTGCAATGATCAAACAAGGAGTTCAGTGTTGCATGCCCTGGTTATGCAGGCAGCAGGTGTTTGCTCACACGTGATGCTCCATAGGTGTCCATATACAGTATTGATAGCAGTTTAGTTGTGTTTGATGAAATGTTCTCCTTCTGTTTTCTTTTGGTTTAATGCCGCTGTAACGCTGTCATTTTCCCTAAAATCTATGTTGCACTTGTGATTCTGCACTTAGGAGTCTGCTAACTTCAGCCAAAGCTAAACAGCCTAGTGAATGATATTTAAGTATAGATGTAGCCAAGTGTGCATCCTAATTAATGACAACCCCCCACTAGCCAACCAATACAGACCCAGCAATAAAATGGCTTAAGCAAACATGTAGCACATACCAAACATTTAGAACTTAAGATCAATCATTTCTACACACAATCTAAAGACTGGAGATAGTACTTATGGCAATTTATATACAATAAAATATTAAGACTGCAGCAGACTTGAGATAATAACTGCTGATTACCTAAATATATAATTCAAATAAAGCAGCACATCAGGAGTAATGTTCTGCAGCAGACTTGAGATAATAATTGCTGATTACCTGCTGGAGACAAAGATTGGAGGGGTCAATTCAATCAATATCAGCTGAGGATATAACCAGTAACGCCGGTGTAACGCTGACATTTTCCCTAAAATCTATGTTGCACTTGTGATTCTGCACTTAGGAGTCTGCTAACTTTAGCCAAGGCCAAACAGCCTAGTGACTACAAATGTTTACAACAAGGTTTAGGAGACATATTTCTTATATAGTACCGTCTGCTCCTGGTCATTAAGATTCCTTATCTACACATTTCACAGCAATATGGAATCTGTTTTGACAGAATGTATTTAAGGATAGTCCTGGCTAAAGATGTGCACTGACCAGGGCCGGATTTACCATTAGGCAAACTAAGCACCCGCCCAGGGCCCGTCGGGTTCCAAGGGGCCCGTGGCCGGGCCCCCAACCCTTTGGAATCCGGCCCTGGAGTGAAACTGCCGTGCCGAGCTGAGTTAATAACAAGTTAAACTGCTGCTGGCACACGCAGCAGCAGCAGCATGTTCCAAGGCCCTACCCCTAGCATCTAGCCAGCCCCTTCTTACCCCAACAACCAATCTACAAGCAGCCTGCGCTGCAGTCACACAGTGAGTGGCAGCCATCCTCCTCTACCACAGCCCCTGCAGTATAGCAACCTTCTCACTCTCTCCCCCCCGCAGTGCAGCAGACGGCCCCCTCCTCCGGCATCGACCACCTCGAGTCACCTTCCACACAGTGTGGCATGCGTCCCCCGGCTTCGACCTCCCCCCAGCAGTGTGGTAAGCTGCCTCCTCTCCCCGCCCCAACGCAGTGTGGCAGACAGTCCCCTCCTCCGGTATCGACCACCTCAGCTTCCCCCCCCACAGTGCTGCCTCCTACCCCAACCCCGCAGTGTAGCAGACAGCCCCCTCCTCTGGCATCGACCCCCTCTCCACCCCCGCAATTTAGCAAGCTGCCTGCTCTCAAGAACCCCCCCTTCCCCCCACCCGCAATGTAGCAAGCTGCTTCCCCCCCCCCTTCACTCCATGGAGAAGACAGCCTCCTCCGGCATCCCTGGATGTGGGAACCGCGGGAGACATCCACTCCTCCAACTGAGAGACCCAGCTAAGACACAGAGAGTTGGGTAAGTTTCAATGGAAGAGAAAAAAATTTCTATTGTTTTAAATAGCCCAGACCGCTCTACCTTTGTTTTTTATATATATATATATATATATATATCCATATACCTCTATCTCTATCTGTCCCCTTTTACTCCCGTCTACCTCTGTTTGTCCCCCCCTTTTACTCCCCTCTACCTCAGTTTGCTCCCCCTTTACTCCCCTCTACCGCTGTTTGTCCCCCCCCCTTTACCTCTGTTTGCCCCCCCTTACTCCCCTCTACCTCTGTTTGCTCCCCCTTTACTCCCCTCTACCGCTGTTTGAATCTTTGTCATACTTGATGTTTTGCCATGCTAATATCTGCATATATTACAGTAGTGTCACTGGATCAAGTTAAACACATTTTTATATATATATATATATATATATATATATATACCTACATACATACATACACAGGATATATTGGGAATGGGTATGAAAACCCGGCAGTCAGGATGCCTGCTGTCAATATACCAACAGCAGCATCCTGATGCCCAGGATACCGACAAGGGTCGGGTAAGTATACTTACCCTCCCCCTTGTTCCCCTAGCCCTCTGTTTCTACATCCTAACACTAACCCTTAGCCCCCCACCAAAGTGACGCCTAAACCTAACCTTCCCCACCTGCGGCTAAGTCCTAACCAGCCCAGCTACACTTACATTCGGCATCCTGGCTGTCGGGATTTTGGTGTCAAGATGTCCCCTACTGTCTGGATTCCGGCGCCGGTCTTGTAGCCAGGTAGGGGTATTCTGGCGCCAGGATGCCGCATTTCAGTATAATAACTACATTCGATATATTATATAATTATGATGTGTGTATAGAATTTGATGTGTGTATCCTCCTCCAGCGACATCTACTGTAATATATGCAAAGGATTGTTTGAGGGTGGGGGGCCCCAAATCGGTAGCTTGCCTAGGGCCCCATGAGGTCTAAATCCGGCTCTGGCGCTGACCCCTGTGTTTTGGTTTTGGATCTGGATTAATGTTAGTGTTTTGGTTTTGTATCTGGCTGAAAACAGCTAAAATCATATCATTTTTGCAATCCAAAACCTGAAATTTGGATTTAAAATCCGAATTCTGAAATACTTCAAGATCAGAACCACAACTCAGATCTATCCGGATCTCTTCAGGAAATCTGAGTCACAACTTGGATTCAGGAAATTCGTGTGGATTAGGATTTGTGAAGAACCAAACTGTACATCTCTAGCTCCGGCGATTAGTAAGATCACTTTTTTTCCTGGTTCAGACCCAGTACAGCTACTGTGCATGCACGGGCGTCCGTCCACGTATCTTTTTTATTGATTTTAATAAGCTTGGATTATATGTTTAAAAATATATTTAAATATTTAACTGAGAAAATTAAAATATAAAATTTGCTTTGGGGTGTCTCCCCCCCCCCTCAGGGAGGACCGATGATCAGTCCCCGCTCTTGCAGCTAATCTCCACACACCGAGATATCAGCATATTTGTGCTGGGGGGGAGAGGGGGGGGGTGGCAGACTATGTTCCCATCCTCAAACGTTTGGTTTGGCGCATGCGTCTCAGAGTGCCTGCTGGGGTGTGTTTTCTGGACTGATATCTGGGGAGCCAAAGCAGGAGGAGGAAATCCGTTATGCACATGTGTAGAATGGGTTTCCTCCATAACAGACAGGGGACGCATGGGATGCGACTGTGTCAGCAAAAGTGCAGCTGGCTGTGGTCATATCCCATGCAACTGTTCCAGATAAGTAGATAATGAAGAGGTTACAATGATTACCTTCCGCTGCATATTATACAGTATACAGATGCCTTATCCTGAGATGGGGTAAATAAATGCTTATTTGTTTGGTTACTTATTTATTTAGATACTGGAAAATATTATGCAAATGGTAATTGATTTTTTTCGTGGCTATACATATTATCCAAACATGTATGTCGCCAATTTGGCCAAGATATGGTCACACTGTGCTGGGGCTGAGCTGTCGGATCAGTTTGGCATCATTACGTCCTGTCAGTGCAGTTGGAGAAAGTCTGCACACAACACGAATATCAGTCACCTTGTGACAACGTTTTCTACCTTACCTGATAATGATCCTAATCGCAGCTCACAGCCACACACTCTATGATATTGAAATAACTGTCTGATATCATTTTGATATCCTAAATTGTTTGACCAGCAGAAGGATTAATGTCATAAACAGAGAAGGCAAATTTGATAGCTGCAGGCTACTTTTCTGTGGAAACCTTTGGGGTTACTGAGAATTTAAAATCTGAGAAGTATTTTTTATTGCTGCAAAATGAAAATTAAGAAAAAGTTAGATTAGGTGTATAGCCCCTAAAATTAAATTATTTGTGTTTTGGTTATCCTTCAAAAGCTTGTCTCACTTGTCAGCGATACCTATTGATACTGTACTGTGTATCTTTTCAGTGGCAAATGCAGGATTTCTAGAGGGGGGTTTCTAAATGCTTGATTTTAGAGTGAGTGTTGCCAGTCCATGAAGAGGGCAAAATTAGCACTTTACCAGCTTTAATATGCATCATACAAAGTGTATTATGTGTCATAATTCCAGCATATACAGGTCCAGAGATCACAGTAATCCATTAGATGCGGCAGTAGTGCCATGCTGCTGGAGCTGAATGTTTTTATTTCAGATGTGGCTTCCATTCCAGAGCATTGGAGCAATTCCCGGAGTCTGGGGGAGCAGCAGAAGAACCTATCACTGCCCTTGACATATATGTATATACTAGCGTTTGCCTGCAGATTAGCTCACGTGGATGTCTGTTATTGTACAACGGAACTAATTTTACAAAGACAATAGTGACATCTAATATTGTGATGTATATTTTATACTAGCTGAAGTATCCGGCTTTGCTCTGGTTTAAGTCTTCAAGTTATTATGTTTTATTATGTGATGTCATCCAAATCCATCCAGTGGAAGGCCCAGAACAGGCTCCCTGAGTCAAAGTTCTGACCAGTGCACTACGCAGTGAGGTCTGACTGAGACCCCAACCACTACATTAGGCATCCCAGACCAATTGCCACCCCTCTGTGAAGTTTTCATCCAAATCCATCCAGTGGAAGACCGAGAACAGGCTCCCCAGGTCAAAGTTCTGCCCAGCGTACACCAACGGGAGGTCCGACCGGGACCTCAACCATCTAGTATGTCTTCTGGGATCCAGTGTTACCACTCTGTGACATTTTCATCTAAAGCCATCCAGTGGAAGGCTCAGAACAGGCTCCCTGGGTCAAAGTTCTGCCCAGCGTACTCCAAAGGGAGGTCCGACCGGGACCTCAACCGTCTAGTATGTCTTCTGGGATCCAATGTTACCAATGTTAAGTTTTCATCCAAGTCCATCCAGTGGAAGGCTCAGAACAGGCTCCCTGGGTCAAAGTTTTACCCAATGTACACCAATGGGAGGTCTGACCGGGACCCTAACCCCCCTAAAACCTGACCAAGATCCATACTGGACCACCTGCCATTGATTTCATCCCAATAGGTGCAGGGGTGTCTGAATGCATAACTAGATATTCAGACAAACAAACATTATATATAAGATTGTAGACATTGATCACAAAATCTCTTTGTAAACAATATTTGCAGTTTGTCCTTCAGGGAGTAACACAAAAAGATGCTTGGGGCTTTCATCCCAATCAGAGCAGGGGTATATCTTCAAGTTATTAAGTTTATTATGTGATGTCATCCAAATCCATCCAGTGGAAGGCCTAGAACAGGCTCCCTGATTCAAAGTTTTGCCCAGTGCACTCTGCTGTGAGGTCCAACCGGGACCCAACCACTCCATTAGGCATCCCAGACCAATTGCCACCCCTCTGTGAAGTTTTCATCCAAATCCATCCATCCCAGAACAGGCTCCCCAGGTCAAAGTTCTACCCAGCATCCCCGGTTCAAGTTCTGTCCAGTGTACCCCATGGTATGTCTTCTGGAATCAAATCTTTCTACTCTGTGAAGTTTTTGTCCAAATCCATCCAGTAGAAGGCTCAGAACAGGCTCCATGTGTTAGAGTTCAGCCCAGCGTACACCAATGGGTGGTCCAACTGGGATTTTAACCCCCTAAAACCTGGCCAGGATCCAACTGGACCACTTTGCATTGATTTCATCCCAATTGGTGCAGGGGTGTCCAAATACATAAATGGACAGACAAACAAACAGACCAATTAATTTTATATATAAGATTGTAGACATTAATCTCAAAATGTCTTTGTAAAAGCTCAGGGGCATGATGGAGGACAGAGGAGAGAAGCTGTGCAGTAACGCACTTCGGTCAGGGTTGGAGGTTGCATCTATGAAACACCCCCTTCACCACAATACGGAGTACCAGATGAACCCGGCAACCATACATAGAGGAAGAGGCAGCACAGAGCACACTTCCCTCTCAACAATTCTGACCATAGAAATAAAGGGGCCATACTTTCTAACTCTACCAGAATGACTGGGAAACACAAATTTCGGAGAGCTCTCCCTGCTTCCTGAGAATTGAGGGACCTCTCGCAGAACCTGCCCACTTTCCCAGTGATCTTGGAAGGGGCTTGTGTTATTTGAAAAGAACTTTGCATCTTTGCTACACCTATAAACATAAGCAGCACTACAGTAGGCGGATTGCAGGTCATGATTTAAAAAATCATGTCACCGCACCCCTTAAACTTACCACTAAGATTTCACAGAGGGAAGGTAAAGTACTGTATGGCAAAGTATCTGAAGATTTCCTCTATGAGAAGTATAGTCAAACTTTAAATTTGGAGCCTGTGCTTTTAAATTTGGTAATTTGGTTCATAAATTGCAAATTATATTAATTGTTGACTCAAAGGAGCATATTTACTGAAGTGCAAGATATGTTGCTCATAGCAACCAATCAGATTCTACTTAATATTTATCTAGCATCTGATAGAAGATAATAGCTAAAATCTGATTGATTGCTATGGGCAACAACTCCACTTCTAAAAATCTGCACTTTAGTAATACAGTATATCCCCCAAAAAAGTGTATTTTAAGGCATTAACATAATATTTAATGTACCTTTTGTATAATTGTTTTTTTTTAATTCTTCAAATAATTTTTTATTTTGTTTTTGATGTTTTTTTTCTCCTTCCTCCAGTAGGGGACACTGGAGGCTTCAAGAAAGTGGGGTATAGATGGTGCTAAGTGGAGCTGGCACTTTACATTTCTAATAAGTGTGACTAGCTCCTCCCCCTCTATACCCCCCTCCAAGCCCCAGTTTTAGCTTGTACCCGAGTGGAGCTGGTCGTGTGTACCAGATTCTCTGGGTTGTTAGGTATTTCTTATAGCACTGCTGCACTGAAGCTGAGGACAGACAGACAGCATCTGCCACTGCCTGTCTGCTCCGTGGGAGACTGCCGACAGGGACCAGCTCGCAACTGCTTGCAGTTCGCCTGGGGTCCCTGACTACATGAAGAGACTGCTGTCTCTGGGTGTACTGCATGCCGCTTCACGCAGCACGTGCTGAGCCCCCAGCTAGTCACACTGACATCGGCAGTCAGGCAGTCAGTGAGTATGCCCTGGCTACCTCAATTAGTGAGGTGGGCAGGTTAAACAAGTAGGCAGTTACTTATTAGAGCTGCAAGTGACTCTGATTAATGGAGTCACTCGGCAGACACTAGCGGCTGTGCGGGCTCTTCCCTCTCACAGTGAGCATATACCTTATGCATGAGCACCATAGCAGCGGGCAGAGCTTAACTCCGAAGTTCTGCTCCTTCCTCCCAGCAGACCCAGCGCTTCTCAGAAGTGTGCTGGTGGCCATTATATGGAGAAACAGCATCTGCTGCACATTACAAAATTGCTGCTACAGGAAACTGAGAACCTACCTGGATTGTAAGTAACACAGTGGGGTTTTAGGCTGGTCAGGAGAGCATTTAAGGCAGGTCAGTAACTACCTATTTATCAGTGGTTATTTCCTCCTATGCCTAGCATTTTCTGGCACTGCTAGGAGCGCTATTAGGGCAAGTGTGACTCTCTCGGTTGACTCTCTATATTTCAGTTTCCTTTTGACCTTTTTTCGCTACACTTATGTTATTTGTGTGGGGTCTGTATGTAGCATTACTGGCAGAGGCTCTAAGGCATCTCAAAAGTTATTTACCTGCAAATAGTGTGCAAATAAATTTACACAAGGGTAGTCATCTAACTCCCGATTGTGTGATAATTGCAATCCTGAGCTACAATCTGCAGGGGTATCAGAACCACTGCCTTGGACGGCGCAAGTTACATCCATTATGTCCTCTCTTTCTTCTGAGCTGGAGGCTTCTCAGAAAGAAAGAGAGGCTTCCAGGTCAGCGGCTCTAGAAGAGCCAGCATGGGTGAGGTCCTTAGCAAAATCCATGGAGGGGATTTCAAAAGCCATGGCTATTTCCAGTACCACTACAGGTCTCAAAAAAGAGACTGTTACCCTCAGTCCTCCAATTGGACGATTCAGAGGAGGAGGATATGCCAGATTTAAAAGAAGGCAAATATGCTCCAGATTCACCTCAAGAACTCCAGGAGGAGTCTGAATTGGTATCCGAGGGGATAGAGGCTTTAATTTCTGCAATCCGCCAGGTATTGCAGATTCAGGAGGTGGACTCGACTCCTGCATGGCGGTCTTTCTTTCTAAAGACACAAAGACAGGCTGTTGCTTTTCTGGTATCGGAAGAGCTAGATTCTAACGTCAGCTTGGTAACATCCGGATAAAAAATTTCAGATGTCCCTGCGGTTATTATCCTTTTCCAGCAGATAGCAGGAAATCTTGTGAGACTCCCCCATCAGTTTCATGGCTGCCTAAGAAGACTACGCTGTCAGTTCCTGGGGCCATGTCTTTGAAAGACACATCGGACAGGAGATTGGAGAAAATTCTCAAGTCCATTTACACAGCTGCAGGGGTGACACTGCTTCCTGCGATTGTAAGCTGCTGGACTAACAAAGCTATTGAGCTTTGGGTAAAACAATTGGCTGACGGAATGAGAGAACAGCTGCCAGTGGAGGAACTTATTCCATTAACAGGGCATATAGGTGAAGCCGCGACTTACCTGGGAGAGGCGTCCAAAGATGTTTGCAATATTGCATCCAGTACTTCACCTCTGGTGATTTCAGCATGTAGGGTTCTGTGGCTTAGACAATGGCAGGCGGATGCAGAATCTAGAAGCACTTCCATTTACGGAAAGTGTATTGTTTGGAGAGGAACTAGATAAATGGATTTCTCAGGCTACTGGAGGTAAATCCACTTATCTTCCTTCTGCGTCTCCCCCCTTTAGAAGATCTTACTCGGGACACTTGTTTCGGTCCTTTCGTGCTCTGGGACGTTCACGTGGTAACTTCAGAGGAGGACCATCAACTTCCTCTGGTTCCAGAGGTTGGGGCAGAGCCGCAACTACATCTCATCAACCTGAGGTTAAATCCACTACCAAGCCTAGTGCATGATGGGCTTCCCTCTCACCTGGGGGATCCCAGAGTGGGAGCACATCTTCTGAACTTCAGAGAAGTATGGATGGAATCATGTACGGATGCTTCGGTCTGGGCTCTCATCACTCAGGGATACAAGCTCGACTTTCAGTTTCAACCTCCACCTCAGTTTTCTACCACAGGTTTGCCAGTTTCTAGCGATAGGAGTGTAATTTTACAGCAAGCTATAGACAAGCTTCTATCCACCAGAGAGGTGGTCCAGGTTCACAGACATCAGACAGAGACTCCAGTCTCTTCGTGGTTCCGAAACCAGACAATTCGGTCAGATCTATTCAGAACTTGAAGATTCTCAATCCTTACCTAAGGATTTTCAAGTTCAAGATGGAGTCCCTTCAGTCAGTGATTGCAGGCCTAGAGGTAGGTGAATTCATGGTATCCCTCGCTATCAAGGACGCCTACCTTAATAGTCCTATCTGGCTGCCTCACCAGGCGTATCTGAGATTTGCAGTTCAGAACTCACATTTCCAGTTTCAGGCCTTACCCTTCGGCTTATCATCAGCCCCCTATATTTTCACAAAGGTCATGGCTGTGATAATGAGTATCCTTCGGAAAGAAGGGATCACTATTATTCCTTACCTGGACGATCTTCTGCTGAAGGCCAATTCCAGGGACCAATTACTACAGAATATCACAGTGACTCACAGCCTTCTCATTCAACATGGGTGGATCTTGAATCTTCCCAAGTCTCACCTGCAACCGACACAGAGGCTACAGTTTCTGGAAATGATCATCCTCCCTCCAGAAAAGGTAACATCTATTCAGAAGATGTTGAGGACGGTCCTTCGACATCATCAGGTCTCAGCCCATAAACTAAAGAAAAAAATGGTGCACTTTCTGTTTAAATAATGTCTGATACCGACACCTGCAGCTGACACCAAAGGGATTCCTGCAGAATACCCTCCCAAAAGAACATATATAGAAAGAAAGTGTCTGCGCTGATGTCAGTATAAAAACACAGTATTAATGAGTAATAACAATTGTGTTTAATAACATACAAAATGAACTGCAGTTCAAAATAAAATATAATCATACAATTATATACAATTGTGAATGTATCCTGTCATCCTAGAGAAAAAAGATAACTAATCTAAAGTAATTATCTTGTAACAAACGAATAAAACTTGGATTCCAATATGACAAAAACAAGATAAAAAGGACATATGAAGACTCAAATATTGATATTCACCAACAGTAGCTATCAGTGTCCCGGTGGATAATATTCCAATGTGACAAAATCTATTGAATGGGCACAGATGCAATCATGTATTATGTGATCACAATCAGTGACCCAAGATCACAGCTGATATGTCATACAATGAAACGCTGGTAATTGAGCCAAGCCGCTCCTGAACAATGATACAATGTATTCACCATTCCTGATGCTCGTATAGGGGAGTCCAGCTTCCCAAAGCTTACCCCACTGTGCAGACACAAATATTGATAATCACCAACAGTAGCTATCAGTGTCCCGGTGGATAATAATCCAATATGACAGAGTCTATTGAATGGGCACAGATACAGTCATGTGTTGTGTGATCACAATCAGTGACCCAAGATCGCAGCAGATATGTCATATAATGGAAGCCGTTCCTGAACAAAGTTAAAATGTATTCACCAGTCCTGATGCTCGTGTGGGGGAGTCCAGCTTCCCAAAGTTTGCCCTACTGTGAGTGATCCAAACAAGCTGAAGGTAAGGTGTGTAAAGTCGCGCCGCTACAGCGGCTCCCAACTGATGAATGGATAAGTAGTGGAGATAACCAGAAGCCGGCGACTCAGCACTGCGTGTGAGCTCCAGGTATATAGCTTGGAATGATCGTGGGCTCCACGTGTGTGGCAAACAATGCGTGTGTGACAGGCAATCACATACACTCGTGGACGGAGCTGCTGGTGACTTGTTTAAAGATGAAAGCCGCACTGGGTGACTTGTTTAAAGATGAAAGCCGCACTGGGTAGATGAAATGTAGTTCACAGCTTCCTTGAGCTTCACAATTGTATATAATTGTATGATTATATTTTATATTGAACTACAGTTCATTTTGTATGTTATTAAACACAATTGTTATTACTCATTAATACAGTGTTTTTATACTGACATCAGCGCAGACACCTTCTTTCTATATAGGTCTCAGTGCATGTCTACATTTGACTCCTGTGGAAGATGGTTGCAGCATTCAAGGTCGTTCCATATGGACGATTTCACTCCAGGATGCTTCATCTAGACCTCTTCTCTCAGTGGACGGGATTCCATCTTTTTCTTCACTAATGGGTAAGGTTAATTCCCAGAACTCGGATATCCTTCCTCTGGTGGTTGAACTCGGTACACCTACTGGAGGGAAAGAAATTTGGAGTGTGGAATTGGACTCTTCTCACCACAGATGCGAGTTTGAGAAACTGAGGGCTGTGATTCAGGAACATCACTTCCAAGGCCGCTGGATATCACAGGAAGCAACTCTGCTGATAAACATATTGGAATTGTGTGCAGTGTTCTATGCTATTCAGACAGCAGGTCACCTGTTGCAGTACCAAGCAGTCAGGGTACAGTCCGACAATGCCACAATAGTGGCATACATAAACAGACAGGGCAGCACCAGAAGTTGGGCGGCTATGAAAGATTCTAACCTGGGTGGAAAAATTTGCGAAAGGCAATCTCAGCAATCTTCATTACAGGTGTAGAAAATTGGGAGGCAGACTACCTCAGCTGGCAGGATGTGCATCCAGGGGAATGGGCATAACATCCACAGGTTTTTCAACAGCTTGTTCAATGGTGGGGTCTTCCACAGGTTGACCTCATGGCATCCAAACAAAATTGTCAACTGCCTCTCAACTGCTCTTGGACGAGAGACCCGGAGGCAGTGGCAGTGGACGCACTGTTAACGACGTGGCAGTTCCAATTTGTCTATCGGTTCCCTCCATTTCCTTTTCTCCCTCGGGTTCTACAATACATCAAAAAGGAAAAGGCCAAGGTTCTATTAGTAGCTCCGAATTGGCCTGGCAGGGCTTAGTACTCCAACCTTCAACTTCTGAAGATCGATGATTCGTGGCCTCTGCCTCTAAGAGAAGATCTCTTAATACAGGGTCCTTTCGTTTATACAGACTTAAAGTGGCTTCGTTTGAAGGCATGGCTGTTGAAAGGGCCATCTTAAGACTTAAATGGATCCCATACAGGATAATCCTTACTATGCTTAGAGCTCGGAAGGAAGTTACTTCTAAACATTACCACCATATTTGAAAGACTTATGTTTCCTGGTTTGAACGTAGAGGGCCTCCTCCTACGGAATTCCATCTAGCCAGATTTCTTCTTTTTCTGTAAGCAGGTTTTTCAGCCAGTTCACGGTTGGGTTCTCTGAAAGTTAAAATTTCAGCACTAACGGTTTTCTTCCAGAAAAAGCTGTCATTGATACTGGAGGTACAAACTTTTCTACAAGGTGTTATTTGGTTACAGCCAACCTTTGTTTCTCCTACGGTTCCATGGGATTTGGATCTCGTACTTTACTTCTTACAGTCTCCTCTGTTTGAACCTTTTGAGTCGGTGGAGTTAAAATACCTTACGTGGAAGGTAACACTTCTTCTCACACTGGCCTCTGCAAGGAGGGTGTCAAAATTAGAAGCTCTATCCTGTCATCTGCCTTACTTGGTATTTCATGAGGATAGAGCAGAACTATTGACTAGAATGGACTTTCTTCCAAAGGTGGTCTTTCCACATCAACCAACCTATTGTGGTACCAGCTCTTCCACAAGATGCACCTTCGTCTAAATACTTGGATGTTGTTAGGGCTCTTCATTTTTATGTGGAAAGGACTGCAGCCATACATAAAACAGACACTCTATTTGTTTTGTATGATGTTGCTCATCCTGGTTGGCCAGCTTCCATACAGTCACTGGCCCGCTGGATTCGTCTGACAATCAGACACGCATATATGGCCTCATCTAGGGAGCCTCCGCCTTCTATTACAGTGCATTCCACTTGCTACATGTGTTCCTCGTGGGCGGCTGCTCGCAGGGTTTCCATGGATTCTCTTTGCCAAGCGGCCACTTGGTCTGGCCGACATTCTATGGAAACCTATTTAAAACCTCTATGCAATCCTGTCTATATCTTCTAAAATCCTGCCTATACCTTCTAAAATTGTCGCTATTTAGTGTAATGAGTCGCACAGTAAATAAATGCTTTTTAACTCTCTATAGTCCATAGTTTGCAGACGCATGTTGCAATCTTCTCACTGATGATACCGGAAATCTGTTGAGACACAGTGGATCAGTACAACACCAAACACGGTCTGCTTACCATGTACTAAACCTTAGATATCAAATAACCTTTATTACACAACATTAATAATTACTGAATAAACCTTGAATATTACACTTTAATATTAAGGAACCTTTTATGTAAGTGTGCAGTGTATAAGTATTGGGGAATTGGGAAAAGACGCTAGTTAGCGTTGTGCGACTATGTGTTTTGTGGAGTACACTATGGTACGTGTTTTGCAGGGTTAATCATTTTATATGTTTTAGTGACTGTATTTGTATGGTGAGGACTTTTAAATTCTTTCTATTGCGTGGGAATCGCACAATGCTAAATAATAGCATCGCCGTATGTACTTATAATGGCGAGTTTCACTAAAATGGCTCTGGGCGGCCAGTCGCAAAATGGTGTCTCATTGCCATTTGCAAAATGGCGTCGCCAATTATCCAGCTTCGACAGTCCACCCTTTGATAGCAAACAACATGCTATCATACTCTGATCTGAAAATTAATTTAGGCTTACATTATGACATATTATCCAATGTTATATTATGGGATGGCACAAGGTGGTTCTTAATCCATCAATAATGTGTCTCTAGGAGGGGACATAAAACTACCCCTATATGCACACCGCGGATCTTGGGAGATCATGGGAAAGATGTGAGGATGCACCAATCCTATAAAGGAAGTCTTGAGGGTGAATAGGGACTTACATTATTTAAAATATTTAAAAATAACATTTTAATAATACATTTTATGCATTTCTAAATCTTATACATTATACGATGGTACCTTCTAGCTCAAGGTTGTAATGCAGTCCTACATTTACCTCAGTATTCATATTGTTACTACTGACCACCATCATTATTTTAGTCATTTGATTCACCTTATCTTTACATTTTCCACATTTCAACACAGTAGGAACACACTTGACACATATGCCAATTACTATGATGACAACCAGTATGAGGATCAGGAGTTTACCTATACTCACAATCATTTCCTGGACCCACTCTCCTAGACCTGAGAACCATTTCACTGGGTTCAACCATGAAACCCATTCCTCTGCCTTCTCCTCTACTTCAGCCACTGAAGCATTATGGTTCTTCCAAAATTCCCATTTCAGCTGCAGAATTTCATCCATCTTCCAGTCTATCACCTCCTTGGGGTCGCTGGTATCATTTGTAATGTAAGTGCAACATTTTACACCAAATTGGGTGGCCAAAGTTATGCAATACCCTCCAGTGACAGCTGTTAAATAATTTAAGACTAATCTGTGTTGCACCAGTTCTTGTATGCTTGCAATTCCCTATCTGTATACCTGAATGTGTCATCACATATCTCGGTGATATTATATAGGTGATATTATATATCAATTTAGCAAGGTCTTGGATATTTCTAAAATTTAGTGTACCCCGAGCGATCCTGGTGGGATCCAACGCTACCAAAACTGGAAAGCCAGTTGTCTCACTAATTAATTGAGTGGCTTTATGCACGTCACCAGGCATCATATTTCTTTTGTCTCTGTGTTCATACTGTGTGTGAAGATATGGTGATGGTGTGTTTTTATGAATACCAAGCATTTCACCATGTGTGAGGGTCATAACCTCTGGGACTACTCTTCCCAGGTAACATAAACCTTCAGAACTCAGAGAGAGCCACTTATATGCTTTCCTTCCACATATAAAATATACATCATCGGGGAGAACATAAGGAATAGTATGCATCATGATCATCAAACACATTTCCCTCACAAATGATCCTATCTCAGGTTCTCCCATCTGGCAAATACATGTTTCTGGTTGTATAACCTTAGCACAGTACCCTTCTGATATTCTACCAATCATTTCTTTGGTGTTAGTGTATATTTGTACCGGAATTGTCTTCCACCTGACATAATTTTGCGTAACAGTTCATAATTCGTAGGCTCACGGTCAGCTCTTTGTGAGAAGGTCATCGCCTGGTTATTCCCAGTCACCTCCCAACTTCCTGGTTCATTGGAGTTGGTGATGTTTAAACATATAAGTGTTTTATCTACCTGGTACTGATGGAGTTTAAAATGGGGTGGTTTGGTATTAAGAAATTTTCCATCCAGTGTCTTCCCATTTTGCAATTCTAAAATCTCAGAGATATTTAATGGGAATGGCACTAATCCTACATTATGTTGTCCTTGGGGCACATGAGAGCACACCCAACAGTCGGTTTGGTTCAAAATTTTACCCACCATGGTATGATAATCCTCTAAAGGATACCCACCCCAATACTGGTTATACTTTGGTTGGCACTGTTGGATGCATCTCTCATTGACTACGGACCCACAGAACTCACACATACAATAATCCTCAGACGATAGACCTTCACACTGTCTCTGAGTATCCAACATAACAGATCTCTTAACAATTACAGTACTAAGATTGGTCAAACACTCCCGTGATTGGCATAGCACTCCTCCTCTCAACTTCACTCCATCAATACTGCCATTAACTCCCATCTCCTCTATCAGTCCCCTGTCACAGAAACCAGAGATCCCCAAGCAAACCAGGATGATGGAAACTCTGGAACAGAATACAAAAATGAACACAGCAGAACAGTCCATTGCCGTAGCAAGGACCTACAAATTTCTTTTTAGCTCAGATATCTCACTGCAATCTTTTAACCCTCCCGGAACAAGCTCGGGATCGACAGGTCCACGTTATCTGCCTCGTCTTCACCTTGCTTCTTCACCGGTTGGTTGACCTTCTTGCAGTGAGTGGAATGGACCCAGGTATCTCTCTCCACCACTTTCAAAGATGTGGTACTTGTCAATAACACCTGATATGGACCTTCCCACCAATCTGTCAAACAACCTGAACGCAAGAAATTCCTGATCATAACATATTCTCCAGGTTCAACATCATGACAGTTTGTTTCAGGCATATCATGTGACAATTTCAGTTTCTGCTGTTGTTGTTTTAACTGTTTACTCATTGATATAAGATACCTTACAGTTACCTCGTTGTTACCTTTCAAGTCTTCCTGTGGACTTATAATCAAATGAGGTTGTCTATCAAACAGTGTTTCAAAGGGGGACAGATTTATAGGGGGTCTAGGAGTGGTCCTTATGCTATGTAGAACCAACGGTAATGCTTCTGGCCATCCTAGTCCAGTCTCTGCCATGATCTTACTTAATTTATTTTTAATAGTACTGTTCATCCGCTCCACCTTGGCACTGGCTTGCGGTCAGTAGGGGGTATGAAGTTGACTATTAATACCCATCAGTTTACAAATATTTTGAAAAACATCACCTGTGTAATGAGTACCCTATCACTCTCAATAATTTTAGGGATACCGTATCTGCAGACAAACTCCTGAACAATTTTCTTTGCAGTAAATGCAGCAGTATGAGTGACAGCTGGGTATGCCTCAACCCAATTAGAAAACACATCAGTGCACATTAATACATACTTGAGATTCCTGCAGGGTGGTAATTGAGTGAAATCAATTTCTATTACCTGGAAAGGTCCGTCAGTCGGAGGAATGTGTTATGGTTCGGTGGGGATCGTTTTCCAAATGTTTTTCCTCAAGCAGGTCAGACAGGACATTGCTCTCTTTTCCGCTTGAGAAGAAAAACCCGGGGCGCACCAGTATGCTCTCACCAATTTACACATACCTTGCTTTCCCAAATGAGTCAGACCATGTGCTGCCTCAGCCAGGCTTGAGTAGTAAGCCTTGGGAGCCACTGGCTTACCTTGTCCGTCTCTCCAGAGTCCAGAGGACATCTGCCTACATCCCTTGGACCTCCAGACTGACTTTTCCTGGATAGAACACAATTCAGCATATCAAATGTTTGAAAAGTCATGATTTGTTTAGTTGGTACATTCATTTTTAACCCTGCTGCCCATTTTGCAGATTAGTCTGCCCTGTTGTTGCCCAGTGACACCAGATCATCCTCACATGTATGGGCTTTACACTTAATTACTGCCACTGCCTTTGGCAATTGGATTGCTGTTAGTAGTCCTTTTATATGTTTCGAATGTGCATTGGTATGCCTGCTGCTGTCATAAGCTTTCTCAGATGCCATAAGGCACCAAAATTGTGTACTACCCCGAAGGCGTACCTAGAGTCAGTGTAGATATTAGCAGATTGACCTTCCTCTAATTCACACACTCTCTTTAATGCCACCAGTTCCGCCACTTGGGCCGAGTGTGGTGGACCTAAAGGTTCAGCTTCTATAATGTCCTTGTAATTTACCACAGCATAACCTGTACATAACTCTCCAGTGTCAGTTTGTCTTTGACAACTCCCATCCGTGTAAAATGTCACATCTACATTTTCAAAAGGTGTATCCCGTATGTCAGGTCTTGCAGTAAAGGTTTGACTCAGATATTCCATACAATCATGTGCATCAATATACCTGCAGAACTCTTCTGTTGCCAGCGGCTCACCTCTCTCCACCCTTTGTGCATCATGTTGCACATATGGTAAATACGTAGCTGGATTTAACGTACTGCACCTTTTGATGGTGATGTTTGCAGGTGCTATTAAGGCCAGTTCCCATTTTGTGAACCTAGCTGAGGAGACATGTCTGGTTTGGGCAGAGTTTAGCAAATCAGATACAGCATGGGGAGTATAGATAATCATATCATGGCCTAGTACCACATCCTCACTCTTACTGACCAATAGAGCAGTTGCTGCTACACTTCTTAAACACGTTGGGAGTGATCTTGCCACAGTGTCCAATTGTGCACTGTAGTATGCTACGGGCCTACTGGCATCACCATGTTTTTGTGTGAGGACACCTGCAGCACAACCATCGGCTTCCATACAATACAAATCAAAAGGTTTTTCATAATCAGTTATTCCCAATGCAGGTGCTCTTGTCAGACTATCCTTAAGATGAACGAAAGCCTGCTGATTCCTCTGTATGTATGACACAATTGGGTTTTGAGGAAGACACTAAGGACCTCATTCAGAGTCAGTCGGAGCGGCCGCATGGTCATACGGGAAAAGGGGCCAGATATTCAAATGATTCCCTCGCAAGTTGCATCCCTAAGTTCGGATCAGTAGCTGGCCAACCAAGGGGAGGAAGCGGCTGGAATTCAAAAAAATACGCCCCCTTCTCGTACGCATTACACGTCATCTCCGGGCATATAAGGATTAATCGAGACCATCGGGAACCATCGAAACTGGTCATAGAGCTTAAGGTTGACCATAACCTCTCTTAAGCTCTACGATCATGTCAGTGTAAAAACCTCCCATGTCACATGTGCCATGATGCTACTTTGTTAATTATGCACTCCCATAAACCGTATGCACTCCCATAAAATGCCATTCGCATAATTAGGCACGCCTGCGTTCGGATCTCCACTCCCCCGTTTTCAAGCACCTTCCCCTGTTACCACCCACAAACGCCTCAATCTGTCACTCAAACTACCAACCTGGCTGTGTTCAAGGAGAGAGAAATTTCTGATCGTAGCAGCTAGTTTGCACACGCGCATTGCGAACTTTACGCATGTGCAGTATAGCGAACATCGGTGGCGTACGACCTTGCGGCCGCTTCGACCAACTCTGAATGAGGTCCTAGGTCCTGTAATGGCAAGGCCAAAATCCAAAAAACCTGGGATCCACATTCTGCAGTATTCACACATTCCCAAGAAGGTACGAATTTGCTGTTGGTTCTGCGTCAGTGTCATGTCCTGTATGGCCTGAATTCTGTCGTTTGTGATATGTCGCAACCCCTGAGTTAGGCAGTGTCCCAAATATTTAACTCTGGACTGGCATGGCTGTAGTTTGTCCTTAGCAACCTTGTGTCCTGTTTGTGAGAGATGAAGCAACAAAAGTTTAGTATAATTTAAACATGACATAAACGAATCAGAACATAACAATAAATTATCCACATATTGTATTAGAAAAGATCCATTGGCAGGTTGAAAAGATTGTAAACAGTCGTGTAAGGCCTGGGAGAAGATACTGGGGCTGTCTATGAAACCCTGGGGCAATCGTGTCCATGTGTATTGTACACCCCTGTATGTAAAGGCGAATAGGTACTGACAGTCAGGATGAAGAGGTACAGAGAAGAAAGCAGAAAAGAGGTCAATGACAGTGAAATGGGTTGCATTGGGTGGGATCTGCATAAGAATGACAGCTGGATTTGGCACTACGGGAAATTGGCTCTCTACCACCTTATTAACCCCTCTAAGGTCTTGTACCAGCCTATAACCCCTCCCACCACTCTTCTTTACAGGAAAGATGGGACTGTTGACTACACTTGCTGTTCGAACTTTAATTCCCTGCTGTAACAATCGCTCAATTATTGGACAAACCCCTAATTCTACTTGCTGTTTTAATGGGTACTGGGGAATTTTAGGAGCTTGCCTACCACTTTTAAGATTTACCATTACGGGACTTACGTTTGCCATTAATCCAATGTCCTGTCCATCCTTGGTCCAAAGCGAATCTGGAATTTGGGATAACATTTGATCTTCCTGAGATGGATTTTTACCTGTACCAGTAGAGTGATACATTATCCTTTGGGGAGTGTCCAACATATCCCTCACCTCGTGCGCAACTCTCTCTGGGATATCTAGGAATATACCATCAGGGGTACAATATATGACACATCCCATCTTACATAACAAATCCCTTCCCAGTAGGTTAGTAGGAGCTGCTGCTGCCAGGAGGAGAGAATGCCTGGTATGCATTGGACCTTTAGTGACCTCTGTGGATTTTGTTAAAGGATAATGTTGCACTTTACCCGTTACGCCCATTGCTGGTACTGTCTCGCTGGTTACCTGTAAGTTAGCAGGAGATTTTATCACTGACCCGGTCGCCCCTGTGTCTACAAGAAAAGGATATTTAGTACCAGCTACATCAACCATCATTACCGGTTCTTCCCTAGTACTTCCCGTTAACCTGACTATCTGTAGACTACAGGTATGAGCTGACCCCTAGCGTTGATTCCCACTCTCCAATACAGCATTTACAGCCACAATTAGAGCTGGTGACTGTTGTGGGTTTCCTGTACTCTGTGTATATCCCTTATGGGGATATCCAGGTACTCCCTGGATAGGGGGTCCTACCTTCTTCACCTTACAGTTCCTACTTACATGTCCCACTTGGTTGCAGTTAAAGCACCTAGATGAGTGGGGTGGGTGAAATAATTGCTGTGTGGGTTGAGTGGAAGGGAAAGATGGTGGGTGTGGATAAGGATATTGAGGGAAATATGGTGGTTGTGGATAGTATGGGTTTTGTGGCTGTGTGTGATAAGTGGGGTAGGGTTGTGTTTGAGGTGGTGCAGGATTGGTGAGGACATGTAGCTGTGAAGGTGCATATGTGTCTGTTGGCTGTGATGTTATAGTCATTCCTTCTAGAGCTTGAATACTAACAGCCATTATCTTCTCGCTATGGGTTTCTCTCTTTTTAAGGATGTTCTTATCATGTTCAATAGCAGATTCTATGAGGGTGTCTACAGTGACTCCCTTCCAGCCAGGTAGTGAGGTCTGAACTCGGGTCCTTAGGTTCTCTTTTAGACCATCCATAAGTACAGTGATGATAATTCCCCTGTGATGAGTGCTATCTTTAATATACTCTAACCCAGTGTACTGGGTGATAGCCTGTAGAGCTCAGTTACAATAATCCTCTGCAGATTCACTCTCTTTTTGTTTTATGGTGAAAATTTTGCTCCAGTTAACTACTACTGGAAAATGTACACCCAATTGAGGTATAATGCGGGTAATGTTACCTTGTTTAATTTCATCTGTTAAGGGAACATCTCCATCCAATACACAATCCGTGATAAACTTTGTCACATCGGTATTGTGTGACAGACAAGCCCTTAACACCACTCGCCAATCTTTATTGGTTGGCTCATGAGCACCACCCAATTTTTCAAAAATCTTTGGCATTTGGCTAATTCCTTTTTAGGATCAGGGAAATTATTCATTATGGAATTTAGCTCCCCTCTTGTCCAAGGACAATGCATTGCTATCTCCCTTGTGGGCACTACACCGTTCGCATCCGCATTCCCATTTGGAACAGTTATTGACCAGATGGGATGCAGACCGGCCGCACTGCTACTTTTGACCTTGTTACCTGGCTGGGGATTCAGTCTATTACTTCTACGTATATGGTTAACAACTTCATGTACGGGTGCAGGGGATGGAGATGGGGCCACCATTTGTACTTGTTGTGGTGTAGCATCTAACATGTGTACAGCATGGGAAATGGCAGACATAACAATAGGCTCATCATCCGCATCATAAACATTTTCTTTGTGATTACTCAAGAGGGGGTACAAGTTACTTGTTACATTTTTATGGGTTTTTTCAACAACTGTACCTGCACCCCCATCTGCCTAGGGCGGTGGTGGTGCGCATGAACCACTGGCAATACCTTCCGCAATGCTACCTTGCTGTATGTGTGCGCTATCTCGCGGTGCAGTTTAGCATGCTAGTTTCCGTTGCGTGCACACCTTTAAGCCACGCATCCCTCACGCTGCCATAATTTTAAACACTCGTTATATTTTACCTTTTTCATTCGAGAGCGCACTATACAGATGCTATGTCGGACATTGTTCAATACCTCCTTATCAAAGCTGCCAATTCTGGGAAACGGTCTAACACTCTTCATCGTCATTTTAAAGCATACATCACAGTACCTAATTGCATAAGCACCGTACTTAGTATGCATAATATGCCGTGCCGACCCAAGCGGTGCTTCCAACAGCAACACATCATCTAACATCTCTACCGTTTGCTTGGCTCCCATTCTGGGAGAACCCTAAGCTTTTCAATTGAGATTTAAACTGGTGAAAGACAGTCAAGATACTTTCACTTACCTGCTGACGATATTAACAGGATGCGCCCACACACCTATGGAAGAATAACCAGGCTGCTTCCACCTACCTAATCCCTTTTTGAATACCTTTCAACTGCTAGCATGTAGTCATTCCAATAACACCTACCCTTTTCAGTGATTTCGTCCACCCTCTACCCAGTTCACAATCACAATTTAGCCAAAACTGTGCGGTTCAATTACAATGCTCAAATAACCCTAACTGATCACTGAATACTGTAATCACACTGGGAGCTGAACCTACAACAAAGACAACAACTACACCTGCTTATGTGTATAGAACGGTATCTACTACCGAGCTACTAAGTCGACACGTGTGCCTAGTCCTTAAGGGTCCTACGATACCCTTAACTAGGGAACAGTTGTCAAAATCAATAAATACTCACTGTTACACACCCCTTTCCTGTGCAGAAAAATACACGTTTTCCCAGACTATGGCAACACTGATCAAGATGCTTACAACAATGCTATCTATCAATGCGCTCTCACCGGCTTTGTTCAAAACACATGGCAGCACTACCGGAAGTACGTATACGCTATTGTGCGACTAGTTGCATACACAGTAATGCATCTACTACTCAAAACGTATTATGATTTTTACATTATAGTGCGACTGCTCACATACACAATAATGCGACTTCCCCTTATCAACACACAAAGAACTATCGATGAAGGAAAACAAACTTTTTCCACCCTCGTCCCTGAATTCTTAATCAGCGCTCCTAAAGCCACAATAACAGGTAGCGGACTCAACAAAGTGGTAGCAGATTTTCAAAGGCACAATGCGTTCTCCTGCTATGGCGCCTCCACCCTTTTGCTGAGAGATCGCTACCGACTGTTACCAAGTGACCGGTAGCGTGATTCACACTGCAAGCCCCCAACTATGGATACCTATTTAAAACCTCTATGCAATCCTGTCTATACCTTCTAAAATCCTGCCTATACCTTCTACAATTGTCGCTATTTAGCTTAATGAGTCGCACAGTAAATAAATGTTTTCAGACTTTGAGTGTGGTTCCAAAGCACAAAAAGTTATTATTCAATATAAAAACCGATTGTTACACGCTGTGATCTAAAGACAATTAGCGCAAATAAAGCATACAGACCCAAGGTACAGTTGTTACATACGCATGCGCTCTGGACCCAGATACCGGCATCAGCAATAGAAACCTCCGTCAACAGCACAGCAAGAAGACTCTCCACTGGGGTCAGAGAGTGCACATATATACACTTACAGGGATAGGCAATACAATAGACAAGTTTGGCATGATTCCATTGGTTCTTCTTAAAGGTGCTTCTGTTAAAGGATAGTTCATAGGTCAATTCAAATGGACACAAACAGCCTCCAACAACCCTTTGTGTCCTTTTTCCCGCTGCATGCTAATCTAAGCTGATAACATTATAGAGTACATTTTAATGTTTTAACGCTCTATAGTCCATAGTTTGCAGACACATGTTGCGATCTTCTCACCGATGATACCGGACATCTGTTGAGACACAGTGGATCAGTACAACACCAAACACAGTCTGCTTACCATGTACTAAACCTTAGATATCAAATAACCTTTATTACACAACATTAATAATTACTGAATAAACCTTGAATATTACACTTTAAATTTTAAGGAACCTTTTATGTAAGTGTGCAGTGTATAAGTATTGGGGAATTGGGAAAAGATGCTAGTTAGCATTGTGCGACTATGGGCCTGATTCAGAGCCGCTCGCTAGCGGCAGTACGCTAGTTCCAAGCGATGTTCGCACATCTGCGCATGCGTACGGTTTTTAGTACGCATGCTCGAACCAGTCAGTGCGGCCGAAAATTGTTTGTACGCTATATAGCGAGTGCCTGCTATTTTGAGTGACAGAATGAGGCGTATGTGGGTGGTAACAGGGGAAGGTGCTTGAAAACCGGGGAGTGGAATTCGAACGCAGGCGTGCTTAAAGGTCAAAATGGGCGTTTTAAGGGAGTGCCTAATTACTACAGCAGCGTCATTGACCACGTCACTTGGTTTTTTTAAACTCAGAACTGCTCGCAAAATAGCGGTTGAAAAAACCAACCACAAGAATAGCGAGCAGTTCATACGCTGTACGATGTACTCGATTAATCTAATAAATAGCGGACATGACGTATGGTGCGAGCGGCCAGGGGGCGTTTTTATCAAATAAACGAGCGTATGTTTTGCGCGCTCGTTCAGACTTAGAGGTGGGAACAGACTGCAATTTGCGAAGGGATCATTTGAATAGCCACCCCTTGTTTTTGAACGAATGACCGCAAATAGCGAACGGCTCTGAATGAGGGCCTATGTGTTTTGTGGAGTGCATCATGGTATGTGTTTTGCAGGGTTAATCATTTTATATGTTTTAGTGACTGTCTGTATTTGTATTGTGAGGACTTTTAACTTCTTTCTATTGCGTGGGAATCGCATGATGCTAAATAATAGCTTCGCCGTATGTACTTATAATGGCGAGTTTCACTAAAATAGCGCTGGACGGCCAGTCGCAAAATGGCACCTCATTGCCATTTGCAAAATGGCGTCGCCACCGATCTAATTTTAAAACGATCCTGTCTCAGCCAATTATCCGGCTTCGACAATACTTTTGTTAATTTTTATAGCTTTGACACATTTGCAGCCTCTGCAGCGCAGTATGGCTGGTCTGTATTGCAGGCTCTCAGCGCTCTCCCGCCCATGATGGGAGCTCTGGGACATCCCCACTGTCTTGAAGCCTCCAGTGTCCCCTAGTTGATGAAAGAGAAAACAGGATTTTGGTACTTACTGATAAATCCTTTTCTCCAATTCCATAGGGGACACTGGACGGCCCATCCAGCACTGATTCTTCCTGCCAGTGTTGGGGTCATTTTATGTTATGACTGTTAGTGTGCGTACACACTGGGCGATTAAAGTGGACGACTGAACGATTATCGTCCATTTTTAACACCAAAATGATGAACGATAACGACGACGCACATTCCCGCGGGTTATTCGTCATTATCGTTCATCGAGTAAACATGCATGCCAACCTGACGATGTTGTCAGGTTGCTGCATGTCGGGGAATGGGGGAGAGAGGCCGGCACTGAACGATATCATTAATGATATAGTTCAGTGGGTGTGCTCAATGTCATGAACAACATTGAGCACACCCTGCTGAGGACAAACTAGACGATATCGCTCAGGGAGCATGTGGTCTAGTGTGTATGCTCCTTTAGAGAATGGTTTGATGTCCCTGGTTGTTTTACTGTTTTTTAACCTTTTCATATGTTCTGTGTACTTGCTTCACCTTCTCCTCTTCTGTTTTCTCTCCGCTCCCCTCGGGCACAGTTTGCTAAGACTGGGGCTTGTAGGGGAGTATAGAGGGGGAGGAGCTAGTTACACTTATTAAAAATTTAAAGTGCCATCTCCACTTAGCACCGTCTATACCCCACTGTCTCGAAGCCTCCAGTGTCCCCTATGGAATCGAAGAAAGGGATTTATCGGTAAGTACCAAACTAAAAACAATCATCCAACGCTAATAAGACTAAATTTAAATATATAAACTCAAATTAACTGTGTGTCGCAAAAATTGTTGTCTAATGCAGCAGAGATAAAAAATGTGCTAGTGGTGGTAACACAGTTACACACCTGTGAATCGGGTGTGTTGGACAGATGTGTGTGAAGGATACATCCAGGACACATTGGGACTCATTGGACACATTGGGACTCATTTAAACACATTGGTGGTGTTCAGTAGCTGGGACGTGGATTTCAGCGACCCCGGAGGATGTTTGCTGGCAGTCGGAGTAGAGGCTGGGATTGAGACGCGGCTGAAGCACCTTTACTGCACCATCAGGTGAGCCGCTCATACACTGTCTCTCCGTGGATGCAGCCTCCTCCGGAAATTACCTGGCTTTACTTACCTGGAAATAGACATTATTTCATCTTCTCAAACGGAGCTGTACATTAGATGCCTCCCAGGATTCCTAATAATATGGAGCCGGCTGTCTGATATTACATAGGATCAGTGCTTTGGTGAGAGCATTGCAGCAGGATCACACGTTTAGTGTGAAACATTCCAATATTTTCCCTGTGAACTGGATGATTGATTTTTGCTTTTTGTTTTGTATCTCTTATATTGAGACTATCTATGAGAGACATTTAATATAAGACACATATTGCATATTATATGTTTTTTTATGTTTTGAATTCACCTCTCTCCGCAATACATTTTGTGATAGTGTATCTAAGAATTGTATCACTATAATATGGTGACTTTTACATTGTATATTGACTGGTCCATTTGATATTGTTATATTATATTTTATTATAAGTAAAGATTTATAAATAATTATAGCAGTGTAGTGATTGTCAGTTCATCCATATCAACTCTTATGCATATTAATTAGCGCAGGGGTTCCTTCACATAATTTATCGGTAAGTACTAAAATCCTGTTTTTTTTTGTTTTGTTTTTTTAGTAAGCAATGTTTTAGAGAGCTTTTTAGTGCTTTGGAGTGTTAAAACTCAAATCATACCAACAATGTGTTTAAAAAAACCTGCAATTTTAAAAATTAATAGAGAGATCACCTGGCGCCTAGTCTCACACACACTTATATTCAAATTGATCTTAATTATTACTGCAGCTATCTGTTTAGAAGGGATTGCCATCCCTCTCTAGAATACAAGGTTTAGAAAAACACACAATGTAACAGACACATATGACTTTTTTGGATATTGCACTTTTGGTGGAGGGTAATCGTATCACAATGAAAACCCATATTAAAGAGGTGGATCACAATAGGTATTTGAACTACAACAGTAGTCATCATATTAAATGGAAACGTAACATCCCCAAAGGACAGTTCCTCAGATTGAGAAGGAACTGTTCACATCTATAGAAACCTTCTTTGAACAAGCAAAACTCCTGTATGATTCATTTGTGGATCAAGGGTATCCGACTGACCTCTTAGATCAAGCAATAGCACAAGTAGGGGAGTTGGATAGAGCATCCCTTCTAGATACTAAAGATAGAACCTTATCATGCACGAAGAATAAAACTAACGATAGAACAGTAATGTTTGTGACACAATATAATGCAGAAACTCTTATGATTAGGAAAATAATAAAAAATAATTTCCATATCTTGCAATTAGATGATGTCTTGGGAAGTACTGGACTACTAGATAACAAGGTTATCATTAGAAAATCAGATAATTTAAAACAGAAACTTGCTCCAAGTTTTTTTAGAAGAAAAAGGTGTAATAGTGAAAAGAGCAATAGCTCATGGATTCCAGAACGACCAGTAGGGTTCCACCATTGTGGGAAATTGGGGTATTTCACCTGCAAGTGTTCACATAAAACAACTATTGAATTCTGTTAATTTAGGACAAAAGAAGTTTTCTGCATAAAGAGTTTTCTGAATTGTAGAACAGATTATGTGATATATGTGATGGACTGTGGGTGCGGCTCCCAATATGTGGGCTGCACCACCAGACCATTACATGTAAGATTCTTGGAGCATAAGAGGAACATACTTATATGTCTGTAGAGGAAATTGGTTCTGGAATTCATAACAGATTGCAAAAAGGGGAGTATAGTCAATATCAAGATCAATAGAATAGAACAGGTTAAAATTACTAAAAGGGGTGGAGATAGGTATAATATGTTATGTAAAAGAGAGGCCTTCTGGATTTATAGTCTGAAAATACTTAATATATTTTTTTATATTTTGATTATTCCAATTTTATTTTTCATATTTTATGGTTATATTTACTTTTATTTTTATTTTCATTATTTTATTATTTTTCATAAATTTTTAATTGTGTGATGGATATCTGTTGAACATGTATTACTGCAGCTGGTCTATAAGGATGCAATCGGGAAACCGGCTGTCTTAATCCCGACAGCCGGCTTCCCGACTGCTTTATCCCGGCGAGGGTGAAATGCCCGGCATCTAGATGTAGATGCCGCTCATTTCACCGATGCCGGGAGACAGGCGCCCGGCATCCCTTTGATCGGAGCGGACAGCCACGGGGGGGAGGGTTAGGTTTAGGGCACCCGGGGGGGACTTAGGGTAAGGCACCCCCCCGGGAGGGTTAGGGTTAGGCACCCCCCCGGGAGGGTTAGGTTTAGGCTAGGGGGAGGGAGGGTTAGGCACCACCGGGGGGGACTTAGGGTTAGGCACCCCCCACAGGGCAGCGGGGAAGGGGGGGTTAGGGTTAGGAACTTAGAGGGGGGATTAGGGTTAGGCACTTGGAGAGGAGCTTAGAGTTAGGCATCCCTAAGGAGAGATAGGGTTAGGTTAGGTTACTTTTTACTTACCTTAGGGACGATCGCGATTTCCAGCGCTGTCGGGCTTCTGCTGCCGGGAACTCTGCTTATGTCAGCCTCCCGCTGCCTGGATTCGAACTGCCGGCCAGAGGGCCGGCGGTATTTCATACTGATCCCGGTCTATAAGTAGAATATGGAATGAATGGTTAAACTACTTTATATAATCCTTGAAAGGCTGCTAAGATATGAATAGAATGGCCACTGGAATGTGTTAACCCCATTGACACAGTATATACAAATGACCATGGAAAATGGCTGCTGGAACGCAAGAGAAATCATTTGGAACACAAACAAAAAAAAACGGAAGTAGTGATCCAATGTGGCCGCCGGAACGCATCTAGAATGCAGAAACCGGAAGTAGCATCATTAAGGTCCTTGATCGATGGGATGAGACACAGTAGGATTCAATCCTTCAACCATAAAGGTAATAAAGTGGGTTTAAAATAGAGATGTGCGCCGACCCCCGTGTTTTGGTTTTGGATCTGGATCTCCCCTGGTTTTGGATTTGCATCTGAGTTGGGATTTTTTTCCTTGGTGTTTTGTTTTTAGGGTTTGGTTTTGGATCTGTATATTTTCCAAAAAATTATATAAACAGCTAAAACCACATAATGTGGGCCTGTTTTTGCTCCTACAGTATTATTAACCAGTATTATTAACCTTAATAACAATAATTTCAGGCATTTCTAGGCATTATTAACCACCTCACAATATTGATTTCACTATTTTTCACCAATACAGGCCACAGGCTGCAGCGCGCTGGCTGGCTAAAGTAAGCAACAGAGCAGCAGCTCAAATGCATGGCAGTTTAAAAAAATATCAGACATCTATGAAACATTGCCACACAGCAGTGGCAGACAGGATGGCAGTTTAATAAACTATAATAATGTCAGTCGGCAATGCCCCAAATTGTGCCAAATGTAAAGGAAAGAGGTGCAAGATGGAATTGTCCCTCCCACCCACTCTTATGTGGGATATTAAAAAGGACATGCACAGTTTAACAAACCAAGCACTTTAGCCACTAGGACTGATACTTTCATGGTTAAACTCCTTGTTTTGTTTGGGCCTCCACAAAACATTTTTTTGGAATGACTACCTTCAATTATTAAGGAAAATGTTGATGATGAGGGTGTTGGTGGTGGAGATTGCATGTGCTGGTCCAAACTGCTGGTAGCTGATACTGGACTGCTTGTTATTAATTTACAAATTATAATTTTGCTAAACAAATTGCATGAACTCGCTGCAAATTACGTAACAGGGAGGAGGTGCTTAGATGGTTAACATCCCTTCCTCTGCTAACTTTGGCTTTACAAATGAAACAGATGCCTTCATGCCATCCATGTGGTGTCTTTTTTTTAGATGATTAGGGTTCCCAGGAGTTAGTGGTTTTTGTCTAAAACATGTTTGTTTGTTTTTTAAATGCACTGTTCATTAAGTATTTTGCTTTATTTATCTGTCATTTTTGTGTGTAAGTGTTGTGTGTGTGGATTTACCTACTTTGTTTTCATTTGTTTGGGAAACTTGTGGGAGGAGAGCGAATGAGGCCAGGGTGCGTAGGAGGTAGGTGTCTGGCACCCAGGTGACTAATCCATCGGGTAAGAGAAAATGTAGCATATATGCCAAATTTAATTACAGGCAAATCGTGATAAGCTTCATCCTGTGCTATAAGCATATTTTTTTGGCAACCTATCTACAAAAAAACTAAAAATGCTAGCTGTCTGCTGGATGTGTGGTACTGTCATTGTAGTGAGTACTAAAATGGAGCATGGAAAACTACAGAGAAATTATCTGATATTACAAGTCAGGTGAAAACGAAAATGTCGGAGGAGAGCAGCATCTGGCACAGGAGGTGGTCTATTTCTTTTCATAGAATACACACGTTAAGACAAAGGAGCATATTTAATAACGAGTGATATTCTTGCTATCACTCGTTACTAATCTTAAATGGTGTTCCAACCAATCAGCTACTGTAATGTGTTTGCAAAATCACAGCTAGGAACTGATTGGATGGCGCACCATTTATGATTAGTGTTGCATGATAACAAGTATATTACTCGTTATTAAATATGCCCCAAATAAACCAACCAACTTCGTCCTTGTGAGATACCAAAAGGCGTTAATGTGCGAGGCACAGACAGGTCTCTCTCACCACCTCAGTCTGGCAAGTAACATTATTCCACGCTATGCGCTATACAGTGGTTACAAATTTGACATTTAAACAACCATACTATATTGTATATAATTGATACTACCCAGATGACACATGTAAGTATATTAATATCACTAACTTATGCTTTCACTATAGGGAGAGAAAAAAAAATTCTGCATCAAATAATATCTTTATTGTCCCACTATAATGTTTTTGTACTATCTCATGTTCTCCTTCACCCAGAACAAAGAAAGATAAATGAGTCCAGATAACATACAGCATATATTGCCCAATTGGTTCTCTTTGTATAGTGTCCAAATGGTTCTCTTTACAGGACTCACATGCATCCATAAGATTTAAGTTTCACAGCAAAATCCTGGACAGCAGCAAACAGCACATGACATGGAATGATGGGGGAGAGGGGGGGCAGTAGGGGTTCTAGAGAGGGACTACCAGAAAATAAAAATAAGTGCACATATTGAGCATTTTTTGTAACCCTTGATGTTATGCAATATTGAAAGCCATTTAAAAGAGTGGTACAGCAATCAAAGTTATGGTTTTTTTTGGTATTTTGAACATTAGAGTGTGATTTAAGCATTTCTTATTTAATACTAGAGATGAGCAGGTTCGGTTCCCAGAGAACCGAACCCACCCGAATTTAGCATATGCGAGTCGGATCCAAGCAGGCTCGGAGGTTCCCGCCTTACTCGGTTCTCGAAACCGAGGCTAAACCATAGAGATGGAAATCTCTCATTCACGAGCTTTCGTCTCTATGATCAATGTAGTATATAAGGTACCATGCGACGGACGCCATTTCCACTCCGGCTGTGTAAAGTGAACAGGGAGGGTGGGTAGTGTAGGGCTGGGAGAGGTGCTGGTGCTATCTGCTGTGTCCTGGGCTGGTGACTGCTGATCCATTCTGGTCTCTGGTCACGGTGCTGTCACTGTCACTGTGCTGTCTGCTGATCCATTGTGGTCTCTGGTCACGGTGCTGTCACTGTCACGGTGCTGTCTGGTGATCCATCTGGGCTGTCTGCTGTGTTCTGGGCTTGTGCTGTGTCCATCTCTGGGCCCAAGTTCTGGACTCAAAAAAAAAAAGCAAAGTGTCTTTTTATATTTTTCTGTGTGTGCACTGTGCATGCGTGTTAGGCTTAACCACAGTAGCGCACAAGAGCCAGCCAGCAACGCAAGTTGCAACCTTGTGTGTGGGTGAGTTTTCAGCTTAACCGCAGTAGTGCATAAGATCCAGTCAGTAATGCAAGTTGCAACCTTGTGCTGCCTGACTCCAGTCGTTCTAAAAAAAAAATACAATTAAAAAAAAACATCTATATATTTTTTTCTTCTGTGTGTGTGTGGGTGTTAGGCTGAACCACAGTAGCGCACAAGATCCAGCCAGCAACACAAGTTGCAATCTTGTGCTGCCCGACTCCAGTTGTGATCAATCGGTGCTCTGGGCCCAAGTTCTTCTGAAGCTGCCAAAAAATATAAATCATCATTTGTCGTTTTTTCTAATATTTTTGAGTGTGCGCACGACTGCACGTGTGTGAATTTTGTAACCGCACCTTGGCTACACTATTGGTGATTGTGACACTGCTTCTAGACTGCAGAAAAAATATGGAGGGCTGTCACATGACAGGAGAGCAAGGCCAAGAACCACATGTTGTAGCTGCCACCAGCAGTGCAAGGCCGTCAACTTCCTCGACCTCTAGGAAGGCCCATGCCCCAGGGCTTTAGTCACGCCATCGATATGGTAAAGCAGGTTTTACTGAAATTAAGAAAAAAAATTTTTAAGGATATTTGACTTTAGAAAAAACAACAAAAATTGTCAATATGCCATTCACTACACGAAGTGGCAAGGAAAGGATAAGGCCTTGGCCTTCTTACTTTATGAAGAAGACTGCTGATTCTGATAGCCCTTCTGCTTGTAGTAGTAGTGGTGGTGGTGGTCCAATTAAAAATGTGAAAGTTGTTAAGACAGCTCTGGAAAAAAGCAACTGTGTGCCCTGAGAAATCGAAATCACAAATCCCCAAGGAGAGTGCAAGTGTGTCACGGTTGCCATGTGTGAGCCCGACCTACATACTAGTGTACTGGAGGATCCTCCAAGTTCCAACATTTGTGTGCCCTCTGTAAATGTGGGGAAGGGCAGTCAATATCTTGCACACGTAGTCATTGAGGATGCTTCTGTGGAATTGCACATGGAGGAGGAGGATATTTTGGTGGATGAAGGCGCTAAGGATGATGAGGATGTTGATGATGAACATGTTGGTGTTGGTGATGAGGATGTTGATGCCGAGGATGTCCTTTGTGTAATTTAAGGCAACAGCTGATGCCCATGAATTGAAAAAGCCATAGCCCATTGTTGTCATGCCGGGACAAAAGACAATAAAATCTACTTTTCAAGTGTGGAATTATTTCCATCCCGATCTAGACATCAGTTTGCAAGCCATATGTGCCCATTGCCATGCAAGAGTGAGTAGAGGGAGGGACCTAAACCACCTAGGAACTTCCTCCTTGTTATGTCACTTGGAGCGCATTCATCAAATGTCAATCTAGTGTCACCTACCTGCTCCCTCTCTGTGAGATCCAAGCGCCTTCGATCTCCAACACCAACATCTATTCTACATTCTCATTCGTGATAGGAAGTAATTTTTTTTTAAAAATTGACTATTAAACAGTCCTTTGATAGAGGAAGTAAGTATAACAGCTGTCACCCAGTTTCACAGAGGATCACTGATGCCATGACGGCTGTGCTAATATTAGATGGTGAAATAATAAAATATGAGGCTGATAGTGTGGAGGAAGTGCAAAAGGAGGATGAGGGGAAAATTTGTGTCCTATCTGACGCTAATGTGGATGTTGATGATAAAGTGGTTTGCGTAAATCAGCCACCAGTGGCAGCAGTTCTTGCTAATGATAAAAAGAAATCCAGAAAAGCAACATCTTGGGTGTGGAATTATTTGAATCTAAATTCTGACAACAGTTGTGAAGGCATCTGTTCCATTTGTAAAGCCAAAGTTAGCAGAGGGAGGGACGTTAACCTTCTAGGCACCTCCTCCCTGTTACGTCAATTGCAATGAGTTCATGCAATTTGTTTAACAAAATTATAATTTGTAAATTAATAACAAGCAGTCCAGTATCAGTTACCAGCAGTTTGGACCATAACATGCAATCTCCACCACCAACACCCTCATCATCAACCTCCTCCTTAATAATTGAAGGTAGTCCTTCAAAAAAATGTTTTGTGGGGCCCAAACAAACCAAGAAGTTCAGCCACAAAAGTGTCAGGCTTGGCGGCTAAAGTGCTTGGTTTGTTAAACTGTGCATGTCCTTTTTAATATCCCACATAAGAGTGGGTGGGAGGGACAATTCTATCTTGCACCTATTTCCTTTACATTTTGCACAATTTGGGGCATTGCCGACTGACATTATTATATTTTATTAAACTGCCATCCTGTCTGCCACTGCTGTGTGGCAATGTTTCATAGATGTCTGATATTTTTTTAACCTGCCGTGTGTTTGTGCCGCTGCTCTGTTGCTTACTATAGCCAGCCAGCTCGCTGCAGCCTTTGGCCTATATTGGTGAAAAATAGTGAAATCAATATTGTGAGCTGTGATGTGGTTAAACATGCCTAGAAATGCCTGAAAATTATTGTTATTAAGGTTAATAATACTGTAGGAACAAAAACAGGCCCAAATTATGTGGTTTTAGCAGTTTTTATGATGTTTTGCAAAAAATCCAGATCCAAAATCAAAACCAAAACACGAAAACAAAACACGGAGGAAAAAAATCCAAAACCAGATTCAGATCCAAAACCAGGGGAGATCCAGATCCTAAACCAAAGCCAAAACATGGGGGTCGGCGCACATCTCTATTTAATACACACTTATTGCATAATCTTGTTGCATGTTGTCAGCATAACATTGTCTAAAATTGTTCTATTCAATGTGGAACAACTCAGGACAAGAAACAGCACCAGTGTGCCATGGTAGGAAGCATATACAGTACCAAATTATGGGTGGCACAAGTTTAGCCCCCATGACAGTCTTACAATACTGAGCAATACTCTTAGTATAGTAAACAAACAACCAACATTAGCTTTATTTACTATAAAAGGTTAAAGCGACAAGAGCACAACAAATCTGAATTGTGCATGAACATGTGATGATGAGCCTGTCTCTGGTCTGCACCCCCCCCCCCCCCCCCCCGTTGTTTTCTCCCATGGACAGTGTGCGACCACCGCTGACCCCGGTTCTAGTACTGTGACTTCCCCTGCCTCTTTCCTCCATTTTCTTCTTCACAGCCTCCATACTGAGCCCCGTCCAGGGACTCCCTTCTTCCACCAATGGAAGTACATTTTGTATCAAATGAGCAAACATACTGTATCTGGAGTATGAAACATATTTTATCATAGGTTCCCAGGTGGAACGGACAGCAGAGCCATGGGGAAATGTAACTTAGTAAAGACACTGTCAAAGAAACAAAGTCATTTCTTGGTATCTTCTAATGGCGTCACAGAGGACCCTGGGCATTCACAAATCCAGCTGGCAAACATCACCATGGGCACGTGTACTTACCCCCCCAAGAGAGAGCAGTGCTAGTAGCAAATTTAATGCAAAGTCTTACATCAGCTCTTTAACAATTCAAGACAAGAAAAGCTTCTTCACTAAAGTTAATTATTGCAGATTGTGAATTAACAATAGAGTCACTGCTATATAAGAATGTATATTGATGAGACATATAGCCAAAAACAATTCAAGTGTCCGTACATCTCCTTCCTTCAGCTGTTCTACCTGAAGGACAATCATTAGCTAGGAATAATTGTCTGGGGCTCAGAGACGTGACCCCATTGTCCGGTTCCTGTCGATACCACACAAGCACAGTATCTAATTAATCAGGAGATGGCCTCTTGATCTAGTTAAAAAATCTCCTGAGCATTCACCACTCTTGTGTCTTATGAGATTACAGGTGACCTTCTGCTTCGCCTTTAATAATAATTTATAGTTGTGTAAACATTTTTAATGACAATTATATGTCCTGCTTAATGATATTTTGTAGAAAATGGTCATGAAAGGCATGATTGCGCATCATTAATACAGTATTAAGAGCCTACCACTGAGATGATCTGATAAACTCTCAACAAACACATGCGGCTAGAAATGAGAGGCTTCTGGGTAAATCAAGCATTATGGAAGATTGTGCAGTTACAGAGTATAAATGGGAGAAGCATAATGTACTATGATTTACAGGAGCAATTATAGAAATATCAAATCCACTAAAAAGGGATAGAAAGAGATGGAGTTTTGGTCTTACAACACATTGCTATATTTCACATACTATTATACTGAATGTATGGGTTATTTTTTTGCAGTAGATTTTTTCATGTTTCGATATTTAATACTGGCACAGTGGATAGATGGAAAATCTAAGAGTATCTTGTAAAGAAGCTGTTTTCTTCCTTTTTAATTTCAGCTTCTTCTAAAAATTGCTCAGTGCTTCTTCTTTTACCTGGAATAATCCTGCCTGTAGCCAATCAATAAATAAAAATAAGTTTTGTGGAGTGCAGTATAAAAATATGCATATTATTTATAATATATATAATATAATATAGAAAATAAATAAATATAATAGCCTCTCAAATAGACAAGAAACAACATTTTTTTAATAATATAAAATAATAATAATAATAATAATAATGATAATTAATATAAAATACACTCCCGGGAGTGGTAAAATAATCACATAAATTCAATATATAACAATCAATAACTAAATATATAACAAATATTGCAGCACATAAAAAATATACAGTATATAACAGCACCAGTAATTAGAATGTTTATGGCATATGCTACAAAGATACCTAAAATTAATACACTCCCAAAAAACTACGGTATACATCAGTTCAGCCAATATGGGGATAAATCCCTACGGATAAGATAACTAGTATAGTAGCAATCACAGTTAGTAATATTCATATAAATGCCTAAAGGAGGAAAGTGCAAAAAGACAAAATAAAGCTCACCGCTCCTTCAGGAGAAAGGCTCTTGGGGGAGATGCACTAAGCCTTGGGGAGTGATAAAGTACCAACCAATCGGGGGCGGGATGCATGACGCATCACAATTAGCATGCGATGCATCCCGCCACACTTCACATGCATGACGGCGTTAATTACTCCAGGCATGCATATAGAAAAATGCAAATGGTCGCTATCTCGGTAAGAGCTATCCTTTGCTAGTGAGGGACTTCCGGATCTATGACCCGAAGTCCCTCTGGTGTGGGGTGGAAGGGCCCAATGACAATTCCTTCATACACCACTTTTCATTATTGACTTTGCCAAGATTATGTGTTTGATAGGCACCATATATTAGTGTACTTTACTGGGGCGTTCATGTTATTTTGTATCTTGCAAGGCCATCCATTACTAGCTTCTCATCCAGGTGTATAAACCCCCCTTTCCTGCAGCTTCTCCACAGATCCAGAGTAGTATAATCAAATCATATAATCATATAATTAATAATTATCAATTGACTGGGCTGCTATTCTGCCTCTTGTATTGTCCTGAGTCCTGTGATTTTCTGTTTGGATTTAGTTTTGATTCGAAAAATCTTATTGGGATTTTAGAAGCTTGTTTATTAATAGTTTGTATACTGTGTATTTGTGTGTGTGTATGTGTACATACATATAATCTATATAGGTACAAAAATATATTTGGATATATGTATATGTGCCTATATGATGTGGATGATCGGTCGGTAGATGGTCGATCCCATCTCCATCATGCGCAGTGAGAGCCACTACTGCAACATATTAAAGGTACACGGCCAGAGCAAGGGTGAGTTGGGGAGTATGGAGTGCCCTGTAGTGTCGTCCTCACTACATAGCAACCCGATGCATTACAAGTAAAAAATACTGGTATTTCTAGATTTTTATATTTTCACTCCCACAAAGCTTTGCACAACCAAAGTCTGAATTTATGTTTTCTCAATATATGTTCATCGATAAAAGCTTCATCCTTCACAAGACTAGCTTCTCGAATACATGAAATTCACCTTTTTCCTTAATGATTTTATATTCTACAATCCTTCGACCCAGATGTGTCAAATTTCTGATGTAGATTCCAGCCAGTGGTCTTCTCCTGGGAGCAACCAGTTCCTTGACACTTCTGTTTAAACTTATGATAATGTCCTTAATTTATATAGTATGTTGCTATCTTTAGTCTTGCAACAAAGTAGATTGCATCCTTTGCAAGCAAAGCCCAGAATTATTGTTTTCTGCAGAGTATCTTTTGCGCGTCCTGTGCTGACTGACCATATTGCTAGTGTTACAATAATTTTTATTATGATTCCAGGGTGATTTTATCTTATTATACCCCAACCACACACTACAGAGCAGCATGAATTGGCAGCATTGTTGTCCGAGCTCTATTTATAGATCCACTGAATAATGAATAAAAGTGGATCACAAATATTTTAACAGTAGAACCCTACACATCTACAAAGTGGTCTCCGGAAGAGTTCCATGGCAATATTAGATTTTCATGACACTCTGCAGCAAATTCACTCAACTAAATTCTTTATAGACATCTGTTCTTGATCATTTACTTAATGCGAGGTTCCAAGTCTACTCTTAACTGTTCTTGGCCTGAGATCCAGATTAAGTATGGGAATCAAGTTTATGGCCCATGGATCAGTTCTAAATAAAAAAGTTTTCCTTTTTAAAACTGCTAATATAAAATGCATAAGTACTGTATATTATTTTAACACAACATAATTGTTGAGCATTTAGTTACTGGAATAATATAATATTCAAATATCATTATTAGTGTACAAAGTGATACTAAATATTTACTTTTGGATCCTAATGTAGGCAATACAGAAACCCTGTAACAGATTGTAGAACTACTCTGGTTCTAGACCATTGACTACAATGGTAAAATGATAAATCGTGGCACTCTCAAACAAGGAATCCTAAAATCTATTCATACTGTACCTCGCAATCTTTTTTTTGGTTGAAAATAAGGGCAATTATACTCTTAGACATTTAGGTTAAGTACAATAGAGTTTGATGAACGCTACTTTAGTGTTATACATATGCAACTCAGCAGTGTACAGTCACTGTAAATAACACAAACAGCCCCTATATGATTGTGTGGCTCTGTCAGTGGCCCACTTAAAATTGGTAGATTTCTCTACAAGTCTTCGGGAGATTATATATTAATGTAATGACTATTCTCGCGACGAACACTGACCAGTTGTCACGGTTAGGTTACCTAGTGTACATTTATATTTGTTCTCATAAACCCTGGGCTTTTACTATAAATATGTACTGTAGGTGGTGTTATTGTTAAGTGTTTACTTACTACTCTGTTCTCTATGGCCAAAAACATGCAGTCTTCATATACTAATTATTTTTATCATGTCTTACTGATCAAAGAACCAATCCTTCATCGTTCCCACAGATGTCTGGCATCTACCTTACTCCTTGGAAATGAGACTTGAGACTTACAATGTGTTAATGAAGTCAATACTGAAAGAGGTCACAATGTGCCAAAAGATTGCCAGGCATCCCATGAGTTTTCTCATGTTTAATCGTTGGTATTTAATAATCTGGACCCAGAATGTTACAGATGTTTTGAATGTTCTTTATTGTGATGACCATAAAATAAATTTGTTAGGACATTATTTTCTTGGGAAAAAGAGATTATATGTTTAGCTAGCATGGCAAATTCTGAGTACCAGGCTACAGTATGTAATAAAAGTGTAATGGTGGGTACACACTACACGATATGCTCCCTGAGCGATATCGTGTAGTGTTGTCCCCGGCAGGCTGTGCTCAATGTCGTTCAAGACATTGAGCACAGCCGCTGAACGATATCATTAACGATATCGTTCAGCGCCGGGCTCTCTCCCCCATTCCCTGACATGCAGCAACCTGACGAGATCGTCAGGTTGGCCTGCATGTCAGCCCGATGAACGATAATGACGAACGACCCGCGGGAACGCGCGTTGTCGTTATCGTTCATCATTTTGGGGTTAAAACTGGACGATAAAGTGGACGACTGAACGATAATGATATCATTATCGTTCAGTCGTCCACTTTATCGCCCAGTGTGTACGCACCTTAAGCCACATGGTATTCTTCCTTCTCACAAGGTACCATGTCACACATATTTTACAGTACGCACTGTATATTGGCCATAAGTACTTTCCCCCATAACCAGGGTCATTATGTTGACAGTCAATTTGTCGACAATCAAAATGTAATCAGTAAAAATGTCAACATAAATGAAATAATAAATAATGCTGATCAGTCATAATGGATAAATGTACAAGATAGTGCCCCACTGAGGGAAGAGCACTGCGCTAACACTAATCCTGTCATGTCAGCCACATTGTATAATGTGTATAATTCATACCTGCCTTTCAGGGAGATTGTGATAGCATCACCTATGAGCGAGGCGGTAATGTGGGCGTGTACTGCTACATCTGAGAGGCGTATCATGAAATTGATTTTCTTCCACATTTAAATAAGTCCCAAAGCAATTACTGTAGTAAGAACATAAAAACACACTGGTACTTTTCAGGACTTGTATTGTGTGTTACAAGGGGTTCCACATAAGAAGCCAAGAGAAACCTTATATGAAAATGCATGTAGCCATAGGGATCATTGTGTCTAATAGCCAATGCAGGGAAATGGCACTAATTATACAATTTGAATGTATACTGTATATCTCTGATTTCTTTTTTTTATGCCAAGTATATAACAGCTACATAAAGGGGGTAAGGTGTAATCAGGGAGATCGCTAGACTCTTCAGGGAGTCAGGGAGATTGCTACTCTTTGAGGGAGTCTCCCTGATTGTCAAGTATGGCATAATTGTCATATCAAGATATATGTAGACCAGAGGTAGGCACCCTGATGCACTCCAGCTACTGTGGAACTACACATACATGCATGCACTTCCACAAATCTCCTGTTAGGGTATGCTAAAACTGCCAGGGCATGCTGACATGTGTAGTTCCACAGCTGCTGGAGAGCTACAGGTTTTCTACTGAGGGAAGAGCACTGTACATGTGCAACCACTGATCCTATTACGTCACCCATACAGTCACATTTCCCTAAACATCACATAAGAAAAATTATTGTCACCCGCACTTTGCACGACTAACTGCCTGCTCTGTATGTGCTGCACTATACTTTAATTGCCGTGACTGTTGTACTAAATCCCATCACAGTAGTGCTAAAGCTGCATTTCCACGGTACAATCTGTACCACCAACGACTTGAAAGATATCTTTCAGTGAAGTCATCCCGCAACATCCCTGAACAAGTTGACAATATCGTGCAAGTTGGCCTGCATGTACGGACGATCATAGATATAGTTATGGTTCATGCGTGAACGTGCATAGTTGGGCGTTCACTGCAGAAAAGTTAATGATATGAATGATATAACGTTGAATGAAATCGTTATCGTTCATTGATATCGTACCGTGTGTACGCACCATAAGCCCCACCACAGTATCACTGCTGTTAGGGCATACTAAAACTGTGGAAGGACATGCTGGCATGTGTAGTTCCACAGCAGCTGGAGTGCCACAGTTTGCCTACAGAGGGCAAAATACTGCATATGCTCAACCACTGATCCTGTCATGTCAGCCATAAAATCAGATAATTGTCACCCACCCTGTTAGAGCAGTTTGCACTAAATAACTGCCTGTTACGTGGGAGGCCACAGTTTTGTACATATCTCCACCAAATTTGGCATGGTGGTGTAGTTTGGTCAGGATTAGGTTTTTAGCTATGTTTGAAGTTCATCAGGGCCATAGAGGTCTACATGGTGCCCACCAAGTATGCTGTGGAGTCTCTGATATGACATTTTTGTTTAAGCAAGTTCGATCAGGATATCTAAAACTGCACTGATCTTTAAGCACAGGCTGATATGTACCAGTGGGGGGCAGGCAGAGCTCCAACAGGAGAACAGAGAGACGGAGGATCAACTGTCACACTGCACCTGAACTAACAGTTAGTAATTTCCTTCAAGCACATTTTCATATGCCATGGTATCTAATGTTAGGGGTCTATTTACTAAGCCTTGGATGGAGTTAAAGTAGCAACCAACCAGCTCCTGTCATTTTTCAACACAACCTGTAAAGTGACAGGAGCTGTTTGGTTGGTACTTTATCTCCGTTCACTTTATCTCCATCCAAGGCTTAGTAAATAGACCCCTTGATTTGCAATGTAAAAAATGATGGCTGCAGCTGTATTTCAAGATCCATTCTTCAAACTGGGCAACGGCCGGTATCCCAGCTAGTTTTAAATATCGACATAATGGCCATGTCAATAACAATATGGTGTCTATAATATGATTGTCATTATTTTAGTGTCTAAATAACATACCACGCCTGTTTGAACCACAGAGCCATATAGCATTCATTTTCCTAGAGAGAATCAGCCATTTATTATTACTTTTTTAATGATTTCAGTTTTTTCCTTTATTTAAATGGGAAAGAAAACCTGTAGCGTCAGTACAAAGCTGTGTGTCAGTGATAAACAGCACTCTCATAAACCGAGGCCACAGTTTTGACAAACACTGTCAGGTGTAAGAGGATAGTGTCAGCCACTGATATTGATATGTATATCTGTAGAGTCATTCCTGACAACAGCAAATCATATAAACAGGTGGGAAAAAACACAGCCTATACTTGTGGAAAGCTTTGTGCATTAAACTCAGTAGGAGAGGGGTCTAATGAAGAGGTTTTAAGAGAGACTAACAGCAGGAAGTCCCATGGATGGACTGGCCCATGTAAAATTCACAGTGAGTCGGGGGGAAAGTATACAGCAGGAGCCTGAGGAACGATTTAATTACATGCAGCGCTTTTCAAAGTATAATTTATAAGAACTGCATCTCAAAGCCTTCATTCAACATAATTTATGGTGTCTGTTGTTCAGAGTGATAACATATTTATGGACCTGTGTTTCTTGGTTTATTAGAATTCAAACTGTAGCATTTTGTGATCTATATAAATATAGGTGTTCCTCCCCTGTAGACAGAGAAATAACAATTTTTAAGAGGCGCTTTACCAAAAAAATAGTCTTGCTATATGTTGAAGTAGAGTGTGAATTGTCTTGTCGCACTATAGATTTCTCAATTGTATTAGTTATTAGAAACTAATTTCTAAATGCTAAATGCTCACTGATCTTTGCTCTCTTTCTGTGAATGTCTGTCCCACACTCAAGTTTGTAGCACTGTAATATTTCTATTACACAAATAAATAGTAATCAGCAGAAGGTAGAATGTAGAACATTTGATTTCAGCACACACAACACACAGTATACAGCGACCAATCAGACATTTGCTTTTATTTTCTCGCTTGCAGTCGGAACTTAAAAGCTCATTTCTGATTGGGTCCTGTACTACAGTTCACCAAAATCCAATGTAAGTAAAAACTGACCCTATTGCATACCTGCCAACATTCACAATTGGAAAGTTGAGACAAATTAGGCCAACGTGACAGCCCCTAATTTGCGAGAAGGGACAATTATGTAATAGCTATTTATTACTGCTGTTTACATTTCTAGATTAGTTTGAAGTTATTTTTCTTTCAATATAAATGGTTTTTTTTCCTATTATGTGCCTTCTTGATGAATTCAAGAAAGATTCAGCTATTCATTTAGTGTTGTCATAACTTAGTTAATGCAAAGTACATACTGTAGGTCAGCTAATCTTGTACGTATACCATTCAAAAACCGAACAGGGCATCACAGATTGATTATACTTATCATAAAAGTCCTTGGGTTGCGAAAAAGCTTTGTGACCATTACAGAAGAGATGAAGGCTCATACCTACCAATTAAGATTGATACCATGGAACTTTCAGTACTGCTTGTTAAACAGCTACAAATTAAGCTATATTTAGCATTAAGGGGTCTATTTATGAAAGAACCATCTCTGGCAAAAATGACTCTTTTTTTCCTCTACCACAGAGTGTGGCTGGGAACAGGGCCGGAACAACGGCCTATTGGGAGAAGCAGAGGAGGTGTGACCACTGCTGTGTGGGTGTGGCCATTGCCAAGTGGGCGTGTACACCCCTACACTATCAGCCCAATTGTCTCCCTAAATACTGTATGTACAATTAGAAAGATCGCACAATCTTATGAGGACAACAGAATATAATTTTAATACTTACAGTACGATTTAGGGCCGAGCATGTGGCCAGCTGGGGAGCTGGTTATAATCATGCTGTCATAATGATGGGATCAACCAAAAACCAAAAATAAACCAGGCACTGAATATCACTGAATAATTGAAAATGCACTAAGTTGTGTCACTGTAAAAATATGCTGCAGAGAAATCCCAAGAGGACTTTGTACTCAGGAATCCCCAATATTCCACATAGAAAAACACACTGATAGTACATGCGCTAATATATTCCCATGTGAATTAATAGGGTAGAACTAAGCAGCGCACACTTCTGTTAGTAAAATTATCTATATTTAGTTTGTCATAATATCAACTCTATATTGCAACAATATTATACAATGTAATATATCAGAACAGGTGTATAAATAAAATTGATTCTAAAAAAAATTGAAAACACATTAAACTGAGAAAATACAAAATACAATTAATATGAAAGAAAACGGCCATAAAAAATAAAAAGTTAAAATAAATATTGTCCAGTTAAATCATAAATGGGGAGATGCACTAAGCCAGGTAGAGTGATAAAGTGGAGAGTGATAAAGTACCAACCAATCAGTTCCTAACGGTCAGTTTGCAGGCTGTGTTTGAAAAATAACACTTAGGAGCTGATTGGTTGGTACTTTATCATTCTCCACTTTATCAATCTCCAAGTAATATTGTTTCAAAAATTAAAATATTAGCTCCTTGTTACAGAGTTAACAGAGTATTTAACAGAATAGCAGACTCCAATCCTACTATTTGCTTGAAGTTGATTTTAGATCCAAATATATACAGTATGTTCATCTGACAGCATAAGCGTATCAGTCCCAAGTATGAATGGTTGCTACTGTCATGGAATGCAGTTGTAAATATAAATGTGTATTACACACTTAGGGGCATATTCAATTGGACGCAAGGTTTAGCGAGGAAAAAACCTTGTGCCCCTCTCGGCCAATTTTGGATTACCAGGGGTATGCGTGCTCCCAATACCAGCGGTATCCAATAAAAAAAAAGTGGTTGTGTGGTTTTCAGCTCTGAAAACCCTAAACTGCGTAAAGTTTTTAAAAGTGAGTTTTAGAAGTGATGTTGCCCATAGCAACCAATCAGATTCTAGCTATTATCTTCTAGAAGGTGCTAGTTAAATGTTAAGTAGAATCTGATTGGTTGCTATGGGCAACATCACTTCTAAAACTCACAATTAAAAATCTCACTTTAGTAATTTACCCCTTACAGCTCTCAGGTATGTTTTGGATAATTTTACCAACAGAAATAAGTGGGAAAAAAACAAGTTGTTACTTTGTATTATTTGACCAAGTCATTCACAGTCACTGAGAGGTGAAGATACTGTGTGCACTGTCCCACGTACACTCTGGTGGGTATATTTACTGAAGTGCAGGTTTTTTAAAAGTGGAGATGTTGCCTATAGCAACCATTCAGATTCTAGCTATTATCTTCTAGAGAGTGCTAGATAAATTATAAGTAGAATTTGATTGGTTCTATGGTCAACATCTCCACTTCTAAAAACCCACACTATAGTATATATACTCCTGGCTGTAAGCTGCAGGGACAATATGCAGACTGCGTATTTGCAGTCTGATGATCCCGACATCTCAGTGGAGTCTGAGACTGAGACATAGCCTCTGATTGGAATTTCATAGAAGCCGAACAATTATGCCATATCCAAAATACATCCAAGAAATTCCAAATCCAATGTGCTGGGTAACGTTCAGTACACCTGTGCGCCCACCTCTAACATCATAACTGTCATGATGATAGCCCTATTTTTATGAGGAGGCCTGGGGCCATTGTCCTATCTGCTTCATTGTTTTTCTGGCCTTCGCTAGCAGTAGCCATCACTAGAAATAGCTTACCCACGCTTTGCTATTACATATTTAACAAGGACTGGTGTGCTACATCTTCCCATCAGTATCCTCATCTCGGGAACTGGTAAAAAATGTTTATTAAATAATATAAAGCATTATATTTTTCCTTTGAAAAATAAAAGAAAAAACTTTTTTCTAACATTTTTTCCTACTTTTTTTTTCTTAGTTTTCTTTTAAAACAAATCATGTACCTGAAGCCTTCCAGGTTTCCATTGCAGCGTGCATGTGGAACAAGGCAATGCTCAGGATCTTTCAGAGCCTCCCTTGTCATGCCCCTGAGATTTGATATAAAATGATTCGAATAATACAAAGATATTTATAACTTATAAACATCTTTGTTTATTGTAATCATTTTTAAACAACACTCACCAGCTGTGTGGAGCTCCCTGGGACTGCAGGGAGACGAGACATGAGGCAGCAACAGCTCAGCCTTGCTTCTGTGTAGTCAGACTCTGCTTGCAGAGCTGGGGTGGAGCCACTCCACTGGCAGTAAGCTGCACAGAAAGAGAGCTCATAAAGGCATGCCTCTGAGTATGAGGGGCGTGCCTTGAGCACTGATAGACACCTTGGATGTGTCATGTGACCAGGAAGTGCACTGCAGTGTTTAGAGATCAGTGCTCAGTCAGCAGCAGCAAGAGAAGATACAGTGATGCAGGTAGGAAAATCAATGGACTCTGAAGCTTAGTGTAGTGAGGGGAGAGTTACAGTGAGTTGGGGCTCCCAGCACTCATACCCATCTCCATGTGTGCCACCCCAGCCATTGACAGCACCGCACATTACTGGCAATGCTAAGTTACACATGCGCATCAGGCACCTGAATTGCCAGCCAGGAAAAGTTTTGTTTGGTATTTGGAGCCAAAAACATTTTCTATCACTGTGATAGAGTATGGTATGTAGTAATAGAAAATATTATCTTTCAGGCTACATTGATAAATAATAAGTCTCTACAGCTTTTGCATAGAAATAAATATATAATCTATAATGTTTTTCATACATCCTGCAATATCACAACTGATAAAAAGCAATTTGCCCAATATCACTCTGATGTATATAGACATTAAGCACTGTCACATAAATTGCTGGCAGCAATCAAATCCTCCTCTGTCAAAAATGTGCTTTCCTTAACTCTGTTATGTGTGTGTATAGCTTATTTCCAATCCACAACTGCATGATCTGACATTTACCTGAGTTGAATCAAGTGCAATTTACAAGCCTATTCCCTTATTATATCCAAATCCCTCCGGACACAATAATCATCCTAGTCTGACTTTTATTATCTTACATATTTCAATCTTTGCTGAATTGAACATGGCTTATATATCTGGTAGAAAGTACCTAGAAGAGATGTGCGTGTACCCTCGTCTTTTGGTTTTGGTTAAAATGTATCATCTGATTTTGGTTTTGCAAAAACCACCCTTACATGTTTCGTTTTTGGTTTTGGATCTGTTTTTTTGTAAATTTGATAAAAACAGCTAAAATCAAGTAATTTGGGCATGTTTTTGTTCCTACAGTAATATTAACCTCAAAACCATTAATTTCCAGTCAATTTTGACTACCTCACTGCTGACAATATTGTTTACCAATATTGACCAAAGGCTGGCTGGCTGGCTAAACTAAGCAATAGAGCAGTGGCACAAACACATGGCATTTTAAAAGAATATAGCACATCTATGAAACATTGCCACACAGCAGTGGCAGACAGGATGGCAGTTTAATAATCTATATGACTCTATAGAAACCTACAATGTATTCATTAATCAAGAACTAGACCATAGGCCTGAGGGCAGTACAGGAAAAGTATGTATGTAGTGGAAGGCAGGTAAACCATTGGTTGGTTGGTTGGTTTATTGATTAAGAAAATATTTGGCCTTGTAAGATCTTTTTTTCACCAACCGAGAAAAAAAAGGCCATAAAAGAATACAATATTGTTGTTAATATAGCCAACGATTCCTGACAAAGGTTGTAAGAGAAGCTGGCCATACTACTCCATTAGAAATTAGATGTGGCCTTGTACCTTCTTATTCATATTACTAAATAATACTGAATATGCTCCATAATTCTATTATTTTTTTAATATTTTGTGAGGCATACCATTATTGCTGGTTAAAATGTATTGCAAAATAGTTATGTGTTAGAACAATAACCGAAATAAATATTTGTCTATGCAAAAAAGACCATAAAGTAAAGAAAAGCGGTCCTTGATGGAATTGTCCTTTGGCCTCCCCACTCACCCTTATGTTATATATTAAAAAGGACATGCACAGTTTAACAAACCAAGCAGTTCAGTGACAGGGACTGCCACTTTTGTGGCTGAAGTGCTTGGTTTGTTTGGGCCCCCACAAAATGAGCTATCAATGGGATTAAGGCAGCTAAACATTTCTACACTGGGAAGATGTCATTATCATCCTCATCCTCTTCACCCTCATCAGTGTTAACATCATTATCATACAATATTAGCTCATCACCACTGGATACCATTGTTACAGAAGTCTCTGTACTTTGTTGCAATTGGTGGCAAATGTCTTCTTCATAGAATTTGTACAGTAGTTCATTTTTATGAACACCCATTGTTCACAATTTTACCGGTTATGCTAAACACTCTTTCTGAGTACACACTGAAGGGTGGGCAGCTTTTATACACCAAAGCTAGTTTGTACAAGGGGTTCCAAATTGCCTTTTTTTCCTCCCAGTAATCAAACGGATTGTGTGGCATGCTAATTTGTACATTGTCAATAAAATAATCCTCCACTATCCTATTGCTAATTAATGTATCAGATGGAATTACGGTAGAGGTGTCAATAATTCTGAGACATTTTTTAAGCCTGACCAGATGTCAAAATGGTGTTTCACTTTGGTGCACTGAGTTGACTCATCATCCATACCCCGAGCAGATCTCTTGGAAAAGGTCAGTTTTTTTTTCTGGCAGCAACATTTGCAGGAGAAAGTGAAGCAGAAGATGTTGTTGTGTAATGTTCCAATTGCAGGGACATAGAGAGCTGGCCTGGGCCCAGAGAAAAGGGGCTGTGGCCTAATCCCAGGAGGCATGGCCACATCCGATAAGAAAAAAAGGGGAAAACACCTTTATGGTGTGTGCCCCAGAGGGAGGAGCTGTGGCCCCTCAGCCTAGCAAAACCAGGGAGGGCATGATCATTGTGATCATTCCCCCCCACAGGCACTAGAGACTGCTTCTGAGCAGTCTCCCACTGCAGCCCAGCACACATCAGTGTGTGCTGGGCTGCTGACAGGTAGGAGGGAGGATGGGCGGCGTTGACCTTGGCCCCCGTCGTGCCCCTTAAGCAAACCCAGGTAATTAGTACCTGCTCCACCCATTTGAGCTGACAACTTGCTGGTAAGGAGCTCTTTGCTTCTCTTAAGATCTGTATCAGTTGGAAAGAAACAGATTATATACAACTTAAATCTAGGATCAAACATGGTTGCCAAAATGTAGTGATCCAATTGGTCCTGGTGAAGCAAATAAAAAACTTGATCTACAAGTCCAATATACTTAATGGAATCATTTAATTTCATCTATTCCTTCAGTTTATCTAGCTGCTTTTCCATTAGTTTGTGTTGGAAATCACTTAATTAGTTACTATTTCCAATGGTTTCAGTAGCTTGCATAAAACAGAGAGAATTACCCAGTGTGCTGGATCAAGGTACATTCCCACTCCTCTCCCTGTGTCATGGCCTGTTGTGTAGGTATGGGTGGCTTGTTGCTGTTCCTCCATTAGCTGAATGCTATAAAGGTGGAACTCCACCTGATCACTACCTCTTGCTTCAGTTTGCATGGAAAATTGAACTGTTCTTGCAGCCGCTGCAATCTTTTACATGTGGTTGCTTAATTCCACAAATTGCCAGACATTTTTCTGGCCACAGACAACAGAGAGTAGCCTGCCCGTGAATCTAATTTCAGATAGGGGAGTAGAGCAAGCGCTCTGTGGTATCAAGGATGTATTCTACTTATGTATTTAGTATGTGAGACAATTTTAGTTAGATGTATAAATCAAAGTAAGTGTGTAGCTGGTTAGGTGAGTCTGTTAGGCAATAACTGTAGGCAGGGTGTTTGTCCTATATGTAAGGACTATAATAATGTCCCACAAGATGTCCAAAAACAAATGTCTTTATTCAAACAATATCCAACTAAGTGTCCTTAATCCACTAGTGGGCAGTAACTGTAGGCTGGGTGTTCTCAAATAATGTCTAACTGTCCTTAGTAGATGAGGTGATGTTATTTCTCCTCTGCATATTCCTCATAAGTGTCTTTAAGTCACAGCCATGCGCATATTAGGGATAATAAGTGCAGTATCAGGGTGGATGCGGACACTAGATTGCAGATGTTAAATAAGATACTACTCACCAAATAACTCCTGCTGGTCCTCTGTCTGCTACTGTTCTGCACACCCATTGGTAATTGCATGCAAGCATGAGGGCTGTATGTGGATGTAAGACAACTAAGAGTCTATCCTGTAAAAGCAATAGCTTACATTTATTTAACAAAATACACTAAGTACAGTAGTATGTCAGCTACAGTACTGAAGGTAAATAGGTTAAATGCAGACTTGCCTACCTTTAGGCTGTCCCTTCCGGGAGGGGATAGCCTGGGCGACACTCCTCTCACAGCAGGTGGGCGGAGCGGGGGGCGTGGCGGCTCAACACGTCATCATGGCCCCGCCCTCCGCTGTTCAGAGCCCGTAATACAGGCACTGTACTGCGGGGGATGGGGCTTCGATGACGCGATTTAACGCGAATCACGTCATCTGACCCCCCGGGCTGCATATTAAGAGGCCGGCAATGGGGGGTGTGGGATGGCTGCGGCTGGTTCCGGGAGACCTGCCTTGCCTTCCGGGTGGTCGGGAGGCTCCCGACCAAATCGGGAGGGTAGGCAAGTATGGTTAAATGTCAATAGAATAAATCAATGAGATAAGTCCTGTGTTGTGCCCAATGCGTTTCATCCCAATTTGGGACTTTTTCAAGGGCATATGAGATGATTCTTATCCTCCCAGGCTTTATACTTACAGTACAGTCTCTGATGGTTTAACTGAGTTGCAGTGATTGTAAACCACGCCGCTTGGCTCCATTGCTGGCTTTTCCGGGTCACGTGACCGGCACTTGTCTGATGAGGTAGGGCTAGTCTGTATGCACGTCTGTGCTTGTATTGTGTGGAATTCGTAAATAAACCTTTTAATACATTCCTGCCTATAAACCTCTAAGATTCACCTGCCTAGATCCTCTAAGACAAAACCTGCCTGGACGTTCTAAAACCACAAGATGTCGCTATTTTGATTATACCATTAATGAAATACAGAGACAGTTGAATAGCGGTCCAAAGCGCTAAAGATTATTATTCAGGCAAACGTACAGATGTTACAACACTATGATCTAATAATGAGCGCAAATAAATTGTACAAACATTAGGTCATAAGGTACAGTTAAAATACATGAAACGGTTATTAAAGATCAATATACAATGAGCAATATGAGACAGAGAGACAGAGAGAGAGAGAGAAAAAGAGACACATTAAAATACAATGAGAGATATATCAATGTCTGCTGAGAGCACATGTTCAAGATGGCTGGTGATGGTGTGTGTGTTTGTGTGAGGGGGGGGTTGGGAATGCTTCCTGCCCTATTGTCCAAACCGCATGGTCTACAAACAAACTCCATTATGAAGCTACCTCATTGAAATCTCCCATAATGCCATAGTTAATTAAATATGCACGCTGGATATCATATGCCAACACATCAGGCAAACACTGCACCATTTAATATTCCAACATGGACAACACAAGCTGATTCCAATATACAACAATACCATCCTACAACAGACCTCATCCAGTAGTCACTAGACCGTGGGGAGGGGGAAGGGCCGAAGCACATGTTTTTCCTTTGTTTGCAAGCCTCATGATCTCTTGGCAAACTTCACACTGCACCAAGCTGCAACTCCGCAAATCATACATCCATCAATGACCACAACCACAACAAAGACAATATACCTATCTGACCCACAAAACACCACAACTGGGCAGAATCACAATTTCCCTTGTTCACCCCACATGGAGGCAAGCCATCTCCAACAAACCGCAGACAACATACCCATCTGACCCACACAACACCACACGGCAACCACCCACGACCATTCAAAGCTGCCATCAATTCAACCTCCACGATACAACACTGACACCACCCTATGATCACATTCATGAGTATACAGCACACACCAAGCCCAACTCTCCCAAGCAGAGATACCGTTCAAGCACATGGGAAGGCCCCAACACAGAGCACACCAGAGGATCTCAATCAACCAGCATCAATCATCCACAAATATCACGACAACTCCACAATCAATCCCTTTCCTGCATGCTGACAACAGACCACTGTACCATACAGTGCAGATGAAAAGCACAGACCAGACAACACATCATCCACTGCATGCCAACACAGACCCATGAATATCCTTAGAAAACTACAAACCACACACCATGCTAAGCTAATAACAGATTAACACCAAACATAGCCACAGACACCCAAATAGGCTAAATATTGCACAATTTAAACTTAGCTATAACCCAGGGGAACTGAGACCCATTTTCCGTTGTCTTGCGAGAGAGGAAACCTCTCTCTCCTCCAAAGATCTGCCAGTGTGTGTGCCGGCTGCCGGCCTTTTTTGTCCTCAGAATGTGCATGCTATGGTTCCCACCCCCTTTTACCTGTGAGGTCATCAGAAAGGGAGTATCCTTTTGATTACCTGAAACTACTGTTAATTAGGTTCTACTCCCAGTTAGCTAGCTCTATTGATTAGACTGGAATAACCAGTCCTTTGGACAAAAATTTAAACAGGCCTACACCATGTTATTGTCTTTTGGTAAAGGTTAGAAATCTGTTACAGGGCATTTATTGGACAATTCCAAATGGATACAAAAGGTCTCCAACCTCCTTTTGTATCCCCCACATGCAAATCTAAGCTGCTATGGAAAATAACATTTCAAATAGATATTCTCTCTACCATTCATATTTCATAGCCGCATGTTCTGATCTTCATATTGATGTCACCGGAACGCTGTGGAAACAGAGTAGATCAGTACGGCTCCACACACAGTCCAATTGTCATTTACTAAGCCATAGTTACAGAAAACATTCATTTCTTTATATACTGACATTGCGTTTAAATTATCCTTTTTGCATTATGGGACCATTGCTTTTAAATGTATGTATGCGGGGAAAACACCACTGAATTGCGTTGTGCATCTGAGGGTCGGTGGGGCACTCAGCGAGCAGCACTAAGCTGGAAGGGCATCTATGTGTGTGTGTGGCCATGCCAGTATGATTTTGGGAAGGATGACTAAAAAACTGACTGTATTCTGTTTAACATTGTGTGTATGAGTTGCAGGGAATTTTGCTACTTTTCAAATATAAGTCTGTGTGATATTATAAAGTCCACGCATGATGGGCCACATGTACACACACATATATATATATATATATGTATATATACACATATATATATATATATATACACACACACAAGCACACATGTATTTTTCTGATGTTTTTAAACTGCAATTGCAAAATGTGTTTATACAGTGAATTTAAATCTCATACAGGAAGGAGGCTTCCAGCTGTGCTGTCGGAGCCTCCCTGTTTACTCTGCCTGTTTTGGGTTGAAGATGGGCTTTGTATAGGGTTCCAAATGCTAATAAGTTAGTGTTTTTGTTAAACATTGTCTGCCTGTGTTTGAGGAAGGCTGACTATGTACCTTTTGTTTACAAAATAGTGCTGTGAGATTTTATTTCTAAGATGGAGTCTTGGCCCTTTACAAGACAGCATTGCGCAGATTCCAATTGCAAACAGATTCTGTCTTTGCCAATTATCCGGTTTTGACAATTGACTTCTATTGGTCACTTTGGCGCTGCATAGCTCCCGTCCAATGCTGCCTCTAGTGTTCATTTTTTCATATATGTAGAGACCAGCTGCGCTATTCTAGTGGTCAGGCTACGGTCTTCTCTAGGGGGGCAGCCATTTTTGGATGGTCTCATTCCAATACTTGTTCCAATACTTGCAGTTTCATGCTCTAATAGATTACTAGCACACTCCAGTGCTAATGTTTAGTTCAAAGTTTGTTATATGTGATGAAAATTAAATTACAGTAGCATCATGTTTTAATTATGTGAACATCCGATTTTGCAAGTAAAACATTTGTTGGTTTGCATCAAAGTTATTTTGGGGATTGGATATCTTTCAACATACATAGTTGAGAAAAATGAAAGAAATAAATATAAAAAAATAGAACATAAATAAAAATCGAAAAAATATATTTTTCAAAAAGGAACAATTTCTATAGGGGATGCGCAGAAATATATAGAGCAGAGCTGCAATTGTATGTGGTCTCTGTCTAATTTGTGTAGTTGCTATGCACTGATTTTGGATTAAAATACTGACGTATAGTATTGTCATTTAGATGGTTCCCTATGGGTTTTTTTTTATTGGGATGCATAATATGATACTTAATTATCTAAAACCAGATCTGTTGTAGGTTAGATGTCTTATAGAGGTTAGGGTTATAAAACTGGAACAGTGTCTTGGGGGAAGGTTAATAAACACTTTTAGAATTCCGCTATACTGGAATCTGTTCCCTGTCCATTTTATGGAGTTGCTGGACATGTAATAATAAGATAGGGGAACGGGGGAGGGCTGGAAAATCGATGCACTGACCAATAGAAATGAGATGTAGATACTAAGACATATGACCACTATTCCCTGTTCATATTATCACAAAACATGTCGGGCAGTGGAGGTGCTCACTAGAGTAGAAACCATATTGGAGAAAAAAGAAGAAAAAGGAAACTCTATTATGTGAGCACTCTTTGTAAATATGAAATCGTTAAAACATCACTTTTAATCTAATATATAAATGATATCTATGACAAAGGACAAAAGACAAAACATTTAACATATAACATGAATCCACCCAAAATACATCCAATTAGGAAGGTCTATGGTCTATTGATATATACTAATCAAATGGAGTATTCTGTCTGAGAGAAAAGTTCCTTCAGGTCGGCAATAATGGAATGGGTGGTTAAGAAGGATTAATACCTCAAGGGTTAATTACAATCACATTAAGTCAAAGAAATGTGCCCATATAGGCAAAATTCAAAAAATTCATAGCACAAGCGGCGAAAATATAAAGCAGCATAGTTGTCATATAATGCCTCAGTAGCACTATTTAGAATCATACCAGTCTGTATAACATACCTCCTAATAAGTATGAAGTATCAGGATGGTCAGGGTAAATAATTTACCACCTATAATTCTACTTCCCCTCACTTAGCAAAACGCCATCAATGAGGAGTGAGAGATCATCCAGTGGCAGTTAAACCCTTAGAAACAACAGTGTAACCGCAACGTTACTCACTATTTCACTTCTGCTGTTAAGGGTCTTACATAACGCATTGGACCCCTAATGAGAGAGTTACTCTGGATGAGATTGTCATCAGTTAATATAGTATATAGAAAAAGAAGGTAAGTAAACTGTCATTGATTTTAATTCTGTTAAACCATGATCATGAATTCTGCGACAAGGATACAGGATGTCAATCTCGTCCTATAATATTGCATGCAAAGGTCTTGAACTGGTAGGACAAATAGTATGCTAGTTAATTAAGTCTATTCCTAATTTAGACCATTCTCATGAAAACAATACTGGAGGCATAGTTATATATTAATAAACATGTCTTATTGCTCATAATGAACCCGGACTGATGATCTGTAAATGCAAATAAACGACACTAGAGGCATATTTACACATTGATGAACCTATCTTGTTGCTGATGATAGACCTGGACTGGTGAAACATATGGAAAGACCATTTGTAGATGTTTATCATTTATTATATGCACACACACAATTCTAGAGGCATAACATCTGCCACCCATTTGTTATAGAATAAACTATATAGTTATAGTGAAAAGGTCAACCTAGATACAATTCTGGCAAAACAAACAAAACATTGAGTGCAATAGATATAGGGAGATAATGCCTCAAATATAGGAGACTCTTGGTTATTTGAGCTGGCATTATGTGTTAGATACTGCTGCTGCTGAAGGTAATACACCCACCCAGTACCTCTTGTCCATATATCTGTGGTCTAGTGGGTAGTGGATACAATGGTATTTTCTAGGCCAAGAACTAGTTTTCTTTTAATGTGTGCAGTGAGAAATTGCTGTTCTTGTAAAATAGAATCAAGATTGAATTTGGTAGCTGTAACACAGAAACTCAATTAACTGTCTAAAACCAGATGAGTTGATGGCAGATATTGGAAGCAGATCTAATGCTAACAGAGCCATCATAGCTTCAGTGATCTGCTGTGCAACTGGATGGCTACTTCATACCTGCTTCCTTTTGCAAAGGATTGTTTCACAGTCAATTGTTGCTTAAAATAGGCTTCTTGGTCCCCTTCTGGGATGAAGATTCACCCACAGCATCAGCAGGACTAGTGAGCAAGGATTCCCCTGGGGTAATCCTGGATAAGGAATAAGTTAGTCTTTGTAAATTGGATGCAGGAGGACTATCTCCAATCATTAATGAAGAGATTGATGATGAAGGTCTTGGCATGGAGATTGCATGAGCTAGGATCTAGCTGAGAGCTAGCTGATGCTTGACTCCTTGTTATTATTTTACCAGATTTTTAAGCTTATTCCAAAAACTTTGCATGAACTTGCTTAAAATGATGTAACAGGAAGGAGGTTGCCAGATTGTTAACGTTCCTACCTCTACCTACTTTGGTATTGAAAACGCTACAGATGGCTTGACAATTCTCAGGGTTTCAGTCAAAATAATTCCACACATAAAAGGTGGAATTTTTGGTCTCATGTCCAGGCATGACAATGGACTTCTTCTTATCACGAGCAAGAATTGCTGCCACTGGTGCCTGACTTACATGAACAAAATTCTCATAATCAACATCCTCACTAATGGTGTCAGCTACACAAATGTCCCCCTCATCATGTTGCACTTCCACAGCAGCATCCTCAAATTGTATGTCACCATCTTTATTTGTGCTGCTCATCCCCAAATTTGAAGAGGGTGCAGTGTTGGTGGAAGAAGGCTTCTCTATGAGTACAGTATCAGAGATGTCAGACTCTTACAGAGTAATCTTGAGGGAGGGACTTTTATTGAATCCAAAATATGTGAGATCCAATGCTAGGAGATTACGTTTTTGCCTTATTTTGGAGTCCGAGTTTGGCTGGAAAAAGTGAGCCCAGGCTCGGAAGCACTCAGTTATACAAAGTTTGGGTAGGTTTGGTTTTCAGAAAATACAATTCGCTCATCTTTAGTACTTAGGGACACACATATTCAATAATCATTTCTCGTTCAATTAAATAAAGAAATAAGTATCGGCTTGCTGCATCTGCACCTGAGCAGCAATTCCACCTCAGCCATTTTGACTGTACTGCAACCAAGGTGCTACTGTAATATAGAGAGAAGTTGTTGATGCATTTTTTTAGTATAGAGTCTGTGTTAACTCTATTGACAGAAACATAGCTAAAGTTTTAATGCTGTGGAGCAGGGAGTTTTCTGGCAACTGAAACCCCTCCTGGGTACATGCCTGGAATGTACCCCTTACTCTAAAACAAAAAGATATTATAAGTCCCTGAGGCACTCCCTGTCAGTGCATTGTTGCTTATATTACCCAATTTTCAATCAGAAAATAAAACAGATCTCTTTCATATCTAGGTGTGCTTCAACTTCAATGACATTCATTCCATCATGAAACACTTAGGAAATGAGTCATGTGACACAAGTGACATCATTGTATTGTACAGGAGTTGTATGACTGCTAGGTTGGCAGATACAAATACAGTGGAACAGTGTAGTGTGCAATGTGAACATAAATAACTGACATCAAAAGCAAGTTATTGAGCATCTTTGTTATTCAAGCTACTGTCCACAAGCTACTCAGCTGTTTAACGTATAGTAAATGTTCTTGCACATTTTACATTGAAACAGATATAGTGGCAAGATACTGGATTTTTAACAACAATGTAGACACAAGTTATGTAACGTTATCAATCCCACTAAACCATTTTTGGCAATTAAAAACTACTCTGAATTAACAGAAAGATTCAAAATTTCTTATACAAACATGGCTATCACAAGAACATGAAGGGATTCTCAACATTTCAGGCCAATATAGTACTGAAAGAATTGATTTCAGCTACATACTCTCGAAGAAAATATATTCCAATTTTCTCCACACAGTCATTACAAAAAGAAAAAAGACGGAAATTGTTATATCACAGACTGTGTTGCTGTTGTTTAGAATACCAGCGGAATACGTAATTTCCAACCAATTTCGATAACTACTTCTAAGGTTTCCAACCATCTATTTTCTGTCCATTCTTTTCATGCAGTTATAATAGGAGAGCGTCACAAATAAGCCATATTATATGAAAATCCAATACTTTACACTCTAGGGAATTTGAGATTGCTTTTAAGAGAAAGCCAAGAGATGGGCATAACACGGTATTGATTTGGTGACTAACAGTTTGCCAGTAATACCAAATACTGTACAGTACTTCACAGCTTTAACTGTTTGATCTCTAAGGTCATGAGGAATCCTAGGGGGTATATTTACTAAAGTGCAGGTTTTTAGAAGTGGAGATGTTGCCCATAGCAACCAATCAGGTTCTAGCTATTATCTTCTAGAAGATGCTAGATAAATGTTAAGTAGAATCTGATTGGTTGCTATGGACAACAACTCCACTTCTAAAGAGGAGTTTATTGAGGGAGCATACTACTGTAGATAACTTAAATATCCATTCATATAGTAAAATAAAAAATAGATAACCTTCAGCATGGATTTGAACAACGTAGGAACCTCTATGGGATGGAGGGATTTTATTTTGTTAGTTAGTAGGCAGTTTTTAGCCTATTGGAAGAAGGGAGTGTGTTATGGGAGAGTTTTTTGGAATTTTCTTTGAGGTTCCACATTGATAATACCTCTTTTCTTCTGGTTTCCGGACAGGGAAGTACCATAGCACTTCTGTATTACATTCTTTGATATTGTCCTGCTTGTTGTAACAGAATTCTAGTGCTGTGAGTTTTTAATATCTGGTGATCTTTCCTCCTTTAGTTTCCTTCTCTAATCTTTCCCTTTTCTTCCAGCCTTTCTTCTACTTTTCTCCTCCCTCGATCACTTTCCTTACACATTTTCTTGCTTTCACCTTTTTGCTTTTCTTCTCTTTTACTTGCTGCCCATGATGTCTTACCCCTGTGGAACTGTCCAGGACCCAGTTGGCTTTGCAGAAGCGGCGGGACCTTGTCACGCAGTTGCAACAGTGGCATCGTGTACTAGGGCCTCAATGACACTGGTGGCTGCCTGGCAGAGGTGGGTCACAGCATGCCATGTTAGGCTGGCTACACTTAAACTGCGTGAGTTCACTATTAGCACAGAGGCCCACTTCGCAACCATGGACCACCAGGAGTACATATTGTGAATCGTTGCCTGTGGCCATTACAGGGACAGAGCCTATGATGGTGTCCATCCTGCATTCACAGGCAGAACACAGGAGCCAACAGTCCCCCTGGGTAGGTTGTCAGTAACACAGGGTGCCAATTTATAAGTAATAATGGCTGGTAAGATGGCCACATCCTGCGGGAATGTCTTTACTGCCTTGGGCTTCTCCACCCCTTTATATCAAGGCGTCCCCTCCCTCCTGTTACTGTACCCCTCAGGTAGAGCAGATATGGGCGGCCTGATTCAGCAGCAATTGCATATGCAACTACGTACGCAAATCGAGCGATTGTTAGCCATTGCGCATGCGTATAAGCCGCACTGCGATTACGGATGCAAAGACGAACCCATCGCAGAGTGACAGGCTGTGAGCGTTTGGGGGTGGTAAAGGGGGAATGGTCATAAAAACGCAGGCGCGTCTGTTTGTTTGTACGCTTGGACATGCATAAATTACCCACTGCAAATGCATACGCAGCTTGACAGCTCACTGCATGCGTAGAGACTTGCAGTGTCTGCGGCAGATCAGACCTGGTGTAAATGCTGCGTGAGTGGTCGATGGTACCAATGTTTATACAGAAGAGCGACAGTGGATGGATGTGAGAAAGCAGCAGTGGGGGTCTTTATGTCGGCGGTGCTTTTGCAAGCATTATCATATTTTTGCAGCTGCTTACCGTGCAAAATCGCGGCTGCGAACTCACTAGCGATCGCTGCTGAATCAGGTCCATAGTACGTATACGCTCCTCTACTTTTGTCCTCCTCAACAGCTACATGATGGGCTTCATTCAGAGGCTGATGCAGTGTCGATGTAGGATGCAAAGGTCCGAATCGATCTGCGCATGTGTCCTGATGGTTACTGAACGCCATAGAAAGAACTTGGATGCAGAGAGAGAGGCAATTTCAGTGGATATTCCTGGGTGGTTAGATACATGCGGGCATGTCTCGGTCAGCAACTGCGGTTTTTGCTGCAGTTACACTGAATCCGGTGGCCATGGTCAGACAGGCATTCTGTGCCTCCATAGGGCTGGTGTAATCATTGATGGTGCGACCGATGTGCGGCCAATGGTGTATCTTAATATGAAAGCGGCTGATTAGCATTACAACTGCTGGGCGTCTCTGTATGAATCCTATTAGCTGCGGCATTAGCATAAGGAGACACAGTTGTGCTGCAGAAAAACACACAGGCGTGGCTGCATTAGCGACAACTAAATAAGGCTTGATGTCTCCTCAACTCCAGTGAACTTCATATAGTGGTGGCTCCAGAGGTGAGACTGCAGCCAGTGGCATAACTTCATCCCAGGTGCCCGGGAGCAAGATAAATGTTGGTGCCACCCCCCCGAATTAAAATATACCACCTCCCCAGCACCTATGCCAGCCCCTGCTGCCGCCGCCCCCTGTACATTTCCTTTTATACAATGCCCCCAGTAGTGCTCCCCCTATGCAGTGCCCCCAGTAGTAAGGCCCCTGTAGTACAACTGTAGTGCCCCCAATAGTAAGGACCTTGTAGTTCCCCATATGATGCCCCAGTAGTAATGCTGCTGTAGTGCCCCCATATGATGCCCCCAGTAGTAAGGCCCCTGTAATAAGCCCCCTGCAGTGCCCCCAGCAGTAATCCTCTTGTAATAAGCCCCCTGTAGTAAACCCCCAGTAGTAAGCCCCCTGCAGTGCCCCCAGTAGTAATCCCCCTGTAGTAAGCCCCCAGTAGTAAGCCCCCTGTAGTGTCGCCAGTAGTAAGCCCCCTGTAGTAGGCCCCCTGTAATTAGCCCCCTGCAGTGCCCCCAGTAGTAATCCCCCTGTAATAAGCCCCCTGTAGTAAGCCCCCAGTAGTAAGCCCCCTGTAGTGTTCCCAGTAGTAAGCCCCCTGTAATGCCCCCAGTAGTAAGCCCCCTGTAGTGCCCCCCCCGCGCGCACGCACACACGTACAAAAAAATACTTACCTTAAACCCCGCACTAGTGCCTGCTGCCGTCTGTCCCCGGCGCCCGCTCCTCGGAACTATGGGAGTGACATCTCCCATAGTGCACTGCGGGACCCGGAAGCCGGAGCTCAGGAGTGAGCTCCATCCTCCGGCTACTGCCGGGGGGAGAGAAGGAGCCGGGCGCCCGCTGGTAACACACTCAGTGGGCGCCCAGCAAATGGAGGGTGCAGGGGTTGCGACCGCACCACTTGCACCCTCCGTAGTTACGCCAATGGAGGTGGAGAGCCGATCAGCGCCGCTCCTTCTCCATGCAGCTCCAGGTAACAATGGAGCCAGGTGCCCCCTTCAGGGCTGAAGCCCGACGGCAAATGACTCCATTGTCTCCGGGAGTTCCGCCACAGGCTGCAGCGTTGGCCAAATTTCAAATAGATATTAGCTGAGGGTCTGATGCAGATGTGGATGGTATTGCATAGCTGCACAGAAATGGCTGTGCAATACCGTCCAACTAAAACAGCAGGAGGTGTCTGTAGGAAATAGACGTCTCCTGCATGTATCTGTGATCCGAGTGCAACGTCCATAGGCGCTGCATCGGATCACCATCATGACCATCACGACGGTGGCCGCCCTCAGCCAGGCTGCATTAGCTGCAGCTTGCTCAGCCTGGCCGTCTCCTGGCAGCTTGCAAGGCCAGGATATCTGCCGCCTATGAAGCAGACCCCGTTTCCAGGCATGCAGTTCAGTGCCGCCCGCTCCCTATCCCCCAAACAGCCACAGTCTGTCAATCAGGTTGTGGCTCAGGAGGCACTGTGAGCGCAGGACCTGTTCTGCCCATGTGCAGAACAGGTCCTGGGCATCTACAGACACCCCGCCATCTGATATGTATGTCAAACATCGGGTTTATGTACATATATGAATCAGGCACTACGATAGGTCAAGTAGAGCACTGGAACTAGCTTCAGAACAGTTCCCTTTGCTGAACATGCGAATTACAAATCACCTGCACTCATTATATTTGATCCTGTTGTTGTGGGTCCGAATTTGGAATCGGTATGTAATGCCACCATATGTGTTCCTGGCGGACGTAATACCGACGCCGGAAGCACGAACTGTGGAGATCCCGACTGGGGCTGGTAAGTACCCTAACCCTCCCCTCTCCCCCTAAACCCTCCCTTAGTGGTGCCTAACCCTAACCCCCCTTCCCGCACCCTAAACCTATCCCTCCTGGGGGGCGGACCCGGGGGGGAGGTTTGCCTAGCCCTAACCTCCCCCCAGTGGTGCCTAACCTTAACCCACCCTTCCTCTAGCCTAATGCTAACCCTCCCTTCCTCTGGCCTAGTGATAACCCTCCCCGGGGGTTGCCTAACCCTAAGTCCCCCCGGGGGTTCCCAAAACTACCCCCCCCCACGGCTATCAGCTAACAGTTCCCGATTACCTCTGTTCGGGATGCTGGCTGTCGGGATTTTGGAGTCTGGCTAAAGATAGACATCGGGATTTAGATACCTATCTTTAGTCCCAGGTCGGGCTTCCAGCATTCCGGCCGGCGGTAAGTTAACCGGATCCCCAAAATTTATATCACTGTTTCAGCGAGCAGGATAGTTAGCTTATTGATTGGCAGTATGAAGTTTGTTGGATATGTTGTTTAGCTGCTAGTTATTAAGTATAAATGTTAGTCTGAAAAAATATGTTTTTTTTCTGTATGGATGTTTTATATTGTGTAAAACAAAAAAAGCAAAAAAGGAAAAATCTTTATAATGCAAAATCATTCTGTAATCAAAAACAAAAGTTTGCAAATTAAATTCTGTTACTTTTCACAAGAACAGAGGGTGATAAAATTTCATTGCTTTGATAAAAACTGCGCAGTGTTAAAAATAGTTTTGCTGATCGAGCACTTCACCATTTCTCAGCACTTATTTAAAATTAACATTTATTTTGTGTTTTCCCAATTTTTTTTAAATGAATAAATTTACTAACATGCTAGTTATTTGCTACTCTACAGCTTATTGTAAGTTCTATGAATCAGTCACAAGAGCCCTTAAAAAATGTTGTTCCTGCTCTGACTTGTGCTGTAGATGAGTCCAACATTACCGGACTCCTAGCCAACCAAGCTCCTGCCTTCAGTCCATCCTCAGTGCTTCTGCTTGTCTCATTTTGCTTTCATGACATTCCACCTCTGCAGAGACACTCCCCTGCGGGCCTGATTCAGATGTGGACACAATTCATGCTCGGCTGCGATTTGTTATGGATTCGCAATAGTGAAAATAAGCAAAGGCCAGTTTCAGCCTTCTGTAATAGAGTGCAACAGCCTGAGTAACCCCTAAAATACCCACTTCAATTATCTGAGCACAGTGCAAACCCACTGGTGGTTAAGAACACTCCACCATTAACATAGTATCGGTCGCACCATCGACTCCTCACGCAGCCTATGGCTCGCACAGTGGGAGTGATTCAGCACAGGATGGAATTGCAAAGTTGCACGCAGGCAGCTTTGCAATTCCGTCCTTGCAAATATGCAAATGAAGCAAGAGGTGTATGACACCCCCTACTGTGTATGACACCCCCTGCTGTGTATGACACCCCCTACTGTGTATGACACCCCCTGCTGCATTTGGATCCCAGCACTACGACTAAGGTTGCAGGTTGGGAAAACCATTGCAATGGTGGAGCGCGCCGGGCAGCTGAGCAAGCCTCGGTTTACTCTGGCTGGCAGACTTGCGAGGCCAGGAAACTGCGTCCATGGACGCAGCCTCTGGACTTGCCACTCCCGGAGAACGGAGCCAACACACCCGTTTCTGGGAATGCCGGCTGTACCTTCCTCCGCCCCACCCCATAAATACCCCTGTCTGACAATCAGGCAGAGGCAAACAGAGACCTGCGTGCGATCATGCAGGACCCATACGTGCAATGCTGAATCAGGCCTAGTGTATACATCTCAAATTCCTACAACAAATGGCCTCTGTGGCTGTGATACTGCGACAGAGAATGCAGCTGCGTGGCTTTATACTCACATGACACTCCCATAACATGCCTATAAGATGGCCTCATTTTGCTTTCACTTCAGGTCACCTTTCAGATTCGCAGGGGCCTTTTCTAAATCCAACCTGTGTCCCAATTTGCATAATACGCAGGTGAGCCTAGATTTCCACATGGGTTTACAGAGCATGATGCCGGAGTTTGTGGAGGAGCAGAAGTTTGCACACACCAAGGTGAGGAGCTGGGTAGAGGGAGAGCAATCTTAGCCATAGTAGGCATACTAGTGCACCTAGTTTTGCTATGCAGGGCTGATACAAGATTAATTTTTGTGCAACAAGATTATTGAAATTAGATTAAGAAGTGCACCGCACACGCATGCATGTTTCTTACAGAGGGCCAGGGTGTCATCGCCTCCCTTCAAAATGTGTGAGCTGCCAACTCTGTCCTGAAGGTCTTTGGGTCTTTTCCTATTCTTTTAACATTTTGCACATCCATGTTGCACTACTGTGAAGCTTATATTGAACCGAGCTCTGATTAATGTAATATAAAGCTTCATACTGTCAATATTACTACATGTAATAAATACAGTCACAACATTGTCTCAAGCTACGTACACACGGTGCAATTTAGGCCAAGATAAGATCTCATTAACGATTACCCTTGAACTCCTGAACACTCCCGGACAAACGATATTGTGCAGAAATATGGAGCGATTGTACAAACGATCAAACGACTGCAAATCGTTAATGATATATCGTTTGGCAGCAAACAACCTCACGATGCAGGTCCAGGAAAATTGACTTCAAGTCGTTCGTGGTCCATGAAATATTTCATCGTGCGTATACACAGAACGAAGTGTGCCAAATCGTGAAAGATTGGCCGTGACCTTCTGCACGTTCAAAAGATTACAGACCACAACTAACAACCAGCGGGAACGCCCATCAACAACATTATTGTGGTTAGATACGCCACTTTTAAACGATTTGTCATTCAAATCCGTTGAAAATATTGTTTAAAAAATCGCACCATACTCTCATGATTAATTAAAGACATAAAGGGCGGGATGTATCATGCCATGCATGTTGCATGTGATCAGGGGCGGATTGGGCCGCCGGGACACCGGGCCATTTCCCGCTGGGCCAGTCCCTATGTTCCCTGTAGTGGCTGGTGGCCCTCCTTTACTCACCCCTCCTGCCGGCTGCCACGATCGGAGCTCAGCTCAGCTCCGATCGGGCAGAAATAGTACACTTTAAACTAAAAAAAAATGGCCGTCGGGGGAGCTACTGCGCATGCCCAGCAGCAGCAGCAGCTCCTCCCATAAGCCTTTGCGGAGCCAGTCAGTCACCACTGGTGGCTCCGCCTCCAGCCCGACCGAAGGCCCGCCTCCAGAACATCTCTATTTGCACTGCAGTGTGGTGTGACTGATCTGCAAGCAGCCATCCCAGCAGCGCAGCCTAGACAGAAGGTAGGTAATCAAAATATACTGTATATGTTGAAATAATACCCAGCTCTCTCCCTTTATCCCACACAGCTCCAAAAACAACCCCCCCCAATCGCGGCACCCCCCCCACCTTCCCCACACACAGGTCTCCTTTCCTGCTCCTCATAGCTCCAGACACTTCCCCTACCCCAATAGCGGCACCCCCGACCCCCCACACACAGGACCTCTTACCTGCTCCTCACCTCAGCTCCAGACACTCCCCCCCCCCAATCGCGGCACCCCCTCCCCCACACACACAGGACCTCTTACCTGCTCCTCACCTCATTGCTACAGACACTTCCCCCCCCAATCGCGGCACCCCCGACCCCCCCCCCTCCCCCACACACAGGTCTCCTTTCCTGCTCCTCATAGCTCCAGACACTTCCCCTACCCCCAATAGCGGCACCCCCGACCCCTCCCCTCCCCCACACACACAGGACCTCTTCCCTGCTCCTCACCTCAGCTCCAGACACTTCCCCCCCCCCCCAATCGCGGCACCCCCGACCCCCCCCTCCCCTACACACACAGGACCTCTTACATGCTTCTCACCTCATTGCTCCAGACACTTCCCCCCCCCAACCCCCCTCTCCCCCACACACAGGACCTCTTACCTGCTCCTCACCTCAGCTCCAGACACTTCCCCTATCCCCAATAGCGGCCCCCCCCTCCCCCACACACACAGGACCTCTTACCTGCTCCTCACCTCATTGCTCCAAACACTTCCCCCCCCAATCGCGGCACCCCCGACCCCCCCCCTCCCCCACACACAGGTCTCCTTTCCTGCTCCTCATAGCTCCAGACACTTCCCCTACCCCCAATAGCGGCACCCCCGACCCCTCCCCTCCCCCACACACACAGGACCTCTTCCCTGCTCCTCACCTCAGCTCCAGACACTTCCCCCCCCCCCCAATCGCGGCACCCCCGACCCCCCCCTCCCCTACACACACAGGACCTCTTACATGCTTCTCACCTCATTGCTCCAGACACTTCCCCCCCCCCAACCCCCCTCTCCCCCACACACAGGACCTCTTACCTGCTCCTCACCTCAGCTCCAGACACTTCCCCTATCCCCAATAGCGGCCCCCCCCTCCCCCACACACACAGGACCTCTTACCTGCTCCTCACCTCATTGCTCCAAACACTTCCCCCCCCAATCGCGGCACCCCGACCCCCCCCCTCCCCCACACACAGGACCTCTTACCTGCTCCTCACCTCATAGCTCCAGACACTAACCCCCCCACCCAATCGCGGCACCCCCGAGCCCCCCCCTCCCACACACACACAGGACCTCTTACCTGCTCCTCAACTCATTGCTCCAGACACTTGCCTCCCCCAATCGCGGCACCCCCGACCCCCCCTCCCCCACACACAGGTCTCCTTTCCTGCTCCTCATAGCTCCAGACACTTCCCCTACCCCCAATAGCGGCACCCCCTCCCCCACACACACAGGACCTCTTACCTGCTCCTCACCTCATAGCTCGAGACACTTCTCCCCCCCCAATCACGGCATCCCCTCCCCCCTCCCCCACACACACAGGTCCTCTTTCCTGCTCCTCACCTCATAGCTCCAGACACTTCCCCCCCCAACCCCCAATCGCGGCATCCTTGACCCGCTCCCGCTCCCCCTCCCCCACACACACAGGTACTCTTTCCTGCTCCTCACCTCATAGCTCCAAACATTTCCCCCACCCCCATCCGCAGCTTCCCCTCCTCTCCACACACACACACACACAGGACCCCTTTCCTGCTCTCTCCTTATAGCCCCATCCACGGCACCTCCGACTCCCCACACAGGTCCCCTTTCCTGCTCTCTCTTCATAGCTCCAAATGCTTCCCCCACACCCAGGTCCCCTTTGCTGCTCATAGCTGCAAATATTCCCCACCCCCAATCACAGCACCCCCCTACACACACACACAGGTCCCCTAGCCTCACAGATCCAAACACTTTTCCCACTCCCATCTGTGGCACCCCTGACAACCCTCCTCCCCCACACATGTCCCCTTTCCTGCTCTCTCCTCACAGCTTCAAACACTTCACCCACCCTCATCCTCGGCACCCCCCATCCCCCTCCCCCACACAGGTCCGCTTAACTGGTAGAATAGTGTAAGTGACTAGGGTCCTCATTTATTAATGAGTGATGAAACTCGCTGTGTATGATAATAGTGCTCCAGCCAATCACCCTCCCAACTGTCATCTGTTTGAAAAATTACAGTTGGGAGCTGATTGGCCGGAGCACCATTATCATACGCAATGAGTTGTATCACTTGTTGTGAATGATAGAACTCGTTAATAAATGAGGCCCTTAAAAAGATTAACTTTTTCTGAAATGTGTACAGTATGTCCGTCAGTGAGGCGGTGATGTGCTGTTATTTTGTCAGTAGTGTCTCTCTGGGGGCGATTCAATTCAGCGTGATGTTGAATAGCCCGGAAAGGAGCTATTCAATTGACCGTTCTGAGGTGAGAGCAGAAATCCTACAGCATTGTGGCCGTTACTTTGGTCGGAGGATGCCGGTTAGCACGACTAAATTCCCAGCTTAAGGCGCGGTCACTGGCATTCCCGACTTAAGTGGTTTTAGTGAGACTTAACAGTGCGGTCAATTGAATAGCTCCAGTAACTCCTTCCCGGGGCTATTCAACATCGCACTGAATTGAATCGTCCCCTGTGCTAGTGTATACAGGTGGATCTGTTTACAGGTTATGCTTGAAACTGCGGTCGGGGAATAATGTGCAGTCATGTGATCTAGCGTTCCTACTAGACTGTTTCAGCGGTGCTCTGTGCCCTGCCCTATTTCTAAAGGGCAGAAAGCACCCTGCCCTCCGGCACAACGCCCTTCTGAAACAAGCCTGGGGGTTCTGTCCCCACTCACGGGCCGCAGTGACCCGCGGGTGGGGTAAATGGTGGTGCAGCGGTCAGCGTCGGTGAGTGGATGCCGGGCGCATGCTCCCGGCATCCATTCACAGTGACCGCAGCACTTGGGGGCACGCCCCAAAGACTGACATAAAGGGGATGTGTCATAAAGACACGCCCCCTTTTCCTTGACCATGGCTCTTTTCGGACGCGCGCCTTAGGCACGCGCAGAAGTGCCCTTTCTCTAGGTCCGGCACCGGATCTAGGGCCTGATTCAGACCCGGTCGCAAGTGCTGTGTGCTTGCAAGCGGCCCGATGTTTTAGGCACTGCGCATGCGCCGCGCCCAGCGTGCGCGAGCCCCGCCGAGCGACTGAAGTTCAGTCGCTACGGGGCTCGCAACAACATGGGGTGGCTGTCGATGGTGAGTGACAGCTCGCCCCGTTTTGTGGGCAGTTAGGGGGGGGTGGCTGGACAAATTAAGGCGTTCCATTAGGAATGCCTGGCATTTGTAGGGAGGCCTTACTGACATCACTACTGATGTCAATAGTGGACTTCCTGCTCTATTAGAGCAGGAAGTCCACTCGGCCTTGCGGCAGCCTAGACCCTACCGTAGGGTCTCGTCGCAAGGTCGATGGTCGCGATTATCGCGATTGTCTCCTGGCCGATCGCACAAGCTGTGTAGGAATTGGTATGATATCCCGGCTGCTGCATGGCTGGGAGCTCGAATCCCAGCAGTGGCAGCCCGACAAACCAGCAGAGCCCGGCAGCGGAAGCCCGACAGCCCTGGAAATTCCCGATCGTCCTAAGGTAAGTATCTACTAACCTAACCTCCCTAACCCTCCTTAGAGGTGCCTAACCCTAACCTCCCCCACTGTGCCTAACCCTAATCCCCCCTCTAAGTGCCTAACCCTAACCCCCCCCTTCCCCTCTGCCTAAACCTAAGTCCCCCGGGGGGTGCCTAACCCTAACCTCCCCCCGGGGGTGCCTAACCCTAACCCTCCCTCCCCCTAGCCTGACCCTAATACTCCCGGGGGGGTGCCTAACCCTAAGTCCCCCCCGGGTGCCCTAAACCTAACCCTCCCCCCCCCCGCGGCTGTCCACTCGCAGCGCCCGGCATCCCTTCGATCGGGATGCCGGGCGCCTGTCTCCCGGCATTTCACCCTCGCCAGGATATGATAGGCGGGAAGCCGGCTGCCGGTATTAAGGCAGCCGGCTTCCCAATTGTATACCGCTGTGGGTGGTCTCCCACAGCTTTGCGAGCGCCTGGAGAACAAAACAAAAAACCGCCCACAATCCCAGCGTGCGGGCAGCAGCAGAGAGCGGGTCTGAATCAGGCCCTTAGAGTGAACACAGGGCCTGATTCAGACCCGCTCGCAAGCGCTATGCCTGCCGTTTGGGGGCGGCCCCACTGACATCACGAGTGATGTCAGTGGTGAGCTTCCGGCTCTATTAAGAGCCAGAAGCTCACTGGGGCTTGCTGGAACGAGACCCTACCGCAAGGGTCTCGTCGCAAGCCCCGATGGTCGAGACCATCGCGACCATCATCTGGCCGCTCGCAATAGCTGTGGGTGGTCACCCACAGCTATGCGAGCTGCCAGGAGGCCGCACAAAAAAAAAATGCCCTGATTCAGAGCGAGCGCTCTTTCAGAGTGTCCGGCTCTGAATCAGGGCCACTATGATCCAACCATGTTAGTGAGTATTAGTAAATATGAATGTCCCTTTTGTAGTTATATTATATAGCAAGCACCAGTATGACATAGTATACAGCATTGTGGGCCTTATTCTGAGTCAGACGCAGCAGCAATGTTGGACGCAGTGGAGTGGTGTTTGTTGTCTGAGTTACACCACACATACATACTGAAGGTATTTGTACAGATATGCAGTACAGATTTGGACACACACAAAGAAGTGCATCAGAAATGTGTTGGCCGTTCCTGTTTGGTTACACAGGATTGGCTAATCAGATGCAGATGTAACGATGGGCATGTTATTGGAGTGACACAGGAGTGCTGAGGAAAGTGGTTGTGTACAGAGACGCTGAATCGCTCACATTGGAGACCATCCTTATTTGGATGATCTGCCCCTAGCATAGGGCTGGTGCAAGTTTCAATGGCGCGACTGACGTTGGCGTCTGAAGCTGCACAAAGCATGATTGCAGCATCCGTGCACACTGACAGTGGGTGTCTTTGTCCTTGCACATTCAGATGCATGGATGTACATCAGGGAAGGGCTTTGTTGGCATTGGCATTAAGTCGCGGACGCTACTGCATCAAAAGATGCTTGGACGGCCTCTACGGGAGGGAGTATCCCGCTCCCCTCAACAGTCCCCGCCCCCTCAGCAGACCCGCCCCCATTAGGGCTGCTACCAGAATTTTCCCGGGCTGGTTTTTCATCCCAATCCGCCCCTGCATGTGATACATCCCGCCACTTATCGCATATATCGCAGCATTTATTAATGCTGTATGCATGAGAAATTGCGAATATAAATGCAAAGGGCAGCTCTTCGAAAAGAGCTGTCCTTTGCGTTGTGAGGACTTATTACCCGGGAGTTCTACTGCGCATGTATGGCCGTTCTCTTGTGCATGTACAAGCTGCGTAGAAGGGGGGGTACCAAGGGGAAAGCTTCATAAAGATGGTCATAGGTTTCTATAGGCAACACCACCTATAGATGGCGTTGTCTATCGGGTACAAGCTCCGGAAAGTTTCACTTTCCAGAGCTTGATATATATGGGGATTGGGGAATGCAGCAAATCTCAGAAAACAGATGTTTTCTGAGTTTTGACCTCAGTTTACCCTTAGTACATCCCGTCCACATTGATTTTAGTAGAAAAACAGAAATTTTTAATTTGTTACTTTGGTGTAATGTTTCCATCGCTCATCTAATTTTCTATATCGTCTACAAAAATTGGAGAGCAGGAATATTATTGCTAAAGATGGACCATCAAGGAGCATCAAGTGAATGTTTTAAATGACCTTCAGTGAATAAATAACAACTCTACAAAAATGTTCATAGCTTTAAGATTAGTGCAATATAAAAGATAATTGAAATGATGCATTAGTAGAATTCTCTAACTAGTGGTGAAATTCGATACATTTTTTGAAATTGGAAGGAACCTTTTCTTCATTGAAAAAGTTAGAAATGACTTTAATATTTTAGGTTTTATTTAATTCAGATAAACAGAATGGGGAGATGCAGAAAATCAATAGTTGAACCTAAAGAGCTTTCTCCCAAGCAAACGTCTATGTGATTATGTGACCTATTTGTTGATTGAGGTACTTGTCAACAAATACAGTAATATAATTAGATTAACTAGCTTTGGAGTGCAATTAGCAAGTTTCTATAATTAACTTGATGGGAAACAAAATGAATAATTTAACTGAACACATAAAGAAAAAAATATTCCAGTGGAAACTCTTTGACAGCCTTGCAAAAAAAAAAAAAAAAAATTGAGAGTATATAAAACATCATTATGAATTGAAGTTAATATAAAATGTATTTTTATTAAAAATATATAATTTTCTTGCTCTATAGAAAAATAATTCATTTGATTTCAGAACACTGCATGAATCCAGAGTCTTAATTCCGTTTCATTAAATGCAATAGTCAGAATCATAAAACAGAGAAAGAAAGAAAGAAAGCAAGAAAGAAAAAAAGAAAGAAAGAAAGAAAGAAAGATCGAGAATACAGAGCTGACATTTTGCTACTAATTCTACTAACTTAGAACCTGATTCAGAGCTGTACACAAACGCAATGGTTTGTGCAGAACTCCGATGGTTGCCGATCGGCGCTTGCACAGGACCTTTACTGCGCATGTGTTGATCAGTGACTGCGACGACAGTCTCAATGCCCCCTAATCCGCAGCTTGATTGATATGCTGTGGCCATTTGGGAACAGGAAAGGAGCGGCAACAGCAAAAAAATTTTTTAAAACTGGTGCGTGTTTCCTCAGTGTTACAAGGCGTGCCAAGGCCAGTGTCTGCGTCTTCCGTCGCAGACATCACTGGCCGATGTTCACGCATGTGATCTGATGGCTGCATCCTTGGATGTAGCAGCAGATCACAGAAGACACCTCCTTCGGTATTAGAATATTATTTCACAGCCACCTTGTACAAAGGGCCTGATTCATCTTGGATCACAGTTGCAAAGACGCACGCAATCTGGCGATTGTTGCATTCTGCGCATGCGTATGCATTGCAGTGCGCGTGCGCAGAACTAGCAATTGCAAACAGAATTGCGATTGCAGAGGATACGCAGACCCAGAGTAGAGTGATTGACAGGAAGTACCATTTGTGGGTGGTGATGGGTGGGTGGCTGCACGAACGCAGGCCATAAGCAGCCATAGCACTGATAGTGTGCGTGGATGTTAGCAATTTCTGAGTAAGGTAAGGGCTTATGCAAGTGTGCATATAGGTCCGATGTTACTCGACGTTACCGATTGTTTCGCTATGTTCCCCTAGTATACGGATGTGACTAAGGGGAAGTGGGCGTCCTTATGTTAGGCTGCGATCACAGTGTGAATGCAAACATTTAAATAGCACCGCTGATATTAGCAACTGCCGTGCATGCGTATAAGCAGAATTGCGAACCGTAGTGAATCAGACCCAAAGTCATCACACAGCGTACTACTCTGAAAACACAAACATCGATGTGCTTCATTCAGAACAACATGACTCATTTATGTGGTTTTCAGATATAATAAAACTACAGAGAAATTTAAAATTGAACACACATTTTTTTATCTAGTCCAAGTCTATAAACAGTTCTACAAATATGTACCTGCTTCCCGATTTCCAGGAGTAAATCACAGTTCTCCTTAATGCCAATGGACATATTAGCCATCTCTTGGGCATACTATACGTGTATCACCCTTATCCACTAGTCAAATAATGAACCTTTTAACAGTGGCATTCTTTTTCATTCCATATGCACCTTAATGCCCCCAGTAGCAGTGCCCCTCTTGCAATGGCCACTGTAGTGTCACATATACAGTGCCCATTATGCAGTGCAATGCCCCCAGTAGTAGTCCCCATTATGCAGTGCCCCCAGTAGTGGTCCCCCTAAGCAGTACCCCAAGTACTGGTCCCCACAATGCAGTGCCTACAGTAGTGGTCCCCCCTATGCAGTGCTGCCAATAGTGCCCCTTGTACTGTGCCCCCAGTAGTGGTCTCCCTATGCAGCGCTCCTTATACAGTTCCCCCCCGTAGTGATCCCCCTTATACAGTGTCCCCAGTAGTGGTACTCCCTATGCAGTGCCCCCAGCAGTGGTCCCCCTATTCAGTGTTCCCAGTAGTGCCCCTTATACAGTGCCACCAGTAGTGTTCCCCCCCATGCTGTCCACCTTATGCAGTGCACCCAGTAGTGGTCCCCCTATGCAGTGCTCCCTGTAGTGCCCCTTATACAGTGCTCCCAGTAGTTGTCCCCCCTATGCAATGCCCCTTATACAGTGCCCCCAGTTGTAGTCCCCCCCTATGCAGTGCCCCAGTAGTGGTCCCCCCTATGCAGTGGCCCTTATATAGTGTCCACAGTAGTAGTCCCCCCTATGCAGTGCCCCCACTAGTAGACCCCCCATATGCAATGCCCCAGTAGTACCCCTTATATAGTGGTCCCCCCTATGCAGTGCTCCCAATAGTGCCCCTTATACAGTGCCTCCAGTAGTTGTCTCCCTATGCGGTGCTCCTTATACAGTGCCCCCAGTAGTGATCCCCCTTATACAGTGCCCCCAGTAGTGGTACTCCCTATGCAGTGCCACCTGCAGTGGTCCCCCTATGCAGTGCTCCCAGTAGTGCCCCTTATACAGTGCCACCAGTAGTTGTCCCCACTATGCAGTGCCCCTTATACGGTGCCCCCCAGGTGTAGTCCTCCCTACGCAGTGCCCCCAGTAGTGGTCCCCCCTATGCAGTGCCCCTTATATAGTGTCCCCAGTAGTAGTCCCCCCTATACAGTGCCCCGAGTAGTAGACCCCCCCATATGCAAAGCCCCAGTAGTACCCCTTATATAGTGTCCCCAGTAGTGGTCCCCCCTATGCAGTGCCTTTTACACAGTGTCCCCAGTAGTGGGCCCCCTATGCAGTGCCCCAGTAGTGCCCCCTATACAGTGCCCCCAGAAGTTGTCCCCCTATGCAGTGCCACTTATACAGTGCCTCCAGTAGTAGTCCCTCATATGCAGTACCCCCAGTAGTTGTCTCCCTATGCGGTGCTCCTTATACAGTGCCCCCAGTAGTGATCCCCCTTATACAGTGCCCCAGTAGTGGTACTCCCTATGCAGTGCCACCAGCAGTGGTCCCCTAATGCAGTGCCACTTATACAGTGCCTCCAGTAGTAGTCCCTCCTATGCAGTGCCCCCAGTAGTTGTCCCCCTATGCAGTGCCCCCAGTAGTGCCCCTTATATAGTGCCTCCTGTAGTAGACCCTCCTATGCAGTGCCCCCAGTAGTAGACCACCCCCATATGCAATGTCCCAGTAGTTCCCATTATATAGTGCACCCCAGTAGTAGTCCCTGCTATGGAGTGCCCCCAGTAGTGGTCCCCCCTATGCAGTGCCCCCAGTAGTGCCCCTTATATAGTGCTTCCAGTAGTAGACCCTCCTATGCAGTGCCCCCAGTAGTAGACCACCCCCATATGCAATGTCCCAGTAGTTCCCCTTATATAGTGCACCCCAGTAGTAGTCCCTGCTATGGAGTGCCCCCAGTAGTGGTCCCCCCTATGCAGTGCCCCCAGTAGTGCCCCTTATATAGTGCCTCCAGTAGTAGACCCTCCTATGCAGTGCCCCAGCAGTAGACCACCCCCATATGCAATGTCCCAGTAGTTCCCCTTATATAGTGCACCCCAGTAGTAGTCCCTGCTATGGAGTGCCCCCAGTAGTGGTCCCCCCTATGCAGTTCCCCCAGTAGTGCACCTTATATAGTGCCCCCAGTAGTAGTCCCCCCTATGCAGTGCCCCTTATATAGGCCCCCAGTAGTAGTCCCACCTATGCAATGCCCCCAGTAGTGGTCCCTCCTATGCAGTGTCCCCAGTAGTGCCCCTTAAATAATGCCCCAAGTAGTAGACCCTCCTATGCAGTGCCCCCAGTAGTAGACCACCCCCATATGCAATGTCCCAGTAGTTCCCCTTATATAGTGCACCCCAGTAGTAGTCCCTGCTATGGAGTGCCCCCAGTAGTGGTCCCCCCTATGCAGTGCCCCCAGTAGTGCCCCTTATATAGTGCCTCCAGTAGTAGACCCTCCTATGCAGTGCCCCAGCAGTAGACCACCCCCATATGCAATGTCCCAGTAGTTCCCCTTATATAGTGCACCCCAGTAGTAGTCCCTGCTATGGAGTGCCCCCAGTAGTGGTCCCCCCTATGCAGTTCCCCCAGTAGTGCACCTTATATAGTGCCCCCAGTAGTAGTCCCCCCTATGCAGTGCCCCTTATATAGGCCCCCAGTAGTAGTCCCACCTATGCAATGCCCCCAGTAGTGGTTCCTCCTATGCAGTGTCCCCAGTAGTGCCCCTTAAATAATGCCCCAAGTAGTAGTCCCCCTATGCAGTGCCCACAGTAGTGTTCCTCCTTATGCAGTGTCCCTAGTAGTGCCCCTTATATAGTGGCCCCATAAGTAGTCCCCCTATGCAGTGCCCCCAGTAGTGGCCCATCTGTACAGTGTCAGTGCCCCTTACATATATAGGACATAGACACACAAAAAAACAACAACACGTACCTGAATCCCCGCTCCTGTGCCCGCTGCTGTCTGCTCCTCCATTCTCCCGGCCCGCTCTGTACTATGGGAGAGATGGCATGACGTTTCCCTCATTACTCACTGCGGGAGCCGGAAGGTGAAGTTCATGTGTGAGCTCCTGCCGTGGATGCAGCAGCCAATGAGAGTCTGTCCTACTCTCATTCGCTGCCAAAACAAACACACCATACTACCTGGCTCCGGTAGCAGTGTTTGTTACTGTGTAGTGTGGACCGCACGGAATACACTGACTTGATACCAGTGTCCTGGTGCCAAAGGCACATGCCCTGCTCAACCCCCCTAGATATGCCACTGTAATATGCTGCACACCGCAATGCCCATTACACATTATTCCACACACAGTAATGCCCATTACACATTGTTCCACACACCGTAATGCCCAATACGCATTATGCCACACACCATAATTCCCAATACACATTATACCACAAACTGTAATGCCCATTGCACATTACACCCTATACCGTAATGCCCATTAAACATTATGCTACACACTGTAATACCCATTACACATTATGTCACACACCATAATGACCATTACACATTATGCCACACACCAAAATATCCATTACACAATATGCCACACACCGTATTGCCCATTACACTTTATGCCACACACAGTTATGCCCATGACACCATTTTATACCCCACAGTAAGGCTTCCAAGTACTTTAAATTATCTACTCATTGTCAGGGGTTTCATGTTCTGTGTTCCATGTTCGTTGCCAAAGGTTTTATTCTCTCAGTTCCATGCTTGTTGCCATGGGTTTCATGATCATTGTCAGTGGTTTCATGGCAGCTTTCTGCATCTTCTCCCAGCGGCGCCAATGTTCCTGGCACCTCCGGGTAACGCTATACGCGATGTGCTTCCCTCACAGATGCTAGAGGTTAAGTAGGACCTTAGCATCTGTCTCCTCATAGGCAGCAGGCATTTTTGGAGGGACATTTTCAGAAGATTCCATGCGGACGGCTAGACCGCAGACATGCGCTGACATGCCACTGCGCCATCATGCCACCGCTGGGTCTGCGGGGACTTTTGTTACATCACTGCCTGTTTTTCACTGTTACTATAAAGCGGATCTCACTCCTACAATGACACAACCCTTTGGTGGTTGAACCACCATCCAATCTGTCACTTTAAACTAGGGGTGAGCGGGTTCGGTTTTACTCGGATCTTTTTATTGGCTATCGCCGAACACGTGCTTTGGATAGCGAATGAAATCGAGCCGAAATTGCGGTAAAGTGGCGATAAGAACCGAGTAAAACCGAGTAAAACCGAACCCGCTCACCCCTACTTTAAACCATAAACAACACTAAGACGTTAGGCTTAATAAATATATGTTCAGACAACAAATGGCTGCATTTACAGTATGTAGATGAGGGATACACTTAAAAAAATCAGCCACCTTCTAACTGCAAAATGCCTGTTTCAGTGAGTGGTATTCCAAACTAGGTGAAACTTGCAAGTGGTTCTATTGAGGCACTACACATGGTTGCTTTTCTAGAGCTGCTGTTAAAAAATGGGGGTAGTCAGACCCCACACATCAGACTATTATGTACAAAAGAAAATAAACATCACTATCACTAAACGATGTAAAAGAGATGGAATGGAGTATGAGTAATCATAGTTAATACAGCACAAATAAGCAGGGGTGGATTAAGGGGATGGAGACAGGGGCGGTCGTCCCGGGGCCCCTCCACAGAAAGTGGCTGTACACTACAGGTGGGCCCTAATGACCGGTAGATCGTAGGGGACAACCTCTGTCTTGCTCTGTATGCCAGTTTTTGGCAACAGCAGCTAAGACAAGCTGACCTCACGCAAGGTGTCGTGACTGCCTGACGTCACACTAGGGGCGGGCTGAGAGGCACGGGAGAAAGTGACCACACTGAGGACCTTATTCAGAGGCGGCCGTATGGTCTACGACCGCACGGCCGCCTTGATATTTGACCAGTGCGCATGCGCACGAGGGAGCCGGCTCCCTCGTGCGCATGCGTGAGACCCGCTACGACCGACATCGCCGGTCATAGTGGGTTTCTTTCCAAAGGGGGCGAGCTGTTGATGTTGATTGACAGCTCGCCCCGTTTGGAAGGCGGGCCGGGGGGTGGCTGCCCAAATGGAGGCGTTACCTTGGGAACGCCTGCCGTTTGGGGGAGGCCCCACTGACATCACTAGTGATGTCAGTGGAGAGCTTCCGGCTCTGACAGAGCCAGAAGCTCTCCAGGGCTTACGACAAGTGAGACCCTACCCTAGGGTCTCGTCGTAAGCCCCGCCATCGCGACCATCATCCTAGCGGTCGTTAGAGCTGTGGGTGTTAACCCACAGCCTAACGACCGAAACAGAGGCGGCCGGTCAGGATGCAAGCGACCGCCCAGTTTCTGAGCGACCGCTTGCATCCTCCGACCGCCTCTGAATGAAGCCCTGAGTGACATGACCAGTCAGTGACAAGCAGCCAGATGATATGTGAGGGAGGGGGGTAATGATGACGGGCCACGGGGTCATAGGAGGGGAGGGGGTGATGTGAGCGCTGTAATGATTATGGGGTAGTGAGGTGAGGAGGGTAATGATGAAGGTTGATGTGAGCTAAGTAATGATGAGTGAGGGGGTGATGTGAGGAGATAAAAATGAGAGGAGCAATGTGAGGAGGGTAAAAATGATGGGGGCAATGTAATAAGGGTGCAATGTGAGGATGGTAATGATGAGAGGGTAATGTGAAGAGGATAATGAAGAGAGGGAGGATGAGGGGGTGATATGAGCTGGGATAATGATAAGGGAGGAGGGTAACGCTGAGGAGGGGACTCAGAAGCAGCTCTGTCGGCCGGTACACCAGGTGTGTCATTAGTGGGGGGGGGGTGGCTCGGAGGGGCCCCCACATTTTAGTTGCCCTGGGGCCCCAACAAGCCTTAATCCGGCCCTGTAAATAAGCAACTAAAATCAATTGAAATAAGATTAAATGAATGTAGGTAAAAAGTAAATATTAACCAATAAATACTATACAAAGGTGTAGCCAGGTTTCATCTATATGTATGGGAAAACATATGTAGTTAAAATCACTATACTCAGCATCTTAGTATAAGCACATACAATTGTCCAATAAGGTTTAATAGTGCAAAGCTGAAGCCTGTTCCTATAGTAGCCTCTTAGGAGATACTGATGGTGGATATATTATATTACACATCAGTTCAGTTGTAAATACTAACCACCACAAAGTCCCAAACAGAAGGCCTCCTTATTAAGTTACTCTCTACCCTACTCTATTGCACTGAGATTTTTGTTGGACTTCATTGAGCCTAAAACAAGCCCTGGAATTTTCTATTGGAGGACATACAGGACATTACAATTGTGTATACCATCTTTTCCATCACAACAAGAACAGTTCATCTCCAACAAGGGATCCAAATCTTCTGTGTGATGTTATCCCGCTAATAATGAGCCCATGTTACCTCCCAGGAACAGCCACTGAAATCCCCGGGTTGGGTACGGGATGCCGGTCCTCAGGATCCCAGCTGTCAGAATCCCAACGCCGGCATCCTGACAGGGTTAAAATACTGACACTTGTCAGTCAGTCATCTAACCCTCCCTCTCTCCCTACCCTGTGCCTACATCTAACCTCCCCCTAGTGCCTAAACCATAATTACCCTCCCCGCACCCTAAACCTAACCCTCCCCCCTAGTGCCTATCCCTAACCTTCCCCCTAATGACTGACCCTTACCCCTAACGCTAACCCTCCGCAAGTGCCTAACACCTAACCCTATTGCTAATCCTCCCCCTAACCCCACTACTTATTGTATCTTCGGGATTCCGGCGGTCGGGATGCTGACGCCAATATTATGACAGGTGTGGGATTCCGGCACCGGCATTCTGAGCTCTGGAATTCCCGCGGTCGGGATTATTACCGCATCCCAAAATTCCCAACTCTTGCATTTAAAATCATTCAGCGTGGCCCAGCTCTAACCATCAGGATGCATGAGCATTGCGACTCGGATGCATGCGCAGACATAAAACATTGGCGGCTTACGTGCGACATTGCCACTGCATGCGATCTGAATTAGGAACCACAGTGACTTATTGAATGGCAAAACTAGTAGAATGCTGTCAGCCTCAACTATAAGACATGAATGAGAACAGTATATGACAAAATGAGCTCTCTGGGATAACCCGCACAATGACAATATGAGAAAATATGGTTTTATTGTACCCTGCAGGCCTAAAACCATCCACAGTCAACTCTGTGTTTTATATGTTCTATAGCATTATGTACCTATATGACACCATGAGTTACAGCACCTGGTGACTCCAACCCAAGTGACGCCTCTGGGTAACAGTGCTACAGGCAGAATTTCATGAAGTGCAAAATATTGTATGCACAGTACAGAATAAGCATTGGACCAATCTTAACAAATGCACCTAGATTTTGGCCATAGTGCACAGAAAGATTTCTTTTTGTGGACTGGGGGATAAGATAACACATTTTTGGAAAAATTTCTATTCAAATGGAATTGCATTTCTCACCAGCTCCAAGTTGAAGGTCTTTGGATCGGGTCCTCGCACTTTGGGCCTGATTCAGATTTGGGAATAGAGGGGTCTTATTCAGAGATGTACGCAAACCCCATGGTTTTGTGGCATTACACGGTAGGGGCCACGTTGACACCATAGGGGCCACGTTGACACCCCCTCCTCCCTGCTCTCCCCCAGCATCTCCACGGAGTCCTGGATAATAAATCAGCAAGTATGCCTTTAATAACTATTTTATTGGAGAATTCTGGAGAACATGTTTATTTGGATACGTTTTCCAAATCCAAATAATACGCATATCTAGATACATTTAATTTTCATCTTTGTCAACCAGGAAAAATAAATAAATTAACCTGTGTCAGCACACGAAACTCCATTGCTATTTCCTAAATTGACCTGCTTATAAAGATGTAAATTCATTGCTGTGATCAGTGGAGTGAAAAAAGTCCAAAGTTAGAAGCTTCATAGAAGGTTATTGTAATTTGTAAATGCTACTTTTGAACAGGATTCAGTAATACCTGCTTTGGAAGCATTAAAGGAGTTGATACAAATTGTCTATTTCATACTCTCCTTCCAATCTGCTAAAAGCTTTATGGAAATATAGTTATTACACAGTTCATATGGAGGTTTTTCTGCTGGATGTAGAAATGCCATTTAGCTAACAAAATAGCAATACATCAACACTGTACTGAGTTGCAGTAGTAAGACCAGTGCAGTAGGAGTTGAATGACCTTCAATACTTGGTGTGCTGGATTACAGGGATAAACCTGCTATTCTTACCATAACCTGTGTACAGTCGGTTTATATTGTGCAGACCAACAGCAAATGACACAATCTCAAAGAAAATATTTTGAATATTACTAATGCTGGGCATACACTGCCAGATAAAATGTCTGTCAGACCGACAGACATTTTATCTGGCCGGCTGCCAGAGAAATCTCACAGTGTATAGCCCGACATCCGCGCTCCGCCCCCGGGGGAGGAAGGAACACAGGAAATGTCTGTCTGTCGGCTGCGCTGGGCATACACTGCCCGATGCGGCCGACAGTTTTCCGGGTAATATCGCTTTGGACGGGCATGCTGGACAATCCAGCATGCCCGACCAAGCAATATTTATCCCTCGGTCGCCCCCCCCCACGCTACAATTATCGCGGCGATCCGCCGATATCGGGCGGATCGTCCCGATAATTGTAGTGTGTATGGCCAGCATTATGAATTTTTGAGCAAGACACTATGTTATAATAAACTATACTTTATGTGATCTGTTTATGGAAAACATACATAATATATATTTTTTTCTCTGGTTCTGTATAACAATCCTTACAGTATTGTATATCCCTATGCAAATATTTTACTAACAGCAAACATAAGGAGTTACTACAATGAATCTGGAGGTTTCTCAGGGCCAGGAGAGAAACATATAAGTGAATAGTATTTATTTGTGATGAAACTGTAATATTTTATACATTTTTTGTTTTGTTGCCTTTGTCTTATATATACCACACATCAGGAATCACATTTACATTTATTAGATTGTAAGCTTCCGAGCAGGGCCCTCTTACCTTAATGTATGTCTTTTACGTATATCTGTCTGTCTGTCTTTTACAACCCAGTAAAATGTTAATGTTGATTCAAATTGTAAAGCGCAACGGAATTTGCTGCGCTATATAAGTACCGTATATACTCAAGTATAAGCCGAGTTTTTCAGCACAAAAAATTGTGCTGAAAAAGTACCCCCTCGGCTTATACTCGAGTCAAGTGCAGCGCTGACCGGACGGAGTTCGGTCAGCGCTACACACTGCCAAACACACAGCCGCCGGAGCCGGCAGCTGCGTGTTTGGTGTAATCAGCAGCTGCTGAGAGTCTGTCAGACTCTCAGCGGCTGCTGCTGCTCCCACTGCAGGAGCCATCTTCCGGCTCCCGCAGTGGGTGATGGGAGACACGTCGTCATGACGACGTCTCTCCCATGCAAAGCGGCCGGAGGAGCGGACAGCGGCGGGACCAGGAGCGGGAGTTACAGGTAAGAGATTTTTTTTTTTTAGTCTTGTCACGTCTCTCTCTACTGGGGGGTGGGGACTACAAGGGGCGATTACTGCAGGGGGCACTAAAAGGGTATTACCACTGGGGGGATTACTACAGGGGGCACTACCAGGGGGGAATTACTACAGGGGGCACTAAAAGGGGGGATTACCACTGGGGGAACTACCAGGGGGGGATTACTACAGGGGGCACTACCAGGGGGGGATTACTACAGGGGGGGATTACCACTGGGGGAACTACCAGGGGAGGATTACTACAGGGGGCACTACCAGTGGGGGATTACTACAGGGGGCACTAAAAGGGGGGACTACCACTGGGGGTACTACCAGGAGGGATTACTACTGGGGGCACAACCAGGGGGAATTACTACTGGGGGCACTACCAGCTCCTGCCATTTCCCACACTAGGCTTATACTCGAGTCAATAAGTTTTCCCAGTTTTTCGGGGTAAAAGTAGGTACCTCGGCTTATATTCGGGTCGGCTTATACTCGAGTATATACGGTAAATGTTAATAAATAATAAATAAATTAGATTCTATTGAATCACCTTAAAATAATACACTTGCCATCATATTTCCTTGGACATTACATGTCAAATTGTTTTTTCTGTCACTCAGATTAACAGAAAAGCAACTGCACCGGATTCTTCTGCAATATTACAAGGATATTCCAACTTTCTCTGCCACTCGGGTAGCACTTTAATTTCCTTCCCCTTAAAGCCCTATTGGCACTTCAGTCACCCATTTCTGTAATGCAATGACTGGCACAGTGAGTGAAGTAGGGGATGGAGTTAGACACGTAGGGGTGGACAATAACCAGCCCTCCAGCTGCTGTTGAACTACACATCCCAGCATGCCCTGCATAAGATTTGTGGCAGGGCATGCTGGGATGTGTAGTCCCACAACAGCTGGAGGACCACTTATTGACAACCCCTAAATTAGAGAATGCTTCCTCTCATTCACTGTTCAAGCTATTAACATTGGCACCAAGAGTGCTGTGTGGGTACAGATTACCTAGGCCCAAGCTTGTCTGACGGGCCTGGTGGAACCTCAACCCAACTGGGGAGGCCCGTGTTCCCCGCACACCCTGTACCCATTATAGATACGCCCCTGTTTCAGAGGGCATTGTATTGTGATTGGGGTCTGACCCAATACTTGGTCATGCCCCCTTTCTAACAGCGTGGCCTGGGAGATGTCTCAGTGGCCCTGGATAATAAGCAGCGTACAGGATGGAGACAGGAATTATGTGTCACTGTGTGCTCCTTCTGCAATAATCTAATATGGGGGTTTTCAACTACAGTCTTCAAGTACCCCATCAGGGCATGTTTTCATGATTTCTGTCTGTGGAAACAGATGGGATGGTTTCTGACCCAGCAAAACAGATTCAGTCTATCATCTGTGCATTATTAAAGGAATCCTGAAATCATAACTAGCATGGAGTATTTGAGGAATGAGGTCCCTGATTTAATGCAAAGAATCCAGTTACCTGACTGATGACAAAGCTGGCAAAGCAAACTGAGGAGTCTATTTACTAAGCTGTGAATGGAGGTAAGGTACCAGCCAATCAGCTCCTAACTGCCATCTCACAGGCTGTGTTTGAAAAATGGCAGTTAGGAGCTGATTGGCTGGTACCTTATCACCGTTTACTTTAGCTCTTAACAAAGCTTAGCAAATAGACCCCTGAGAATCTTGGTTCTGCCACTCCTAGGATGGTACTGCTTGGTATTAGGTTCTCATACTGTGGGGGAGATGTACTAAGCCTTGGAGAGAGCTAAAGTATCAAATAAACAGCTCCTAACTGTAATTTTTCAAACACAGGGGTCTATGTACAAAGCCTTGGAGAGATATAAAGTGGACGGAGATAAAAGTAAAAACAAATGAGCCCCTAACTGTCATTTTACTGGCTGTGTTTGAAAAATAACAGTTAGGAGCTGATTGGTTGGTAGTTTATTTCCGTCCACTTTATCTCTCTCGAAATCTTTGTAGATCTCACAGCCTGTAAAATGACATTTCGGAACTGACTGGTTGGTACTTTACCTCTCTCCACCTTATCTTTCTCCAAGGCTTGATACATCTCCCCTTAAGTCTTGCAAGGATCCACTATGCCCATTGACTGAAAACACTGTACTAAATCACACAAAAATGCAGGAGCACATTAAGTAGAGATTTTGCCAAAAACTCCCTCAAGTGTTTTGGTTTGGTTTTGGTTTTGGTTTGGATTTATTTAAAAAAAATATGGATAAAAACAGCTACTATCATGTAACTTGGATCTGTTTTTGTTACTATGGTATTATTAACATCAATAACCTTCACTTCCAGTCAATTTTGACTAATTGTGGCACCTGAAATCACGAGGGAGGGACTTACATGCAATACAAAACATGCAAAATTAATTTTTTAGATCTGAGATCCAACTTGCGAGAAGACACAAGCTGGGACTCAGTTCTTCTCAGAACCTCAAAAATGATCCAAGCTGGGAATCGGTTCGACTCGGAACCTCAAAGTTTGGGTGTGTTTGGTTTTCAGAAGAACAAACCATTCATCTCTAATATTAAGAGTCTAGTGGGCCCAGGGGCGTATCTATAATGGGTGCAGGCCCATTTTCCCATCATTTGCGCATGCCCAGTACATGGAAAATGGCCGCCACAGCCATTTTACCGGTGACCTGCGCATACTCTATAGACTCTGGGAGCACTCTAGTGCCCAGAGTCTATAACTCCGGCGCTGGCCGCGCACAGCTCAGTGAGCTGCCGGCCGCCGGACAGAGAGGAGGGGGCCCATGTCGGAGACTGCACTCTAGAAACACCCCTGAGTGGGCCTTTGTGCAAGGTTCATTATTTTATTAGGCTAATGGGATAATTACCTTCCCTGGTGGATCCCCACTGCTGTGGAGTAAATGTGAACAATGGACAGCACGGTGGCAGCACATAGTGCTGCTTTGTGAATGCTTGTTACTAACTGTAGGGGATAAATTTACTAAAGTGAGAGTTTTTAGAAGTGAGTTTTAAAAGTGATGTTGCCCATAGCAACCAATCAGATTCTAGCTATTATCTTCTAGGAGGTGCTAGTTAAATGTTAAGTAGAATCTGATTGGTTGCTATGGGCAACATCACTTCTAAAACTCATTTCTAAAACTCTCACTTTAGTAAATTTACCCCTAGAAGTCATTCAGATATAAGTCCTGGACCATCCATGGTGAGACAAGAGACACGTTGCAGCATGTTAGCTGTGCCTATGAGGTATGAACAGACATTTTGCAAAAATAAATCATTAACCTTGGCGCCAATAAACCACACTATACTGGTAATCCAACGCTCGTGTAATTAACTTAATTGTTAACTAGCTGAAGATCCTATTGTTGGGGTCTGTGAACACCCATAAAAATCCAAAAATACTATAAGAAAAAGGGAGGGAATTGTGCTAATAATAATCTGATTGTATATTGTGAGGTAGAAGAAAATTAAACAGTCACGGCTCAGTACATTAAACAATATATATTTGTATTTAATCGCATAAAAACCATCAATGTATATATAAGCAATAACATACAATAAAATACAATTTGTTGAATATCAGTAATTAGTTATTTATAAAACAGTATAATGCATATTCCCCTGAAAAATCCCCTAAAAGGATTTCAATATGGTGATGTTGGGTCCAATTTAGTAAAATACTGCAACACTGTCCATTTGTATCATATGAATTGAACAGGCTGTTAAGTCACAAAACATGGTGACGCATAGTACCTACGGACAACTGTGGTTAGCGTATCCTGGACAAATGATGCCAGAAGATGTTTTTACCGCCTGATTCAGAGCCGGACGCTATTTGCGCTCGCTCATTCAGAAAAAGGGGCCGGATATTTAAATAGAGCGCTCGCTCTTTGCGCTCTGTTGATGCCTCTATGTCTGAACGAGCGAACGAAACATGCGCTCGCTATTTTTAAAAAAACGCCCCCTGGCCGCTCGCATCCTACGTCATCTCCGCTATTTATTAGATTAATCGAGTACATCGAAAGGTGTATGAACTGCTCGCAGTGCTTGTGGTAGCATTTTCCTACCGCAATCATGCGAGCAGTTCAGGCTAAAAGACAACCAAGTGACGTGGTCGATGACGCTGCTTTGTTAATTATGCACACACTTAAAACGCCCGTTTTGACCGTTTGGCACGCCTGCGTTCGGATCTCCACTCCCCGTTTTCAAGCACCTTCCCCTGTTACCACCCACAAATGCCTCATTCTGTCACTCAAATTAGCAGGCATTCGCTACTTTGCGAGCACACAATTTCCGACCGCAATGACTGGTTCGCGCATGCGTATTACAACCCATACGCATGCGCAGTTGTGCGAACATCGCTCGGAGCGAACGAGCGGCCGCTTACGAGCGGGTCTGAATCAGGCCCTTAGTCTCCGATATGTCTTTCAGCTGCAGCCAGAGCCGGAGCACACTGCACCAGCAGTCTATCTGTGTCCTGTGCTTATCAGCTGTAGAGGCCATAATTCAAATGACAGAGCAGTTTACAAAGTCCTTGTTGTAATTTGACTGCAAGATGTGCAGCCCTCTTGGTACTAGTGAGAATCTCCAAGGTCACTTGTCACACAATAGGGATGCTGTCAATCAGGGGGTCCTGGACTATCCATGGTGAGACAAGAGACAGTTGCAGCATGTTAGTTAGTAGAAGCAAAAACTGTGTCAATGAGGCAGAAGTATGAACACACATTTTGCTTTATTATGCCACAGTCTCTGTCTTCTGACTGGCGGCAAATGGTGGGTGCATGGTGGGTGGCACAGGGGTCTCCCTAGCTCTGGGGTCCAAGTGCACTGCATCCTGCGTTAATATGCCACTGTCCATATACAGTACATTACAGTTACATATTACTATGTAGATGACTAACCCCCAACATAATCATATGACATTGTTTATTTTTTGTAAATAAAAAAACAAGAATCCATCTAAGGCACCAAATTAATCTATTTCTGTATGTGTGCACTCATAGATAGCTCCCACCTTGTGTAACGTCACCCATTCAGTGTTCTAAAAAGGAATGCATAATATAATTATTGAAGGCAGCATTCTTTTATCAGGCCAGGATTTATATGTTATGTTCCCCTTGGTCACATTGCTGGGCTGACACTCTTATCCACACATTAATGCAGAGTTCCAAGGCCCAAATCACCATCCTGTGCCATACAGTATGTACAAAATAAATACTTAAAAATATTCTTCAATTCCATAAGAACCTACACTGTGTTTTAATGCTTTTAGCCTGCATGGCCCATTATACCTGCTGTACGGATTACAGACTAATCAGAATAATTATTAAAATAATAAATTCATGTTGTCAGGATTATAGCCTAATCAGGATAATTATGAAATATAATGTGAGCTTAGTTTTGCAGTTTCTGTGTTTTATTTAATTTTTTTATAAACTGTCTGAAATAGTCTGCAACTCACTAGAATTGTGTACAATTGAACTCAAGATAGAGTATAATTTGGCTCTGTGTATCTGTGTGTCACAATTGGTTCTGCAGCCATGCAAATAATATCTTTAAAAATAAAAAAAAATAAAATGAACAAAATTCTCCATACAATCACACTAATATAAAATTATGCATATATAATTTCTCAGGTGTGTTGGGATAGATTCAATGCTCCATTTTTGTTATAATTCATCATCATCTGTTTAAAAATGAGTTATAGCCAATCACATTATAATATTCAGGGTTGAAAGTGTTAAATGAGATCAATGCTGATCATGTGATCATGCTGAACATGTTAATCATGTGGGAGGTAGTTACCATGAGAGCCAATAGGAGGGCTGCTACAGTCGCATGTGCATACCTCCCAACATGACCCGCTCCAGGAGGAATACAATGTTCTGGTCCTGGACTTCCATGGTAATTTATGATTGGTGGCAGCTCCAGGGGTGGGGCTGCAGTGCAGTCCAAAATTCAAATAGGGGAGTCACACCAACTGCCAGTGAGTCCCAGCCAGTGATGTTTGGCAGCGTGTGAAATGACAGTTGGTGTGGCCAGGGCTGGCGCTAGGCTGTGCTGCGCCCAGAGCCGTCCTGTGTTGCCGCCCCTTCCCTACTCCGCTCTCTCCCCCCTGAGCTTAAATATATCCCATAGCGCTGGGAGGGAGGTGGGCATTTCCTGCGCCCTCCGGAAACAGTAGCGCTCCGGGCGACGGACCGGCTTGCCCGTGCCTGGAGCCGCTACTGGATGTGGCTCCCCTATTTGAATTTTGAACTGTGCTGCAGCCCCACCTCTTACCAGGGAAGTCCAGGACCAGAGCATTGTGTCCCTCCTGGTGAGGGTCATGTAGGGAGGTATGCATGTGATTGGACTAGGACGCACCAGGAGACTGTGCTGATTAATTTGATATGTGACACATATCTGTGTGCAACTGAGACTATAAATGGAACTTGATGTGGGAAAAAGCTGCGGACGCTGTATTGTAGCACTTCGTATGCTGATTGAGAGACTCAGTAGCACACATATATACAAGTGTCACATATCAAATTAATCAGCACAGTCTCCTGGTGTGTGCTAGTTTCATCAGATTGCGACTTAGATACATTTTCGGCAAAAAGATGCAAATGAAACGCCTGGTAACCAGCTAGCAGTGTCTCACAGGACCAAGCGCGCTGAATGGGGCTGTTTGGTGCGACTGCAGCAAAGGCACATCTGTACTTCTGAATTCTGTTCCCCAGTTGCCAGAAAATGTTTGCATGTTTGATCAAGAGCATCACTTTTTGTTCTTTGGGAGGCTTGCCACCTAGCAACAGCAGGTGTGTTAGGCAGCAACCCTCCCAAAAACACTGAGACAGAAGAGAGTGAAATAATTTTCACTTACTCTGTCTGTATACAGCGCTAGTGTCACGTGCACACCCGTGGTCACATGGGCACACGCTTGAGCCACTGATTCAGATTTTTCTGTCAGCTGACATGTAGGACACAGTCTTTGTCTCTGTGACAGACTCACTATAGGTGCGTACACACTGTGCGATCAGGAAAGACAGTACGATTATGACATTGTAATCGTACCGTCGTTCCTGATCCCCTGCAGTGCCTATACTGAACGATCAGTCATTCAGTGCAGGCACCCTCCATCATTCCTGAACATGGCCAATCTGTTGTTATCTTCAGATTGGCCTGCATGTTCAGGCGATGGACAATGTCGGAAATGACCAGCAGGCGCGAGGATAGCTGGTCGTTTCCTACATTTTAGTGCACGATTTGTGCATGATTACTGAGCGATTGCACGATTATGATGTCGTAATCGTGTAATCGCTCAGTAATATCGCCCAGTGTGTATGCACCATTAGACTGTCCTCGATGGCTGGCAGAATAAAAAGGAAAAGAGCCCATAAAATGGCAAGAAGATTTTCCTCCTCTTCCTCCTCCTCTTCAGAGGATATTCACTCAAGAAAAGAAAAAACCTTTCCCTGTCAGAAGTTTTGACACTTCTGACTCTGAGGTAGAAAAATCTCCTCAGCACTGTGACAAGTCACTTACCAGCTCATAAGAAAAGAAGTTCAAAGAAAAATAAAAGTAAGTTTTTTAATGACACCTGAGCAGGTCTCCCTCGGGCGTCATTCCCCCATGTCCTCAAATGTTGCCATCCACAATGCATGTGGATGGCAACATTACTAGGTTGCTAACAGATCCAGCCCTAGCCTCCCCCACTAAAGCTCTAATCAATGTTTCCTTAAGACCATGACCTAGAGCCAGGTATGCAGTGATAATTAAATAATTTGACCTCTGGTGGTCCCAAGGGTTCTTATCTGACCAGTCTTCTCTACTCCATTTAGTTTTGGATTTCTTAGCTTCTAAATATCAGTAAGGCCTAGCATTGGCTACCATGAAGTCATACGGTACTGCTTTAGCTATCATGATCCCAAACCTAACAGATAACAAATTAAACCTACGTTTGTTGAGGGGTATTTACCTCTCTAGGCCTATACAATCCAAGTACTCCCACATCTGGGACATTGAACCCTTCCTCTCTCTCCTAGCCTCTTGGGAGACAGACCACAACATTACTCTTTTATCCTGAAAGTTGACATCCTTGTTAGCTCTAGCTATAGCAGCCAGAGGGGCCGAACTAACCCTCATACACAACTCAGACCCATGGTTATCACAGACTCCTACAGGGTACACATAATTCTTAGAGGTCATACAAAAACATCTTTGATCAATAGCCTGATAGTAGTATTCGACTTAATACATGATACTTCAGAGCCTAAATTGTGTGTAATTTTGTGCTTACTATCTTACTTGACCCTGGCAGCGCCAATATTAGACAATATCACCCAGCTCTTCCTCGCTTGCAGAAAACCATTTCGCCCAGCAAGATCCTCTATGATTAGAGGATGGATTGTGACATCCATGAAAGAAGCTGGGATAGAACCTGACCACTTCAAGATCCATTCCCTACAGGGCGCTGCAGCAACAAGAGCAGTAGCAAAAGACATACCTTTACAGTCCATCATGCTAGAAGCAAGGTGGCCTCTCCTCGTACCTTTGCAAAACACCATTGGAGACCAACCAATCTACAAAAGATCGAGTTTCTCAGATCAACCACTGCTGTTGCTAGGTGGCAAGCCTCCTGAAGAACATAACATTAGTTTGCAGGAATCTTTGCCCTGCAAACTGCATTTGTTCTAGGGAATAGGATTGCCACCTAGCAACAGATCCCACCCTACCCACCCTTCTTCCTTTTCCTTCACTAGGTCTGTTGTTTCCTCTGGAGATCCTTGCTTGAGTGCTAGTAACCTTATCTTTAGCTTTCCAAACACCTGACAATGATCTTCAAGATTTCAGCAAAATGTAAATAATTAGCCGGCCTAACTAGGGGGTATATAAAGCAGGAACCATTTTAGGTCTGTGCACTTCTGCTCTGTGACTAGTGAGGCTTGGTTTATATCTGATGAACACTGTACATTGCTATTGTGCTTTGCTTTGTTTTTGGCTTGCCTTTAACAAAGTGTGTTCTATACTACATTCTATTCGGTATTCTGTGGTGATGAATCCCTATCACTATAGAGTTTTGATAGCCTATGCTGGGGCAAAGGTGGTGATGGAGAGGGCCCAGCAAAGTAGGAGCATGCAGGACTAAGGATTTGCTGCTTCAGAGGGATACTCGCTCTCACATGTCCTTGCTGATGAAGATTCGGGAGTACAATCCGGACAAACTACCGTAACTTCCTGCGCATGGATGACGCCACCTTCCAGGAGTTGCTGCATCTGGTGACCTCCTATATTCGGAGGCAGAATACTAAGCTGCGGAGGGCCATCCCTGCTGAGGAGAGGCTGGTGGCTACCCTGAGGTACCTGGCTACAGGAAGGTCCCTGGCTGACCTGAGGTTTGGGTCCCTCATCTCCCCTCAGGCTTAGGGGGCATCATCATCCCAGAGACCTGCAAGGCTATTGTAAAAGTTCTGCAGTACCGGTTTTGCAAGGTAAGGAAAAACACACTAGACATTCATTTTTTAGAAAGAAAAAACTTTTTATTTTTTAAATTTTTTTATGGAATGTAGAAAACAAGTGTAAAAACACTTTAAAACAGTGTAATATTTGCTGCCAACATGGCTGTGTGTAATAAAACTGTCTTTATGACAACACTATATAATTGACATTCCAAACATGTAAAAAACAACTCGGAAAATGCATTTTTTTTACTTGATATGCATTTATAATAGAGATGAGCAGGTTTGGTTCCCTGAGAACTGAACCCACCTGAACTTTGGAATACGAGCCGAGATCCGAGTTGGCTCGGAGTTTCCCGCCTGACTTGGATCTCAAAAGGAGGCAAAATGTCATCATCCCGCTGTTGGATTCTCGCGGATTTGGATTGTATAAAAGGTCCCGCGATCGCCGCCATTTTCATTCCGGCTGTCAGGGGCTGTCTGGCAACTTTCAGCCTGGGGGGCAAACACAAGCAAGTGGCCCCGGATTTTCTACCAGCATATTGTGAAGAATTTAGGAGCTTGGCCCGATGGGGTAATGCCATCTCCAGACTGCACACGCTATGAGACCTCAGGAGGCGTCAGGTATTGCAGTGGGTAATTTATGCACGGCCATGTAACGGCGTTGAAACGCACTGGCACTCATGCGTTCGCCCGACCACCTCCCGTCACCACCAACAAATGGCACTTCCTGTCAATCACTCTGCTCTGGGTCGGCATAGACTCTGCAAATGCAGTTTCCATAGCAATTGCTAGTTCATGCATATGCATGCACAGAACACAACAATCGACCGATTGCGTACATCTTTGCAACTGTGGGTCTGATTCAGAGCCGCTCGTAAGCGTATGGGTTTTAGTACACATGCGCGAACCAGTCAGTGCGGTCAGAAATCGTGTGCTCGCAAAATAGCGAGTGCCTGCTAACTTGAGTGACAGAATGAGGCGTTTGTGGGTGGTAACAGGGGAAGGTGCTTGAAAACGGGGAGTGGAGATCCGAACACAGGCGTGCCAAACGGTCAAAACGGGCGTTTTAAGGGTGTGCATAATTAACAAAGCAGCGTCATTGACCACGTCACTTGGTTGTCTTTTAGCCTGAACTGCTCGCATGATTGCGGTAGGAAAATGCTACCACAAGCACTGCGAGCAGTTCATACACCGTTCGATGTACTCGATTAATCTAATAAATAGCGGAGATGACGTATGATGCGAGCGGCCAGGGGGCGTTTTTTTAAAAATAGCGAGCGTATGTTTTGTTCGCTCGTTCAGACATAGGGGCGTCAACAGACCGCAAAGAGCGAGCGCTTAATTTAAATATCCGGCCCCTTTTTCAGAACGACCATCCGCAAATAGCGTTCAGCTCTGAATCTGACCCTGTGTTCCTTGCTAAATCAGGCCCATTATCCTATAGTAACCTATGGGCTACTATTTAGCAAATTCTTCCAGAGAGGGGTGCTCTGGATCCCTACTCTAATTTATTCCGACGTTTCGGATGTGTCGCCATTCTTTCTTGCTGTATGTTGGAGTTGCTATCGTAAAGCACAATTAATGAACTTGCATAAAGTGAGTGCTGGCAATCTGGCATATATAAAGCGCTTTTTATAGCCATTTACAGTATTGTGTTTGTGATCTCAGCCTTCTGCTGGATCTGGACACACATTGCAGGCACATGGGGAATAGATGAGATGTATAACAAAAGTAATGTTATATTTGTACTCCTTTAGGTGCATTTTGGAAGAGCAATTGATGCTATGATGTTCTTGTAAGAACATTTCTTTCTGTAAACCATTGGATTTGGAACTTTTTGTTTAGGTAGCTGATTACATTGGGACCAGATATGTGTTATTATTACTTGACTATATGGAGAGGATGTTTTGTAGTGGTAAAGCTGTATCTTCTTACAATTTATTTTTGTCTAAACAATGCTACTGTGTGCGGTGTGTGTTTGTGCGCATGTATGTATGTATTATATATATAATTATGATCATAAAAAATAGCATTATAATAACATACTTACTTACCTGGCCGGAGAGAAACCCTTTCTACACTTCAGCTGAACTACCTAACGAGGAGGACTTGGAGGGATGCCACAAGGGGGGGGGTCGTGGGTGCCGCAGGGGAGGGGAGAGGGGTATATGGGGTGCTTCGAGAGAGAGGGGGGGGAGTGGCAGACTGTCAGACATACTAGGGGCAACAAGCTGAAGGGAGAGGCGAGGAACATAAAGCAGGAGGGGTGAGAACGGATTATACATGTAAGAAAAATATACTTTCCCCCAAATTGTCTCTGATGCATGCTGCCAGTCAGTGTGTAGAACTGTTCGGCGTCTCTTGAAGTTCTTGGTGATTGACTGTGCTGCAGCTGCCTCTGGGCTGGGGAGGGCGTCTGCAGTCATCGGAGCAGGGCGGGCGTCTGCAGTCATCGGAGCAGGGCGGGCGTCTGCAGTCATCGGAGCGGAGAGTGCTTCTTTTTCTAGTTCCACTTGCCTCCTCCTGCTCTTCCTAGGAAGCCACTGCGGCAGCGTGGGAGGCAGATATAGAAGGGCCGGCGCGGGCGGAGCATCATACGTAATGACGCTGCGTACGTCAGTCAGGGAAAGGGATCACGGGGAAGATTACACTGACGGCTTCATTGCTGATGGGCAGCTTAGTCTTTATGTGCTTTAAGTAAAATTTAGCTGCTGCGGCCCCTCCCCGGCTGTCACTGGTATATGCATAGAGCGCAGCGGCGGCCCTAATGCTGCACGAATGTAACGGCCCGGGGGGCAGATGGCACCCTGCCCCCCGGCCCAGCCCGCCACTGCCGGCTGTGGACAGTGAACAGGAAGGAAGGGGCTGTGATCGCTGTGCTGAGGGGCTGGCTAGCTATAGTGGACACTGTGAGGAGAAAGGAGGGGGCTGGATAGGCTAGCTGACACACTCAGAGAGGAAGGATGGGACTGTTATCGCTGTGCTGATAGGGCTGGCTACTTGTGTCGGGCTGGCTGCTTAATGTCCACAGGGGCTTGCTGTCTGTTGTCCATAGAGCCTGGCTGGCTGTGCTGCTGTGTTGTCCAGGGGGTGCTACCTGCTCTGTTCATCAGGAGTGCTCTTCATCTTCACCCCCCGTGTGAAAAAAATACATATATTTTTTCTGTATGTGTGCGCGTTAGCCACACTTATCACCAGCAACGTAGCTGTGCAGGGGTTATGCCTGTGTTGTTTATCAAGAGGCTGCTGCCTCGTTCGGGTGCTCTCCCTCCCAAGTGCCAAAAAAAATGAATCAATCAATATGTTTTTTTTTCTGTGTGTGTGTGCACGTTAGGCACACTTATCACCAGCAATGTAGCTGCGCAGGGGTGCTGCCCGTGTCATTTATCAAGAGGCTGCTGCCTCATTCAGGTGCTCTCCCTCCCAAGTGCCAAAAAAAATTAATTAATCAATCAATCAATCAATCAATGAATCAATCAATCAATGTGATTTTTTTCCATGTGTGTGTGCGCGTTAGCCATGACATCACAAATGCCTCAGCTGAGATTTGCATAAACATTTCAAAAGGTGAAAATAGAGGATGTGGTTTAAAGATTAGAATAAACTAAAGCATCTAAAACTGCGTTCTCTGATTATAGTGTCCCTACTCCAAGTCCCTACTCATGGCCCCTCTAACTGAATTTCAGCGAGTCAGAGTCGCAACTCCATGCAACTGTATTCCAGAGTGCAGCTGCTCATCCTGTAGCCCAGGTCAGAAGATGTGTAGGGGGTGTGCTGATGATATGGACTAAAATGGAGCTCACATCCACTAAAATGGACAATAAATCTCCAATCTAACGGGGCGCAGCTGTAATTTATACACAACACAGGATGGGATGATGATATTGGCTTGGGTGATGGTATAATCTGGGGAGATGTATACATCATCTTCTTCACACAATATTTATTTTTCCCCACTGGAATCCACCGTTACAGGAGGCCCTGTAGTTTTTGCACGTAATTGACGGTAAAGGTCATTCACGTTGAATTTGCAGTTCATTTTGATGGGCATCATCTTTTCCACATTTTGGGTAAGTAGTCTCAGGCCGATCACTAACAAGGTTCCCGGCTGTGCTGAAAACTCTTTCTGAGTACACACTGGAAGGTGGGCAGCTCAAGTAAAGCAAAGGCAGTTTTGTGTAAGGGCCTCCATATTACCTCTTTTTCCTGCCAGTAGTTATTTACATGTATCTCTTTCTCTTCAGATCTGTGTCCATTGGGAAAAAAAAACAATGTATTCATTCCTTCTGGGATGAAAATCCACTCCCAGCTGCAGGCATGGTGCTCAAAAATTCTCAAGAAAGACACAACATAAGACAAACCTTAAATCTTAAATTTTGCATTTGCTGCTCTGCTCCGCTTGTCCACAATATCTGCTCCGGTTAAGTGGACAGTGGGTACAATGGCAGTTGAACTGAAGGGCACTAACTAACTCTGGCTTTTTAATGTCCCTGTACAGGTTGGGAAATGCTTTTTCGGAAGGTTTGCAAAGGATTATTTAACAGTCAATTGTTTTTGGAAAGCACTCTTCCTAGTCCCCTTCTGGGATGAAAATCCACTCCTAGCCGCAGAAGCAGGCGCAGGGTTCTCAAGAAAGACACAATGTAAGGCCTTAAGGGGTAAATTTAATTTACTAAAGTGAGAGTTTTTAGAAGTGAATTTTACAAGTGATGTTGTTTGCCCATAGCAAATAAACAGATTCTAGCTACAGTATTATCTTCTAGAACAGGGGTGGAGAACCTTTTTTCTGCTGAGGGCGTGAGCCACAATCGCTGGTGATTACAGCAATGCCCGGAGCATCCTGAGGATGCTCTGGGGAGATGTAAGGGCAGCGGTGTCACTGTCTGAAGCGCCCTAAGGACGCTCCAAGTGGCACTGCTGCATAGATTCTGGCTGCAGGGTGCCATTCTAGGCACCCTGCTAGCCAAATGAGGCTAGTAGAAAAAAGCTCAGAGGGCCAGACCAAATGATTCCAGGTGCCTTATATGGCCCCTGGGCCTGAGGCTCCCCATCCCTGTTCTAGAAAGTGCTAGGTAAATGATGTTAAGTAAAATCTGATTGGTTGCTATGGGCAACATCACTTCTAAAACGCACTTGTAAAAACTCTCACTTTAGTAAATTAAATTTACCAGTTAATATCTTTGGAGGTCACTAACTAACTATGTTTTTTTTAATGTCCCTGCACAGGTTGGGAAATACTTTTTCATGTGAAAAGCACTACTAGAAGTCTGCCTGGTCCCCTTCTGGGATGAGAAAATCCACTCCCAGCCGGAGCAGCAGACATGGCGCTCAAGGATTCTTCTGGGGCAAGGACTGATGTGATTGAGTAAAATATTTTTTTGTAAATGCCTCCTCCCCTCCCCTTCTCCCTCATAAATTTACTTCGGAATCAAAAAATGAAATTAAATTTACTACCAATCAACACTTCCTGTCCCTGCTTTCAACTACATACATACACACTCCAACTCCCTCAGATCTCACTTGAATATTAAAAACATTTGTTTCCTGATGTGCCATGTTGGAAGATGAACTGCCACTTGTTTGTGCCGCACACTGCTGCCGCTTAGCTTAGTCAGCCAGCTAGCTTGGTGCAAAATTTCGATCTAAACTGGATGAAAACAATATAGTGAGCTGTGAGGTGGTCAAGATTATCTGGAAACTAGTGGATATGTTATTGAGGTTATAAATCTGTAGGAATAAAAACATTCCCAATTTATGTGATTTTAGCTGTTTTTATGATTTTTTAAGAAAAAATCCAGATCCAAAACCAAAAACAAAACACGGAAGGGAAGTTTTGGCAAAACCAATCCAGATCCAAAACCAGGAGAGATACAGATCCAAAACGAAAAAACGGGGGTCGGCGCACATTCCTAATTTATAATGGAAAAGGCAATTATCAATACGTTTTTTCAGTCCCATAGCTATGCTGCTCTACGATATATGATAGATTAGACGCCGGATTGAATAGGCCAAGAAACACATGGCGCAAGTACAGATTTTGGCCACTGCTTCCATAAATCTGTCCTTACACCATGTGTTTAGTGATCGTGTCCAATCAGCATTTTTCACAACCATATACCATAGAGTAGCTATTGGGAAAGATAAAACTTGTTGATAATTGTATAAAAATATAAAATGAAACATTTGCAGGTCATAAATGCCAGGAATCTCCTCAGATTCTTAAAGGGCACTATAAATAGCCTGGCTTGAGGTAGACAGGTTAGTGAGTGGGGTAGTAGGCTGTAACTGTGTGGGAGGCATCACAGAGGTGGTAGGGACAGGTGGGCAGGAATGAGGGTCAATGATGTACGTAGTTGGCGATAAATTATTCCCCATTGCCTGATAACCAACTCGTACAGCAGGCGCTGAAATTGCAGCTGCATTTCTGGCCCCATCTGATGCATAGAGCTATTAATGTGAGACATGAAGTGATCTAGGTGACCTTATTAAGACCACTTACGCCTGATGCAGAAATTCATCTACAGGCACTGTGGTCAGTTGCTTTCTTCCCCTGTGTCCCTTTTTTTTCGGGGGAGGTGCAGTTGGTGGTGGGCATGGGACAGAGAAACACCCCCCTCACTTTCGCCAATTCCACTTTATTCCGGAGTTCCCGCCAAGCCCAGTTCTTGGGTGGGAGTCTGTAGAGAAAAAAAAAAAATAAAATTAATGTTCCTGTTGTAACCAATATTTTTTTTCTAGTTTCCTACATCTGTGGAAGAGTGGAAAACCACTGCTGAAGACTTTGGACGGTGGTGGAATTTCCCTAAATGTGGGGGAGCCATCGATGGGGAACATATCCGCATCACCCCACCTGCCAACAACGGATCCTAATATTATAACTACAAGGAGTACTTCAGCATCGTTCTCATGGTGGTGGTGAATGCAGATGATGAATTTGTCTTTGTGGATGTTGCAAGAATGGCCATGCTTCAGATGGTGGGTCGTTCAAACAGACGGCATTTTACCAGAGGCTCACCTCCAATACCCTCAACTTGTCGACAGTGGAGGAGACCAAGCACAACCTAAACTTTGTGTTTGTGGCTGACGAAGCTTTTGCATTACACAAAAACGTCATGAAGCCATATGCACAAAGGGGCCTGACAAGAGAGAAGCAGATCTACAATTACAGGCTTTCAAGGGCATGCTGTAACTGCTTCCGCATTTTCCATACCTCAATAAACCTGCGTTTTGACAAAATTGACTTGGTCGTCTTGGCGTGCTGTGTCCTAAATAACTTTCTACGGCGCTAAACAACCCAACAAAGGGCATCTGTGACAGCTATTCCAGATTACTCTGACCAGCCTGTGGGGATTGGCCAGTTGTCGTTGGACTGCAAAACAAAGGGACTGCATGGGCAAAACAAGTGAGGGAGGAATACATGGCAGGAGGACTATCTCAGATAAAAAAAATGGAGTGGACATTTTGCGGAAAGATGGTAATGGTACTAATCTGACATATCTCAGGCTACACCTCCCAGTTCAGGATTGGGCAATAGAACGTGTCTTCTCTCCTCAGCACGTGATTGGACAGTGATGGGATTGGAGGAGGTGTGTGCCTCCCATACTCTTCTATCCCCAATCTAGGTGATGTCTGGGATGTGTCAGTCAGAGCCCCATGGTCGGTGGCAGAAGAAAGCATGCAACCCCCTGCTGTACCCCTCCCTCCTCACTGCAGCCTGCCTGACAGCAAGTGGGCTCAGTGGGAGCAAGCGTGCAGAGAGCTGGCTCTAGGCCAGCAGCTTGAGATATGTGGTTGACATGGTGACCTGAACTGCTGGCAAAGCTTCCCATGTGATCCCCAGACACACATGTGGGTTCCATGCATGTTCTGTGGGTTCTATGCATGTTTTATTTGCGCAGCATGTATGTTCGATGGGAGCAATCTCCCTCTGCAGTTATCAGCTCTACTTGTCATGTGATCCCACAAGGGTGCAATTCTCCCCCCTGCCTTTCCTCCCCTTCTCTCCACATGCCAAGTGAGCCAAAATAGGAGAAATCTCCTTGCGTTGAATAAAATCAATAATCACTTGGCATCATTGAATAAAATTAATAATCAATAGGCAACGGCGTGTATGCACTGCTGGTATATAGAGTATGTGTATATAAATATATATATATATATAATCTTTCACCTATAATATGGTTTTCTGCACATATGTATTAAGTACATGAATAACTTCTATTATGGGGTTATATAGAGATAAAGCGGTATAAAAAATGAGTGATAATATTAAATACGTAATACAGTTGCAGGTTGCAGGTTGTGTCTTTTATTTCACTCCGATTTGTTTATGGGAGCCTGTAAGTCAGATTGAGAAGTACCTTAAAAAGATGTCATTTGCATTCTGCATTCAGAGGAGATCATTTCAGACTGCGAATCTGCAAGAGACATTTGGGAACAAAAGCAAAGCATTCAGATCAGTATTTTGCTTTTTGTTGTTGCAGGCTGAAGTTGCGCTATTATATGCCCCATTGATCTGTTTGCTTGATGCTTGATGTTATGATACACAAGGCAGTTATACAAGGCTGTTTGCTAGAAATGCCTATTCTAAAATGTGATTTATGAAATCTGAGCACTAACTAAATGGATCTACAGGCTGTCTCTGCACAATGATGTTTTTCTTCTTTCTATTTCACCCCCAGAAAATCTGTCCTTTACCACTCAACATTGAAGACATTTGTCTGCCGTGAAAATCGACTGTGACAGGGAAGGTCATTGTAACCAATTGTAAGTCTCAGAATACAAATGTGCCTTTTAACTGTTGGCATCGCAAACACTGACCGTGTCCCCGTCATTGATAAATCCTTGAGAAGGGCTCTAATGTATCTTCATTTTAGAAAACAACAGCCTCCGAGGTTGCTGTAGAAATGTAGGCTGTATGAACATCGAAGAAATCTTCAACAAAGAAAAAGGCATTCTGCTGTAGATTAGAAGATAATAACACCTCTATTAGAGTCTGTAAACTATGCTGTATTGATCTCATCAGGGAGCCCACTGCAGGCCTGATATGAACAGAACAGTTTTAGAATTAATCACATGGGGCTTTGCATGGATCACAGGGTGTCCCCATTCAGATTGCATAGTTTGCAATATTTATGGCCTCTGTTGGCCGCCATTATTAAGTGCAAGTGTGTCGTGCGGTATCTGGTCCTGCTGGGTTAAAACACAAACTCATCCTTCAAAAGTAAATCTTATCTAAACTATGCACACAAAACCAATTACATTTTAATTTACATTTTAATTTCACATTCCACGTTCCTCCTTCCTCCACCGGCCTGTCTTTCTCCTGGATTAACTAGCATAGACAGGCGAGTCACGGGTTTTTTTTTATTCCAAGTTGCCGCTGGACTACACAAGCATATTGATGAGTGTATGGCAGAAGGGAGCATGGCTGATTGATATAAATAACTAAAATACAGTACAGTACATATCTATGGTCTATTAGTTACTCATACACTTGGGTCAGGGGTTCCAAGAGCTGAATGGGGGCCCGGGTACTGGAGGGGGCGTGGCCAAATCAGGGAGGCGTAACCATGCCCCCTCCAAAAATAAAAAATACAGTGTTCGGTGCTGTGCGTTGCAAGGAAGGACATTTCTCCCCCACAGCAGTTGACCCGGGCTTTCGCTGGACCCCTCCCACAAAACAGGGCCTGGGTATTCAGTTCCTGCCCCCCTTTCTGCACTCCTGACAATGGTCCATCAGTTTAATTTGCATTAAAATAAATGCGCAAACAATGTATTTAAAGCTCTTCAAGGAAGTTATATATGCAAAAATGTAATTTGGAATGTAATAGTTGCAACACTTTTTACCTCGTCCACTGTGATAACAGGGATTTTCAGAAATCTTAGATTAACTCAATGGAGCTTACTGGGATAGAGGGCATAGGGGATGTAGTTATGGGACCGGCGGCTGCTATGCTGCTGGTCTCAATACCGACAAGAAAATCCAGACAAGGGACTTAAAATAGTTGTCAGAATACAGACGCTTATCTTAATCCCAACGCCAGAATGCCGAAGGATGCCAGCCCGAACGAGGTAAGTCTGGGGTGCCCTTAGCATTAGCTGCGGGGGGAGGGTTAGGTTTAGGGAGCATAGCGGGGTTAGCATTAAGTTTTTTTGGGGGGGTTAGGGTTAGGCACCCCTAGGGGGGATGGTTAGGGTTAGGCATCCCCGTGTAGAGGTTTGGGTTAGACACTAGGGGAGGAGGTTAGGGTTAGGTACTACTAACGGAGGGTTAGGGGAGGAGAGGGGTAGGGATAGGGTACTATCGGGCTGCCAGCATTGGGATATGAACCGGCGGCTATTCATACCCATTCCGGGCATAGGTATAGGATGTGTCCACTTTGGGCTGTCAGCATATGATAGGCAGCCAGCCAGCCTGGCACAGGAGGTCAGTGGGCATCCTACTATACTGTGCATTTGCGATTATGATTATGAATTGCAATTGCTTTCATTCGCAGGGTAAGTATACCTGAATCTCCAGGAAGAGAGGCGAGCTCTTTGAAAAGATTTCAATTCATTACATATATATATATATATATATATATATATACACAAAGTATATATATATATATATATATATATATATATATATATTCCTTATCTGTGTGAATCATAAAAATAACCCTGTCTGCTCTCATAGACCAGGAACTCTGATGGGGCTAAATTGCCAGCACAGCCAGAGCCATAGCAAGACACATCTGCGCTCTAGGCCGGCCCTATCAACCCCACACATGTGACACCACAGCATTACAAAAGATGGTGCTGGGAGCAGGAAGGGTGATGCTAGATCCTATGTGCAGAAAGGACCTCTGTGACGTATCAACCATGTGACTGCTGCAGGAGGGCTGGACCGCTCCTGCGTTACCATCCACGAGGGCATAGAGGGGGAATAAATATTTGTGGCAAGCGTAGCGAGCCACCGTGCCCGAAGTGTGGCGAGCGTAGTGAGCCCGCGAGGGGACACTTTTGGTCCCCCGTTAGCATCCCCGCCCCTCCCCATTTCAATGTCGGGTCACGTGGGTGTGCAGGTCCCTTGCAGCCCACTATTCTAGTCATAACCGAGCAGGAAGCTGAGTACTGGGCATATTCTAAGAACGTGCTGTCCGGTACGCACCCTACAAGCTGAGTACAAGTGCCACTGGTGCAGTGATGATGCGATCCTCTCGGCTTTTTACCCTGGCTGGCAGTACCAGTCATACAGCCATAGTTAAAGCCCTTATCACAGGTGCAGATTGCACATATGTGGTTACCAATAGCAACCAATCAACTAGCTTTAATCAGTCTAATGACACTAATTAAAGCTAATAGCTGCAAGCAGCTGTTGGCAACAGTAAGATACATGTATTACAATTATCCCCTTCTCTCTGTTGGGCGCCTGAAGTCTAACAGAAAAGACTGGACGCACCCTTTCTCTAGTATCATTTTGACACAATTTGTCATTGCTTAATTTGACAAAAAAATGTTTTGCTCCCTTCTGTCTCTTCATATGAACTCAATTCAATAACCCAGTAAAATTTAAGGCTGTGGATTGATCAATTATATGCTCTCTTTCTGCTGATTTCAGCTATTCCCTTCTGCTCCTTCATGTCCAGTCACTTCAATAGCCCAGTACAATTTGAGTTTGTGGATTGAGCAATTACATGCTCCCCTGATGATGATTTCAGCAAACAAATCACTCTTCATTTCACCGGAGTTCACTTGAAAGAAGTAAGAGAGCTAAACAGCAGCCTTATTTTCTCAGACAGCGCCGCGTTCCAGTAATCAACACTTAGAGATAGATTTACCAGAGCCAGGTCAAGCACAGTATTCCTGAGCAGTAGATTCTAAATGGAACAAGTACTCCCTGGCTTCCCTGTGACATGGCTCTGACAGGGCCTTAAGATCACATCCAGCTGTGTCAGCTGCACTGCGGACAGCTTCTTACTAATGTGTCCTCTATTGGGGATGTAGTTTGGAAGCCGACAGTCTATATGCCGACCGACGGCTTCGGTACTAATGCCAGGCGTCGAAAACTCGACGCCTGTCATTAACCAGATGCCAGAAGACCGATGCACGTTATACTGAACGAAGGTAAGCCGGGCGCAGGGTGCGGACAGCCGCGGGGGGGAGGGTTAGGTTTAGGGCTCCAGGGGGACTTAGGGTTAGGCACCCCCCCGGGAGGGTTAGGTTTAGGCTTGGGGAAGGGAGGGTTAGGGTTAGGCACCCCCAGGGGGAGGTTAGGGTTAGGCACTTAGAGGGGGGATTAGGGTTAGGCACAGGGGGGAGGTTAGGGTTAGGCACCCTAAAGGAGGGTTAGGGTTAGAGGGTTAAATTAGGTTAGTTTATACTTACCTTTAGGACGTACGGGATCTTCACCCTTGTCAGGCTGCCGCTGTCGGGATTTGAATACCTACTACACCCCTCTATTGATGTCACCCCCTTTTTGAACAAACTACTAAATTCAGAAGGTGGCCTGGCTCTTGTTCCCCCTCAGGTAAGTTACATACAGCTCATACAGGGTCTGTTTCATATTACTTTTTGATTGGGTTAATATAATATAAACTGTTTCTCTTCCAGGCCGCTTTCCCCCTTTACCCCCTCCAAGGCCACCACATCATTTACATAATGTTGCATTGTGGTATAGTAAAGGGAACCTCTCAGACAGTCAGTAGCCTACTCTGCTACATGGGTACTAACACCAGGACTTACTGTCCCAATTTGTTTTTATTATGTGTGTGTGGACTGGACAGACCCTCACATCAGGGCCATAGTTAAGGTAGTGCGGCCGGTGCCATCGCACAGGGCACCACAGGTTAGGGGTCACTGGGACTGTCAAATTTCTGTTTATTATCATTCTTGCTTGTAGCTTCCTCTTATTTCATCCCCAGCATCTCCTGGCCTCCCCTATCTCTTCCCTGGCCCTTCCCCTTGAATCTATGGCTCTTTTTTGGGTGCATTATGTCCCTTTGAAAAATGAGGAGGGCGCCAATGCTCTTTCTGGCACAGGGCACCAAAAGGTCTAGTCACATTGTTTGCATTATGTCTTGAAATCGCACTATGAACGTAGTGGATCATTGATGTTTCTGGAACCTTCCCTGGTAATCCTCTCTAATAAGACCTAGGGCACAACACACCATGCAACCATAAAGAAGTTCAAATGGGTGGAAGACAGTGGGTTCATGCACCAGTTCCCTGCTAGCAAACAGGAGGTGTGGAAAAAACTGCTCCTAGTTCTGGGAAGCCACAAACGTTCTCTGTGCATCTGGTCCAGGGTGCCATTAAATAAGTTCACACTGGCCATTTCTTTGGGATTGGCTGGCTATGAGGTGTTTCACCTCAACGTTTTGTTTACAGATGCTCTGCATCAAACTGGGCAATGCATTGTGTTACCTGATCATTTAGCATCTCTTTTGTAATGCTACCCTGACGAGGGCAGCTGCAGCCTTGTTTGGTCATATGGAGCAGAAATCCATAGCTTTAGGGCACCAGGTGGTATAGACTACTACACTGAGGATATTCAAGGACACCTGCGCTAATGGTTTTTTGATATTAGGCAAATAAAATAGAGGAGCATGTTCCAGGTTTTTACACACCTTTTGACAGTCATGACAGAAGCAACAATAATAGCCTATATCAGTGCTCATTCCTGGGCAGCAGAAAGCACTAATTAAATGGTTATTAGTTTATTGTGCAACTAAAAGTATGCCAAGGAGAATTAATGAGCTACTGTATCCCTAATAGGTCTTCTCGATATTCCTGGGGTTCCATCAGATTCCTCTCAGTCAACTTGACGTATTTCAGGTGTGTGGCTAACCATTCCCTTTGCCTGCACTAATTGCTGGCATCTGACCACTGACACTGAAGGAGATGGCATATCCCCCACTTTATATCCAATGGACAATAAATACAATTCAGATTCAGGAACAAATAAACACACACTCTTCTTGTCGGACCATGGTACCTGTGGAAAAACATTTTACTCACAATGACCGATTGCAGGTTGTCCTTCTAGCTCTCTTGTGGCACAGCAAAACCCAGGACAGTGGTAAGCATTGTGTCTCCATAATGAGTGTAGGTTTCTTTTTCACTGGATAGATTTCGTTGAAGAGCATTACAACCCTCCTTGAAGAGGGAAAAGAAAAAACAGGTGAATTTACTAAAAGGGGATTATGGGGTGGGGGATACTCCACTAGTCTGCCACACTTTCCAGAGATACTTCCCTGGCACATAAGATCCTCTTTTAGCTGTGAGCAATGGTGCCCAGTCTGGCTGCCTCCTTAGATGATTCAGGTTCATGATCTGTCACCCATTTTTTCACATCTTGACTCAACATGAGAAACTGCTCCTGGATCATTAAATCTTTTAGGCCTTCACAGGTTTAGATTTGTGATCCCCCAAAGTACTATTGAGAAATAGTGGATAATTGGGCCACGAGTCCTTGGTAGGTGTCAGTTGCTCTTTGTTTTATATCTTTCAACTCTTGTCAATGAGCCTCAGAGGTGATGTTATAAAACTGCACAATCTATTTTTTTTTTTACTGTAGATAGTAAAAATTTTTTTTCCAGGACAGGGAATTGCTCTAATCGAGACCTGCTGGTACTAGCCTCAGGTTTTTGGGCAGCTATAGAGTTTGGTAAGCTCTAGCAGGTACCTTCTTCTTGACTTTCTTTCTCTCTAAAGTCTCTTACTGTGCTGCATATTCTGCAACCTGCACAACACCCTAAAGCTCTGCTCGTCTCTCTGCAGTATCTCACTCTGTAGTAGCTTAAGTCTTTCGCCCAGGCTGGCATAGTTGCATACTGTCTGATATTGGGCTTGATTCAGCAAGGATTGCAGTTGCTAATACGCACGCAATCGGCCGATTAATTAACACTGCTCATGCATATGCAACGCAGTGCGCATGCGCACATCAGATGCTGCGATCGGAACTGAGATCGCACTGACCATGCAGACCCATCACAGAGTGATTGACAGGAAGTGCTGTTTGCAAGTGGTGATCTGGGGTGGTCGTGCGAACGCAGGTGTGCTAGTGCATCTCAATGCCGTTTCAGGGTTGTGCATAAATTAGCCACTGTGATGCCATGTGCAGCCTGAGGGCCTGATTCAGAGCCGGACGCTCTGACCAGAGCGCTCGCTCTGAATCAGCGCCCTCCTACCTAAACTTGGAGCGGCCTCTTGGATGCTCGCATAGCTATGGGTTACCACCCACAGCTTATGCGAGCGTCCATGATGATGGTCGCGATGGTCAAGACCTTCGCGACCATCGGGCTTGCGACGAGACCCTGCGGTAGGGTCTCGGTGACCGCAAGCCCTGGAGTGATTTTGGCTCTATCAGAGCCAAAATCACTCCCACTGACATCACTTGTGAGTCAGTGGGGCCAGACCCAGACAGCAGGTGTTCCCATGGGAACGCCTCCATCTGGCAGCCATGCCCCCAGCACGCCCACCAAAGGTGCGTGCTGTCAATCAACATCGACAGCACGCCCCCTTTGGTGTGAGACCTGGAACGACGGCTTCCCCGTCGCTCCCCGGGTCTCGCACATGCGCATGACTGAGCTCTCTCTGTCGTGCGCATGCGCACAAGGGCACCATCGACCCGCTTGCCAGCGCTCAGCGCTCGCGAGCGGGTCTGAATCAGGCCCAGAGTCCCCATAGCGTGCGCTGAAGTTAGCAATTCCTGAGTGAGGTCAGGGCTTGTGCAAGTGTGTGTATGGGTCCGGTGTTACTCGTTGTTACCGATTGTTTTGCTATACGCTAAGTATTACGGATGTGAGTAAAGGGAACTGGGCGTCCCTATGTTAGGCTGTGATCTCAATGTTAAACTGCGATCGCAATGCATTTGCATATCACCACTGATATTAGCAACTGCGTTGCGTGCACATTAGCAGAATTGAGATCCAGCTGAATCAGACCTATTGTCTCAACAGTTGCATTTTTGTTGCTTTGTCCATGGGTCCCAAACATTTTGCAGTAGTTTCTAATTACATTTCCAGAAAAATAACAATACTTGATATGTTACAGTCCTCAGAAAGCTACAGTCCAATACCATGTGCCAACTCCATTACCAAGCCATTCTCTGAACAGGGTTATGTCCTCCACGATGTATGGTACTTTCCCATTTTAATAAAATTCATCCTGCAAACGGAGCTCTAGTAAGTAATCATTGGTTTTGCTAATGTTTGGAATCTCCTCAAATTGGAATAATTAGTAAAGCCTTTAACTGGCACTTATATGAAGCAGCTGCCATTTTTGCATACCTTGTGCAACAAAAGAAAAGATAGCAAAAGAAAAACTAGAGAGGAGGAGGGAAAAGCTGTTTGCACTGTTTGTCTTTAATATACTGTATGCTAATAATTGATTTCTCTTTGGTTCTTTTGTATGTGTTCCCTCTCATAAATATCACAGACGCTTGCTTGCGATGTTTGGCCACTGCGCATGAGCATGCCGGAGCCTGCTCCGACGTGCGCATGCGTGAGACCCGGCTAACAACGGGCGCTCCTTCGTTCCGGGTCTCGCACCAAAAGTGGGCGGCTGTCGATTTTGATTGACAGCTCGCACCATTTTGGAGGCAGGCAGGGGGGGTGGCTGGCCAAACATAGGCGTTCCCGACGGAATGCCTGCCGTTTGAGGGCGGCCCCACTGACATCACGAGTGATTTCAGTGGTGAGCTTCCGGCTCTAATAAGAGCCAGAAGCTCACTGGGACTTGCGGGAATGAGACCCTGCCGCAAGGGTCTTGTCGCAAGCCCCGATGGTCGCGATGGTCGAGACCATTGAGACCATCACCTGGCCGCTCGCAATAGCTGTGGGTGGTCACCCACAGCTAGGCGAGCGGCCTGGAGGCCGCACCAAAAAAAACGCCATGATTCAGAGCGAGCGCTCTTTCAAAACGTCCGGTTCTGAATCAGGCCCTGAGTCAGCATTGAGTGTACGTGTAAAATGGTTAATTACAACAGAACCACTGGACTTGTCTTAATATTACTGAAATCCCTAAATGTGCTACAGTATCTCACATTTGCTACCTTCTGCAACCATTAATATTTGTTGCAAAAGCTCTTGTCTTGGATTACATCTTGATTTATATTCCACTACAATCTAAACCTCAATTAACAAGAGTTATGGCAAACCAAATAATCCCCTGTATTTCAGTAATATAGTATAAATAATAATCAAGTTACGTAGCTTGTGAATCCCTTAAGAACACAAACATAGAATATTATTAGAGTTTAATATGATGAAAAATTCATAATGCTGAAAACATATTTAAAAAAAAATGATGTTATAAAATGACACACCGTACTATACAATTATCCAAATTCGATTTTTACATTTAAAAAAATACAGAAACAAGAAAACTCGTAATTTATTATATCTGTTACTAGTTCAAATTGAGTTATGGAAAAGATCCCCACTAGTAAGATTGATCCCAAGGAATGGAACAACTTTCAGACACATAAAGGAACCTTTTTAAATATGATTCTTCAGCTCACAGTTCTCATTGAGGTCACTAGAGGAGGTCTGCTTCTATGCCACAGTAATTTGGGCATATGACCGTTTTTATGACTTCCACTATAGACACAGTTTAATATGGAATTCTTAAACATCTTTTTACCAAAACATCATAGAAACATAATAATACATCCAATACACAGAACATAAATTTACACACAGCTAGATATAAAATATTTATTATTTGGGACAATACTGCATTGATACTACTCTCGGAGGCTGTCAATTGTTCTTTACACATTTGATGTACTTCCTCTCCCCTGTAGTACACATATACAATGGACATCTTGCATATACATTATTATTAATATTGTTTTTACTGTTTGTGTATATTTCCTAAATGAAATATAAGAACTGAAAGTGATCACACTATGGAGTATGTTTACTAAATGGCAGCATTGAAAAGCTGTTGATTGTTTGCAATTTTGCCCACAGAAATTAAAAACAGCAATAACATTAATTGCAAAACATGCCTGATTTTGCATTTAATATTATTGCCATTTGAATTTCTGCAGGAAAAATTGCAGACAATTGGTGGAATTGAATAATCACCATTTAGTAAATAAACCCCCATGTATTATCTGGAGATCTGGGGCTTTGGCTGGAGACAAGAGTCTGATGCACAGTTGGTTGCAAAATTAGAATAGCATGCAAATATTGAATATTTTCACCTTGAAATCTGGAAATGTATTCCATTCAGCAATAGTTGCATATTGTATGCATTTAGTTTATGCCAAACACGTCACATACTATTACGTCCTACTTGTAGCAAAACAGCAAACAAATTTGTTTTTAGGCATACTGTACATCAAAAAACAAAAATCTGTGGGGAAAATCTGTATTTCACATATTAAAAAACTTGACTTTCGAATTTAGATGAATATGAACAACTGTAGCTCGCAACGCTGCCTATATGTCATGCTTGCACAAAACATGGCTTACAATGAAAGGCCCTGTTGACACCCAGTTAACTTGCAACTAGAGATGTGTGTACGACTGTGTGTACGACTGAATTTCCCGTAGGTGATTATAGTTGTATTTCCTCTGCCATGGAGTATGCACGATGCTAAAAATTGCAAGATATGCATGCAAGAACTAAGTCGCTTGCATCTCTGACCCCATTGAGTTCAGATTTTACACACAATTCACTCTTTGAGTGGGAAATACTAATGCTGAAATGCAGTCAAACCTCTGTAAACTGCCGTTTTCGGAGGTTTGACCACATTCTCCATATGTTAAAACCTCCGGTAAGCAAAACTTAAAAGCCTATCGGCTTCCTTTCACAAAGTACCCCGTGAGAGATCCAGTGGGATCCCTCTCATGGTCCCCCATGGCTCACACATGCGTTGGCTGACGGCCGCACATGCAAGAAAATACTCCTGAGCCATAAACCCGGAGTCCTTTAATGGCAAAGGATTGATCTTTTTGGAAAAGCTGTCGTTTGTTATTTTAATCACAATTGTACATGCATAGCGGTGTTATTACTGCTGCTATGCATGCGATCTGTGGCAGGATGTACTGTACCACAACCAAAATGTGATGCTTGATACATTCCACCCTTTATATTGTAACCTCAGAAAATGTCATAGCCACAACAGGGAGCAGCAACTAATTGCCTATCTGACAATGGAGGCCAATGGGCTCAAAACAATGAGTGACAACCCTGACTTTCAGGGTAAGGTGGTAACAGATAGGATTACTGCTTTTTGATAAAACCTCTGCTAAGGAGGAGAAACAAGTCAATGTGTACCTTTAGACTGACTACATGATTCACAATTGTTGCCTAGTCTGAACTCTATTTACTACATTGCATATCATATACATGAGGTGATTGCCCATCTTATTGGAGACTGGAATCTTCATCGGAGTAAGCCTCCGCGCTTCAGCAAATCTCTCATTGGCCTAATTCATCAATGAGTTTTATCACTCACAGTGAGTGATAAAACTCACTGTGTTTGATAAATGGTGCTCAAGCCAATCAGCTCCCAACTGTCATTTTTCATACAGATGTCAGTTGGTAGCTGATTGGCTGGAGCACCATTTATCACATGCAGCGGGTTTTACCACTCACTGGGGTAGATGTACGAAGCCCAGAAGCGGTATCAGCGCACGTTATGTGCGCTGATACCGCTTCTCCCCGATGTATGATCGGGGGTCTGGGCAGTAAATGACAGGGGCGCATAGCGCCCCTGTCATTATCGGTGCTGCTATCTACAAGATAGCAGCGCCGATGGCAGGGCTATGTATGAACGGTCATAACGTATGACCGTTCGGCCGGCTGTGGCTGTCGTTATCGACAGCTACAACCTGGCGCTGCCCTATCTCCACAGCAGGGACAGCGCTGTCCCTGCTGTCGGCTCCAGGCTGCATGCGGGGATCTCGCGATACTTGCGAGATCCCGCGCATGCTCAGTGGAGCCGGCCGGGAAGAGACACAGCGCATCAGCACTAGGCTGATGCGCTGCTATCTCTAGCGGGTAGCGCCGGAGGGGGGAGTTAACGCTCCCCCTCTCCGGCCGATGAGATGTTTATACATCTCATCGGTAGTGCTTCCTGCTTCGCCTCGGTAAAGAGGCGAAGCGGGAAGCGTTATAGCGGCACGGTAAGTGCCGCTATAATACATCTACCCCATTGTGAGTGATGAAACTCATTGATAAATGAGGCCCAAAAGTGATGACACGTGGCCACATTACTTCATTGGTTGCAGTAATTGCAGAAGTGGGCTGCAGCGCAGTGCAAAATTCAATTAGGGGAGCCACACCAACTGCCAGTGAGTGAGCCAGCAATGTGTGTCAGTGTTTGGGGTGGCTCCCCTATTTCAATTTTGGACTGCACTGCAACCCCACCTTTGGAGCCACCACTGATAGGTTGCTATTGGCTAAATTAAAGACCGCAGAGCCATATTCAGGTAAAATACCATGGACTGGACATTACCGCTACACTGAGAGGGACGTCTAGAGGCATTTTTACTTCGATTGCCGCTATTTAATACCTCTACTGACTCTAGTGTCTGCTATATTATCTAAGTAAGGAGTTCCAGTAAATGCACTGATTTGACGAATCAAGGGTAGTGCGACCTGTGCCATGGCACAGGGCACCGCAGGGCTGGGCGCACTGTTTGGGCCTGTCAATTTTCCTGTTTATTATCACTCTCACTTGTAGCTTCCTCTTCTTTTTTCCCCAGCATCTCCTGGCCTCCCCTACAGTATTTCTTCCCTGGCCCTTCCCCATGAAGCCATGTCCATTTTTATGTCCATATTTAAAAAAATGGGGAGGGGGGCGCTAATGCTCTCTCTGGCACAGGGCACCAAAAGTCTAGTTACAGCTATGTGAGGAATTAGTGGGTTTTGACAACTTTGTACACAGCGGTCTGGGGCCGCGGACATTTACACTGGTCATGTGTGTTTCCTCAGGGCAATGATGTTGATGATGACAGGAGGTGATCTACAATAGTTCTTTAACAAGCCAGGAATTCCTCCACTAACGTTCCCTTGTGTTACTTAATCTGCGGACAATTACAGATGAACTATCTTGCCAAAGAATCACTTATATACTCCAGCGGATTGCAGCTTGGTTTGAGATATCTGCTAGATTATTATGTTCTTAGGTATATTATAGTTACCTATTTTTAATTACAGACTGGAAATGTAATTATATTGTTATACTGTATCAAATGTGATTGTTTCTATTTATGTGATGTTTTGAATGTATTTGACTGCAGTCATGAAAGGTTTTTATTATGTAGTAAATGTTTTATGAATTACAGCCTTCGGGATATAATAATGTTATTGTATTTGTGTTGACATAAACACAGGCACACACTTGTATAGTTAACAGCTAGGACCATTGGGAAAACATAATTATTTGATTAAATACATTTTTTTTAGTCCAGTTCTCTTTGAAATTAGGGTTACTACACCACCTCCAGAAAATGATAATGTATATTATGTCTAATTGTTGTGTGTTTGTGTGTTTGTGTATATGTTCCATATGTGATCAGTAGAAGGGGGGGTTCCCTGAGTAAGAACTGGCTTATTGCTCCAGATAGTTATCTCTGTGAGCATCAGACAGCTATCAAAATGATAAAAGGATAAAAAAAAATCTTTGTCTCCTTATAGGGATGTCTGGTGGACATCAAGGAGGTCTTTGACTCTATGTGCTAAAGAGGCCAGGGTCAAGTATCAGTGGTAGGTAGGGTTCACATATTCATAATTTGTTTTCTTAAGATTAGCATTGGAGAAGATAATGACTGGAAGATCGTCCTAGGTAAAAAGATGCAGTCAAAAACTTAGTCAAATGTTTGTGCAAATTTTATTGTTAATAGATTCCCAATTTTAATATGTCGAGTGGGCTAACACAGTAAAGAAGTAGCTATTGTTCTGTATAGTCATTTTTACTTCAGGATCAAATGGATAGGTTTAATGTATTATTTGAGAGTGTAAAACTTCAAACTTTTTATATTCAATTTCAGTAAAAAAAGGTTTAGTATTTAGTTTTTGTCATGACCATATCTGGCTGAGAATTGGAGGTTCTACTGTATTTCTGTGAATCATCCAGGATAGTAAGGAGAGGAGAAGGGATGAGATCTGTGGCACATAGAAAAAGTGACCGTCCACCCTATGCCCACCAATGACTGTGGTAAAGAGAAAAAAACAGTAAAAACATTTACAAATGGCTTAAGGACATTGCCATGTGTATTCTGGCACCTATGTGAAGAGTGTCTCTCTTTGTCATTGCCTCTTTGGTAAAGTGGCTCTGAACCACTAGTCACTTACGTCTGAGCCGATAACCCCCACAGCCTAGCACTCTGGCACATGCTGGGCAGCCCTAGTTACAGTAGACCTCTAGGAAATGCATGGTTATCATAACTGAGCATCACCTGTATACAGGTCTCCTTAATATAAATGAAATCATTAGACGTCCTTATACATGTCTTACCCCTGTGAGATATCAGCATTTTTAAAATCAATTTATGATTTAAATGGATAAAGCAAAAATAGCTAAATTTTCAGAACTCTATGTAACCCAGGCAGAATGATAAGTACTGTACATGTGTAATTGTAACTGCTTTAATGTAGAGCCAAGCCACTTAAATAGAGGACTGTGTGAGGTCTGGTTCTGGAGAGAACTGCACTCAAGGGAAAGATGAAAGAATGTTTTGAGTTGGTTTGTTTGTTTCTTACTGGTAGCAGCAGATTTCAACTAAGTTTTAAAATTATTATATGTGTATTATCGTTCATACTCTACACTGAGAGTAAAGCAGAGCTGGCAGTTTGCTGCTGGTAACTCTCTTTGCTGTCACTGAGTGTTAACAGGAGTAAACTGCTCAGTCTGCTTTTCTCTATGAATAAAACAGGAGGAATTGAAGTTGACTGGATTGGAGAAAATAATCCTACAATCCAAACAAGTATTTCTGTACCTAACCTTTAATAATGGCCAAAAACTAAGATGACAGCAGCAAGAAATAATTCTGCCTATACTGTATTATACCATTTTATCGTAATCTCTTAGTGCTAGTTGTAAACTTTCCAATTACTGAAATAGAATGTCAATTTTTTAATGAGTTTTTAGTAGTGGAATAGGTATTTATTGACAGGGAACCCATTATGAAATTACTATTAGATTTATAAAAACAACATATTGGAATATGGCCATTAGTTCGTATTACAAAAGAGAAAAATAAAGATATAATAAATTAGATTGTGTTACACATTCTTATAGTCAGCAAACACATCATACATGTGTTTAGAGTCTTGGGTAAGAGATTGCTGACTAATCAGTTGCTAATGTTAGATTTTTTACAAATGTAACACAAGCTAGTGCCTGGTCAGGATGATAAATGTACGTGAGCTGTGTTTATGCTGAGAATATACAAATACAGTAGTTATAACAAAGTTTTATATCTTTTTTTTTCCATTAACCCTGCGTCAGGCGCAGCTGGCCTGACAGGCGCCACAAAGCTGTTCTCGGTCACCTCTCCGCCACAAGGGGGCGCAGGGGCTATCTCTAGGTGCTGTTTGAAACCCCCCTAGTCAGTTTTCCCACCGCCTGCGTGGAGTGCAGTAGTGACCTTCCTGGCCTCTGAGGCTCATTGCACCCGAACTCGTCTGACTTTTGAAGGTACGTATTTCTTTTTATTTTCTCACAATTTTGTGTATTTTGCTCATGTTATGAATGAAAATTACAAAGTTGTCGGTATTTTGCGGAAATATGTAGGTTTGTCCAGGGTGGCCTTTTAAGCACACTGCGCCTCTTAAAATGTAGTATTTTTTGTTTTACTTGCTTTAAGGTTAATAAATGTGGTTTTGTGAATCAGAATTCCATATATTCTCTCTTTGTACATCCTAATGAAGGTCACTGATTACTTTAAGAACGTTAGAATTGAGTTAATTAGGTGCTAATGACTATTTTATAACATGTGCCTGTCAGGCGCACTGCGCCCGAACCTGGGAGTCCCAGAGGTGTGCCTGATGCAGGGTTAACTCAAAAATGTATTTTGTTGCCAGTCACATGGCATTCACATTACTGCACAGAGGTGCCGCCCCATTGCTAGTCACATTACACAGAACCATCCCCCTCCCCCTTATGACTGTTTTGCAAAGAGGTCTCACTCTTATCTGCCCGGAAAGAGAACCAAACCAAACATAGCGAAACATGATGGTATATGAACTTCCAGCCTCCTCCTACTTCAGGCATTTGATAAGCTGGTTACACACGATAAGATATATCATTCAAAATATTGTTCCAACATGGATCGGAATGACATGTTGTACTTATCGTATAGTGGGCGTGATATGGAGATGTATGATAATCCAATGATTAATGCACATCTCTGATGTTCAGGATTCTGCACCTGAACAGGACAGCCCAACTCCCCCCCAAGCTACAGCATGATTGACATGCTGTGGCTTTTAGGGGGAGGGCCTGGTCACCTTTCCCGAGAGCAGGGGCGTGGTGTCCTTGTTTTCCGGGATGGATGAGGCTAGGGTCTGGCCTCTTAAGTGACCAGCACCCAGCCAGGCTGCGGTAAGCGTTGGTTGATGGTGATCCCAACCTGCAATGTCGGTCGCAGTGCTGGGAGAGCAAGTGCAGCATGGAAGTGTCTGACTCCTCTTTCTGCATTTGCAACTGAGATGGACGGAATTGCCGCTTGTGTGCGGCTCTGCAACTCCGTCCATCTCGGAATTAGGCCCAGTGTGTATGCCCAAACCTCCATTCCCGGCCATCATTCATCGCACAATCACACAGCACTGGCTCATGAGCATTGGCCCATCCTTAAAATGTAATCTAAAGTCTAGAACACATGGGTTTTCTCCAGCGATAAGAATTTCTTGGAGCAATATAAATAAAATCCCTTTCAACCACAATTTATCAGTTAACTATTGCTCAAGCATCTGTGCGATACTCACAGCCCCATGATACTGTCCTGGAGTGAGAAGGGTTAGTTTACAGCTTCACTTTGCCAGTCTCTGTAGATATGTGGATGCAAAGCCTAGCCAGCTGGACTGTGCAAGCGCAGCTGACCTGAAAGTCCAGATTGGGGCTTTTGGTTCAATTAAAATACAAAGGTATAAACTGTATTGTAAATTATGAAAGAAACTCAGTTATATAATACTGTACAGTGGGGATGTAGTTATGAGACCGGAGGCCGCTATGCCGCCGGTCTCAATACCGACAAGGAAATCCTGACAAGGGACTTAGGACAGGCGTAGAAATACCAACGCCTATCTTTATCCCAACGCCGGAACGCCAAAGTATGCCAGCCTGAATGAGGTAAGTACAGGACGCCATTAGCCGCAGGGAGGGAAGGGTTAAGTTTAGGGAGTGTAGCGGAGTTAGGGTTAGGTTTGGGGGAGAGGTTAGGGTTAAGAAGCCCTAGGGGGGAGTGTTAGGCATCCTGGGGGGGAGGTTAGGGTCAGGAATCCCCGGGGGGAGGTGAGGGTTAGGCACTATGGGGAAATTTAGGCACCACTAAAGGAGGGTTTGGGGGGGTTAGAGAGGGGTAGGGATAGGGTACTTACCTGCCTGTCAGGATCTTCTCCCTTTGGGCTGCCAGCATCGGGATATGGGACTTCATACCCATTCCGTACAGTGTCACTATGGCCCAGGCACCCTAGACACCGTACACAAGGCCCTTTTTTGGATGTCTTATGGTGATGCACATATACACTGAGAGTCCACGTGACACTGAAAGGCCCCTTTAAAGGGGAAGGGGCAAGGCAAATGGTGACTACAGACAGACAGTGGGGTGAGTTGCAGAGATGAATGTACTCCCATGGGGAGATGTACAGTCCACAAAGTAGAAGACTGGTGCAAAGCTGACTTCTTCATACAATATGTGTCCACAACAGTGTATTATCTAAATGTTCTGTATAGATGCTATAATAAAGCTACATTAGACACATACTGTAGGATCTCACCACAATAGTAGACTGCCCTCCATTCCTCTAACAAACATATACTGTAGAATTTCCCCCAATAACAGCCTTCTCTCAGGCCACCCTAACCTGATACAAAAGGGCCTGCCCCCAACAACAGCCAGCCTTCTTTCTCCCAACCCAACTATAGAGTCCCCCAATAGCCTGCTCTCTGTCCCCTAAGCCCACACACAGGACACCCCCCAAAAGACAGCCGTCTGCCTCACCAACCCGCACACAGGACTCCTCACTACAACAGACTGCACTCAGTCCCCCTTAACCAAAAAAACAGGAGCCCCCTTTAATAGCCAGATCTCTTTACCCTACCCTACACATAGGACCACTCCAACAGCCTGCCCTCTGTCCCACCAACTAACACAGAGGACCCCCCAAACTCCTGCCCATCTGTGCAATGTGTGGGCATGCTGTCATTAAAGAATTGGACAGACAGAAAACATAGGGAACAAGACAAAAGACGGGGGAGAAAAAAAAGAGGATAGAGAAAAGAGGAGGACAGTGAGAAGGAGATGGGGGACACAAAGAGATGGAGGACAAATACATGGGAAAAGGGGATGAGAAAGAGACAGCGAAATACAGCGGTAGATGGGGTGGAAGAGAACAAGACAGTATGAGAGAGGAAGGGAAAGGATGGAGGAATAGAGGAAAAATAAAACACTGGCAATGCCGCAACAACTGCTAGCAACCTGCTGAATGTCAGGGTCAAAATAGTATATATATATATATATATATATATATATATATAGTGCAACAAAACAGCGCCAACTAGTGCAGCATATTAATTCTTAAATGGTGATTTAAAAAAAATACAAACGTACAATAAATTCCCTGTGTATTTGTTGAGATTTTTTTTTGCAGGTCTCTTCCTAGAGGATTCCAATTATCTCAAAGTAAACAGCATCCAGGAGACAAAAAATATATATAAACATTAGAAAAAATTGTCCTTAGACAAATAGCCTTTAGGGTGACTTCCACACCATATAATGTATTGGTGCATGAGAAAAATACACTGCACTCTTGTGTAACACAAAGAAAAACACTGAAGGTGATAAGTAAAGTGCAGCATGCTTATGAAAGCTTTCAGTGTTTAATAGAGAACCATAATCCCAGAGATAAAGTGCATGTGCTCCCACCATGGACGTAATTCACGTTGTCCTGACGTCTACAATACCACTCAGATTCGGGTTATAAATAAATGGAAAAAGCGTCCATGAAGTAAAAATAACATTTAATAAATAATATCAAATCGTACATGTAAGATCAGAAAATAGAGCTTATCTGCTGTAGTTCAAATGCATATTCCAGGCAGCAAAGGGTGTAGGTAATCACAGAACCACCTCAACGCATTTCGTCACATGCCCACTGGCTGATCTTCATCAAGAGGGTAGGTTGTATGTGCTGCTGGGTGCTCTATATGTACCCCTACTGATTAACACAATTAACAATTAAAGATGGCATCTGATTGGTCTACAGAGCATGTGCTGTAGTTGGGAATGCTGGGAAGAAGGTCATCAGCTTTATCCCATTTTGTAATCTGCATATGTGCAGTTCCACACAAAGGCTCATGGAAAGAAGGTCAAAACTAACAAATAAAGATGGTGTCCGATTGATCTATTGAGCATGTGCAGTGGCTGGGAATGCTGGGAAGAGTGTCACCAGTTTTTTCCATTTTGTAAACTCATGGGAAGAAGTATAAAATGGCTATGAGTATTAATGTCATGATTTCCATTATAAATTCATAATTTAGATGTAAGGGGCATATTTGCTTAATGTTTCTCTACTACCTAATAGACCCAGAACCCACCACAATCCACATAAAATCAGTGGTAAGGTTCTAGAATGCCGGACTCCCCAAAGTTATGAAATGGCTACTGGTTTTTTTTCACTATAACTATCATTATTAATATACAATTTAAATAGAGGGAGCACATTTACTGGGTGATCCCCAGCTCCCTACTTGTCATCAAGCCCATCACGCTACATGCTAAATCAATGGTGGGCTCTGGAACACCGAACTTCTGGAAAGTTGTGGTGGGCATTTTCCTATGGTCCTTTGTAAACATTGCAAACACCATTTTGCTTGGACCAGATATGCAATTACAGTAGTCCTCTTAGACTTAGTACTATTAAATTAACATGGAAGTATATTTAGACCCGTGGCACATATTACCTAGGATTTTGTGCTAATACATGTAATAGCTCTACAATTGACAATTAAACAATAGTTACACCTTAAATGACATAAAAATACAGAATACAATATGCATAAAAATAAATTAAATAATTAATTATGCATAATATAATTTACATAAAGAATTAATCGTAACAGCCAGAATAAAATCACACTCTACAGATGAAAACAAATTCATGTTGTAGAAAAGGTGGAATTTCATAGTTTTAATTTAGTCCCTGGGGAATGAGAGTATCTAGTTCATGTATCCAATACATTTCCCTTCTAGATAATTTATTTTCTAGATCTTCTCCCCTTTCACCTAACCTAACATGTTCTATCGCATTAAACTTGAGGCAACTAGTATCGGCTTGATGGAAAGTTAAAAAGTGTCTAGGAACAGCATGGAAATCTTGTTTATTTTTTATGCTTCTTATATGTATCCTGTATTCTAATCTTCAGCAGACATTTAGTTTTGCCAACATATTTTTGTCCACAAGAACACTGTAACAGGTATATTACCTAACATGTGTTACAATTAATAAAATCTTTGATTTGAAAAGTTCTAGAGTTATCAGAATTAGTAAAGTTTTGTGTAGCATGGTGAGCATATTTACATACGATACAGTGTCCACATTTGTGGGAACCCTTAACTTTGCTCTCCCATATCTCATTCTGGATTGATTGAATCGATGTTAAAATACTCGGCGCTAATATAGCCTTCAGATTGCGAGCTCTTCTAAATACAACCTTTGTTTTTCAGGTAAAATATGTGTGAGTAAAGGGTTGTTTTTCAGTAATCCCCAATGTTTATTTAGTATTTTGTATATTACCTTATCATCTGTATTCCTCTTTTCTTTTACTTTATATTTTAATATTTTTTTCTTCCTGTGTTGTTAGTTATATTTATGGCTTCTTTGACCAAGAAATCAGGATATCCTTTTTCTAAGAATCTCTTTGCATATATGTCTATCTGGTTGCCACACAGTTCCCTTTGGTTATAGTTATGCTTCACTCTGCAAAACTGTGAAAATGGAATATTATGTTTCCAATGTTTTGCATGTCCACTTTTCTTCTGGACATAACTGATTGTGACTACTGGTTTAATATAATTTGAAGTATTGATCACATTATTGGATGCCAATACTAAATCTAGATATTCTATCTGAGTTTGGTCTATTTTTGATGTAAATGATAAGTTGTATTCAATTCTGGATCAGATAAAACATAAATTCCTAAAACTACTCTAAAGAACCACTCCAAATTATTACTACATCATCGATGTATCGCTTGTATAGTACAATATTTTCCTTATAAGGGTTGTCTCCATAAATGTATTTATGCTCCCACCTTCCCATATGTAGATTGGCAAAACTGGGAGCAAAGGTAGTGCCCATGGCTGTTCCACATGTTTGTAGATAATATTTATCCAGAAATGTAAAATAATTATGCGTTAAAATTAATTGTATCAAGTTATCAATAAAATCTTTGTGAACATTATTCAATGTTAGGTCAGTGTCCAAAAATCCACTACAGGATTGTATCCCCCTCATTTGTTTACAAAGATTGTATTGTTACCCAAAAATATTGATCTTTCCACTCAACATTTTCTAAAATCTGTAAAAATGCTGTAGTGTCTTTGATGTATGATGTTAATCCTGTGACATATTTATTTAAAAACACTTCTACATATTCATATATATTTGACGTAAGGGAATTTATCACTGAGATTATCGGCCTCCCAGGGGAATTAACCACACGGTTGTTTTGGTTTAAAAAGTTTAATTTATCCTTTGTTAATCAGCTATTTTTGTATACCTTCTCTTAAGAAAGCCTGCAGTTCTATAAAAAAAATTACTCGTTGGATCCTTGGGGAGGGTTATACAGTATATGACATTGTATTATTTAGCAATCTGTGAGCTTCTTTTTCATAGACCATATGATTCATAATAACTAACCCTCCCCCTTTCATTAGATTTCAATTTCTTAAAATACTTTTTTTCAAAGTTTGTCAGATTGCTGTTGGTAGATTTTTTTTTAGGGTATCTTTACATAAGTCCTTTTTAACCATGTCATAAAAGGTATCAATCTGAATACTTCTAGATTCTTGTGGACAGTATTTGGATGTTAATTTTAATCCTGATTTTGAAGAATTTTCATAATTTTTTAATATATTAGGGATGTGCTCTGACCCCCGTGCTTTGGTTTTGGTTTTGTATCTTTATCTCCTTCGAGGTTTTGTATCTGGATTTGGTTTTGCAAAACCACTCTTGCGTGTTTTGGTTTTGGATACTTAAAAAATTGATAAAAACATCTAAAATCACATAATTTGAGCCTTTTTTGTTCCTACATTATTATTAACCTCAATTACATTAATTTCCAGTCATTTCCAGTCAATTTTGACCACTTCACAACTCACAATATTGTTCACCAACATAGGCCAAAGGCTGGCTGGCTAAACTAAGCAACCAACAGAGCAGCAGCACAAACACACGGCAGGTATTTCTGTTTACAAATGTTTTCCAAATTAGCAATGTATTAGCAATAACCACAAACTAACTCACAAGTATGTTCAATAGAAAACAATACAACAAAGAAATTTACTAAAAATCCTGCATGGAATATCCTTGCTCAAAACAATTAGTCATAGTTAACAAGCAGCAAACAAACAAACCCTAAACCATATGTAAATAGCACCAGCAAACATGAATGCCCCCTACACAAGTGCACATGCCTATTCTCAGTGCCCAATCTGTATTTCCCTCCTGGGAGTACTTGGCCATTGATGATTGGCACTCTGTTCCCATGTAAAGACCCATTCAATCAGCCTTTTTTGAGTAGTTTCCCAAAATCTCCTCAACCATAAAAACTGCTTTCTGTACCTGCAGTTCAGAAACAGTGCGGGTCTGATACAGTGCAGGGTAAAGTGCAGGTCAGATACAATGCTGGTTGGATACAGTACAGGTCAGATACAATGCGGGTTGCTAAATTATACAATGACATATACTGTATAACCCTCCCCAAGGATCCATCGAGTGTGGGTCTGATAAACAATAGAGCTGGATACAGTGTTGGTTGGATACAATGCACACCAGTTACAGTGCGGCTTGCAATGTTGGTTGCATGCAGTGCAGGTCGGATACAGTGCAGATACAGTGCGGGTCGGATATAGTGCAGGATACAGTGTGGGTTGGATTCAGTGCAGGCTGGATACAGTGCGGGATACAAGGTGGGATACAGTGTGTGTTGGATACAGTGCAGGCCGGTCACAGTTCAGTATACAGTGTGGGTTGAATGCAGTGCAAGTCAGATACAGTGCGGGTCTGATATAGTGCGGATACAGTGTGGGCTGGATACAGTGCAGGCAGGATACAGTGCGGGATACAGTGCATTATACAGTGTAGCTTGGATACAGTGCAGGCCAGATACAGTGCAGTATACAGTGTAGATTGGATGCAGTGCAGGTCAGATATAGTGCAGGATACAGTACGGGTCTGATATAGTGCGTAGTGCGGGATATAGTGTGGGTTGGATACAGTGCAGGTCAGATACAGTGCGGTATACAGTGTGGGTTGGATACAGTGCAGGTTGTATACAGAATGAGTTGGATACAGTACAGGTCGGACACAGTGTGGGTTGGATACAGTGCAGGTTGGATACAGTGTGGGTTGGATATACCAATAGTGTGGTATCTATCCTCCATTTTGCCAATTGAAGTCTGTGGCAAGTGTTTATTGGCTGAGAGCCATGATAGATGGATCTCTCAGCTAATAAGAATTAAGCTCTTCAATGGGACTTTGTAAAATGGGCGCTCGAGGCAAAACCTCAACATCCGACAGTGGGATTTCAAGGTTTTGCCTCGAATAGGGATCCGAGGAGGGAACGGAGATCCGAGCTGTGTCTCAGATCTGCTTGGATCCCCGAAGATTGAATGGGCTCAGATCCCTGAGAACTGGGCCCACTCCTCTCTAATACCCTATATATATGTATATATATATATATACTGTATATATATATATATATATATATATCCAACGAAAAAGGTTCCCACCACCATTCTTTCTCCCATGTTACTGTAGATTAATTGTGAGATCTGTTTTGCTAATCTCACAATCTAAGCAGAAGTCATTTCTGCTATACTGTTCTGACCCATGTCATGCTCTTGTAGCTAAAATATGGATATTATAATACAAATTACTGAGGAAAAGGGGAATGCTGGTTTAATCCCAGCTGTCAACAATGATGAAACCTTACTCACAAGTTAAGAATATAAAAAAATCTCATTTATAGTTGAATATTAAAAAAACAAATCTCTTACAGTTTCTAGCCAAACTGAGAGCAATTATACTTGTTAAGTTCAACAAGTGAATTTTAAACACACTTAAGAAATTGATAAAATTTTAATCTTTAATGAAAAGTACAAAATTGTTTTACATTTTACTGCGACACTTAATTGCTTTAGTATGAAGGCTCTAGTCTGAGTAAGTCATTATCCTCCAACAATTATCTAGTATAGGGGAGTCTGTCGCAGCAGAAAATGAAACACAATGGCACAACGTCTAACTTCATCTCCCCCCTCCGCCTTCCCTTCCTATACCGACACCTCGGACAATGAGGAAAAATCTCTAAATGTGATTTTCTGAAATGTATTACTCAAACCTTGTGGTTATTATATGCCTGGCAAGCAAACAATGAATCACAAGGTGAAAGCTGCTTTCCTCATTTAAAGAGAGTTACATTATTTGTACTTTGTTATGAAAGAAATACTTCAATTTACTAAAGGCTGGATTTGGAGGCAAAGTATGGATAATCCACAGTCTTACATTTGAAAGGTACATTGCTTATTTTGCAAACAGCATATTTCTCTCTAAAAGCACAAATATAGCGGAAAAATATGTGCTAATAACAAAATACTCATTGTTAAATGAATATCTCCTTTTATTCCATTGCACTGAGCTGTCACATTAAGGCTTATTTATAAAGTGTAAAATCTGTAGACTTACATGGTTTTTGTATAGCCTCCTTGATGCCCCGATGGGGCAAGAGGTCCGAGTATGGGATTGAAACAAGCAGATGACTTTTATGAAGGCGCATGACACAAAAAGGGCTCAGAGAGCAGCTGACCCTGATCATGTGATAGTTAGGATCCAAAACTATTGGTGTGCGCTAAGGGTCTGATTGAGAGTCACAAGCAAAGTGACTGAGGTGTACATATATTTTTTTGTGGATCTGCAGGCTATTTAGAGGTGCACACAAGTGATCAGTATCGCCACTTATCAATTGGAGGTTTCAATGGGGCATTCGTATGTAAGATAAGTGTGCCCTGGCTGTGTCATGGCATGGAGACATAATTGTTGACTATTCAGAGGTGATCTCTTGCTGCAAGGACAGGGCTGATGCAAATGTGTGCCACTAATGATGACAGCTGCATTGCAAAAGGATGCATAGTGATGGTGCTGCCACATAGATGCCAACTCTGTATGCAGATGGAGAATCGCAACTAATTACAATATTCGCTGCAGGTGTGATCGAATTGCAGTCATCTTAGAGAAATAAGTTATCCCAACCAAATGGATAATATATATATATATATATATACTGTATATATATATATAAATATATATATATATATATATATATATAGTACTGTGCAAAAGTGTTAGGCAGGTGTGGAAAAAATGCTGCAAAGTAAGAATGCTTTCAAAAAAAGAAGTGGTTAATAGTTTATTCTTATCAATGAACAAAATGCAAAGTGAATGAACAGAAGAGAAATCTAAATCAAATCAATACTTGGTGTGACCACCATTTGCCTTCAAAACAGCATCAATTCTTCTAAGTACACTTGCACAAAGTCATGGATTTTGTAGGATTAACAAATCATACCAATCAGGTGATATTCATCATTTTCATATGTACGTTGAAACACAGTCATTAACTGAAAAGAAACAGCTGTGCAGGAGGCTGAAAACTAGGTTAGGAACAGCCAAAGTCTGCTACAAAGGTGAGGTTGTGGAAGAAAGTTTCATGTCACAGGTCATATACCATGTCAAGACTGAGCACATACTGTAAACAAGATACAAGGTAGTTATACTGCATCAGTAAGGTCTCTCCCAGGCAAAGATTTAAAAGCAAACTGGGGTTTCAAGATGTGGTGTTCAAGCTCTTTTGAAGAAGCATGAAGAAACAGGCAATGTTGAGGACCACTGATGCAGTGGAAACTTAGGCACTCATTCAGAGCCGTACGCTCTGAGCAGAGCGCACGCTCTGAATGAGGGCCGGTCTCCATGAAAATGGAGCGTCCTCCTGGATGCTCGTATAGCTGTGGGTCACCACCCACAGGCTATACGAGCGTGCATTTTGATGGTCGTGACCATCGCGACCATCGAAAATGCGAGCCGGAGCCTGCGGTTGAGGTTTTCAACCGCAAGCTCCGGAGTGATTTTGGCTCTATCAGAGCCAAAATCACTCCCACTGACATCACTAGTCATGTCAGTGGGCCGGCTTTTGACGGGAGGCGTTCCCGTGGGAACGCCCCCGGCACACCTACCAAAGGGGGCGTGCTGTCAATCAACATCGACAGCACGCCCCCTTTGATCAGACACAACGAGCGAAGGACTTTCCTTCGCTCGTCGCGTCTGGCGCATGCGCACGACGGAGCTCCCTCCGTCGTGCGCATGCTCAGTCCAGAACATCGACCCACTTGCGAGCGGACAGCCGCTCGCGAGTGGGTCTGAATAAGGCCCTTAGTGCATTAGATGAAAGACATCATGCTTACATACCTTAAAAATCGGAAGATGTCCATCAGCTCAGATCTGGCAGAAACCAGTGGGACCCAGGTACACCCATCTACTGTTTGCAGAAGTCTGGCCAGAAGTGGTCTTCATGGAAAAATTGCAGCCAAAAAGCCATATTTTCGACATGGAAACAAGGCAAGTGACTCAACTATGCATGAAAACATAGGAACTGGGGTGCAGAAAAATGGTAGCAGGTGCTCTGGACTGATGAGTCAAAATTGGAAATATTTGGCTCTAATAGAAGGCAGTATGTTCGCCGTAGTACAATAATGAGTGTGTGCAGGCAACAGTGAAGCATGGTGGAGGTTCATTGCAAGTTTAGGGCTGCATTTAAGCAAATGAGAAATACAGACAGGTACTGCTCCAATTTTATTCTGCAGCAGGACAACGACCCCAAACATACAGCCAATGTCATTAAGAACTATCTTCAGTGTGAAGAACAACAATGAGTCCTGGAAGTGATGATATGGCCCCCACAGAGCCCTGATCTCATCATCATCAAGAGACAGAAGGATTTGAGCAAGCCTACATCCACAGAAGATCTGTGGTTAGTTATCCAAGATGTTTGGAACAACCTCCCTGCTGAGTACCTTCAAAAACATTGTGCAAGTGTACCTAGAAGAATTGATGCTGTTTTGAAGGCAATAGCTGGTCACACCAAATATTGATTTGATTTCGATTTCTTTTCTTTTCATTCACTTTGTATTTTGTTACTTGATAAAATAAACTATTAACACTTCTATTTTTGAAAGCATTCTTACATAGATAGATAGATAGATAGATAGATAGATAGATAAATAGAATCAGGTCCAAAACACCATAGAATGTTTTTGCCAAAACTAAAGCCCGATGATGAATTTGAACCAAAAACAAAAATGGGGGTCCGCACACATCTGTAATATATGTGTATATATAGCTTTCCTCCACATCATTCAGGTTCTATATCATTACTGTATTTGCATTGTGTTTTTCTGCATTTTCCGCTGCACTCCTGGACTACTGTATATCAGTATTTTTATTCCTGTTTATCTGCATTTACCAGTACACTCCTGGATAATATCAATATTTGATACCAGTGGATTCCTGGACAATATAATTATTTGCATTTCTGATTCAGGTAACCTGTTTCATCATCCTGCCAATACAGGCTTACTTGCACTATATCCTGTGTGTGACAATAAACCGGGCTGGTTCACTTATACTATAGTAGTGCTATATCATTCAGGTAAATACACACACACAGGGGAATTCCTAGTGAACCGGTCCATGATAAATAATCCCTTCCTGCAAATTAAATCTAATTTATGCACTTCAGTGCGAAAGTCCACAAAGAATGCTCTCCATCTACCCAACCCTGACGGACCCCACTCTTGGCCCACAAATCTAAGCTCTTCCCATAAATACGAGGTAAGCCTGCCTTAAGTATGCATTCGGTTCACTTTATTTTATCCATTTATGTTCAGAAAAGTACATCTTCAGAAATTATTTTGTACATAGAAGCTGGTTTCCCTTTATGGGTATATAGAAAATGTTTTGAGTCACCCATATCCAAATATTCCGAAATACGGAATATTCTGAAATACGGATTTTTTTTTAGCATAACTGAGATAGTGAAACCATTGATGGTTTAATGTACACAAACTTTGTTTAAGACACAAAATGATGAAAAATATTATATAAAATGTCCTTTAGGCTGTGTGTATAAGGTGTATATGAAACATAACTTAATTTCACATATGTATACAAACTTTGCTTGATGCACAACATTTTAAAAAATATTTTATGAAATTACCTGCAGGTTGTGTGTATAAACTGTATATAAAACATAAATGCATTCTGTATTTAGATTTGGGTCGTATTCCCAAGTTATTTCATTATGGTATCCATATATTCCAAAATATGGAATATTCCGATATACAAAATACCCCTGGTCCCAAGCATTTTGGGAGACTCAAAAAGTATCTATTAATTTGAGTAAGGGTTGACCTTTACTTTTTTTTTCACACAGTACGTAGGCAGCACAAGAAGAGTGCCACCTAAAGGCCAGTTTTATATTACAAATGACTGAAGGCTTTTATACCACTGATTAACATGGCAGAATCCTAGTTTTTCTACCGACGAAAAGTTATAGAAATTATGTATAGGATGATGTGCTAGATAATTTACATTCCCAAGTCTGCAAACTTGTGAAAGTATCAATTCTTGTCAAGATAGAGGGCCTGATTCAGACCCGGTCGAAAGCGCTGAGCGCTCTCAACCAAGTCGATGGTGGCCCACAGCGCATGCGCACGACGGAGCCGGCTCCGTCGTGTGCATGCGCGAGACCCGGCTAGCGACGTGCAATCTGTCGCTCTGGGTCTCGCACCAATGGGGGCGAGCTGTCGATGTTGAGTGACAGCTCACCCCATTTGGTGGGTGGGCCAGGGGGTTGGCTGCCCAAACGGAGGCGTTCCCATGAGAACGCCTGCCGTTTGGGGGCGGCCCCACTGACATCAAGAGTTATGTCAGTGGATAGATTCCGGCTCTGTTAGAGCCAAAATCTCTCTGGGGCTTGCGGCCACGAGACCCTACCACAAGGGTCTCGTCGCAAGCCCGATGGTCGCGATGGGCTTGACCATCGCGACCATCATTATGGCCGCTCGCAATAGCTGTGGGTGGTCACCCACAGCTATGCGAGCGGCCAAGAGGCCGATCCAAAAATAAAACAAGCCCGGCCCTGATTCAGAGCGAGCGCTCTGTCAGAGCGACCGGCTCTGAATCAGGCCCACAGGTCACAATGTTAGTCCTACACATACATCTGACAAATAAAGATAAATGAAGTCACAGACCATATTGCTACTGTTTAGTCATACTTCGCTGGCAACTGTTGAACCTGTGGGGTCGTTGGAGGGGCAATCAGAAATAAATTACACCTATCACCATTGCAGCAACTACATAATTATAGCAATAGGTTATTACAGTTAAAACACCAGCAATGGCACTGCATATTGCACCCCTCGCAGCCCGCTCTGAGCCGCATTCGCACAATTTTGCGCACAGCTGTGAACACTTCTGGGTGAGCTGGGGCTGCCGTAAAATGCGGCTATTGCCACAATGACTCGCACCCATGAAATAATTGCGCCCAATTGGATTGATCCCTAGGGATAGTGCGCCAATGCAGAAATAAATCAGGACTGTTGAGGCTAGGTATATCATTGCAAAGCTATGACTGGAGCAACTCTGGGTGTTCTAATCACAGACATTATTTAGGAAAGAGATGGACAACTCAGTCATTTCTGCAGCATGCATTTTGGCATTTGTCAGGTCTCATAAACAAGAAGATTTAGATAGACCGTACAAAGTTTTAGCTCAAGCAGACAAATTTATAAGATATACATTGTAAGGAACAGAAAAGTAATTCCTATGCCTGGTTCTCACTGGTGGCCGATTTGCATTTGCACATTTGCTGATCTGTAAAAGAGACGCTGGCTGGTGTGTTTCATAACACCGCAGAGATTAGTCTAAATTTAGAGGATCTGCTTATATACACAAGTGCAGATACTTTTTGACAGCCAGAGTATCCTCCAGAGATACAGACAGAACACTGTGTAATCAATATTTCTTTTTATGTAAGCATGTTTTTCTAATGTTTGCCAAACACTATTGTGCTTCTCTCAAACTCTGATTTAATCCATTTATTGTTTATTAGAAGAAAGTAAATAGCTTGGGTAGAATAAAACAAAATGTAATAGCTATAGTACCTGCGTGATTGTGACCATTTAGGTAAATGCAATAAGGATTAAAGAGACTGCAGGCTATCCAATTGAGATGTCACCTACAGTTCTGCTTTAGGGCCCCTGATGCAAAACTATTTTCCTACTCTACTGTTTTACTAAGTGAAGAAGGCAGTTTGTTGTCATAGAGTATTATTTTTTCACAAAATGCCAAATACACCTAGCAGAAGCAGGTAGAGAAGTTATATTTCTAACTATTATAAAATCTAATAGCGGCGCTTTTAAAAAAAAACATTTTTTTGTCCTTATGGGATGTTGTTGGCATCCCGGCGCACAAACTGCCGGTGCTCAGCATCCCAGCACCTTCGATCCAAGCGGGTAAGTATGAGGGTCAGCATCAGGTTTACGGTTGGGCACTAGGGGGAAGGTTAGGGTTAGGCTGTGGGAGGGAAGGATTAGGGTTAGGCTGCTGGGGTAGGCTGCAGGGAGGGAGGGTGAGGGTTAGGCTATGGGAAAGATGGGTTAGGAGTTAGTGTAGGGGAGGGTTAGGGGTTAGTGTAGGGGTACTTACCTTCGGGCGTTGGGATTCTGACCGCCTGCATCCCGACTACCCGGGATCGACCATTCTTGTTGGGTTCCTTAGGTAGAAGGAGTAATCTCACTGTGTTCTACATAAACTAGGTTTGCCAAAGATAAAGAGACTTAAGGGGCTATCTCACCACTGTTAGAGTAGTCACATCAGGTGCCCCACCTGAGCAGCTGCAAGATTCATTGAGACCTGTAGCGCCATATACGAGATAACAGGATTAATAGGCCGCACTTTGTACATGTTGAGACAGTGGGCATAAGACTCCAGGTGATGTGGATGAGGGCAAAGGGTTGCTTTGTTCCATTGCGAGCAGAGAGTCTTCAGGCCGCCCATTAAAGCAGTATTTGCAGGGGCAGCATACAAAAATTTGGAGGGCATAGTTAACAAGTGAGCAAAAGGGCAGCATAGGTACTATAAAAATGCCAATATTACAGTCATGGGAGTGTTCACTATAAAGATTGGGAGAGAAGGTGGGGACGATATGTGAATATGTTCACAATGGCATAGTGGATGCAGTTTTCCATTTTAACTGGGTGAAGTTTAGGTCACTTGCCCCATGCGGCTAATGCTGTGGGATTGTTATGATTTCCTTATTCCTGGATATTATCAGGCATACAGTAGAAGGTATCTCTCAGGAAGCTTTGAGGTCTATTTACTAAGCCTTGGATGGAGATAAAGTGAACAGAGATAATGTCCCAGCCAACCAGCTCCTGTCATTTTTTAAACCCAGCCTGTGACAGTTAGGAGCTGATTGGTTGGCACTTTATCTCTGTTAATTTTATCTCCATCCAAGGCTTAGTAAATAGACCCCATAGTCCCTGTATACTTTGAGACTCTACAAGACAACGTGTCATGCATTAGAAGCATTCATACAAGTAGAGATGAGTGGGTCCGGTTCTCAGAGAACTGGACCCACTTGAACTTCCAGATATGAGGCGAGAACCGAGCTCGGCTTGGGTTTTCCCACCTGACTCAGATCTCAAAATGAGGCAAAACTTCATCCTGCCGCTGTCGGATTATCGTGGGTTTTGGATACTATAAAGGTGCCCAGTCATCTGCACCATGTCACTCTGTCTGTGGAGAGTGTAGTGAACGGATGTGCTGTGTCCATCCAAGAGCTGCTGTGTCTGTCCAGGTAAGGGGCTGTGTCCATCCAAGAGCTGCTGTGTCTGTCCAGGGAAGAGGCTGTGCTGTATCCATCCAGGGTAGGGCCTGCTGTGGCCATCCAGGAGTTGCTGTGTCCATTCAGGGGCAGTGGCTTCTGTGTCCTTCCAGGGTCTGCTTTGTCCATCCAGGGGTTGCTGTGTCCATCCAGGGGCTGCTGTGTCGATCCAGGGGCTGCTGTGTCCATCTAGTGCAGGGGCTTCTGTGTTCATCCAGGGGCTGCTGTGTCAATCCAGGGCAGGGGCTGCTGTGTCCATCCAGGGTCTGCTGTGTCCATCCATGGCAGGGGCTGCTGTGTCCATCCAGGGGTTTATATGTCCATCCAGGGGCAAGGGCTGCTGTGTCCAACCAGGGGTGCTCTGTCCATCCAAGGGTGCCCAGTGTATAAAAAAAATAAAAGCTAATATAATTAATTAAAAAATAATATATATATTTTTTTGTGCTGTATCCCAGTGTACTATATTATTATTATTATTTTTTACAGTGACGCTGCCAGTCAGACCGCAGTGTAATATTCATACACGTATTGTTTGTGACACAGTAAGTGATAGCGCAGTGTATAATAAATACTGTGACACTGTAAGTGGAAAAGGCAGTGTATTCATTAAAAATATTGTGACACTGTAAGTAGAAAACAGTGTATTCATAAAAAATATTGACACTGTTAGTGGAAATGCAGTGTATTCATAAAAAATATTGACACTGTTAGTGGAAATGCAGTATATTCATAAAAAATATGACACGGTTAGTGGAAATGCAGTGTATTTGTAAAAAATATTGTGACACTGTTAGTGGAAACGCAGTGTATTCATAAAAAATATTGTGACACTGTTAGTGGAAATGCAGCGTATTCGTAAAAAAATATTGTGACACAGTAAGTGGCAGCACAGTGTGTTATTCTTTACTTATTCATAAAAAAAATCTTGCAACACTGTAAGTGGTAGTGCAGTGTGTTATTCTTATTCATAAATAATCTTGTGACACTGTAAGTGACAGCGCAGTGTTTTATTATTTTCTTAATTATAAAATAATCTTGTGACACTGTAGGTCATTGATACTGCATTGTAATATTTAAAATTAGTACAAATTGATGTGTGTGCAGTACACCACTTCATTCGTGTTTATTGATATGGAGAATGATCAGTTGAGAGGAGAGCAGGAACCACATACTAGTGCAGGAGCTGCTGTCAGTGCCACCAGTCATGACGATACTAGTCCATCTACATCATCTACTACCAATCATCTAGAATCAATATTTTACAGTGGTAAAGAAAAAAACATCAAAGGAAAAGTTAGCTGCAGAAAAACATAAAATTGGCAATATGCCAGTTTCACCACATGAAGTGGCAAAGAAAGGCTAAGGCCTTGGCCTTTATTTATGACTGGTGGTTCTGCCTCTTATGATGATGTAAGCACAAGTGAACATGCTGAGATAGAAATCGAGGATGCTTCTGTGGAAGTGCACCAGGATGAGCAGGATATTTGTGAAGCTGACGCTAATAAGAATGATGTTGATGAGGATGTTGTTTTTTTATGTTTTTTTAATGTCCCTGTACAGGTTGGGAATTGCTTTTCTACTGAAGTGGAATCTTGATGGGACTTGGTAGCAGGGACAAAGGACCTCAATTAACTGTCTAAAATCCACTGCATTATTGGCAGATATTTGCCGCACATCTATATCCAGCATAGATGTTATGGCGTCAGTGATCCGCTATGCAAATGAGTGACTGTTGTTATACTTGCAAAGCATTGTTTAATAGTCAATTATTTTTTAAAGTACTACTAGTAGTCTTCCTGTCCTCTTCTGGGATGGAAATCCACTCCCAGCTGCAGCAGCAGGCATACTGCTCAAGGATTCTTCAGGGGCAGGGACTGATGTGAATGATTTAAATATTTTTGTAAATGCCTTCCCTTCTCCCCTCCCCTCCTCCCTCATAAACTTGCTTTGGAATCAAAAAATTAAATACAATTTACTACTAATCAAATCTTCCTTTCCCTGTCTTAAACTACATACATACTCCAACTCCCTCAGGCCTCTTGAATAATAACAACATTTGTTTCCTGATGTGCCATGTTGGAAGTTGAACTGCCACTGCTGCTGCAGTCTTTGACATGTGGTTGCTGAATGCCAAAAATGTCCAGAAATGTTTATGGCCACAGACAAAATCTCCTGTATGCCCCTTTAATTTAAAAAAAATATTCTGAACCACCAAGTTGATTTTGTGGGCAAAACATGGGACATACTGTCCCTGCCTTCAACTACATGCATACTCCAACTCCCTCAGGCCTCTTTATTAAAGTATATTTCCTTATGTGCCATGTTGGAAGTTGAACTGCCACGTGATTGTGCCACCCACTGCTGTGCTAGCTTGGTGAAAATTTTGGGCTTAAACCAGATGAAAACAATATTGTGAGCTGTGAGGTGGTCAAAATTGACTGGAAACTAGTGGAAACTAATGTTATTGAAGTTAATAATACTGTAGGAACGAAAAAAAAACAAATAATTTGATTTTAGCAGTTTTTTTAAGTTTTTGTAAATTTTTGAAAAAGAAAATACAGATCCAAAACCAAAACACGCAAGGGGCGGTTTTGGCAAAGCCAAATCCAGATCTGAAACATGAGGAGAAACAGATCCAAAACAAAAAAAACAAAACTCGGGGGTCGGCGCACATCCCTAAAACAAACCAAGATCTTCAGCCACAAAAGTAGTCCTTGTCGCTAAAGTGCTTTGTTTGCTAAACTGTGCATGTCCTTTTTAATATCCCACATAAGAGTGTTAAGAGCCTAATGACAATTCCATCTTGCACCTCTTTTTTTTTACATTTGCACAATTTGGGGCATTGCTGACTGACATTATTATAGTTTATTAAACTGCCATCCTGTCTGCCACTGCTATGTGGCAATGTTCCATAGATGTCCTATATTTTTTTAAACGGCCGTCCATTTGTGCCACTGCTCTGTTGCTTACTCTAGCCAACCAACTCGCTGCAGCCTTTGGCCTATATTGGTGAAAAATAGTGAAATCAATATTGTGAGCTGTGAGGTGGTTAAAAATAGAGATTAGTGGGTCCGCTTCCATGAGAATCGGACCCACCCGAACTTCGGGGATCTGAGGCAGATATGAGTCGGCTCGGGTTTTCCCGCCTGACTCGGATCTGAAAACGAGGCAAAAGTCATCATCCCGCTGTCGGATTCTTGCAGGTTTTGAATTCTTTAAAGGTCCCGCGATTCGCTGCCATTTTTCATTCTGGCTGTGGAGAGTGAAGAGAGAGGGAGCTGGGAGCTGTGCTGTTGTTATTGTCAATACTTAATACTTGTTACTGGCTGGCTGTTGTCTATAGAGGGGCTGGCTGGCTGTTGTCATGTCCATAGGGGCTGGCTGGCTGTCGTCCTGTCCATAGGGGCTGGCTGTTGTACTTGTCCTTTCAATAGTGGCTGGTTGGCTGTAGTGCTGTGTTGTCCAGGGTGTGCTCTGTCTTTCAGGAGTGCTCTTCGCCCCCTCCTAGTGTGAAGAAAATAAAAAAAAAATAGTGTTTGCTTAGCCAAACTTGTAATCAGTGCAGGGGTGCTGTGCTACTGTCTGTTAAGGGGCCGCTGCCTATTTTCAGGGGTTCACCTCAGTGTTTAAAAAAAATAAAATAAACAAATTTTTTGTGTGGCATGTTAGCCACACCTGTCATCGGCATAGGTGCACAGGGGTGCTGTGCTGCTATTTGACAAGGGGCTGCTGGCCCAAACATATTTTATGTGTGTGTGTGCGTGTCAGCCATACCTGGCTATCACTGTCATTGGCATAGCTGCGTAGGGGTGCTGGGCTCCTGTCTTTCGACGGGCTGCAGCCAACAAATTTTTTTGTGTGCATGTCAGCCACACCTGGCTGTCACTGTCATTGGCGTAGTTGCGTAGGGGTCCCGTACTCCTGTCTGTCGAGGGGCTGCTGCCCAAAATAATAAATAAACCATTTTTTTGTGTATGTATCAGCCACACCTGGCTGTCACTGTCATCGGCGTAGCTGCGCAGGGGTGCTGTGCTCCTGTCTGTCAAGGGGCTCCTGCCCCAAAAAATAAATAAACAATTTTTTTTTGTGCGTGTCAGCCACACCTGGCTGTCATTGTCATCAGCATAGCTGCGCAGAAGTGCTGTGCTCCTGTCTGTCAAGGGGCTGCTGCCCAAAATAATAAACAAACAATTTTTTGTGTGCGTGTCAGCCACACCTGTCACTGGCGTAGGTGCGCAGGGGTGCTGTGCTCCTGTCTGTCAAAGGGCTGCTGCCCAAAAAATAAACAATAGTTTTTGTGTGCGTGTTAGCCACACCTGTCATCGGCATAGCTGTGCAGGGGTGCTGTGCTGCTGTCTGTCAAGGGGCTGCATGAATATTGCAATGAAAACTTTTTTTTTAATGTTATTGGGTTACAAAAAGTTGTTCTTTTAAAATCTTTAACATAGCAGAAATGTTATCCTAACAGCTTATAAAGTTATATGCTCAAATCTAAAGCCTATATTTATTTAAAAACCTATATAGAGTGGACACCATAAATTCTAAAACTGTTCTATTCAAAAACATAAACAAAAGCAAAGATTATAAGTCTAGTGTGCTATAGTGTCTTATTATGATGTTAGAATGTAGAAGGCCAAAAATTGGGTGAACCACACATGGCTGATTGATTAACCATGGCGACTGGATTAGTGTCATAAGGAAAAGGAGGCTGCAAACTGGGTGTCATGTTATGAGTTGGCCATATGGGGTATGTTGCTGTTAAGGGATCAGTGGACACATTATTTATTATAGTTGTTGTTATTTTGGGTTGCCATCGCCTGAAGGGTGTAGACAGCTCAGGCATAGACACTTCCTGAGGAACAGAGCTCTGCTCTCTGGAGGGAAGCCAAATAGGTGGGAGCCCCTGTTCCAACATCTGAAGCTCAAATATGTCATCTGGGACATCTAGCTTCTCTTTCTCTACCCTGCTCAACCTTTTTGGACAGGAAGTCCAGGATGGATGGTTTGGAAGAAGAAGGCCTAGCAACAGATGGGGATTGTCATTATCAAGACCTGGCCCCCCCAGTGGGTGTAGTCTGGGAGGTATTGGTTGGCATGCAGGCAGCAGAATAACAAAGTCCTCCATGTTGGCTGTGTTCACTATTCTGTATTTCAGTTTGCAACTCAGGTAGGAATAAAGTTGGCTACAGAACACAGAATCACTGGATGTCTTAGTACATTCAGGCCAGATACGATCCATGAATTCCCAGACAGATTCCGGACAGATGAATCCTTTGCTTGTGATAATCTTTGGTAATTCCTGGCAAAGGTGGGTGTTACAGCCAGATACTTTGAAGGCTGTAACTTTGAACTGCTTTATCGAAAACATGTGAATGAAACCTTTCCACACTGCAGAACCTGATGGAGAAATCCCTTGAAGTTCAGCACCTAGAGCATCTTTATTCATGTTCTCTGAGGCCTCTCCTGACTGTGAAGAAAGATTCTCCACACTGTAGTCTTCCATTGTGACTTTTTAATGGTGATTTCAATGTTGTCCACTGGCTGAGATCCATCTCATCTGAGGGTTGGGTTTTCCCCATGCAAATAAGACAGTTCACATCCAGAAGGTGACTCTTATGTTTAGCCATGGTGTCAATCTCTCTTTTGGCAGAATTTGCACAATCTTGGGGGCACCATGATGAATCAGACAGATCCTCCTGGGTAAACATCTGATCTGGTGTTGTATCTATTTCTATTAAACCTTTGTGTGTGAGTTTAGTCATCTGCCGCTTGTGGTGGAGCTCTTTTTCTGCTTTCTCATTGATCTCCAGACACAATGTAAAACTTAAACCTTAAACTGAAATGTTGCATTTAATGCTCTGTTCCGCTTGTTTACATATCTAAGTAATATGGTTAAGTGGACAGTGGGAACAATGGCGATTTGAACACCACTAACTAACTCTGTTAATGTCCCTGTACAGGTTGGGAAATTCCTTTACAGGACAGAAGGTTTGCAAAGGATTATTTAAGGCAATCGTTTATCTATTTTTGGAGATCACGCTTCCTTTTCCTGGTCCCCTTCTGGGATAAAAAATATCCCAGCAAGCAGGCATGGTGCTCAAGAGAGAATTCCCAAGAAAGACACAATGTAAGACTCAAACCTTAAATCTGAAATGTTGCATTTAATGCTCTGTTCCACTTGTTCACATATCTGATATGGTTAAGTGGACATTGGGAACAACGGCAGTTTGAAGGCCTCTAACTAAATCTGTTTTATTTTTATGTCCCTATACAGGTTGGAAAATGCCATTTCAGAAGGTTTGCAAAGGATTATTTAAGTCAATTGTTTTTTGGAGGCACTCTTCATGGTCCCCTTCTGGGATGAAAATCCACTCCTAGCTGCAGAAGCAGGTGCAGGATTTTCAAGAAAGACAAAAGGTAAGGCCTTAAATCAAGGGTAGCCAACCTCGGTCCTGAAGAACTCACGTTTTCCTGATGACCTAGCTGGTGCACAGGTGTAATCATTACTCACATGGCATGGACTGCTGTACCTCAGGACTTTCACTGCTTCTTACTGGTGTAGAGTTTATTTTTCAAGTGTCACTGTACCATTATCCTGATATAAAAGATTTGATTCCCAATAGAAAAAGACAATGCTCTGCTAAACAGAAGATTATCAGATTGGTCTGGGTCATTGACATGCTGATGGCGTTACCAGTCATTCCCTTTGCAGAGCTACTGTCACAGAGGTCAAGAGTACAAGAAAGAAGTTTTTAATGTTTAGTTAATTTAAAAAATAAAATAAATGTTCCCCTTTTGGCTGGTCCTCTTTAAGTGTACATTTATAGTGGAAACAATTACAAGTTTAGAACAATATTCTGTAAATTTTAATCCAAGGAATTTGTCATATAGCACATGACAGAATTGAGTGAAGGTATGGCAATATACAGTAACACAAAACAAGTTGCATCATGGTTGTACTGTACAGGCCGTTATGCAGAGGTAAAAAGTTCCAACTATTCAATCTTCAAGTTCCTGTATTTTTAAATTAAATGTAATGGAATCTGTAGTCGATGAATAGAGCAGGAACAATTCATTCTATTCAGTCTGCTGTGTGATTGTTGTAGGACTGTGAAAGTTAGGAGCTATTTGCAGACCTCAACATGCATTATGGTCGATAGAGAACTGCATCATCTTGGCATTATGTAAAGCGAGTATCCTCCTCCTCCTGTTTTCCCATCGCCAATGATCAGCTGCATCTCTCGTCCGGTAATTTTCCCAGGTGGGAAGATCTTAATATTTGGCAAATATGCTCTATGGTTCTGTTAATTCAGTGGAAAGGGAATGTTGGGAAAAAATACAGGTTATATATGGTAGAAATATGTGCACCAATCCCCATGTTTTGGTTTTGGTTTTGAATCCGGATTCATTTTCATGATTTGGTTTTGGTTTGTCATAACCACCCTCACATGTTTTGGTTGGGTGTGGATCATTAGGTCTACAATAAAAAGGTAGACAATGTTTGGGTAGACAATGGACTTTAGACAGGCAATAGGTCGATAGGGTCTGAAGTAGGGATGTGCGGGCTCGGATAGGTTTGAATTTTCCCGCCAAGTTCAGGTTTTTCCCGCCAAAAATCGGGTCTCAGAAAGAGGCAAAACATCATCTTTCATGGACAAACATCATCATTCAAAGTCCATGGAAGATGATGTTTGTCCATGAAAGATGATATTTTGCCTCTTTCCGAGACCTGATTTTTGGCGGGAAAAATCTGAACTTGGCGGGAAAATTCGAACCTATCCGAACCTGCACATCCCTAGTCTGAAGGTCAACACATTAAAGGTCGACTGGTAAGAAGCTCGACAGGGACAGAAGGTCGACATGGTTATTAGGTTGACACACAAATTGTCAACACAGCTATGGTCGACAAATGCTTTTTTGGGCTTTCTAGCCCTAATCTTCACCCTAACCCTCCTCTTTGTACCTAACCCTAACCCTACCTCCTGGTGTCTAATCCTAACCGTCGGGGTAGATGCCTGACCCTAACCGTCCCTTCTAGTGCCTAACCCTAACCCTCCCTCCTGTTGCCTAACCCTAACAATCGAGGTAAGTGCCTAACCCTAACCGTCGGAGTAAGTGCCTCACGCTAACTCTCCGGTAAGTGCCTAACCCTAACAAACACAAAAAAACATGTGTAGACCATGTCTGTGTAGACTATTTGCATGTCCCTGTCGACCTTCTAACTAGTCGACCATTAGTATGTCGACCTTTAGACCCTGTTGACCTATTACCTGTCTAACTTCCATTGTCTACCCAAACATTGTATACCTTTTTCCTGTAGACCTAATGACCAGATACTGTTTTGGTTTTGTATCTGTATTTAAAGAAAAGAAAAACAGCCAAAATAACATCATTTTGACATGTTTACATGCAATCCAAACTGCAGGAAGATCCGGACCGGGACTTTATTCAACTCGGTACCCCAAAGTGATTCCGAACTGGGACTAGGTTCGACTCGGGACTCCTAAATTCAGTTGTTGTCGGTTCTCCAAGAACCGCACCAGCACATCTCTAGTTAGTAGTAGGCAGGGCCGGCCCAGGCCCAATATTTTTGGTAAGCAAGTATTTTTTTCTGTGCACCCTCAGGTACTTTTTCTGGAAAATAATAGGGCATGGTCTCCTAGGAAAAGTCGTACCCACAAAATCGAGTTTGGAGGGCTGTCACAATGGCTGCCCACAATGAGTATAGAGAGAGGCTCTGGGGGACTGTGGTGCTGGTGACCACCACCCAGGCGAGGAACCAGGAGGGATGCAGTTATTTAAAGTAACGGGTGGCCCTGCCACCTCAGCCCTCATTTTATTTGTGAGGTGTTAGGAGGGTGAGGAGCATGCAAATGGCTACCAAACCCTATGCCCACATTTTGTTTTCTTTAAGAAGGATTCACTCAGGAGTCAGGAGACTCAGGACTTACTTTTTGAGGAGCCTGCTTATCCATTGTCCAACGCAGCTAGCAGAGATGCAGTCTCTTCTAGTTTTGGACTCCACGCCCCAGCTGTCCAGCTGGCCCCTGCCCCCTTTGTGCACTGCGACATGGCGTCATGATGTCACGATGCCCAGCCCATTCCAACTAAAGGAGTTATGGCCTCCCCTTGTGACTCTCAGAATGGTGCGGTGCAGGCAGCTCTGTCACAGTGATACAGTCTGCCCGAGCTTAGCTGCGCCTGTGACCACTATGTATTTAGAAATATGTATGTCGTGGGCCACCGGCGGGTCAGGGCACCCTCCTCTATGTTGTGCCCTGCTGGGCTGCGTAACCAGTGTATATGTGGAACCGGCTCTGTTAGTAGGACAATTACATGGAATAAAATCTAGATGCAGATATAGCTAGAGTATTGTGAGATAATGACTGCTATATAAAACGTGCTTTTCAGTTTTTGCATATTTACAGTATATCTGCAGTTCAAAAAAATAAAATCAATCACTCAAAGGACACATTTATTCGGAAACAGCAATGATTTTTACCATCATCTTTCCTTTTAATATGGAACCCTGGAGTCAGATTGGGCCCAACACAGCAGCCTCATGTACTGTATCACAGCCAAATCCCATGATATCTGCAAATGTCTTTATATGTACTGTAAAAATGAGATGCCGCTAATAGCTGATATTGGTTTATTGTTCTTTATTCGCTCTCTCAGCCACTTTCTGATCACACACCTAAAACTTTAATAACGCGGAATGGCGATTCCATGTTTTGCAATAAATTTCAGCACTACTGATAAAACATTTCTTGTGTGTGGAATCCATCATTTTATTTATAACCCACATCAGATTTTATGTGTCCCCGCGAAAAATGAGGCTCAGTAGACTGTGCCACGGGATCTGAACAGCAGAAGGAATACTTATTCTGGGCTGACAGCACAGCAAGCTTCATTAGATAACATTCCTCCCAAGTGACAAGTTTGGGTAAATTCTGTGCTGTCTTTTTATGGATCTAGAGATCTGCATTTATGGCCCCTATGGAGGGAGACAGTTTGCAGGCCCCATTGGCATCACAGCAGTTACCGATAAATAAGACGTTAGCTTTATCCATTATGGGGAGTTTTACGCTGCATTATTAATCAGACTTCATATAGGAGATGCGCTGAATATGTATCTAGTCGTTACTGTGCCTCTTATGAGATTTCTATCACACAGCAATTTCTGTCTCCTCACTGCCTGTGCTCCATTAAGCAGATTTTTGAGAATAGGTTGATTAACATATTACATACACAGGATTATTCTATCATGAACAAATGTGACATATACTTATTCTATTTGGTAGTTCCTTTGAGTGTTGAGATTAAGAACATATGCGTTTCAACATTGGTCAGTCGCCATATTAATTATATTGGCACTGAATAAAGTCAGCGTATTCAGACATAGGAGCCTATTTATTGTATCTATCAGCCCCTAAAATCCTGTGGAAACAGCAGTTTCAGCATAATTTACTGCCTATGTCCCCGCTATATACCGGAAGCAGAATGCAGCGGATATTATATATGACTCCTGTGGTCGCCTAAATAATGTAGGATATATCAATTCCCATTTTTTTTAATGGGGGCTGCAGTCTTCTGGAGTTTATCAAGTTCCGAAATGCAAGCTTCACGTTCCTGGCTAAATGGGTTTAGCTGTGTGGCAAGATGGGATTTGCACATAGGGTGTGTTCTAATTAAGGGTGAGTGGGTTCGGATTTCTGAAATCCGAACCCCCCCGAGCCCCCCCGATCCGAGGCCGATCCGAGTCAGGCTCGACTTTTCCCGCCTGACTCGGATCTGAAATCGTCATCATCCCGCCTTCCGGGTCTCGCAGGTTTTGGATCCTATATAAGGTACCCCCGTCGGCGCCATTTTCTCACTCAGCTGTGGACAGTGAAGAGGGAGGGTGGGAGTTAGGGCTGGCTGGGCTGTGTAGTGCAGTGTTGTGCTGTGCTGCTGTTGTCCATAGGGGCTGTGTCCACTCCTCCAAAGTCCATAGGGGCTGGCTGTACTGTGTTGTGCAGTCAGTTGTCCATAGGGGCTGTGTCCACTCCAAAGTCCTGTGCAGTGTCCCAGTCCTAAAGGGGTACTGTAGTGTTGTCCAGGGGGTGCTCTGTCCATCAGGGGTGCTCCCCCAAGTGCAAAATATATATTTTTTCTGTGTTTGTGAATTGTGTGCACATTAGCCGCACGTACATCAACAAAGTAGCGCCAAGCGTGCGCCTGTGTCATAAGTAAAGGGCCGGCTGGCTTGACCGTTAAAGGGTGCTGTAGCCCCCAAAGTGCACTCCAAACAAAATAAAAAATATTTTCTGTGGTTGTGAATTGTGTGCACTGTGGCTGCACATGCATCAACAAAGTAGCAGCGCCAAGCGTGCGCCTGTGTCCCATTAGTAAAGGGCCGGCTGGCTTGTCCGTTAAAGGGTGCTGTAACCCCCAAAGGGCACTCCAAACAAAATAAAAAAATATTTTCTGTGTTTGTGAATTGTGTGCACTGTGGCTGCACGTGCATCAACAAAGGAGCAGCGCCAAGCGTGCGCCTGTGTCCCATAAGTAAAGAGCCGGCTGGCTCATTCTTAAAGAATGGTGTAACCCACAAAGTGCACTACTCTCCAGCAAAAATAAAAAAATATTTTCTGTGTTTGTGTGCACCTTAGCCACACGTATATATCAAATCAATATAACATAAATGGAGGACCAAACTTTCTTCGATAAAAATAAAATAGGGAAAGATCAAGAACCACTTCCTCCTAGTGCTGAAGCTGCTGCCACTAGTCATGGCATAGACGATAACATGCCATCAACGTCGTCTGCCAAGGCCGATGCCCAATGTGATAGTAGAGGGCACATACAATCCCAAATGACAAAGTTCAGGAAAATGACCTTAAAAAAAACATTTAAATCATCTGAAGAGAAACGTAAACTTGCCAATATGCCATTTATGACACGGAGTGGCAAGGAACGGCTAAGGTCTTCCCCTATGTTCATGACTAGTGGTTCAGCTTCACATGACGATGGAAGCCCTCCTCCCGCTCAAAAAATCAAACGAGTTAAGCTGGCAAAAGCACAGCGAAGAACTGTGCGTTCTAAGAATATATCACAAATCCCCAAGGAGAGTCCAAGTGTGGTGGCGGTTGCGATGCCTGACCTTCCCAGCACTGGACGGGAAGAGGTGGCTATTTCCACCATTTGCAAGCTCCCTGCAAGTGCTGAAAGGAGCACCCACAGTCCACTTACTGATATGCAAATTGAAGATGTCACTGTTGAAGTACAACAGGATGAGGATACTGGTGTAGCTGGCGCTGAGGAGGAAGTTGGCAAGGAGGATTCTGATGGTGATGTGGTTTGTTTAAATCAGGCTCCGGGGGAGACAGTTGTTGTCCGTGGGATGAAAAAGCCCATCACGGTCATGCCTGGGCAGAAGACCAAACATTCCACCTCTTTGGTCTGGCAATATTTCTATCCAAATCCGGACAACAACTGTCTTGCCATATGTAAAGGTGAAATAAGTAGGGGTAGGGACGTTAACCACCTAGGAACATCCTCCCTTATACGGCACCTGCAGCGCGTTCATAAAAAGTTACTGTCAAGTTCAGAAACTTTGGCTAAGACCGTAAGCAGTCCAGGGACACCTAAATCCCTTTTTCCTGTTTTATCCAAGGAATCAGTGGATGAGGAGGATGAGGACGACATCTTGCCTCCGTAGAGCCAGTTTGTGCAGGGACACATTAATTGGCAGCTTGTTTTGTGGGGGCCCAAACGAACCAATCATTTCAGCCACAGTCATGTGGCAGACCCTGGCGCTGAAATTATTGCTTTGTTAAAGTGTGCATGTCCTGTTTATACAACATAAGGGTGGGTGGGAGGGCCCAAGGACAATTCCATCTTGCACCTCTTTTTTTTCTTTGCAGTATGTACTGTTTGGGGCCTAGTTTTTCAAACTGCCATCCTGTCTGCCACTGCAGTGTCACTCCTAGATGGGCCACGTGTTTGTGCCGCCCACTAGTGTCGCTTAGCATAGTCATCCAGCTACAAAAACAATATTGTGAGGTGTGAGGTGTTCAGAATAGACTTGAGTGGAAATGAAGGTTATTAAGTTTAATAATTGAATAGGAGCATAAAAACCCACAAATTCTGTGATTTTAGCTGTTTTTATGCTTTTTTTCAAAAAAGTACAGATCCAAAACACAAAACCCAGAACCCAAAACACGGAAGGGTGGTTTTGGCAAAACCAATCCAGATCCAAAACACGAAGAAAGATCCAGATCCAAAACCAAAACACAAAATACGAAAAGTGGCCGGTGCACACCCCTAGTTCTAATGGCATGGTGTGGGTGTATAGGCAGAATTATCTATTTAGAGGTGAGTGTATGCAGAGAGCTGGCTGATTTTAGTGGGAGCTCTTGCACAAAAGATAGGCTGGTAACAGTCTGCACCTATTGTGAATGATGATGGCTGCTACTCTAACTGCTGGTTCAGGCTCCATCCCCTTTTCCCGGAACTGACGCCTAGTCCCGGCAGACAGCAATTAGACAGGTAGGCCCAACCTCTCCTTCACCTCCTGTATGCAAATTGATGCCTGCGACCCCCCCTTCCCCAGATGGTACTACATAACAAAAGGATCAGTGGCTCTGATGCGGGTGGGGGAGGCAGATGACCTGCTGTACCGCCCCCAAGAAGGGAGCACATCCTGCAGCCATATTATCTAATACTTAACTCTCCGAGGTCCCGCTTCGGATGTCTCAGCCCTGCATGAAATGACTGGAAAATGGGTCCTCTGCTCTTAAATCGCCCCTGCTGTGATTGTTACTCTTTGCAGTTGTGATTTGTGACATGTTATGACTAGTGACCTCTGTCTAATCTTCATCATCACTTCTGATATGCACATTTGGTACATTTACATCCTACTAAATTGACTGCTTGTGGAGTCCAATTAATCTGTGCAGATTTTTTAGCATTTTTTTATACAAATTGCTTAGGAAATACATTGCTTACTATCTGAACTGGAGTATTTATTACAATGATGTGCGTGCCACAAGTAATACAATTTTGTTCCCCACTTGTCAGCACAAGTTGCTCTGTGCATGCCAGTGCCAGTGCCTATGCAACCATCATGACTTATGAATTTCTGCCACTTACGACTGTCTCTGTAGTAACCGGGATGCAGGGCCGGCTCCAGGTGTTGTCGCACCCTGTGCACGTTCCGGAAAGCGGCGCCCGGTAACCCTGTGCGCGGCAAAGCTGCACGTGCATTCGAATGGGTGTGTGGTCTAATTAGCATAGGTCACACCCCCTTAATGAGTTATTTGGGGGCGTGGCCCGTGTGGCACACCTCCTGTTTAACGTCAGGCTGGGGGCGAGCCCAGCACTCCTTCAGTAGATGGGCTGCCCCCAGCTCTCTCACTGCACTAAATGGATGCCGCACACATGCGCGCGGCATCCATTCAGCTCCCCCGGGGTTCGGCACCACTGCACAGCTGCGGCGGTGGGGTGCCCAACCTCCTGACCGCCCGCGAGACACTTCGGCCCACAGGTGGAACAGCGGGGCAGTGTACAAAAAACGGGACTATGGGGTGGCGCCCCTTTTCGACTGCACTGGATTAGTCGTGCCTCGAGCCGGCCCTGCCAGGATGTGTGTGTGTTGTGTAAGGTTTGTCCATGCAAAAGATCACGGAGGTCATTTTATATGACAGTAAATGTCATAAACCTCTAGTCTGGCACTCCACACGCTCAGAGGACAATGAGACTGATGTATCTGGGGGAGGGTTTTTGGAGGTCAGTTGGTAGCCAATAGGATGGTATGATTTACGGGGAGGGGTGTGTAAATGTGGGTTTTTATGGGTAAGCAGCCTTGGCTTGCCCTCTTCTCTTCTCTCTTCTGCCGGAGGTCAGGGGAGAGCATCTCAATCCCCCAGAAAGTGGCGGGCGCCATTTTGGGCAAAGTCTCGGTACGGAGCAGGAAATGGAGGGCACAGAGTGTGACTCCTCTCATTTAGACTCATTGGCTAATATAAGGGAGATGGTTTTCTGTAACTTGGTGGAGAGTGATGCGGTCATCACAGATGCTCCCCGCCGGTCACGGACGTGGTGAGGGAGCCGCGGGGTTATATGGCCGCGGGCGATAAGGAACCTGCAGTTGGGGGACAAACGTCGGGGAGCTCTGGTCTTCAGTTGGGGATGGTATCGGCGCTATATGCGTCATTGGTATCGGCATTGGTTCCCCTGCTGCCTGCTGGGCCCAGCGGGATAGGACAAGGCACAGGTGTTCAGTCTGACGCTCCGGCAGCACTGTCAGGGGATTTGGCGGCATTGGTAGGGCCGGCTGTTGTGGCGGCGTTACAGGCGGGAAGGGTTAAGAATACTGTGGGGATGCCTGGAACTCCTAGCATACCCCAGTTGGTGTCGGAATTGTCTGGTTGTGTTCCCATAGGCAGACGCAGCAACAGCAATTACATGAGGAGAGAGGAGACTGTGGATGCGGAGGCATCGGCCAGTGCGGGGCCTGTGGGGAGATCTACAGGTGAGTCTTCATCTGACCCAGATTGGGTGGACAGTGGGTCTTCTAGCGGCAGTTGCAGTTTGCCGAATCAAGCCTCACGGCATAGGGGGAGGAGTGGCGACGGGGCTAGTAGTACTTCCTCCACCGACTACTCTACTAACTCAGATAGACACAAATGTAGGAAGGGTGGTAAGGTTAAGCGTAGGCGAAGGTCCTCCTCGACTAGTTTATCTGACACATCTGTGCTTTCAGATGAGGTACTTTGTTCTAACACAGCTGTATTGAGGGGAGTGTAGCCCAGGGTAAGGGACATGATTAGACGGGGGCACTTTGTTAATATTTTCACCTTAACCAACAAGGCAAAAAAAGCATGGAATGCAGCTAAGAAGAAGGGTGGCGCTGGGATGGATAACTGTATGTCCTATCATAATTGGTTGAAGGGGATGTACATATTTGCATCCTGCTATCTAGAGATGTGGCCGGACGAGCATTTAAAAGTAATTCGTTACATGTATCTCATGCATGACATGGTGAACTCCGCAAGGGGTAGCGCGTGGCGGATCTATGACGAGTTGTTTTGTCGGAAGCAGCATGGGAAGGAAATCATTGATTTTGGGGCCAATGACGTGGAGGTCTTTTGTGGACATTACATAGCCTCCAAGGGGGCTCAGGAGGGAGTTAACCCCAAGCAGGCATATGGCGGTGGTGTAGGGAGTGCAGGCGGTGGGTCCAGACCTATGGGTGCCAGGATAGGGCAAGGAAAATGCTTTGCCTTTAATAATGGCCAGTGCGGGATGGGTACGAAGTGTCGCCTTCGGCACTGCTGCATCAGATGTGGCGGACCCCATCCCATTAAGGATTGCTCCCATCAGGGAGGAGTTGGAGGCGGGATTGCCGGCAGTGGGGCTAATGGTCGTTGACCCTTGCCCATCCCACCAAAGTAGGGGGCCTACTCCGGTTGATGTAGGGGTAATGTCGGTTTGGTTAAAGGCTTATCCTGATCAGGCTGATGCTGTATTCTTACATCATGGGTTTTCTCAGGGATTTCTGCTACCGGTGGATGGGGTTGTCATTGGGGGTAGAGGTAGGAATTTACGCTTGGCCCGAGAATTGCCAGGGGTGCTTCGTGAGAATGTGGAGGCAGAGGTGCGTCTGGTGCGCATTGTTGGTCCTTTTCAGGAATCTCCTATTAGTAATCTAATTCTGTCACCGGTGGGTATAGTCCCTAAGAAGGCCGAGGGGAAGTTTTTATTTCATTCACCATCTCTTGTAAGCGAAGGGTGGTTCAGTGAATGATGCTATAGCGGAAGTTCTCTGTCGAGTTCGTTACCAGTTGTTTGATGACGCGTTGGGGGTGGTACGTTCGTTTGGATATGGAGTGTTAATGTGTAAGTTAGATATTGAGTTGGCCTTTTGTTTGTTGCCTCTTCATCCGTCCGCTTTTAGGTTCATGGGGTTTCATTGGGAGGATGGTTTCTACTTTGATAAATGCCTACCCATCGGCTGCTCCATTTCCTGCGCCTACTTCGAGAAATTCAGTTAATTTTTGCACTGATGCTTGGAGGTGGGGTCTGGGCAAAGGGGTATAGCCGACTACTTGGATGATTTTTTGTTAGTGGGTCTGGCGAGGTCGGAAAGGTGCGTTATGCTGCTGCGGAGGGCGGTTACACTTTTTTCTAGTTTTGGTGTTCCATTGGCTTTGGATAAAATGGAGGGTCCCACTACTACCCTATCCTATCTGGGTATCGAAATAGACTCCCTGGGGGGATTCTGTAGGTTACCATGGGAAAAGGTTAAGCGACTACATGACAGCATTTTGTTGACGCTAGCAGTTGGAAAGCTCACGTTAAGGCAGACGCAGTCGCTTTTACGTTTATTTAATTTCGCGTGTTACCACCATGGGTCGGGTTTTTTGTAGGAAGTTGGAAAGGTTGACGTGAAAGGCCAGAAGTCTGCATAATTTTTTGAGATTGTCAGGAGAAATTAGGCATGATTTGTTGGAATGGGAATTTGGAAAAATTTAATGAGTTGAGGATTTGGCCGGAGACACCGGTTTACAATCTGGCACTGCAGCTGTTTACGGACGCAGCTGGGTCAAAGGGCTTTGGAGCTTTTTGGGGGGGCAGTTGGTGCATTGCTCTTTGGCCCGAGGAATGGGTAAGGGAAGGGCTGACAAGAAATCTTCTCTTGCTGGAGCTATTTCCTATAATGGTGGCAATGGAACTATGAGAGGAGCGTCTGCGGAACAAGTCGGTAGTGTTCTGGTGCGATAATTTGGTTGTGGTACAAGCTTTAAACAGGCAGTGGTCCACATTCTTGCCGGCCATTAGGGTCATTGCCCAGCTCGTGCTGCGTTGCTTGCAGTATAACGTTAATTTCTGCGCCAGGCATGTAGCAGGAATGGATAATAGCATAGCGCATGCGTTGTCCAGAGGAGAGTGGGCGCGATTTAGGGTTCTGGCGCCTCACGCTATCCCTGTCGGTGAGTTATGCCCTACTTATGTATGGCAGGTGATTCGGCCAGCCTGGTGGCAGTAGCCCATCGGTCCATGGGTCCAGGGACTTATCGTGTCTGCTTGGCTTCTTGGGAACCTTGGAGTCAGTTCCTTTTGGAGCGATGTACCAGAGGTAAGAGGATTCACGTTATTCTTGCCTTTGCTTGAGTCAGGCCGAGTATGGTGTCATGATTGTGGGATGCAAGGAGTGGCAAGTGGGATTGCGGACCACGGCTGCTTTTTGTATTGCGCACAGTCTGTCGCAGGGACTCAGTGGCCAGGTGCAACGTTTCATGCTTTGGGTAAGAGTCTGGAGGGTGGGTTCCTTCAGGGGGTGCTTGCGGGGTCGCAGACAAGATTTGTGACTTTGGGAGGGCCTTCTGAGGGTTCTTACTCTTCTGTAATTATGGTCTGGCAGCAGGCTGTATTTTGGCGGAGTTTTGCGACGTTGCACGTGATGGCTGGGTCGGTTGCCAATGTTCTGCCCTAACTTCGCTGTGCTTGTGCTTCTTGAATACTTTTGCAGTGAAGTGCTTTTATGGCGGGAACTATGGCAACCGGCTGAGTGGAAGGATGACATCTGTTAGAGGATCGCCGGAATTCCATTTGCCCTCTTCCCAACATGAGGATTAGCTACTCGCCCTAGGTGGGGGTCTTGAGGAATTTTTGTTTTGTCACTGGTTTTAACCGTGGCTGTTGCCCGCAGGTGGAAGTTTTGTGTTTTTGCCTCAGGTCAAGTTTGGGAACTCCTGTCCGGCTCATTATTCCTTCACCCCCTGAATAGTGTTAAGGCATAAATAGGCCTAGCTAGACAGTAGGTGGCAGGGTACCAAAATTTAGTACTGTTAAAATAAAGTTAATCTGTTCATACTTTATTAACCCATTAAATCTTTTTTGTTTTTACCAGGACATCAGTTGGACGATAGCTTTATCTGGGTGATAGGGCATTCCTTTGTTTTCTGGTGGGCCCGGTCGGAGGTGCTGTTGGGTTTGACCTAGATGCCAGAATTGCCTAATTTTAGGTGGATAGGGCAGAGGGGCTTGCTACAAAGTTCAGTGGAGAGGTACGGGTACCCCCGTTAACTTATTGTGCACTTGGGAGGTAACGATCTAACCTCGTGTACGTGCCTGGACTTGCAGATGTCCATCCGCGAGGACATGTTGCACCTGATGGCACTGTCGAAGCTGAATAATTGAGTGAGACAAGTTCAGTTTAAAATTTAATTGCAGCGACGCCATCTTGCGAATGGCCGCAAGACTCCATGTTGGAAATGAGATCGCAAGACACCATTTTGTGTGGTCAGCATTAATTCAAGTTATAACCCAGGAGCTAAGAACAGATGGCAATGTTTATGTTAACCTACCAAGGGCAACGGGAAAAACCAGCTGTCTGAGTATAAGTAAATAAGAATAGACAATGGGTATTTTTACATACAAATTGGGAATCCCTGGATGCAGATAAAGTATAGTTGTGGCAATTGTAATATAATATCTACACAATTGGATTTGCCTGAATATGGCTCCAAATCCCACAGTTTGAGGTGATAATACATTTGCACTTCACACAAGAGTCTGTGAGAACAAAAGAGGTTTTGTTTTCCTTTGAACACAGCAGGTGGGGGCCTGCTGACAGAGGACATGTAGAATTACAACCCTCAGCCATCCACACTGCTGGATGTTCACTTCGTGTATGAGAGATTATGCACTTAAATCTCACCCATTAATAACTAGCGTCCTTATATCAAACCCCGAATACCCACACACTACATATTCGCACATAAGGTTCCATAAGCATCAAAATGTATGATTCAAGTTGGTTAAGTTAGTTTAAATGCTAAGAAATAGAGGTTTTTGATATCTAAGGTATTAAACATGATAAGCAAGGTATGTTTGGTCTCGTTCTGATGCGTACGCTTTTTACAGAATCCCGGTGTTATCGGAGGAGAGATCGCATCATGCAACCTCAAGTTACGGATCGCAGAACTTATAAGCAACAAAATGTTTTAGTTGATGGAATGTTACAGGAGGCGTTACCAGAAAGACCCCGGCTGTTAGAGGCAGGGAAAGTCTATTTGAAACAACCTGTTAAATGTGTCGTTACATATGCTCCTCCTCTGGGAACCAATGAGATCAGCAGGAAGTTTCCCCTTTGTCCTGTTTCAGTCTGGGGGGGAATAAATACATGTGTCCAAACACTGGTTTGGCAGTTCATGCTGAATTTTGGGTGAACTGAAGATATCTAGTCAGAAGTCTATCTCTGGGTCCAGAGTCGCAGCGTATGTATAACCGTACTTGGTCTGTATTATTTCCTTTTACGCCTAAATTATGTATGTATAGATTGCGTGTAACTGACTGTACTTTTACCTGAATAATACTTGTGCGTTGGAGCCACAAGATTCCACTCCTGTCTTTATTTGCGGTCATACTGCGTACGCAATTAGCATTGTGTTTAGAGGTTTATAGGCAGGTTTTGTCTTAGAGGTTTTTAGGCAGGGTTTTGTCTTAGAGGTTCTAGGCAGGTGAATCTTAGAGGTTTATAGGAAGGAATATATTAAAAGGTTTATTAAAAAATTTAACAGCACGCTGGCCTTTTTGTAAAGTCCTGTGGTCGGACATTGTGCCCCGGTTAGTCTGGCGAGGGGCTTTTAACACGCATGCCGTTAAGTTATCCAGGAGACGGATTAACTCAGTTGTGGGGCGGGCAGTTGTGGCACATGGTGGCTCTGTGGTGGGCTATCCAGCTATCTCCATTCACAACAGGGACCTACATAGAAGTGATGGCGTTCACGTGTCCCGAGGTGGATGCAAAATCTTGGTGCAGGATTTTGTTTTTGGGCTGATGGCCCTTGATGCTTGAGGATTTTTCATTTAGGTTTTGGATTTTTGGTTAAGGCTTTGTAGGTGAGGTTCTTGAGTATGGTGGCGGCTGTGAACCATATGTCCTAGTTTGGCCTGGTTCAGGAATGGCCTGGGTAATATAGTTAGGTTATTATTTTGATTATTAGGCTGTGGAATAATGTTAGTTTTCCCTGGGGGGGCACCCACGCGGCCGGGTTGGCATGAGGGTGATGTAGGGTGTACGTTGGATGACCACCGATCCAGGTGGGTCCGGCCCTTCACGGCTTTGTGGGTGGCTCCTCAAGTCGTAGTTAAGTAACTCTCCCTGTAGGGTGGGTCAGGAGGCCCTTGGTATCCCTACGAGTTGTATTGAGGGGCAGTTGGTCCCATTGTGGTAGGTCAAAGCGGACTTTGGCCTATCCTCCCCTTTTTTATTTTTCAAAGAGAAGTATTTAAGTTGTTAGGCCATTCTGAATCCCCGCCACCATATTGACATATTTACCGATTGAATTAGTTACATAGTTAAGTTAGGAAGGGCTATATATAGGTTTTAGTACTTATTATTATTAATAAAAAGACTGACCAGTTTCACCGGCAATTTTGGAGTCCGTGTATTTATTTTAGAATAAGTTTTAGTTTGTGTGTGGCTGAGTGTGCGGAGTGTTCTGACGCTACAGAGTTTATGCAATCACATGCAGAGCTGGAAAAATGGAAATATGCCCAGAGCAGATGGATCATTTGCTTATGGTCAGGTGCAGGTGTAAATACCAGAGGACAGTGTCAGATCTAGGAGATAGATTTTAATTGACGAAACGGTCAATCATGGGTAATATATACAGTATGCAGCATGGGAGAGAGCATGAAGAGGGGGGGTCTCTTCCTGCTTATCTCCCCTGAGGAACACATAACGCCATCCTGAGGTCTTAGAGAGAAGCTTCACTTTAATCATTTTTATAAATATTTACTATGGGGGAAATGTACTAAGCCTTGGAGAGCGATAAAGGACAAACCAATTCTAACTACCATCTTACAGGCAGTGTTTAAGAAAATGATAGGAGCTGATTGGTTGGTACTTTATCTCTCTCCATTTTACCTCTCTACAATGCTTAGTACATCTACCCCTTAGTCTGTGCGCAGCTCACACTGAGACCTATGGGGGCTGCATATTGTTGTTAGAGAAATGAAAAGTCAAAGTTCTCTGAATTTTTCTTTTTTCTAAATAGTGAGAAATTAAATTAAAGGCTCTCTCCTGCAAAAATACTGGAGAAAAGCCCTTATTTTGTTTACTAAATAGACCTAATATGACATGCAGATAGCAAAGACCTAGTGCTGTGAGCATACCCCTCTGCAGCTGTCACATCTTAATTCCAGAAATAAAGTATTTAGAAACAGTTTAAAATGTCAAGAACCTACAGTATCCTCTACCCATACTTGCCAACTCTCCCTGATTGTCAGGGAGACTCCCTGAAGAAGTAGCAATCTCCCTGACTCCCTGAGGAGTCTATTAATCTCTCTGATTGCACCTTACCCCCATTATGCATCTGTTATATACTTGGAGAAACAAAAAAGAAATCAGAGATATATACATTCAAATGGTATAATCAGTGCCATTTCCTTATAAGGCACAATGGCCCTCATTCAGAGCCACTCGCAAACAGCAGTACGCTCGTTGCGTTCCGATGTTGACTAACCGCGCATGCGTCGGTGTTACACTGCGCATGTGCGTACGGCAGATTGCGAGCTTTTTTTCTGTCGTTCCTAAAATAGCGTACAGGAAGTGACATGTCAAATGTGATTGACAGAACAGGGCGTTTTTGGGTGTTGACGGGGGTGGAGATGGAAAAACGCAGGCGTGGCGAGGCGTTTTTGGGACGTACATACATTAGCAGATGCGAACGTCAAATGTGTTCGGACCGTCACATACGTCACTGGAACATCCTCTTTCCCTTCAAAATGCTCGCACAGTTTAGGGTCTGGATTACTCGACCACATTGGCGATGGCCTTCTCCTCCGTCCCGGGACTCCATGATGTTGCAGCGATTAATCGCGGGTGGTCACAAAAGCAATTAGTGTTGTATTGAAAACCGGCTTGGTATGTGTTTGGAAAGCAGTTTATTGGGATAGCACAAAACCGTACGCAGGTGGAAATCATACCTGCTAATGTCAGGATTACACAATCAATTGGCGTACATTTTTTGTGTTTTTTTTTGGCCTCAATTTGTTGTTTCTGGCCTATTGTGACAATAATGTCATCATGTTTTAATTAGCTCCCCTTTTTTTTTTTAATGTGGAATTTGCATTGTTATGTGATTTTTTAAACGTTCCTTCAAGAGGCCTTTTTTTTATACAAATGAAATGGTTTTTTGTGTCCTTTTTTGCCTTTAGGGCCAGGATTAAATGTAACCCATTTGTACAATAATGTCACTATACAATGTCAGATTTTTATCATAAATTTATTGTTTAAACACAAACCAATTGGCATAATATTTTTTTTTTTTTTTTCTGCCAAAGATACTTTTTAGCAAAAATAAATAATCAATAACTGATAACATAAACGTACAAAAATAACTTAAAAACATTTCAGGGAAGGAGAGGGAAGTTTTGACCAGAAAGGAATATGAGCCAAGCACAGAAGGAGTGTGGGAAAAGTCGCCATTGCTGTCACCGTTTTTTCGCCCGTTTGGATGGGGGAGGGTGGGCGCCAGACCGGGTCCGGGATGCCATCGGGCTGGCCTGTCCAGAGGCAGATGTTGTGGCCTCTGGACTAGGCACAGGGCTAGGCACATTTGGAGGATTGGCTGATGTTGTGCCAGAGGTGGAGGATCCTGATGTTCCGGCAGGAAGGGAGGTCGGCTCCACCATGTGCTGGCGAACGAGCTGCTCCAGGGCATCGGCGATGCAGATGTTGGCCCTGGTATTTTCCGCCAGGGCCTGACCAATGGTCACGTTGGCCGCAGCATTTTGCTCCAGGGCCTCAGCCACCCGTATCAGACTGGCGTCCATCCTCTGCAGAATCTCCGTATGGAAATCCGATTTGAAATTGAGTTCTGTGAGGAGGCCCACTGCCTGCGAGGGGGCACGCCCTGGACTGGCTTCTGCAGGGTCCTCAGCCGGATGTACTGGTTCCTCCCCTGCAGAGCCAGCAGAAATTCTGCGGCCAAGGCTTCCCTCTGGAGCAGACTCATCCACCTGTGTCTCTGTTTGAAAAATGAGAAAAGAGTCACATTAGAATCTACATATTGGCACAATAGCATTTCAGAGTTGGTGACATCACAATACTTACCTGGGCCAACATGAGGAGCCGCAAAGTCTGGCATGTCCGTATCCATGTTGGACACGCCAAACACCTCCACAGGCTGCACACACCCCTGTGCCAGCTCTTCTAAATCCGTCAACTCCAATGACACAGGGGTGGGACCCCCACCTGTCCCCCTTGCATGCCTAGCCCTGTCCGCGAGTTTTTGCTTTAGGCGATATTTGAAGTCGCCCCATCTGTGGGGAAAAATGGAAGCCATTATCCTTTGGTTTAAAATGGGGTTTGTTTTTAGGGGGGGCAAGGGTTTACTTACCGCCGTTTGACATCCCGGGCTAGACGGACATAATCACCCACTCTATTGACAGCAACGGCTACCTCTTCCCACATTCTCCACTTCTGGCTTAGACTCATATTCCTGTCTGCCTGTGGCAGGATGTCCACACACTTCTGGATCAAAACCTCCATCTCCTTTCTTGTGAAATGTGGCTGCCTTTTTTTTTTGCCCGCTTTGGCCGGAATACTGGGCCCAGCAGCCTCTTCCATGTCATCCTCCTCACCTATTTGTGTAAATTTACAGAATTCACAAAATCACAACTTGCCTAATCTTATGTTTCAAATTAATCGTTGATAGAAAATGCATGAAAGACTTACCGCCTGACTCTTGTGCATTTTTTCCCTGGTCTGTCGCCATGTCTGAGGTCCAAACAAGAAATACACCAGAATTTGAATGTGTTTTCGTGACGTATTTATACATGCGTCCTTATTTTGCGGCCGCATCATTGATTGTGCGGCCCTATGATCCCTCCTTAATTTGTGCGGGAAACGAAACACTATTTATGGCTTGGTGTGTCTCAAGTCGAGGTGGCGTTTTTGGATTGTTGGAGGTTATCTTGGCTGGAGTTTATTGATTGCGTAGAAAGGAGTTGGAGGTTGGAGATTCGTTTGTTGGTTAGATTTGCGTTTTTTTTTCCGTTATCTTTGTTGGTTTATATTTTTGGGACCTCGTTTGTTGATTTGGTAAGTTTTGTGAAGTCTAACTTTTGTTCAATTGTTGTTTCATTGTGTTTCGTATATTTTGTAATTTTTGGATCCCTAATTTCTTCTATTTTAGATTTTGTTTATTTTCGACCCCAAAGACCTTTTGATTTTGCATCTTAGATATTTGCTCTTGGTAAGTCCATTTTTTATCTTGTATTAGCGAACTAATTAGCGCATTTTTAGTAGTTACTCTTGTGACTTGTATTAGCGAACTAATTAGCGCATTTTTAGTAGTTACTCTTGTGACTTGTATTAGCGAACTAATTAGCGCATTTTTAGTAGTTACTCTTGTGACTTGTATTAGCGAACTAATTAGCGCATTTTTAGTAGTTACTCTTGTGACTTGTATTAGCGAACTAATTAGCGCATTTTAAACAGCTTAATAATCATTCTAACTTTTTGGTGGTTTATCTTTCGCTTTTTGAGCCAACATTTCGACCCGTTTTGATGTACTGTGTTAAATGTCGCTTTGCGGTTTTGCTAAATGGGTGTTTGGCATATTTGAACTTTGGTCTAGCACAAAATGTATAAACAAAAATGTACAGAGTGAAATGTGTCAAGTAATTTTGTTGTTTATTTTCAGTTTGGACGTATCATGACAATACCCCGGCATGTAAGCAGCAATGGATGGTATCATCAAGCTAAGTTGTTTTAATATAGTTTTGGGGTGGGTCAAAAGCCTTACTTTGAAATCTTTGAATTTCAGGTTGATCTGGGGCGGATTGTTCTGGCCATGCTCCCGGAAGCCGACCAACCTCAATCTCATCCCAGGCGTAGGCATCGTAGGCATGCAAGGCCCCAGATATTTCGAACACGTGTCACCCTTTTTGGAATGCCCGATGATGAGGTTTTAAGACGCTACCGTCTACCTCCCAAAATCATCATAGACACTCTCTCATTAATAGAAAGTGATCTTGAGCGGCAAATTGACAGTCCAACAGCAATACCACCACTGACGCAATTTATGGCGGTGTTACATTTCTGTGCCTCAGGATCGTTTCAAACAACGGTGGGAATAGTGGCGGGCTTCTCCCAATCCTCCTTTTCCCGGATCCTGAGGGCAGTGATGGAGGCACTTTTCAAGCACCTCCATCATTTTATTAAAATGCCTTTGGATATGGGTGCCCTTAGTGTGGCCAAGGCCAATTTTTACCAAATAGCTGGCTTCCCACACATCATGGGGGTTGTGGATGGTACTCACATACCACTTCAGCCTCCAGCACGGCTGGAGGCAATATTTAGAAACAGGAAACACTATCACTCCCTGAATGTAATGGTGGTATGTGATGCCTCCCTCCAGATCCTGTCCCTGAATGCTAAGTTACCAGGAAGTGCACATGACTCCTTCGTCATCCGGCAATCAGGGATATGGCAGAAATTAACCAACCTACAAGCTGGTGATGCGTGGCTTCTGGGTAAGTGGAGACCTTTAGTACATAACAATGTTAAGCTTGATACACAGTGTTCCTGATGTCTCTTATTTTTCACAGGAGACAGTGGATACCCTTGCATGTCCTGGCTGCTCACTCCTTATTTGGCTCCCACACCAGGCCCACAAAGTGAGTATAATTCCGCACTTACAGCCACCAGGCAAGTGGTGGAGTGCTGTATCGGCCTTTTAAAAGGCCGATTCAGATGCCTCCACCGCTCTGGTGGTGAGCTCATGTATTTGCCGGATATGGTGTCGAAAATTGTGGTCCTGTGTGGGATATTTCACAACATCGCCATAAGGAGTGGTGTCCCAATGCAGCCAGAGGATGCCTTACCTGAGGATGGCCCCCCCCGAGGTTGGTCGGAGGTCAGTATGTGGGGGGGCCATACGCGATGATGTGGTGGCCAGATTTTTTAGGTAAGTTTGACCCAAACTACAGTGTTTATACCTAATGTGTTTGTGTTTGTTTGCGAACATCTAATTTATTTTTATTTTTTTCACCATCTTCTGTTTGTTCACATAATCTTTGCCACTCCAACACTCACTACTTCCTGCTACCCTTACCAAACCTGGATCTGGTGATTTTGGCCATATATTCTGGAACCCATATCGCAACGCCATGTTTGTGGAATCATGTGGCATGGTCCTTCGTCAACCAGTTCTTGATTGTTTTTTTTATTTAAATATTTTATTTGTATGTGTTGTATTTGAGATTATCACTGTTTTTTTTTTTTGGGACTGACCACTTTGATTTCTCATTTATGTTGTGAATAAATGTTTGGAGAGTGAAATGGTCTTCCTTTTTTTGGACGTTAACAGCAAGTGTAACCAGGTTAACACACCTTACATTTGACTAAGGGGTAATCCAGTACTGACACCAGTTGATGTAAACTGAAATATGTTTGCAGGTTCCCAACCCACACCAAAAGGAAGCCTGTCCAAACCTTTGGATTTTGAAGATTGGCCTAAGCAGCTTGCACACCAACTAGGAACCTGTAAAATGTCAAAATATGTAATTGACACTACACCCAAAAAGGGAAATGACATTGTTACTGTTATGTGTTTCTTGTGGCTGTTTAACATACAAATACAAAATACAATCTAACTTTTAAAAAAGGGAAATCCTTGCAGGAACAGTCTACTTATGTCAGGGAAAACTATTTTTGTTTTTGAAAAAAAGAATGAGCCAGAACGTATATTAGAACTAGAAAATTTATTTACAAAACGAAAATAAACAAAAAAAACTACTGGCGAAGGATGCCAGACAGCCGGTCAAGGCCCACAAGAATGCCAATGACATGTTGGCACATCTGGCCAACACAATCGTCCACCTCTTGTCGACGCCTCTGTTCCTCTGTGGGTGAGAAAAGTGTGTGGATTAATAAAACAATAGGGAATCCACATTAAAAAAACAAAAACACAACGAAATCACTCCTAAACCGAAAAAAAAAAAACCAAAACAAAAAGGGGGTGCTGCCAAAAATACAAGGCCTATGTACAAATTCACACAGGTGTGATATGTGTATGTTGAAATCAGCAGGAAGAGGTAAAGGCAAACTGCTAAATCACCAAAAGTAAACCAAACAAGCACGGATAAAGGCACGACATATGATTACATACAAACAGTTTGTGGTTAAAAAAAATGTGAAAGAAAAACATACCGGGAGCCAAAACGGGAGCTCCGGAAGTCCCTCCATGTTCCTCCTCGGAGGAGCCTTCATTCCCCAAAGAACGGGGAGGGGTAATGATGGACTCCGGGGAGGGGGTAATTGGAAGAGGGGTGGGTGGAGGAGAGGGGGAAGTGGGACGGAGGGGAAGGAGGCCCGACAGTTCCGGGAGAGGGTCTTGGAAGGCTGGGGAGGAGTGGGGTATAGGGGAAATATTTGGGGTGGAGTGTTGGCTGGGGGTTGGGGATAGTGGCCGGGAACGCCGTCTGGCCGGACGGTGACGGCGTAGTCTTGGCTGTCCTCCTAAAATATGTCAAACAAATTGAGGTTAGTTTCTGGGCAAATCCGGGGCCCAAATAAAAAAAAAAAAACCACCAACAAAAAACATGCAAATAGGAGTAGAATGAAAAAAACAGAAATAGAGGGAAAACAAGCACACGCTGATATGAGGACAAATAATTAATAGGACAGACAGGAAAACATGCACACGCAGATATGAGGACAAATAATTAATAGGACAGACAGGAAAACATGCACACGCAGATATGAGGACAAATAATTAATAGGACAGACAGGAAAACATGCACACGCAGATATGAGGACAAATAATAAATAGGACAGACAGGAAAACATGCACACGCAGATATGAGGACAAATAATAAATAGGACAGACAGGAAAACATGCACACGCAGATATGAGGACAAATAATAAATAGGACAGACAGGAAAACATGCACACGCAGATATGAGGACAAATAATAAATAGGACAGACAGGAAAACATGCACACGCAGATATGAGGACAAATAATAAATAGGACAGACAGGAAAACATGCACACGCAGATATGAGGACAAATAATAAATAGGACAGACAGGAAAACATGCACACGCAGATATGAGGACAAATAATAAATAGGACAGACAGGAAAACATGCACACGCAGATATGAGGACAAATAATAAATAGGACAGACAGGAAAACATGCACACGCAGATATGAGGACAAATAATAAATAGGACAGACAGGAAAACATGCACACGCAGATATGAGGACAAATAATTAATAGGACAGACAGGAAAACATGCACATGCAGTTTGCCACACAAACATGAAAACCACAATACATAACACTTACTTTCAAGGATCTGCATGCGAAAGCATGCCAGCAAGCGGGGCGTTCGCCGTTGCAGGTCTGACCACCTGCGCTCCAGCTGCCCGATGTTGCGGCGTGAACCCAAGGACCGCAGGCGGGACCGTGCCTCCGCATACGCGGAGCGCTTCTGCCGGTTGGTGATGGGTGGAGGCTGGCTGGTGATACGGCGATCCATCACCTCCGTAAGCACCAGCAGCTCGCGCCTGGTGAATGCGGAGGCTCTCATGATGGCAATGGAGTTTTTCATACAAAACATTTTTGATAAAGTGTGCAAAAAATTTCTGATTGGCTAATGTATTTTGGAAATTAACAGGAGCAATTTTATTGGTTAGTGTATGAGTCATGTGTTCAACAGGGCCAGAAATCTCTGGAGAGTTATGATAGGCTTGATGCAGTGACATGCGTTTGCAAATTTAAATAAAGAAATGAACCCCGGAAAATATGCGGGGATCCACACCAATAGAACAATTGTTTAATTGTGGTTCACATGTTTTTTAAACAATAAAAGAGAATGTTCCATCCGTACGTATTCTGCGGGTAAACACAAACACGGACAAGAGTAAAGTTTCTTGCATTGTGTTGAAAAAAAAAAAACAAGCTAATTGATACATTGATTGGCATGATACGATTGAGGGAGGTAGGCAGAATAAAGGAGCAGGTAATCGACATCTGACAAGGCCACTTCCGGTTTCACTTGTGCGTGCGTTCCCTTCAAGCCATTTCGGGGATGTACGCTCGCTATTTCGCACGCTCGTTAGAGGAGGGTTCGCCTGAGTTTAGGGAGGAATTTTAGATGCGAACGAAAATACGAGCGAGCCATTGAATTTAAATAATTTTGTACGTACGCCTAACGTACGTGCGCCCGCTTGCGAGTGGGTCTGAATGAGGGCCAATGATCCCTATGGCTACATGCATTCTCATATAAGGTTTCTCTTATATAGAACCCCTTATCAGTGTATATTCAACAACAAATAGATCTTACTAACTGCTTTAGGTCTCGTTTACATTTGGATGGAAGTCAGTTTTATGACATGTCCCTCAGATGTAGCAGTACACGTAGACTTTACCCCACTGAACTCGTACTACCTTATTCCAAGGTGGCAAAGTAGATGCCCATCCTGATATTGGCATGGTCTAAGGGTTTAATTTAGTAACATGGTACACCCTATATGGTACAATGTGGTGTAGTTCGTAGCCATTAATCCTTAATAAGCTTTGATATGTGCAGTTTGCACAAATCAGATTGGAAGTCATTTGTGCAATATATATGTTAGACCGCTAGGCCTAGGACTGCCAAAACGATGATTAATATGATTTCTTAATATACTCCTCTGTTCCTGTGGGCTAGAGCTGGAATCCCTCTGTTTTTTAAGGAATCTATCAGGACCTTGTTACCTCAGGCAGCTTATACAGGATTCCTGGCTGCTTACTCTAAGTCAGACTTCTCCCTGGAATAATGGGCATGGCTGTAGTGGGTGCCATTGCTATGGGGCCCAGAGGATTCGGGTGTCCCAGAAACAGGTCATATAGTTGTCTACCAAGTACCAAGTCTACCAAGTACCCAAAATTGCTTGTTAACCAATTGGTTTCATCCCATTGCTCGATCTGAAAAGAAGGAATTGTCAGCACTATATGGTTATCTCTGTCTATCCTTCTCAGTAAAATTCCACACTGATATGATCCAGCTCCTGGAGGGCACTGCAGTTGTCACAATCTGTACAGGAGGTTCCTCAGGTGATGACAAAAGCCAGGGGGTTAGGGTGGCCAGGGAACCCTAGGTGAGTGACAGTGACTAAGGGCCTGATTCAGACCCGGACGCTATGCTGCGCTCGCTCGCATTGAGCGATTTTTCACAAACTGCGCATGCATATAATGCGCATGCGCGAACCAGCCAGTGCGATGGGAAATTGCTCGTTCATAGCCCACAGTTGGGCCGCTATTTTGAGTGACAGATAGTGCCGTTTGTGGGTGGTGACAGGGGAAGGTGCTTGTAAACGGGGGTGTGGATGTGCGAACGCAGGCATGCCCGACCATTAGAACGGCGTTTAATGGGTGTGCATAATTAGCAAAGTAGTGTCATTACACACGTGACTGGGTTGTATTTTAGCCTGAACTGCTGGCAATGTTGTGGTGGGAAAAGGCTACCACAAGCGCTGCGAGCAGCTGAGATGGCTCTCGATGTTCCCAATTAATCCTACAACTGCCGGAGATGGCGTTTGTTGCTAGTGGCAAAGGGGCGTCTTTCCACAGGTGCAAGCGCATAGTGCGGCCACTCGTTATTACTTAGTGGGCGGCTTTACGCCATGCAGTGCGAGCACATGATTTAAATAGCTGGCCCCTTTTAGCCAGCGAGCGGCCTCAAATAGCGTCCAGGTCTGAATCAGGCCCTAGGTCTCCCTATTGCAGCCAAACCCAGGTTTGGCTAGATCTGCCCAGAGGCGCGGAGTCTAACTCACTTGGTGATCTTCACCAGTGACCCCTCCAGTTGGGATATGTCTTTCGCTGCACCAAGTGAGCAGGTCGCGGCTCTCTGGACAGGTACCTGGGAGTGGCAGGAAGACCAGAAACTATAGTTAAGAAAGTTACAACTGAGGACCCCAGAAATGTATTAACAGTAGGAAATGAAATGGTTACTGGAGATGATCAAGCTGCAGCCTTGCTCCGAGAAGCACTGGGAATGTAAACACAGGGGTGTACTGAAGATTGTAAGAGATTCATTTGCAGACTTGCTCTGAGAAACACAAGGAATGTAGACACAGGGGTGTAATGAGGATTGTAAAGATCCAGTTGCAGACTTGCACTGACAAACAAAAGGAATGTAGACACAGGGGTGCAGTGAGAATTGTTAGGGATCCAGTCACCAGCTTACTCTAAAGAACACAGGAAAGTGTAACTCAGGAATGCACTGAGATTTTTTAGGGATCCAACTGAGAGCTAACTATAAATCAGCATGAAAGCTGGCACATGTAACAAAGGGTGGCAGCTGGGGAACTGAACAGCACAATTATAAACAACATAGGAGCTATTACATGAAGAACTGGAGTTCAGTGAGAGAACTGAAGTGACACACTGGGAGTCAGCATGGGCACTGATACAATTAACACTGGAGGACAGCGAGAAAGCTGAAGCAACACACTGAGGATATTACATGGAGAAACACTGGTGAGTATCACAGTCACTGGAACACCGAAGTTGAACAGCAATTTCCTGGAGTCAGACTAAATACCCCTGGGTAGCTGGTCATTAGATCAGAGGATTAGCTGAGTGACTGCAGGACTACCATTGGGAGAGACAGCTGCGCCCATGCCCGGCACTCCGGGAACCAGGATGAATGCACGGAAGCCCTAGCAGCCCTCGGGGAGAATGCTCAGCCACCACTCAACTCCACTCCCAGCGACTGAACACCTAAGCACTAAGACGCTGGTGCGGGGGTGAGTAGTGGCCAATCCCAGGCCGCATCCTGACAGAATTGTTATATAATAAGAACTGAGGGAGGATTGTAATGTGGCATAAAATAAACTGGTGGCACCGAAATGCTGCACAGTATGAACTGGGGACACTATAGTGTTGCACAATATGAATTTGGGCACGGTAATGTGGCTTAATATGAACTATGGGTATTGCAATGTGGCACAATATGGACTGGGGGCACTGTAATGTGACATAATATTAACTGAGGGCACTGTATTGTGGCAAAAAATAACTGGGTGCACTGTAATGTAGCACAGTTTCAACTAGAGGCAATACGTTGTGAAATAATTTGAATATGGGGTACTACAGTGAAGCATAATATGAACTGGCGGCACTAAAATGTGGCGTTATATGAACTGGGGGAACAACAATTTGGCATTATGTGAACTGGCAGCACTACAAAGTGGCATATGAACTGAGGAGCACATTCAGACCTGGTCGCAAGTGGCCACTCGCTCGTACGCGGCCGATGGTAAGCGACCACGCATGCGTACTCTTCATACTGCGCGTGCGTGAACTACTCAGAGCGAGCGGAATCCGATCGCTCGCCAAGCAAAGACAGCCCAGTATAATGAGGGACAGGAGAGGCCATTTGTGGGTGGTAACGGGCAGGACACTAATAACGGGGGAGTGTAGGTGCGACGCAAGCGTGCCGCCGTTTCTAAGGCAGCGTCATAGTACACATCACCAGCCTTTTTTTTATACAGAAATCCTCGTAGTGCTTGCGGTAAGGTAAGGCAACCACCAGCGCTGCGAGCTCTTCCGATGGTCCTCGATGTACCAATGTTATAATACACTTCCTGGAGATGACGTGCGCTAGTGGGCGTCTCTACATACGCTAATGGGCGTCTGCATACACAAAGTGATCGCTCGCCCAGACAAAGTGGGCGTGCTTATGCCTTTCCGAGCGAGTGCCTGCCATGCCGTCCCTTTGCTGAATTTGCATATGCTGGGGGCGAGCAATCGCATCTAGCGAGCGGCTCTGAATCAGGTCCTGAGTGCACTGTGTGGTGCAGTGTGAACTAGGACACATCTATGGTGCATAAGTTATGCAGCATAACATTAACTAGGGCACTGCTATGGTTAAAAAATTAACTAAGGCACTACTGTGGGGCATTAAATGAACAAGCGCTGTGGAGAGAGGTCTCTCTAGATGCATTGGGGCAGGGGCCCCTCAAAATATTCCTATGGGGTCCACAACTTTCTGGTTACACCCCATCATGGAATTGATAGATCCCTCTGTAATTATGTCATTGTCTTTGTAGTAACCTGGAAACTGTTCCAGATGGGGTAGCAGCTCTTTCAGTAAGACTGTTAGCTTTCTTGGAAAGGCTACATAATAGTTCTTTTTGTCAAACATGCAGCTATCTCTAAGATATGTGGCTCCCTCTAAGGGACTGGTGTCCTTTCTTATTTGCTATGCTGTAGTTGCCCTTTTTGGCTTTTCTTAGCTCTGCAGCACATCCAACCTGTTCTCCCTCTCACAGTAAATCCTCCTAAATGCATATGTAAAAGTTTTAAGCACTCATCAAAAGTATACGAGAAAAGAATTGTTGTCCTGGGGAAAGTTAGCTTCCTAAATACAGGGAAAATGTCCCATCTAATCCCACAGAAAGAGAGTGCAGTAAGCCAATTTAGCCATCTTTTACAGAACATAACTGGTATATTAAATTACATGTAGCTGGCACTAAAGTGCACTGAAAATATCTAAAGAATGTCAAACATCTCAGGTTCCGCCAATACCCGATGATGCTTGCGAGCAGCTTTGCAATTCCACCTGACGCGGAATCAGGCCCATGTCCTATTCTTTCTTTCTCCATCCTTGAATCATGGACGTCCTGCCTGGCATCCTCATCCAGAAGTGGTTGCGTTACCACAACACTGTAAAGAGCTGCAGAAAAAGGTGATAGATGAAAAAGACAGGCTGCTAAGGCACAGCAGATTTCTCCTTCTCTAATAAGTGTCACAGCTTGAGCACTTGAACGTTAACCCAATTCATGTAGCTCTCTCGTGTTTTTTAGGCATGAGAGACGCGAACAGACACATGAGAGGAAAAAAAAAGTAATCTGAAATTTTGTTACACATAACATTTGCAGAAGAAACAAGCAAAGCCAATTCCCGCAAGTGACATTAAGAGCGGAACCCATTGCAGAATTAACATTATTTGTAAGTGGGTTGAACGCATTTAGCTGTAGAACCTCGTGTTCAGTGACACATTTGATTCCAGTTTAAAATGCACACTAAGCAGGAGGATTTCCCACTGGTGATAGAACAAGGCTAGTATACTTACTTAGACACCATTAGCAAGAACAGGACTCGGCTCTTCAATTTCCTCCTTATGCAATTGATAGAAAGGGCAATTGGACAGGCCGAAGAGTATGAGGTTATGAGCTATACCTATAAGTGTACTGGTGTCAATTGTCAGACACCTCATGATAGATAGACCGGCAGAAAGCTGCTAGGTAAGTATTTTAAACATTTATGAGATGGTCAATGTAGTTTAAAAGCATTCAAACATGAATTAAACTGTGCCTTATGAGGAGCAAAAAGTCAATTTCCAATTGATTCCGTCTGGCGGTTTGTTTTCAAGTGAGAGATTACAGCATTTGCTTAAATATAACATGAGTATACAAAGTTGTATGTCGGGAATCTATTTATTTATTTATTTTAGCTTTCACAAACATCTTTATTTTATTTGGAGTGTAAAAATGATTATTTATCTGATTTAAAAATGTGCTTTTATTTCCCCAGAGTTGCTATGTGTTTATACACTGTCATTTATCCTATAATAGTACAAGACTATCCATTATTGATCATTATAATAGATCACTATTGTATTGTGTTCATATTGTTTAGTCTCAATGCTGGAACCCACTAGGGATAAATAGCTAGATTATCCCGGATGATTTTATATCACCACAATCATAAGTACAAGCTTTTATTGATGTCTTGTTGGCTTATTGTTAGAATTTCAAAGCATGAAATCACTGTGTATGCCTCATAATATCATTTTAACAAGCATAATCATTAACTCTTTGTGACATCTGGTACACAATGACAATAGGGCTGTCTGTGTGCTATCATAATATATTGTTATTTTTTTTAATCACAACTATTATAATTTTTATCTTGTGATTCAATATAATATACTTACAGTCATCCCAGTACAGGGGCACAATTATCGGATATTAATCTCCTTATTTTCAACACATTATGCCAGGTGCAATGCTGCAAAACTGAAAGCCAGCAGCACAAGCGCTATTTTGACCCTTCATGCTATTTTTTTGCACTCCTAAACGTATACTATACCACATCATGATTGAGTTGACTAATCGTGTTCAAACTGTTGCTATTTAGAAGGGTGGTGCGGGGCAGATTGGGGCTCTTCTTGCTGAGCTTGGACTAGGTCAGAGATGTGACTTGTATTGTATAGTAGAAAGCTGAAATTTGAGGCTGTTGTGTGTGTGGAGACAGGAAGTCTGAGACTGAGAACAAGGTGATGACAGGAGGAAGTGCTGCCCACCTACAGACAATGAAAGTGGCCAATTTTTTGCCATCGATGGCTGTGGTTTGATGGTTCCCCACCATCGATGACAGATATGTATCAATTATTTTTTTCCAAGGCTTGTAATGCTTAGCTACACCCACTGTCACATCATTTTGTCACCCTCTTCCAATTGGCCTGTCGCCTTCCTGTGATGCACAGCAGAGATGCTGGTTGATTGTTTATACCATCGGTTTTAGACCAAAAGATGGTCATCCCTACAGTGTCATAAACATTGCATTACTGGCAAAAGACTTCTATACATAAAGATAGATAGATAGATAGATAAATAGAAGGATAGATAGATAGTATCAATGCTAAATGGTGGTGGCACCCATGGATAACGAAAAAGACACTAGAAGCTGCATGCTTGTACCAATGTTTTAATGCAGGAGCATTTGACTAGGAAAGCATGAGGGAGATTGTTTCAAGATGAGGTTTAAGAAAGAGGTGTTTTGACAGCTTCCTTGGTAAGGGTGATCAGTTTGGTCTAAATTATGGATTATCAGTAGTATGGTTTTGAGTACTTTCATGGATATATAGCGTCAAGAGGGGAAGATCAGTACTGCTCTATTTAGAATCGTAGGTTGCAGTGGAGAAGGAGTGAATAATGGAAAATTGAGATAGGGCGTGGTAGCAGTAGCCAAGGTGTGCCATAATTAAAGAATGGACAAGGGTTTCTGTGATGTATAGTGTGATAGAGGCTTTCTATGGGAAAATGAGTGAAAGTGACAGTACAGTATATATGGTATAAATCTGAGGGAAGAGTCATGGATCATGCCAAGACCATGTACATGGAGGATTGGTGAGAGCATTTTGTTGTCCTTAAGATGCAGACAAGGGGGGATAGCACCATTAAAAGGAGAGCAGGTGATGAGCTTTGGTAAGGTTTAGCTCTAGGTAGCATTTGGGTCTCCAATTGGAGATAGTTGGACTCGCAAAAGAAAAAAGAAGGAGAGAATAGGTAGATTTTGGAGTCATTTTTATATAGAAGTATCAATGCAAGCCAGTAAAGCATATTTACTCATTGATGTAAGTGTTAAGATGGGAAGGGATGAGAGATGCCAAAAGGTTAAGGGAAGCATGTGCCATAAATAAAGGCCCTAAAGCAGCATTTCAGAAAAGTAGGAGGTGAGACAGGAAAGTATAATGCTGCAACAGCCAAGGAGGAGAAGGGGGTGCATGAAAAGCAGGTGGTTAATTATAGTAAACAAAGCAAAGATGTCAAGAAGGATGTGTAGGGAAAAATTAACCTTTGACTTAGAGTCATTGGTCACTTTTTTGAAGATAGTATCTGAATCTGTGTTTACAGTGCAGAAGTCTAGCAGCAGAGCATAATGGATGCAAAGACAGGAGAGAAAGAAAGTTAAATAATTTCTTGGCTGATGTCAAAAATAAAATCAATCATGGATCAGAAGAAGAGCAGCAACCCAGTATTAGCTCTGCAGCTGCTGCCAGTCATGATAGTACTTCAACATCTACTAAAGATAGTCAAGGGGAAAGAAGGTTTAAGAAAGGGCACCTGAAATCTAAACAATATATCACAATGTTAATGAAAAAATCATCAATTTACTGTCAAAAAATTTAAAATGACCATGCTATACACCACACACAGGAAGCCATAGCCAAACACAGTCAGGCATCTTCTGCAACTTCACATGCAACAGTTTCTCGCTCTCAGTCTAGAGGTGTCATATTTAAAACAGGAAAATAAGTGCACAATAAAAACACTAAGGGATATATTTACTAAAGTGAGAATTTTTAGAAGTGGAAATGTTGCGCATAGCAACCAATCAGATTGCACTCAACATTTAAATAGCACCTTCTGGAAGCTAATAGCTAGAATCTGATTGGTTGCTATGGGCAGCATCTCTACTTCTAAATATTCTTACTTTAGTAAATATACCCCTAAGACTGAAGAACAAACTGTATGTTCACAAATCCCTGAGAGTCTAATGGTGTCTTCAAGTGCTATGTTTGAGTTTGATGTTTCTGACACTAATCCTAGAGAAGCCTCCTTCCACCATTTCTGCAACCCTCTGCAAATATCAGGATGAGTAGCATTAAAAGTAAAGATGGTGACATAGAAATTGAGGGTGCTACTGTGAAAGTGAAACAGGATGAGGGTGATAAGAAGAAGTTGATAATTCAGGAGGAGGATGTTGTTTGTGTCAAAATAAGTCATCCACCAGTGGCAGCAGTTCTTGTCCATGGAAGAAGAAGGCCATTGCCATGCTTGTCAATAAGACCAAAAAAGCCACATATCTTCTGTACAGGAGATGTGTCTGTGGCCTGTAAAATTTGTAGATATTTTCGGTATTCAGCAGCTGCATGTAGAAGATTGCAGCACCTGCAAGAACAGTTCAATCTGCCCTGTCACCAGCTAAAGCAAGAGTTTCCTCTAGCCCCAAAGTGCACTGTCTTGGAGTTATATTAGAATCCTCCCTCTCCTTTAAACCACACATTCAGCACCTCTCGCATTTCCACCTAAAAAATATCTCCAGGTTTAGACCCTTCCTCAACCAGGATGCCACTAAAACCCTCATCCACTTGCTGGTCATCTCCAGATTGGACTACTGTAACCTCTTAGCTGGCCTCCCAGTCTCTCACCTCTCTCCACTACAGTTGGTTCTCAGTGCTTCTGCTTGGCTCATCTTCCTCTCCAGATAGTCTACATCTGCTTCCCCTCTCCTTCAAGCCTTACACTGGCTCCCCTTCAGGTGCCAATTCAAGGTTCTCACACTTGCCTATAAAGCCCTCACCAAAACTTCTCCCACATACATTTTTGACCTTCTCTCCCTCCACACTCCCGCCCGCCCACTTCGCTCAACAAATGCATGAAGCCTCTCTTGCCAACTGATTACTTCCTTCCACTCCCGCATCCAAGATATTGCCCATGCTGCTCCCTACCTTTGGAATGCTCTCCCTCTCCCTATCAGACTCTCCACCTCTCTACAATTCTACAAATGGGCTCTTAAGACCCACAACTTCATCAAGACCTTCCAGTTCTCAACCTAACCCACTTCATGCTCTTTCCTCCCTATCTTCCCCTTCTGTGTCATGCCTGTCTGTCTGCCCCTCCCCTTTAGAATGTAAGCTCTCACGAGCAGGGACCTCTTCCCTCATGTGCTTCTCTTTACATTTTCTTCTACTCCTTAGGGCACCTAACACTTGACTGCCAACTCCCTGCTGCTTATTGTGAGTGCTTTAATCGCTAATGCAGCAATGTATATAAGTCGTGTCCTTGTCCTGCACTATAATGTACTGTAAGTTACTTGTTTCTTGTTCACTTACTAGTTTTATGTACTATGTAAGGCGCTGCAGAACACTTGTGGTGCCATATAAATAAAGGATAATAATGATAATAGTCTCATCCAATAATGTTTAGATCCAAGTCAAATATCATAATCCAATACTAAGAAATACTGTATAATTCTGCAAACAGTGGGAATAACATAACTAAAAAAGGAAAATAGTGTAAAATAAAATAAACAAAATGAGCATGGACATTATAAAATAAAATAGAATGAAATAAAAGAATAAAAAAAGAAATTAGTGGTCTAGGGTAAATATGTTATTTAAAGAGAATTTGTTCTAGACACACAATGATTAGGTGAGGATTGTTTTAATAACAATGTACAAATTAGCATGTCACACTGGGCCTGATTCAGACCCGCTCGCTAAGATGTATACTCTCGCTGCTGCCGATGGTATGCAGTGTGTATGCATTGTGCGCATGTGCATACCTTAGCAAAAGTTCACAATGCATTTCACTGCACATAGACAGCCCAGCAGAGTGAGTGTCAGAGGATGCCATTTGTAGGTGGTAACAGGGGCTGGACATTAAAAACGAGGAGTGGAGGTACAAACGCAGGCGTGCCTGAGCATCTCAATGGCGTTTTAGAGGTGTGCATAATTATAAGACAGCATCATAGTACACGTCACTTAGGCTTGTTTTTACAAGGAAGTGCTCGCAGTGCTTGCTGCAGGGTATGGTCAACCTCAAGCGCTGCGATAGTATCCAATGTACCAATAGTTGCATACACTTCTTGGACATGATGTGCACAAGTAGGCATCTTAAAACAGGCTGGTGGGTGTCTGCATACACTATGTGATCGCTTTCTAAGAAATACCGGGCGTGCTAATGCATTTCTGTGCAATAGCACTGCCTATGAAATTTGCATACACATAGTGCGAGCGATTGCATCTAGCAAGCAGCTTTGAATCAGGCCCACAGTCCTTTTGAATACTGGGAGAAAATAGAGAAATGTAGAACCCCTTGTACAAACTAGCTCTGCTTTACTTAAGCTGCCCCCCTCTAGTGTGTACTCTGAAAGAGTGATTAGCACAACCAAGAACCTTGTGTGTGATCGATGTAGAAGTCTACTTCCTCAAAATGTGGAAAAACTGATGTTTATAAAATTAACTACAAATACTATGAGGAAAACATTGCAGCCAATTACAACAAACTACTAAGATTTTTATAACAGTGGATTCCAGTGCCGATGAGCTAATACTGTGTGATGATGATATAAACAACAGTGATGAGTCTAATAATGACATTATTAGCAACACTGTTAGCTGCCTTAAGCCCATTTGTAGCTTGTTTTGTGGGGGCCCAAACAAACCAAGCACTTCAGCCACAAAAGTGGCAGTATCTATTGCTGAACTGCTTGGTTTGTTAAACTGTGCATGTCCTTTTAAAATAAAACATAAGGGTGAGTGGGATCACCCAAGATAATTTTATCATGCACCACTTTTAATTATGGGCTTTGCCAAAATTGTATGCGTTTGACAGGCAGTGTACTGTATACTACTGTACTTTACTGGGGAGTTCATCTTCTTTTGTGTCTTGCAATGCTTCTTAATGTCATCACCAGCTTCTCATCCAGGCAAATAGGCCTCATTTCCTGCAGCTTCTTAGCAGATGCAGACTAGTATCATCAAATCATATAATTAATGATTAATTATTCAGTTTGACTAGGCTTTAAATCCTGATAAATCAATCTCATTGGGATTTTGGATGTTTGTTTTTTAGTAGTGTTTTCCATGTCTCCAATATACTTTTTTTATATTTAAATTATTTAAACTAATCAATCAATTAATTAATCAATCAACCAATCTCATTTTGATTCTTGCTTTTTAATGATTTGCTCCATTTATGAAATTATTTTTAATTGAAAGTTATATTCTGTAATCAATCAATTTATCAATCAATCAACTTCATTGGGATTTTGGAAGTTTGTTTTGTAACAATGCTTTACATTTCTCTGATTTACTTTTTATAGTTACTGTAAAGTATTAACACTATGCAATGAATCAATCAATCAATGCGTTACCTGGCTTCCACTAAATAGTACTCATTCTCCATTTATCTGTACTGGCCTCTGATCTACAGTATTTCTTGATTAATGAAAATATTCTATAGCAATGTATAGTTTATATTAAACTTCCATCCTGTCTGCCACTGCAGTGGCACTATGTTTCCTAGAAGTGCTATATTCTTTTTTAAACGGTATTGTGTTTGTGCCTCTGCTCTGTTGCTCATTTTAGCCAGTCAGTTCACTGCAGCCCTTGGCCAATAGGGGTGAAAATTAAAACCAATATTGTGAGCTGTGAGGTGGTCAAAATTTAATGGAAATTAATGTTATTGAGGCTAATAATACTATAGGAGCAACAACAGGCCTAAATTATATGATTTTTGCAGTTTTTATAAATTTTTTAAAAGAAAGCCAGAGCCAAAAATAAAACAAAAACCTTTGAGAGTGGTTTTGGCAAAATCAAAACCAATACATGGGGGTCCACACAGATCTCTATTTAAAACTATGCATAGCCCTAGCTCCCAGATCTGACTTAATTCTTGAGTACATAAATACAGACAAGCACACGTTTCTGTCATTTCATTTGCCAAAATATACCTAAAAAATGTAAGACTAAATTCCTGATTTAGTATTCTGTCCAGTTAAAGAATTTGTAACCTACTGTAGTTTCTACTGAGCCTGTTAGAATGTTTTTATCAAAATGTAAAGTCAGATCAGTGCATAATTTCTCATTCCAGAATGTTATCAAACCACCATGGCTTTACATTGCCAAGAGGACTGATTTAAAATTCAAACAACAGCTGACTGAGGCTTGTTGGATGACAAAGCTTAAATCATATCTTTACAATCTAATCAAGCGGCAAATGTCAATCAGAGGTGCTCTGCGCGACAGTTTCTTTAATGAAGATCACTTTTATTAAGGTGTCAATTGAAGTAATGAAAAGTATCATTCACCACTCAGAATTTTATCATGCAAGTGTATTAAAGAACACGGAGTATAAAAAAGAAGAAATGACTTGAATTTAAAGATCTACAGTAACTGCAATAAACAGTGAGCTCTGTGTATTTGGAGCATGCAAAATATTTAAGCAATATACACAATATCTGGGCCATGTTTGTGTCCAATGGGGTAGTGGTTAGTATTTTTTTTTGTTAAATCTGTCAAACTGAAGCAGAGAACATAATTTTCCCGTTGAGAAAAGTACCAGACACAAAGCCATTTGTATTTTATATGTTTTAAAGCTGACACAATAAGGTTACAGTAGGAGAAGTGTCAAAAATACTTTTCAGCAATAAATGTCCTGATAAAAACACTGGTAACGCTGTGCTCAGACTATGTTACAGGCAATCCACACAGTCTACTAAACTATATATTTAGCTATAGTAAGGAGGTGCCCCATTCTCTGCCTGCCATCATGAAGGATGCAATTTGTAAAATGAAAAATTAGCATTTTACTACCTCTGCATACAGATTTGTCCACATACATCCTACGTTCTTCCACGTTAAAGAGCCCTACTAGTCATGCCATGCCAGGGCTTATTCACAAAGCAATGTAAATAGGACACACAAGCAGCATCTGAGTTGCACATAGAATATAGGCATTCTGCATATCATTTTAATTAGCAGAAACTGCATGTGTGTCCTATTCAGGTAAAAAGTCACAAAGATGCTTGGGCGCTACCGAGTCGCATGGCACTCACGCGCACGGTGGTAAGATGAATGTTGACACATTTGTAGGTTTTAAATGCACCTCTCACCGCATTAAAATAACAGGAGTAGATGCATCAGGAAGCTGCTGGAAGGGGTAGATGATAATATCTAAGTTGCATAAAGCATATTAAAAGCAAATATATGCAGCCGTCCCTTTCACACAGTATATATACAAATATTTATATATATATATATATATATACACAGTTCAGAATAAACGGCGCCACTCGGAGACTTTGATGAAGTATCAAAAGTGTGTATTCAAATGAACATCTTGAGACACCAACGTTTCAGGACCACGACGTCCTTTTGTCAAGGTAGGTAAGCTAGCTTGACAAAGGGACGTTGTGGCCCCGAAATGTTGGTGTCTTAGGATGTTCATTTGAATACACACTTTTGATACTTCATCAAAGTCTCCGAGTGCCACCGTTTTTTCTGAAGTATCTGTGGACATTATTTTCGTGGAGGGCACCGAAGCTGCTGCAATTATTAGGAGAGAGTGCCGATCCGAGGGGCATATTATATATATATATATATATATATACAGTATATATATATATATATATGTATCTTAACAAAGGTCCATGGATAGGACCGAAACGTCGATCCTGTAAAACAGTGGGCCTGATTCAAAGCCGGATGCTATTTGCGCTCGCTCGTTCAGAAAAAGGGGCCGGCTATTTAAATTGAGTGCTCGCTCTTTGCGGTCTGTTGACACCTCTATGTCTGAGCGAGCGAACGAAACATGCGCTCGCTATTTTGTAAAGACGCCCCCTGGCCGCTCGCATCCTACATCATCTCCGCTATTTATTTGATTAATCGAGTACATCGAAAGGCGTCTGAACTGCTCGCAGTGCTTGTGGTAGGATTCATGTAGCAATCATGTGAACAGTTCAGGCTAAGAAACAACCAAGTGACGTGGTCGATGACGCTGCTTTGTTAATTATGCACACCCTTAAAATGCCCGTTTTGACCGTTTGGCACGCCTGCGTTCGGATCTCCACTCCCCGTTTTCAAGCACCTTCCCCTGTTACCACCCACAAACGCCTCATCCTGTCACTCAAATTAGGAGGCACTCGGTATTTTGCGAGCACTCGATTTCCGACTGCACTGACTGGTTGGCGCATGTGCATTACGACCCATACGCATGCGCAGATGTGCTAACATCGCTCGGAGCGAACGAGCGGCCGCTTATGAGCGGCTCTGAATCAGGCCCAGTGTTCATTGGTTACTGCTGGTATGTAATAAATTGATTTTATTAAGAAGACTGGTGAGTGCACCACTTTTTTCACTTTTTAAATAAATATTTATATATATATATATATACTGCATATATATATATATATATATATAGAACACACAGATGATCCGGCACTCTCCTTCAATAATAAATTGACTTGCTCCGGTGCCCTCCTTACCAGGGATGCTATCCCCGCAATATACGAACCACAAAGGCGGCACTCAGAGATCTTGGCACACCAAAAGTATAAAGTCCAATTTTATTCCATCAACGTTTCGGGACCTCTCGTCCCTTCCTCAGGATGCGACATATAACATAGACACCATACAGAGTTATCAAACAGCTTTATATAGCTTACCATATAGGACGCCAGCCGCTCCACCCGTGTGACGCGCCCGGGGTCAGACCGCGACATGAGCCACCAGATCCGCCGGAAACACGGTGCGTATCAAGCACCGGAAATACACAGCATTCCAGATGCTCATGTGATCCCCTCAGGCATAGCGTCTACCGGAAGCGGTCCGGAGCCAAATGGTTGCCATAACAACATATTAAATAACAACCGATACATAAGACAAACACATAAAAACATGTACAATGATCAGAAGAAAAACATATCATGATCAAAGTAGCTACTCCAATAAAATATACATATATTATGGCCCCATACTGACTTAAACAGCTAAATCACCAAAAAAAAAATTTTTATATATATATGTCCTAATGAACATGTGTAAAGTGAAAAAATCTATTGCATTTACGTTAAAATATGTGGAAAAATATGAAAAACATGAAAAAATGAATAAATACACCTGTGATCCAAAAATAACAATCAAATTTCAAATGTTGTCCGACAAAACATCGTGAAAATAAAAAAAATAAAAAATAAAGAAAATTTTTTGTGTGAGTGAAAAAATCATATAAGAGTATATAAACAAAAATATATATATACCAATGTGTAAAATATATGTGTAAGGGAAGTAACATGGCGAATGTAAATAACAAGCACCTTGCTACAGTCCAGTCACCTCAAATATTCTTCATCAAATAAACAAACATGTGAACAAATGGTGATCAAGCTGTTATGTTAACAAAAAACAAAACACATATATAAACATGTAACAAATACAAATTAAAAACGAATGTGTTCATGTAACCGATGAAAGAGGCCACAGCGCTTGCAACATTACTTAAACAATCAAAAAAATCAAACAAAATAATGAAAAAAAAATATCACAATCTGCCAGTATGTGATATAATATCTGCGGTTAAACCGACCCTCACTTGTCATATGTGGGACCTGCATATTGTTATCGATATGTAGTAAATAGTATACCACCCTCTGTTCATTACTGAACAAACTGTTATTTTATTATTAACCCAAAGTTTAAAGAAAGCAATTTAACCCCAAGGACTCGTTGAGCCCTCGCGGTGAAAGGGTATCCAATCTGTGAATCCATGCTGATTCCAACTGGAGTAGTTTTTTGGTACGGTTACCTCCTCGTAATGACTCTGGTACATGGTCAATAACCTTGTATCGAACTGTGGCCAAGCTATGTCTCAAAAGGGCGAAGTGCCTCGCCACAGGTTGTTCGCTCTGCCCAGAGACTAAAGCGGCACGAATGGCTGCCCGGTGTTGCGCCATTCACTCTTTAAATTGGCGCTCTGTCTTGCCCACGTAATATAAACCACATGGGCAAGACAGAGTATACACCACAAACCGGGAACTGCACGTTAACGACCAGTTAATGTTAAATTTTCTACCCGAATATGGGTGTGACACAAAGGTGCCCACCTGCATATAACTGCACGTGGTGCACCCTAAACATCTAAAATATCCTCTTTTACGACTAAGAAAATTAGAAGTACTGGACTTAAATGTTGAAATATCAGATTTTACAACCATATCCTTAATATTAGCGCTACGTGTGTAGCTAGGCATTATGACAGAATTCTGTAACAATTTAATATCAGGATCATTAGCTACAATGGGCCACAAATTCTTAACCTTTGGTATTAATCTTTGACTTTTTACATTGAATTCATTGACCCAAGGTACTCTCCCATTAAGCACTTTCTTTTTAGTCTGTTGTAATAACTGAGTCCTATCATGTGCCAAAGCTTTGGCTTTGGCTTTTTTAAGGATTTTCCATGGGTAACCTCGATCTAAAAATGTATCAGTCATTTTCTCCAGTTGTTTACAAGTCTCAGCACGATCACTGGTGATCCTGCAGACTCTTAAATATTGTGAGTATGGAAGACCATATACCGTATTTCGGGGGTGAAAACTATCATACCTCAACAGGTTATTCCTGTCAGTTGGTTTGACGTATAAAGATGTGGAGATCCGTGAGTTTTCAATTTTAATAGAGATGTCCAAAAAATTGATTTCCTTATCACTATGTTGAATAGTTAGCTTGATTGGACAACTAGATGCAGTCTGTGTCTCAATAATGTCCAGCAATCTGCTGATGTCACCCCGCCAAAAAATCAACAGATCGTCAATATAACGATAGTACAAATAAATGCACTCAGCCACACTAGCATCAGCAAAAAATAAGTCATGCTCAACCTCTCCCATATAGGCATTGGCAAATGACGGAGCTGCCGCCGACCCCATGGCGCATCCCGTCCTTTGCCTGTAAAATGCCCCATCAAAGAGAAAATAGTTGAAATTCAACGTGAACTCTAAAAGTCTAAGGAAAAAACTCAAATCAGGGCCCACATAATGAGGATTGTTAATCAGAAGCCTCTCGACCGCATGGATACCTGACTCGTGAGGAATACATGTATATAGACTGGTCACATCACAGGTGACCAGCACAATATCAGGTGGAAGAGTATCAATCAAAGAAAACCGTCTCAATAACGCTGTGGAGTCCTTCAAATAAGAAGGCATATTTTGGATACACGGCTGTAGAAATACATCAGTATAGATTGCCAAAGACTCACACAAAGACCCCCTGGCTGAAATGATTGGTCTGCCCGGGGGCCTCTGTGGGTTCTTATGTACCTTTGGGATAATATAAAAAAGTGGTACCACAGGATGATCCGTTACCAGCTTGTTATGTATTGACTTTGAAATGATACCAGTTTCCAAAGCTTGATCTAACATACAATCGATATGCTTTTTAAATTCAACAGTCGGATCACTAGAAAGAAGACAATACGTATCACTGTCTCCTAATAGTCTCAAACACTCTTCCCTATAAAAAGCTACATCCATAACTACAATGGAGCCCCCCTTATCAGCGCCCCTTATGACTATATCCTGTCTGTTCCCCAAAGATTTGAGGGCCAACAATTCTTCTTTAGACAGGTTGGGCTGAACAAATGGAGATTAATTCTTTTCTTCTGTGGGGAGTGACTCCATGATTCTATGGAACGTCTTAATGGACGGATTGGCGGAATTAGGTTCAAACAACGATCTTTTCCCAATTTTACTTAAAAGTTCAAAATCGGTGCTAACTGATGTCACAGGTGGATTTTTGCTGAAAAATTCCTTCAGTTTAAGGGTTCTTTGAAGTTTGTAATTATCGATTTTCCATTTAAATTCATCTAGGCCCTTAGTAGGTACGAACGAAAGGCCTTTACTAAGGACGCTAGATTCAGCTGGTGTTAGCTCTGTAGATGACAAATTGAAAATCAGGTCCTCCTTCCTCTCGGAGGTCTTCCTGCACCTCTGCCTCCACGCTTGGCCACCCCTTCTATTGGGTTTTTTCTTCTTGTGGTCATTCCCCTCGGAATGCCTACCCCTAAAGGGGATTCCTGGGGATGTGTCGGCCGCTGTGGTTGGCTGAAATCCTCAGACTCACTTGCTGAGGTGCTGGAATGTTGTTTAAAGGTCCGAAAATGACGCGAATATTGTCTAGGACCTGCTCTATTAACAGAAGCACTGGACCCCAACCAGGAATATACTCTATGAAATTCATAGTCCTGTTGGACTTTAGTGAGTTTTTGTTTCTTATATCTCAGTAATTCCACTTTGTATTGATCCATTTGTTTTTTCAGTTTTTCATTCCAATCAATCGTAGGATCTGCCCTAAGGAGTGGTTGGACTTCTGCTTCATAAGTATCAATCTTAGTCCGGACCGTATTGACTTCCCGTGTGGATTCTTCGATAATTCGAAGCATTAAATCCATCGAACATTTATTTAAAATCGAGATCCATCTTTTGCAGAATGGAATACTCTGTCTGCCGATGGTAGGTGTATTATGAATGCGTAGGCCCCTAGGGATTTGCTTGGCCCTATAGTAATCCGATAAAGTCCGGCCATGTAGCATGTAATCCAGTTCTCTTTTCTTTAACCTGAGCAAATCCTTATATATGTCATCGTTAGGTATTTGGTTAGCAGCATCAAATACTGGTTCCTTCAATAAAATCCCCTCAGCCTCTACATCCGAGAAGCTGAACGTGTCAGAAGTATCACATTGCAATATGTACAATGCAATCTCATTGGGCTCCGGCGCTGTTGCCATTCTTAACTGAAACTGCACAAACGGAGGTAGGCAACTATGCCCCACTTCAGCGTTCACTCCTGCACATAAACATAAACCACAGTCACGTAAATAAAATATACAGTAATGTATAGTAGCGTCCTGCAATGGTCTGCCGAAACAACGGGGTGCCTTGATCCAGTCCTACATACCCTCACACCGGATATATCAGGACAACATAGAACACACAGATGATCCGGCACTCTCCTTCAATAATAAATTTACTTGCTCCGGTGCCCTCCTTACCAGGGATGCTATCCCCGCAATATACGAACCACAAAGGCGGCACTCAGAGAACTTGGAACATCAAAAGTATAAAGTCCAATTTTATTCCATCAATGTTTCGGGACCTCTCGTCCCTTCCTCAGGATGTGACATATAACATAGACACCATACAGAGTTATCAAACAGCTTTATGCTTTGATTGTTTAAGTAATGCTTTGATTGTTTAAGTAATGTTGCAAGCGCTGTGGCCTCTTTCATCGGTTACATGAACACATTCGTTTTTAATTTGTATTTGTTACATGTTTATATATGTATTTTGTTTTTTGCTAACATAACAGCTTGATCACCATTTGTTCACATGTTTGTTTATTTGATGAAGAATATTTGAGGTGACTGGACTGTAGCAAGGTGCTTGTTATTTACATTCGCCATGTTACTTCCCTTACACATATATTTTACACATTGGTATATATATATTTTTGTTTATATACTCTTATATGATTTTTTCACTCACACAAAAAATTTTCTTTATTTTTTTTTTTATTTTTTTTTATTTTCACGATGTTTTGTCGGACAACATTTGAAATTTGATTGTTATTTTTGGATCACAGGTGTATTTATTTATTTTTTCATGTTTTTCATATTTTTCGTATTTTTTCACATATTTTAACGTAAATGCAATAGATTTTTTCACTTTACACATGTTCATTAGGACATATATATATAAAAAAAATTTTTTGGGTGATTTAGCTGTTTAAGTCAGTATGGGGCCATAATCTATGTATATTTTATTGGAGTAGCTACTTTGATCATGATATGTTTTTCTTCTGATCATTGTACATGTATATGTTTTTATGTGTTTGTCTTATGTATCGGTTGTTATTTAATATGTTGTTATGGCAACCATTTGGCTCCGGACTGCTTCCGGTAGACGCTATGCCTGAGGGGTTCACATGAGCATCTGGAACGCTGTGTATTTCCGGTGCTTGACACGCACCGTGTTTCCGGCGGATCTGGTGGCTCATGTCGCGGTCTGACCCCGGGCGCGTCACACGGGTGGAGCGGCTGGCGTCCTATATGGTAAGCTATATAAAGCTGTATGATAACTCTGTATGGTGTCTATGTTATATGTCGCATCCTGAGGAAGGGACGAGAGGTCCCGAAACGTTGATGGAATAAAATTGGACTTTATACTTTTGGTGTTCCAAGTTCTCTGAGTGCCGCCTTTGTGGTTCGTATATATATATATATTTATATATTTCTTTCTTTCTATATATACTGTATGTATATATATATATATATTTTCCATTGACAAAAAACCTTACGGTTTCGCATGTCCCATTAAGGCTGCTTAGACATGATCTGTAAAATTCACAAAACCTACTGAATTTGTGCCACACAAACTTCAAAATGCTATGAAATTACGATCATTAAGGCTGACATCTTAATGGACGTGTTCCTTGCACAATACAGATATGGGGCCAAATGTAATAGGTAGTCTGTTTTGGAAATTGCGAGTTTGGTGCTAAACTCGCAATTTTTCACAACTCTCCAATGTAATAGGGTGTTTGTTCACTAAAACTCGCATTTTTCAGAGTTACTAAAACTCTCCATTCTCAAACTCGCATCCAGATGTTTTCACATTGAAAACAATCAACTCGCCCAATGTAATAGAGTGTCTGTTTCAGACTCGCAAAAAAAAGATTACCAAAAGTCCCCAAATAATAGACCTGCTTCAGGCTAGCGAGTACATCCTGAGCAGGTCAGATTAACACAGAAACATGCACATATCCATGAGATATGTACAAGTTACTGGGCCAAATGTAATAGGTAGTCAGTTTTAGTAACAGTACAAACTCGCACTTTCTCGCACTTTTAAAAAGTGCGAGTTTGTACTGAAACTCGCAAATTCAATAGCCTGCAAACTTTTCAGCTCGAGGCTACTGCATTTGCGAGTGCAGGCGAGTTTAGGACAATGTAAACTGACACCTTTTAATGCGAGTAGCATTAAAAGGTGTGAGTTTTGGAGAAGCCATCACAGATCAGTGAGATCCGTGATGGCTTCTGTGTGTGTTAAAAAAAAAAATGACGTGCACCCCCTCCCCAAAAGCATAACCAGCCCCGGGCTTTATAAAGCCTGTTCTGGTTCTAAAAATACAGGGTCCAAAATGCGTAGGGGGCCCCTGTATATTAAGAACCAGCACAGGGCTTTGTTGAGCTGGTCCTGGTTCTGGAAAATCAGGGGACAAAACGAGTAGGGGTCCCCTGAAAATTCCTGAACCAGCACCGAACTCTTTCTAGCAGGGGGATAATGCCACAGCCAGGGAAAACCTTTCACCGGTTTCCCCGGCCAAAGCATTATCCCTGACTGCTAGTCAGTCCAGGCCGGGGATCCCTGGGGAGTTGGGTACCCCCCCAATAAAGGGGTACCCCTCTCCAGGGCACCCCAGGCCTAGACTGATAGCCCGGGGCTATCCCCGGCACCCTAGGGCGGTGGGTGCCGGGTTGATAGTGTAAAGTGTAAAAATAAGTTTTCCATATTGTCTTTATTTGTAGAACCACAAGTACCAGCAAGCGGGGCATTACGGGCCCGCTGGCACTTGTAGTTCCACAACTAAAGAAATACGTAAAAAAACAAACTTACACCGTGAATGTATAATTTTAATAAAACATACATGCACACTCACACTCACACATACTCACCTATTATCCGAAGTAATCCATAGGGGTGTACCTGAAAAAAAATCCATACTCACCTCTCCTATGCGTAGATCACGTCCTCTTCTCCAAGTAGGCAATCCAGGGGTTAAAATAAAAAACCGAAAAAAAAACGATCCATGCGGACTGAGCAAAGGTATGTGTGTGCACATACCTTTGCTCCGCGTAAATGACCGGGGCACACGTGTGCCCCGTCAGTGCAGGGGCCGCCAGCCAATCAGGGAGCATCTCCGTCGGAGCAGCTCCCTGATTAGCTGAATGCTGCCAGTCTCTGTCTCCCTTAGACGTCTATAGTGTGAAATCCCCATAGCCCAATGTCGCGACATTGTATCATTGATGTAAACCACAAGATTAACATCAATTAATCTTGCGGTTACTATGTAGCGGCTCTGACCATAGACGGGCACCCACAGCCCTAGGGTGTCGGGGAAAGTCCCGGGCTATCAGTCTAGGCCTGGGGTGCCCTGGAGAGGGGGACCCCTTTATTGGGGGGGTCCTCAACTCCCCAGGGATCCCTGGCCTGGACTGACTAGCAGTCAGGGATAATGCTTTGGCCAGAGAAACCGGTGAAAGGTTTTCCCTGGCTGTGGCATTATCCCCCTGCTAGAAAGAGTTCGGTGCTGGTTCTACAATTTTCAGGGGACCCCTACTCGTTTTGTCCCCTGATTTTCCAGAACCAGGACCAGCTCAACAAAGCCCTGTGCTGGTTCTTAATATACAGGGGCCCCCTACGCATTTTGGCCCCTGTATTTTTAGAACCAGAACAGGCTTTATAAAGCCGAGGGCTGGTTATGCTTTTGGGGAGGGGGTGCACGTTTTGTTTTTTTTAACACACACAGAAGCCATCACGGATCTTACTGATCTGTGATGGCTTCTCTAAAACTCGCACCTTTTAAATGCTACTCGCATTAAAAGGTGTCAGTTTACATAGTCCTAAACTCACCTGCACTCGCAAATGCAGTAGCCTCGAGCTGAAAAGTTTGCAGGCTATTGAATTTGCGAGTTACAGTACAAACTCGCACTTTTTAAAAGTGCGAGAAAGTGCGAGTTTGTACTGTTACTAAAACTGACACCCTATTACATTTGGCCCATGGTATGCCATCACACCCTGTGGTTAATGGCAGATTCAGCACTCTCACAGATGCAGGAAGACAGGGTGGGGCACATAGGGAAAGACAAATTGGTGTGGATGAGGGCATGCAGACTAGCACAGTTGGGAGAACACACAGCTGTAGGGATTGGGGAAGTTATAGCAGCATGGAGGTGAAGATAGTGTACATGTATAGACAGAGTATGATAGTTTTAGCAATTGGGAAGTTAAATGTGTATAATGAATTAGATAGATGTACAGTATAGAGTGAGAAGGATGTTGGAACTCAGTTACATTTTTGTGGTGACTGAATGGGAACATGTGGGCACTGAATGAGATGTGTGCCACATAACTGCTCAGACCTCAGCTGCATAGACTGCATGTGTGTATTCCAATGAGCACACAATTCTGTGAATTAGCAGCTCCACCATTTTGTGACTGACAGCAATCTCACTCTGTGAGAGTGCTGAATCTGCAGTTAACCACATGGTGTCATGGCATACCATATCTGTATTACGCAAGGAACACATCCATTAAGGCGTCAGCCTTAATGATCGTAATTTCATTGCTTTTTGAAGTTTGCGTGGCACAAATTCAGTAGGTTTTGTGAATTTTCAGATCATGTCTAAGCAGCCTTAATGGGACATTTGAAACCGTAAGGTTTTTTGTTTATGGAATTTCATAGCTTTTTTATAATTTATTAACCATCGGGGTTTTGACTAGCAAACCAGGCCACTTGCAGGGCAGTAGGACAACAAATAGGTACACTAACACGGGTGGAGTAGCAGACAGCACACAGGAGGTGTTTTCTTCAATAAGTTTTTATTAATTTTTCAACAAGAAAAACACAGATACAACAAAAGAAAAGAAAGAAAAGACACATTACTTACATTTATAGTACTTGGATATAAATGACATAAAATAAGTAACATGAGAATACAATGAAACCAGGGGAGAAAATTAAGCAAAAAAAACAAAACAAAAACCAAACTGAAAAATAAAAAAATAAAAAAAGGAGAAGGTACCACAGTACTCAAATAAGAGAAAGTTATACAGTACATATAAATTGTATCATATTCAGAATGCCTAGATCTCAGTAAAGACCAATGCCCAAATTATTTTCATACAGAAGGCATATCTCCAAGCAGAAGGTCTGCACCCCCACCAACAGTTACAAATTCCTGCCATTTAAACCATAACCTCAAAGGCGAAACAGCAGATGTGGAGTATACAACATCTACAGTTTCCATCAAAAATGCGAATTGTACCTTATGCATGATTTTGTGAATAGAAGGAAGAGTAGATGATTTCCATAATTGAGCTATTGCTGTCTTGGCAGCCAAAAGCACATGACCCACTACATAACAGTCAGTTTTGGGCATATCTACAGGATAAACGTGAAGTAACGCCAATAAGGGGGAAGGTTGATATTAGCTTTCAATACCTTGGAAATCAAATCAAATAAATCTTTCCAGAAAGCCTGAATATGAGAGCAGCTCCAAAAAATATGGAATATGTCACCAACACACATATTACATCTCCAACAGTATTTTGATTGCGATGGCCATATTACGTGTAATTTGGCTGGAGTGAAATATAGCCTATGGAGAATTTTATACTGTAATTCTAAATGATTATAACATTTGGACAATTTGTGGGCAGTAGTGAAAATAGATTCCCACTGCTTGGGAGTAAAAACCTCCTGAAGATCAGACTCCCAATGCTCCTGAGACCTGGACTTAACTGGAGGGCAGGCCTCAAGACACATGGAGTACCAAAAGCCGATAGTACCCTTATTATTACCTCTTTTTAATTTAGCCAAGATATCAGCCGAAGGTAAATCCAAAGAGCCACCTGCCTTTATCAAATTAACCACCCAATGCTGAATGCGAAGATAGGAAAAAAGCTCTCCAGGAGGCAGTTGAAATTGAGATTGAATTTGATAAAACGGGATTAGAGAAGAAGAACTGGAGATGTCAGCAATGGTTTCAATCCCACAAGAACGCCAAGTCGCCACCGGTAGATCAGGGATCAAGCGAGCTATAGCGGATAAAGATAAGGATTTAGCCGGCAGCACAGACGGTGTAATGGTTAGCATTACTGCCTCACAGCACTGAGGTCGTGGGTTCAATTCCTACTATGGCCCTACCTGTGTGGAGTTTGTATATTCTCCCTGTGCTTGCGTGGGTTTCCTCCGGGTACTCCGGTTTCCTCCCACACTCCAAAAATATACTGGTAGGTTAATTGGCTCCCAACAAAAATTAACCCTAGTGTGTATGTGTGTTTGCATGTGATAGGGAATATGGATTGTAAGCTCCACTGGGGCAGGGACTGATGTGAATTGCCAACTATTCTCTGTAAAGCGCTGCGGAATATGTGTGCGCTATATAAATAACTGGTAATAATAATAATAATAATACATTTAGATTGAAGTATTATGTCGTCCCAACTTTTAAGCGAGTCGATTATGGCCCTAGGGGTATTATTCGATATTTGTTTGGGTGTCCAAATTAAATCCACTAGGGGGTACTCTTTCATTAATACCCTTTCTAAGTCAACCCAAGGTTTAGTGTTAGGGGGAAGAAACCAGTCACTAATTTGTGAAACTAAACACGCTGATTGATATAACTCTAGGTCTGGGATTTGTAACCCCCCCTGGATTTTAGGTTTAGTCAAACGCTGGTAAGCTATACGTGGTGTTTTACCTTTCCATATATAAGACACAATTAGTTTGCGGGCCTTAATGAGAAAGTGTTTCGGGACCGCAAAGGGAATGGTGCGAAATAAATACATTAACTTTGGCAAAATCATCATTTTAAATGCTGCAAGGCGACCCAGCCAAGAAACCTCAAACCCCAACCAATTATTTAACAATTCGGCTATGTGTTTTATTGTTGGGTCAAAATTTACCTTAGCAAAGTTGTCCAGTCTGTTCGGAATGTTAATACCAAGATAGAGAAGATAATCCGTTTTCCAATTGTACCTATATTGAGCTTGTAGACGCGACAAAACCAGATCAGGTATGTTAAAAGGTAGGGCCTCAGTCTTGGTAGTGTTAAGTTTGTATAGTGAAGCTGAACTAAATTTGTCTAGTATTCCATGAAGGGTCGGTAACGAAGCAACAGGATTAGTTACAAACAAAAGAATATCGTCTGAGAACAAACATAATTTATGTGATGCTGCACCGACCGACACTCCAGGAAATAAAGGGGAATTTCTAATTGCTGAAGCCAGTTGTTCAATGGCTAAAACGTACATAAGTGGGGATAAAGGACATCATTGTCTTGTACCGTTTCTAATATTAAATGGGGATGAGAGAAAGCCATTACTGAACACTCTAGCTGTAGGATTGCTGTAGAGAGCCTTGATAGACTGCAGGATAGCACCCCTAAAGCCAAAATGGCTTAGTGATTCATAGAGGAACAGCCAATGAAGGCGATCAAACGCCTTCTCGGCATCCAAAGAGAGAAGAATGAACTCCTGACTTCGCCTCAGCATCAGCTCTGCCAAATCGAAGACCCTACGAGTGTTATCTGATGCTTGTCTGCCACTGATGAAGCCCACCTGGTCCGGGTGAATCAAGAGGGGAATAAAAGGGGCCATCCGACTAGCAACCATCTTGGCATATATTTTTATGTCTGAATTGAGTAGGGCTATTGGGCGAAAATTCGGACAGGAGGAAGGAGGTTTACCTGGTTTAGGTAAGGTGATAATTTGAGCTTCCAACATCTCTACTGGGAAGCTACCCTGACCGGAAACAAAATTAAATAGCGAAGTAAGTATAGGAGAAATCGAATTCGCAAAATGTTTATAAAAAGAATTGGTAAACCCATCCGGACCAGGGGACTTCCCCACGGGCAATGCTTTAACAACATTCAGGGTTTCTTGTTCAGTCCAAGGGGCGTTTAAAACTGCCAAAGCATCCTCTCCTAACTTAGGAAAAGTAATATCTCGTAAAAAGGCAGAAATAGAAGCACCAGATGGTTGTGTTATAGTACTGTCAGTATGGAGATTATACAGATCCGCGTAATACTCAGCAAAGGCATTTGCAATCTCAGCAGGGTTAAGTAATTTCTTATTATTGGGTGTAATTAAATATTCAATCCTATTTCTGGCCTGACGTTTGCGCAATTTACGTGCTAGGAACTTGCCTGCCTTATTCCCTGAATTATAGAAGTTTTGCTGCAGTTTAATTAGGGACGATTTCATGCGAGCCAAAAATAATTTCTGAAGTTGATTACGGATAGAAACTAGTTCTCTCTTTAGAATGCGAGAGGGACGGGCTCTATTCAAAGACTCAACCTGAGCTAAGCGAAATTCCAACTCAGATTGATTGAATAAATATTGTCTCTTGAGTCGCGAACTTGTTTGAATGGCTACACCTCTAAGGACAGCTTTGAGGGCGCACCAGTGTGTTGTGCTAGAAGTGTCTTGTGGGTCATTGGTTGCCAAATAGGATTCCAGGGCATCAGCTAATGGTTTAACACCCTCGGGAGTAGATAATAAGTGATCTGGTAAACGCCATGGTCTAGGGGGAAATCTTGTATTATGACCATCCCAAGTCCACGTTACCGCAGCATGGTCAGACCAAACTATAGGCTTGATACTGGATTGGCGTGTATGTTGGAGTAAATGTTTGTCTAAAAGAATCAAATCAATACGTGAATAAGTATTATGTACATGTGAAAAAAACGTGTAGTCTTTCACAGTAGGCGAATGAACTCGCCACACATCATATAAATCAAATTCCACCAAGAGCTTCCGCAGCAGAGCAGATGAATCCGCAATGCCACTGATCACTCCGAGGGAATTAGCTGACGATTTATCTATTCGACTATCGGGGACTAAATTAAAATCACCCATTATAATCGTATGGCCTCATCTAATCTGGTGGACTTCCTCAAACACTCGCCTAAGAAACGGTATTTGAAGGGTATTAGGGATGTAGAGAGAAACTAGTGTAACCTCTTTACCATCCAGCTGACCCACTAATATCAGATACCGTCCGTTCTTATCCTCTACCTTTTTTGTTAAAGTGAAAGTTACTGAATTATGGAACAGCATAGCTACCCCATTCCTTTTGAGAGGGCCATTCGCATAATAAGCAACATTATATCTCGCATCTCTTAAAATCGGTGGGGCCAAAGATGAAAAATGAGTCTCCTGTAGAGCAACAACTTTAGCTCTATGTCTATGGAAGGTGAACAAAGCTAGCCTGCGTTTGTTAGGGGAGTTCAGACCATGTACATTTAAAGAATAAAATTGAACCATAATCTATAGACCATAAATAGGAGACATTGGTTTGACAAAAATACCCAAGGTTCTAGCAGAGGTGTAGTAATGTGGCCTATGGTACCCAAAATACAAATTAAACCTGAAAAAAACCATAAAAGACACTGAGATAACCCAAGAAATTAGGGTTAAAATGTTTGCCGTAGAAGGAAAAAAAAACCGGCAAAACCAAAAACATGGAGGAACGTGGCCTAAGACAAAAAGCCACCCATGCATTATATTGGTAACAAAATACAAAGACAAGTGGACAACATAGGTATGGGAATATAGCAAAAATGATACACTAAACATGGCAAAGTGCGTAAAAAACAATTCAAATCTATCTAGAAGTCTGAAATGCACATTAGCTAATTCCAAGCCCAAACTTACATAAGCTCATCCACTTTGTGAACAATAGAAACGTGGAGTCGCTAAACCCACAAAACATCAAGTATAATAGTAATACTATGAGCGTTTTCAAAGTCTGAATTATATAAGAAAACAAAATCAATATGCATGAAATGTATTTATTTAACTATAAACCTACTAGGAAGAGGCCTCAAGTTAAGACTTTTTGCAATAGTAAGAAAAAGGAAAACTCTTAAGGGTTTCCTCCCTTAATTTCTTATTGGTATATAAGGCCCTTAAACTGTCAGGAGAACCAATATACCAATTGTTGCTATTCAATTTAGTGCAATCAGACAAGAAAACACATGGTAAAACAGACATAAGAAATAACTCTCTCATGTAAAATATGTACTCTAATAACTCTGATCCTAACGAGAAAACAAGGCTGATAAGAATAAAACGTAATTATCATCGTAGCTGCATATATGTGATATTCTCACGTAGCTTTAGACCAATCTTGGGATACTTGAACGCTGGGTCCAGAAGCTCGAGTAGACACTGGGATGTCCCATTCCGCCAGAAGCTTAATTCCAGCTTCCACAGTAGAGATTACGTATGAGGATGCCTCGTAGTTAACCAGAAGCTTTACTGGGAACCCCCAACGATAAGTAATGTCATTATCTCTTAGAGCTGAAGTGATGGGCTGGAAAGAGCGCCTTTTGGACAGAGTAGCAGCAGACAGATCAGGGAAGATTTGAAGACCCCCTAGGGTGTCCGTGCCTTCAGCTTGACATGCAGCACGCAAAATTTGCTCTTTGAAATGAAAGAAGTGGACACGCATTAAAGTGTCTTGTGGGAAATTTCCAGATCCTGATCTCGGTTTGGGGAGACGATGAACCCGGTCAATTAACAAATCTTGTTGAGAAGCCGTAGGCACCAATTTGAGAAACAACTTTGAAACGTAATCTGGTAGCTCTGCGTTAGATACAGAATCTGGGATACCGCGGATCTTCAGATTGTTTCTTCGAGAACGGTCTTCCATATCCGCCATTTTATCTCTCATAGATGAAACCTCCGATTGGAGTTCTGCATGGGCTGAGAGAAGATTGTTATGTGATGCGACCAATTCCTGCATCTTCACCTCTAGATGGTCTGTACGATCTCCCAACCCCAGAATATCAGCTCGGATAGATTGAATAGAGGTATCCACACCCTTTAACACGTCTGACCGAAACGCTGCAAAAACCTGGAACATTGCCTGTGTGGTAAGCAGTGCATTGACATCCAGGTCTAGTCCCAGGTCGGCTGGTGAAATCGAATCATGTGAAGTGGACAGAGATGACACTCCAGGTGTAGACAAAGGCATCTGACCGACTTTAGATGTAGGGGCAGTAGGAAATCGGATTGGTGCTGGAAGTTTTTGTTGTCTCGTTTTCTTTGATGGCATAATTGGAGGAATGCGTAGAAATCTCAAGTTGAAATAAACCAGAGGGATGCTTTGGGGAAAGCGACTCAGGGAATTACTGCATGGGTAGGTAAGGCATTACCCGGGAAGTGGTGACATTCTTTAGATAGGTATCTTCACATCATCGACACAAATAATTCTGGTAGCCGTTGCGTCCGCCGACACCACCAGTTAACCCGTGTGTGAGCAAGAACACAGGGTCTCCAGAGGACCGAGGTGTTAGTGAGGTCTGAACCTTATGTTTGTTTGGTGTTAACAGTACTGGCTATTTGCAGGGCGGCACTTTTATAAGATGGTGTTTCCGCAATGTGAGCTAACCTTACTCTGAGGGACTCGCAGAGATTTTAGGTGCTCAGTGAGGATGACATGCAGTGGTAGAGCAGGTTTCACCACAAGATGGCGCCAGTGATCTTTTGGCTCAGTGCCCAAGATTATATAGTGTTGTGCAGGAGTTTAGGGGTGATGGCGGTAGGCTACTGTACCCCCGAGCAGTGACCACAGCAAGCAGAGTAAAGGTGAGTAGGCACAACTCTCACCTCTGAGCGATGACGGCCTCTTCCACCAGTCTCCCCGAGGACACAGACAGGATGGCAGCTCCAGACCTCAGGTTAGTGCCGCTGGTCTTACCGCGAGTGCAGCAAGTGGCGGAGGGCAGTCGGGGGTCCACTAGGGGACAGTGTGCCAGCGGAGGGAGTCTCCCCGGAGCTCCGCCGTTATAAGGGTTGCGGCAGGTGCACGAGCGGGCAGCGCCCGAAATCGAGACCGCGGCTTCTATCCCCGAGTAGGCCCCAAAGCTCCAATCACCCAGAGCAGGCCTCCGGAGCCACAGTGGACACTACAGATGGGTCTGCTGGGCACAGTGGGATAGAGGGAGGATTTTAGAAGGAGCAGGTGCGGGAGGGCAGAGCTACAGCGCTCCTGCCGGCAGACACCACCAGGAAAGCGGAGAGGATGCTGTAAGTGGGGGTGAGCTTATACCAGCTCAATTGGCTGTGGGTCGCACAGGGGGGAGTACCTCAGGTATTCAGCTGCCGGCCGTGGCGATGTTATAGGCAGCGGCAGGTGACGGCCAAAATCGAGGCCGCGGCTTTTGGAGCGGAACAGGCCTCAGAGCTTTGGGATCTGTTTTTATGCCAGCGAGGTCTCCAACCACCCTATGAGAGGGTCCGTGAGGGACTGTGAGCTGGTGTCTACAGTGGTAAGTCGCCAGTGATCCTGTCAGGAGGCTATAATTGGGCTTTTTCTGGGCTATATAGCCGGAGCCCTCAGGAACCACGTCCTTCCTAATTTGTAGTCAGGCCACGCCCCCACACAGGAGGTGTTTTAAGGGTGCAGAGGGAGAGACGGCTCTGGAGGCAGGCTTCAAGTGTGTGGGGCAGTGGCAACAGCAGGGTTGTGGAGCAGTGGCAGCAACAGGGCCGTGTACAGAAGCATCAGCAGGTGACATAGGGACTCACTGGTGCTGGGCATACACCTGAGAAAATCAAATAAGACACAGATGCATGGACATATCAGTGAGATCCATCCATGCATTGTTTTAAAAAATGAATGTGTAATATAAAAAAAAAATTACGTGCCTCCACAGCACAACCAGCATCGAGCTTTGGAGCCCCAATGCTGGTTGTGCTAAACACAGGGGACAAACGACATAGGGGTTCCCTATATAAAGCACAACCATCACCAGAGCCAGTCCTGGTTACCAAAATACAGGGGACAAACAACGTAGGGGAAGGGGCATGGTGTTTAAGGGTCTACACCTCAAAATCTATTGGAGGTACGGAGCTGAAACTTGGCATGGGCTGGTAGCAGGGGCTGGCTGGCAACTTTTAGCCTGGGGGGAAAATGCATGCAAGCGACCCTGGTAAGTATGGATGGCACCCTGCCATCCGACCCTCTGTTAGCAGTTATGTGGGGCCCCTCCAGCTATATGTTTCTTTTTGAACCTATTACAAGTCAGAGAGGTTTTCTGCTTTACATGTAAAAGTGAAATCACAGACCTACTTTGCTTTTCCTCACACACTAGGTGGTAACGTGACAAGGGGGAATGCTCATTATGAGTGATGACAGGTTTTATATATAAGCTTTTCACACAAAAAACAATCACTGGCCCAGTGATTGCGCTGAGTGACAAAATATGTGGGTCCCAGGGACCTCCACTTAAAAAAAATAGGGTCCTACCTGACCATTTCTGGGTCCCATCACAATTTATGTTTTAGCGTTCCCCATATACCACTACACATACCCATATACCATTAGAATGCCAAGCTGATACCCCCAATAGCATGGTATTGTCTGGATTCACTTCAAGGAGAGGGCCCTGACGTTATCAGCTACTGTCCAACGTTATTCCCTACCATCCAAGTGGGCATAGAGGGGAAATGCAATGTTGCAGCGAGCCACCGAGCCCGAAGCGTGGCGAGCATAGCGAGGGAACAAGTTTCTTCTTTAGGTGGCCTTTATGGGCATGGAACTGCACTTCCACCCTCATTCACGTTACTTCCAGGTCCCTAGCGTGAAGGGGAAATCAGCTCTACCCAATAGCATCAGCTTTATACCTAGAGGTCAGACTGCAGTCCCCATTGACATTAATGGGGACTGCAGTCTGCTACGGTAGTTAGCCTTCTGCAGGAGATTTCTGTGAAATCTTCTGCATTAGACTGTTGTTACATAGCGGTGATGCATAAAATTATGCAGATCCTGTAATTTCAGCATAATTTTATGAAAAACGACGAACCAATAAATACATTATAAAAATATACCAAAAAGATTTTGTTCTCTTACCTTTGAACAAAAATGCTCAAGGAATTCTCTGCATCTAGCTGTGCACTCTTCTGTCCTTTTATTCTGTGGGAGCTGGATGAGGGTGGCTGCGCTCGTGCTACAGGTCCTTATGGCTCCTCGTCTTCTTGATGTGTGGGTGGCAGAGCTGGGGACAGGTGTAGGAGGTAGGAAGCCGGGCACAGGAGTAGGAGATGGGGAGTCAGGGACAAGAGTAGGAGGTGGGGAGCTGGGAACAGGTGTAGTAGGTGAAAGTAGGGGAAAGGAATAGAAGGTGGGAAGTCAGGGACCGGAGTAGGAGGTGGAGAGCAGGGAATAGGAGGTGAGGAGCCAGTTATAGGAGGAATCGGGGAGGGGAACTGGGAGCAGGAGGGGTAGGCAGGGAGAGGAGAAGGGACTGGGTGCCACTTGATATTAGAGGGGAAGGGGAACCCCATAAAGGAGATGGTAGAGGTGAGCTGGGGATAAAAGAAGTAGGTAGGGACAGGAAAAGGGGTTGGGTGCCACTGGGCATTAGAGTGGGTGAGGAGCTACATACAGAGGAGGTGGAGAGGACTTAGGGACAGAAGAAAGAGCTGGGTTCCGGGTATTAAATGTTAAGGAAAGCCACATACTGTACAGGAGGAGGTGGAGGGGGAGCTAGGAACAGGAAGAGAAGGCAGGGACAGAAGAAGGGGCTGAGTGCCACCGGGTATTAGAGGGGGTTGGGAGCTGGTGACAAGAGGAATAGACAGGGGCAGCAGAAGGAGCCGGGTGACTGGGTATTAGGAATGGAGGGGAGGCGGGCATTACAGGCAGAAAGCCGGGGATTACTGGAGGCCAGGTGCGCTGCGTTACTCTCACCCGCAATCGCAGCAGGCACCTGTATTTCATAACACTTTAAGCTATGGCCGTGCTGTCCTCTGGCAGGGGAAACGAGAGACTGAGGGCAGAGCCATAGCCTCGCCCCTTACAAGTCAAGGGAATGGCCTCCTGTCAGCCCAGACCCTGCTGCCTGAGTCCCGCATGCCGATTCAACCAATAACCACTTCCTTTCCCTCCAGTGGAGGAAAAGGTAGCGGTTATTGGTTGAATCGGCATGCGGGACTCAGGCAGCAGGGTCTGGGCTGACAGGAGGCCGTTCCATTGACTTGTAAGGGGCGGGGCTGGATGCCGCGGTGCTGTACGGGCAGCTGTGTCATAATGACTGACAGTCTTCCCAATGGAACTTTACTGTGCATGTCGCTGGTGCAGCCGGCCCAAAGTGCTGAAAATGGGACCGGCCCGGGGGGCATCTGTCACCCTGCCCCCCGGCCCAGCCCGCCTCTGGCTGGTAGAATTGTCGTTTGGTGTTGCATGCCAAATTTCAGGGCAAAATCATAAAAAATGAGGACTTGGGAGTAATCTAAATTTCCAACTGTCAGTTTTTTCTGACACTCAATTAGGACCACTTTTCTGCTGTTCTCTATGGTGGATTTTTGGGAAGGCTGCCACCCCCCAGGTGAAGGTCCGGCAAAATAAAATATTTTTAAAAACTTTTTATTTTATTTTATTATTTCTTTTGCAAGGGTACCAGTGGTACCAGTTTGCGGGGATGCCTGCTGGGACCTGTAGTACTACTGCAAAAGAAAATATCTATATTTTCATATGCACCACACTTTACACAATCAACCCGGCACCCACTGCTCCAGGGATGCCAGGGATAGCCCCGGGCTATCAGCCTGGGCTTGGGGTGCCCTGGAGAGGGGTCTCCAGCTCCCCAGGGATCCCCGGCCTGGGCTGACTAGCTGTCTGGGGTGATGCTGCGGCTGGGAGGCCCAGTGAAAAGGCTCCCTTGGCTGTGGCATCACCCCCCCACTAGAAAGAGTCCGGTGCTGGTTCTGGTAAATAAAGGGGGACCCTGCGCATTTTTTCCCCTCTTTTTCCAGAACCAGGGGTGGCTTAGAGCCCAATGCTGGTTGCGCTGAATATGGGGGACCCCTATGTCAATTGTCCCCCATATTTTGGCAACCAGGACTGGTTCTGAAATGCCTGGTGCTGGTTGTGCTTAATATGGGGGACCCCTATGTCATTTGTCCCCTGTATTTAGCACAACAGTACTGGTTCTCCAAAGCCTGGTGCTGGTTGTTTTTTGGGGGGCGGGGCCACACCATTTTTTTTAGCACAGTAACAGGAATCACGGATCTTACAGATCTGAGCCTTCATTCTGTGTGCTGCTATATACCCCGGATCCTAACGCCTGCCCCACCACCGCCCGCACTGCCGCCCGCACCACCGCAGCTTTGGCCCGTTACTGTCCCAGGGCTCCTGGCCTCAGCTAATGTCCACTACCCCCCCCGCTCCTTTCCCCCAGGTCCCACACTGCAGCTAACGCCAGCTTCCTTCCCCCAAGCCCACCACCGCTAGAGCCCACAAATGACTGCCATCTTGGTGCACCCAAGTGATAACACAGTAAATACACCTGCTGGAGGCTCCTACTGCTGCTGCACAACAAGTTGAAAAGTCCTATCTATTCAATGGCGCATTCATGAGGTAACAGTTTAAAAACTGTCACTTTCTAATTTACCTGAACCCCAAAAGCACGTACCCTGGCACAATAGCTACCTAGTAAAACAAACCCCAAGTCTAAACTTGCCCCCTACCCTGAGTTATGCCTTCTCAAAAACAAACAAACCCATAGACTACAGCAGAAAAGTGGTCCTAATTGAGAATGTCAGAAAATGACTGTGCCCTTATAATATATATATATATATATATATATATATATATTGTCAGAGTTCAGCCGGGGATCGGCCATCCCTTACCATCCCGCCGGCTTCCTCTGACTTCCCGGGCAGTCGGGTGGCTGGTGCGGCAACGTGGGAGGAGCTGAGCATTCACCCTGTAGCTATGGTGTCAGGCGACCCGGTGAGCGGGGATTGCAGTTTCCATCATGACACTTTCCCAATGTCAGTACTTCCTTCCCTGAGTGGCCCGGCTGGTCAGCTGACACTGTGGGCCTATCAGCAGGCTTCCAGGGGTATATATCCGGCTCCTGTGCTCCAGGTAGTTGCCTGAACAATCATTGTCGCCGCTAGTGTAACTAGAGGAGTCTCGTTCCAGGTTCCCGTGCTTCCAGTGTGTTTCTTCCAGAGCTTCTGAGCTATCTCATCACAGTGCCTTTACTATCAGCAGCCTTTGTGAAAGCTAACCTCCATCTCTCCACAGTGCCTTTACTAATAAACAGCCTGTGTGCAAGTTTAACCTCCATCTCACCATAGTGCCTTTACTAATCAACAGCCTGTGTGTAAGTTAACCCTCCATCTCACCACAGTGCTTTTACCATCACAGCCTGTGTGCAAGTTAACCCTTCATCTCACCGCAGTGCTTTTACCATCACAGCCTGTGTGCAAGTTAACACTTCATCTCATCGCAGAGCCTTTACCATCACAGCCTGTTTGAAAGTTAACCCCTCATCTCATCGCAGTGCTTTCACCATCACAGCCTGTGTGCAGGTTAACCCTTTGTCTCATCGCAGAGCTTTTACCATCACAGCCTGTTTGCAAGTTTACCCTTCATCTCATCACAGTGCTTTCACCATCACAGCCTGTGTGCTGGTTAACCCTTCATCTCATTGCACCCTAGTGCATTATCTCCGGCCGGCAATCCGGTATATACTTCGTGGGATATCCAGCTGTTACCTCAGCCTACCAATAAATGTCCACACCTCTCTAGCCAGCACCTCAAGTGCCTTTCTCCAGCCAGGAGTTCTATCCCACTCCCCATGTGCCTATTCCAGGCATTACCCTTGGGCCACGGGTGTTTTTGATTCTCTTTTCCCTGCAGGCCTTGGTCACCAAGTTAAAGGACCGCGACCTGCTTACAGGGAGCCGCACAAGCCCATATCCCACTTGGAGGGGTCACTGGCGAACACCTCCTTGTGAGTTAGACTCCGCACCATTGACTAGGTCTAGCCAACGACCAAGACTTGTGGATGCGGAGATCAAAGTCCAGGCCCCTCGCCTTCGCCTCCTCCCGCAGCCTCAGACCTCAGCTTTCAAAAACCTGCCTCCCAGCGTGACATATATATATGAAGACCCATATACCATATTCAGTATAAAACACACACATAACTGCTAAATACGTATTTGATTATGATATAATAATATATAAGGCTCTAGATGTTATGGTTACTGAGGCAAATAATATGACTCACATAATTGATGCATACAAAAATTACTGAATTTCATTTATAATATGTTTGAGATGCCTATTCTGGATCAGGGGCAGGTTGTGACGTTATGTAATCGACCACTTGAACGGGTTTTCATAAAAAACCTTCACTGGTTTTTCTCTTTCTTGAATTCCATCGGAAAACAGAAAATGACAATAGTTTTTCACATAGAGGACAATGGAAATGCCTTAGTGAAAGAGATCCTATGAATTGAAGAAGAGGACAGTAATATTCTTTATAAAGCCAAGTGTATTGACTGTTTTCTTTGCAGAAAATAAGTGATATCTTGAGGCTGATAATGTTGGTCGTTTCAATCTATCTATCAAAGGTGTCTCATTCCCCAAAACTGAGATTTTTGCAAACAGATTGCAACAAAAACATACTACGCAACAATGGAGGACTTTCAGCAGGAAGGTTTTTTATTATATACTGTGTAAGACTATTTGTATCCAAGAAGTTTAAAAATATGCACAGTTTTTATTATTTTTATTGATCTGTTATGATAATCTTAAGGATGTTGTAGAAGTCTCCAGAGAGCTGTTAGCTGAATAATATGTTGAGGAAGAGGTCATGCCTAATAAGGACAAAGAGACTGTAAGAAGGTAATGTCCAACATGATTTCCATACTAAAACAATAAAAATAATGTAAGCCGCCTATTAATTGAGGATTTTCCCCATGCATAAATCTTAACCTTCAACAACTAAACAACTTATACTAATAACCACAAAGAGGCACTAATGTAATAGCCTAAGAGTTGCATGCATCGGCACAATTACAGTCATTTAACCAGTAGATTGAAAACAGCAATAATTTCAAAGGCAAACTCAACCTGGTTTTGTCTTTTAAATAAATGTTCCTTCTACAGGCTAAACTGCTCAAACCACGTTCCAGCAACTCGCAGGATATTATTTACCTACTGTTAACTTATGCCTTCCAGGAGTTCCTGAAGGGAAGGTTGGGGCTTGGAGGTGTGGGGAGAGTGGCACAGCAAATCACATCATTAAACCCCCTGACTGCCCATTTCACTGCAGAAGTGGGTGGGATACAGGAAACTTTCCAAGTCGCACAGGTGTTTGGGAGCACTCTAAATTTGGGAGTCTCAGACATTCACATACCACTTGTGTCATATGATAAGTCAACATTCAGAATGTCGATGCCACATGTTACGAATGTCGATAGTCAGAATGTCGACATGGACTTTAGGTTGAAAATGTCAACATTCAAAAAGTTGACATGGTTAAAACAGCAATATGCTCATACTGTCAACATTTAACATGTCTACACCAGAATGTCGACACACAGGTTTTTTTGTGAATTTTGGTCTAACCTAACTCTAGCCCTAATTCTAAACCTAAGCCTAACGCTAAACATACTGCAACCCTAAACCTAACCATAATATAAAACTGAAAGTTTACATATTGGTTTTCAAACTAAAGTAACATTCTAAATGTCGACATTCTGACTGGATCCCCTTAAATCCTGAGTATGCTGCCACCACCTCAGTGGCATATCTATAATGGGTGCAGTGTGTGGAGGGCACACGGGCCCCCATGTCCAGTGGGACCCTGCACCGCACACCCTGCACCCATATTATTTTAAACTCACCTGTCCGTCGTCCCGTGTCGGGTGTCAGCGCTTGCCGGAACACCGGAAAAATAGCTACCATGGCCATTCTTCCAATGTTCTGCGCATTCACAGTAGACTCCGGGCACACTCTAGTGCCCAGAGTCTACTGCGCATGCACAGAATGCCGGAAAATGGCCACCGTGGCCATTTTTCTGGCATTCTGCGCATGTGCAGTAAAATCCGGGCACACTCTAGCATCAGTCAGCTGCCGGCCACTGGGGAGAGAGGAGGGGGCCCCGCATGGGGAGTGTACACGGGCCCCCTCCTCTCTTAAGACGCCCCTGCACCACCTACTATCATCACAATCAGTAGGAATATACTCTCTGCACACTAACATCTGGTGGTAATTACTATAGGCTAACAATTCATTTTCTACAACTAAAACTACTCTGCAGTCTAACATTCGACAGTTAACATGGCCAAAACAAATATGTCTCTTCTGAATAGGTTGTGAATTTGTTTAGCGCAAAATTTCTGAAACCTATATTCAATTAATATAATAATTTAATATACAAAGGAAAAATAGCACAGTGCTTGGTTACCACAATTATGTTACATTAACACAATACATTGCAAGAATTATGAAACACAATACATTGCAAGAATGCAGTACAAAATAAAAAGGAGAAATGTCTGAAATTATATAGGGATACATTTATCAAAGATTGGATAGAAATAGAAAGTGGAGAGAGATAAAATACCAACCATTAAGCTTTTAACTGTCATTTTAGCTGATTGGTTGGTACTTTATCTCTCTCCACTTTATTTCCAAGCTTTGATAAATCTCCCCCATAATTAAATATAAGTTATAACAATCTGTGCCTGGGAATGGCATGGGGGGTGGGCAGTTTATAATTTGATTGTGCTCGTAAAAAAACACACTTTCTCATGATTGTCCAGGATATTTAAAAAAATACCAACCAATCAGCTCCTAATTGTTACTGTGTCTTTAGGAACATGCTAACAATACAATATTACCACAAATAAACAGAGCATCAATGTATCTTCTCACATATAGCATATGTCACACTCTTTGGACATTTAATATGAGTAATAAGTCATTATTTGGTTTCTGTCAATGACTGACAATTCTATTTGATGAATTATATACATTAGGGCCTAATCCCCTGGCGACAACCAAGTACCAGTGAACATAAGAAGTAGTGGGAAGTAGGGTTGGTATAGGCGAGGCTCTGGTCAACAGTGGTTCTAATAACTTAACAAGTAAAGGATTTATGACATTCGTGCACCTTATTTTGCATCCAAAACAAGACTTCATTTTGGTCCAACAACATAATGGCATAAGCTCCATGTTGTGGTGGTTTAGCTAGAGGAAGCATGCTATTCATATGGGGAAAATGACAAACAGTACAAATGTGACAAATGTAAATTCTGAATAGTAGAAAGAGTACTGGAGAGAGGGGAAAAACACCAATAAATAAAGTGCAGGTTTAAACAACAGGATAAAAAAATGGTATAGAATGCACTTAACATTTTTAGAGTGATTTAAGATATGGGGCCAAATGTAATAGGGTGAGAGTTTAGAAAATGTGAGAGTTTAGCAGTAAACTCTCATATTGGTCGAGTTGTATTTTCGGAATGGGAAAACATCTGGATGAGAGTTTTAATCATGAGAGATTTCTTAGTCTGAAAACATGCGAGTTTGCATGTTCTCGGACTCTATTACATTGGGCGAGTTTAAAAAGTGTGAGAAAACGCTCACATTTTCTAAACTCTCACCGCATTACACATGCCCATGATATTACTATAGTCCAGGGGTCAGGGAACTTGTTTACCTTTTACCCCAAAAATATATTTAGATACGCCGACGTTAACCCCTTGATTTGAAAGGAAGGAAATCATATAGTACTGCCCCCATATAATGCCCCTGTAGTAGTGCCCCTGTAGTAGTTCAACCATATAATGCCCCTGTAGTATTGCCCCCATAGTTATGCCCCTGTAGTAGTGCCCCCATATAATGCCCCTGTAGTAGTGCCCCTGTTGTAGTGCCCCCATATAATGCCCCTGTAGTGCCCTGTAGTGTACAAAAAAAAAAAAAAGAACACTTACCTTAATCCCCGCTCCTGCATCCACCGCCGTCCTGCCCGTCCGGCTGCTCCACAGAACTATGGGAGAGACGTCATGACATCTCTCCCATAGTGTGCATGGAGAGAGGCGGAAGCTGGAGCTCAGAAGAGAACTCCAGCCTCCGGCTAACGCGGTGCTGCAGGAAAGGAGCCAGGCGCCCACCGGTAATAACATCTCAGCGGGCGTCGGCTTAGAGACTCCCTGCGGCACAGCCGGGCATGCATATGAATCATTCTATATTATAGAATGATTCATATGCATGCCCGACTGTCCATCCGTTACCCCCAGGAATTTAATTTTTACCCCATGTGGGGTAATTTATCCCTGTTCCCTGACCACTGCTATAGTCCATATGAAAAGATGAAGGTTCTGCTTGAAGTTGAAGAATTGCTAAAATTAGGATAATGTTCCTGCATCTGAAGACGGAGATAGAATTGTTCCTCTGAATTGTGTAATAGGAACGCTACAGCCCAACTGCTTTATCATTACCAAGATGGCCACCAGAGATTGTCGAAAACCTAATCACTAAGAAAGTGTAAGTGTGCTTTATATTACTTGTAGCTAGTAAATTCCAACTTGTATTTGATTTATTGGATGGTTCCCAGTAATTGGAATTTGTTTCCTCTTTGCAGACTACTCGATACCCTTCATAACTTGTGTGGCAGGGAATAGTGCTCCCAAGTGATCCCACTTCTTAGAAATACAACTTTTATTGTCCCAAAGTGATAGCACTTCTTCCTTTCCTTGACCAAATCATTACATATAATAGCTGGACAGTCCCAATGTAATCTTGCTCAATTCCTTACTTACTTAATAACCATGGAACAGTATTCTAGGAGAGAAATTAAATAGCTGTAACTACTTAAGTGAAACAGTCCCAAAGTAATAGTAAGCAGGACTTACAATATTATATTTTATTATTCTGTAATGCATCTGCATGGCACTGCTTTCCAAAACAGAAAATAGTCATGTAGCTATATATATTTATACCTGCTATACACTCAAATATTAAATGTTTCTTTTAAAACATGCTATTGATTTAATGTGGAAAAAATAACCCCCATATTTTAAGACAAGAATACTTATTGTGTCCAATGAACAGATGTAACAGAAATGATTGTAATTTTTTCATGACTAAAGCTCTAAATTGTAATTTGGTCTTGTCAAACCAAATGATACTTTTGTATCGCAACACTCCATTGTCATCGTATTCATTGTAACTATAATTTTCTTTTTAAAAGAGACATCAACATAATTCTTTCCAATTGGAAATAAGACTAGCCAATTGTGGTTACTAACTTTTCATATAAAAAAACAACAACAACATGTTTTAAATGTCTTTTTTGACAAATTAGTGCTAGTTCGATTTTATCTTATTGGCTATCCAAAACTGGAGATGAGTTTTGACTCAGTGCTTTTCACCAAATTAGCACACGTTTGCATTTACCTTATTGGCTATCCAAAACACGTGAGAGCCAGATACAATAGCCAATAAGATGCAGTTTTTAAGATCTGAACATAACCAAGTAAAATAATACCGCTCAAGTCTAGTTTTAACATATAATTAATATGTTATGCAACCTTCCACAACTCTGCAGTTTCTGCAGAATAGTGACCTATTGCTGATACATAAATGCTGATCATTTAAAATATTGTCTTCAATATTACTTCTTAATCATAACTTCATCATTGGAGATACATCTTTTTTTTTTTAAAACCATAAATATTTTTATTAAACAGAGCAATTTTTTTTTTTTCCAAATAGACATGATACAGGGTTATAACATTTGTTTTCGTATTTTTTTCAATGCAAACTACATAAAAGCTCCATCAAGTCATCAATTAAAGTTTGTTTACTTTTATGAAATAAAAAAATTGGGACAAAAACATTGATTATGTGTGTCATTTCTTTTTTGTTATAAGTTACTACATTTGTTTTTGGATTGTGGGCCTGATTCAGAGCCGCTCGTAAGCGGCCGCTCGTACGCTCCGAGCGATGTTCGCACATCTGCGCATGCGTATGGGTCGTAATGCGCATGTGCCAACCAGTCAATGCGGTTGGAAATCGTGTGTTCGCAAAATAGCGAGTGCCTGCTAATTTGAGTGACAGGATGAGGCGTTTGTAGGTGGTAACAGGGGAAGGTGCTTGAAAATGGGTAGTGGAGATCCGAACACAGGCGTGCCAAACGGTCAAAACGGGCGTTTTAAGGGTGTGCATAATTAACAAAGCAGCGTCCTCGGCCACGTCACTTGGTTGTCTCTTAGCCTGAATGATGCGAACAGCCAGGGGGCGTCTTTACAAAATAGCAAGCGCATGTTTCAATAGCTCGCTCAGACATAGAGGCGTCTACAGACAGCAAAGAGCGAGCGCTCAATTTAAATAGCCGGCCCCTTTTTCTGAACGAGCGAGCGCAAATAGCGTCTGGCTCTGAATCAGGCCCTGTGTTCAATGCAAACTGCATAAAATCGCCATCAAGTCATCAATTAAAGTTTGTTTACTATTATGAAATAAAAACAAATGTGGGACAAAGACATTGAATTGTTTGTGTAATTTTTTGGTGACATTAAAAGTTTATTTTAGAATTTATATTTTAATGTCAGGGAAAATGCTGTTATTATAGACACCAGGATTTGCCTTAAGTTTGGATGGCTATAAACCATAGAAGCTGAATACAGTATCTGAGAGAAAGGAACAAATATCTTTTTGTTTATTTCATTAGATTCTGAATTATCAGAGAGCATCAGATCAGTATACAGGCTAATGGGGCATTTCAAAGTAGAACAGTTGCAGAAAATAAAATTTTGTCTTAGATTTATTCCTTGACTGTTATAATTGCATTTTATCCTGGCATATTCTAGGTCACCTCAGTCTGCCAGTGGTCCTGCCCCAACCGACCCCTCTCCTTCTGCTGCTCTCTCTTCCTGTCTCCCCCTCCGCTCCAACCCCTTACCCAACCCCCACTCCCATGCTGATCCCATTTCCATCAGCCAGCCGGGTCCTCCTAGGTTAGGTCTGTACTGTCTCCCTACAGTGGGAGCAATTGGGACTCCCATTGCGTATTCATGTGGGTGATAGGACATACCTTACATGATTATTAAATAGATATGGTCATCTACAAAGAAGATTTTATCTTTTTAGTCAGGGTCACTATACCTATTTGTTTATTTATTAAAGAGAAGTTCAAAACACTGGCATATTGTTTTTTTAATTAGTTAGAAGAATCAGCTCTAAATATCAGACTAAATTTGAGACTACAGGTTTGACCATATTCAATCCAATTTGACCATGTCCAAGCCATACTTGCACACTCTTCTCTAATGCCGAGAGAATACCACATTTTCGGGGAGTCTCATGGGCACCCAAAAAGCTAAGTACCTTCATGCATCCTGTCCACTTCCTTGTGAAGTAATGAAGCAATTTTTGGCAAATTCTCTCATCATAGCCTTGGTCTCTGTGAGTAAGGTGTATTGCTTCCCGGGGGACAGGACCAAACTACATGATTTGCCCACCCCCTGCCACAGGGAATCGGTATGAATTACCGCCGGACGCGGTTCAAATCCCGACAGCGGTTGCCCGACATGAGTGAAAATCCCGATCGTCCCCAGGTAAGCATATACTAACCTCCCCCCCCAACCCCAACCCTCCTTAGGGGTGCCTAACCCTAACCTTCCCCCCAGTGCCTAACTTTAATCCTCCCTCTAAGTGCCTAATCCTAAACCCTCCTTCCCCGCCGCCTAAACCTAAGTCCCCTGGGGGGGTGCCTAACCCTAAGTCCCCCCCGGGGGTGCCTAACCCTCCCTTCCACTAGCCTAACCTAACCTCCTGGAGTTTGCCTAACCCTAAGTTCCCACCGGGAGCCCTAAACCTAACCCTCACCCCCTGCGGCTGTCTGCAGCGGCGCCCGGCATCACTTCGATCGGGATTCCGGGCGCCTGTCTCCCGGCGTTGGTAAAATGACAGGCATCTAGATTTAGATGCCTGTCATTTAACCCTCGCCGGGATAAAGCAGTCGGGAAGCCGGCCGTCGGGATTACGTCCGCCGGCTTCCTGACTGCATACCTGCCACAGTGACCATCTCCATCCAGTAATATAAGATAAAAAGTATGGTTCAAACCTGTTTAACCATGTTCTATCTTGTTCAATCTGTTTCAATATACTGTAGTCAAGCTAAAATTACTACATTTATTGACTGCAAATGTTAAACATACTGTAATAGTATTCAAAATATATTTTTAAAATGTTAAGATACTTTACTAAATGGCAAATTTAAATAGTGTTCAAAAAAATGTAACAGTATAATTTTAACATGGACATGCTAATTGAAAACAATGAACCCAGAACACATCTGTGAATGATCAACCATAAACGGCCACCCACAAATGTGAAAGGCAAAAGCATTTTAGGGCACATTTTAGAATATAACATGTTTACAGAATTTGTGTTATAGTATGTATTAAATGTTTTGCTCTGCTTTCTTTAAAAAACTATAATGCTATTCTGACTAGTATTATATACAGTATATAACTTTCTAAATTAGAATAAAGCATTTGACATACACAGAGCCCCATGCTTGGGGGTGGGCGTGGACGCAAAAAATAGAACAAACACATACCTTTTATATGCTACACCGCGTGAGGCCATTCTCTGGGAGACCGGGACCATACACTCGCCCGGCGACTGTTCTGGGTGTGTCATCATGCTCACAGTGTGCTCCCAGTGTCCCCATAGAGCGACACCATCACCAAAGCTACAACAATAAACATTATGTAAAAACATACAGCACAATAGGGAATATACAGTCCGCTACATTAGATGCCATAGGAAAAGTAGTTACTATAACAAAAGAATACCTAAACAATATTAATCAAATTAACCATGGGAAAACTAAAAGCTACTGTACTATGGAAAGCTAGCATATGAGATACTCTCATTCAATCCCCTGGGTTGCAGGACATTAAGACGTGCTATCCAGCGTGCTTCACACTGCAGTTGTTTTCTAGCTCGATCTCCACCCCTTAGCAAAGGAGGAATGTGATTGATCATTCTATAACAGATACTAGTACAACTCTCCCTGTGCACCTGCTGGGGGACCTGGAACATGTGACCTGCTGGGTGGTGTGGAAACTGTGATGGTTATTTGCAGCCACATATATCAGCGCATCTTGCAAGGACCTCAATCACCGACTTCTATGTTTTTACATTATTCAATTCTCCATGCTTTTACACCAAACATGCTTAGAGACCGACCTCGAGGACATCAATATGGTGGAACCCTTACAGGTCGCCCAGAGTGCACAGTTCAAAAATCTTACAGTCAAGTGTATTATCATCACAACCAACGTATAACAAGATCAGCTGATACACCACATGACATATTCACCACAATACTACTCTTTGGGTCGAATGGACGTGCATTGTGTGAACTGTGGTGCCCTACACTTCTTGGTAGAGGAGATTAGCCGCCATTTCTCAGACTACTGTCACAATGTGGTTGTTCCACCATATTTAGCAGAACTCTTTATGACAAATACCCTCAAATTACGGACTCATTATCTCCATAATATCCTCAGGACGTTTTGTTAGACTCAAAATAGAGAGGGAGAAGGGAAGGGTACAGAAAGAAAAATGGGGTTGTACAGAAACAGGGCAGTGACATAAACAAGGAAACAATCATCACATTATTACACCAACAATTTAATTTGTTATGCTTCTTATTCCTTCCAAACAGTAATAATTAGGCCTCACCGAATGAAAACCAGACCCCATTGGAGCTGGAGAGCAAAGATAGAAAAAATAACATTTGCCTTCATTGCTCAAGAATGGATGGAAGTAGTTGCTGTCTGTAGCAAGGCAAAGTTAGTATGCCCATCTCCATGGGTTAGCACCAAACCAAACTACAGGCTGAGACTAAGTGGAGAGAGTACAGAGAAATTGCAGCAAGGGTTACCAAAAAAGTTGGTGACAATCAATGTAACAAGTTTCATTTTGTGGTCATACCAAAAGTTAGCAATAGAGATACTGTAGAAGGTAAATTACTTATTTGTCCATATTTGATTTATTTTGCAAAGTATGCCACATTAACTGCTACACATACTTCATAACATCTGGATTGTGGAGTGGAAGAGAGTAAGATAATGGCTTTGGGATGCGGACCATCTGATTTTACAACTAAAGACATGGACCTCACTCCACGTTGGGTTTGCCACAAGACGCAGCACTGCTAATTCTGTGCAAGGTGAACGCCAGGCCAGCATTCGTTGAAGCTCCACCTGCCTCCTGTCTATCATTCTGGGATCAGCCCGGATTGGCTCTTGCGTCCATGATCTTCTCCTGTGAACACTGCTCTGATGCCGGTGATAGCGTTTCACGTGTTTCAGGTTCTAGCATGGTCTCCTGTATTCAGTTGAGTTACCTGTATCCAGTCAGCTTCATTGTTCCTGTCGTTTGTGTCATCTAGGTGGCACGGTCCACATTTGTACAAACTGCTGCTTGTGTTATCTTGGTGTTACGGTCTGCATTCCTGTCTCCTGCCATTTGTGTCATCCAGGCGGCATAGACCGCACTCAGTATCCAGAGTGTGCAACCCAGCGTCCAGTGGCTTGTGTCAACCCGGCGACACAGGTTGCACGTCAGAGTACGCAATCTTGTGTACTGCCACTAGTGTCATCCCAGCGGCACTAAGCGCACCTCAGCGTCTTCTTGCCAAGTCTTTCAGCCCTCAAGGCTGCTACTTCACTCAGTGACTGATATTTTGATGCTGAGGCCGCATCAAGCCAAGGTTCTCCAGACCTCGAGGCTGCTACTAGCCCAGAGGCTGCTACTGGCCCAGAGGCCACATCTCAACTTATTGGCCCTCAGGCCACAACCAGCTAGAGGGTGCTACCGGCCCAGAGGCCGTATCTCAACTTATTGGCCCTCAGGCCACAACCAGCTAGGGCTGCTACCGGCCCAAAGGCCGAATCTCATCTTACTGGTCCACAGGCCACAGCCAACCAGGCCACTTCCAGCCCAAAGGCCACATCTAGCCTTACTGGCCCACTGGCTACAGTCAGCCAAGGCACTTCCAGCCCTCAAGGCTGCTACACAGCCGCATCAAGCCAAGGTATACCAGCCCTCAAGGTTTTAGTGGGCCCTATTGTCTGACCTGAGCATTAACAGAGTTGAGCCTTTGACATAAGTGAGGCACACAGGCTGTGTAGGAACAAGCATGTTAAAACCGTGTTACATGAAAAGGAATTTAGAGGCCTAAGAGGAGCTTGGTTACTCTTTTTTAAAAGTGCATTTAAAGGTAAAGAAAACTTTTGAACAGTGAACTTGAACAAGGAATAAAGCACCGGAAAAGAGATACTACTCTAGAAATGTCCAATAGAAGCAATTATAATGTTGTTAAGCCAGAGGTATGACTTAGTCTCAAGTCTTTAGTCAAGTTAGAGCATGGTCAGGACAGTATTTTGAGATAAAGCTATGTAGGATGAGGCAGACTTTTTTGGTTGGTGTGAAGATTGAAGAATATACATTTAATTTATTCTTAGAGGTAGAGGGTGCCAGGTCCATATTGGCAAATTGGGCAGCTGAAGTGCTTCTATGGTGTTCTTAATAGACTAACATTGTGACAGCCTATGGAGGGAAGGACTGTTAACAGGATACAGTAATCAAGAGGCTTCAGTGGGAGATGTATCAAACCTTCTAAAGAGGACAGGTGGAGACGTTTCCCATAGCAACTAATCGGCTTTCAGCTATCATTTTATAGAATGTACCAGACCAGTGATGGGCAACAGGTGGGAGTATATGAGTCCCTCCAAGCCTTCACTAGCAGCCTCCAGTTCCTTTCTATATTGTTGTCAAATTTGTTTATTATAACTTATAATGCTTGCTGAAAAGGCCTACTGATGTGTTATTACAGATAGGTGTCTCTTTAATTGATTGAATGTATTAATTTATCTTTATAATGAGATTAACAGTAATGTGCAGCCCATTTGAAGGTTAGATGGCCACCCAGTGTGGCCCCTGAACTGTATCAGTTTACCTATCACTGTACTTGAAAAATGATATCTAGAAGCTGATGACCTTTTGTGGGCAAAGTATTGTTTATTATTATTTATTACCAGTTATTTATATAGCTCACACATATTCTGTAACATTTTAAGGAGAATATTTTAACCCCTCCTGTCAATCCCTGCCCCAGTGGAGATGGCAATCTATATTCCCTATGCACACAAATATACACACTAGGATTAATTTTTGTTGGGAGTCAATTAACCTACCAGGATATTTTTGGAGTGTGGGGTAAACCATAATACCCATGGGAAACCCACGCAAGTAAAGGGAGACGATACAAACTCCACACAGTTAGGGCCTTGGTGGGAGTCAAACCCAAGACCTCAGTGCTGTCAGGCAGTAATGCTAACCCTTACACTTCTCTTTATAAGAGGATGTACTCAGTATCTCGGCGGTTGGGATGCTGGAGGTCAGAATCCCGGCACCAGAATTCTGAAAGCAGTCTGAATCCCAGCTCCAGAACCCTGACCACTCAGGGCTTTGGTAAGGGTTAGGTTTAGGGTTAGGGGTTAGCGTTAGGCACTAGGGGGTTAGGGTTAGGCTGCGGTAGGGGGGGTTAGAGTTAGGCTGTGGGTAAGGTGGGTTAGGATTAGGGTTCGGGTAAGGTTACTGACGAAATTCTGTTGCGATTTTGACTGTTGGGATGCCACTGTCGATATTCTGACCATCGACTTCCTGACCGTACCCAACCCTTTAGAAGATTTGATATATATCTCCAATAATAAGTGCAAAGATTAAAACCTTGGTACTGTAAGTTTGGGAAAATGAAGAGCATGGGATGGGGGACATTTTATCAAATGTCTCTTAGATAAATTCAGCTTAAAATGATCATTAAAATGCTCAGTGAGATAACATGTTAAACTTCTTAAATAAAACAGAATATTTTTTCAACTTTGTCTCTGTGCGGTTTCCTGTTTTATTAATTACCATTTCCCCAGAGATCAGCAGAAATGTGCATATATATGAAAGGAAATGCGCTAACATGCAAAATACTGTATATGATTAAAACACTCCAATATATCTTGTCTCTCTTCTTTTTTAATTTACTTAATATTATTTGAATCGCTAATATACAAGCGGCTATAGGACTCACATTTGAATGTATTCTCCAGTTTTCCTTCTACTCTTTTTGCTTCCATCTTCCCCTTTCTCTGGAGCTCTGCAGCTAATAAGATGTAGCAGTACAGTGTAATGCTCGGCATAATGTAATAAGATGTCAGCTAAATGGGCTTAATAGAAAAAGCTAGACACAAAACAACATTATCTTGGTGTTACACTAGAGAGAGGTGATCTCTGACTGATGGTCATGATGCATTGGGTACAGGTGGTGTTATCGCTGGTAATATGTTATACTTTTGGATGCTATTTTTCATCTAATGTCATTCTCAGGAGAGTAAAAAAAGAAATCGGGCATAGAATTATTAACCCCTTGAGTTCCTTCAATTAAGGTCTACCAATGTTTTTCATTAACACCAAATCAAGGAGTTAATGATCATATCAATACCAGGTAGAGCTAGAAATGATTCATAGCCTGTGTTCTCTTATTAGAATCTGCAGGTCGCAGGTCTCCTTTGTTTAGAGTGGATAGATATTACCAAAAGGACACTGGGAATCCCTAAGGTTTATATCGAGAAGTTCAATGAAAAAGCACTATAGATAGATGATATAATTTCTGTTCTATCGTTATTGGTTTTAATAGCAATTTTATTCCTTTACTGTAAAGTTCAGCTTCATGTTTAAATAAATGAATATTGTATCCAATTGTAGCTTTTAATAGGGATTAAAATTCTTGCGGAGCTCTGTGCAGCAAATGTATCATTTTTTAGGAGAGTTCAGATGTGACAAAATAATAATTGGTCAAACATTGTATCGGCTGTTTAGATTAATAAAAAATATTAGTGTAGTATTTTTAAATATGTGGTATAAAATATAATTAATATTAAATATATTGAATTCCAGAAAGAAAAAAACCACATGGTTTGTATATCTAACATTTTGCCATAAAGCACGCCAGCTCTGAAACATGGCCTTTTACCGCCCTGTGCTGGCCCTGCCCACACCCAGACCCAAACATGTGACGTCACGCCAAGAGGGCTAGGCCACTGGCACTTGGAAGAAAAACACTGCCTGAAACCAGAGCTGGATTAATGAAGGGGCAAAGGGGCATAGGGAGCAAATATAGCCCCCAGCTTTGATTACAGCTGTAGACGAGCAAAACACAGCACTGTACAGTTACTGCCTGCAGCATGGGAGCGAGGCCTGGAGGGGAGGAGGCAGGAGCAGCTGCACTGCAGACAGTGCACCAAGTGTTGATATAAGGTAAGAGGGAGGAGGGGGGACACTATATATAAGTATCTGTGTATAAGTGTGTGGCTATTTGTGTGTGACTGTATGCATGTGTATATGTTCATGACTATATGTGACAGTATGCATATAGTATGTGAATAAGTGTGTCACTGTATGTGTGTGGCTGTATGTATGTGTGTGACTGTACATATGTGTGTGTGACAATATGTGTGTGTGACAGTATGTGTGACTGTACAGTATGTATGCATATGTAATATGCAATATGTTTAAGACTTTGGGGGAGATGTATCAAGACTTGGAGAAAGATAAGGCACCAACCAATCAGCTTCTAAAGGCTCATACACACTAGACAATGTGCTGTATAAATGATATTGGTGAAAGATTTCCCTTGCACTTTCTGTAGTGCAGGACAAACGATATTGGGTGTACACACTGATATATATCTTTAAAGATATCTTTCAGTGAAGCCATCCTGCCACATCTCTGAACAGACAATTCTTGATGATATCGTCAGATTGGCCTGCATGTACGGAGGACAAAAGACATTGCTAACGACCGCGGGAACGTGCATCGTTGGTCATTTACTGCATACACACTGAACGATATGAATGATATATCATCATTCATAACGAGTGATAAAACTTGTAGCGTTTGATAAATGGTGCCCCAGCCAATCAGCTCCCAACTGTCATTTTTCAAACAGATGATAGTTATTAGCTGATTGGCTGGAGCACCATTATCATATACAATGAGTTTTATCACTTGTTGTGAATTATAAACTCATTGATAAATAAGGCCCACAGCCTTTAACATGACAGTTAGGAGCTCATTGGTCAGTACCATGGACCTCATTCAGAGTCTCTCGCTAGGGCACGCTCGCTCGCTGGGAAAGATATTCACACATATGCGCATGCGTATAATTCGCAGTGCGCATGCGCAAGTCATTCGTTGCGATCTGATTTCGGTAGCTCACAAGCCACTATCAGGTCGCTGCTTTGAGTGACAGATAGCGCCGTTTGTGGGTGGTAACAGGGGAAGGTGCTTGTGAACAGGTAGTGGATGTGCGAATGCAGGCGTGTCAGGCCGCCAAAACGCCATTTAAAGGGCATGCTTAATTTACAAAGTAGTGTCATGGTACACGTCACCAGAATGTATTCTGCCAGCACTGATCGCAGTGCTTGCGGCAGGCTAAGGCAACCCCAAGCACTGTGAGCATCTCCGATGGCTCTCGATGGACCCGATTAATCCTTCATTTACCGGAGATGATGTCTGTTGCGAGTGGCAAGGGGGCATCTTTATACACTGTGAGCGCCATAGCTCGTTAAAACATAGTGGGCGTTCTTACGAGATGCAATGCGAGCACTTCATTACAATATCCGGCCCCTTTTTGCCAGCGAGCGATCGCATCTTGCGAGAGACTCTGAATGAAGTCCCATATCTATCTCCACTTTATCTCTCTCAAAGACTTGATACATCTCCTCTTGTATGTGACAGTGTGTATATAATATGTGTATATGTGGATGACTGTGTGTGTGTGGGTGTATGTATGTGTGTGAATGTACATATGTATGTGACTAAGGAGCTGATGCAGGGCTGCTCGCAAGGGCTGTGCGCTCGCAAGCGGCCCTATGTTTGCCCACTGTGCATGCGCCATGTCCGGCATGCGCGAGCCCCGCTGAGCAACTGAAGTTCAGTTGCTATGGGGCTCGCAAAAAGATGGGGTGGCTGTCGATGGTGAGTGACAGCTCATCCCGTTTTGTGGGCGGGTAGGGGGGATGGCTGGACAAACGCAGGCATTCCCTTAGGAACGTCTTGTGTTTGTAGGGTGGACAAACTGACATCACTACTGAAAAAAACTCCACAGACCGAGCGTGCTGCCAGTGGGTCTGAATCAGGGCCTATGTGTGTGAAAGTAGGTTTGTATGTGTATAAGTGTGTGACTGTATGTATGCATGTGACTGTATATAACTATATATGCATGTGTATATGTGTGTAACTATTTATGTATGCATATACCCTCAACCATTACGATTTGTGTGGGACAGTCATGTTTTTTGGGTACTGTCCAGTGGCAGTCCTGAAGCTTGGCCTGCAGTACAGCCCACAACTAATAGAGGAGGAACATGGCCGGCGGTTCTAATCCCGACAGCGGCATCCCGGAAGAGGAGGAAATCCCGATCGTGAAAGGTAAGTATGTACTAGCCTAATTCTATCCCCTAACCGTAACCCTCCCTTAGGGGTGACTAACCCTAACCTCCCCCCAAATGCCTAACCCTAATCCCCCCTCTAAGTGCCTAAGCCTAACCACCCCTTCCCCGCCACCTAAACCTAAGTCCCCCGGAGGGGTGCCTAACGCATACCCTCCCTTCCCCTAGCCTAAACCTAACCTCCCAGGAGGATCCTAAAACCCTAAATCCTCCCCCCGGGAACCCTAAACCTAACCCTCCCCGCCCCCCCCCGCGGCTGTCCCCGCCCGGCGGCAGCTCCCTCAGAAGGTTCAACTTAGTACTACTTATTGAAAAATAGAGGAAACCCCATACCGTCCCATCCCCCCACCCTATTTTTCTGGGGCTTGTATTCTTCTAGTTCAAATACATTGGTGGTGGCCGATGTTCTATTGTCTTCTAAATTCAGAGTTCCCAGAGAATTCTCATCCGGTTTGGTTTTAGTAAATCAGCCAATTGCAAACCTGCCTTAAATTCACCCCAAAACAATGCTTAGTAAATATATCCCATGGTTTTATTTGCTTAAGTCGAGTGGCCCTTCTTTCTTCTGCCCCCATACATTTATTAAATAAATCTTACAATTCTTTTGAATGCCCCATTCTTGTTTTGTGTCTTTATTTTAAACTAGCATTTGACAGAGCGCTCGCTCTGAATCAGGGCCGATTTGGCCACCCACAGCTATAGTGAGCGGCCAGGAAGATGGTCACGATGGTTAAGACCATCGTGACCATCGGGCTTGAGACAAGACCCTTGTGGTAGGGTCTCGTTGCCGCAAGCCCTGGAGTGCTTTCGGCTCAAACAGAGCCGAAAGCACTCCCACTGACATCACTTGTGTTGTCAGTGGGACCGGCCCCAGACGGTAGGCACCTCCATCTGGGCAGCCACGCCCCCGGCATGCCCACCAAAGGGGGTGTGCTGTCAATCACCATCGACAGCACGCCCCCTTTGGTACGAGACCCAGAGTGATGGCTTGCCCGTTGCTATCCGGGTCTCGCGCATGTGCACGATGGAGCCGGTCTGGGACACCATTGACCCGCTTGCGAGCATGCAGCGCTTGCAAGCGGGTCTGAATCAGGCCCTTTGATCACAAAATGACTTTGTAAACAATATTTGCAGTTTTTCCTTTAGTAATTAACACAAAATGATGCTTGGGGCTACTAACTCGTGAGCAAGCCACGTAAAGCTGCCCATTGGTGTGCCATCTATTGGATTGACATGTATAATGCAACCTCATGAGTCAAGATAAGCTGCCTGATCAGTGCTTAATATACAGTTGGATTTTTCCGCTAAATAGATCTTGATTTATATATATATATATATATATATAAATACTGTATATATATATATATATATATATACTGTATATATATATGTATTTCTATATGCATCAACATATAACTGTATGTGTTTGGGGTGTGCAATATATGCATATATTGTACATTTATATATTTATATACATATACGCATATTGGACTTGAGGAGCCTGTGAAAATTCATATAAAAAACATTTTTTGTCCCCATAGTTCATAAACAGTCCCGAGACGTATATTTGTTCCAAAATATATATTATTATATACATCTAGTCATTTTTGGTTCCAGGAGCCTGCACACTGCACGCGCCTGGTTTTCCTTTATTGCTCCTCTCCCTGATGTCACATTGAGATAATACATATTTCATTTTTTGTCTAAGTGACTAAGCTATACATTATTGAAAACACAATCCAAATTCATCCCATAGTTTTTGCGTGATGCCGGAATGAACAGACAGACAAACAAAAATGACAGAATTTTTTTTTTGTCTCCATAGTTCATACACAGTCCCAAGTAGTACATTTCTGCCCCAAAAAATTCTATGTACAGATACAACCATTACAATTTTATTATAAGTATAGATAATATTATTAATGCTAAGATAAAGTCATTTATACATTATCTGACCTTTAAAGATAGAAGTTTAATAAAACTATTTGTTTTCAGTGAAGTGTTCCTTTAATGATATTTTCATTGTTTGACAATGTGTCATACAGAAAACAAATTATTTAGAGCCTCAGGGTCTGATTCAGCAAAAATCGCTGATGCGATCGCGGCAGCAAGCGCATACGCAGTTCTGCTGCTAAATTATGCAAATTACTGCGATCGCAATGCCGCCGCAGCACAACATAAAGACACCCACTTCTCTTTACTCACATCCGTAATACCTTGCAAGTCTGCGAAAACATCGGTACCATCAAGTATCATCTGTACATCACGCACAATTAAGGCAGGTCAGACCTCACTTACATACTGCTAAACTTCCTGCCGGTATCTAGAGCTCAGGCTGTCTATACCATCGCAGGCAGGGCCGGATTAACAATGGGGCGGATGGAGCTGCAGCTCCAGGCCCCCCCATCAAAATAGGAACAGAGGATCACTGCTGCTTTAGACAGGAAAACGTATTTTCCTTTCTACAGCAGCATAGCAGACAGCCGTCTTAAGCCACGCTTACTAGAACCCCGCGGCCACTGGAAAGTCATTACAATCACCCTCTGGCTGCCCGTCCAGGCTCGGTGTCAAATAGGGAATAGCAGTTCAGTGGGAGGCCCTCCCTGCGTCCATACTCCATAGTGTTTCAGTGTGCCCCGGTTATGGATGGGAGGGGGTGCTGGCAGGTGGGTAGCTGCTGCAGCCAGGTGATTACTGAAATGAAAGGTGATAAAATCACCCTTCAGCAGCGCTGCTGGCCACGAACTGCGGCTTCCACCTCGGCACTGATTCACAGCGCAGCCGCAGGCTCAGTCAGTGTGTGTCTTTGTTGACACACTGACCTCAACGCACGCACAGTACTATGGCTGCGGCACTGAAGGTAGCCGGGCGCGGGAGGAGGTAGGCGGGAGACGAAGATATGCCTGATGACTGGTGTGCTGTTTAATCAGTCATTCTTCTGGCGAGGAGCACGTCTTGAGCCAGCGCTCCCTAAATATTACCAATGGTGTGTCACACCGTGTTTGAGGCAAGTGGCTGGCACCTACTGCAATAATAGTATGCACATCTAAGTGTTAATTTGATTAAACGCTACACATAAACTGCCTGTTCAATCTGAACAATAAAGACTATGGGCCTGATTCAGAGCCGTTCGCTATTTGTGGTCGTTCGTTCAAAAACAAGGGGTGGCTATTCAAATGATCCGGTCGCAAATTGCAGTCTGTTCCCACCTCTAAGTCTGAACGAGCGAGCAAAACATACGCTCGTTTTTTTGAGCCCCCTGGCCGCACGCACCATACGTCATGTCCGCTATTTATTAGATTAATCGAGTACATCGTACAGCGTATGAACTGCTCGCTATTCTTGTGGTTTGTGTTTTCAACCGCTATTTTGCGAGCAGTTCTGAGTTAAAAAAAACCAAGTGACGTGGTCAATGACGCTGCTGTATTAAATATGCACTCCCTTAAAACGCCCGTTTTGACCTTTAAGCACGCCTGCGTTCGGATCTCCACTCCCCGTTTTCAAGCACCTTCCCCTGTTACCACCCACATACGCCTCATTCTGTCACTCAAAATAGCAGGCCCTCGCTATATTGCGTACCAACGATTTTCGGCCGCACTGACTGGTTCGCGCATGCGTACTAAAAACCGTACGCATGCGCAGATGTGCGAACATCGCTCGGAACGAGCGTACTGCCGCTAGCGAGTGGCTCTGAATGAGGGCCTATATATCTATATCTATAACAGTCTCTGTTCCTATATGTGCTGTCTCTGAGTTCCACTTCCATATGACTGGTATATATATGGATGGATATATATATATATATATATCTACTGTACCTAGCTATCTATCTATATATCTACAGTATCTATCTATAATATATAAATTATATATGTACTGTAATGTGCCATTAGCTTGCTGTCTGACTTATCCTATTCCAGGGGCCATGCTGTGTGGCTGTGATGTCCTCTACACTTTATGGTGGTCATTGGAGTTGTCTGTATTATATGTCACTTATTGCAATTCTCTTTGTATTGTATGGCCTAGCGTTCCCACTAGGCTGTATTAGTGGGGTGCCACGTCCTGCTCGATTTCAAATAGGCAGAATGCGCCCTGCCACCCTTGGCGGCGCCACGCTAATACAACCTTGCTCTAGGTCCAGCGCCGGACCTAGAGTGAGCACTATGGCGGTCACTTTGTGTTTTTAAAGGTGGTCACTGATGGTCACTGTAATGCTTTCTACATTATATAGCGTCCCCGTGACGGTCTCTGCATTATATTGCGCTCACTGCAATGCCTAATTATTTGGTGGTCACTTTGATGTTGTTTGTATTTTATGGCGGTCATATAGATGACTACTATGTACAGAAAAGTGAGGTGGAGGGCCGAGTCATTCCCTTGGGTAACAGAAAGCCTAGTTTAACCCCTGCATCTCTCTATCTACTGCTCTGCCCCCACCTGCTGCACTGTCTGGCCGCCCACTTTGTCCCGCCCACATACTGTGTTCCTGTCGGGCCTAATTCTTATCCTCCTCCTCTCCTGTTAGGCTAGGGTCTGTTCAGTCTCCCACTGCACATGCATGTTGGAGATGGGATACGCGGGATATAATTTATATATACTTACATGTGGATATTATGCAGTATGGGGACCATTTTTTAATTATTGGGTTTTAGACCCTATAATTATAATTTCTTATTGCCGCTTACCACGGCAATAAGAAACTGCACCACCAGTATGCATCAGGAATCACATACATGGACAAGGGTTCTGATAAGAGCCCATCTCTGCAATATGTAAAAGTAAAGTGAGCGCATAAGCAATCCTTTTACTTTCAGTTTCTGGGGCTGGATGGGCTAATGCATGCATGAGTGGAGAGTGCCGGAGAGTGATCCTACAGATCCCTCTCCCAGTACTTTATGCGGACTACAGCCTATAGGCTGCAATGTCTAGAGCATCTTCAGATGGCATTAGCTTCCGGAGCTTGCTAACTGGCAATAAATTAGCTCCATAGTATCCTATAAGGGCTGCTTTTTTGATCAAAAAGGGAGACTATATACTGTGGACCCCTGCATATACATCTGAGGGATACCCAATATTTGCATGTACCCTCTCCTACTCTTTTGTTGTTTTATATAAAATAACAGGTGGTGCATGCTTCATATGAGTGCAGAGGGAAGGGAGATTGAGATTGTTAAAGGTAGGTGGTAGATATGTCCTCCATGGTGCTAGCTTCATCCCATGGCACAGGCCTCACACCCTGTTTAGACTACATGCCCAAATCACTAGTCACACTCCCACGGCATTGGACACACCCCCTCTGTTGGCACACAGTAGGCCCTTCAAAAATTTCAGCTCCAGGCCCATGTGGACCTTAATCTGGCACTGATCACAGGGGCTTAAATATGCACGCCCCTGTAATGGCATTCAAACGCACTGGCACGCCTGCGTCTCTCTGACTGCCCCCCCCTCTGTCACCACCCACAAACGGTCCTTCTTGTCAATCACTCTGCGATGGGTCTGCGTAGCCACATCGAAGTCCCGGTTGCAGTGGAGTGTTCACGCACACACTCTGCAACTTTGACGTATGCGCAGTACGTAGCAATCGGCTGACTGCATACGCAATTGCATCTGCGATCCTTGCTGAATCAGACCCTCAGTTACACTAATGTACCTAATGATGGTAGGAGGTGGTATACAGTGTATGCACTATAGACACCACGGGCTAGATTTACTAAGCAGCAGCTTTTGCAATCAACCTCTTTTCTGTGTGTGTGGCAACACGTGGCATATTATGCACTTATTATTAATGTTGCTATAATTTTCAAGATCACTACAACATACTATACGAGCCTGTACTGTACGATTTTTGTGAGATTTGCAGATGTTTGCTCTCATCCCTGGTCACAAGTAAGGACAGTCCCATTGATAACAGGTAATTGCTATATGCCATGGTTTGAGAAGCATTGATCTGCAGCAGTCGTTGTAAAACACATTGGAGATGTTCTACACAGTGACTGCAGCAGTTTGCAATTATAGCCAGTGACTGTTGAAAGGACCCAAGGGAAAGCATTCTGATTAGCATAGCTCCTAATGGTTTTATTGATTGTCAGACATGGTAAACAGCAGTCCTACAAGTTTTATTTTCGCTTTACTGTCATGAGCGGTCAGTTCCAGTTTTTGTGACTTTACATTCTCCCAGAAGCCTGTAGTAATGCAGATACGGTCCCCGTGTCTCAATTCTGCTGCAACAGAGACATTTTCTGTCACATCTCTCATTTTTTTTACTTTCCGGCAATTCAGGCTCTTGAAGAACTTGATTAAAAGTATAGAAGAAGATTTACAATAAATCTTATATTGCAGTGACACACCGTGTTTTTTATGGACTGGACAAACTCCAGGTTCCGTGGTTGTCACGGTTTTCGATTTATAAATATAAACAAGCAGAGTTCAGAATTTTGATATATATGGACTCAGATCACCACCACAAATCCTTTATCGCAGCGTGAAGATATGTCCTTATACATCTTTGCTGCAGTTACTGTATAAAGCTCCTCTCGGCGTGCCCGGTCCCATGAGACTCTGCCAGCATCGGGTATCTTTTTTTGTAGGGATGTGTGGGCCTGGATTAGTTTGGATTTTCCCGCCAAGTTTGGATTTTTCTCGCCAACAATCGGGTCTCAGAAAGAGGCAAAGCGTCATCTTTCATGGACAAACATCATCTTTCATGGACCTTTGTCCAGGAATGATGATGTTTGTCCATGAAAGATGACATGTTGCCTCTTTCTGAGACCCGATCTTTTGGCGGGAAAATCTGAATTTGGCGGGAAAATCCTAACTAATCCGAGCACGCACATCCCTACTTTTTTTGCACCTTTTCTTGCTGAAAAGTTACAATGCAACTAGGACACACCAGCAGACTGTGATGATTAATGTGATATGTGATGCATCTCACCATAAGCTTATGTATGAAAATTGTGTGCTGCTCTTAAAAAAATAAGTTTAAATTAGGAGTCCTCTGGCTCCCAGCTTTACTTCTGTCAAATGCAAGTGAATGGTTTAACAGCTGATCAATCAGCCATCCAATCAGTGCTCTCAATACAAGAGATGTTAAAGTGCTTGATTCTAAAGCTTCTCTATTAGGAAAATAAGAACCTCATCTATCATGGCTGTCCAGCTATAATGGGGGACAGTAGGCAGTAATGGCATGAAGGGCCCAACGGGGAAATTTAATGTTGTCTGTGTATTGCCAATATGCGGCAGTGTGGCACTGAGAGGCGTTGCCAACTGCTACAGAATGTTTTATTAAGGCACTTTCATAGCTGAATTGAAGACATAAGAATAGATAAAAAGAAACAAAGAAGAGATTACAGTATTTATATAAATTACTAGCGACTGCCCCGGCTTTTGCACAGGAGCAATTTTATCTCGCGACAGCCCCCTGCATAGGCAAACACAGGGGGGAGGGTCCGGTTGCCTGGAAACCCCCCCTCTTCAGCCCACACCATGATGACCACAATATAAATAGCATATAATATTAAAGTTGCATGTTTTAAGATCCCCTCAGTGTCACAAATTAAATAATTAACACCACCTTTTAAAATGTGTGAGCCAGTAATGAATACACATGTGCACCAACTAGGGGATCTGGAAAACATGGGAAAGATTTCTGGACTGCACACCCTGAATATATATATAATGGGAGGTGCTACCTGATGAGACAAATTGCAGGCACAAAAACAGACAAATCTCAGGTGCACAACTCCAAATTATTAATAATATAAATGCAATACAATTTTGCAATCAATAGAGGTTTTTAGCATATTCTTGGCCAAGGTTATGGGCCTACCCACCATATCCAGGTAACCTCTGTAGGGTAGGTCCCCAACATACTACGATTCAAATCCAGAGCGCAGGACACCCCCAAACTAGCCCAGCTAAGCCACCCCAGGGCACCGCCATAGTAAGAAAAGTGCAGTGTGAAAGAGATAGTTAGGAGCAGCTACTGCTGCATATAAAAAATGAAAATAAAAAGTGAGGTACATATATAATAAACAAACAGTGAAGGGTTAAAATGTGTTATAAAAGAAAAATGTGTTATAATGCGGTGCCCTTAAACAGATCAACAAAGGCAATCCAGGGGGACCCACGCCCCAAAAATGAAGCAAAGTTGCACTACAGTATATAAAACTTGTAGGACTTACCTAGAATTGTGCCTATTACTTGTGTGCATATTCATTACAAGACTCCATGCTTTTAAACCAATAAGGTAGGGGTGCTAATCCAGACTGAGGGCGTCTCCTTTCCCTCAGGTGTGCAATAAAGCACATTAAATAGAGTATATGGGAAAGATTTCTGGACTGCATATGGATATGGTGGGTAGGCCCATAACCTTGGCCAAGATTATGCTAAAAACCTCTATTGATTGCAAAATTGTATTGCATTTATATTATTAATAATTTGGAGTTGTGCACCTGAGATTTGTCTGTTTTTGGATCTGGAAAACATGCACTGTTAGGGGTGCACTGATATAGACCATCTATAGGGTTATTTATTAATACTATCCAGTACATAAGGAGACTGATCAGTGCATATATGTTGAGGGCAGTGCAATGTTCTTTTGCTGCTCCCCCAGGCTCCCAGACTTGCTCAAATGATGAGGAATGGAGCCCACATCTGAAATAAAAACATTCAGCTCAGGCAGGATTGCTCTACTGCCACATATAATGGCTTACTGTGGATGCTGGTCCTGTATATATGTCAGAATTATTACATACTGTATACTATATTTAGTATGATGTATATTATAGCTGGTTATGTGCTAATAATGTCCTCTTTGTGGAATGGCCACCCTTGCTTAAACATCAAACATTTGGAAACCCCTTCTCTAGAAATCCTGAATTTGCCACTGCCCTGCATCTCATTACAACCTACAGCATGTCACCACAGACCCCTGTATCTCACCAAAGCCCCTGCATCTCACAACAGCCCCCTGCACCACACCACAGCCCCTTGCACCACACCACTGGCCTCTGCATCTCACCACAACCCTCTGATTCTCACTCCTGCCAACTGCATCTCACCAGTGTCACCACAAACCCCTGCTGCTGCCCTGCAGCTGGCTGGGGCCCCGGCCACTTAGGATGTGCTGGGAAGGGCAGTAGGGTCATGGTTGAGAGATTTGCATTGCAGCTACCGTAAGCATTATCAGCAGCATATCCCCGGGGATGGGGCACCTGTGCATATTTCCACAGCCGCCATGTGCACACCTCCCTGGCTGCCGAACATAGCAATGAGCAATACCCTCTTTGCACAATGTACCCTATATTTCCTGGGCTTCCTGTTGAGCTTCCTCACCATGTCCAAGAACAGCGCTGACTTCCATGGGAGTTACCTCCTGTACACCAAGGGCATGTGGCTGAGCGGGAACATCATGCTGTAGAGGGAGCACTTCACGGTGGAGGAGTGGTGGCCAGAGTCCACCTGCAGGTTCAGCTTAGTGATGGACATAGGAATTCGATGGTGACTAACCATCAATGTTTTTGTACCGATGGCAATGTGTTTTTTTTTACTATTTGATGGTGGCAGTTCAATATTTGCAGCTATCGAATAGAAATCACTTGATGGGGTTCCGATGGTTGTTTTCTTTTAATTTAAATTCCTGATAGCTATGCCTCTCCTGGCTCCTTCTTGGCTTCTGCGTCTGCATCAGGACATCTTCATGGGTTTGTTGGGTGCTGTCTCTCACTCTCTATCTGTCTCAGACATGACCCTGCTCAGCCCCTGACTCCCCCCCCCCCTCTGCGCTGCTGCTAAGCAACAGGGCACATTGCTATCTCTGATTGTCTCTCACTGTTTCATAGAGCCAATTAGAGCACAGCCCTCTGCCCAGCAGCAGTAGTCAGTCACTCACTTACACAGCACAACAGTCTTTTCTGTGACTTCATTCCAAGTCTCAGTTTCAGATGCTCTCTGGCAGTTTCAGCACCCTGACCCAGCTCCTGTACAGCAGCTTGGTGCAAGATTTTTTTATGTTACTTGCTTCACTAAAATCATAACTGTTTGGCTCCCTTTTGTCATAGATGAATGGTTCATATATCTAAACCTTTCTCTACTAATGCTGCATTGAATAGTGAAAACCTTGTCAAAATCCATCCAGTGGTTCAAGAGATTAGCCTAAAGGAACACACAGACCCCTAAACCCGGGGACTTTATATATATATATATATATATATATTTTTTATATATATATATATATATATATATATATACTAGGACCTGCCCCAGCTTCACATGGGAGCAATTTCATCTTGCCACAGCCTCCTGCATCTCATAATAACCTACGCAATGTCACCACAGTCCCCTGCATGTCACCACATCCCCCTGTACCTCACAACAGCCTCCTGCTTCTCACTCCTGCCCTCTGAATCTCACAACAGCCTATTGCATCTTACTCCTACCATCTGCATGTTACCACATCACCATATACAGTCAGGTCCATAAATATTGGGACATTGACAGAATTTTCATATTTTGGCCTCTATTCACCACCACAATGGCTTTGAAATGAAACAAACAAGATGTGCTTTAACTGCAGACTTTCAGATTTAATTTGAGGGTAATTAGATCCAAATCAGGTGAACGGTGTAGGAATTACAATGGTTTCTATATGTGCCTCCCACTTTTTAAGGGGCCAAAAGTAATGGGACAAACTAAACAATCCAAAATCTAACTTTCACTTTTCAATACTTTGTTGCAAATCCTTTGCAGGCAATTGCAGCCTGAAGTTTGGAACACATAGACATCACGAGACGCTGGGTTTCATCCCTGGTGATGCTCTGCCAGGCCTCTACTGCAAATGTCTTCAGTTCCTGCTTTTTCTTGGGGCATTTTCCCTTCAGTTTTGTCTTCATCAAGTGAAATGCATGCTCAATCGGATTCAGGTCAGGGGATTGACTTGGCCATTGCATAACATTCCACTTTTTAGCCTTAAAAAAACTCTTTGGTTGCTTTTGCAGTATGCTTCGGTTAATTATCCATCTGCACTGTGAAGCACCGTCCAATGACTTCTGAAGCATTTGACTGAATATGAGCATATAATATTGCCCGAAACACTTCAAAATTAATTCTGCTGCTTTTGTCAGCAGTCACATCATCAATAAATACAAGGGAACCAGTTCCATTGGCAGCCATACATGCCCACGCCATGACACTACCACCACCATGCTTCACTGATGAGGTGGTATGTTTTGGATCATGAGCAGTTCTTTTTCTTCTCCATACTCTTCTCTTCCCATCACTCTGGTACAAGTTGATCTTTGTCTCATCTGTCCATAGGATGTTGTTCCAGAACTGTAATGACTTTTTTAGATGTTGTTTGGCAATCTCTAATCTGGTCTTCCTGTTTTTGTGGCTCACCAATGGTGTGCATCTTGTGGTGAACCCTCTATATTCACTCTTGTGAAGTCTTCTCTTGATTGTTGACTTTGACACATATACATCTACCTCCTGGAGAGTGTTCTTGATTTGGCCAACTGTTGTGAAGGGGTTTTTCTTCACCAGGGAAATAATTCTTCTGTCATCCATCACAGTTGTTTTCCGTGGTCTTCCGGGTCTTTTGGTGTTGCTGAGCTCTCCGGTGCATTCTTTCTTTTTAAGAATGTTCCAAACAGTTGATTTGGCCACACCTAATGTTTTTGCTATCTCTCTGATGGGTTTGTTTTGATTTTTCAGCCTAATGATGGCTTGCTTCACTGATAGTGACAGCTCTTTGGATCTCATATTGAGAGTCGACAGCAACTGATTCCAAATGCAAATGTCACACCTAGAATCAACTCCAGACCATTTACCTGCTTAATTGATAATGAAATAACGAGTGAATAGCCCACACCTGTCCATGAAATAGCTTTTGAGTTGATAGTCCCATTACTTTTGGCCCCTTAAAAAGTGGGAGGCACATATTGAAACCGTTATAATTCCTACACCGTTCACCCGATTTGGATGTAATTACCCTCAAATTAAATCTGAAAGTCTGCAGTTAAAGCACATCTTGTTTGTTTCATTTCAAAACCATTGTGGTGGTGAATAGAGGCCAAAATATGAAAATTCTGTCAATGTCCCAATATTTATGGACCTGACTGTATTTTGCCGCAGCCCCTTGCATCTCACGACAGGTCCCTGCTTCTCACCTCTGACACTGGTTCTTACCACAGCCCCCTGTCTCACACCATAGGTCTCTGCATCTCACCACAACTCCTGCTTCTCACTCCTGCCCCCTGCATCTCACCAGTGTCACGACAACCTCCACTCCCAGCTGCTGCCCCGCAGCTGGCTGGGGCCCCAGCCACTGAGATGTGCTGGGAAAAGCAGGAGGATCATGGGTGAAAGAACTGTATTGCCGCTACCGTACGCATTATCAGCAGCATGTCCCTGGACAGGGGAACCTGTGCATATTTCCACAGCCTCCATGCACACCCCTTCCACAGCTGCTGACGAACATGGCGATGAGCAATATCCTCTTTGTACAATGTACCCTGTATTATCCTGGGCTTCCTGTTGAGCTTCCTCACTTTGTTGCCCCTGTCCAAGAACAGCTCTGACTTCCATGGGAGGTGCCTCCTGTTCACTGAGGGTGTGTGGCTGAGGGGAAACATAAGACTGGAGATGGAGGAATTCACAGTTTAGGAGTGGTGGCCGGAGTTTGCCTGCAAGTTCAGCATAAAGGATGGACATCGGAGTCCGATGATGACTAACCATCAATGTTTTTTTCCGATGGTAGTGTTTTTACCATTTGATGGTGGCGGTCCAATGTTTGCCACAATCAAATAGAAATCATTTGATGGTGTTCTGAATGGGGTTTTTTTTTCATTCCTGATAGCTATACCTCCCCTGGCTCCTTCCTGGCTACTGTGTTTTTATCAGGGCATTTTCATGGATTTGTTAGAGGCTATCTCTCATTCTGTCTGCCTCAGCCATGACCCTACTCAGCCCCTGACTCCCTCCCCACTCTAGCCTGCAGCTAAGCAACAGGACACATTGCTAGCTCTGATTGGCTCTCATTGTCTCAGAGAGCAAATCAGGGTGCAGAATTCACCCCTGCAGCAGCAGCAGCAGCAGCCAATCACTCACACACACACACACACAACACTGTTTCAGCACCATGGTCAGTTAATGTATAGAACCATGGCGCAAGATTTTTTTCTGTGACTTTGCTTCGCTAAAATCATCACTGCTCGGCTCCCTTTTGTCACAGATGAATGGTTCATACACCTGAAGCTTCCATGACTAATGCTATATAAAATAGTGAAAATCTAATAAAAATCCATACAGTGGTTCAAGAGATTAGTCCGAATGAACAGGCAGACCCCTAAACCGGGGACTTTATTTTATCTATAAAGAGATAGAGAGAGAGATTACTAATATTATTATTATATTGTCTTAATTTTTTTAGGAGCAAATATAGACTTCTAAGGTGCAAAATATTTAATATATAAAGATTATATATAACTTCTATTAAATAATATGTATCTTTTCATTTCTAAAGTTTATAAATCTATTCAACTTTATTTTTTATCATTTTTGTTTATTATACAATCACCATTGAAATTTGACAGCGCTGCACCCTTTTTCCACTTGTTTGACTTGAATTCCTTATTTTAAATCCCCCAATGCTGGCCACAAGACAATGAGAAAGTCATTGCATCAGTCAGGCAGCTGCAAATTCGAGTGGAAGTACTGTAGCAAAAATAAACTTAAGTAATTTAGAAGAAAGAAACAAAAAACATTTTATATAATTTGTTTATAATTTATATTTTAAATATTTTGCACAAGAAAGGCTATTTTTTAATACTAATTTTGGTTGCATTTCCTTTACATTCATTGTGTTTGTTACTTTGCTACATTTTATTAGGAAAAACAGTGCAGGATGTGGTATTTTATGGAAGGCAGGAACATGTCTCATTCCAGGTACTCATTTAAAGGTAATTAAACTGCAATGACTATGGCAACATCAACACAAACACCACCCAGTGTATATTAATGTACAATTTCAGTAAAGTAAAGGGTCCTAAATGACTCTGCACATAAGACGTATTTCTCTGTGTACTTATGAGTGGCAGATGTTACTGTTCAAATTCTAATGAAGAATTATGAAAGTTTTGGTAGGATTTAAGCAATGAAAGTTAAACAAAGGATGTCTCAGAAGTGATAATACCCTCGCTTTACACAGCAGGGAGTTCTGTACTGCATATATTCTTTCATTACTAGACAGACTTCAATGCTATTAGATGCTATAAATGTTTAATTTGTAGAAAAATGAATACAAGAAATAAGGTCATCATAATTATGATTAAAAAAGACATTTATGCTTACTTACAAGTGCTTTATAAAGAAACTTGTGCAGGCTGCTGAGCGGGTGGAACATATATATACTATTCCAGCATCTACAAACACAATAGTTGATATAATATAAGAGGGGACAGACAAACAGACTTAGATCAGGTTATTTCACCTCTCCGCTTCATCTGTCAGCTGTAATAGCTCATTCATAGCTCTCTGGACTTCTCTATCTACAGTATACCACTTCTCTTGGAAAAATAAAATACTCATTTGGGTTTCAGTATCACCTCTATTTGGTTGACACCACATTTTGTCTATAATCTCTGAATCTCTCATCATCTGTCTTGTCCTGTGTTACTGAAGGTCTTTCTGACGTTTTATCTTGGATGACCATGCACGACCTAAAACACAATCTTCAGACGCTGATATATTCTTTCCTGCAGCCAACAGTAGCTTCTTACCTGAAAACATGATAATAAACCCTACTATGCATACTCACTCCCTGGTGTCAACCTTGACTCAGAAATGACCTTTGTTCAAAGGGTTGGGTACGGTATCCCAGCAGTGACAATACTGGCAGCGGAATCCTGATGGTCTAAAGCCAACAAATTATTATAAAGCATTCTAATCCTAATCCTCCCTCCCACAGCCTAACTCTAACTATCACCTTTGGCTGCCTAACCCTAATCATCTTCTTCGGCAGCCTATCCGTAATTGTCCCCTACTGCAGCCTAACCCTAATCCTCCGCCTAGTGCCTAACCCTAAACCTAACCTAACCCTAATATTTACCATTGAGATTCATCAGTATTTTCACGGTCGGGATTCTGCTGCCTGTATTGTGACCAACAGGATGGCCACCGCTGGGATCCTGACTACATTCATGTTCAAATACTGATGCATGCATCTAAGAAACATCGATGTTATACATGTACCTATATAAGGTACATGTTATATAAGTTGCCTATGTGTCAGCCACAGTGACTCAGAATCTGGCATATAGGCAACATATAACACCTACAAGCAAATCTGAGTCACATCTCAGTTGCTTCTCACCCTTGGCTGAATGGGGTTACTGAATGGCAACTGGGCATATACTGTACACATAAAATACGTTTCCTATGGGTGAGTTGCGATCTATTCTGGGTGGTGCAGATATGGAGTGTGCGCATCATTTTCAGACGTATCTTCTGCACCAAATATGGGGTAGGTGCAAATGCCGATAGCAGTGAAGGCTGCTGTAGAGAATGGATGGCTGGGGGAATCCGAGAGGACAGCTGCATAGTACAGTTATCATCTGGAATTGTGACCACATTATGTTCAACTAATCAGTAATTAAATAGAAAATGAGGACTAACTTTAGGGGCTCCCCCTGATAACAAGTATTCACAAGGTATATTGCAGGTTCATATATGGAATAAAAAAATATAAAACAGACAGAGGGGGGGTGAATGAAATCTTGCAAATAGATAAAGTGGAGAGAGATAAAGTACCAACCAATCAGCTTCTATGTTTTTTTCTTCAAATACTGTATGTAAAATGACTGACTTAGGAACTGATTGGTTGGTAATTTATCTATCACCACTTTATCTCTCTCCAAGGGTTGATACATTTCCCTCATAATTTGTTACATTCAGCCCTTTGTGTGTTGGAACTGGAAAAGCTGTGCTTTTTAGATCCCAAAACACTTTCCAGGAAAGTAGTTCCTAAAAGGGGACAGGTTTCCCTTCCCATATACAGTAGACGTTCCCTTACTGGTGATCTTGGGAAACAGGCATACAGTATCAGCAGGTTTCTTGTTTTTGGATCATATTCTTCTCCCACATCACTGTTATTTAGCAGGTCCAAACCAAAATGTATGTGGAAAAGAGATATGGATATAGCGTAGAACAGATAAAATATTTTAATAAACAAGAAATTCAAAAAGCAAAGTGCACTCACAGACGATGTGCAGCAATTACAGATAAATATCCACAGGGAAAATCCGTACAGTTCACATTAGCTCGCCTACCGGAAAACCGATGTAATGAAGCATGTAACAATAGAGAGTGTAAATTGCACGCAAAAGGTCTCAACTTCTCCGATACACGCCACACCTGAATATGAATCAGGTTGAGTTTGCGGTTACCACAGATAATCCAGTGTCCGCTTGACGTGTTTCGAGTATTCTCTTTTTCAAAAGCGGTACTACTAATCAGGCCCATAATCCCCCACATTAACTAATGCAATTACCCTCTTGCAGGTCCTCCTGTAACCAGACTTATACCCTATACCCCAGCAATGACCCGGGCTATTTCACGTGAATGTGCAGCAACCCAGGATATTGCTCAGTGTGAAAGGGCCTAGTTGAAATAACCAAGGTCGAGCAATCCAGCATTTCAACCCAGGTAACGAGCAGGGTTGTACATGGGTTTAACCGGGCTCACGATGCAGAGCCGGCGCCTGGAGATGATCTCATCTGCAAGTGCTGGCTGGGCGCGTGACGGTGGTGATGTCATCAATGCGGCAATAAGCTGGGTTGGGCCGCCAGTCTGAAAGGGGTCTCAGCCGGGTCACACCTGGGATGGACACGTGTACAAAACCCCAGGTACGACCTGGCATTACAGTGTCAAACGGGCATTATTAGATTTTCCTCACCAAACGTTCTACTACTGTTTCCCTGCCAGCCCCTACATTGGTTACTATCACTTTACAGAGTCCAATAATACTTCTACTAACAAAGGGATTCAGTCAAAAAGCCGTCGGTCAAAATGTCGACTGCCGACTTCACGACTGTCAATTCCCGGCAGGGGACTGATGACAGGTGTCGAAATCTCAATGCCTGTCATACCTATGCCGGGAGCCCAATGCCCGGTATACTGAACGAAGGTAAGCCGGGTGCCGGGTGCGGACAGCTGCTAGGGGGAAGGGTTAGGTTAGGGGCTCCTGGGGGGGGACTTAGGGTTAGGCATCCCCCCAGGAGGGTTAGGGTTAGGCTAGGGGAAGAGAGGGTTAGGCACCCCCAGGGGGAGGTTAGGGTTTGGCACCCCCCTAAGGGTTAGGTTTAGGCTGCGAGGAGGGTGGGTTAGGTTTAGGCACTTACGGGGGGAGGTTAGGGTTAGGCACTAGGGGGCAGAGGTTAGGGTTAGGCACCCCTAAGTGGGGGGTAGAGCCAGGGAGAGGATTAGGGATAGTTAGAAACTTACCTTAGTCAGGATCCTGCTGTTCTGCTTTTTGGCGTCGGTATAGCATCCGCCGGGCTAACAATCGGCGGTATTTCATACCGATCCCCTAACAAACAAAGCCATTAACAAGTGTTTTTAAAAAAAACTTGCAACTCAATCCCTCCACTTCGCCAAAGACCAGGTCCTCTTCCATCTCACTCATTGCTTGTTCCGATTCCAGGTTACATAACTGTTTTTGGGGCAGCATTCAGTAGTGCTTGTTCTGAGATCTGGTTCTCCTCCATCCACTGTTTGGTGAAAGTCACTTACATAAATGTATCATAGAGATCACTAATAATTGCTATGTGGTAAACACTGAAAATGTTTCAAGAACTGACTGCTGTCATATGGGCATTGTACAGGGAAGAAAGAGTAAGAAGCAATGGCGTATCTATAATGGGTGCAGTGTGTGTGGGGCACATGGGCCCCCGGGTCAAGGGGGGTCCCGCACCGCACACATTGCACCCATATTATTTTAGACTCACCTGTCCGTGGTCCCATGTCGGGTGTCTGCGCTGCTCAGAACACCGGAAAATGGATGCCACGGCCATTTTCCGGCATTCTGCGCATGCGCAGTGGACTCCGGGAAAACTCTAGTGCCCAGAGTCTACTAAGGCTTCGGTGGCTGACTACCGGGGAGAGAGGAGGGGGCCCCCGCACGAGGAGTCCACACAGGCCCCCTCCTCTCTTAAGACGCCCCTGGTAAGAAGTAGCAAGAAACAATTGGAATGAATTGGAACATGTCCTGGTGTAATAAGACTAATGTGATTGTAAGGGAGTCAGAATGGACAAACTTGACGGAGGCAGACCTAAGTCAGAAAGTCAAAGCAATCAGTCATACTTCCAATGGTAAAGAATCAGTGAATGTAGTCAATCAAAGTTAGAGAACAAAATTATAGATGAGCGGCTCGGTTTTGGCTCGTAGTTTCCAACCAAGTTCGGTTCAGTGAAAGATGATATTTTGCCTCTTACTGAGATCTAAACTTAGCGGGAAGATCTGACCGAAAACCGAACCGCTCAACTATATCCAAAACTGTGAAGGTAGCTAGGAAGTAATAATGGACAGAGAGACATGTACTACAAGGGAGAAAATAGAAAAGAAAGGCAGAAAAAGGACTAATACAATTCCTATTGGGGAACCAAGGTATTGGTCTCAGCATGCTCTTAGGCCTGTAGTGTTTGTCTATCCATTCAGGAAGAATCCTGAATACTAAGATTCCCCCAAACCGTATAATGTACAAGGATCTAAAATCTTAGAAAAGGGATTGCAATGGACAGGACAAGGGCTTGAAAGTTCCAGTGTACTGCTGACAGCATTTACCATACAGATCAATGACCTCAGTGACTTCATATGTACACCACATGGCACAACCCAAAGGACACAGGATTTACAGCATTTGACTTTACACTAAAATAGTGACTATATATTATGCATTATGGCCCTCATTCAGACCCACTCGCAAGCGGGCGCACGTACGTTAGGCGTACGTACAAAAATATTTAAATTCAATGGCTCGCTCGTATTTTCGTTCGCATCTAAAATTCCTCCCAAAACTCTGACGACCCCTCCTCTAACTAACGAGCGTACGAAATAGCGAGCGTACATCCCCGAAATGGCTTGAAAGGAACGCACGCACAAGTATAAACAGGAAGTGGCCTTGTCAGATGTCGATTACCTGCTCCTTTATTCTGCCTACCTCCATCAATCGTATCATGCCAATCAATGTATCAATTAGCTTAATTGTTTGTTTTTTTTCAACACAATGAAAGAAACTTTACTCTTGTCTGTGTTTGTGTTTACCCGCAGAATACGTACGGATGAAACATTCGCTTGTATTGTTTAAAAAACATGTGAACCACAATTAAACAATTGTACTATTGCTGTGTATCCCCGCATATTTCCCTGGGTTCATTTCTTTATTTAAATTTGCTTACGCATGTCACTGCATCAGGCCTATCCTAACTCTCCAGAGATTTCTGGCCCTGTCGAACACATGACTCATACACTAACCAATAAAATTGCTCCTGTTAATTTCCAAAATACATTAGCCAATCAGAAAATTTTTACACACTTTATCAAAAATGATTTTTAAGAAAAACACCATTGCCATCATGAGAGCCTCCGCATTCACCAGGCGTGAGCTGCTGGTGCTTACGGAGGTCATGGATCGCCGGATCACCAGCCAGCCAGAACCCATGACCAACCGGCAGAAGCGCTCCGCGTATGCGGAGGTACGGTCCCGCCTGCGGTCCTTTGGATCACGCCGCAACATCGGCCAGCTGGAGCGCAGGTGGTCCGACCTGCAACGGCGAACGCCCCGCTTGCTGGCATGCTTTCGCATGCAGATCCTGGCAAGTAAGTGTTATGTATTGTGGTTTTAATGTTTGTGTTTGTGGGGCAAACTGCGTGTGCATGTTTTCATGTTTGTTCTATTTATTATTTGTACTCATATCTGCGTCTGCATGTTTTCCTGTCTGTTCTATTTATTATTTGTACTCATATCTGCGTCTGCATGTTTTCCCTCTTTTTATGAATTTTTAATTCTACTGCTTTTTTTTTTTATTTTATTTTTTTTGTTTGTTTGTTTGGCCGGATTTGTCCATAAACTAAACGCAATTTATTTGACATATTTTAGGGGGACAGCCAAGACTCCGCCGTCAACGTCGGCGTTCCCGCCCACTCTCCCCAACCCCCAGCCAACACTCCACCCAAAATCTTTCCCCTATTCCCCACTCCTCCCCATCCTTCCCAGACCCTCTCCCGGAAATGTCGGGACTCCTTCCCCTCCGTCCCACTTCCCCCTCTCCTCCACCCACCCCTCTTCCAATTACCCCCTCCCCGGAGTCCAGCATAACTCCGCCCCATTCTTTGGGGAATGACGGATCCTCCGAGGAGGATCATGGAGGTTTTGCCGGAGCTCCCGATTTTTTTCCCGGTATGTTTTTTATTATTTTTTTTTAAACCACAAACTGTTTGTATGTAATCATGTGTCGTGCCTTTCTTCGTGTTTTTGTGGCTTGACTTTTGTTGATTGTGAAGGTTTGCCTTTACCTCTTCCTGGTGATTTAAGCATACACATATCATACCTGTGGGAATTTGTACCTAGGCCTTGTATTTTTGCCAGCCCACACTTTTTATTTATGTTTTTGGGTTTAGGAGTGATTTGTTTTTTAATTAATGTTTTTCTGTGGAGTCCCTATTGTTGTATTAACCCACACACTTTTCTCACCCACAGAGGAACAGAGGCGTCGCCAAGAGGTGGCGGATGTTGTGGGGCAGATGCGCCACCATGTAATCGGCCTTCTGGTGGCCCTCGACCGACTGTCTGGCCTCCTTCGGCATTAGATTTTTTTTTTTTGTTGTATTTTCCCAATAAAATTTTAAAGACAAATATACGTTGTGGATCATTTTTAAAAACCAAAACCAAAATAGTTTAGCCTGACATAAGTTCCTGCAAGGATTTCCCTTTTGTAAAAGTTAGATTGTGTTTTGTCTTTGTATGTCAAACAGACACCAGAAACACATAACAGTAACAATGTAATTTCCCTTTTTGGGTGTAGTGTCAATTTCAGATTTCTACATTTTCCAGGTTCCTACTTGGTGCGCAAGCTGCTTAGGCCAATCTTACAAATCCCAAGGTTGGGCCAGGCTTCCTTTTGGTGTGGATTGGAAAGCTGAAAACATATTTCAGTTTTGCTCATCTGGCGTCAGTACTGGTTTACCCCTTAGTCAAATGTAACTTGTGTTAACCTGGTTACACTTGCTGTTAACGTCCCAAAAAAGGAAGACCATTTCACTCTTCAAACATTTATTCACCACATAACAGAGCAAACAAAGTGGTCACTCCCCAAAAAAATACACAGTGATAAATTCAAATACAACACATACCAAGAAAAAAAAAAATAAAAACACAAAATCAAGAACTGGTTGACGAAGGACCATGCCAACATGATTCCACAAACATGGCGTTGCGATATGGGTTCCAGAATATATGCCCAAAAGGACCAGATCCAGGTTTGGTAAGGGTAGCAGGAAGTAGTGAGCGTTGGAGTGCCAAAGATTATGTGAACAAACAGAAGATGGTGAGAAAAATAAAAATAAATTAGATGTTTGCCCAAAAAAAAAAACACATTAGGTATAAACACTGGAGTTTTGAACAAACTTACCTAAAAAATCTGGCCACAACATCATCGCGTATGGCCCCCCCACATACTGACCTTCGACCAACCTCGGGGGGGCCATCCTCAGGTAAGGCATCCTCTGGCTGCATTGGGACACCACTCCTTATGGCAATGTTGTGAAATATCCCACACAGGACCACAATTTTAGACACCATATCCGGCACATACATGAGCTCGCCACCAGAGCGGTGGAGGCATCTGAATCGGCCTTTTAAAAGGCCGATACAGCGCTCCACCACTTGCCTGGTGGCTGTAAGTGCGGAATTATACGCACTTTGTGGCCCTGGTGTGGGAGCCAAATAAGGAGTGAGCAGCCAGGACATGCAAGGGTATCCACTGTCTCCTGTGAACAAAAATAGACCACATCAGGAACACTGTGTATCAAGCTTAACATTGTTATGTACTAAAGGTCTCCACTTACCCAGAAGCCACGCATCACCAGCTTGTAGGTTGGTTAATTTCTGCCATATCCCTGATTGCCGGATGACGAAGGAGTCATGAGCACTTCCGGGTAATTTAGCATTCAGGGACAGGATCTGGAGGGAGGCATCACATACCACCATTACATTCAGGGAGTGATAGTGTTTCCTGTTTCTAAATATGGCCTCCAGCCGTGCTGGAGGCTGAAGTGGTATGTGAGTACCATCCACAACCCCTATGATGTGTGGGAAGCCAGCTATTTGGTAAAAATTGGCCTTGGCCACACTAAGGGCACCCATATCCAAAGGCATTTGAATAAAATGATGGAGGTGCTTGAAAAGTGCCTCCATCACTGCCCTCAGGATCCGGGAAAAGGAGGATTGGGAGATGCCCGCCACTATTCCGACCGTTGTTTGAAACGATCCTGAGGCACAGAAATGTAACACCGCCATAAATTGCGTCAGTGGTGGTATTGCTGTTGGACTGTCAATTTGCCGCTCAAGATCACTTTCTATTAATGAGAGAGTGTCTATGATGATTTTGGGAGGTAGACGGTAGCGTCTTAAAACCTCATCATCGGGCATTCCAAAAAGGGTGACACGTGTTCGAAATATCTGGGGCCTTGCATGCCTACGATGCCTACGCCTGGGACGAGTTTGAGGTTGGTCGTCTTCCGGGAGCAGGGCCAGAACAATTCGCCCCAGATCTATCTGAAATTCAAAGTTTACAATGTAAGGCTTTTGACCCACCCCAAAAGTAAGAAAAAAAAACTTAGCTTTCTGATACCATCCATAGCTGCTTACATGCCGGGGTATTGTCATGATATGTATAAACTGTAAAAAAGGCAACAATGAGACGTCAAAAATGTAAAGGGTTTTTTTTTAGGTAAAAAATTGTTGCAAGCCAACACAGAAAATAACGGAAAAACACATTTGCCCATCGCTGAAAACTACATTGCACACCGTACGTCAAATAGGGTTCAAATGGACCCAAAAAATGGAAAAGGGAAAAGCAAAACTGGATTATATGATGAATAAGCCGTCCAAAATGCGGTAAATTATTCGCAAATGCAAGTCACTACACCAACAGTCCAAAATGCGGAAAATTATTCGCAAATGCAAGTCACTACACCAACAGTCCAAAATGCGGTAAATTATTCGCAAATGCAACTCACTACACCAACAGTCCAAAATGCGGTAAATTATTCGCAAATGCAAGTCACTACACCAACAGTCCAAAATGCGGTAAATTTTTCGCAAATGCAACTCACTACACCAACAGTCCAAAATGCGGTAAATTATTCGCAAATGCAAGTCACTACACCAACAGTCCAAAATGTGGAAAATTATTCGCAAATGCAAGTCACTACACCAACAGTCCAAAATGCGGTAAATTTTTCGCAAATGCAACTCACTACACCAACAGTCCAAAATGCGGTAATTCATTCGCAAATGCAAGTCACTACACCAACAGTCCAAAATGCGGTAATTCATTCGCAAATGCAAGACAAAAAATGGACTTACCCAACTCGAATATATAAGATGTCCTCAAAAAACTTCTTTGGGTCCGAAAACCAAAAAAAACTAAAAAATATGAAATGAGTGTTAAACAAATTAACTAACCACAAAACAGAAGAATACAACAATTGGCCACAAATTTGAATGCACAAAACTTACCAAATCAGGAAAGGATGTAGAAAAAATGAAAAAAATGCGAACGTAAAAACCAAAGAAATGTAGCAAAAACAAACAAAAAAACAACTCTCCAAAATCCTCCAAACGCAACCAACCAACCAAATCCAAACCACTTCACCGACAACACTCCAACAACCCCACCTCGAATCCACACACACCAAGCCATAAATAGTGTTTATTTTCCCGCACAAATTAAGGATGAATCATAGGGACGCACAATCAATGATGCGGCCGCAATCTAACGACGCATGTATAAATACGTCACAAAATCACATAGAATTTCTGGATGATTTCATGCTGGAAGCAGAGACATGGCTTCAAACCAGGGAAACAATGGTCAAAATTGCGGCGGTAAGGCCTTCATGCATTTTGTGTCAATGAGTATTTTAAAACATAATATTGTGCAAGTTGAGAAGTGGCTAAATCTGCATATTTACCCAAATAGGTGAGGAGGATGACATGGAAGAGACTGCTGGCCCCAGTCAACCCGCCAAAGCTGCCAAAAAAAAAAGGCAGCCACATTTCACAAGCAAGGAGATGGAGGTTTTGATCCAGAAGTGCGTTGACATCCTGCCCCAGGCAGCCAGGAATATGAGCCAAAGCCAGAAGTGGAGAATGTGGGAGGAGGTCGCCGTTGCTGTCAATAGGGTGGGTGATTATGTCCGTCTAGCCCGGGATGTCAAACGGCGGTAAGTAAACACTTTCCCATCCTATAAACAAACCCCATTGTTAAAAAAAGGATAATGGTTCCAAATTCATTCCACAGATGGGCAGACTTCAAATATCGTCTAAAGCAAAAACTTGCCGACAGGGCTAGGCATGCAAGGGGGACAGGTGGGGGTCCCACCCCTGTGTCATTGGAGTTGACAGACTTAGAAGAGATGGCACAGGGGTGTGTGCAGGCTGTGGAGGTGTTTGGCGTGTCCAACATGGATACGGACATGCCAGACTTTGCGGCTCCTCATGTTGGCCAAGGTAAGTCTTGTCATGTCACCATCTCAGAAATGCTATTGTGCCAATATGTAGATTCTAATGTGAGTCTTTTCTCCAATTTCCTAACAGAGACAGAGGCGGATGAGTCTGCTCCAGAGGGGAGCCTTGGCCGCAGAATTTCTGCTGACTCTGCAGGGGAGGAACCAGTACATCCGGCTGAGGACCCTGCAGAAGCCAGTCCAGGGCGTGCCCCCTCGCAGGCAGTGGGCCTCCTCACAGAACTCAATTTTAAATCGGATTGCCATACGGAGATTCTGCAGAGGATGGACGCCAGTCTGATACGGGTGGCTGAGGCCCTGGAGCAAAATGCTGCGGCCAACGTGACCATTGCTCAGGCCCTGGCGGAAAATACCAGGGCCAACATCCGCATCGCCGATGCCCTGGAGCAGCTCGTTCGCCAGCACATGGTGGAGCCGACCTCCCTTCCTGCCGGAACATCCAGATCCTCCACCTCTGGCACAACATCAGGCAATCCTCCAAATGTGCCTAGCCCTGTGCCTAGTCCAGAGGCCACAACATCTGCCTCTGGACAGGCCAGCCCGATGGCATCCCGGACCCGGTCTGGCGCCCACCCTCACCCATCCAAACGGCCGAGAAAACGGTGACAGCAATGGCGACTTTTCCCACTTTCCTTCTGTGCTTGGCTCATATTCCTTTCTGGTCAAAACTTCCCTCTCCTTTCTTGTGAAATGTTTTTAAATTTTGTATTTACGATTATGTTAGTAGTTATGTTTTTTTTTTTTTTAGATCAAATATCTTGGCCACAAAAAAAGGCAATACAATATTATGCCAATTTGTTTGTGTGTAAACAATAAATTGTACAAAAAAAACAGACATTGTATTGTGACATTATTGTCCAAATGGGTTACATTTAATCCTGGCCTTAAACGCAAAAACTGACCCTCTTATGTTAAAAAAAAGGCCTCTTTAAGGAACGTTTAAAAAAACACATAGCGATGCAAATTCAACAGTAAACCAAAAAAAAGGGGAGCTAATTAAAAGATGATGACATTATTTTTACAATAGGCCATAACCACCAAATTGTAGCCAAAAAAAAAACCCAAAAATGTACGCTAATTGATTATGTAATCATGACATTAGCAGCTCTGATTTCCACCTGCGTACGCTTTTGTGCTATCCCAATAAACTGCTTTCCAAACACATACCAAGCCGGATTTCAATCCAACACTAATTACTTTACTGACCAGCCACGATTAATCGCAGCACCATCGTGGAGTCCCGGGACGGAGGAGAAGGCCATCGCCAATGTGGTCGAGTAATCCTGACCCTAAGCTGTGCGAGCATTTTGAAGGGAAAGCGGATGTTTCAGTGACGTATGAGACGGTCCGAACACATTTGACGTTCGCATCTGCTAATGTATGTACGCCCCAAAAACGCTTCGCCACGCCTGCGTTTTGTCATCTCCACCCCCGTCAACACCCAAAAACGCCCTGTTCTGTCAATCACATTTGACATGTCACTTCCTGTACGCTATTTTAGGAACGAGAGAAAAAAGCTCGCAATTTGCCGTACGCGCATGCGCGGTGTAACCCCGACGCATGCGCGGTTAGTCAACATCGGAACGCAACGAGCGTACTGTTGTTAACGTGCGGCTCTGAATGAGGGCCTATATTCTCTATAGGAAATAATATCTTATGCAAAACTCTATCACATTTAAGAGTGCTGCTAACATTGGGTCAGCTAAGACCTTGCAGGTAACAGGATTTGTCATCTGCAAAATAATGAAGATTAACTACAAAACTTTATTGGTGCAATGATCCAAATTAGTATTTTATATAATCCTAATAAATGTAAAATTGACCAAATCTAATCCAATACATTTTGCAAGCAAAGCTCCATCTTGGTAAATAAGAGACATAAATGATGGTACAACTATTGGTTAGGTGCTATATTACATAATGTCGGTACTGTTATTTTAAAATTGATTTGCATGTTTTGTGCATGTATTATTCTTCTATTTTTCATCTTTATTTTTTTTTTTACATAATTCCCGATATACCGATTCCAATGTTTGATTTCTTTTTCTTTGCTTAGCTTACGATAATCTCTCTATTGTATCTTTATGAAAACCCCTTTCATTTTGAAAAATACTGAGCATGCTACTGTGTTACATTACAAAGCAATATGTCTCCAAATAAAAGCACTAACCAACTCACTGACGTAAGGTTGAGGTTCTATTCCCACTTGCAGCCTACTGTTTGCCGATGACTCCTATCTTACATGTATAGATAGTTCACGTAATGTATTAACCCACACTTGTGTTGCAGGCGTGCAGATTAATGATAGTGTGAGGGCAGCCACAAAACAGACATGTCACACATTGTTTTATATCAACAAAGCTCGTAATTATGCATTGTCACTCAAACAACTTCATTCCTAAACAAACAGAAGGTCATATGATAAACAGGCTCTCAGTTCTCATGGCAAATTACAGTCTTAATCACAGCCCAAAATCTTCAGCTCATGCTGGGCTTAAAAACTGTAATTAAGTGTTTTCTTTCATTCTCTCTCTTTTTTTGGACAGATTTTATTGAACGGGGCTTTGGCACAATTTTCGAACATAATGGCAATTTTATACCTTGCACAAAAACAAGCCATGGTTTCTTACTACACAATGAAAAATTGTCCTGAGTAGTGTATGAAAGAGCACCACCTTCCCAGAATCCTTTGCATCTGAAGAATTCTAGTTTAAACTGAGCTTTGGCAATAAAAGCACTAAACTACACTCATTGGTTTCAGATAACACTAGTACATCAGAGAACTTAGTTGAAGGTTATTTTTAAAACTTGACGGTGCAGATGAAGCAAAAAAATCTTTTAAGCAAGATAAAGTGCAGGGCATATAGAAAATAAAGATTTACCTCGCTGGCAGTCGGGAATCCGGCTGTTAGAATCCCGACACCAGCATCCCAGGGCTAGCATACCAACACTTGTTGTTCGGTATGTTAAACCTCCCCCTCTCCTTAACCCTAACCCTCCCTCTTTGGTGCCTAATGAAAACCTCCTCCCTAGTGCCTGAACCTAACCTACCACTCCCCCTCCCTGTACCCTAAACCTAACCCTCCCCCCTTAGTGCCTATCCCTAACCCTCCCCCTAGTGCCTAACCTTAACCCCTAAACCTAATCCTAACCCTCCCCCCCACCTCACTAATTACGTTCGGTATCCGAGCGGTCGGGATGCCGGTGTCTGTATTGCAAGAGGCGTTGGGATTCCGGCGCCGGTAATATCAGTGCCAGCGTCATGGCTGCCGGGATACTAACTGTATCCCCCTAAAAGGCTATGGTCATCTGGGCTCATCAGGGCCAGGCCCTGCGACAGGGATGGTTACACCTGTACTGGGCCCAAGATCCAGAGACCCGGGCCGGGCGTGACCTTGCAGTTGGTGACACTGCAGCTTGGTGTCATAGGTCAAGTCGCTGGCGCCGCACGTCATCCGTTACAGCTGCCACTTTCACTGAAGGAGCATGTGTTTCTGCAGAAAACAAATGCTGACTCAGCAGGCTGCGGTAGTAAAGGTGATGGGGGCTGAGAAAGTTGATGGGTCCTGAGGATGGTGATGGGGCTGAGGATGGTGATGAGGGCTGAGGATGGTGATGACGGCTGAGGTAGGTGATGGGGACTGAGGATGGTGATGAGGCTGAGGACGGTGATGGGGGCTGAAGAAGGTGATGGGGGCTGAGGTAGGTGATGGGGACTGAGGATGGTGATGGGGCTGAGGAAGGTGATGGGGCGGAAGAAGATGATAAGGGCTGAGGAAGGTGATGGGGGCTGAGGTAGGTGATGGGGCTGAGGTAGGTGATGGTGCTGAGGATGGTGATGGGGCTGGCTGAGGATGGTGATGGGGCTGGCTGAGGAAAGTGATAGGGCTGAGGAATGTAATGGTGCTGAGGATGGTGATGAGAGGCTGAGGGCTGACAAAGATGATGGGGCTGAGGGCTGACAAAGGTGATGAGGGACTGAGGACTGAGGATGGCTGACTGCAGACACTCTCCCTCCTACCCCTAAGGCATTCACAGCACGTCAACAAGAAGACCATGGAAGAGATGGCAGACAAGAACTGCAGCCTGCATCATCAGTGACAGAGAGACAGTGTGGTAAGTCATAATGTATTTTTACTTTATTTAAAGTCTGGCATATCTTTCAATTAATATTATCATGAATCACATATCACACATGCAGGGGAGGGATGTGTGGGTGCGGGGTCAAAGGTGGTGGGGTTGGGTGTGGTGGTGAGGAGGTGGGACCCCCAGAGACATCAGTGTACTGGGCCCCATGATTTCTGTTGCAGGCCCTGATCAGGGCACCCAGTTACATGAGGGTACCAATATAAGTTATTCCTTTGCAAGAAGTTCTTTACTGGTGGTCAGCAATGAAGTACTGGTTGACTGTTTAACCAGAAGATATTTATGTGTTGATCACACAATGGGACAATGCATGATCAATTGGATATTTTATGGTCATGACAATAGGTGTAATTTGTACTTTCCCAACTTCAGCCAAGCTAACCCTTCTGAGAACTTGAGTGAGGTTTAATAGCAGCCTTTTATTAAGTACAGTAGTTATCGAAGCCAATGAAAAACTGTTATCTGGGTCCAAAGTCATCAAAGCCACACAACTGTGGTAACTGGGCTGGACTTAAAAAAGAGACCCCAACCACCTGGTCCTGTTAATACCATCTACTTTAGACAGATTGACTAGGCACAACTCTCTTGGACTGGTCAAGAATCCTGCCGTTGTGGATGTCAAAACTGCCAAAGCATTAAGACATTGAGCTTGGCCTTGCCTTGTTGACAGAGAAGTGAAGTTGGTGAAAGTCTCCAGGATTGCATCAAAAAATTAAACTTGTTCTATTTCATGCACAAATAAGCAAAATATTAACATGTACTGTACTACAAAGTTGCCATATTACATTCTCAATCACTACCCCAGTCCAGTACGCCATGTATATTGCTGAAAATGTGTACCATCTATCGAAGCTACATAAATCATTATTCCCAGTATCTGATCTCTAAGACTGTAATAGGGAAGAACCGTTTTACACCAGGAGATAGAATCACCTTTCCTCAAATATTAAGGAGGGTGAGGCTCAATTTATATAAATAACAGAATTTTTTTGAGAAATGAAAAGCATTAAAATTAATAAATATTTTCACCAGGAGGATCCTAAATGGATTTGCAATTGAAAATGTATTGATGTATATTGAAGACACATGAATCTGGCCATAAAGCCAGATGGGCAGCATGGTTGGAATACTGTCCCAACCCTGAGGTCATATATCTAATTCCTGACCAAGGCACTATATGTGTGGAGTTTGTATGTTCTCCTTGTGTTTGCATTGTTCTCCCTCGGGTGCTACTGCTTCCTCCCACTCTCCAAAAACATTGTGATAGGTTAATTTGATTCTGAGAAAACATGAACCTTAATGTATGAATGTATGTGTCTCCATGTGAAAGGGAATATATATTGTAAGCTCCAACTGGGACATGACTGATGTGATTGCCTGAAGAAAGTATACTCTGTACAGCACTATGTGATACTAGTAATAAATAAATAATAAATGAAGCTTCCCTGTAAGACCCCAAATGTATGAGCCACTGAAAGGCTTTGCTGTATATAAACGACATAAGAAACAATGCAACTGTAACATTTAATGGTCCACTATGGTAAATCTGGCTTGCAGTTCTATTTAGGGAGCTTATGGAACTACTGTATATGGTGATTTATGGTGAGTTTAGGGCTTAAATGATTTTACAGGACATGGTTATAGTAGGAAGCTTAGACCATGACATACAAGGCAATTAGAATGTTACCACTTACAGTATATCTCAATACGTCCATGTCCTATAATAGCCAGATGACACAATTGTTCTATAGACATTTCTATTAGCTCCAGAATGGATGCATTATCTCACCTTGAGACATGCTCTATATAGCATTTAATTCTAAGACAAAAATACCTCCCAACATTAAAAAATGCCAAATTGGGACAAAACAAGCCACAATCTGCCCCAAACCCCCACTTTGGGTGAAATTCTGCCCATTTCCATGTAAGCATTGCTTTTTTGAATATCTGCAATTCGGGACAGTCCACTAAAACTTGGGACAGCTGGGAGGTGTAAGATAATTGCTACCTTTTATTTAAGTTTTACAGTTGGTTAATGATGATTCATTTATTTGTCAACAGAAGATTTGATTTATGAGACTCCCTACGTTATGTCAGAGACTTTGTGCTTATTCACGCTTGATCAGAAAACACCTGTTCAGACATTTATTTATATACTAAATCTCAAGCTTACGATGGACCAAAGACAATAATGGATTCACAAACACAATATTCCCAAGGGGACTGCTCCTATCAATGAATAATGGCTGTCTGCTCTGGCTGTATTGATTGTAACTTTGTTGTTTAATGAAAAAAATATGATTTTTAATGACATTTTATATTTTCATTTGAGGTTGTCTACTCTCATCATTCACTGTCAAATCTCTATATGAGAGACTAAGGGCTTGATTCACAGATGGACGCTAATGTCGCAGCAGCTGTGAATTTGTATGTAGCTGCTGCGGTAAATTATGCAAATGCCGCAGCCGCTGGGATTTGTATTGAGAGGCCTATCAGCGGCTTCGCAAAACCAAGCAACTGTGTAAACAGACGTAGCATCGGATGCAGATCAGTTGATAATCGGCCTTCTGAGTAATCCTATGGTGGCACAGAATGGCAGCGGGAACTGAGACAATACAGATAGAATAGGGTGAGGGATAAAGTGTAATAAATCCAGTACATCAGCCTTCAGCATAGGCAAATGCATGGGGGGGTTCCGGTTGCCTGGAAACCTCCCTAGCCCACATCATGATGACCACAATAGAAATAGCATATAACACTAAAGTTGCATGTTTGTAAGATCCCCTCAGTGTCACCATTGAAATAATTACAGTAGCACCACCTGTTGATCTTTTCAAATCTATCAACCAGTAATGAATATACTTGTGCACCAACGAGAAAATATGGAAAACATGCACTATTGGGGGTGCACTGATATAGACCATCTATAGGGTCAAGATCAGTTGATAATCGGCCTTCTGAGTAATCCTATGGTGGCACAGAATGGCAGCAGGAACTTAGACAATACAGATAGAATAGGGTGAGGGATAAAGTGTAATAAGTCCAGTACATCAGCCTGCAGCATAGGCAAATGCAGGGGGGATTCCGCTTGCCTGAAAACCCCCCTCCCTAGCCCACACCATGATGACCACAATAGAAATAGCATATAACACTAAAGTTGCATGTTTATAAGATCCCCTCAGTGTCACAAATTAAATAATTACAGTAGCACCACCTGTTGATCTTTTAAAATCTATCAACCAGTAATTAACATACTTGTGCACCAACTAGGAAATATGGAGAACATGCACTGTTGGGGGTGCACTGATATAGACCATCTTTGGGGTCAAGTATTAACATTGTATAATACTACACTATCCAGTGCATAAGGAGACCAATCTGTGCATCTATGTCCAGAACAGTGCAAGGTTCTTCTTCTGTCTAAAAACAATCATTTAAAATGATTAAGGGGGGGATTAATCAAATATTGGAGAGAGATAAAGTGGAGAGAGACAAAGTAGCAACCAAAAAGCTTCTGTCATTTTTCAAACACAGCCTGTAAAGCTGCAGTTAGAAGCTGATTGGTTGGTACTTTATCTCCATACACTTTATCTCTCCAAGGCTCGGTATATAGACCAACCAATCAGTTTCTGTCATTTTTCAAACAAAAAAGCGGCAGTTAGAAGGTGATTGGTTAATACTTTAATTCCATATATTTTATCTCTCTCCAAGGCTTAGTACATAGACCCCTTTATCTCTCTCCAGTCTCCACTATATATATCTCCAAGGTTTGAAACATCTCCCCCTAAAGAAGGTGTTTCCAATATTGTAGTATGATGGACTTTGAATAGATGTCACTCTTTTTATCATGAGCGCTTCTGGTTAATCTGCGAAGCAATGGCTCAGATTGATTTCCCAGGGGGGAACCAGTAAGCGGGTGAGCACATCGATATAAGCTAGGTGGACAATTAGGCACACTTGGGCAAATAAAGCAAGTCTGCATTCTGTTGCGTAAAGGAGCCTTGTGATATAATAAATACTCATTATTTAGAAAGAAACACTGTAGAACAACTATTTTTATCTTTTACCTCATTTGTCAAAATTAAAGGGAAATTCTTTTTTTCTACAAGTCACTGGTTTTCCCTTAATACCTCATTTAATATTTACCATTTTTAAAATAGCATCAATCATTGTAACCATATCTGCTTAATTACAACTGTTTTGGAAACATGAATTATAACTTTCCCAAATGTTCATGTCACAGTAATGAGTGTAGAGTTGCAATTCTTTATCACGCTACATTCTGTAGCAGAGTGTAATTAAATTATATAATTATTTAGAATTAAATTATATGTTGAAAAACAGGTTGATGAATGAAATACATTTTTTCGCCAGTAAATGCTGAAATTAAAAGCATGTAAGTACATTGTGTGTGGACTGTAATATACAGAAAATAAAGTATAATTGTACTTCATCCTTTATAATCATACTTTTTCCTTATAAATACCAGCAAGCAGTGCAATGTAAACATGAAACTACAAAACATACAAAATAATTATGTGCATTGAATTATAATACAGAATTGAGTGTTTTTACCTTCTTCTAGGTGCCTCATACATACAAGCAGTGTCCTTGCTTTTAGCAGAGCATTTGAAGCACTATTTATTTATTACCAGTTATTTTATATAGCGAACACATATTCTGCAGCGCTTTACAGTGAATATTTGGCCATTCACATCAGTCCCTGCCCCAGTGAAGCCTATATCTAAATTCCCTACCACATGTACACAGTATAGAGTAAAATGTACGTAATGAGAGTAAACACATATCTTATATTGTACTAAAAGATATTGCTCATGTCTGCTACTGGAAATTTTGGAGGCAGTGCGAAGAAACAACCCATCCGAAAGTTTATATGCTTATATTCGCTATGTTCCATTATTTTTCTATCAGTGTTAAAGTGCATCACATTAATAATTTTAATGCTTTTTGTACAAGTCTTTACAAGTAACAACCGTCAGAAAAACAGTCAATCGAGTAATGGCGCAAAGTTTTTGAACATGTTAAAATTAAGAAAAGAAAAACACATAGATGAATGAGAATTAGGACCTCATTCAGAGTCGGTCGTAAGCGGTCGCTCGGTCGTACGCATCCGATGTTTCCAAACCACGCATGCGTACGGTTAGTTATGCGCATGTGCGTACGAGACCTTGCGATCCAAAATGCTGTCGATCGTAAGGCTTACGAGCAGGTAGTGGCTTCCGAGAGTTGATTGACATGAAAGGCCGTTTGTGGGTGGTGATGGGGGTGGTCGTCTGAAAACGCAGGCGTTCCTCACCGTTTTCAGGGCGTTTTAGGGGCATGCATAAATTACCTGCTACGACCGACATAGAAGGCCGGAAGTAGTAAAACGTCACTCTGCGAGCAGGTTCGAGGCCTGGCTGATCGTACAGCTTGAGGTTGGGTACGTGCTCTCTCAAGCCCCAGAGTACAATCGATACTATAGAATGTTACTGATGTTCGGAGTGATGTCTCTATTTTGAGCCACATAATGCAAGCAGCTAATAATCGTTTGTTGTAGCTAATAACACTGCTAATTGGCTTGTAATTGATTCAGCTACGTTTGCATTAGCGAATAATAAGAATAAATATATTTCAGGGGGATGGCTTATTCTATGCGTTTTTTTTGTTAATTTTTGGAGTAATTTGCACACAGCACAAGCGGCCACAACCATCAGAAGAAAATTAACTGACAATGACTGACGATTGACTCGATCGGTAGCTGCTAGCACTCGTTAGCTAGAGGAGGTGCATTGTTCACGTATGGCGGTCACTTTGGTTACGACCGACCTTTTTCAGTTTTGCGCTCGTACGCTTACAACTGACTCTGAATAAGGTCCTTAGTCCCTTTGGAAATGATGATAACTAGTATGGTAAATAATAAGAGATTCACCCAAGCTTTAAACTTTAGCACTAGATGGGGTTCACTGCGTCATGGTAAAATACTGAGTTCTACTTACCCAAGGAGCTGTTCTTTCAATCCCTCCGGGTCCACGCACTTCACCAGTCCATCTGCTGGTCTGTAAGAAACAGGCAGCAATATTATCAGTAACATCATTTACAGGGGCAGATTTATAATGGGTGCAGGGTGTGTGGTGCACACGGGCCCCTGAGTTCAGGTGGACACACACCGCACACCCGGCATCCATATTATACTTACCACTCCGGAGTCCCACGTTAGTGCCGGTGTCAGCGCTGTAAAAAACACCTGGAAAATGGCAGCTGCGGAGATTTTCCCAGTGTTTTGTGTATGCACAGTATGGAAAACACGGGAAAATGGATGCCGCACCATTTTCTATGTGACCTGCACTATGGACTCTGGCCAGTGCCCAGAGTCCACCGCTGTGGCGCTGCGCTCAGTGTACTGCCGGCCGCTAGGGAGAGAGGAGGGGATCCCCGAATGGAGAGTGCACACAGGCCCCCTCCTCTCTTGAAATGCCCCATATAATTTGTATGCATTGGAAAAGTCACAATAATTGCACCAGGCTGTGTAGACTTCTCAGTCAGGATTTCCCTAATTTCTCAAATGAAAACTGTCATGTTAAACTGTTCATATCTACATAGCATATTCTGTTTATGTCGCATATACAGTGACTTAAAAAAGTTTTCAGACATCAACACATTTCGTTTTTGCTGTTTATTAATTTGAAAGAGGTTAGAGTATGATTTTTCCACTGATCCATAAAGTATTGACTTCCATGTGAAATTTTAATAAATGTTCCAAAAGCCATCCACAAATTTCAAATAAAGAAAGAAGAAATAATTAAAGTTAAAAAGTATTTATATCACCGTGTACTGGCGAACTGAAATGTGAATAGGGGCAAAATATTACTCCTATGTTCACAGAATTGTTTTTTATTTACTTTACATATATAAAATGATGAGTGGACCACTGGCCGAGTATTTTTTTTTAAATGTATATTACTTCCCTCCCATCTGTGAAGCTCTGCAGCATGATAGGAGGTAAACTAACATTCAAAATGAAGATGTAAGTGCAGCCCAAACAAGCCAGAGATATGATTATATAAGATATAAATCTGGGAGACAGTACAAGACCATTGCGAAGGCATTGGATATTTCTTTGTAGCTCAGTGACGTCCAATGTACAAAAGTTGAAGACATTAGAAACTACAACCACACAGATTAGACCAGGCCACCCCACCAAGCAAGAAGGTCACTTATCAGAGATGTTACAATGAGGACAACTGTGATTTTGAAAAATCTACAGAAGTCAGTGTTGCGATGGAGTTTCATGTGCAGTACATGGGTCATCAGTCTTCATGGTGTTCCACCCAAAAAGTTAAACTTGAACTAGGAATATAGAGATGAGAGCATAATGTTGAGGAAAAGCTTTTCGGCAGCAGAGACTATCAGTTTTGTCTGGATTAATGAAAAAGGTGCAAATTACAGAAGAAAACAGGATGCTAGTCTGCTACACCTTCAACAGGATAATGGAATGGCCAAAATTAATAAAGCCTTGTCCCAAAAAATGATAACTGCAAGTGGTGGTCACTAAGTGGGATGATGCAATAGTGTGAAAAGAAAAGAAAAAAAATGTTCTCATCAGCCATCTAGGTCTATAAGTACAATGGTCAACAATACATAACTAAACAGTCATAAAACGGATGGAATATGTGAAATGCACACTTTTTTAAAAATACTAATTAATAAGCTATTTGTTAAATAAAAACAAAAAATTGTTTAAAAAAATCCATAACCTGGATATTGGCAGTCATTAGTAAGTGTAAAAGTTCTTATGGAGTATGTACTGGCACGTTTCGCTGTTTACACATCACAGCTTTCTCTCAATCTTTGAGAAAGCTGTGGTTTGACAATAGCGAAACGCATCAGTCAACTTGCTACATCAGTCTCAACATCTTAAAGTGCTTATGCGGAACTTCCTATTTGGACCTTAAGTCTTCACCCGGACATTTTCAGCATCTACACCATACACAAAGGGAACCAACATCAATGTGTTTTGCGTTCTTTGCTAACAGGACTCCAACACGGAAATGGTAATATCCAATTTAGCTGGTTTCATGTGATTTTACTAGTCATAGGACAGTCTGAGGGCCAGGTATCCTATTCACAGCACTTTTACACTTACTGATGACCGCCAATATCCAGGTTATGAATTTTTTATACCAGTTATTGCTTTTATTTAATGAGTAGCCTATTTATTGTTTTCAAAATAAATGTGTGCCTTTTACATATTCCATAAGTTTTATGACTGTTCAGTTATGTATTGTTAAACATTAGACTTAAAGGCCTGGGAGGACTATAAGAGCGCTGTTTTCTTCCCTTTTCAGTTTTCACACTATTGCATAAACCTTGTTGGAGATTGACTCTCTCCACTTAAACATATTCCTTTTGGAACAATCACCCCAGGTAGCTCCTGATTGGTTTTATACTTGATATATTACCTTTTATTAAGTGGGATTTATTTGATTTTGATGATGATATTTACTTTTTTTTTTAATGTATTACTGTATGGATTTTCTGTATTTTTATAGGGTATGTGTGGTATGTTGGGTTGGATAATTTTTCAAGGCACTGTATTTATTTTGCAAAAATGGGAATTATCTTCTACAAAGGTCAGTCAATCACAGATACTGTAGCTCCTGACTTTTTGCTGGGATCTTTATTAAGCAGACAGACTCACCGGACATTATCTCCTTTAGCATCGGATGCTCATTTTTGAGTGGCATGTTCTGTTTTTTTTCTCATTCTCTCAAATGTGGTCCCCTTTTATATGGTTATCTTTAAAACCAGAGTTTTTAATTAATACACAATAAATATTAACTAAATAAATGCAGCAGCAGTGGTGGGTACTGTGTGGGAGGCGGTGGTGCTGCTGACTGTTGGCATTACCACGAGAGCATGTCTGCAGTCCGGGTCCTCTGCAGACGTATCTCCTCTCCAGCGGTGGCAGGGACTGTGTGGGATCAATATTTTGGCATTGGAAAGACATGGTTTACTGTTGTTCTCTTTATTTACTGTTTCAGATACAGTTCAGTGTCTGGTGTGGGTTGTAGGACACTCCTATATGTTCTGGACAGTGCATCGATCAGTAGTCAGACCAGGCAGTAGGCAGTTTTGATTAGCAAAAGGTTATGTAATAGTTATATAGCTATGCATATGGGGCATGAGATGTGATTATGTACTGTACTGCAGTATGTACAGTTTGTACTAGGTATCCAGAGGCTGACTCTGGGAGCAATTCAATTCAACCCGACAGGGGCAGAACTATGGGAGACAATGGAGGCGCCTGCCGTCGGGCACCAGCACTGAAGGGGCACCTCCTCCATTGAACTTACGCCACTGCAACCCGAATTGAATAGCGCCGAGATTGAGCTCAAGGAGCTATTCAATTCAGTGCTCTGTGAGGTCAGAGAATTGCCTTTTATCACTCCTTAACAAGGGTGTTAAGGCGCGTTAACCGGCATTCTCTGACCAAAGTGCCGGGCGCGCGGCTGTTAGTGCCGGGCGCGCGGCTGTTAGCGCTGCAGTAAGCAGAAAAACAGCTGTGCGCCCGTCACTTTGGTCGGATTTCTCCTTGCATCCCCAGGGGGTGCGAGAGGAAATCCTTAGCTCGCCGAAACAGCGCGGCGTATTGAATAGATGCGGGAGCTCCCTCCCGTGGCTATGCAATATTGCGTTGAATTGAATTGCCCCTATGAGTCTGATGTGCTGATAGACCATGTGGGGAGGGGGGGAAATCATTTAGGTTTGATGCCTATGATGAGGATATATTCAATTTGAAGGGGATTGCATGCCTTTTTAACAGTGATATGATGACCATGTTGGAGACTAGCCTAGACATACAGTGTTCGTATATTTTGGATGTAGTAGAGAAAGTCATAGCTACAGTATGTAGTGGGCGGCACAAAAAGTGGATGAGGCAGTTTGGGTGGTGTTTACAGACACTTGGGGCTCTTAGCAGGAAGAGAGAAAATATTTAACTTTTTTTTTTGTCCCAACTACCAGAATGTTGGGAGTCTGCTAAAAGTCAGTATACAATAACTATTAATCATTTTCACATCTGTGCATCTATGACTGGATGTCAAAAATTGCATCTCAAGTTTTTTAATTTACTCTACTTCCACTTTCCAACGGGTGAGTTGCGAGCACCCACAATATATACTCTTGAGATTAGCAGAGTCCTCAGCTGTGAACAATTTCTCTGGAGCCATTAGTATGAAGACTAAGGACACAGCAGGTAACTCTGAGATCAAATATTTTGTAAAATAAAACATATTTCATTGGTGACATATTCATAATTCAATTATGACCTTAAATCTGGCCAGACTGGTTATATTAATGTGCCAAAGAGCTCTGTTTGTGACTACACAATGCTAATTTTCACTCATTTTTCTGAGTGCATTTAATTTATTAATCCATCCAGCCAAGGAATCTTATTTTCTGACACTGAATTTCATGTAATGGCACCAAAAAAAGCAAAATATACTTAGGTGTAATTATAAAATAGAACAACGTGTAATGAAAAATTGATTGCTTTCTCCAAGAGAAAAGTAGAACATCACCTGGGTTCTTTCATTTTATGATAAATAAAGAAATGTGTGGGCTGGCACATAATTAGATATTGTACATAGTTAATACATTTTCCTAACAGAAGTCCTTAAAGCCTTTTAGAAAATGTCTGTGGACTGCTAGAGATTGTTTTTATGCGCTGATAAAATAATGAATTTAGATCTCTATGAAATTACCTTTATGACGCTTGGCTGCATACTAAGTCATGTTAAATTATATCAGTTTTTTTCAGCATCCCCTCAGCATCAGCTGCTACTGTTCTAGAACTCACTGTACATTGCCAGCAGAGTACTCGTTCTAGATGGGAAAAACAAATATTTGTTGATTTTATTCATTCATGTGATTTTGATTGATTTGTGGGTCTCTCATTTAGTCATGGAAAAAATTGGGATCATCCATCAAATATTTGAAAGTGTTTGCAGCTATGATCATTACTGTGGCTGAGACCTTTGTGTTAGTCAGACAACGTTGCATCAGACAGAGGAAATCCTGGTATGACAGAGACAAGGTTCTCACCACATCTCCTGGCTCCCTTGATCCATCTTTAAGCTCATCCCTCGCCAACGTCCAGCACCAGCCATGGATTCCTGTCCGTTGGGGGCATATTTATCAACAAATATTTGTGGCATATCCCATGAAAACACCAATTTTAAGGGGATAACCGCAAATGTTAAGTATCCCCGAGATGTATTAAAATGATCTGTTCTAAAATCAGATAATTAATAAATACAGTATGTCCCTGATTACAGTAGTAAGTACACGCTGACACCTCATTCCATGTGCTTCTTCCTGTAGTCACTATGCGGGAGAAGTATAAAACTTTTTGGTGAACTTGACCATAGCAACAACTCTTGCTACAACAGCTTCTGTCTAACATTTTAGTGAATGTACTTGATAAATGCTACCTCTACGGGGATTTGTTGCTAATGCATGGGCAACTTCTACACTTGTCCACTTCTGTACTCATTAGAAGGTATAATACATTCCTCCTATGAGAGGTAGACTAAGGTTACTTCTTTCTCCACTTTACCTCTGCTATCAGTCAACATGCTCCTTATTAAGCTACTTCAGGAGGATGCACACATTCATTTCCAATTTGAGTCAAGGTACTTTGGCTTTACCCAAAGTCAGTGGTGGATCCAGGGGTGGGGCTGCAGCACAGTCCATAATTCAAATAGGGGAGCCAAACCAAATGTCAGTGACTCCCAGCCATCTATGTTTGGCAGCATTTGAAATGGCAGTTGGTGTGGTTCCCCTATTTGAATTTTGGGCTGAGCTGCAGCCCCACCCCTGGAGCCGCCACTGCCCAAAGTGATCACTAGAAGGGAAGTGATCACTCCTGGATAAATAGGCACTGGGTAGAGAAGGAGAGGGAGGGCTGCTCTAGCATTGCCTCAGGCAGCTTTGCATACTAGAACACGCCCTAAGTCAATGAATGAGGAAGATAGGGTGTGGGTTTACTGGTGTCAGTTATGTCAATGTACAAAAATAATATCAAATGTTTGAAGCTATGACATGTACCTCACTGATTCAATGGCTTCAAACTAAATAAAAATTTGGGCAAATTAATCAATTAACTTGGAACAAGTCATCTAATGTCTCAGCCTTGGTGCTACCTATTTTCTCTGATGGATACTTCCTTTTTACAAGAGGCCATTCCCATTTTAGCAGTGCTGGGAAAACCGGGACAGTGGGCAGGTTTGTAAAAAGGTTTGTAAAAGCTCTGAAAATGTGAAGCGAGTTGGGCATCTTAAATCTTAAGCCCCATTAATGGAAAAAGACATTTGTACCCGTAGAGGTTATCGGGCAGCATCTGTGAAGCTATAACCCAGATGAGACGCCCTTTTTTTAAAGTATGAGAGATTCTCATAAAGTCAAAATAACAACTTATCCAGCTAAATAGTGTACAGAGCTTAAACATTTTTTTTTTTGGTGGGGGGGAGTTTGTAAAATAGGAGCCTGGAAAAAATGTTTCTATGCACTTTTGACTGACCATCCTTTAGTATCTTCACTATACAGTATTGATCCTGGATCTCAGAAAAACACATAAGTACTTGAGTCTGGGGTGGCGGCATCGGTAAGTGCATACACACTTTCCGATGCTGGCAACGACGAATGACGGCGGGGAAGGCGGGGCTATGCTGCATTCGGCAGCATAGCATCGTTAACGATATCCCCAGGTTGAGCTGCATGTACAGCTGACAGGGGATATCGTTAACGACCCGCGGGAGCGCACATCGTTCGTTATTCAGTTCATACACACTAGATGATTTGAACGATCTATCGTTGAACGATATCATTATTGGTCATATCATTCATCAAGATCGTCCAGTTTGTATGACCCTTAAGAGTGTGGCTCCTTGCAAGAAGATGGTACGTGATTGGCTAGCAACCCTTTTTCAATCTGAAGCACTCCAATCACTGTCAAATACAGCACTCCTGGCAATGACCAGGTTTTATCCTGGGATTCTGGATAAACCTTTAAACATACTCAAAAAGTTTAGCCTAAGCTAGAAAATCGTGAAAAAAATCAAAACTTTATTTTGCAGACTGTGGAAAGCAGAACAGATACTGTACAGGAAACCACGGAAACTGGGGTAGAAATATTACGGCAATACACAGGTCCCCATGCATTGAGCCAGTTTTATCGAAATACCAGCAGCATATTTTATTTAGTATCGCAGTGGTACTAACACATATGCCACTGGTATTCAACATTACTTAATCCTCCAGGGAGGTGCGGCGAGGTCCAGCGACGATCTCCCTCCTCAGCTGTGTTTTCAGCTCTGTTACTGGCAGCATTTCACTGCCTAAATGGTAAAAACATACCCGTCATACCCACAATTACCTAAATGAGCTGTAACTCTTGTGGTCAGTTTATCACAACTGTAAAGAAAATAAACAATATAAGTGCCCATAACCCATCCCCAATCAAGCAGAGAAAATCTCGATCCTCAGAACCTTCCTACTGGGTTGAGTGTACTCATCCCTCACCCATTGTCTATAGCACCTGCATGCATCAGACTATCTCTAAAGCAACCTTACATGTCAGAAATATCTCAATTGGGGTCTATTTACTAAGCTTTGGAAAGAGATACAGTGAACGGAGATAAAGTACCAAACAACCAGCTCCTAACTGTCATTTTTAAAACACAGCCTTTGACATGGAAATTATTAGCTGATTGGCTTGTACTTTATCTCCGTTCACTTTAGCTCCATCCAAGTCTTAGTAAATAGACCCCTTTGCTTGTATAGGAAATACGAGCTGGAAAAGCAAAACTCACCAAGATGTGAAGATAACTATGGATAAATGGACAGCTTGCTGTCTGCATTTCCAATGGGTATAAAATAGACAGCGACCCACAACAGTACCTAACTTCTTTGTCGTGTGTTCCATCTATGATTGATAACATGAAAACATACTGTAGCTAAACAACAACTGGTCGCTATGTACTAAACTGCAAACTACTTTGCTAGGTGTGATGCATTATCCTGTAAGAGCTACCTACTGTAAGTAACTGGTAGATTTCCAAGTGTCTGATGTGCACACAGGTTCTAAGGGGACACTTTCAGCAGTGTAACAAAAGGTATTGCCAGGCTCATATCAAATGTATAAAACCAAAATAACTGCTCTAGCGTGCTCTTAATAAATTCTACATAGACCAGTATATATATGTACATTTATTATTATAAAACTGTCACAGATAAAACATTCACATGTGCTCAAAATAAAGGGATTCTGACTTAAAGATTGTATAATCTCTACTGAGCACCATAGTAGCAACATGTCTATGTCACAGTAGATTAAAATGTTTCTATTATATTTAAAACTGTTAATATAACCAGAGGGGGCCAGGAAGTTCAAATCAATAATCAGAATGTAAAAAATATTTAAAAAAATATCAGCCAGACTCTCATTAATCCTCTCAATCTGCAGCTGTCACAATGAATATATTTTATCTTATTATAAGAAATATTAGTGCAATTGCACAGTACTGTTTAAAAGTTCCCGAATAATTGAGTTGAAATTGCAAGGTACTGTTCCTATTTTGGACGCCCCCACAGTGTTACAGCAGTTGCAGCCAGTACAAGGGCACCCCCGCAGCTGAACAGCGCTTGTAAATAGTATCCGGATTCCACAGCTGAGCCAAGAAGATGGTCAAATGGTGCAAGGCTCCGTGCGCTTTTAATTGCTGGTTATCCGGTACTCACGGGCCTCCCGCGGAGCACTGGTGGCCTCATTTATCAATGAGTTATATTTTTGTTTTACTACTCGTTACTAATCTTAAACGGTGCTCCAACCAGTCAGCTCCTAACTGTCATGTGTTTGAAAAATGACAGTTAGTAGCTGATTGGTTAGAGCACCTTTTAACATTAGTAACAAATGATGACAAGAATATCACTCATTGATAAATGAGGCTCTTACTACGCTGAAAGTGATCCAATAAGTTCAGGGGGAAAGAGCTGGGCACCAGCTGATAATCCCGTCGCTATGGCTAACGGGTGCTGGGGACAAATCAATGCCGCAATACAGGTTGTTCAAATAACATATGCTGGTTAACTTGCATAGAGATCAAGGTAAAAATACAGTACTTGCAGTTCCCTGCGCTCCACTGGGGTGGTGATCAAATTTCAAGAAATGTAAAGATGAGGGAGTTCCCCCAAATGAATTCCTATGATGTTCTTTTCACAGTCTTTCATGCACTTAGATGTTCTGAGTAGTAGATATACCACTTTAGATTCAATGTTCCTCAAAAAAAGTATAAGAAGTAGTAATAGTGAAGTACAGTTTATTATGACGTTAAAACATCCATAAAACAAACAAATGGCAAGCAGCGTACCACATATGATGGGGGCATAGGACAGCACATACCCCAAAATAGCATACAAGGAGGTCTAAACAGTCGCCTCCCGGGATAGGTTTGTGTAATCCTCCTGGTTATAATTCTCTCACTACTGCTCCTTAACTCACCAACGCATTTCTGCGCATATAGAGCCTTTCTCAAGGTGTGAGTACTGCTATACACTACTTCCTTAAATACCCTTTAACACATTCCCATTGGTCACTCTTTAATTCTCTTAATTACACTGTATAGGAACATTACACATGGATACACTTCCCACTATATCTCATCCATATAGATAACTTAATAATCCAGACAATCTTACCTCAGAAGACAGTTCAAACAAATCTAAATTAATAAATCAGCGGTTTGCGTTCCATTTGCTGGAACGCAAGCCACTTCTGCTGCGTCTTCCTATCTGTCCCTCCGGACGTGACGTAGCGTGACGTCATCTTTGTGCGCTCTCTATTTAGAGCCTATACGTGCGTTCCATTCAATGGAATGCATGTTACTTCCAGACGATCTCTTCCCACTCGCCGGATGCCACCTGACCTATATCTTCCTTTTTCAGACAGGCTATATTATTTCGCCACCATCATGATTTGCGTTTCAGCAAATACATCACTTCCGGGTTTCCTTACAGGTTCTCTATTGGCAATTATATCACAATCTGTAAAGGTGCATACCACTGATGATATTCCCCTTGTATACATAAGGAAATCATACAATGTACTATTAAAACATCACATAAAGCAAGAATACATAGACATAAAATCCATGATGACATATCCAAAATATTTTAAATAGTAAAAATGATAAAATTACATCTTCTTAAAATCTTAATACTTATATATATCATAAGAGGGAAATCTGAATAAAATAAAAAATAAAAGATCACATAATCATATAAAATATAGATCAATAAAATTCATATATTATAAAAACCATTTCAATTCAAATTCAAGGTTTAACTCATTCGGCCGGAACAGGATGTGTAACAGTGAATCTATCACATTATATCGATTATCACCTTCAACCGGAGGTAATAAAGGTGAAATCATATATCAAAGATACGATGGATATCCTTCAGAAAGTGAATAAATTCGAATGGAAAGAGAATTACATTTTAGCCACAGCTGATGTCAGCAATCTATACACTATAATAGAACATTCGAAAGGCAAAGAGGCTGTAAAAGACTATCTGAATAGGAGTGGTTTGGAAAATAAGAAAATTTCATTTATTATAGATGGTATTAGTTTTATTTTGAATAATAATTTTTTTCTGGTATAATGGGAAATTTTATCAACAAAATAAAGGCACCGCAATGGGCACACGATTTGCTCCATCATATGCTAATCTTTTTATGGGTTTATGGGAAGATCTTAATGTGTGGTCAAACAATGAATTTTTAAAGAATATTAAAATTTGGTATCGTTTTATTGATGACATCTTTTTTTATCTGGGAAGGAGGTTAAGTAGAGTTAGAGGATTTTTTAAATAAGTTGAATGAGAATGATTTTAATATTTATTTAACTTATCACAGTAGTAAGGAAAATATAAATTTTTTGGATTTGACCCTTTATATTGAAAATGGAATCCTTAAAATGAAATCTTATTTCAAACCGACTGACAGTAACTCGTATCTATCCACTAAAAGCAATCATCATCCAGTATGGATAAGAAATGTACCCAAAGGACAAATGGGGAGAATTTGTCGGAATTGCACGGATACCAAAGTATTTGAAGAACAAGCTGGAAATCTCAAAAATAAATTTCTATCCAAAGGATATGAGGAAAAGTGTTTAAACACCTACATTTCGGATTTAATAGAGGTAGATAGAGCACTTTTATTGGAACCTAAAAAGGTAGAAAATAAAAAAGAAATCAAATTACCATTTATCACCACATACAATAAACAATGCAAAGAAATGGAGAGTGTGGTGAGAAAACATTGGCATTTGTTAACTAGGGACCCCATGCTAAAAACTATTATTCCGACAAAACCACATTTTATATATAGAAAGGCTAATAATTTGAAAAATAAATTAGTAAAAAGTGTGATTCCCCCAAAAAGATCAGGAAGGATAAAAACAGTAGGTTTTCATAGATGCGGTATGTGTCTAATGTGTAGAAGTCATAATACACAAGCAAGTAAAATAGTGGAATTTAAATCCACTAGTACGAATAAAGTGTATTGTATAAAAGACTTCATAACATGTCACACAAAAAACTGTATTTATTTAATAGAGTATGAGTGCGGCCTACAGTATATTGGCCACACATCAAGACCACTGAAAGACAGGTGGGCAGAACACTTGCGCAACATAAAAAATGGTGTAACAAATCATTCTTTATCAAAACATTTTTTAGATTGTCATACTAAATGTTGAAAATCTATTAAATATGTTATTGGCATTCAATCAGTCCATAAACATTGGCGGAAAAATAAAATAGATCAAAATTTAGCCCGGACAGAAATGAGGTGGATTTATGATATGGGGTCTTTAGCACCCAATGGGTTAAACCTTTAATTTGAATTGAAATGGTTTTTATAATATAATATATGAATTTTATTGATCTATATTTTATATGATTATGTGATCTTTTATTTTTTATTTTATTCATATTTCCCTCTTATGATATATATAAGTATTGAGATTTTAAGAAGATGTAATTTTATCATTTTTACTATTTATAATATTTTGGATATGTCATCATGGATTTTATGTCTATGTATTCTTGCTTTATGTGATGTTTTAATAGTACATTGTATGATTTCCTTATGTATACAAAGGCAATATCATCAGTGGTATGCACCTTTACAGATTGTGATATAATTGCCAATAGAGAACCTGTAAGGAAACCCAGAAGTGATGTATTTGCTGAAACGCAAATCATGATGGTGGAAAAATAATATAGCCCCGTCTGAAAAAGGAAGATATAGGTCAGGTGGCATCCGGCGAGTGGGAAGAGATCGTCCGGAAGTAACATGCGTTCCATTGAATGGAACGCACGTATAGGCTCTAAATAGAGAGCGCACAAAGATGATGTCACGCTATGTCATGTCCGGAGGGACAGATAGGAAGACGCAGAGGAAGTGGCTTGTGTTCCAGCAAATGGAACGCAAACCGCTGATTTATTAATTTAGATTTGTTTGATCTGTCTTCTGAGGTAAGATTGTCTGGATTATTAAGTTATCTATATGGATGAGATATAGTGGGAAGTGTATCCATGTGTAGTGTTCCTATACAGTGTAATTAAGAGAATTAAAGAGTGACCAATGGGAATGTGTTAAAGGGTATTTAAGGAAGTAGTGTATAGCAGTACTCACACCTTGAGAAAGGCTCTATATGAGCAGAAACGCATTGGTGAGTTAAGGAGCAGCAGTGAGAGAGCCAGGTGACAGGGTTGGAGCGCAGTTACCACGGAATTATAACCAGGAGGATTACACAAACCTATCCCGGGAGGCGACTGTTTAGACCTCCTTGTATGCTATTTTGGGGTATGTGCTGTCCTATGCCCCCATCATATCTGGTACGCTGCTTGCCATTTGTGTGTTTTATGGATGTTTTAATGTAATAATAAACTGTACTTCACTATTACTACTTCTTATACTTTTTTTGAGGAACATTGAATCTAAAGTGGTATATCTACTACTCAGAACATCTAAGTGCATGAAAGACTGTGAAAAGAACATCATAGGAATTCATTTGGGGGAACTCCCTCATCTTTACATTTCATGGTTACTGCAGCACCATTGAATTGGAGCGCTTATTTCTTTGTTATTTAAGTTGCAGAGAGAGTCCAGCATGAAGGAGAGCAGCAACATATTTCACCCACTTTTTTAACGCCAATTCTACCTATTGTAAGTACCCATGTTTACAAAATACCCAACAAATTACCACAATCCAAAATTAAACAATTCCAGAATATAACTACTACTATAACCTTTCAAATCATAAATTAACAGAATCAGAAGTATCCTTATTAAACAATGGTTTACCTTCATTTCTAGGGTGAAATCCTACACTAGGAGGCGCTATTTCTCATCTTTTTTTCACAACTACAGTATTGTTGATAATTCCATAATCAAAGATAATTAAAGGACACAATGGGAAGAAACAACACTAACCTATCTTTATTTGGGGCCTGGCTATTGGATCTCTATTTACAAGGTGACAGAGGATTCTTCACCATATTAACTAATATAACCCTAAAAAAGCCTATAATTTTAAATCTCAATGTATTTCTATGGATGTCCCATTTTGGTAGGAAAACCCACATTTAGGGCAAAACACAGCATCAGACGTGGTACATGCTTTAAGGCCTCTCTATGCCAGAAGGCACTTTCTTGGTGTGTATGGGGCACTAGTGGCCAGTGTAAAAAATAAATTAAGTCCAACCTCCCAATGTGCTGAGACCTAAATGCCTATATAAGTATAGACTATTGTCTACTTCACTGCGTGCAAATAAAATGTGGGATAGTGGAGAAAAACAGTGACATGCCTCACTACGGGCAACCCCAAACTCAGTGGTGGCAGTAGCCTATCCTACCTCACATTTGTGGAAACCGCTTAGCCACTCAATGGTGAAGGTGGCCACAGACCTAGTGCCCAATGGTTGGCACAAGGGGAAGTTAGGCTTAATGCCAAAAAAATATGAGGGCACTGGAAGTGGGGGAGGGAGCAGGGCCTAATGCCCACAGTGTGGAAGAGGTGGCCTAGATCCATTTTTGCCAAACCTTATCATTTCCTGATGATGGATGCTTCCTCAAACTTTGGACATCTTACAGTAGCTCTTTGACTCATTGTCTTCACCTGGACAGCAGAGGGCAAGGTGAGCTCTCTTCCACCATCAAACTGAAACTGCCCTGCTCGCACTAGCTAATATAAGATGGAGTGAGTCACTATCTTTGATTTGATGACTTTTGCAGATTCAAACCAAACAAGGCAGATGAACAACTGAAGAGTACCGGGAGAGCTCCAGCAATGTCAGCTACTTTGCGCAAGATCCCTCATCCAGGTAAGTGCTCTTTCCAGTGGGTGCTCCCTCCCAAGATGGGATGCACTTTTCTGAGCCTCCTCCAGCATCGAGATATCCTGGCTAAGGCTCTCCATTTTGTGGTAGGCTAAACTAGAGAGGGGTCAGATGCTACTCAAGAGAGATGGAAGAATGTACTGCTACCAGGGGGGGCAGAGAATGTGCTCCTATGAGGGGATAAGAGATAACGTGCTGCTGTAAGACGGAGAAAGGAGAATATGCAGCTATGGGAGTGAGGGGTCAGAATAAATTACTACATGAAGTAGAGGGGTGACAGCACTAGTACAGGAGGAAGGAGAGATATGATGCTACTAAATGAGGGAGAGGGGAGAATGTGTTACTACAGGTGTCTGAAGAGAGAATGTGCTGCTACAGGAGGGAGAGGGGAGAATGTGTTACTACAGGTGTCTGAAGAGAGAATGTGCTGCTACAGGAGGGAGAGGGGTGAATGTGTTACTACAGGAATGTTAAGGGCGAAAGTGCTGCTACAGGAGGCTGAAGGGAAAATGTGCAGTTACAGGAGGGAGAGGGGAGAATGTGCTGCTAGAGGATGGACAGGGCCGGCTCTAGGGGTGTTCGACCTGAGTGGTCGCACAGGGGTGCCACCAATAGAGGGTGCACCCCTCCCCAAAATCCCGATTTCAGGGGGACATTACTGTACCGCTGTTCCACCCGTGGGCCAAAGTGGCCTGTGGGTGGTTAAATCGGGAGGCTGGGGTCCCCCCACTGCCGCAGCTGTGTGGCGGTGCCAGTCCTGGAGACTCTGAATGGACGCTGCGCGCATGCGCGCGGCATCCATTCAGTGACGGGAGAGGGCTGGGGGAAGCCCAGCTAGTGAGGCTCCCCCCAGCCTGACGTTATTTGGAGACAGACACGCCTCCTAATAACATCAAATAGGGGGCATGGCCTATGATATTTAGGCCACGCCCCCATTTTTGATAGGGCGCTCTGGAGGGGGCCGGCACAGGGTGCTCCGACCCCTGGAGCCGGCCCTGAGGATGGAGTCAGGAGAATGTGCTGGTACAGAAGGCTGAAGGAAGAATGGAATTCTAGAGAAGGGACAGGGGTGAATGTGTTACTACAGGAGGCTTAAGATCAGGACACTAAGATTAAAGAGGGCACGGGACAGTTTCCCAAAACTACACAGTTGAACACTCTGTCCCAAAAATGATCCCACTCTAGACCTGATTCAGAGATGATTGGTAATGCAGCCAGATTCACAGCCACTCACACAACAGCGGAGGTTGGGAATAATCAAATGCTGATCTCAACCTTCCTTTTGTGTTCCACAGTGTGATGGAGTGTACGAGCAGCGAGACGCCCACTATAAGGCTGCGTGGTTTGTGCATTTCCGATGGAGTTTGTAAACACATCAAAATTGACACAAAATCGGTCACACCATCCATATTTGTAGTAACCTACAGTCTACTCTAGCTACTCTCCTCTAATCCAACTAAACATGGCCTCTGAAGCATTGGATTGCGATTGGAAACACAGTAGTGCTCCCATACGTGCCAGTGACACTCCCATAGGATGCCCATGAAACTGACCCTTTTTGCAATCACTGTAGGTCACCTCCCAGTCTTCACCCTGAAACGCCCAGGGATGACCAACTTCTTCTCAAGTGTTACGACTCTATAAGCAATTGCCAATGCCATTGCTCACATTAGTTGACACGTGCGCAGTAAGAGTTCTTGATACTTTTCATGCAACAGAGAATAAAGATCAAAACCGCCCATAAACCTCATACAGTATACCACAATATTCGGGTGGCTTTCATATTCACTTTACTTTTCTGTATTGTGTATGGCTGGCTTCCTAGATTGTGTTGTTTGCACACACAAGTACTTCAAAACACCTTATTTGAACATATCACATGCAAACTACCTTGTGTCACATTAGCATCTAAATGTTTGTGTCGTCTGTGATGTTTATTATTCAGTGATGCAAAGGAAAATTTCCAGTTGATAATTCATGTCCATTACAAATGCTCTTTGTGTTGTTTAATTAAACCTCTCTTGTTTCTGTGTCCAAGACAGGAGATCACAATAACAGGGGTGCAGTAAATGGATTTTTCGGAGGTGCTATATTCTGTACAATGGTCAGGACAACTGAACCTATTGTGATGAATATAATGCTGCTGCAGCATTGTGGACGGTCTAAGGATTATACCAGATGAAAGAAGAATTTAATTTGAAAAGCCAGTATATCTAAAAGTAATTACCAATTATCTTAAATCTCCCCCCTTATAAAACATCCCTCCAACAAATAGCTGATTGAGAATCTTTAATGTACAGATGCATTATCAGCATGCTTCAGTGGATGTCTCTGTGCTAGAAAGATTTGCTTTATTAAAGCCTGCTTGGTCCGTCTACCAAAATAAAAACACATGTTATTCCACATCACAGACCACTGAAAAACAATTTTCACTTTCTGGCAGATATATTTGTTTTCAAATCAAAAGGACATCGTGTTTTGTTTCCTAATCTTGGGCAATGCTGTCAAGGGCAGTGAAATTCAGAGTGTTAATGGCCACCAGAGCGTAAATAACTCTGCACATAGACAGCATGCCCTATTTTATGTGAAACCTTCACCAGCTCCGGATACTATGGGGTGTATTTGCTAAGCCTTGGACAGAGATAAAGGGGTCTATTTGCTAAGCCTTTGATCAGGGGTCTTCAATCCGTGGCCCGCGGGTGTTAAGTGTAGTGTGGACCGCAGTGAGTGCAGTCCGCACTACACAGAAACAAACACCGCTCGTACTACCCGGCGGCAGTGTGTTTGTTTTAGCAGTCAATGAGAGTCAGACAGACTCTCATTGACTGCTGCACCCATGGCCGGAGCCGGGCTGGAGCTCACATCATGAGCTCCATCTTCCAGCTCCCGCAGTGGGTGATGGGAGAGACGTCATGAAGTCTCTTCCATAGTGCAGAGTTGACCAGTAGGACGGAGGAGCGGACAGCAGCAGGCACAAGGATTCAGGTAAGTGTTGGGATTTTTTGTGGGTCTTTGTCCTATATATGTAAGGGGCACTGCATAGGGGTGGGTGGACTACTACTGGAGGCACTAAATAAGGGGCATTACTGAGGCACTGCATAGGGGGGACCACTAGTGGGGGCACTATATAAGAGCACTACTGGAGGCACTGCATACAGCGGACCACTACTGGGGGCACTGCATAGGGGGACCACTATTTGGGGAACTTTATTAGGGGGACTACTACTGGGGGCACTCTATAAGGGGTTCTGCATAGGGGGTACTACTACTTAGGGCACCGCATAGGGGGGACCACTGCTGGGGGCACTACAGAGGGGGGCAGTGATAGGATGGGGCAATAATCTGACAATTAATGGAGGAGGAGGGACAGTTATTGAGCATAATTATAATTGTGGGAGAAGGGGGGTCGTTCTGGGACCCAATTAAAATTGTAGGAGGGGGCAGTTATAGGACATAATTGTATGAGGAAGGGGCAGAGTCTAAATACTGCAGTATAGCTTACAGAGATACTGTGATCACTGCTAAGACTGTAGCAACGAAGAGAGAACCCTATGCAGAGAAAGAGGACAGCAGCTCAGTTATGGAGTATCCGTCAACATCCAACTGTAGGTACCTAATAAATGTATTGTGGATAAAAGAGGACACCTGAGTGTTAGACAGGCACCATAATTAGCCGGGTGCGAGTGATGTCATCACCCAGGGTGCAAGGCAGAGGGCTCGCCTTTGTCGCTACCCAATTGGCACCTGTATTTAGTCTGCAGAGTGCCTGGAACAGCACCCTTCAAGATGGAGAGTTGCCTAAAAGCTGCTGGTGTGTCCTAGGATATAAAAGTGCTCAGCTTCCTGGTCCTGGCACCATCTCCAATAACATCATGATATCACATGTGCAGGGACAGAGAAGCTGGTCCAGGGGCATTAGTGCACTGCTTTGGCACTGACAGTAGAATGTAGAAGTACACTCCCACAGATAAAGAAGAGGTGTGGGCCACTATTTCCTCCAGTTTATGAGTGTTTCAACTCCATTAATCAGCAGTTCTTTCCCACTACTGACCACACAGCTCAAAGGCCAATGAGCTGAAAACTAAACTTTTTTATGAAGGACAACAATGTTTTTGTTTATAAAAAAGATACCCATATCAAAAATACAGTAAAGGTGACATATTTCTCTCTCTCCAGCATCAGTACTTAATATACTGCTCACAGTGATAAAGTAATAAATACCACTACAATCAACTATTCTACATATACCTTACTGTCTCCACCTGCAATATACTCTTGCTGGAAGTAAAATGCTCTGTTAAATGGCTTCTGTCTCTTGCCGATGTTACTATAGGTCTCCTAATATGCATACTGGGCATGCGCAGGCTTATACGCCCTTATAATGCCATCCTGAGAAACATTATTTTTTTTATCAAAAGCTGCAATAACACTACTGTACATCACATTACCGTTTTCTGAGTGTGGCGAAGAAATACTGTCCTCAAAAGATGGGACTTTAAGAAAATTAAATGTTTTCTCTGTGGAAACACCATTGATAAATACAACATAGATGTGATAACCCCTTTTTCCACAGAAAACAGAAGAAAAGCAGTTATCACACAGCATAGTAAATACATCCCTGTCTTAAACAGATAACTGTTCTGTAGAAATGTATGATAGTTTTAGTCATATAAATTAAATGTTATTCTATGCAAAATGTATATGCTTCAACTTATAACTAAAGTCAAAAAACTATCAATAGCATGCACTCCTGTGTTAAACAGTAGTGTATACTTGCGTCAGGTGCCTTCCAAGTACCAACCACAATCGGTATGACTAAATCAGCAAAAGAGATGGGGCGATACACAAAAAGTTTTCAACATATCAAAACTCTATTAAATGTTCTTTTATCAGGAATACATAATACTTTATCTATTCTTGATGAAAGAACAGAAAATAAAGTTCTGAAACATTGAAAACTATTTGAGGTGTCCTGAGTTTCCTGTAGCAGGTGTCTCAAGTGCCACAACACCTATATATATATATATATATATATATATATATATATATATATATACAGAAAACCCAGCACTCCCCATGTTTAAACACTCACAATGATGTATAAATAAGTAAATAAATAATGGGGATTTAGTTCATGGATTGATCAATGCATTTAAGCCCGCTGCCCACATCACGGGACCCCACTTTCTGCAGGTCCTACACTATCCGTCACACTGATGGAAACCTGTTAGCTGCTATCACATAGTTTAGACTGAAAAAATGTTACCTGGTATAAAGCTCACCTGCCAGCTAATGGCTTTTAAAGGTAAGGCAGTCACCTGACATAGCTTCTATCACACTACCAAAAAGACAGCTGACACAGGTTAATATAAACGAGTATGCACATGGGGTGCATGAGAAAGCTATGATCACAAAAGGTTAATAAACATTAACCGCATAAACAAAGTCAGAAATCCACTGCACTCGCCACTCCTAGATCTGGGGTGCAAACCTGCACTCGCCATTCCCAGGACTGGGGTGCAAGTGGCCTGTGACCACATTGCTTAAATAAATAAAAACAGAAAACCCAGCACTCACCATGTTTAAACACTCACAATGATGTATAAATAAGTAAATAAATAATGGGGATTTAGTTCATGGATTGATCAATGCATTTAAGCCCGCAGCCCACATCACGGGACCCCACTTTCTGCAGGTCCTACACTATCCGTCACACTGATGGAAACCTGTTAGCTGCTATCACATAGTTTAGACTGAAAAAATTTTACCTGGTTTAAAGCTCACCTGCCAGCTAATGGCTTTTAAAGGTAAGGCAGTCACCTGACATAGCTTCTATCACACTACCAAAAAGACAGCTGACACAGGTTAATATAAACGAGTATGCACATGGGGTGCATGAGAAAGCTATGATCGCAAAAGGTTAATAAAAATTAACCGCATAAACAAAGTCAGAAATCCACTGCACTCGCCACTCCTAGATCTGGGGTGCAGACCTGCACTCGCCATTCCCAGGACTGGGGTGCAAGTGGCCTGTGACCACATTGCTTAAATAAATAAAAACAGAAAACCCAGCACTCACCATGTTTAAACACTCACAATGATGTATAAATAAGTAAATAAATAATGGGGATTTAGTTCATGGATTGATCAATGCATTTAAGCCCGCAGCCCACATCACGGGACCCCACTTTCTGCAGGTCCTACACTATCCGTCACACTGATGGAAACCTGTTAGCTGCTATCACATAGTTTAGACTGAAAAATATGTGAGAAAGTTTGTAGAAGACAGGCGCCTTCAGTGTACCGGTCAGTTGGACAAAGTTCACAGAGGATTTTTAGATCACAGGATCCTTTGGGAAAATTCCTGAAGTGTCCTCACATAACGACCTTCTTGATGTGTGACTCAAAAATAAACAGACAAAAAGAAAAAAAACATAGTGTAGCTGGTAATATATGTGTAAACGGTGCTCATTCACACTGGAAATAGTGAAAATGCATTTCAGTGAAAAAGCACTTTAAACACGCTCACAACAAGCCAGTTTCCCGCACCAATAATATCAAAAACTTGTACCGACTATCTGTCTTTGTACTTAGCATATATCAAATTCTTTAGTTATCCTGGACTTCCTTCAATTCCATATATATTTAGCGCTTCCTCTGGGTAGCAGGACCGATGAAACCACTCATCAAAGCCTCCTCTGGCCGACGCATTTGGAGAGGTGTCCTCTCTTTTTTAAGGATGCCAGAGGAGGCTTTGATGAGTGGTTTCATCGGTCCTGCTACCCAGAGGAAGCGCTATATATATGGAATTGAAGGAAGTCCAGGATAACTAAAGAATTTGATATATTCACATTCTGATGGTTTACTGATTTAACTATCCCAGGGAAGTTATCGGCTGCCAGCTCAATTTTGGGAGTGTTTAAATTGTTGTATTTATATTATTTCATTGCACTGTATTTATATATATATCTTTTTGTTTTATTGAGCTTTGTGCGCCACTTATACCATTGATACATATATATATATATTATGAATACCGTAATATCGTTACCACTAAATAATCGCAAGACGCTATTTAGCATTACCTGTCGCGCAATAAATAATTGCTTTCCAGCCCAAATGTGTTTCCAAAGCACAAAAAGTTCTTATTGCAACAAAAAGTAAGTTACATGCTATGATCTATCACAATTAGTGCAAAGACAATTAAATACAAAAAGTGCAGCTTGATACATACGCATGCGCACGGTCCCAGTGAACAGTCGTCACTCCAGAAGCCTGTGGTCATCCAAGAAGAATGGCTACTGACTGGGCCCGGGACACAGGTTATATACCCTAACAGATCATGATAACAACAATGTAGACAGACAAACATAATTCCATTGGTTCTTGCTCTTGGTCTTTGTAGTACGCTGTAGTTCATAGGACAGTTCACTAGGGGTATGTCCTAATTCTCCACAGTCTCTTGAGATTACATTGTCTTTCTTTAATTGGTTTAAGACACTACATACAGAGTATACAACTTAACCAATAATTTCCTATGATCCATAACCATCGAACGCAAGATGCGACTCCCTCGCTAATAGACTCGAATATCTGGAAATAAACAGGGTGTCAGTATAGTACCAAACATGCCATGTCTACCATGTTGTATACCTTAAATATCATATACATACAGTACATTTTACAACATAATTATATGCTACTAAAACCTCTACTATTACGTTTAATGTAAAGGAACCTTTTATGAGTGAGTGTATATTTATGATTATATGTAAGTATGCGCTGTGCATCCACACACAGCGTAAAAGGTGCACTTTGTGCAGGCGTTGTGTACAGCGCAAACATGCGCTGTGTGTTTATATTTACAATAGCAACTGTGTATATGTGTGCACGCATTGTGGATACACATGCGATCGTTTAAGTGTATGTATATATTATATATATATATGTGTGTGTGTGCAAATGTGCATCAGTGTCATGGATTTATATATATACATATATTAATATGGTTCATTCAAAACAATCGTCTGCACCTCACAGTATGTGTGTGTTTTTCAATTACTAGTCACAGACATGTCCACAGGTCTTGTCTCCCAGCACTGACCTAACCTTGCATTTTTAAATATATATAAAGTCTTTAAATACATATGTGTATCCGTGCGCATTTATTATGTAAAGACTTTAACAGTGTGCAGTAACACGGCAGATGTACACAACGCTAAATAGCGCCGTACACAATGATATTATACTGACTATGCAGACAACGCAAACATGGCATCTTCAGATATTTTCACAGATCTGATCTCAGCCAATCATCCAGCTTCGACAGACCACCCTTTGATAGCAAACAATACGCTATCACACTCTGATCTCAATCTTTTGTAGTCATGCATAATAAATGTATTATTCAAGGTTATAAATTGTGTGACACAAGTAGGTCACTGAACCATTAAATAATGCATTTCAAGAGGGTAGAACAACCCTTGTACGCCATCTGCGGATCTACAGGGATCATTGGTGGGAAGTTTGGGGGGATTGAGACTACATTAACTAGGATGTTTGAAAATAACTTTAACAATACATTCTTGCATGACCACATGATTTTATATTTCATCATCTGATGGTACACTCTAATTCGGGGTTGTAATACAGTTCTTCCTTGACCCTGGTATCCATAATATCATTGCTTACCATCATCATCATCTGTTTCTCTGTTTGCCCTTGTGCATTTTCCACACTTCAAGACATTAGGAACATAAGCCAATTACTAAGATGACAATAAGTATGAGGATCAAGAGCTTACCCACAATAGTAACCAGTTCCTGGACCCACTCTCCTAGACCGGAGAACCATTTCACAGGGTTCATCCAAGAGAACCACTCTTCTATCTTTTCCTCTACTTCAGCCAGTGAAGCATTATGGATCTTTTGAAATTCCCATTTCAGCTTCAGAATTTCATCCATCATCTATCACCTCCTTGGGGTCACTAGTGTTATTTGTGATGTACGTACAACACCTGACACCAAACTGGGTGGTGAAGCTTACACAGTACCCAACAGTAACAGCTGTTAAATAATTTAACACTAGCCTATGTTGCACAAGTTCTTTCTTATAAGCTTGTAGCTCCTTGCCGGTATACCTGAACGTGTCATCATACATCTCGGTGATATTATCTATTAATTTAGCAAGATCTTGGATGTATTTAAAATTTAAAGTACCCCGAGCGATCCTGGTGGGATCTAGTGCTACTAAAATTTGGAAATCAGTTGTTTCGCTAATCAACTGTGTAGCTGCAAGTATGTCACCAGGTATCATGTTTCTTTTGTCACGGTGTTCATAATGCGTATGAAGATATGGAGATGGTGTGTTTTTATGGATACCAAGCATTTCATATGTGTAAGGGTCATAACCTCTGGAAGTACCCTTCCCAGATAACATAAACCTTCGGAACTCGGAGAAAGCCACTTATACGCTTTCCTTCCACATATAAAGCACGCATCATCTGGGAGTACATAAGGAATAGAATGCATCATTATCATTGGACACAATTCTCTGACATATAATCCTACCCCAGATTTTCCCATTTGACTAATACATGTTTAGGTTGTACAATAACTGCACAGTACCCTTCTGGTACTCTGCCAACCATTACCTTGGTGGAAGTAAGTGTATACTTATACCGTAAGTGTCTTCCACTGGTAATGTTGCGTATAGTCCACCATCTACTGGTTGATTATCTGCTCTGTGTGAAAAGGTCATTGTCTGATTGTTCCCGGACACCTCCCAATGTCCTGGTTTATTGGAATTGGTGATGTTTAAACATAACAGGGATCTATCTACCTGGTACGGGTGAAGTTTAAAATTTGGAGGTTTGGACTTAACGAATTTCCCATCCAGCGTTTTCCCCTTTTGTAATCCAAGAACCTCAGAGACATTTTACGGGAATGGTACTAAACCTACATTATGTTGTCCCTGAGGCACATGAGTGCAAACCCAACACACAGTCTGGTTTAAGACCTTACCCACTAAGGAATGGTAATCCTCTAAAGGATGCTCACCCAAATACAGGTCACTCTTGGACTTGCATCGCTGGATGCACTGCTCATCAATTAGGGATCCACAGTTTGCACACATACAGTATTCCTCAGACAATAGACCTTCACACTGACTCCGAGTTTCTGGGATAACAGATCTCTTAATTACTGTACTGAGTTTGGCCTGATAGCATCCTGGTGAATGTATTGCTCCTTCTCCCGACTCCACTCCATCGGTATCACCATCGACCTCTCCCTCCATCATCTGTCCACTGTTACAGAAACAGGACATCCCAAACCAAACAAGGATGATGAGAATTCTGGAAGAAAATAGGAACGCAAACCCAGCCCGCCATTCCATTGCTGGAATACTGGACTGTAAATTTCTCTAGCTCAGGTATCTCACTGCAGTCTTTAACTCTCCCGGAACAAGCTCGCAGTTGACAGGTCTGCATTACCTGCCTCGACTCTACCTTGTATCTCCACCATTTGGTTGACCTTTCTGCAGTGAGTGGAATGGACCCAGGTATATCTCTCTGCCACTTTCAAGGATGTTGTACTTGTCAGCAACACTTGATACAGACCTTCCCACCAATTTGTCAGATAACCTGAACGTAAGAAATTTCGAATCATAACAAATTCTCCAGGTTCAACATCATGACAGTTTGTTTCAGGCATATCAGGTGACAACAATTTTAATTTCTCCTGCTGATGAGATATTTTACCGTAACCTCATTATGACTTTTCAAATCGTCCTGTGGACTTACAATCAAGTGTGGTGGCTTCCCAAACAGTATTTCAAAGGGGGACAAATTAAGAGGAGCTCTAGGAGTGGTTCTTATGCTATAGAGGACGAGTGGTAAGGCTTCTGGCCACCCCAGTCCAGTCCAGTCTCTGCCATGGTCTTACTTAGTTTGTTCTTAATAGTACCATTTACACTCTCCACCTTGGCACTTGCTGGTGCACACCAATACGCCCTGGCCAACTTGCACATACCTTGCTTTCCTAGGTGAGTCAAACCGTGCGCTGCCTCAGCCAAGGTTGGGTAATATGCCTTGGGTGCAACAGGCCTACCTTGTCCATCTCTCCAAAGTCTAGAGGACTCTTGGACACATCCCTTTGATCTCCAGACTGCCTTTTCCTGTATGGAGCACAAATTTTGCATCTCAATTAATTTCTGCGCATCAATTGCTTGGAAAACCATAATTTGATTAATTGGCATGTTCACTCTTAAACCTGCTGCCCATTTGGCAGCTTCGTCTGCTCTGTTATTACCCAGTGACTGGGTCTTCCTCGCATGTGTGGGCTTTACACTTAATGATGGCTACTGCCTTTGGTTTTTGAATTGTTGTCAACAGTCCTTTTATGTGGTATGAGTGCGCGTCTGGTGTGCCTGCTGCTGTCATAAAATTTCTCAGACGCCAAAGAGCTCCAAAATCATGCACTACCCAGAAGGCGTACCTGGAGTCAGTGTAGATGTTAGCTGACTTACCTTCTGCCAGTTCACACGCTCTCCTTAATGCCACCAGCTCAGCTACTTGTGCTGAGTGAGGTGGACCAAGTGGTTCAGCTTCTTCAACATCTTCATCATTTACAACAGCATAACCTGTGGATAATCCACCTGTTTGTCTAAGACAACTCCCATCCGTGTAAAACATCAAATCTACATTTTCTAAGGGTATATCACGTATGTCTGGTCTTGCAGTAAAGGTCTGATTAAAATATTCCATACAATCATGTGTATCAGTATACCTGCAAAACTCACCTTCAGCCACTGGCTCACCTCTCTCCACCCTTTGTGCCTTCCTAGGCACATATGGTAAGTATGTTGCTGGATTTAAAGTGTTACAATGTTTAATGGTGATATTTGCAGGTGCCATTAACGCTAATTCCCATTTTGTGAACCTAGCTGAAGAAACATGTCTAGTTTGGGCAGAAGTTAGTAAAGTAGATACAGCATGGGTTGTAAAAACAACCATATCATGACCTAATACTACATCCTCACTCTTATTTACCAAAAGGGCGGTCGCTGCTACACTTCTTAAACATGTTGGGAGTGATCTTGCCACAATGTCCAATTGGGCACTGTAGTATACTACAGGTCTGCTAGCGTCACCATGTTTTTGTGTGAGGACACCTGCCACGCAGCCATCAGCTTCCGTACAATATAACTCAAAGGGTTTTTCATAATCTGGTATTCCCAGGGCAGGTGCTCTTGTCAGACTATCCTTAAGGTTAAGGAAAGCCTGCTCTGTCTCCTCAGTGTGTGTGACACGATCGGGTTTTGAGGATGAAACTAACTCCTGGAATGATAATGCCAAAATAGAAAAACCTGGGATCCACATTCTGCAGTATCCACATATTCCCAAGAAGGTATGGATTTGCTGTTGGTTTTGCAGCAGTGTCATGGTTTGTATGGCCTGTATTCTGTCAGTTGTCAAATGCCTAATGGAGCGTACACACGGTCAGATTTGTCAGACTTGTCAGATTTGTCAGATGAACGACTGAACGATTAAACGATTTGAACGATTTGGACGATTTGACCAAAGTTTTGAACGATTTGGACGATTTGAACGATTGAACGATTTTTACCTGCATTAAAATGAATGGAATCGTCCAAGTCTGACTGCAAACCCATCAGATGTCAGATATCGTTATCTGACAAACGGGAACGCGCATCGTTGATCGTCCATCGTTCAGGCATGTCAGATATGAACGATTTTTCATCAGATATGAACGACTGAACGATTTTTAAATCGTTATCTTCCATATCTGAAGAAAAAATCTGATCGTGTGTATGCACCATTAGCCCCTGGGTTAGACAGTGTCCCAAATATTTGACCCTAGTCTGGCATGGCTGTAATTTGTCCTTTGCAACCTTGTTCCCTGTTTGTGAGAGATGAAGTAACAACAGTTTAGTATAATTTAAACATGGCATAAACAAATCAGAGCATAACAATAAATTGTCTACATATTGAATTAAAACAGATCCATTAGCAGGTTGAAAAGATTGCAAACAGTCGAGTAAGGCCTGAGAGAAAATACTGGGGCTATCTATGAAGCCCTGGGGAAATCGTGTCCATGTGTATTGTACCCCTTTGTATGTGACTGCGAATAGATACTGACAGTCAGAGTGAAGAGGGACAGAGAAGAATGCAGAACACAGGTCAATGACCGTGAAATGGTGTGCGGATGGTGGAATCTGCATAAGGATGACAGCTGGATTTGGCACTACGGTGAATTGGCTCTCAACTACTTTATTAACCCCTCTAAGGTCCTGTACTAATCTATAGCCCCTACTCCCAGCCTTCTTCACTGGAAAAATGGGATTATTGGCTACACTTGCTGTATGGACTAAAATTCCCTGTTGCAATAACCGCTCAATTATGGGATAAACCCCTATCTCTACTTCTGGTTTTAACGGGTACTGGGGAATTTTTGGAGCTTGCCTACCACCTTTTAGATTTACCATTACGGGAGCTACATTTGCCATCAATCCAGTGTCCTGTCCATCTTTGGTCCAGAGGGACTCTGGTATTTGTAACAACATTTCCTTTACCTGGTGTGAAATTTGCTCTAGAATGGTAGAGTGCAACATTAGTCTTTGTGGGGTGTCCAATATATCCCTTACCTCATGCACAACCTTCTCTGGGATATCTAGGCATATAGCATCAGGGGTACAGTAAATGCCACATCACATTTTACACAACAAATCCCTTCCCAGTAGATTAGTAGGAGCCGCTGCTGCCAAGAGAAAATAATGTTTGGTTTGCAATGGTCTGATAGTAACCTCTGCGGATTTGGTTACTCCCTTGGCTGTTATGGTCTTGTTAGTAACCTGAAAATTTAATGGAGAATTTATCACTGACCTGGTCTCCCCTGTGTCTACAAGAAAAGTATGTTTAGTACCAGCTATATCAACTGTCATTGTAGGTTCTTCCCTAGTATTTTCAGGTAACCTGACTGGCTGTACACTACAGGTATGACCTGACCGAAAGCACTGACTATCTTCTTCCAGTAAAACATTTATTGCCACTATGTGTGCTGGTGACTGTTGGAAATGTCCTGACTTCTGTGGGTGTTTAGGTGCCCCCTGGTAAGGTGGCTCCCTCCTCTTCTCCCTGCAGTTTCTACTTATGTGTCCTATCTGATTACAGTTATAACACTTTCGTGAATATGTGTTTAAAGGTTGTTGTTGTGTGGGTTGGGGTACATGAAGAGTTTAAGGCTGTGTATGGTATGTGTGTTGAGGCAAGGTATGTTGATACGTGTTTTGTTGCTGATGTGTGTGTGGCTGCGCAGGATGGTATGTACTGAGAGCATGTAGTTGCGCAGGTGTACATGTCTTTTGTGGCTGTATATACATTGCTTCCAAAGCTTGAATGCTAGCAGCCATTAGCTTTTCGCTTTGCGTTTCTCTTTTACTGAGGATGTTTTTATCATGTTCAATAGCAGATTCCCTGAGAGCGTCTACCGTGATTCCCCTCCAGTTAGGCTGCGAGGTCTGAACCCTGGTCTTTAGGTTGTCTTTAAGACCATCCATAAGTACCGTGACTGCTACTTCCCTGTGGTGTGTGTTGTCTTTTATGTCTTCTATCTCAGTGTACTGGGTGATAGTCTGCAGTTCTCGGGTGAAATAATCTGTTGCAGACTCACTCTCCCTCTGTATAATGGTGAAAATTTTACTCCAGTTCACTACAACTGGAAAATATACGGCCAATTCTGTGACTATGCGGGCAATGTTATCTTGGTTTCTTTCATCAGTTAAGGGATTGTCTCCATCCAATACACAGGCCGTGATTAATCTTTTCACGTCGGTATTAGATGGAAGACATGCCCGTAATACCACTCACCAATCCCTGTTGGTTGGCTCGTGAGCATTACCGAGATCTTTAAAAAGTTTTTGGCATTTAGCTAATTCTTTTCCAGGGTCGGGAAAGTCTGACATTATAGAATGCAGCTCTGCTTTCGTCCATGGACAATGTATAGTTACATCCCTTGTAGGCACTACACCGTTTGCGTCTGGATTCCCATTGGGAACTGTTATTGTCCAGACAGGATGGACGCCTACCACATCGCTACCTTTGGCCTTGGGGGGTTCAGTCTACTACTGCTACGTATTATATTACTTCCACCAACCACAGCTGTCACTCCAGTTGGTGGTGCTACAGCTGATGGTATCACCTCTGCTGCTATACCTGGTGGGGTCACTCTCTGTGCTTACTGCGGTGGAATAACTAACATTTGAACAGCATGTGAAATGGCAGACACTACAACAGGTTCATCATCTGATTCATAAACATTTTCCTTATACTTACTCAAGTTCGGGTACAAGTTACTTGTTAAATTTTTATTATTTTTGGTATCAGCTGTACCTGAACCTTCAGCTGCATAGGGCAGCGGAGGTCTGCCTACGCTAATGCCTGCATCTTCGGCAAAGCTACCTTGCCGTGCATGCATGCTCCCTTGAAGCACGCACACGGCGCTATTTAGCATTGCGTGCGCGCTCCCTTGCGTCGTGAGCGCGACGCTATTTTGCATCGTGTGCACGGCACTAAGCCACATGTTCCCCTCATGTTGCCATAGTTTTAAAAATCATTATACTTTATTAGTTTCTTTAGAGATTTCACCACATAGGATATATCCCTAACATTATTCAACACCTCCCCATCAAAACTGCCAATTTTAAGAAAAGATTTCACACACACTCTGGTCATCTTAACCCATACATTACAGTACGCAGTTGCATATGCACCATATTTTGTATACATTATATGCCTTGCTGAACCTGTCGGTCCTTACAGCAGCACATTGTCCACCATACCCAGCGTCAGCCTGGCACCCATCTGGGAAAACGCTAAGCACTTTTCACTAGTATGTGGACCGGTGAACGATTCCCGAGAGCTACATTCACGCACTCCTTCTCTTGTGCACAACCGGCCCGATAAGCATTGCGGACAGTGTGCACAAGAGGAGCAGGATATTCCTATGCGATTATCCTGCTTTCAGACAGATCTCCGCAAAAGCTCTGTCTTGTCTTCTTCCCGTTATGTGCTACCAACCGCTGAGCGTTACTGCCAGCGCACACAACGAGGATCAAAATAATGCCTATGCACTTATTCTGACTCCAGACGAATCCACACAAGCTTCGTCTAAGCTTCCTTTTTGAGTACTTTCCACTGTTAGCATTTAAGAGTTCCAAAAACTCTCATCCTTTCCAGTGATTTTGTCCTCTACCCCCAGTCACAATCAACTGTGCCGGCCAACCGCAATGCCCAGAGCACCTAACTTATCAATGGACCTTTGCGACCACTATTTGAGGGACTAATTTTGAAAACCTACTTGTTTCCTCCAAGGTACAAAATCCCTGTCCTTGCTGCAATACACCTGCTATGTGTACACACCCAGTAGCTTTCTGCCACGTCAGACACCTACCAAGTCTTAAGGACCGACAAACTGTACCTAGTCCAATAGGAAGCACACAGTACTCCTATTCACATCACAAGCACACGTTCACTTTCAAACACCTTTTCTGCTCAGTAAAATAAAACTTTCCCCAGTATGGCAGCATGATTCAGAGACCTTAAACAATGCAATCACGCTATCAATACAACAATGTTATTTTACTGATTGTTTGAACTAGGGATGTGCAGGCTCGGTTCTACTCGGTTCCGTTCGGTTCTTTTTACCGGATCTTATTGGGTTTCAGCTGTCACGAGTTTTGGATAGCCAATAAGATTCGGTAAAAAGAACCGAACGGAACCGAGTAGAACCGAGCCTGCACATCCCTAGTTTGAACATATGGAAGCAATATAAGAAACACGTATACGCTATTGTGCAAGTCGCACTTTAGCGCCAAACCTAACAAAAGAAAAGAAACAGATTTTGTTTTCCTCCCGTCCCCAGGTCCTAGGCAGCGCCCCTTTGAAATCACACAATAACTGGTACCGGTTTCTTAACACTAGATGGTAGCAGGTTTCGAACACAGTGTGTTCTTCCTGCATATGGCGCCTTCCACACTTGTTGAGAAAGTGAGAGCCATGTTACCGTGTGAAATCGGGTAGCGTGACCTCCAAACTATGAGCCCCCAACTATGAATACTGTAATATTGTTACCCCTTAACGATACTGGATCAGAACCTCTATACACACCTTCCTATACCTTCTAATGTCCTGCCTATACCTTCTAATGTCCTGCCTATACCTTCTAAGGATGACGCTAATTTGCGTACGCAGTCATACCATAAATAAAGACTTAGACGTGGAATCTGTGGTTCCAAAGCACAAGTGATATTCAGGTAAAAGTTCAGACAGTTACACGCAATTTATCAAGACACAATTTAGGTGCAAAAGGAAATTATACAGACCACAAGTACAGTATACGTACGCAGGCGCTTCCAGACCCAGAGATAGGCATCAGCAAGAGACCTCTCGTCATTCAGCATTCAGCACGAAGACTCAGAACCAGCGTTCGTGCACTCATATTTATACCCCCCCAGAATATACAGGACAATAGGGACATTGGTTCTCAGGGGTGAAGCATCTGTTACAACACATTTAACAGGCTGGTTCAAACAGACTCTTCCTGCCTCTAACAGCTGGGGGTCTTCCTCTTCACGCCTCTCTTAGCATCCTAACAGTTGGAATGCATGATGCGATCTCCCCACCGATAACACCGGAATACTGTAAAAAGGATACGCATCAGTACAACTCCAAACATGACTTGTTTAGCATGTAAAATACCTTAGTTAGCAAATATCTTTATTTCTCAGCATTTAAACTAACTGAACCAACTTAAATAATATACTTTAGAGCTTATTGAACCTTATGTGTGAAAATGTAATGTATGGGTATTCAGGGTTTGAAATAAGGACGCTAGTTAACTTGGGGCAGATGCGCATGCATAAAGCTAATAAAACAGCGGTTTCATACAAAGTCCTATGCATTCGCTAATATGCGACTAGTTAACAGCGCAATGTGTGTATTAATGTGCGTATGGGAAATGATGAAAAATGCAATCGCATGGTGCTATTAGTATTATCACCACATGTACTAAAATGTGAGTTTATCTAAAATGGCGCTTAGGCGGTCATTCACAAAATGGCATCTTGCGATCTCATCTTCAAGATGGCATCTTCCGGCCAGTCGCAAGATGGCGTCGCCGCGAATAAAAATTTTAACCTGAACTTGTCTTAGCCAATTATTCAGCTTCGACACCCTAAATAATAGCAAGACGCTATTTAGCATTACCTGTCGCGCAATAAATAATTGCTTTCCAGCCCAACTGTGTTTCCAAAGCACAAAAAGTTCTTATTGCAACAAAAAGTAAGTTACACGCTATGATCTATCACAATTAGCGCAAAGACAATTAAATACAAAAGGTACAGCTTGATACATATGCATGCGCACCGGTCCCAGTAATCAGTCGTCACTCCAGAAGCCTGTTGTCATCCAAGAAGAATGGCTACTGACTGGGACTGGGACACAGGTTATATACCCTAACAGATCATGATAACAACAATGTAGACAGACAAACATAATTCCATTGGTTTTTGCTCTTGGTCTTTGTAGTACGCTGTAGTTCATAGAACAGTTCACTAAGGGTATGTCCCAATTCTCCACAGTCTATGAGATTACATTGTCTTTCTTTAATTGGTTTAAGACACTACATACAGAGTATACATTCTAAGCAATAATTTCCTATGACCCATAACCATCAAACGTAAGATGTGACTCCCTCACTGATAGACTCGAATATCTGGAAATAAACAGGGTGTCAGTATAGTACCAAACATGCCATGTCTACCATGTTGTATACCTTAAATATCATATACATACAATTTACAACATAATTATATGCTACTAAAACCTCTAATATTATGTAAAGGAACCTTTTATGAGTGAGTGTATATTTATGATTATATGTAAGTATGCGTTGTGCGTCTACACGTAGCATAAAAGGTGCGCTGTGTGCAGGGATTGTGTACAGCGCAAACATGTGCTGTGTGTGTGTTTATATTTACAATAGCAACTGTGTTTATGTGTGCACACATTGTGGATACACATGCGATCGTTTAAGTGTATGTATATATATATATGTATATATGTGTGTGTGCAAATGTACATTAGTATCATGGTTTTATATATATATATATATATATATATATATATATATATACATATATTAATATCAGGGGTGTGCATCGGCCACTTTTCGTGTTTTGTGTTTTGGTTTTTAATCTGGATCTTTCTTCATGTTTTGGATCTAGATTGGTTTTGCCAAAACCACCCTTCCGTGTTTTGGGTTCTGGGTTTTGTGTTTTGGATCTGTATTTTTTTTTAAAAAAGCATAAAACAGCTAAAATCACAGAATTTGTGGGTTTTTCTGCTCCTATGCTATTATTAACCTCAATAACCTTAATTTCCACTCATTTCCAGTCTATTCTGAACACCTCACACCTCACAATAGTGTTTTTATGTCCAAAAGGTTGCACCGAGGTAGCTGAATGACTATGCTAAGCGACACGAGTGGGCGGCACAAACATGTGGACCATCTAGGAGTGACACTGCAGTGGCAGACAGGATGGCAGTTTGAAAAACTAGGCCCCAAACAGTACATAATGCAAAGAAAACAAGAGGTGCAAGATGGAATTGTCCTTGGGCCCTCCCATCCACCCTTATGTTGTATAAACAGGACATGCACACTTTAACAAACCAATCATTTCAGCGCCAGGGTCTGCCACACTGAAATGATTGGTTCGTTCATCCACCGATTCCTCACCCTCTTCAGTGTTGTGTACATCCTTCACCTCACAGAGTATTAATTCGTCCTCGCTGGAATCCACCACCACAGGTCCCTCTGTACGTCCTGGAGGCTGGTCTCCCTGGAAGAGTTGATAATTCATTTTTATGAACATCATCTTCTCCACATTTTGTGGAAGCAACCTCCTACGCCTTTCGCTGACAAGGTTCCCGGCTGCACTAAACACTCTTTCGGAGTACACACTGGAGGGGGGCAACTCAGGTAAAATAGAGCCAGTTTGTACAGGGGCCTCCAAATTGCCTCTTTTTCCTGCCAGTAGAGGTACGGACTGTCTGACATGCCTACTTGGATGCTGTCACCGATGTAATCCTCCACCATTCTGTCAATGGTGACAGTATCATATGCAGTGACAGTAGACATGTCAGAAATTGTTGCCAGGTCCTTCAGTCTGGACCAGATGTCCAAACTTGGTCCTGCCTGCCCTGCATCACCGCCAGCGGGTTGCTTAGGATACCTAAGTTTTTTCCTGGCAGCCCCAGTTGCGGGAGAAAATGAAGAAGGAGCTGTTGACGTGTCACGTTCCGCTTCAGCTAACAGTGTTTTCACCAGCAGGTCTTTGCACCTCTGCAGGCTTGTGTCGGCCGGAAAGAGAGACACCACATAGGCTTTAAACCTAGGATCGAGCACGGTGGCCAAAATGTAGTGGTCTGATTCCAACAGATTGACCACCCTGGAATCCTGGAAAAGCGAATGAAGGGCTTCATCCACAAGTCCCACATGCCAAGCACAATCGCTCCATCTTAGCTCCTCCTTCACTTTCTCCAGCTGCTTCTGCAAAAGCCTGATGAGGGGAATGACCTGACTCAAGCTGGCAGTGTCTGAACTGACTTCACGTGTGGCAAGTTCGATGGGCTGGAGAACCTTGCACAACATGGAAATCATTCTCCACTGCGCTTGAGTCAGGTGCATACCCCCTCCTTTGCCTATGTCACAGGTGGATGTATAGGCTTGAATGGCCTTTTGCTGCTGCTCCATCCTCTGAAGCACATAGAGGGTTGAGTTCCACCGCGTCACAACCTCTTGCATCAGGTGATGGCGGGGCAGGTTCAAGAGTGTTTGCTGGCACTCTAGTCTTCGGCAACAGTCGCTGAATGGCGAAAGTGGCCAGAAATTTTTCGGCCACCCAAAGCATCTCCTGTACGCCCCTGTCGCTATTCAGAAAATTCTGCACCACCAAGTTTATTGTGTGAGCAAAACATGGGACATGCTGGAATTTGCCCAGATGTAATGCCCTGACAATATTGGTGGCATTGTCAGATATCACAATTCCCCAGGAGAGTCTAAGTGGGGTAAGCCACTGGGCGATGATTTCCCTCAGTTTCTCTACGAGGTTGTCGGTGGTGTGCCTCTTACTGAAACCGATGATACACAGCGTAGCCTACCTTGGAACGAGCTGGCGTTTCTGAGATGCTGCTACTGGTGACGCTGCTGTTGTTGCTGCGTAAGGTGATACAGTGGGCTGTCACAGTCATATAGTCCTTAGTCTGCCCTGTTCCACTTGTCCACATGTCCGTGGTTAAGTGGACATTTGGTACAACTGCATTTTTCAGGACACTGAGGACGCTTTTTCTGAAGTTTCTGTACAGTCTCGGTATCGCCTGCCTAGTGAAGTGGAATCTAGACGGGATTTGGAACCGGGGACACACTACCTCCATCAATTGTCTAAATCCCACTGCACTAATGGCGGATACCGGACGCATGTCTAACACCAACATAGCAGTCAAGGCCTCAGTTATACGTTTTGCTTCAGGATGACTGCTGTCATACTTCATCCTCCTCGCTAAGAACTGCTGGAGGGTCAATTGTTTAGTAAAAATAGTGGTGTTCCTACTTCCTCTCTCGGATGATGAACGACTCCCAGCAGCAACAGCAGTAGCGGCAGCAGTAGGCGTGCCAGTGACATGGCCTGCAGGACTACTTCCGATCCTGGCTAAGAAGGAAATTGACGAGGAGGGAGTTGACGGTGTGGTTTGCAGGCGCTTGGATACAACAGGACAAAGGGATTTAGGTGTACCTGGACAGCTTACGGTCTTAGCCAAAGTTTCTGAACTTGACAGTAACTTTTTATGAACGCGCTGCAGGTGACGTATAAGGGAGGATGTTCCTAGGTGGTTAACGTCCCTACCCCTACTTATTTCACCTTTACATATGGTACATATGGCAAGACAGTTATTGTCCGGATTTGGATAGAAATATTGCAAGACCAGGCATGACAGTGATGGGCTTTTTCATCCCACGGACAACAACTGTCTCCCCCGGAGCCTGATTTAAATAAACCACATCACCATCAGAATCCTCCTCACCAACTTCCTCCTCAGCGCCAGCTACACCAGTATCCTCATCCTGTTGTACTTCAACAGTGACATCTTCAATTTGCAAATCAGCAAGTGGACTGTGAGTGCTCCTTTCAGCACTTGCAGAGGGCGCGCAAATGGTGGAAAGAGCCACCTCTTCCCATCCAGTGCTGGGAAGGTCAGGCATCGCAACCGCCACCACACTTGGACTGTCCTTGGGGATTTGTGGTATCTTCTTAGAACGCACAGTTCTTCGCTGTGCTTTTGCCAGCTTAACTCGTTTGATTTTTTTAGCGGGATGAGGGCTTCCATCTGGTCATGAACATAGGGATAGACCTTAGCCGTTGCTTGCAACTCCGTGTCGTAAATGGCATATTAGCAAGTTTACGTTTCTCCTCAGATGATTTAAATGTTTTTTTCAAGGTCATTTTCCTGAACTTTGTCATTTGGGATTGTATATGCCCTCTACTATGACATTGGGCATCAGCCTTGGCAGACGACGTTGATGGCATGTTTTCGTCTATGTCATGACTGGTGGCAGCAGCTACAGCACTAGGAGGAAGTGGTTCTTGATCTTTCCCTATTTTATTTTTATCTGAGAAAGTTTGGTCCTCCATTTATGTGATATTGATATATACGTGCGGCTAAGGCGCACACAAACACAGAAAATAATGTTTTATTATTGTTGGAGACTAGTGCACTTTGTGGGTTACACCACCCTTTAAGAAATAAGCCAGCCGGCTCTTTACTTATGGGACACAGGCGCACACTTGGCGCTGCTCCTTGGTTGATGCACGTGCAGCTACAGTGCACACAATTCACAAAGACAGAAAAAAAGAAGAATTTTTTATTTTTTGTGGAGCGCACTATGAGGGTTACACCACCCTTTAACAGACAGACGCAAGCTTGGCGCGTACAGTGCAGACAATTCACAAGCACAGAAGAAAATATTTTATATTTGTTGGAGTGCACTTTGGGGGTTACACCACCCTTTAACAGACAGATGCACGCTTGGCGCTGCTGCTGCTTTGAGGATGCACGTACAGTGCACACAATTCACAAACACAGATAAAAAAATATATTTTTTTGAGTGCACTTTGGGAGTTATAGCACCCTTTAACGAACAAGCCAGCCGGCCCTTTACTTATGGGACACAGGCACACGCTTGGCGCTGCTCCTTTGTTGATGCACGTGCAGCCACAGTGCACACAATTCACAAACACAGAAAATATTTTTTTATTTTGTTTGGAGTGCACTTTGGGGGTTACACCACCCTTTAACAGATGAGCCAGCCGGCCCTTTACTTATGACACAGGCACACGCTTGGCACTACTTTGTTGATGCACGTGCGGCTTCTGCGCACACAATTCACAAACACAGAAAAAATATATTTTTTTTTGCACTTGGGGGGAGCACCCCTAATGGACAGAGCACCCCCTGGACAACACTACAGCACCCCTTTAGGACTGGGACACTGCACAAGACTTTGGAGTGGACACAGCCCCTATGGACAACTGACTGCACAACACAGCCCAGCCAGCCCCTATGGACTTTGGAGGAGTGGACACAGCCCCTATGAACAACAGCAGCACAGCACAACACAGCCAGCCCCTATGTACTTTGGAGGAGTGGACACAGCCCCTATGGACAACAGCAGCACAGCACAACACAGCCAGCCCCTATGGACTTTGGAGGAGTGGACAGCCCCTATGGACAACAGCATCACAGCGCAGCATAGCACAGCACAACACCACACTGCACTACACTACACTACACAGCCCAGCCAGCCCTAACTCCCACCCTCAATCTTCACTGTCCACAGCCGAGTGAGAAAATGGCGCCGACGCGGGTACCTTATATAGAATCCAAAACCCGCAAGACCCGGAAGGCGGGATGATGACGTTTTGCCTCGATTTCAGATCCGAGTCAGGCGGGAAAAGTCGAGCCTGACTCGGATCGGCTTCGGATTGGGGAGGGGGCTCGGGGGGGGTTCGGATTTCAGAAATCCGAACACGCTCACCCCTAATTTTATATATATATATATATATATATATATATATATATATAGCTTTATCCAGTAACTGGTATTATTGATATTACTACTGTCTGAAGTAAGGGTCTGATTCAGACCCGGTCATAAGCGTCCGCACGCTCGCTCTGAGTGATGGTCGTACAACTGCGCATGCGTATGGTTCGCAATGCGCGTGCGCAAACCAGTCATGGCGGTCGGAAATCGTGCGCTCGTAAAACACAGGGGGGCTGATATTTTGAGTGACAGAATGTGCCGTTTGTGGGTGGTAACAGGGGAAGGTGCTTGAAAATGGGGGAGTGGTTTTGCGAATGCAGGCGTGCCCAACGGTCAAAACGGCGTTTAATGGGATTGCATAATTAGCAAAGGAGCATCATCGATCTCGTCACTTGGTTGTCTTTTAGCCTGAACTGCTCGCAGTGATTACGGGAAGTAATTCCTACCTCAAGCGCTGCGAGCAGTTCAGATGCCGTTCGATGTTCCCGATTAATCTAATAAAAACAGGAGATGACGTGATTTGCGAACGGCAAAGGGGCGTCTTGAAAAAATAGCGAGCGCATTTAGCGGACACTCGCACAGACATAGAGGCGTCCTCACACCGCAAAGAGCGAGCGCTCAATTTAAATATCCGCCTCCTTTTTGAGATCGAGCAGCCGCAAATAGCGTCCAGGTCTGAATCAGGCCCTAAGTTCAAAAGTGACAGACAATGGAGTTGTTCTGATCAGAGATGGCCAGCAGATACTTGATGGAATCACAATGTAATCAATGGCCTCTCTCCAGCCTATTTGGAAGGTAAATGCTAGTTCCTTTAGGCATACAATGATAGTCAGCCTTAAATATAATGATTCATTCAAAACACTCGTCTGCACCTCACAGTATGTGTGTTTTTCAATTACTAGTCACAGACATGTCCACAGGACTTGTCTCCCAACACTGACCAAACCTTGCATTTTTAAATATTTATAAAGTCTTTAAATACATATGTGTATCCATGCGCATTTATTATGTAAAGACTTTATCAGTGTGCAATAACACGGCAGATGTACACAACGCTAAATCGCACCATATACAATGATATTATACTGACTACGCCAGATGGCGTCGTGCAGACAATGCAAACATGGCTTATTCAGATATTTTCAAAGATCTGATCTCAGCCAATCATCCAGCTTTGACAATATATATACACATAGAGATTCCGCACTCACATCCATAAAGCAGCAGCTTCGCAGGGTGCTCCACTAGGGAGAGAGCATGTAGTTCTCCAAGTATATATCCAAAAAACTGTCTGTTTAACCAGAGAGAGGGCACTCACCACCTATCAGTAGAAAAGATCATCCATATTTATTAATATTCCAATATTACCAAATGTAATCTAATCAACATTTCGAACCCAAAGGGTCATTCTCAAGACAAGTCAGCATCACAGCAAGGCAACCAGTGTACTGTGTACTTGTCTTGAGAATGACCCTTTGGGGTCGAAACGTCGTTTAGATTACATTTGGTAATTTTGGAATATTAATAAATATGGTTGATCTTTTCTACTGATAGGTGGTGAGTGCCCTCTCTTTGGCGAAAAACAGACAGTTTTCTGGATATATATATATATATATATATATATATATATTTATATATATTAGAATTACAATTATATGTATTTTACTTTAAGAACCGAAAAGTAAACTATACCAAAATGAATGTGTCAGGAAGAATATTTACACTTTCCTGTAGAGGTTATTAAAGTAGGAAGGGGGGGATTCAAACAAAATTTGCATTGTACTGCATTTTTAGGGGGAAGGAAAACACTTCTTGTAAAACTAATTTTTTAAAAACATTTTGAATGCAACCCTTTTAATCGATATTGTTTCACATAAATTTACAATAGAAACACATTTCAAGAGAAAAAAAACCTCTTTTTCGCTAATTATGCAGATATCATTAAACTTCTTTAAATATTTATAGACATATGAGTAAAAATGAATATTCGGTGTAAATTCCTCCCTACTGTTAGCTATATGAGATCCTATGCAGGAATTACATTATAATTAGATATTACGCTTTTTTATGAAGATGTTTTGCCCAATTATTGAAACCTTTCCTTTGGATTATCCTATACAAGTCTACAGGCTAGATTTACAAAGCAGCAGCTGAGGTTTGTTGGTGGGCTTGACCACAAACTTTAAAACGGGAATAATATTAAATGTAAAACCTGGAGCATTTAGCATGTATTATTAAAATCTGTTGTATTATTTAAAGATCCTTTGTTCATATTTGGTACTTCCATTGGGTCTCTAGACCCCTCAGCTTGCTCACAATTACTTCAAATAAGTCTATATATACAGTATATATATATGTCTCATTAGTCTATGTACACCAAATATGTAGTCCTGTCCCAATAAGGGACAAACTTCACCAATGTATCTAGTTCCAAAAAGTTAAGCTTCATATGGCACTAGCCGCTGATCTTCAGGTCCCTCTCCTACAACCGTTTATCGGAGTCACTGTCCCCAACATTACTTAATTGGTAAATTGGCCTATCAATTAATCTATTGTCACTGAAAATAATAGTGACAACGTATGTTGTTTATTGGGATTTTTAGGTGGACTTATAAATAGGTTCTTAAGAGGTTTTCTGCCTCTGGGTTTTTTTTAAAATAATTTTTATTTTATTCCTCAAAATAGCCTTATATTACCATTCATGTTATTGTACTGGTTTACACATATTCACCGCTGCTGGGAGATTATTACAAGGATCTCTAATCCTTTCTGTAAATAAATGTTCTTTTCCTCTTGTCTTTTGGATCCCCCCCTTCACTCCTCTACTACAGTTTCAGACTATGAGGCCTATTTATTAAGCTCAATACTGCAATTAATCTTCAGATCATGGACATTTTGGGAGGATTGCATATCTAAGTGCTTCTGTTTCCACTTTTAGAAGCAGTTCCCATGAGGACAGCGAAAAAAAAAAATCAACCTCAACTTAACTTAGCATGCCGCGAGGTGTAGAGATGTTGGTTCCTTTGGCAATCCTCCTTTTGGAACTACATGCCCCATAAGGCTGTGGGGTGGTTTGTTCAGCAACAAGCAGGAAACGCTGAAGAAGCCTGCAAATCAGAGAAGACGGGGTTATGTGCGGCACTGTGCAGAGGAGGAGAAGTAGTAAGCGGATAGGACTGTTGCCTTTAGAGACAAATTATCTGGAGTGGCGAGTTCTTTAGAGGTGGGCATTTTGAAAAGACACCACGGCCTAAGTGAAGAGGTCCTCACCAGTGTGTTTGGGGAGAAGAGTACACGCTGCTGCAGAGCCTACTGTGAAAGCACTTAGTGGGAAATGCCCACCGGCTGCGGCTCTAAGCAGACACTTTGCACAAACAGTTGCACCAACAGCATCATCAGACACACATCAGTTGCACCATCGGACATTAGAGCAGCCATATGGTTGCGCAGAATGTCAGTCGGAACATAGCCGATGGTGCCAATGCAACTGCGAAAAAGGATGCATTCGCTCGCCGTTACCTCCCAGGAACGCCCACCGAAATTGCCCCTCTCTGCAACAATATTGGTTCTGCTACCGTCAGGACACATACGCAGTGCGACTCAGATGCATGCACAGTACAAAAAACATCGGACAATGGCGCAAACATTGGCACTGCATCTACCTCTGAATCAGGCTCAGTATACATTGTTCCTGAGGCATCAGGTGCACATGTTAGGCTATAATTGCTGCTATTGTACTTATGTATCCTCCTATCTTACTGCCAGAACCATAGCAACTCCTATCTGCACTGCCTGTAGAGAGTATACAGAAGCCAATTGTTGGAGAGTCCTCTGATGCTGCAGAAATCTTGAGCAGGGTGACCTGGCATTTGTAGTGCCACAAGCAGAGACAAGTGTCCGCTGATCTACATTCAAGTCATCAGTTATACCCTATCATGTGGACAACAGATAGATCTACTAAGCTCTGAAAAGTGATAAACTGGATTGATAAACCACCAGCCAATCAGCTCCCAACTGTCATTTTTTTCATACAGTCTGTAACATGGCAGTTAGGAGCTGAGTGGCTGGCCGTTTATCACTCTCCACTTTATCTCTTTTCAGAGCTCAGTACTTCTCCCCCCCAGATGAGACTTGACCAATATAGTGACTTTTATTCCAATATTGCAAAAGACTGTTAATGAACAATAATATCATAGTACATAATGATTTATATTATCAATCTTTGTGGCTGCCGATATTCCCTCAATTCATAGTGATTGATTTTGAGACCTTACTACATTGCATCAGCACCTCAGGGTGTTTAGTTAATCATACTTTATCATATCTTTGTCATATCTTTGACAAGTCTTTTGAGGCTGGTGTTATCTATTTGCAAACTGTACGCCTACTCCTAAATGCATGATTTCAAGTGTTAATTTATGGTGAAAATCTATTTATTTATATTTTCCCAAATTACCCATTCTTTCAATTAAAGTGTAAATTGTTGCAATTAATCTTGTGTGTATTTACTGTTCTGGGTTGGGATTCATTGCCTCTCTGTTGCAGTGTTGAGGAGGTGCTACAAAGAGTGCTGCTGAAACTTCAACCCTCCTCTCCTACCACAGTCAAGTAACAAAGAGCCTGTATTTCCCATCTCCAATAATATCTATAAATTTATTTGGGGTACCACAGCAATCCAAACATTGTCTACCAATGTGGTCTGGAATGTTATTAATATAAATTAACTAGCTGCTTTGTCTGATACAAGATTTGCACAAGTACAGTAGCTTCTTCAAGTACAGGGCAGCACAGACTGTGTAATGGTTAGCGTTACTGCCTCACAGCACTGAGGTTATGGGTTCAATTCCCACCACGGCCCTACCTGTGGAGTTTGTATATTCTCCCTGTGCTTGCGTGGGTTTCCTCCGGGTACTCCGGTTTCCTCCCACACTCCAAAAATATACTGGTACTGTAGGTTAATTGGCTCCCACCAAAAATTAACCCTAGTGTGTTTGTGTGTGCGTGTACATGTGGTAGGGAATATAGATTGTAAGCTCCACTGGGGTAGGGACTGATGTGAATGCCCAGATCTTCTCTGTAAAGGGCTGCGGAATATGTGTGCACTATATAAATAACTGGTAATAAATAAATAAAAATAAGCTTCTGTTTTTACCATTTCTCACTGTTTTTTAATCATATTAATGAACTTGTACCAGAACCAAAGAAAAATACAGTATAATACATGTAGCTCCCTATCCATCTTTGAGATGATGGAAATGCAAACACTCATGCCCCAGCCTCTGGAGATCTGGCTTAGTCCTTCCATCCTAAGTTAGTGAGAGGATAACCAAAGAGGTGCAAGGAGAGAGGCAGGTTTAGTAACAAATGAACCGATGACAAAAGGGAAGGGCACCAGCCCATCTTCCTGCGGAAGTAAAACATCACTATTATTATATACTTTCCTATACACTCTCCAGGTGCCTCTCAGAGCAGATATCCATGCTCCTGTATACTCGGCTCATTGAAAAGTCAGAACAAATTGGGGGGAGAGGGAAAAGGAATGAGGCTGCACATGAGATTGTCTGGTCACAATAGGAGTATTGGTAAATAAATCGATCAAATCCACTACTGTGGCGATTATCACCTCTAGGTCCAAAAGTACATTAATGTGACATACAAATCATATTATACAATATGGAATAAAGGGAAGAGAAGAAAGGGGGTTGTGCTACAGTAGGGGCACACTCCTGGATCGATTGAGCAGATAAAATATAACTTTGAATTAAGCAATTTTAAACAATAGTATATGTGTTATTGAACTACTGACACAAGGTAACAAAATTCTCTGAGTTCAATGGCAATCAGAGACTTAGTACAATAAATATTAAGCAATCAACAAATATTAGTTAAAAAGATTGTGTATACTGTGAATAAACACTGACAAAATGTGATCCCCTCCCACTAGGGGTAAGAGAGTGTGAGGCCAAAATATGAACAAAATATAAATAAATAAACAAAAATGATAATTAGTGAATTAAAATAGGCACAGCTGTCTAATCATAATCAATTACTCAATATTTTACCCTATAGGCTCAACAACCTGGGAAACAGGATTATAATCATATAGTTTATGCTGTATCAGCCAATGTGTCAGATAAACAACACTTGAAAGAGTCACTTTTGTACCGTCAATTACACTTCTGAAAGAGACAGTGTTATACCCAAATATTGTGCATGAAGACCGTCGGCTGATATATTTGGAAGCAAATATATATATATATATATATTAGGGGTGAGCGGGTTCGGATTTCTGAAATCCGAACCCCCCCGAGCCCCCCCGATCCGAGGCCGATCCGAGTCAGGCTCGACTTTTCCCGCCTGACTCGGATCTGAAATCGAGGCAAAACGTCATCATCCCGCCTTCCGGGTCTCGCGGGTTTTGGATCCTATATAAGGTACCCGCGTCGGCGCCATTTTCTCACTCGGCTGTGGACAGTGAAGAGGGAGGGTGGGAGTTAGGGCTGGCTGGACTGTGTTGTGCAGTCCGTTCTCCATAGGGGCTGTGTCCACTCCAAAGTCCTGTGCAGTGTCCCAGTCCTAAAGGGGTGCTGTAGTGTTGTCCAGGGGTTGCTCTGTCGATCAGGGGTGCTCCCCCCAAGTGCTAAAAAAATAATATTTTTTCTGTGTTTGTGAATTGTGTGCGCAGTAGCCGCACGTACATCAACAAAGTAGTGCCAAGCGTGCACCTGTGTCATAAGTAAAGGGCCGGCTGGCTTGACTGTTAAAGGGTGCTGTAACCCCCAAAGTACACTCCAAACCAAAAAAAAATATATTTTCTTTGTTTGTGAATTGTGTGCGCAGTAGCCGCACGTGCATCAACAAAGTAGTGCCAAGCGTGCGCCTGTGTCATAAGTAAAGGGCCGGCTGGCTTGACCGTTAAAGGGTGCTATAACCCCCAAAGTACACTCCAAACCACATAACAAAATATTTTTTCTGTGTTTGTGAATTGTGTGCGCAGTAGCCGCACGTGCATCAAGAAAGTAGTGCCAAGCGTGCGCCTGTGTCATAAGTAAAGGGCCGGCTGGCTTGACCATTAAAGGGTGCTGTAACCCCCAAAGTACACTCCAAACCAAAAATATATATATTTTCTGTGTTTGTGAATTGTGTGCGCAGTAGCCGCACGTGCATCAACAAAGTAGTGCCAAGCGTGCGCCTGTGTCATAAGTAAAGGGCCGGCTGGCTTGACCATTAAAGGGTGCTGTAACCCCCAAAGTACACTCCAGTCCAAACCAAAACAAAATATATTTTCTGTGTTCGTGAATTGTGTGCGCAGTAGCCGCACGTGCATCAACAAAGTAGTGCCAAGCGTGCGCCTGTGTCATAAGTAAAGGGCCGGCTGGCTTGACCATTAAAGGGTGCTGTAACCCCCAAAGTACACTCCAGTCCAAACCAAAACAAAATATATTTTCTGTGTTCGTGAATTGTGTGCGCAGTAGCCGCACGTGCATCAACAAAGTAGTGCCAAGCGTGCGCCTGTGTCATAAGTAAAGGGCCAGCTGGCTTGACCGTTAAAGGGTGCTGTAACCCCCAAAGTACACTCCAGTCCAAACCAAAAAAATATATATTTTCTGTGTTTGTGAATTGTGTGCGCAGTAGCCGCACGTGCATCAACAAAGTAGTGCCAAGCGTGCGCCTGTGTCATAAGTAAAGGGCCGGCTGGCTTGACCATTAAAGGGTGCTGTAACCCCCAAAGTACACTCCAGTCCAAACAAAAAAAAAAAATATTTTCTGTGTTTGTGAATTGTGTGCGCAGTAGCCGCACGTGCATCAACAAAATAGTGCCAAGCGTGCGCCTGTGTCATAAGTAAAGGGCCGGCTGGCTTGACCGTTAAAGGGTGCTGTAACCCCCAAAGTACATTCCAGTCCAAACCAAAAAAATATATATTTTCTGTGTTTGTGAATTGTGTGCGCAGTAGCCGCACGTGCATCAACAAAGTAGTGTCAAGCGTGCGCCTGTGTCATAAGTAAAGGGCCGGCTGGCTTGACCGTTAAAGGGTGCTGTAACCCCCAAAGTATACTCCAGTCCAAACCAAAAAAAAAATTATTTTCTGTGTTTGTGAATTGTGTGCGCAGTAGCCGCACGTGCATCAACAAAGTAGTGCCAAGCGTGCGCCTGTGTCCCATAAGTAAAGGGCCGGCTGGCTCATTTCTTAAAGGGTGGTGTAACCCACAAAGTGCACTACTCTCCAGCAAAAATAAAATAATATTTTCTGTGTTTGTGTGCGCCTTAGCCGCACGTATATATCAAATCGATATAACATAAATGGAGGACCAAACTTTCTCCGATAAAAATAAAATAGAGAAAGATCAAGAACCACTTCCTCCTAGTGCTGAAGCTGCTCCCACAAGTCATGACATAGACGATAACATGCCATCAACGTCGTCTGCCAAGGCCGATGCCCAATGTCATAGTAGAAGCCACATACAATCCCAAATGACAAAGTTCAGGAAAATGACCTTAAAAAAAACATTTAAATCATCTGAAGAGAAACGTAAACTTGCCAATATGCCATTTATGACACAGAGTGGCAAGGAACGGCTAAGGTCTTTCCCTATGACTAGTGTGTGTCATACTAGTATGACTAGTATGTTCATGACTAGTGGTTCAGCTTCACATGACGATGGAAGCCCTCCTCCTGCTAAAAAAATCAAACGAGTTAAGCTGGCAAAAGCACAGCAAAGAACTGTGCGTTCTAAGAAGATATCACAAATCCCCAAGGAGAGTCCAAGTGTGGCGGTGGTTGCGATGCCTGACCTTCCCAGCACTGGACGGGAAGAGGTGGCTCTTTCCACTTTGCACGCCCCCTGCAAGTGCTGAAAGGAGCACCCACAGTCCACTTGCTGATATGCAAATTGAAGATGTCACTGTTGAAGTACAACAGGATGAGGATACTGGTGTAGCTGGCGCTGAGGAGGAAGTTGGCGAGGAGGATTCTGATGGTGATGTGGTTTGTTTAAATCAGGCTCCGGGGGAGACAGTTGTTGTCCGTGGGATGAAAAAGCCCATCACGGTCATGCCTGGGCAGAAGACCAAACATTCCACCTCTTTGGTCTGGCAATATTTCTATCCAAATCCGGACAACAACTGTCTTGCCATATGTACCATATGTAAACGTGGAATAAGTAACCACCTTGGAACATCCTCCCTTATACGGCACCTGCAGCGCGTTCATAATAAGTTACTGTCAAGTTCAGAAACTTTGGCTAAGACCGTAAGCAGTCCAGGGACACCTAAATCCATTTGTCCTGTTGTATCCAAGCGCCTGCAAACCTCACCGTCAACTCCCTCCTCGTCAATTTCCTCCTTAGTCAGGATCGGAAGTAGTCCTGCACGCCATGTCACTGGCATGACTGACTCTCTATCCGGGATTCCTCCGGAGGATCCTGCATTGCTACGCCTCCTGCTGCCACTGCTGTTGTTGCTGCTGCTGGGAGTCGTTCATCATCCCAGAGAGGAAGTAGGAACACCACTACTTTTACTAAACAATTGACCCTCCAACAGTCCTTTAAGTACAACAGCAGTCATCCTGAAGCAAAACGTATAACTGAGGCCTTGACTGCTATGTTGGTGTTAGACGTGCATCCGGTATCTGCCATTAGTGCAGTGGGATTTAGACAATTGATGGAGGTAGTGTGTCCCCGGTTCCAAATCCCGTCTAGATTCCACTTCACTAGGCAGGCGATACCGAAACTGTATAGAAACGTCAACAAAAGTGTCCTCAGTGTCCTGAAAAATGCCGTTGTACCCAATGTCCACTTAACCACGGACATGTGGACAAGTGGAACAGGGCAGACTAAGGACTATATGACTGTGACAGCCCACTGGGTAGATGTATCACCTTACGCAGCAATAGCAGCAGCGTCACCAGTAGCAGCATCTCAGAAACGCCAGCTCGTTCCAAGGCAGGCTACGCTGTGTATCACCGGTTTCAGTAAGAGGCACACCACCGACAACCTCTTAGAGAAACTGAGGGAAATCATCACCCAGTGGCTTACCCCACTTAGACTCTCCTGGGGATTTGTGATATCTGACAACGCCACCAATATTGTGCGGGCATTACATCTGGGCAAATTCCAGCACATCCCATGTTTTGCTCACACAATAAACTTGGTGGTGCAGAATTTTCTGAAAAGCGACAGGGACGTGCAGGAGACGCTTTGGGTGGCCCGAAAAATTTCTGGCCACTTTCGCCATTCAGCGACTGCGTGCTGAAGACTGGAGCGCCAGCAAACACTCTTGAACCTGCCCCACCATCATCTGAAGCAAGAGGTTGTGACGCGGTGGAACTCAACCCTCTATAGGATGGAGGATGGAGGAACTCAACCCTCAGAGGATGGAGGAGCAGCAAAAGGCCATTCAAGCCTATACATCCACCTATGACATAGGCAAAGGAGGGGGTATGCACCTGACTCAAGCGCAGTGGAGAATGATTTCCGTATTGTGCAAGGTTCTCCAGCCCTTCGAACTTGCCACACGTGAAGTCAGTTCAGACACTGCCAGCTTGAGTCAGGTCATTCCCCTCATCAGGCTTTTGCAGAAGCAGCTGGAGAAAGTGAAGGAGGAGCTAAGACAGAGCGATTCCGCTCGGCATGTGGGACTTGTGGATGAAGCCCTTCTTTCGCTTTGCCAGGATTCCAGGGTGGTCAATCTGTTGAAATCAGCCAACTACATTTTGGCCACCGTGCTCGATCCTAGGTTTAAAGCCTATGTGGTGTCTCTCTTTCCGGCCGACACAAGCCTGCAGAGGTGCAAAGACCTGCTGGTGAAAACACTGTCAGCTGAAGCGGAACGTGACACGTCAACAGCTCCTTCTTCATTTTCTCCCGCAACTGGGGCTGCCAGGAAAAAACTTAGGTATCCTAAGCAACCCGCTGGCGGTGATGCAGGGCAGGCAGGACCAAGTTTGGACATCTGGTCCGGACTGAAGGACCTGGCAACAATTTCAGACATGTCTACTGTCACTGCATATGATACTGTCACCATTGACAGAATGGTGGAGGATTACATCGGTGACAGCATCCAAGTAGGCATGTCAGACAGTCCGTACCTGTACAGGCAGGAAAAAGAGGAAATTTGGAGGCCCCTGTACAAACTGGCTCTATTTTACCTGAGTTGCCCCCCCTCCAGTGTGTACTCCGAAAGAGTGTTTAGTGCAGCCGGGAACCTTGTCAGCGAAAGGCGTAGGAGGTTGCTTCCACAAAATGTGGAGAAGATAATGTTCATAAAAATGAATTATCAACTCTTCCAGGGAGACCAGCCTCCAGAACGTACAGAGGGACCTGTGGTGGTGGATTCCAGCGGGGACGAGTTAATACTCTGTGAGGATGAGGATGTACACAACCCTGAAGAGGGTGAGGAATCAGTGGATGAGGATGAGGACGACATCTTGCCTCCGTAGAGCCAGTTTGTGCAGGGACAGATTAATTGCCAGCATGTTTTGTGGGGGCCCAAACGAACCAATCATTTCAGCCACAGTCGTGTGGCAGACCCTGGCGCTGAAATGATTGGTTTGTTAAAGTGTGCATGTCCTGTTTATACAACATAAGGGTGGGTGGGAGGGCCCAAGGACAATTCCATCTTGCACTTCTTTTTCTTCTTTGAATTATGTACTGTTTGGGGCCTAGTTTTTCAAACTGCCATCCTGTCTGCCACTGCAGTGTCACTCCTAGATGGGCCACTTGTTTGTGCCGCCCACTCGTGTCGCTTAGCATAGTCATCCATCTACCTCGGTGCAACCTTTTGGGCATAAAAACACTATTGTGAGGTGTGAGGTGTTCAGAATAGACTGGAAATGAGTGGAAATTAAGGTTTTTGAGGTTAATAATAGCATAGGAGTAGAAAAATCAACACATTCTGTGATTTTAGCTGTTTTTATGCTTTTTTAAAAAAAAATACAGATCCAAAACACAAAACCCAGAACCCAAAACACCGAAGGGTGGTTTTGGCAAAACCAATCCAGATCCAAAACATGAAGAAAGATCCAGATCCAAAACCAAAACACAAAACACGAAAAGTGGCCGGTGCACACCCCTAATATATATACATATATATATATATATATATATATATATATACATAACATAAGGTACATAATATAGCATTCTGGTTGCATAAAAATTATATTCAGGAATATCAGGTTGTGAATGCAAATACTACCTTAACTGCATCATGTTTGTCTACCACACATCATATAACCCTCTATTAATCATCAAAAGCATAACATATGAAATAGACTGTATCGTTATACAGATGCAATAATGTGACCATAATTGCCACTCAGTGTTTCCCACAATGCATATCATATAGTCTGAAAATAACGGGGCAATTAGAGATATTTTAAATGTGATGACATAGATAATCAATATGCACACAAATAATTTGTATACATGCCATAAATCACTGCTAATAGTGTAGAAGAAATAAAAGAGCTTATGCATTTGGGAGGACTACAATCTGCTTTCCCTAGTTTGCCATAAGGCATTGGACTAGGGATGAGAGTTGTAGTCACACTAGGGGTCTCGCATCAAAGGGGGCGTGCTGTCGATGGTGAGTGACAGCACGCCCCCCTTTGGTGGACGTGCCGGGGGAGTTGCTGCCCAGACGGATGCGTTCCTATGGGAACGCCTACCGTCTGGGGCCGGCCCCACTGACATCACTAGTGATGTCAGTGGGAGTGATTTTGGCTCTGATAGAGCCAAAAGCACTCCTGGGCTTGCGGCAGCGAGACCCTACCACAAGGGTCTCGTCGCAAGCCTGATGGTCGCGATAGTCTTGACCATCACGACCATCTTTTTGGCTGCTCGCATAAGCTGTGGATGGTCACCCACAGCTATGCGAGCGGCCAGGATGCCGCTCCAATTTTAGGTAGGAGGGCCCTGATTAAGAGCGAGCGCTCTTATCAGAGCGTCCGGCTCTGAATCAGGCCCAGAGTACCTGTTACAAATATCACATTGTGATAAGGAGACACTGAACCTAGAGTTTAGACCTGAATAAAAATGGTTTGAACTTGAAGTTGAGATAGTTGTCTTAACTCAAGGGAGTAACACTAAGAAAGAGTAACATTTAGGGCTATATTTACTAAAATGAGAGTATTTAGAAGTGAAGATGTTGCCCCTAGCAACCAATCAGATTCTAGCTATAATCTTCTAGAAGGTGCTAGTTAAATGTTAAGTAGAATCTGATTGGTTGCTATGGGCAACATTTCCACTTCCAAAAACTCACTTTACTAAATATACCCCTAAGTATAAACCACAAATCCACCCATTTATCCTTTCTGCAACTGTTAATAGAGGTAATTGCAAAATTCCACAAAACCGCACTGATGTGGTGTAACAGCGACATCTATCAAGTAAAAATATATATAACGAGATTTCCATGTCAGCCATTTGTTTATTACAGTACATCTATATACTCTAAAATATTTGATAAATAATGGCTATAATAAAATACATAAAACCAATACAATCTTCAATATCATTGGGTTTGATAGTGAAGCTCTTGCAACAGTATGTAAATTTCTATTGGCATATTGAAGCTTAATATTGCAAAGCAACACTTGAAGAACTGTGGATAACAATAACAACACATAAATAAGGAACATGGAGTTCCAGTTTGTGCCTGGATCCTGTAATTTAATCATTCAGAATTTAACTTATATAACTTTGCTGAGAATCACAGCACATACATTAGGAACGTGTTGTATACAGCCCTTTAAATAATTCTTAAAATAAGCCATAAAAGCAATAAATCTGAGATATATTCTGCAGATCATAGCATCCTAAATTGATGAACACTACATACCAATTCCTATATCAGTTAATCAGAGCCATAACTAAGCATTTTAGTGCCCTGTGCCACAAAGAGCATTGGTGCCCCCTATTTTTCTAATAGGGATATATGTAATCCCCCAGGAATATCCCCAAGCCTAGGAAGGACTAATGTTACTTCCTGTCTCTAGCGCATACCGCAAGACTAAAAAAGGTATAACACAGCCTTTTTTTTACTCTCTCAGGAATACCAAGGGTTAACGTAGCTTCCAGACAATACAATGTTGCCAGTTGCCTTGCATGTTGCCTGCAGCTGATTGGGTCCCCTAAGGGCGAGAAGCCCAGATTTAGAATGTTACCCTTGATTTGTAGAAGGGATATATACAGCTGCTGCATAGGCTGGGGTGTGTGCAGATCCGGCATGGAGTGTATCAGCGAGTGCTGGGAAGGTGACTTTGTGTGAAGCATTGGCCGGTGTGTGCAGACACGGCAGCAGCTCAGCGTGAAGCCTGTACTTTCCGCATCAGCAGTGAGTGACGTGTACGCAGCCGAACGAAGGACTCGAGAGATAGAGTGTCAGCCGCTTGCACCCAGAACAACAGCACAGCAGCACTATCCCTGCAGCGGGAGACTTGCGGAAGTGGCCGAAGCAGCCCTCAGACCCGCTGGGTAGTGGTGGTCCAGGCAACTGCTGGGAAGACCGGCATCTGCCCGTCACGTGAAGCTGCAAACAGGAGCCATACAGCGACCGTCTGTGGACCCGGGTAAGACAATTAGCCCTCTGCTTGTGATCACCCTTATTGCCAAGGGACATCCCCCCATAGTTGTAAAACACTGGGCTGGGAGAAGCAGCAGTGACCTTACATTACAGCCTGATAATTACCAAGCAACCTTACACAGGACTAAAGGCTAATATACAATTACTGCAGTAGTGACTCTGATTAAATATTATAGCAAGGTACCTAGTTCTATGTGTAATACTACAGTAGTGACTGACCAAATACAGGAATAATATATATATATATATATATATATATATATATATATATATATATATATATTGGAATCCATAGTGTTCTGGAAAGTGCAATCGACTTTCATTATAAATGCTTATTAATGGATCCTCAACTTCTTTTGTTTTTGTGTGCTCATCAGTGAAGATTCAAGAGACTTCTTATTACTACTGGAGTCAATTTATGGTAACATTCAGCTTCTTGATAAAAGTTTCTTTGAGATATGCAAAGTTGGTTATAAATGCCCTTATACTATAAGGTACTGTATACTGTAATCATTTAATGTGTTGTGATGGTTGTAGGAAATATTTAACCAAGGTTATTTGCTTCACTTATTAAGTATTGTTGAGCTCTTTTATGTACATTTTCTAATTTCTGAAAAGTGATTGCAACTGTGATTTAGTAAAGTGCCTTATTCTTGAATGAGAAGATATTTGTATACCCCTGAATCTGATTTGCACTATTTGATCTTTGATGCAAAGATGTATGTATATGTTTGGTTTTGAAACTGACAGTGTACTTGAATAATGTTGAAATCTGCATAGTAACAAAATAGAGTATACAGTTGCTGATTCTTACCGACAAACATCTTCTTCAAATAAACCATCCTTCAATGAAGGCATCTGTTAAAAATACCTTTCGTGTAGTCCCACCTTCCTTACCTCTCTGAACCGCACCTTAGAACCTGTGCTTGGTGGAGAAATTCAAGTACCAGGTAAAGTGAGAACATTACTGTTTGAAATTATTCTGACACTGTTTACCTGGGTATTACATATAAAGCACCTGAAAAAGGGGCATGGCCTCATGGGTAAGGACCAGGGAAAAGATAGGAGTCCAGGAGATGCTGGGGATAGCACAGGGGATGCAGTGGGGATGCCGACGGTCTAAATGCCGACGTTCTAAATGCCGACCGTCGACCCCCCGACAGTCTAATCCCAGCAAGTGTCTAATGACCGGCGTCGAAATCCCGACGCCTGTCATTAGACCTATGCTGGGAGCCCGACACCCGGCTTAGCGAACGAAGGTAAGTCGGGCACGGACAGCCGCTGGGGGGGCTTAGGGTTAGGCATCCCCCCAGGAGGGCTAGGCTAGGGGAAGGGGGGGTAGGGTTAGGCACCCCCGGGAGGAGGTTAAGGTTAGGCACCCCCCTCGGGAGACATAGGTTTAGGCTGCGGGGAAGAGGGTGTTAGGTTAAGGCACTTTGAGGGGGGTTAGGGTTAGGTAATTGGGGGGAGGTTAGGGTTAGGCACCCCTAAGTTAGGTTTGGGGGGGATAGGTTAGTAAATAGGAAAAAAACTTACCTGTCGGGATCTTCACTGCTGGGCTTCCGCTGTTGGGATTTGAACTGCTGGCCATGCGGCTGGTGGTAAATCATACTGATCCCTGGCACAGGACGCATTACCCTAGTTACGGCCCTGGGGTTAATTGCAAGTATTGCACATAATTAATTGTGCAGTTGGGTTTTCCTGAAATACAAACACACCCAAACTTAAGGGTTCTGCTTCGACTGGAGTCCTAGATTGGAATGACTTTGGGGTTCCGAGTCAAACTGAGTCACGTTTCAGTTTCAGAATGCATGTAAACAGGTCCAAAGTAGTTGTTTTATCGATTTTTTATCGATTTTTTAATCAATCTTAATGAATCCAAAACCAAACTAAACTTGAATTCGAACTAAAACAATAAAGGGTGGTTTTGCCAAAAACAAAAATCGATGATAAATTAGAACCAAAACCAAAACACGGGGGTCTATGCACATATTAATAATAAGCAATACTCCTCAATAATCAAGTAAAGACCATGATATTTACCTTGGGGTGACCACAATCAGTAGCTCACATTAATTCTTTGAAACTCAATAAGGTTCTCTATGGCTCCATAATAGCAGTGCAAGAAAACAATTTACAGAAATAAACAATCCCAAAAATAGATTAGAATTATCATGATGCAGCCTGGGATAGGCCGTTACTCACGTCTGCGATGGCGTCTTCGGGCTCCAACGGTCCGGACGCCAGGCGTAGAGACAGGTAGTGGCTCAGTATTCTGCCCAGGGACTGCTAGAGCCTTCATGTGTTTGTCCTGGTTGCCGCGGTGCAGTCCGGGGTGCTGCCATGTTGGTTCATGCCATCTGATCAGTATTCTCCTATGGTAGTTCTGCGGTCCGTCAGCTTTTGTCTTTGGCCAATGACCAGCTATCTAAGCGTATTTTAGGATACTTCTGGCAACAGGAAGTTGCCTGTACAACTTTGCTCCTATAGGGGTTTTCTACTGTGACTGCGTCTCAGGCTCCGCTGTGTTCCTTGCCCGTGTACACACTTCATGACCTTCAAACTCCATTTTGTTCCAGCAAGATTTGCTATACAGCATCTCATACCACCAATCCTGAATACCATCGCTATTCAGCATCTCATACCTGTGCTGACTACCATCGCTATTTTGCATCTCATGCCACCTGTGCTGACTACCATCACTATACAGCGTCTCATACCATTAGCGCTGACTGCTGACTTCCATCGCTACTAGCATCTCAGTCTCCAGAGTTTCACCCACCGCTTGTCTGCTTCTGGGTCTCTTGTGTTACATCCTATCAGATCTCTTGTCAGTCTTACGCCTGGAACTTAAGTGTCATCATTCATACCTGAACGTTTACTGCCTCATCAGGGCTTATATAGTCCTCCCATATCTATCTCTGTGTTTTCTCCAGGTACCTGCCCCGAGGGCCGCGACCTGTTCACTTGGTGCAGCGAAACCCACATCCCACTTGGAGGGTTCACTGGTGGATACTATTAGGTGGACTAGTCTCTGTGCCTTGGGGTAGGTCTCACCAACACCTGGGAGAGACGTATGAAGAGGATGTATATATTGCCTTCCCATTTCTTGTCACACGCTCCCCCTAGCCCTCTGGTCCTAGTTCCTACAGTTGAAGCCAGTAAACACCTGGACTTGACAGAATTATGCGTTTCATCTGTTGAGTCAGCCTTTTCCCAAGCTTGAGAGGAAAGAACATTGTATAACTGAACTCTCTGGTGTAATACATAAGCAGGTAAATGGTCATGCTGTAGCTTGTATTGTTGTTAATACTATCGGCTTCTTATTGATTTTTCATTGATGAAACTCAAAAACTTTCATATAAACTTTCATAAAAATGTACCAGCTTGCAATATCATGTAGTGATTTCCGACAATATAATTTTACGTCACCATTCCACAGAATGGCATACTGCAGAGTCTTGTAAAATTAACATTTTGTGTATATAATTATCTACAGAGATGGTCAGTTAAAGATGCTCTGTGAAATGTTTGGGGTACAATAAGTGAGAAGTCCGGGAGAATAAAAAGATATAGGAGTTTTCCAGGTTGAATAACAAATTCTACCAACATGCTAAAATCCACAGCCAAATGTGTAATTACCAGTCTGCGGCTGCTTGCTGCTCATTTCCTACTTGTGCCCCTTAGTTCATTATGTGGCAAAGGGATATGGGTCACATATACTATGACATTACCAGCATGCTGAAGATGAGAAGAACCTACCATGCTGTACTCCACTGTCTCTAAGTATGGGCTGATCATGCATAATGTTGCCAGTGATCTTATGCAACTGCAGCCCATGGCTCCATGGAGTATAAAGGAATTCCAGTCCTAGCACTCAGTGCTAGATGATTGACTAGTCTGCGCTTTGTCTAGCTACTGACACTACGATCCTAAAAGTTTTGTGTGTATCAACTTGGCTGTGGTTTCCCATTTACTCTTTCAGTTGCTCCTAATACTATTTGCCCTCACTGTGTATCAGACCACTGAAACTGTATGCTCATGCTTAAACCCTGATACGTCTAAATATATCACACCAGGAATAGTATTATACTTTGCATAATCTGCTAACTCCACCCTAAAAGCTATCACTCTTTTCCCCTAACCATTAGGATTAATAGTAACTTCATTAAAACATTCTTGTGTTTCTCACATCTATCTTGTCTAAACTGTGACTATTTGCTCCAGTCACCCTGGCACTTCTGCCATTGGGTCCTGCTCTGAACTGTTTGGAGCACCTCTACCCTATCCACGTGCCAGCAATGAGGAGAATATTCCTCGGGGCAGTTTTGCTCATCACTGCAGTTTGCCCTTCTTTACAACATATGAACATATTATTTTAGGTTTTGTTTAATTTCCAACCCAGCAGCCATAACCTGTAGCTGTAGGAAGAACATGATTAGGAGAATTAATTTGATCTAGAAAGAAACCCCAGTTATATTCTTGTTCCATTGGAATGCCGGCTGGTCGTAATAGCAGAGTGTTTAGCTTCAGTACATTTGAGCAAAATGGCTCAATACTATCAATTACCAGCAAAAAGGTCAATTTTTACTTGTAGACATTATAAACCTGACTCACTAAAAATAGCAGCTATAAACACATTTATTGGTGCATTATATGCCAGCCTGTCAAACAGTGAGGTAATTGCTGCTAAGTACATTTTAACTGTTTCTAGTGTTGGGAGTGAGAAATCACATTTAAGTTTTTCATTTAAAGGCAAATATTAGAAGTATCAAGCAATGTCCATTTTACCCCATATTACGCCACAAATAAAATGTGGGCATCATGTAAACCTGCTACTTACAAAGAGTATTGCAGCCAATATCATAATTAATGTTCATTAATAGGGGACCGTAACTAGCTGCAACACTGGATAGAGGTTATATAGAATGCAAATTACAAGGTGACAAGAACAGATAAGATGGACAAGAGAGTGAGGTATTAAAAGCCGATATTAGGATGGTCGAAGGTCAGAATGTCGACTAAGACTTTAGGTCAACGACCTATACTGTATGTTGACATTCAAAAATGTTGCCATGGTTAAAATGTCGATATGTTCATGAAGTTGACATTTAACATGTCGACATCAGAATAACCCTGAACTCAAGCAAAAAAAAGCAAAAAACAGTATGTCAAAAATTCTGGTATCAACATTATGAACATATCGACATTTTAACTATGTCTACATTTTTTGAATGGCGACATATTCATTGTCGACCTAAAGTCCATGTCAACATTCTGACTGTTGAACTTCTGAATATTGACATTCTGACCAGATCCTGGACAAAGTGGGTTGTAGACAATAGGTAAGGAGCACCCTGTGTGTGAGAAATTAATCTCCTGGCACCTCTGTAATGCTATTGGTTGCTAATTAATTGCTAACTTGCATCCTCCTTGTTACACCCCTCTCTTTTAGATTGTGAGCCTCACAGGCAGAGCCAACTTGTTTTGTTCTCGCCCCGTATCACTATCCCTATCACTATTGCGTATTTGCTTCCCCATTGAATCTGACCCTGTCTGTCTGCCCACAAAGTGAGTGCAGGCTTATTCAGTGCTGTTTGCTCCCTACTTCCCCTGTGTGATCAGCCATTGATTGCTACTGTACTCCAAGCCATCGTGAGCCTCTGATTCCCACTGTCCCACTCTCTACTGCCCTACTTTTCACTGTCTTTGGTGTTATCATTATTTTTGTGTGGTTCTTATGTATTTATGTAACATTTATGCAATTGTTTTCTTATCACTGTATAGCCATGCAGGCACTTTGTGGTCCTTTATAAACAAAAGTTAATAATAATTCTCAGGAATAATGCTTGATTCAACACCATGCCTACTTTCAATATGTGTAAGCAATGGGCAATCTTTAAGAGTGCTGTACATTTTTTTTACAGTTCTGTGATGGTTTTGTTTATTATGTAATGATGCTATCAGAACTGATGGACTGGGAAAGCTGAGATTCATGCTGGTTTATCCTTTCCCCAAAATGTAACCTTCCACAGCTTTCTCATCAGGGGGATAACTAGGTATTTGAAGACCCCATAGCAAAAGTTTGCAAAGGCCCCTATGTACTTGTACCACCCAATGGTGAAAAATATATATAATGTATGTAACTTTGACAAGGAAGATGGCCCCCCTCAGCTCTGGACCCCATAGCAGCTGCACCCCTTGCACCTATGGTAGTTACACTCATGCTTCTCATACATGCTCTGGAGTAAAGACAAGAAAAGATGGGGTAATATTTTGTTTCCAATTTACTGCATGGTGGAGTCGCAGTCAGCACTGTATTTGCGAAGTCAGCATTTTGCTAAATTTACAGTGTCAGTTCATTCTTCTTTGTGGTGGGGTGGAAAAGGAACAGTGTAAAAATCCATTTCGGAACAAAGAGGAAAGTGGAATACCATCTGGAACACTTAAGGCGAATTCTGTCTGCCAAACTTGTGGATGTGATGCAAACATCCACGGAACAGTTTGGGAACATTTGCTCATCTCTAGTAACCCCTAATAAATTGGTACTTTGTGAAAACTCTGAATATTCAGCAGGTCCATCCAGATTAGCCACAATTTGAAGGAATCTCCAAACTAATCTCAATCCCCCTTTGTCCAGTCTATTGCTCCAATATTCCACAGGTTCTGTCATTAGCATAAGTTTCATTATAAGACTGTTTGATTATGCTGCTCTAGCACTTCCTTTCTCATTTTGCATAATTTCCATCCAACATATTCATTTGGAAGTATTTGATGGCTATATTATACAAAAAAATCCATTTAATTTGACACCGGGGATTTTCAGAGAAGTACAAAAGACACTGCACAAGTACGCTTGGCAGAAACCCAGGGATTGTGAACCAGTTTAACCCACAGGACAGGGCCATTAATTCTCAGGGATGTGTGCATGACCCAACTTCCAGACAAAGGATACCAAATAGTGCTTGAATCAGGATTTATATTAAATAAGTCTTACAAAACTTTAGATTTAAAGTGTGACTGCCCCCAGAAAGTAACTTTGTCCAAAGGCACATCAAAAGTATTTGTAGTAAAATGTAACACACAAATTAAAGTGCTTCTACTTTACTTTGTACATCTCTCATGTAAATAACACAAACAATCTATTTTCTATCATAGAGATAGATGTATGAAGGACTTAATTTTTACATAACATCAGGTCGTCTTATACACACACATTCAGCAGCACATATCCTAACCCACTGCTCCATGCTCCTTCTTCACTATCTAGCCCTCTGTGTCGCCCCTGTCTGTCTGCCCTTCCCCTTTAGAATGTAAGCTCTCACGAGCAGGGCCCTCATCCTCACGTGCTTCTCCTCCCCCTACTTATAGTATAATTTACTCCTAACTCCCCACAATGGCACCTAACACCTGGTTGCTCATGTCCTGCTGCTTGTGTTTTGCAGCTGAGTTTATAACCTTGTCCTTGTCCTGCATTGTTTTGTATTACTATTAACTGTTTTTCTTGTGTGCTCATTTATGTACTGTGTAAGGCGCTGCGGAACCTTTGTGGCGCCATATAAATAAAGGATAATAATAATAATAATAATAATAGTACACATCATGTATTCAATTATTTATTTATTTTAAATATGTAAAAACACATACAAAGTATTCCTATTTCATATATTAGATATTACTGTTATTATTGTGAGCACAAAATAGAAAGTGAACTCTATTGAACTCTATTGCGGGGGCACTGTAAATATTAAGACCTAGATTTTAATAATGATTATGTAAAAAATTAGAGTAATACTGAGACAAGTGAAAAAAACATCACAACAAAATAACAATCACAAGGTATCCACTAGGACACATGAATGTCCCATAGAGGTTCAGATGGCTAAAATCTGCTAAAAGGTTTATTTACAGATGGCAAAATAATTATAGTAAAGGGCGGATTCAATTAGGTTAATTGGACGGCCGGGACTATTCAATAACAGCCCATGGAAGGCTGTGATAAGACTGCAGGATGCACTTACAGTATCACGGATTTATGTTCAAGCCTGAGGGAGGTTCGAACAGAAATCCTTGGTAAGTGCCCTTATCGGGGGTGCCGCAAACTCAATAACCCATAGCACCAGGTTATATTTATTGGAAACCATGGGTTAAAGCCCGTTAGCTGTAATGTTACAGTGCGAGGAAAAAGGGATTGTAATTTAATAGCCTAAAAGTGTAAAAGCCAGAGCCTATCACCCTTTTCCTCATGCAATAAATAAAATAATTATAGGGTGTCCCATAAGGCATATGGAAAACTGTCCTGTTAAACTTAAGACCCTCTAATTCTCTATAAATAATCTATTAATGAATGCCAAAATATTAACAATAAATCAAGAAAATAATATATAATGAAGTTTCTAAACAAAAATCTATCTTGTACTATGGTCCAGATGGCAAATACATAAGCATATGGTAAAATAAAATAATAATTGTGCAGATATAATAACCTGTATATCAAATGAAACAGTAATGTTATCAAATTGTCAGCTCAAGTGGCACTGGATGCAGCGGTGGCTTTTCCTTCAGTTTCTCCAGCAAGTGCATCTGCCGAGAACAAAACTAAACTTTCCCAAAAACACAACCAAGTCTTTTTGTCTTGTGTCCAGGCCCTTATCATGGGCAACAACTGTTTCATCCACTGGTGTCTAATTTACACAAACAACATCATCATCAACATCCTCATCATCAACATCCTCATCATCAACATCCTCATCACCAACATCCTTATTAGCGCTAGCTCCACAAATATCCTGCTCATCCTGGTGCACTTCCAAAGAGGCATCTTTCGATTTCTGTCAGCATGTTTACTTGTGCTTACATCATGATAAGAGGCAGAACCACCAGTCATAAATAAAGACCAAAGCCTTAGCCTTTCCTTGCCACTTCATGTGGTGAAACTGGCATATTGCCAATATTATGTCTTTGTGCAGCTAACTTTCCCTTTGATGTTTTCTTCTTTACCACTGTAAAAGATTGGTTCTTGATTTTATATGCCCTGACGTAAGCCCTGTATGCCCTTGGGCCTCGGTTTTAGTAGATTATGTAGATGGACTAGTATCGTCATGACTGGTGGCACTGGCAGCAGCTCCGGCACTAGTATGTGGTTCCTGCTCTCCTCTCAACTGAATAAGAAAAAAATAACACACTGCGCTGCCACTTAGTGTCACAAGATTAATTATTTATGAATAAGAATAACACACTGTACTACCACTTACAGTGATTTCATTATGTTTTATATATAATGCATGTTATTTAGCACTTTGTTGTGGTCTTGTAGTCGACATGTAGACTAATCACTTATTCACAATGGAGAAAAGAAGTGAAAAGTTGAATATTAGACTGCGCTACCACATACAGTGTCACAAGATTAATTATGAATAAGAATAACACACTGTGCTACAAATTATAGTGTCACAATACGTGGACGATAAACTGCGGTCTGGCCTCAGTGTCACCAAACAATAATAGCGCAGCTAAGTTGCTAACGCATACACACACAAAAGAAATATTTTTTTTTTGTGTTTTGACATTAATTTAATTTCACTTATATTTTGTTTACACTAGGGAAGAGCACCCCTGAATGAGGCAGCAGACCCTTGATGAACAACACAGACAGCACCCCTTCTTTATGGACAACAAAGCACCCCTGCCAAGTGCGGACAGACCACCTGCAGAGTCACAAATACGTGGACGATAAACTGTGGAAGTGTCACCGTACAATAATAGCGCAGCTAAGTTGTTAACACACACACACAAAACAAAATATATATCTTTTTTTTGTGGATTGATATTGATATTATTTATTTAATTTCACTTTTATTTTCTTTACACTGGGGAAGAGCACCCCTGAATGAGGCAGCAGCCCCTTGATGAACAACACAGACAGCACCCCTTTTGATGGACAACAAAGCACCCCTGCCGAGTGCGGACAGACCACCTGCAGAGTTACAAATTAATGAACAATAAACTGCGGCAGTGTCACCATAAAATAATAGCGCAGCTAAGTTACTAACACACACATACAAAAAGCACTTTTATTTTCTTGTAAACTGGGGAAGAGCACCCCCCCTGGACAACACAGCAGCAGCCTTCAACCCAATACTCCCGACTGGACACACACACCGAGTGACTGACAGTGACTGACTACGTCTACTAGCTTCTCTCTCTACAGCCGGAGTGAAAATGGCGCAGATCGCAGGGATCTTTATATAATCCAAAACCCACGAGAATCCGACAGCAGGAGGAATAGCGCTTTTTGCCTCATTTTCGGATCCGAGTCACGCAGGAAAACCCGAGCCTAGCTCGGTTCTTGCCTCGGATCTGGAAGTTCGGGTGGGTCCGATTCTCAGAGAATCGGACCCGCTCATCTCTAGTATTTACCCCTTTCAAACAAAACAGGATGAATGTGAAAAGTGATTTAATGAGTACACAGATAATCCTAAGTAGAAAGATATGTGAGCATCTGAGTTGAGGTGTCACATGACTCATGTATTATTCATTTATTGTAAATACTGGGAGTGATTGGCAAGGCACAGAGCCAATCATTATTAGAGGCATCTGAGTTGAGGCGTCCTGTGACTAAAGTGATTTGCTGTGTTTTAAATATTGATATCTACATGTGACATCCACCAGAAAATCGGTTGGTCTATATCTGAAGTTGAACCTATACCACTGAATGTAAGTTGCCTAAGGTATCATAAATAAACTGGAAATTTAAGCAGTGTATTCTAATGTGAGTTGGATAAAGTAATCACTCTGAAAGGGGGCAGTGGCGGACTGGGCTGGGGGGCAGGGTGCCATCTGCCTCCCAGGTCAGTATAATTTTAACATTCTGGGGCCGCAGGCAGCAGTGGCGTAACTATGGAGGGTGTGGTTGCTATGGGGTCCGGCGGCTTAAGGGGCCCGCCGGCCCAGCGATCGCACCTCCTGCACCCTTCATTTGCCGGACGCCCACTGATATTGTGTTACCAGCGGGCGCCCGGCTCCTTCTCTCCTCTCTTCCCCCTGGCGCCAGAGGCAGCCGGAGGATGGAGCTCACTCCTGAGCTCCAGCTTCCGGGTCCCGCAGTGCACTATGGGAGTGATGTCATGAGGTCACTCCCATAGTTCCGAGGAGCGGGCACCAGTGATGGATGGCAGCAGGCACTGGAACAGTGTTTAAGGTAAGTATTGGGTTTTTTGTGTGTATGTGTGTGCCAGGGGGGCTTACTACTGGGGGCACTACAGGGGGCATTACAGGGGCATTACTACTGGGGGCATCATATGGAGGCACTACCGCGGCCTTACTACTGGGGGAATCATATGGGAGCACTACAGGGGCCTTACTACTGGGGGCACTATTGGGAGCATTACTACTGGGGGCACTTCAAGGGGCATTACTACTGGGGCTCTGCAGGGAGCATTACTACTGGGGGCACTACAAGGGCATTACAACTGGGGGCACTACAGGGGCCCTTACTACTAGGGGCACTGCAGGGGGCATTACTACTGGGGGCACTACTACAGGGGGCATTACTTTTAGGGGCATTGTTACCAGGGGTCATTGTTACCCGGGACACTATTACTACTGGGGGCACTGCGTAAGAGGCACCATTACAGTGAGCATTGCATAAGGGGCACCATTACAGTAGGTATTTAGTGTTTTAGGGGAACTACTGCTGTGGGCATGGTGTAAGACCTAAGTTAGGGGGGGGGCTTAAAAAATGTTGCTATGGTGCCCAAAAAGTTCTAGTTATGCTTCTGGCAGGCAGACTGTGGTCATACACTACCCACACATTGCTGGCGACTGGGAGGCTGGCATGGGATGTTACCCCGGCCGCTCGTGTTATAACACGCTACATTAAATTAGCAGGGTTGGAGGATTCCCCTGTGTTAGAGGCTGCTGCGGCAGCCCAGGCAGGCTTTGGTTTCTCTAATCAGCAGCAGCGTCGGACCAGCTGCCCCTGCTGCTCTCTGAAACCCCTCCCACTGCCCTTGGAGGAGGAAGTGGTTGGTACACAGGCTGTCCAGTGAGTCTCTAGGAACATTGTCAACACAGGCCTGATTTATGTACCTAAAGCATCATAAACATCATGACTGTCCATGGAGAGAAGCCCACAGGAAAGCAAGAGCACTAAGAAGAGAAGCACATTAGAAGCCTAAGGTTAGTACTGCAGGGGAATCATGGGGTGGCTAGAGAGGACTGGGTTACAGAGGTGTGTGTGCTTCTCTGTTTGAGGTTTCCATTGCAGCAGAAACAGAGCAATATCTGGTGATTGGGAAATACTTAATAATTAGAAGCAGGAAGTACTCAAGGCGATATATGAATATCTAAAAGTTAACTTTTAATAGGCATGCATTAAATCATGGAGGTCAAACTTGCTGGTTCCTATCTGGCTGCTATTTCATTTCTGTGGTTTGACAAACACCATGTAACTTACTAAATACTGTATACTCCACTGCAGGAATCCACACCCCATTTTTGGGATCTTGTTACAGTCATTACTTAAGGGGCTTATGTATTAACAATCATGGCACTGTTTATTAATCCATTTCGCAAAAGATATTTTCATTTTGTATGAAAATATTTCTGCTGTTTACTAATGCCGCGTATCCACTATGCGACCCTGGGAAGATGGTACGAGTATGACACCCCACCCCTAGGTGGTGCAGTACCTACACTGAACAATTGATCGTTCAGTGTAGGCACATCAATCATCCCCTAACATGGTCACTCTATCGTTATCGGCAGATTGACCAGCATGTTTGGGCGATGATTGATGTCAGAAACAACCAGTGGGAGCGCACATTTGTATCCCCGATGTGTGCGTGATTACTATGCGATTGCACGATTATGATGCCGTAATCGTGAAATCGCTCAGTAAGGTTGCGTAGTGGATATGTACCATTAGTGTAGCTTGCGGGGACAGTGGTAGTGATAACTGCTGTCCCTGTGACTTCCCGGCAGATTGGAGGAATATTTCACATTTATGAAAGAGTGCTCTGGGAAATCTGACACTTTGCATGCGTACAGTGGCAGCTTCCGGAGCTGGCTAGAGGCTTGTGAACCAAAGGGGCCAAACTCCGAAATGATACATTTGGGTAAGATTGTAGTCCTCATTGAAAATAATGCAGTGCTAATAAGCCTTCTGCAGACGATTTTTGAGAAATTTCCTGCATTAGGCTATTAGTACATAGCAACAATTTATAGGCAGGTGCAAGTGGATGCAATGATGGACTGGCTGGAACCACCTACCATGCTAATGTAAACGAGGGTCCAGAAAATGGGCGTCTCAGGGCTTGCACATTCTGGTTCAGGTATCAGCAGCAGGGTTAGGCTGAAACTAACATTTGCATATTATTGCTGGCACGACTCCCATTCAAATGCAACTGCGACAAAGTAGAGCCCACCTCTCAATTAGGCCCTATATATTTTTCCTTTTTTTTTTTTCCCTTTTCCGAATTGTACTGCCACATCTGAAGGAAGAATCGTTGATACTGATACTTATTCCCAGAAGTATACAGTGGCCTCTTACACCATAAGTGAACTATATATGGTTATTGAAACCCTTGAGAAGCTCCAATTTGTGATAACAAATCTAATTTTGTTACTGTGACACCTATGGTTACTATATGTTGTGAATTGATAGTGTTTACCTATTTAAAGATGTTACGTTCATTCGTGCGCTGAGAGTGAAGAGGACAGAGAGAAACGAGGTTGGTGGGTGGTCTTAGTAGAAACAAGTGGCGGACAATAATAAGCGGCCCACCAGCTGTTGTTGAACTACAAATCCCAGCATGCATTGCAACATTTTTAGTATGGCCAAATAGCAAAACTGTGGCAGGGCATACTGGGATGTGTAGTTTTACAACATCTTGGGATGCGCTTATTGCTCACCCCTAGTATAAAGCGACGGGAAGAGCAAAGCAGCAGGTCAGGTGAAGCAGCCAGCTCCCTTTATATACTAGTGTGTGTAATATATATATATATATAATAAAGTCTATTTGGGTTAAGGAACACTAGGCCTGATTTTCTTTAATTGATAAATATTTATTGTACTGAAAATCCCCATATAAAAGTGTGGGCCATTACATATGGGCCAGTGCTCTGGACTTACCTCCCATGCTAATAGTTGCCAGCCAGCTGAAAGGGGGTGTAATAAAAATGAGAGTTAATGATAGGAAAAGTAGGATGATTATATATATATATATATATATATATATATGGAGCTACAAAATGGTACTGAGGTAGCGCTCAAATCCGTGTATTTATGCGTAGATATACTTTCAGTCTTAATTCACTATAATCCTGTCTTCACAGTGGCAGCTTGGTGTTCTCCGATAAATCACTTGTCGAATGATTCCAATAACATATAAAAGAAAAGTGCCGTATAGTGTAGTAATTTAGGGCATCAGTGGCACACTCTATATAGAAAATGCGTACCGTATTAACCCAGATATGCGAGCATTGGGTTATATATATATATATATATATATATATATATATGAGTCTTGTGATCCTGAATCGGGATGATTACATAAAAGAAGCCTTAAGACTCCTAGGAGTACAAACATCCTATATGAAGATTGAACAGGATCCAACCCCTATGTTCGTAGATGAACTTCGGAAAATATTGGTTGATGCTCTTCACAAAGACATAATTAATAAAGATGAATACCAATTTTTAATTAAGAATAACCCGGTCATCCCTACATTTTATTATCTACCCAAGATCCACAAGAGTCTTGAGAATCCACCAGGACGACCCATAATCTCCGGGATAGACTCTTTGTCGTCAGGATGCTCGGAGTATGTGGAGAAGTTTATCAATAAACATGTAGGTCAATTAGAATCATTTGTGAAAGACACCACATCCATCTTACAAATCCTTAATGAAATACAGTGGAGAGATGGTTACAAATGGGCGACAGTGGATGTACAGTCGCTGTACACTTCCATTCCACATGACATGGGTATTTCTAAATGCCGTGAATTTTTATAAACTGATAATTTTTTAAGTCAAGAACATATAGATTTTATTTGTACTCTTATGAAATTTATTCTCAGTCGTAATTATTTTAAATTTTTGGACACATTTTATGTACAGGCAGAAGGCACAGCGATGGGCACAGTTTTTACCCCCAGCTTCGCGAATTTACATATGGGAAGCTGGGAGCGCAAATATATCTATGGAGAACACCCCTTTAAAAAGAATATCATCTTGTACGCCAGGTATATAGATGACATTTTGCTAATCTGGGATGGAACAGAAGGAGACTTTACTTTTTATGGAGTATTTAGAAATAAATGAATACAATCTATCCTTCACCCACAAATTTAGTGAGTCCGAAATTGAATATCTAGATCTCACTTTAAGTAGCGATTCCTCTGGTATTACAAGTAGTAACTACATAAAACCTGTAGACACAAATAGCTATGTCCACTTTAAGAGTGGACATCTAAATAACTGGAAGACAAACATCCCATTTTCACAATTTTGCCGTCTAAAAAGGAATTGCAGTTCAACCAAAACCTTCGAAGACCAGATGGGTGTATATTCAGAGAGATTCCGTGAAAGACAATATCCTGAAGAGATCATAAAGGAAGCAACAGATAAAGCAAGGATTTTAAAGCGTGAAGATCTCCTACTCTACAAGCAAAAAAATATGAATGAAAATAAAATCATGTTTGTTACCCAATATAATCAGAAAGAAAAAGAGATTAGAAGAATTTTAAATAAGCACTGGAATATCTTGAAAACAGACACCATTCTTTGTAAGACACTCCCAGATAGACTCATGATAGCTTTTAGGAAAGCCAACAATCTGAAGAACCATTCTTGCTCCAAGTAATCTAAGACCATTGGATTCAAAACCCACACAATGGATTAAACAAACAAAGGGTTTTTACAAATGTAACAATTGTAATATATGCAAGTTAGTGAGTAATATTAATACAAAATTCTCCAACCATGATAACACGGCTTCATTTAATATAAATAGTCTTATGAACTGTGTGAGCAGTTGGGTTATCTATGTTATAGAATGCCCATGCCATTTAAAATATGTAGGTAAGACAAAAAGAAATATTAAATTAAGAATCCAGGAAAATGTACGTGCTATCAAGAATAAAGTGGAAAATCACTCTGTCCCCAAACATTTTAGCAAATACCATAATGCTGATCCTTCGGGATTAAGGTATAAAGCAGTAGAACATGTCCAACTTCTAGACAGAGGCGGTGACAGAGATAAGAAATTGTCACAAAGGGAGATGTTTTGGGTGTTCACCCTAAACACAATGGCTCCCTTTGGTTTAAACGAGTCATATGAAATTGCACCTTTTCTGTAAATTGTTTTAATGTTATATATTTTGTGTCATGTTATGGAGAGTTTTATGCATATATACACATTTTTTATGGATGTCTTTTATAGATGTATGTTGCCCCTATATATATGTACGCATATATGTTTATATATTTGTAAACTAACAACAATCATGAGCATTGTGCTGCTATTATCTGCTTTATCCAATGAATGTCTTATATGCCCCCTTTTTTAATATTTTTAATATTTTTAGAATATATGTCTCTACATGTTAATTGATATGTAATTGTTTATATATATATATATATATATATATATATATATATTTTAAATATTTATTGGGTTTTAGATGTTTAGCATAAGGGTTATGGAGATTTTTGTCCCCATAACGTAATGCTACAATAAAATGGCCGCCGGATCCTAGAATACCTTCTAAGTAGACTAGGAAGGTTTGAATAAATATAGTTGAAGAAAATACCTTCCTCTCTTACAAGGTTGAGCCATGAATATCATGTCCTGAATAGGACATTTAACTCTTTTCCTGAGTATAGCTACCCGCTGGTTCACGCGGCTACATATATATAGGGAAACACAACATGACTGACTCATCTGCGCATAGCGATTTTCGCGCATGCGTGAGAAAACAAAAGATGGCGCCAGACTATAGATACTGGCACTCTCGCGTGATAACAGTGATTCCCGCGCATGCGCAGTGGCAGGCAAAATGGCGGCGCCCACCGGAAACTCCGTGTATGGAGATCCTGCAATTACCTTTAAGGTATATAAGACAGTCATATATGCTTTATCCATATCCTCCTGAAGAAGTCCAGAGATATTATAAAGGACGAAACGCGTTGAGAACTAGAGTGTACCCCGTTTTCTTATAACCAGCGATCACCAGATAAGCCTAAAATTTTTTTACTGATGTAATTATCCATTTCTATGTGTGTGTGTTTCTATGATTAAACCCTTTCGGAAAAATTACTATACCATGAGAGTACTCCTCCTTTTGCTCTTTTATATGGCTCTGGAGTAAGGGTGATGTGGATTGGAGTCTAAGAAGAATCCTCCTTGTGGAATAAGAGAAGGCTCATATATATATATATATATAACCCAATGCTCGCATATCTGGGTTAATACGGTACGCATTTTCTATATAGAGTGTGCCACTGATGCCCTAAATTACTACACTATACGGCGCTTCTTTCTCACTTTTCTTTTATATATATATATATATAAATATATATATATTTATATATATTATACTGTATAATATATATATATATTATATATAATATATATATATATATATGTATATATTATACTGTAAAAAGGGTGACAAGGACCAGCGCCTGGTAGTGCAGTAATTGCCTAAACCATGAAAGTTTTTAATTTTATATTAATATGCGCATACTGTAGATATACTTGCATATTAAGCATATCACAAGCAATCTTTAGATCGCAGTCATAGGATCCCACATTGGACGTAGCCTTCAGCTTTTGTCTTTCCTCTTCAAAACAACCAGGAAGTCACCAACTGGATTATTGCAACCTTATTGAAGAAGAATAATTTGCCTCCATAGTGTGGTACGAATGGTAAATAATGAATTTTAATTTACAAAGTACACATACTACACACAACATAGATAAAAAAGTAGCTTATCTTGTAAGTCTCAATGGTCTGTTCCTGTTGGGGTAATCCAGATGAGATCAATATAAGCCCATTCAAAGTTCATATGAGGTAGGTATATAAGGTGAGTAAAGATGGTAGATCAGACCCAACGTGTTTTGCCTATCTATAGGCTTCCTCGGGGGTCATATAAAATGAGGCACAGGGAGACCTTAAATACCTGTCCTTCCCCTCCAAAATTTGACCGATTTTGGCGCCCTCTGATGTCACTTCTGGTTCACGTCTGCCCAAAATCCATAAAAGCCTGGACAGCCCTCCAGGCAGACCGATTATAGCGGGCACTGAGTCATTAACAGCCCATCTATCCAAATACATGAATGTCTTTTTGAATCCTCATGTGAAAAATCTGACTATGTATTTGAAGGATACTACCAGCATATTTCAACATATGGAAAATTTTGAATGGAACTCTGACAATAAATGGGCAACTGTTGATGTACAGTCACTATATTCGTCAATAGTACACGAAAAAGGTATTGGAGCATGCAAAAAGATGTTAGAAGGTGATTCCACCCTGAGCAATCCCTACAAAAATTTTATCTGTATTTTAATACGTTTTATCTTAACCCATAATTATTTTAAAGTTTTAGATAATTTTTACTTACAGATTTGTGGGACAGCTATGGGTACGGTTTTTGCACAAAGCTATGCAAATATTTTAATGGGTATGTGGGAGGAGCAACATGTATACACAAACAACCATACTTTGATAGAATAAATTTCTACAAAAGATATATCGATGACATAATTCATTAATTTTATACATTTGAATGATTTAAATCTTAAATTCACTTATAGTATTAGTAGTAGCCATGTGGAGTTCCTGGATCTGGTTCTTTCAAATAAAGGAGATAGAGTGGTCATGAAGAATTATATAAAAAATGTGAATGCTAATAGTTACCTTCACTACAGAACTGGACATGCCAAATCATGGAAAAAGAATACACCATATTCTCAATTTTACTGAATCAAGAAGAACTGCTCGAAAGATGCTACCTTTCAAGAGCAAGGGAAAACATATACAGATAATTTTAGAAAGAGAGGATACCAAGAAACCATCTTAAAACAAGCCCTATCCAAAAGTGAACAAAGGAATAGACAAGAATTACTAGCACCTAGAACTGAGGAGCCATGAGAGAAGGAAGAATTCACTCAATTCATCACACAATTTAACAGTGATGAGGCAAAAATTAAGTGAATAATTACTAAATACTGGAATATCCTAATGATGGATCCAATCTTGGGACAGATACTACCAAAGAAACCCGCTGTTGTATTCAGAAAAGTGAGGAATCTGAAGGAGATTCTGGCCCCCAGTAGACTAAAACAGAAAAATGAACCCAACAAACAAATCATGCCTAAGTGTGTGGGTTCCTATAAATTTGGACATTGCAATGTATGTAGATATGTGAACCCTGATCATAGAACCTTCTCTAATTTTGATCAGACGAAGGAGTATAAACTGAAACATTTTTCAAATTGTATGACTATGTCAGATGTGTACATGATTGAATGCAGTTGCAGACTCAAATATATTGGTAAAACAAAGAGGCTTTTGAAGTTGTGTGCTGGGCTGCTGTGAGGGAGGGGGGGTGGCGTCGGACCCAGGCCCCCACCGGGCCCCTCAGGAAGCCCGGGCCCGGGTAATCTGTACCCGCTCCCCCCCCCTCTCGGTGCCCCTGCACAAGTAACAAGTAGCTTTGCTTCTTAGTCAATGTGTATAGGGGGTGCACACTGCTGTATGCTATCCTGTGTCCAAACTCCATCAGGAAGACATTCATATGCATATATAAGACCTGTGACTCCACTCCACGCTGTTTGAATAGAACTACGCCTGCGACATAAAAAAAAAAAAAAAATTATTGTACTGTTTGTACTGTTTTGTGCACAGGCATATATAAGCCCTGTGGCTCTAGTCCACGCAGGAATACAGCTGTGCCATGAAAAAAGGATATAATTGTATTGTTTTGTGCGCAGGCATATATAAGCCCTGTGGCTCTAGTCCACGCAGGAATACAGCTGTGCCATGAAAAAAGGAAATAATTGTATTGTTTGTATTGTTTTGTGCGCATGCATATATAAGTCCTGTGGCTCTAGTCCACGCAGGAATACAGCTGCGCCATGAAAAAAAAAACTGTCTTGTTTGTACTGTTTGGTGTGCTTTGTTTTGCTCACGTGCATATATATGCCCTGTGGCTCCAGTCCAAGCAGGAATACAGCTGCACCATGAAAAAAGGAAATAATTGTACTGTTTGCATTGTTTAGTGCGCTTTGTTTTTCTCACGTGCATATATAAGCCCTGTGGCTCCACTCAGTTTGAACCGAGCTGCAAATTCAAAAAAGAACTCTGTGTGCCATGTTTGAAGTTGAAATTCCATATGTTTGTGCCGCCCACTGCTGTCGCTTAGCTTAGTCAGCCAGCTAGCTCGGTGCAACCTTTTGGCCTAAACTGGATGAAAACAATAATGTGAGCTGTGAGGTGGTCAAAATTGACTAGAAATGAGTGAATATTAATGTTATTGAGTTTAATAATACTCTAGGAACAAAAAAATGGCGAAAATTACGGCATTTTGGCAAAACCAAAATCGGATGATGAATTAAAGCCAAAACTAGCAAAAGTGGTCCGGCACACATCTCTAACATTTATACTGTATGTATATATACAAGACTGGCACATTCTGCAGCTGCAATAGAAGTTTGGAACTCCGGGTTTTCTGGCCTGCACAGCTCAAAGTGGGGTTATGGAACTCTGGGTTTTCCAGGTCACCCAGAGCCAACAGGAAGTCAGCAGCACAGGAAGGGTTTAAAACTCTCATACACCTGTTGCTCTGGGCACTGATGCTGACTAGCGGCCAGTTAGTAGGAGAGAGCGTCATAGTACCAGGGACCAAGGGCTATGCTGGGAGAGCATGGCAAATTGTGGCTGCAAGCCACTGCTGACTACTAAGCACGAGGAGTACTGGGAACTTTTGTGTTTATTCATTTATTTTCTATTATGTGCCTCTGTGTGTCCAGGCCTATCCTCATGTATACTAAAGTGCAGTGTTAGCTGCCATTTAAAGACACTGCTTTACCGAGTACCTGCCTATCTGGATTCCTCATTTCTAAACCCTGTGGTACATTATATATATATATATATATATATATATATATATATATATATATTTATTAGAGATGTGCAGGTTCAGTTTACTCGGTTGTTTTTGCCAAATTAACCGCAAGTTCGGATTTATTATATTGGCTATCCAAAACACATTCTAGCCGATAGCCAATAAGATGCCATTTTTGAGATCCGACATATCCGAGTAAAACCGAACCTGCAGATCTCTAATATATATATTAAATAGAGTTGGTGGACTGAGTTCTTGGTCAAGGTTCTGGTAAAGATATAGTTTTAGAGATAATTGAGTCTACTTACTGTATATGGTGGAAATTTGTACTGATTTTAGAGAAAAGTTGTATGAATCCCAGTGATCTCTTTCCATTTGTTCCGTGTGGCTCAATTTCAAGTGTTAACCCTGAAGAAGTTCTTATTAAGACGAAATGCGTCGGGTTATTATAAAAATCAGAACGTTAGTTTGGGTCCCCAATGATGAAAATCACTGAAGTGAAGGGTGGGACAACATTTTGTTTTCTACCCACAAATGATGTTCTGTTCTGTAATATAATTTTAACAATTGTATGACATATGTCTAAAAAAAAATCTCTCTTATATTTATGAATTTTATATTTTAATAAAAAATATACTAGTATTAGTAATGGTATATTTATCTGTTTTTTTGGGTGTCTTCTGGTGTGAGGGTTTGTTTACAGTTAAAACCCAAACAGAAAATCTCGTTAAGAAGAGAAGTATCTTTTGGGCCTACATATCAAATATATTTGATTCTCCAAGCATTACAGTTTGAAAGTACTCTTTGATATAGAAAGTATTCTCCAACAAAGAGTAGTCCTGTGAAGGTTGCTCCTAGATCCGCTACAAAGAAGATAATAAGAGGATATATATTCCTATTTCCAACTCTTGATAGAACTTTTTGTATTTTCTCCAAATAGGACTGAATGTTACTCTTGAATAAATTGTTATTTGTTGGTGTGTGTTAAGGTGACCCTTCTAACAGGGTTTTTTTGAAGAGAGGAGCAGCTTGTGAACACAAATACAAATTACGGTTTTAGGTTAGAATTTTATATTGTAAAGCGCAGATTAAAAACAACAGTCTGTTTATATATGTATAAATAAATATATGTATAAATATATATATATATATATATATATATATATATATATATATATATATACATATTCATATTCCAAAACAGACAGGCTAACCAAATTTGCATCGTCTGTGTCCTTTAAACAGTCCAGAAAGTGTCCATATATATTCGTGGTGCAGCACTCCTGATAAGCCCTTCTCCCATAGGGTATTGCACTGTATGAACAAAGATGACACCCCACTGAGAAAGTCCGATTGGACGAAACTCATCTGGGCGTGGCTTAACTAGGACGTGATCACGGTAAAGTCATGGGTTCAGAGAGGAAAGTGGAATAACATGAAAGATTTTGGTGTGCAGACGCAATTGGGTTTCACCCGCTCCGTGCTTGATTTGTGATATTGCAATGTATCACACATTGCCTATGTGAGTGTTTTTAATCCTTTTAGTAAATCCTTTTAGAAAAGTTCATTACTTTGAAAATACTCCACTATTGTGTGCCTCCTTTCATCTTTGTTTATATATATATATATATATATATACTGTTGTCCTGTCCCGCTATCTGATATTTGTGTAGAATGTTAGTAGAGCAGTAGACAAACTGAGGAGGCTTACTTGTTGTTTAATAAGAAAAAGGGCCCTTGCACTTGTAGGTTTGGGGTGAAAGAGTATGAATCTCATGTGTGTGTTGGTCTCCTGAAACAAGATCCAACCATGGCAATTTAAGGGACATAAGGAATGGCACATATTATAGGGGATAACATAATATCATGATACCTACAGTACTTTTTTCAACTCTTCTCTGGGAGAAGCCCAGAGAGGAATTGATGCTAGCCACCGAGCCGGGTCAGGTGCTTTGTGTCACTAACCTTCTTCCCCACCACAGCATAATTCACAAAATGTGGGACAAGGAGGAGGCAGGGACAAAATTACATGATTCATGTAATATTGTCCCCATCTCCTCCTTACAGACTCCACCAATTCATGGTATTCCTCCCCCCATTCTGCCCACGTCACTAGGAAGAGGGCAGAATGCGGGAGATCCACTGTTCCTAGAGTCTGGGGACTACCCGAAAAATCAGAAGTCTCCTGGAGAGGTAAGTGGCGTAACTACAGGGTAGCTAGACTGGCAAATGTCCAGGGGCTCACAAGGTGATGGGGGCCCCCCACCGTGCAACCTGCCATCTGTACAGCTGCACAGAGCATCCTAAGGATGCTTGGAGCGGTGCAGTAGTGATCCGGAGATGGCGGTCCCCAAACTCACCTGGGAGCACACATCAATGCCCACAACACACCTGCTGCTGCGAGTGGCCAGACTGCAACAGTGCACGCCGCCGCTTTTGGGAATGCATGGGGACGGGCAGTGAGCAAAGAAAGAGGTGACTGGTCGGCCGTCGCATGCTGGGTTGAGTGATTTTGAGAGTTTGCCAGGTGCCTCCAAGCCTTTAGTTACACCTCTATGTAAGTATGCATAATATCTCCCCCCTTCCTTATATTTTGCCCTCGCCTGTTTATCTATTCTCATTTTCCCTGTGTTCTCGTTTCTTTTTGGTTCTTCCACAGACAGCAAGAGAACAAGTAAGTTATATCTTTTTATGTACTAGTTTGAACTTTTTTGAACAAAGGGCGGGATGTACTAAGCATCGCACCGCAGTGCGGTACATCCCCCCTGACTTCAGGTACATGCAGTTCATTACCGCGGTATGTACCAAGAATATCGCAAAGGACAGCTCTCCCGATAAGAACTGTCCTTTGCGATGGCCCCGGACAGAGTGACTTCCGGGTTTAACACTCAGAAATCCCTCTGGTGTCACGCGGGCCTCAGGGGGGTGATGGGAGGGATACGATCGGATCCCTCCCAGCCTGGAGTGTCCTGATAAGATGCCCATAGGCTTCTATTCGGTAACACCACCTGAAGGATGTGGCACTGCCGACACAGCCAGTAAACCTGCACTAAAGACACCGCTAGCACCCCCGCACTGCCAACACAGACAGCAAACCTGCACTATAGACACCGCTGGCACCCCCGCACTGCCAACACAGCCAGCAAACCTGCAGTAAAGACACCGCTGGCACACCCGCACTGCCGACACAGCCAGCAAACCTGCACTAAAGACACCGCTGGCACACCCGCACTGCCGACATAACCGGTACCCTTCACTGAGGACACTGCCAGCACCGCAGCACTGCCATTCCATGTACTGAGGACCAGTGGCGTAACTAGGGCATTTGGAGCCCAGGGCAAATTTGAAAAGGGAGCCCCCCCCCTGATGTGCGCGCGCTGAAAAAATGGGCGTGGTCACTTAAAAGAGCTGCGTGTCAACATGACACACCCCTTTATTTTCACACTGAACATTCCTATCAATATGCACCTTAACCCCAGTAGTACCACTTATACAGTACCCCCAGTATGGAGTTGTGGTCCCTCTTATGCAGGCCCATAGTAGTGCCCCTAATACAGTATCCCCAGTAGTGGTCCCCCCAAATGCAGTGCCCCATGTAGTGTTTCCCCTTATGCAGTGCCCCCAGTAGCAGTTCCCACAATGCAGTGGGCCCAGTAGCGGTATCCCCTTATGCAGTGCCCTTTATATGGTGCCCCCAGTAGTAGTCCCCCCCCTATGCAGTGCCCTTTATATAGTGCCCCCAGCAGTAGTCCCCCCCATGCAGTTTTCCCAGTAGTGGTCCCCTTATTCAGGCACCCAGTAGTGATCCCCTCTATCCAGTGCCCCCTGTAGTGGCCCTTCCTATTATTGCCCCCAGTAGTGGTCCCCCGAGTTCAGTGCCTCTACTAGTAGGCCCCTTTTATAATGCCCCCAGTGGTAGTTCCCCCCCAAGTAGTAGTCCCCAGTAGAGGTTCCCCCTCCCGATTAAGTGCCCCCAGTAGTAGCCCCCCCCCAGTAGAGGTCCTCCCAATAATGGTGCCCACACCCCCAGTAGAGGTCCTCCCAGTAGTAGCCACCCCCCCTCCCCCGTTCTGCAGATAGGTAAAAAAAAAAATATATGTATATATATATATATAAACATACTTACCTGCTGCTCCGGTCCGCGCCGCTGCTCCCGCCGCTGCCCGCCAGTCCTCCCGGGCTGGCGCGCTCAGCATTATGGGACTGAAGTCCGGCTCTTGCAGTGGGTGCTGCTGCAGTCAATGAGAGTCTATCTGACTCTCATTGGCTGCTGTTTAACACACGCATCGCCGCCAGCGCTGGCGGCGATGTGTGTGTTATGCACAGTCTGAGCCCGCCTCCTGGCGCTATTGGGCAAGCGCTCAGGGGGAGGGAACGGGCTCAGGTATGCAGCACAGGACCGGCCCTGGAAGCCTAGCGCCAGTCCTGTGTAAATGTGTAGCGCCGACCGCAATCACTGCTACACTTTTGGCTAACTAGGGCGGGCCGGACCGCGGTCCCACGGCACCCAGGGCACACACCCTGCCCGACCCCCCCTAGTAACGCCACTGCTGAGGACATCGTCAGCAACCCTGCTCTGCTGACACTGCTGTCACAGTAAGTGCACTATTGGTGTATCCAACCCACACTGTATAATACACTGTATCCGTGTTGGAAATTAGAAGCTGAACTGCCACATGTTAGTGCCGTCCACTGTCACTTAGCTTAGTCAGCCAGCTAGCTGGATGCAACCTTTTGGCCTTACCTAGATGAAGCAAATAATATTGTGAGGTGGCCAAAATTGCTTGGAAATTACTGTAAATAAATGTTATTGAGGTTAATTATACTGTAGGAACAAAAACAGGCCCATTTTATGTGATTTTAGTTGTTTTCATGGTTTTTTAAGAAAAATATCCAGATCCAAAACCAAAACACGAAACAAAACACCAAGGAAAAAAAATCCAAAACCAGTTTCAGATCCAAAACCAGGGGAGATCCAGATCCAAAACCAAAACCAAAACACGAGGGTCGGCGCACATCTCTACAATAAACGGTATGGTGGCAAAGAAAGGACGGCCAAAATCATTGCAGTCCATCAATGCACAACAAACACACAACCATATTACATTGCAAGTGGAGATCACCTAGTGTACCTCTGGAACCAAAAACAATTAAGTTATCCAATCTTATTGAGTAACCACCAAGTACGGTGATGACACAGACCAGATATGGGTGGTACATCCAATACCAGGAACATAACTAGGGGTGGGCACAGGGCCTAGTGGGCAGCACTTTTGTCCTATTATGGCCATGGTAAATCCAATCTGTCAACAAAGATGAGTGCATCTGAAAACAACTCCTTTGCATCTGGGCTGATGATCTTGCATTCTTACTCACCTAAAAATAGCCAAAAACAAATCCTACCGATACAATACTTAGCCAAAAGGGGAGGGAAGGTGGGTAAGTCACATCAAACAAAGAGGTCTATGTGCTAAACCTCCACTTACTGTGGAAAAATAGCTGTCCCAGCTTCGCCTGCTATTGCTGCGAAGCAGGAAGTGGTTACCGCGACATGCACTGAGACAGCTCCTGCTGAAGAGGGTGAACGGAAAGTCACCCTATGGAGTGGTGAAAGCACAAATTCTATCCCCCAATCAAAGATGGCCCTACTGTGCTGTGAGAAAAAAAGCCCTGCTTAGCTGTCGGCTACTTCATAAAGCCATGTGAGAGGAGTCCCACGTACATTAATATAAACAGACGTCCAGATCACGGTTCGACAGTATGCAGGAGCAGGATAACGGCAACAAGAAGACGCAATACTGGCTCAGTAAAAGTCAGCAGTCGGTAAGTAGCCTGTCACATTAGTAACATCTGAGATACTAAGGCCCGTATTCAGTTTGAGGCGAAAAAGTATCGCGGATCCGGACTTTTCGACTCAAATTGAATACGTCATTTTCACCTGTTTTGCTTTTAGCCCGTATTCAATTTTTCCTAGGCGTAAAGTCAATGCAATGTAATAGACGAAAAAGTTTTGCCTATAAATAGCAGGAAGAAAAAAGTGCAGAATTGGGGTTTTCGGGTGAAACATTGTGGGAACCCCCCTGCAGCCTTCAGACAGTCCCCCAAAGGTAAACTGTGTCAACAATTTTTTAAAAAACACTTAAGGACACCCCAAAAAATGACTTTGAATTTGGGGGCAATAAAAAAAAATGTTGGAGTACAAAGTTAAAAACTAGCGAACTTGACTCTGGGAGGGTCCCCAAGTATGCCCCAAGTGTTTTTTTGATTGCAGGTGCTTGCGGAAGGTGGATTTTTCATGATTTTTTCAACTTCACTTTAGCAACTTTTAAATATGCTGACCCCATTTTCAAGTACCCCAAGTTTGCTGGGATATGTTATTTTCAGGAAAAAATACTCCTGAATACTATTCTGCACCATGTATAGAAAAACGCTATTTAGCAGCTATTAAGGCCGTTTAAAAAGACCAAATACCTTCAGCAACACCAAATCGGGGGTACCATAGGGAACCCCCATGTCAGAGCATCTTTTGGGGGGTTTTAGGCTGATTTCCCCAAATCTGACAGTGCTTTCCGCCTGTTCAAGTTTCGCCGGGTCCCGTTTTCTCGTACTTCCAAATTGAATACGGGGTAAAGCGGGCACGTGCTCGATACATTTCCACCTACAAAACAGGCGAAGTAGGCGAAAAGTCCGGGACACGAAAAAGTATCGGCTCGGCTCAAATTGAATACGGCTCTTAGCACGAAAAATAGGTATTAGCTTAGCGCAGGCAGCAAGCAGGGCCGCCATCAGGGGGGGACTGTGGCGACTAATGTCCCGGGACCGGGCACTCTGACAGAGAAGGAGGGCCCAGCCAATTCCAACCACCCACCCGCTGCTACTGCCAATGCAATCTAAAGGGCCTCCTGTCTTACGCCCCCAATCTGCCGCTGCTGCTGCTTCAGCAGCTGATGCTTGGATCCAGGGCCGCCCTCAGGGGAGGGGCAATGCTTGGATTTGTGAACTGGGAATGCTGGCCTCTGAAGCACGTATGCTTCAGAGGCCAGCGTTCCCAGTGATGCACTGCGCGGGTGACGTTGACTTCACCCGCGATATGAGGAGCGAGCCTACCCTGCGCGCCGTCAGATCGACTCAGTGGCGGTGCGGCAGCGGGAGTGTGGTGAGGTAAGTACTGGGCTGGGGGCCTGCTTATGGGGCAAAACCACAAGGGGCACTACATAAAGGCCACTACTTTAGTCAGCACTGCATAAGGGGCACTATTTTAGGGGGTACTGCATAAGGGGCACTACTCCAGGTGGCACTGCATAAGGGGCATTACTTTAGTAGGCACTGCATAAAGGGTACTACTTTAGGGGGCACTGCATAAGGGGTACTATTTTAGGGGGCACTGCATAAGGGGCACTACTTTAGGGGGCACTGCATAAGGGGCACTTCTTTAGGGGGCACTGCATACAACCGGCAGCAACAAACCAGGCACATATGCTTCATTTGCAGTAGCATATCAATAGACAGGGCCATAAGGAGTGGTTTGCGGCCGCACAGAGCAGGATCGCCTGGGGGTGCTACTAGCCGTACCTGCCATTCACTGCAGTCCACAACCTCTTCCGGATCACAGTTTCTGTACTGTATGGGGGGGGGGGGGGGGCTGCCTATTTTGTCAGTCCCGGGCCCCACAATTTCTGATGGCAGCCTGGCAGCAAGACAACATAGAAAATCCTTTAGTACATATAGAGAAGCAATATGTACAAAGATTTTCTTTAGCGCTTTCGACCCTTTTTCTGTTAGTACATAGACCCCAAAGACATTTAAGTTACAGACATAGGGGTCTATTTATTAACATGGCATTTTTTGCAGAGAAAAAGCCCCTCCTGCTTCGCCTGCTAACGCTGCGGAGCAGGAGGAGGCTACAGCAATAGATACTGTGCAACTCCTACCGAAGAGGGTGATCCTCTGTGGTGAGAGCTCAGGCACACAGCGCATCCCTGTGATTCCATTCAACACAGCAGCAGCTCTGAGTTTTTTGGTTTTTTTAAAAACAGCTTTATTGACACACAAACAGATACTTCCTGGATGAGGACGAGTTACCCCCGGGTTTCCTTGGTGGTAGCTCTGTAGTGGTGAATTGGTCTTGACAAAGGTCCCACTAGGACCGAAACGTCGACTTACATTATGTGATCCGTGAGTAAATAATAAACACTTTTTACTGATTGGTGAGTGCCCATCCTTGTTCGTTTATATATATATATATAGTGTTCCCGCTAGGCTGTTTTAGCAGGGCGTGGCGCCCTGCCCTCCTTCTGGAGGGCAAAAAGCACCCTGCCCTCCAGGAGGAGGGCAAAAAGCGCCCTGCCCTAACAGCCTGTGGGAGCCGTTCTCACCCGCGGGACACTGCGTCCCGCGGGTGGACAAACATGCGGTGATCCGGTCACCGCCGGAGAATAGACGCCGGGCGCATGCGCCCGGCATCTATTCTCCCTTTCTGCAGCGCTTGGGGGCTGCCCGGCATGTCCGTAAGCGCCGGGCACGCCCCCAAGTATGACGAAAAGGCGACGCGTTTTATACACACGCCCCCTTTTCATAACCACGTCCCCTTTTTGGGCGTGCGCGCCTTCGGAGCGTGCACAAGATTGCCCTCTCTAGCTCCGGCACCCTGCCTGCCGCCGGAGCTAGAGGGAACACTATATATATATATATATATATATATATATAATTATATATATATATATATATATATATATATATAATATATATGTATATATATATATATATATATAATATATATGTATATATATATATATATATATATATAGTGTCAGTGTGTGGTGTGTATGTGTATTGGATGTTGTGCTAAAATAAAAATACATGTTTTTTCCTGAGATCATTTGCACTTAGGTAAACAACTTAAAACACACGAAAGAAAAAAGAAAAGAAAAAAAAGGTGCTCTCCTGCCGTTTTAACTGCACAATGTTACATTTTTCTTAATTACGACATTTTTAAGTCCATATCCTGTTGCCATCTTCCGCAAGCAACTTTCTCAGCATCTGCTGCCACAGATGTACACCGCATACCACCTACTTATGTACAGTGCAATAACAAAAATAGGTCTTCTTCCATCCTCAATTAACTGTAAAATGGATTTTCTGTGAAGCCCCATGTATCCTGAAGCTTTTGTGTCCCCCACTGTTTTCACTTAAATGATGTGTTAAGGAAAAGTAGAACAAGTTTTAAGTTGGCTCACATGGTGCGATGCTTAAATTACAGACGCTGAAATTTTGTTTTACCTTTATGTACAGCAGAGCAATTTGGATGAAGTTAACTTGGCTTATGTTTCTAGTGTTTGCAATATATACTGTGTCTTTGCTAACACTTGTCAAAAGAGGGCCGACTGGTCCTTCTTTGAAATTGCCCACAGTGGGTATTTTGGGACATATACAGCTATGTAATCACCTCTCCCCTATTAGCAAGTGCCATTATAACGATGGTTTGGCGATCACATATGGGAGTGTGCATAGCAATAACAAAATCACTCCAAAGTCCTTAGAACTATTACTTTATAGCCACAATTTTCTCCTGAAAAAGACACATATACTTCTTAAAAAAGTTGTAACAACAATGGGACATTGACTGTATTCCACGTAGTCCATTGTAGTTTTCAATGTTTCATTGGTAGAATTGTACTTATAAATGCGCTTTCTCAAATAATATTAAAGAACTAATGATGGGGATTTTGTCAGGTGCAACTTATGAGGGTATTAAGGGTGGTCTATAGGACGTCGCCTTCACACATTGTTGTCATAGGTTTCGACCTTCTGGATAAAAACATTATAAAAAACAAGAGCGACATTCATTCAACAAGATAAAAGGAATTATTAACCCTTTGTGATTAACGCTTAGATATCTGGTTGGATATGTGAGTGGCATAAGCCTGTATTAAAATAATGATCTTACATATTGCGGATGTTGATGTAGTTGAGCAATTTATTTGCAACTGCGCAAGCGTGAATAATTCTGAAATCTGCTATGCTATGGTGCATTTGTTACCCTGAGTGTGGGCACAAAGGTGCTAGTTTGATGGGGACAGAAGGTATCAGAAGTGTGGCGGAAAAGTGATGGATGTTTCTGAGCAGTGACTGGGAGGCGGCTAGTAGTGCACGCATAAATAGCCCATTCGGTGGGCGTATTATGGAAGTGTCGCTGGCTGTAAATGCAAATGGATGCATTCACAGATGCATAGCCACAAGCATAGGAGGCCGTGGTCAGACGGAGATAAAGCACCTGTCATAGTGCTGGTGCAAGTTTCAATGGTGCGAACAATGTTGGCCTATAAGGACACAACAATCAGTATTACAGCGTGCACAGGCGCTAAAATTGGGCATCTCTCCAGCGGTCTTGGATTGGTTTAAGGAAATAGATTTCTTTATGGAAAAGGACGATATATTAACTTCTGCAGATGCCTTTAAGGATTCTTGGTTTCTTTAGATGGACTTCGAAGTTTCTGTGGACACTCTTGCCCTGACCTCCTCCTAGGCCTCCACAGAGCTGGCCTGGGCTCTTTGGGGCCTTTGCCCTCTTGGCATTGTCACTGCTTTTGATCCCTGGCCTGATCTGTGTACTGGCTTTGGAGGTGACATTCTGCTCTTCTGTCTATTCCGATGGGCAGGGTGTTGATTGTGTTATCAGTGTAGGGTTAGGGCACCACTGTGATCTTTTTTTATGCTGTTCCTCGCCGGTGTGTTATTCATGTAATGGCCCTGGGGAGAGTCGCTCTATATTAGCATTGTACCCATTTAGTGTTGTCTTTATCATACTGTGCCTACTCTTGTTACTTGAGTCTTGTGTCTTTTTTGTTTCCCTTTGTCGTAAACCAGGAAAGATATTTTGCATTAAACGTGGGAATCTAAGGACCTGGAAGACAGTGCTGGAGCAGCTGGACCCACCACATCGGGTAAGTTACCACTAGACCACCAGGAACATTGTGTCAACATTCTAATCATGTCGACAAGTCTTTAGTGCCGACATTGTCAACATCACAACCATTTCTACATACTTATGTTGACAAAAAATACCTGTCAAAACCTGATAATTGGCGAAGACAGAATCTGTTGCAATTGTAATCTGCGCAATGCTATCTTGTAAAGGGCGTCAAGACTCCATCTTAGAAATAAAATCTCACAGTACTATTTTGTAAAAAAAAGGTACATAGTCAGCCTTCCTCAAACACAGGCAGACAGTGTTTAACACAAACACTAACTTATTAGCATTTGGAACCCTATACAAAGCCCATCTTCAACCCAAAACAGGCAGAATAAACAGGGAGGCTCCGACAGCACAGCTGGAAGCCTCCTTCCTGTATGAGGATTAAATTCACTGTATAAACACAATTTGCAATTGCAGTTTAAAAACATCAGAAAAATACATGTGTGCTTGTGTGTGTGTATATGTGTGTATATATATATATATATATATATATATATATATATATGTGTGTGTACATGTGGCCCATCATGCATGGACTTATGTGTATAATATCACACACAGACTTATATTTGAAAAGTAGCAAAATTCCCTGCAACTCATAACACACAATGTTAAACAGAACACAGTCAGTTTTTTAGTGATCCTTCCCAAAATCATACTGGCATGGCCACACACACACATAGATGCACTTCCAGCTTAGTGCTGCTCGCTGAGTGCCCCACCGACCCTCAGACGCACAACGCAATTCAGTGCTGTTTTACCCGCATACATACATTTAAAAGCAATGGTCCCGTAACACAAAAAGGATAATTATTACTTGGTTTAAACGCAATGTCAGTATATAAAGAAATGAATGTTTTCTGCAACTATGGCTTAGTAAATGACAATTGGACTGTGTGGAGCCGTACTGATCTACTCTGTTTCCACTGCGTTCCGGTGACATCAATATGTAGATCAGAACATGCGGCTATGAAACATGAATGTTAGAGAGAATAACTATTTGAAATGTTGTTTGCCATAGCAGCTTAGATTTGCATGTGGTGGATACAAAAGGAGGTTGGAGACCTTTTGAATCCATTTGGAATTGTCCAATAAATGCCCTGTAACAGATTTCTAACCTTTACCAAAAGACAATAACATGGTGTAGGCTTGTTTACATTTTGTCCAAAGGACTAGTTATTCCAGTCTAATCAATAGAGCTAGCTAACTGGGAACAGTAGTTCAGGTAACCAAAAGGATACTCCCTTTCTGATGACCTCACAGGTAAAAGGGGGCGGGAACATAGCATGCACATCCTGAGAACACACAGCCAGCAGACACACTTGTAGATTCTGGGAAGAGAGAGGTTCACTCTCTCACAAGACAACGAAAAATGGGTCTCAGTTCCTCTGGGTTATAGCTAAGTATAAATTGTGCAATATTTAGCCTATTTGGGTGTCTGTAGCTATGTTTGGTGTTAATCTGTTATTAGCTTAGCATGGTGTGTGGTTTGTAGTTTTCTAAGGATATTCATGAGTCTGTGTTAGCATACAGTGGATGATATGTTATCTAATCTGTACTTTTCATCTACACTGTAGGGTACAATAGTCTGTTATCAGCATGCAGGAAAGGGATTGATTATGGAGCTAATTAGCGACATCTTGTGGTTTCAGAAGGTATAGGCAGGTTTTGTCTTAGAGGTTCTAGGCAGGTGAATCTTAGAGGTTTATAGGCAGGAATGTATTAAAAGGTTTATTGACAAATTCAACATACCACACCCAAAAATCATATGACAGCTTTTATTATTTATAAGCACCTTCTAAAAGTTAATATCAGATTGGTTGCTAAGAATCAAAACACATTTTGTGCTCTGTGATAATTACCTAAACCAGTAAGAGAGGAATTCAATTGGGCAGGGGTTTTTGCGCACAGGGAATAGCTCCAGATTTCACGTATGAGCTATTCCCTGCTTGGTAAACCAGGGGTTGACAAGTGCTAACCCATGTATTCTGCGCAAGTGTTGAAATCTATGCATTTCCCTATCAAGCTAAAATGCGGTGTCTGCGTTTTAACTCCCTCTTGGGCTTAGCGTGTGGGGATCTATCAGCTAAATGAATCGGGCAGCGCATTCAATTAACTTCGGGGTAAACCCCAGGCCTAATTGATTTCTTCCCTAAAAATTATATATCACAATAGTGTTTCCCAAGCCTCATGCATGTCCTGCCTCATATTTCATCTGGATACTTGTTCACTTTTGGTTCTATCAATGGAACCGATACTTTGATGTTTTAACAGTGAAATTAAAATAAAATAAAAATTCTGCCATTTGTTCAACAAAAAGAAATTACTAACCAGAAGTCAATCATAATTAGGTAATTTAGCAAATTAATCTCTTGTAATTTCAATTCTAAAATAAATTGAAAATTAGGGCCCTATCATAAGTGTGATGATTCTGGTAATTTTATTTTTGTACGTCCATAAAACACATTAGTTGAACATTTAAAAATTATTTTCTTTGGATAATTGAATACCAGTGCTGCTACAAAGTTCCAATGTCTACTTTGTGTAATTAATTTCTTTAATCAGAGGAGTGTAATTTACAGAGATTGACTTTAGCTGTAAATTCCTTTTAATTCATGGTTTCAGAACCAAGTGCAAGGTAATTTTCTCCATCGCTGAAGATGTTAAAGCCAAGCAGTCCATATTTATTATGAAAATACTGCATATAAACTATCGACTTTGGACGTAGCTAACCATGATTAATACGTATAAATTATACAAAAGCTTGCCTGTTTTTTTCACTTCACTACCGATACTACGGTTGAGTCTCGCAATTACAACAATATAAATTTATGGATTCAAAACAAATAAATTCTAATTAACATAGCACCATCCACCACTCCCCACAGCACATGTGGTAAAGGTAGTGTGTTCTTTCATATTAGGTAGAACACGAGTGAGGTTATGCCGTGATGTCATAATGGTAACTTGATGTCATAATGGTAACTGCCTATGTCACTGCTTTGCTGTTGCTGTTTCTCTCACACAGATCCAGGACACTGACCCAGCACTATCATTGCTGTCACTTACACACTCACTATACATCTCTTATACCCTTATATATACAGCACATACAGAACACACACAGCCTGCTGACAGAAAGATACCTGGGTGAGGTAAGTATCTTGCCACAGACATGGGTGTCTTAGATGGGGGTATCTACAGACTTGGAGCTTGACTATCCTAAAATATGTTTGCTTTTACCATTTGTGGTTCTAGCAGGATAGTGCAGCTAAATCATGCAGGTAAATTCGGTTCTTCTCAAAATGGGATGACCTGCTCTTCAGCTTTGTGAGGAATGTGTAACAGATGACTACATTTTAGTGCCTTTGTTGAGAGACATCATCAGCACCCACCCTCTTCCACGTACACACACACACATACAGTACACACACACACACATACAGTACACACACACACACACATACAGTACACACGTATACTGTACAGACACATATATACAGTACACACATACTGTACACACATATAGTACACACACATAGTACACACACACTCACATACAGTACACACACATACTGTACACACATACAGTACACACACACATAGTATACACACACACATACTGTACACATACTGTACACACATACAGTAAACACACACTCACGTACAGTACACACACAGTACACACACACTCACATACAGTACACACATACTGTACACACACATACAGTACACACACACACACATAGTACACCGACACTCACATACAGTACACACACATACTATACAAACACACACATACAGTACACACACACTTGGTGGGGGTAGGCAGTGGTACATGTTGCATCACCTTAACTGTGGCTCTGTTATTATATCGTACTATAAGCACCATGTTACACAGCCTTTGTGGTACTGCTTATCCTTCCAAGCCCAATTTTTTACTTGATGTATATTACAAAATGTACAACTTACATTCCCTACTTGAAAACAGATATTCACCATTGTGAAGACAGACATGTTTGTAGGGTGAGAGTACAACCCGTGTTTAGCCTGTTACATTAAGGTGACATCACCTGCTGCATTTACTCTGTTGTTCTGGGATAACCACAATGTTTTCACTGTTAAATGGAGCTTACATGGAGGAACGAGGAGCAGAGAGACAGAGAACAGTCAGTGCAGGCTCAGGACACAGAGGTAAGTATTGCTGCATGTACTACACTACTTCACCCACCACACTTACCCCTCACCAAATACACCACCTACCCACTAATATACTTGTCACTTATCAATGCTGTAAACAGTACCTCTTACCCACTGCTATTCACAGATACCATCCTCAGCCACTGATATATCCCTCACCCACCACAATTCACTAATGGTATCACACCCACCACTACCTGACACTATACCTTAATCAGTATCATTCCCTGACACTATACCTCATCCATTGCAATACTGTATCCCTCACCCACCATCACTCCCTGTCACCATGCCTCACCCACTAAAATGCACTCACAAGCACTCCTTGACAATATACCTCGCCCACTATCACCCACTAACACTATATTCCACCCACTATTTCCCCCCTGTCACTATGGGCCGTATTCATTTAGTAGCGAAAAGTCAGTTGCCGGACGTTTCAACATCATCGCTGGTGTTGGGTGCGAAAAAGTATAGCGCTCGTCCCCGTTTATTCCCGTATTCAATTCTGAATTGGCGAAAACGGGACCCGGCGAAAATGAAATCGTCGAAAAGTTCTGTCAGTTTTTTCTGGAAATCAGCCTGACACCCCCCAAAAGATGCACTGACATGGGGGATCACTATGGGTACCCCCGAATAGCCCTGCTAAAGGTATTTGGGGTTTTTAAATGGTCTCAATAGGCGCTATTTAGCGTCTTCCAGCAAGTGGTGAAGAATAGCATTTTGCAACTTTTTTGGGGGGAAAATAAGTATTCCCATCAAATTTGGGGTACTTGAAAATGGGTGTAAGCATATTTTAAAGTTGCTAAAGTCAAGCATTTAAAAGCGCCAAAAACGCACCTTCAGCAATCACCTGAAATCCAAAAAACACCTCCCCCCTACTTCCAGACCCCCCCCCAAAAGGCCATTTCGCTAGTTTTTGAATTTGTACCCCACTTTGATTTTTTTCGCCCATTTTTTCAAAGTGCTTTTTTGGGGTGTCCTTTGTGGGGTTTCTTGCATTTTTTGACGCAGTTAGCATCAGGGGCGTGTCCAAAGGGTGCAGAGTGGTTCCCGAAACATTGCATCCCAAAACCCCATTCTGCACTTTTTTCTGCCGGGTATTAATAGGCTAAACTTTTTCGCCTATTACATTGCATTGCGTTATCGCACCAGCAAAAAGATGCTACAATTGAATACGGGGATAAATGAAATCGGCGAAAATGACGTCATCTGTGAAAAAGAAACCGACTTTTCGCTTCTAATTGAATAGGGCCCTATACTTTAATCGCTGATATACCGCTCGCTCACTGCCACTCCCTGACACCACACCTCACCCTTCACTGCTGACTTCAAAATCTAAAACTAAAAAAAATGTAAAAGAAAATTAAATAGATTAAATTGTCCTACTGCTCAATTGTGTTCTCTGTTATTACAGAGCCAGAGTGGTTAGGAAACGGGTTCCACTGCAGCTTTGAGAGAAAGCAGCTTATTGGGAAGGTCCTCGATTATGGGGCATAATCAATTAGGAGCGAAAAGTCCCGTACTTTTCACATGCCGGACTTTCCGCCGACATCGGTGGTTTTCAATGCGAAAAAGTATTGCGCTCGTCCCCGCTTATCCCCATATTCAATTCGAAATCAGCAAAAACGGGACCAGGCGAAACTGTAACATGCGAAAAGTACTGTCAGATTTGGGGAATTCAGCCTGACACCCGTAGGAGGCCTGGGAGCAGCGTCTGAGCTGACAGAACTAGTGCTCAGTGCTGCCCCCGGGCTGAAGACAAGCATTTTAGTCCTCAAAATCCTGAGATTGGGGGCACCAATCCCGGGTTTGAAATCCTGACAGTTTTTGCCCTAAATCCCGGGATCCAGCCGAACCCGGGTTTGTCTTCCCTATCCTGTAGACTCTACCCTTTTGGACTCAGACTTTTCTTAGCTTCTCACCTTATTCTTTGCTGTTTCACAGTTTGGCCTCTTCGTTCCCTTTATGTCGCTCTTTCCGCTGCTGGGTTGGCTGTGCAGTGCTGCCTGCTCCAAGCTCCTCTATACTGTCTGATGTTATGCTGCAGAGAGCCAGGCATCAAATGTGACTTTTAAATCTCAGGACAGAGAAACACTGACATTGGGTAAAAGGTGATGCACATTTAGGTGACACCTAATATAGAGCTGGCCAAATAGAGGCAGCGGTAGCTGTGTCACTCGCTCTGCCATTTTGCCTGGTAGTATCAGATGTGGAAACTCATGATACCAATCACACCTGCTTATTTTAGCTACCAGTATGGTGTCACATATATTTCAGTCGCTCATCTTTTAATTTTGATCTACCCGCAAACCTCTACGCTGGGTGGTGCGAGCGTGAGGTCAGGAGATGCACTAATGGCGTGTTGCCGGTCCATAGTCCTGCCCCCAGGACTATGGAGGCAGGAAGACTTTTTTAATTGGAATCTGCCACAAGGACACAGAATATCAGCACTGGAGGGGAGGAGAGCTGACTACGAATGCGCCTTCAGCAGTGTGTCCGTCCAAAGAGGCGATTCAGGATCAGCAGAGGGGAGTGCCGACCAGGACAAGGAGACAGCATGGAGAACAGGTAAGTGGTCTGTGTTTGTTCATTCTATCCAGTCTCTAGGACCCAGTCACTAGACCCACAGGCGCAAACCTGATTCCTGGTGCAGGTACTTCGTTTTGCCTTGAAACAAATTGCTGCTTTAAATCTAGCTGCTATATCACCACAATAACTGTGGTGTCTACATGTCATGCACTATTACATTGAGGCCATTATTGGGATGTAGTCTGAAAGCTGGCGGTCGAAATGCAGACCGCTGACTTCCTGACACTGAACGCCCGGCATGGGACTAATGATAGGTGTCTAAATACTGACGCCTATCATTAGCCCCACACCAAAATCCCAACGCCTGGCATACCGAATGTAGGTAAGCAGGGCGTTGGGAGCTCTTAACCACAGGGGGGAGGGTTAGGTTTAGGGACTCCTGAGGGGACTTAGAGTTAGGCACCCCTCTGAGAGGGCTAGGCTAGGGGAAGGGGGGGTTAGGGTTAGGCACCCCGGGGGGGGGAGGTTAGGGTTGGCACTCCCCTGGGAGGGTTATGTTTAGGGTGCAGAGGGGGGGTTAGGTTTAGGCAACCCTGGGGGGAGGTTAGGGTTAGGTACCACTAAGGGGGGGTTAGGGTTAGGTGGGGGACAGGGGTAGGGTTAGCCTACTTACCTCTCCTGTCAGGATCTTCATCTGCTGGCCTTCTGGTGTCGGGATTTCAACCGCTGGTCTTCCGTCCAGTGGTATTACATACCCAACCCCCATTATCTGGTATACTGTACAGTAACTGTTGTAGTTTACTGCTGTATGTATTTAGTTAAAGCAAATTAAGTCTAGGTAGCCTGGTTGGGGTAGTGCACGACATCTATTTTGTTTGTAGGTTGGTTCATCGCAAAGCAGAGGGATTAGCAGTTGGTTAAAGGGAGTAAAATTAGCAAGTAGCCTCTGTGAAAGCGTAGCCCTTTTTCACCCATACAGGTGTATCATGGTGAGACAACACTGCAACTCCAGAAGACTACTGGCAACTCCCGATTAATATAACAGTTCCCTTGGTGTTCCCTGTATAGTCTTGGCAAGTGTCAGCCTGACATATGTGGACGCTAAAGACAGTCTTCGACTGAAGTGCATTGGCTCTTGTATCGACAAAAATTGGTGTCTGAGGCACTTGTGCCGGTGATGTTTTCAAACTTAACTCTTTCGCTAGGTTTCCCTGTTGTTAGGTTTTACCCTGTTACCGATCTGGTTTCTCTCCTTAGGAATGTGACAAAGTTGTTTCCAGGAATGACCACTACAGTTGGTGCAGGATCCTGAAGGTGAGACTGGGCAGCAGTTCTAAGTACCAACATTTATTTATACTGCACCTCCTCACTTTGTGTGGTCTGCAGGAATAACCCCTCTGGAGAGACTGCCTGAAGAGTACCAAACAGTGGTAGACCCTCTGAAACATCATTGACACTGTCAACATCACTGCTTGTCCCCGAGTGATCACAGCAAACACTGCCTAGTTGCACACCCTTATAGTGAGAGTGGGTAATTAAGGTAAATTCTAAGTCATAGACCACAGCATGACGCAAAAGGGACTACCTGAAGAGTACCCAATGGAGATGAACCTGGCAGAACATCAGTGGCAGTTGATGAAACAACTTGACCCCTGGCATCCATCCCCACAGGTGCGATCTTAGCAGAAACTGCTTAGGTTCAGCATCGAGAAGGTGAGAGTGGGTGGCAAAGGTAAGTACTAAGCGTTTTGTTATGCCCACACACCACTGTTACATCTGCATAGCCTCTTAATGCCCAGAGGGAAGGGCAGTCCTTCAGCCATGGTTCCCCAGAGGTTTCCTCCACAGGGGGTTTTCCTCTCCTGAGTGCTGAAGGATGACTCTTTGTGAGTCATGAGGCTTCCACCATATTGCTCCTCTTATAGGACAAGTATGTAAAAGCCAGTGGTCAATTCAGAAATTCCAATTATATAATGCAGAGTAATAAAGTGACATTTTACAAGTGATAAAAACTCATAATAAATGTATTTTATATACATTTTGATTGACGTTGTCTTTGTTTTATTAATAAATGCTCTCAAAAGGTGAGGAGGCCACAGTGAGGCCTAGCAAGGTGAATGAAAGCAGATGTGGTAATGGGAAGTAATACAGTGGTGGGAGGAGGACAGGATGAATGATCAGCTTAGATAAAGCATAGGAAATGGGGTGAGAGCTGCAGGCTGAGAGGGGAAAGACTGAGGTGACAATACAAATGAGGGGTGTATGGGGTAATGATGGGAATGGATGGAGGCCTCTGAGGAATATGTAGTCAGGAATTGGTAGGGAAGCATTATACTAGTAGGTAAGAGAATAATGTTAGTCAGTAATAACAGGTGATAAACTCCTGGAGCGTAAATTCTCACAAAACTAGACAATTTTGGTGTATAAAAATGTGCCACAGTATCATAAAATATAGCAAGGCATAAAAACACACAAATATATTAAAGCAAAGCATAAAAACAAAAAAAAGAGGCATTTTTCACTTCAATATCTCTACATTGAAGAATCTTTATACCACCTGTAGTATAAGACTTCCTGTCTGCGATGGACCATACCCACCAATAAGACCACTCCCTGTTTATTAGGTCTGTGGTAAGAGGCACTAACAAACTTCTGTCTGAAAAGGATGATAGGTACTTCATGTATATTTCTAGAATGGGGGGGAAAAAGGGAAATTTGGGAAAAAGGATTCTGCACAAGAGAAAAAGTAGAATAGAAATATAGATAACCAACTATAGATACAAATTACTGGAGAAAAACCTCCTGTTGAATTGAGATTGTTGGTGGTGCTCTCAAAAGTCAATTATTATAAACAGAAAAAATGTCCCTACACAGGCAGGTTAAGTGGACTCTTTTACTGGGGCACTCTTGAATAGTAGTTTGAAATGATATGATGAATAATTGATAAAATAACAATTTTAATTCACTCGTTAAAATATTGGTGCTAACAGCACTGGAAATACTGAATACCAAGACAAGACAAAAAGACGAACATAAACATATAACATATAATATAATAAATCCTGCCTGAAGTATCCAATCAATATTCTTATCGCAGGGAAAAAAGATTAGGGCGAAAATATAGCCTATCTCTCTGAAGAGATGGTGAAGGCTGGCAGCCGCAGACAAAGTAAGTGTGGAAAAACAATAAACACAAAGCAGGTATCCCTTACCAATGGTGACCATACATATCCCTGTTGTTTAACAATAAGCTTAGGTAGAAATGTAATCACATAATAAATCCACTTATTTCTAAATAATGGATAATAGTGCCTCTGTGTCTAAATATCATAAACCACAGTCAGATATTTATCAAGCTACTAATTGAGGCCTAGCATGCAGTCTGCAATCAGTGTAAAATGATTCTAGGCTTGGCACAAATGGATAACAGCTTTAAAGATCATCATTTGCTAGGTTTGTAAAGTACACATATTATACAAGTCTCAACCATTAACATTGAGATCACATTTATGCATATCATCAGTGTAAATAATAAACACAAAGCAGGTATCTCTTACCCCTCTGTGTCTAATTGTCACAAAACACAGTTTAGGTGTTAGACAGGCTCCCTGTTAAAGCCTAGCATGCAATCTACAGTCAGTGTAAGAATGGTGCAGGGCTTGACACAAATAGACAACAGTGTTGAAAATCATCAATTGCTTGTTCTGTGAGACACATATAATACATAAGTCTCAACTTTTATATTGAAATCACATTTGTGTATAACATAAAAAAAAAAAAATATATATATATATATATATATATATATATATAAGTAGCTGAAAGAAGGAAAGTAGGCACATAGAATAACTTCCCACTTCTGCTTTCACTCAGAATAAGTGCAGGCCGAGTGATGAGAGAGTGGAGAGTTTAGTGTCCATGGAAACAACAGGGTAGTGGTGTGTGTTAAGGACCTGTAGGGTGTTAGGTGGGCTCTGTTACATAAGCATTGCAGAACCTCAAATGCGCCCCAGATCAGTCACACTGCCACCAGAGGGGATAGAAAGGTACCTGTACAGTATAATGTAGTCTGCATCAGCTAAAATAGTGAGCGCTGCCCCGCCTTCAGCTGTCTGATCAACTGCCTTGTTCCAGGCTGCAACAAGCTAGTGTATACTGTGCAGCATCTGAGGCGTGTTGCACAGTGGCAGTCACGTGACTCCGGTCAGCTGATCAGGCCTGTGCTGACGCGCGTTTCGCCCGCAGGCTTGTTCACAAACAAAGAGATCTACATTTCCATTATGCAGCATAGCTTTACAAGATGACACATTTGTGACGGAGCTGCAGTGTGCACAGGAAGAGGGGAGGAGATGGGCAGAGTGATGGTGTTATTAGTACAGAACAGGCACATTGTTACACTTCGTTATGTGAAAAGCGTGGAGAAGTGTGTCAGTGGAGAAGATACCCATGGCAACCAATCAGTTTCTACCTATCATTTTATACAATGTACCTGATGAATGCAACCTCATAGCTGATTGGTTGCCATGGGCAACTTCTCTACTGGCACACTTCTCCACTCTTTTCACAGCTTCATACCGTATATCTACCCCAAAGTTTCTAAGAGGGCTCATGTTTAGAGACGTTCCTGGCATCACTGAGCGTCAGACAGCTATTTCCTCCCCGCAGAAGGGCTTCACTTTACATTTTGCAGCAACTTAGTGCTGGCTATTTTTGTGTTTCATCCTATTCTTTCAATGGATCCCATTTTGTGCTTCCATATTGCACTCCAGTAGAGAAGGTTATTTCCAGGAGCACTGCAAACAATGTAATATAAAGCTTCCCGCACATAATATTGCCAGATGTAATAAAGATGGTCCTGATACTTCCTTACTATATAAGCCATAAATAAGCCTAAACCAAGCAGTATTTTAGCAGACAAATGGAAGAGATGGCACTAGCGTCAGTTAAGATTTGTGGGGTCTTCCGCCTCATGCTTTCGGGGGTACTGACTAGGGGGTGTGTGATTGTGGACCAATGAAGAGCTGCTTGTAGAATCTAATAGGCGCGCACAGTCACCTCTCCTTCACGCTTTGTGGCTATCATTTTGTGGCAAGTCATTTTTTAGTTTGTGGGGGGCTCCAGTTGTGTTATGACCTCCCTATAATATGGCTGTGAGTGGTGCTATCTGTGAGATGAGTGGTAGAAGAGGGCCCTTAGTGAATAGATGATTCCATTCTCAAAAGCTGCACAAAAAAATAATCAGTTGGATGCCTTAGAAGAAATCCATTGCGCATGCGAGGTACTATAATGGCCATACGCACTGGACAGTGCTGGGAACAGGGTAACACAGCGGGGACGTGGTAGGGGCAGTATGAGGAGGAAACAGTCTGAGGTGAATAGTGTACGTGTAAGCAATATATGTGCCTAACGTGAAAATACATTATTAATCACTTAACATTGTATTACAGCCTTGCACTGAATATCATTTTATATATATATATATATATATATATACTGTATATGCTTTAATTAATATTAGTTTATGATGTTTAAGTAGTTAATATTTTCACTTTATGCACATAAATTTATATTGTCTAATTAACTAATATTTATATATATATATATATATATATATATATATATACAGTATATATAGTTTCACAAATTCTGCACTCACATCTTCATCATGAATGTAAATGACTGGGGTGCTCCTCATGGACAGTCATCCATATATCCATAAAAAGAATGTGAACCACACGCAGAGGGCAGTTACAAGGGCACATGCCAGATTTGAAGGATTTCAACACATTTATTACATCGCAAAAAGTAAATCATGATCGCAGTAGATATACCAAAGTTTCGGTCTAGACGTAGACCATTATCAAGGTCGGCAATCCAAGGTCAGCACATAAATGAGTCAAACACCCACACAGCATCACAGCGGATACATGTCAGCCAAGCAGCGATGGCTGCCCTCTGTGTGTTTTTAGATATATATATATATATAGATATATATACATACATACATACTGTGTATATATATATATATATATATATATATACACGTTACACTGAGGCGGCACTCAGAGAACTTAGAAAGATGCAAAAGAATTGTGATAATTTAATGCAGAAGCATCAATGTTTCGGGACTACACGTCCCTTCCACAGGATGCACAATACAGAATAAAATTTCAACAAACAAATAACAGAATTATATAGCTTACCAGTCCGGACGCGTGGGACACGACCGGAACTAGGACAGCAGGATCTGCCGGAAGTTCAGTGCGTGTCAAACGCCGGAAACTCTCTGCGTGTCAAGTGCCCACGTGGTCTCCACAGGCGCAGCGGCTGACAGAGGCAGCACACAGCCCGATGGGTGCCATGACAACCTGCTGGATACACAAATACAAAAACAAATAAAGATATGATTTACAAAAACACAAACATTTATAAACAACAATGGTAATATCCTTCTAAACGTCATAAAAAATGGGACCCATGAGATCCTCAATGTGAGCAAGTGTGTAGGACAATGCGTGGGCGTGGATGAAGAAAAAAATTACTAAATGAAAAATGAGTATGATACTACAATGTGGTGCGCATGTACAAGCAAGTGTGAACGACAAATTTATGAGTGAATGAAGAGTGGCAAACAATGTGAAGAAATGTGTCAAATAACAAAAGTGAGATATGAAACACCAAGATGGCTTAAAACTCCAGAAGATAAAATAATATAATTACAAGATATATGAAAAATGTGTAGCCAGTGCTGAATTCTAAAAAATGATATAGTGAGGAAAAAAATAATAATAAAAATTATATGGGTATATGTATATAGCAACTAATGATTGCCAATTAACGGCAAGCTGTGTGTGAGACAAAAAATGAATGTATATAAATGCGACAACATTTCAAAACATTAGATGGGGATACAATACTAATATCAAAATAAATAAAAGAAAAAGAGAGAATTTCTGATGAAATTTCTGATGAAATATTAATGTAGAAACATACAGTATATGGCTGTCCATCAAGACCTCAATGACAGAACAATCTGGCAACCCAAATTAATGCTAGACAAACCAAAAAATACGTATGGCCATTATAGTACCTTGCATGCTTACACATAAACTTATGGCCTCCTAAAGAAATCAATTGAGACCCAATGACTCATTGAGCCCTCGTGGCGACAAAGTGTCTAACCTATGGATCCATGATGATTCAAGTTGTAGGAGCTTTTTAGTTCTATTGCCACCGCTTAGAGAGACTGGCACGTGATCAGTTGCTTTGTAACGAACTGTAGCGATACTATGTTTTATTAAGGCAAAATGCCTAGCTACCGGTTGTTCGCTATGGCCAGTGGTTAAGGCTTCTCTGATGGCTGCACGGTGCTGGGCCATCCTTTCCTTAAATTGGCGCTCTATCTTGCCCACATAGTGCAAAAACCACATGGGCAAGACAGAATATACACCACAAAATGCGAGTTACAAGAAAGAGACCAATTGATGCAAAATTTTCTCCCTGAATAAGGATGTGAAACAAAATTACCCACCTGCATATAGCTGCAGGTGGGACACCGAGGCATTTGAAGCAGCCCATTTTGCGTCCCAAAACGTTGATGCTTCTGCATTAAATTAGCACAATTCTTTTGCATCTTTCTAAGCTCTCTGAGTGTGTAACATATGTATCGGGGGCACTGTCCCCTGTAAGGAGGGCACTGGAGCAGGTATATTGGATTTTCTAACTGTGAGTGCCGGATCATTAGTGCATCATTATTTTTATATATATATATATTGACAAAGGTCCATGGCTAGGACCGAAACGTCGGAGGTTTACTATGATGCTGTAAAATTTTTTTTAAAAAGATGAAATAAAAACTCATTTTAGAAGACTGGTGAGTGCACCCCCTTTGTTCATTTTTTTATATATATATATATATTAGGGATGTGCAGGCTCGGATAGGTTCGAGTTTGCACGTGGAGTTCGGATTTTTCCCTCCAAAAAAACGGAACTCAGAAAGAGGCAAAACGTCATCTTACATGGACGAACATCATCATTCCTGGACAAAAGTCCAGGAATGATGATGTTCGTCCATGTAAGATGACGTTTTGCCTCTTTCTGAGTTCCGTTTTTTTGGAGGGAAAAATCCGAACTCCACGTGCAAACTCGAACCTATCCGAGCCTGCACATCCCTAATATATATATATATATATATATATATATACCATGTCCTACCAATATCTTTATTTGGTCTTGGAAAGTAGCAAAACACAGCAATCATTAATGGTTATTAAGGTGTAAAATAAGTTTAGACATATACAGTATGTCTATAGTGGAGATTTGATTTTGTCAGTGAATTATTCTAAAATTAGATCTGAGGTTTGTATTTCGCCCGAGAGCCTGTTGCAGCAACAAAGCTGGCACCCTTTATAAAACAAAAAAACAAAAAAATTGGCAGCGTTGAGGAAATTGGTAGAGAATTCTTTGCTGTCAAATTGTTTACAAAACCCATCAAACAGGCAGAATAGCAACATGAGCCCAGAATACCTCAGAGGTGGGTGCACGCTCTTATATGGAGATGTACTGAAAGAAATTCATTAACAAAATACCAGCAAAGAAGTGTGTTTGTATTACCAGCTGAATGTCTGCCTGACTTGTTTAGGAAGAAGCAGTCATGGAATACATCAACCTGGGATGATTTATAGGCGTCTAATCCCAGCACAGGTATCAGGTTTATATATTCATTTAAATTTTAAGGTCAGCAGAAGGGTGTTGTTATTCTTTAGTAAATGGCCAGTCACAGAATTAGGCTGAAGTCCTGATGTAATGTGAAAGGAGATTAATCAAATCCTTTCACTTTTATGGAGATCTTCATATGCCTCGCAGTAACACAAGAGTCTGCAAAGCTTCCTCCTTGGTGAGGCCGGGATACGCCTGAATTTCTTGCCACCACTCCCTGTCACTGCCCCAAATGGTCCCTGAATGTCACATTGCGAATAATTCCTCACTGCGAGAGGCTTCTCTAAGGTAACTTGGCATATACGCAGTGGGACCATGGCACATGCACAGTCGACCGATAATCGCTTGCATAAATATCACATTGAGTCCACATCTGAATCAGGCCCAATATTGCTAGCACTGAGGCACACCATAATGAGTAGCATTTTGTCTCTGGAACTCACCTTGATAAGTTAAAAATGTTGAAGACTCCAAATTGTTCCTCCAGGGAGGCTTCATTCCCTTTACCAAGATGGCCACCGAGGTTAGTTCGCATATGCTGCACCATCTTGCTCACTGTGTTAGAGTGCCACAGTGGGAGACGCATGTCTTCTACTTAGCTCCAGAGTGACCTGCAATTATCTGCGGTCTACAACCCTTTCAGTGATCCTGCGCCGCTAACCGGTATCCGCATATACTCACCTGCTGGTGAGCTATATGAAACACTACTACGGTCGAGCTACGCTCCATCTGACCAATGTGTATAACAGTTATTGCGACTGTACCCCATGCGACATCAATAAACCAATCCACTGGTTAAGTAACTGGGCTGTTTTTTGTATCAGGGCAATTGCTGGTGTGTACAGTAACTCTGCCACATCTTCAACCTGAATACATTTCCAACAAAATAATGATTTCTTCTACATACTGTAAGATGTAAATTCCCGAGTTATATATTTTTCATTGAAAGTACTTTTGAGTTTGGCCGATGGTGAGTTTAATCGAGTTTGCAATTTCACCCGAGTTTATCTTTAGTAAATTTGCAACTTGGAAAAAAGCAGATGAGATTGCAATCTTGACCAAACTCGAATCTGATAAACAAAATGACTGTATAGGAATGGAGTGGGTTAAACCTAGTAGACTGGGGGCGGAGCTGTGTGGGGAGTCATGTGATGATAAGGATTCTGTGGGATTTAAGGTCATAAGTTTAGCTGTGATATTAGATTTGTTTGCAGGCTGGGTCAGCCTCTTTTGTTCCTGTCTTCCTGCCCTCCTTCCCTATTTTTTTTTTTGGTGTTTGGTGATTTCTTCATTGGCTATTTAGGTGGGAAAGAATGGCAGGTTACTTGTTAGAGCTATGGATCTTGGTTTACTCTTTTTTTTGCTCACCCTTGTTGACCGTTTATGTCTGCTGGACCACTCTACCGGGGGCAGCATCATCACCTTACGGGGTGGGTAGTCATGGTAGAAGGCCTAAGTGGATGTGTTGTGGTTAGAATGTTTATAGTGTTGGGTTTGGGCTGTTGTTAGCAGTCCTTTCTTTGCCACAATACTTAACTTAATTTAATTGATTTTAGTATCTAATTTCATTCATTTGTAATGTAAGTAAAATAGCTAACAATTTCTGTCAAATACATGTCTCCGTGTCTTTATTTAAAAAAAGTATGTATTATTATCGCTGATTCACAAACAGGTCAATCCTCAGCCGTTAGGAGGTTTATAGTAAATTTACCCCTTAGACCCATCTTGCTGGTTCTTTAAATGTCAAAAAAAACACATTTAAAATAAAAAATGAGAGAAACATCACAATGAATTTGCTTTGTTCGTTGCAGACTGTTGTACGTTATGAACATTGATGAAACGATTATTTTTATCTGATATCATTTTGCTGTAATTTTACTTAATGAGCCTGAGAAATTATGAAATTATAGGAAAAAAAGGAATATAAAAAGATAATTTGATTGCCGAGTGGATATGCATGGTTCAAAAGTTTCTTCTTTAAGTACATTTTATGTTGCTTAACGAGCCTTCATCACAGTCATTTCCTCTGGGCGCACTTTGATGAACAAGCTACAAAACAGTTCTACACAGAATTTTAGTTTGCACAGTGAACCATCTCTACCCCCTCACTCCCTTCCCAAAGTAGCAATGCCATGGTCATCCTATCACTGTGATTTCTGCAGTTGGGAGAAACATTACTCGGATTGTTCTTTCAAACGTATCAGTTTCAGAGACAATTCTAGACTGGAGTATATAATTACCAGGAACCTGTAGTACCCCCTACAGACCGACGACCGGGAAATACATGGGTTTATTAACCAGCAAATTTCCCGGTCTCAGTCGCCGACCCTTGTACAGAGCAGGGTCATGGACCTGGGACTTCGACCCGGGTTATTTGCATTCACACATAGCAAAAACCCAGGTTGATGCCTGTTCATGTGCAAAAATGCACTATGGGTCTGATTCAGACATGGACGCTATTGCGATTGCAGCTGTGATTTTGTATGCAACGCAGCTGTGCAAATATGCTGCTGCCTTCTCATCTGCGTATGACATCGTTTATGCGTAAAGATCGGTAACATCAATGCACATCAAGCAGCCATCTTGCCCTTGCAGCAGGTCTGACCTGCCACAGACTTGGCAGCTCTCCTGACACGTAGGGGGCTTTCATGCTGCGTAGGAGATCATAACGGCTAATTTATGCACGTCCATGTAATGGTGTTTTAAACGATCAGATACGCCTGCATTTTTTCTGACCACTCCCCTATTACCACCGCCAAAAGCTGCTTACCTGTCACTCACTTCCAATGGATTCCTCTGTGCATCCGTAATTACAATGTGATTTCTGCGCACGCGCAATGCGGCTTATACAAATGCATGATGGCAAACAATCGTTCAATCTATGTACGTAATCGCCATTGCGTCCGTTTCTGAACCATCCCTATGTGTGAAATAGGGTTGAAGAGTGATTTTCTAACTAATAGCTCAGTGTCCTGTGAGCCACTAGTTGGGTGTAGGGGAGTTTTCAGTACAATGCAAACTAGCATATTTAGGGGCCTTGTAATCACCTGAGATTGCCATTTCTAGTGCTTATGGGATCGAAGACGCAGGCTGAAACAAGCTTTGATAAAGGTCAGGGCACACTTGTGTTCTTTGCCCCATTACTCCCCATTACCTTCCACAAATGCTTACTGTGAGTAAAATGCCACTGCGAGTATCTACGGCAATGTACCTAGACTCACGCACAGTTTACAGATAATCGCTCAACTGCGAAAATATTGGCATTGCGTGCATCTATGTATCAAGCCTTATAACATTACTATAGTGCTGATTGAAGAATACCAGTGAGTCTCTGTGAGTATTCAGTTCTGTTATGGCTAATGGACACTACTGAGCAAAGCTGGTGGGTTGAAATGGATTTTTTTTTCTTTTCTTTAAGGTTAACCATTTAGTTGCCAAAAATAAAATACTGCCAAGTGCGACAGCCAAAATTCAAAGAAGGATTCCAAAAGTCCCATTATCCTCCGGATGTTTTGTTCCGTCAATCACAACTCTCAGAGACAATCGCTGTCCCCGAAATGGATGATTTAAACAGTTTTCTTTCATTTCTGAGTTTCTGGCAAAACACCGGATTCATTTGTCTCCTTTCAATGAAAAGTGTCTCAATTAAAAAGATTTCCGCTATCTCAACTGTTCGCCAGGAAAAAAAAAAAAAGATAGTTTTAACTTAACAAGCAAGACACTTTTTTTTTCCTTTGGATTTTGCCTGTTTTTTATGTAACTTCATTCCAGATGACTTTCAAACTTCCACAATAAGGGGAAATGATCTGCAGCACAAGATAATTTACACATGTTCTGCGTAGCTTTGATGGTTGTGTGCGATAAAAAGCACAGGGGATGTTCAAGTCTTTCTATAGTAATATTGTCCAGTACTGGGGTTTTCAAGGTAAAGCAGCTCTCCCTGGCATCGGTCCCAGTGTCTTACTGAGATTTGATGGGGTTTTTGTCAGCTAAAGCTGTCAAATAAGAGACATTTCAGTACGGTTTTGCTGATGCTCAGTCTTGAAAAGTGGAGAAAAAAAAGTTGACAATATCTGATCCTTTTTTTTGTAACGTTCTGTACTTTGCACGGGCTTCTTAGCCATTCTCGGAACAGCTCAATCACTCCGAACAGCATGAAGGTATTTCACTAAGAAAGCACTCAATAAGCTCACTAATTAACTGTGCTGCTAATTCTTACCAGCCTTGATGGCAAAATCTTTAGTGCACTTGAAAATAAAAGAAGTAAAGAAAAAAATGTTATTGTCTACCAGGAAAACATTTTTTTTAATGCTATTAACTAGTGTAAAAAATCCATCAAGCTCACTGCAACTTTTATTGAGTTTGTTAAAGTTTAAATTTCTGCAGAATCCAGGAAGTTGAGGTTATGTAATGTAATACTTAACAAAATGTATCGATTTCCCAGCATACTCTGTGACCACTATTCAATTTTCTTTTGACATTTTGGATCATTTGGTCAAACTCCATCATTTCACTTCGTACCCTTTCCCCATGTCCCTCATCTGAAAACACCTGCTTTTCCCCATGGGAAGTCACAATACATTTTATATTCCAAGGATTATAGGACTGGGATCCCAAAGTTTATGCATGTCCTAGTTGATTTTGCACCAATCTTTTTCAGAGTTTTGTGAGACGCTTGCTCTTTTCCCTCCCTCCAGTTCCAGCTTTTACAAATTAAATAAAGGGTTTATAGAGTCTCACTCTCGATCTTCTAGACTTCGCTCAATGACCCCTTTGAAAGTGTATGTGTCTATTCTGTAGGTATTCAGGGATCAATCTCTTAACTTTACCACTCGATCTTAGCCAGAGAATCTCCAACTTTGGAACTCTTTGAGGTGGCATGGGAGCAATACTTGTGTGATCCTCTGGATAAAAAGGGTTGGCCAATCATCAGTTAATTTATTGCCAAAACTTCTATAGATACTGTGTTCTGGCAAATTCCTTGTAAAATCTATACCAGTTGGTCTTTAGTTCCATCTACACTCCATAAGAGTCTACAGTCTTTGTTGTTGCAATTGTAGTAGTTAAAGACGGCAGCGTGTGAAGATCCCAGCTACTGTAGCCAGCAGAGGGATCTATTAAGATCCCCCCTCCTGCTGTGTCTGCACTGCAGAGCACTGGAGACATGTGGCCCGGACTCACCGGCAGAAGACAGGTGAGCCCGGGGGGAGAGGATGCAGCGGAACGGGGGGTATCAGGCTCTGGCTGGAGGGGAGGGGAGATCGGACACTCACAGGGAGGGGAGGCCGGATAAGACACCCGTGGGGTGGGAGGGGGATCCGGATCAGAAACCCACGGGTGGGTTATGACCGGATCGGACACCGGAGGACGCGGGAGGGTGTAAGACAACAGGGAATAGAGTCGGGTGGCAGATGCAGTGAGGAAATCCTTATGGATACCTCACCTGTAGGGGGAAAAGTATCACTTTCTGAAAAGCCGACTCCGCAAAAAGAGCAGCTTTTCAAAAGTGATACTTTTATTAGTGAGGCATGATAAATGCCTCCAAAACATTTTTTAAACTCGCAGCAAGTTTAAAACATAATTATAACTAGTGATAATCATGTCATGATGAACAGGCCCATAAGTCTCTTAGGGATATGACTGCTTTTTTTTTAAGTTGTGATCACCTTTATACATTCAAACTTTTACTTCTTAGGTTATTAGTGTAGAGCTTAGATCAATGTGGATGGGATGTATCAGGCATTGCAGCTTGAATGCAATACATCCTCCCACTTACCATAACAGCTGTCATTTGTGAATGAGGGACTTCCGTGTCAGAAGGACACAAGCCAATAGGATTCCTCACAGGGGGAGCGTCCCAAATAGAAGCCCACATTTTCTAAACTCTCTCCGTATTACATTTGGCCCTGTGTGTTAATTTTTGGAACTTATGCTGCTGTTGGTACCTGCAAGTTTTTCACGTTACTCCTTTAATATTATAACATGTGTTTTGCTGTTTGGAAAAGGATGTGTGTATTCTAAAGTACATGGAATCTTCAAATACATTTTCATGTGTCATAGAAACAAAAAAAGAAAACACAACATCAATGCTAAGACACCCTATTGTGATTGAATGAATGAAAAGGTGGATAGGACCCTTCAGCCTATAAATAGATGGAGAGAGCCGTCACCTTATTTCAGGCTCCTCACTAGCTTTATTCTTGTATAAAGGCACATTAGATAGGTATGAAGGTCTCTCTATCTTACCAGTAGTCAAATCACATACATCACAGACATACTGTACAGTATTCTCACTGTCAGACGTATTCTCATTCTCTAAGAAACTGTACCACCGATCTCATGGCCTTGAGACTTCTTAAGTAATAACCTATTACCTGTAATAGGGGAACATTACCTGTATAGTACCGATACTAAAAGGGATTAATTGGGACGTTAGGGTTGGATTGAGTGAGTGTGAATGGAACCCAAACATATTATTATATAATAAGTGATAGCCTGCCGTAAGTTATGCATAAAGCAATTAAGTGAATAACAGTCCTGCAAGGATAAAGACGACAGAGGACCAACCCATTTGTAAAAAGGAGATGCCATACAGTGTTTTTTTTACATATAATACAGAAACCCTTAACATACTGTCAGTCTCCTTTACCTACAAAGCCAGTAGTATCCGTACAAGTTTTACTAAAACTTAACTTGTACTGATATTACTGTCTTTGTAGACCTATGCTAAGGGTTTTGTATTGTATGTAAAAACACGTGGATATGTGTTAATGGGGCTTCTTCATCAAATGATAAATGGCCCGGTAACCATGCGGAAACGCTAATTTCTGCATATTTAAGCTACCGGGCCATTCGTCATCAGGGGTCCGATATAACCCCCTTGGTATTCAGCAAACTCTGAACACTGAAAGTAACGATACTGTATCAGAACCTCTATATACCCCTGCCTGTACCTTCTAAAATCGTTCCTATAAACCTGTAAGGATGACGCTAATTGCGTACGCAATCATACAGTAAATAAAGACTTAGACCTGGAATCTGTGGTTCCAAAGCACAAGTGTTATTCAAGTAAAAGTTCAGACAGTTACACGCAATCCAGACAGAATTTAGGCGCAAAAGGAATTATTCAGACACAAGTACAGTATACAGACCCCTCGTCATTCAGCATTCAGCACGAAGACTAAGTACCCAGCGTTTGAACACACATATTTATACCCCCCCAGAATAAACACGACAATAGAGAAGTTTGTTGCTGATGTCATTGGTTCCCAGGGGAGAAGCATCTGTTACAGAGCATTTAACAGGCTGGTTCAAATAGACTCTCCCTGCCTCTAACGGCTGGGGATCTTTCCTTTCCCGCCCCCTGCAACATCCTAACAGTTGTTCATGAAATATACATTTTGTTGCTTGTAGGCTCTGCGATCCATAACTCGAGAATGCATGATGCGATCTCCCCACCGATAACACCGGAATACTGTAAAAAGAGTACGCATCAGTATGAAACCAAACACGACTTGTTTAGCATGTATAAAACCTTAGTTACCAAATATCTTTATTTCTCAGCATTTAAACTAACTGAACCAACTTAAATCATTTACTTTAAAGCTTATTAAACCTTATGTGTGAATATGTAATGTGTGAGTATTCGGGGTTTGAGATAAGGACGCTAGTTAACTTGCGGCAGATGCATGCGCATAAAGCTAATAAAACAGCGGTTTCATACAAAGTCCTATGCATTCGCTAATATACGACTAGCTAACAGCGCAATTGTGTGTATTACTCTGTATATGAGAAATGGTGAAAGATGCAATCGCATGGCGCGAATAGTATTAACGCCACATGTACTAAAATGTGAGTCTATTTAAAATGGCGCTTAGGCGCCATTCGCAAAATAGCGTCTTGCAATCTCATTTTCAAGATGGCGTCTTGCGGCCAGTCGCAAGATGGCGTCGTCACGATTAAATCTTAAATTGAACTTGTGTCAGACAATTATTCCGCTTCGACAGTCCACCCTTTGATAGCAAACAACATGCTATCACAATCTGCTCTTAGAATTTAATTTAGGCTTAGATCTACATATTATTTAGTGTTATTGTGGGATGGCACAAGGTGGTTCTTAATCCATCAATAATGTGTCTCTGGGTGGGGACATAAAACTACTATTATACGCACACCGCGGATCTTGGAAGATCATGTGAAAGGTGTGGGAATGCACCAGTCTTATAACAGCAGTCTTGAAGGGGAATTGAGACTTTACATTATCTGAGGTGTTCTATAGATAACATTTCAATAATACATTCTATGCATGTCTAAACATAATACATCAAACGATAGTATTTCCTAGTTCAGGGTTGTAATGCAGTTCTGTATTTACCTCGGTATTCATACTGGCCACCATCATAATTTCATTCTTTCGTTTTACTCTATTTTTAAATTTTCCACACTTCAACACAATAGGAACACACCGGACGCATATGCCAATTATTATGATGACAATCAGTATAAGGATTAAGAATTTGCCTATGCTGGCGATCACTTCCTGGACCCATTCCCCTAGACCTGAGAACCATTTTACTGGGTTCAGCCATGAAACCCATCCTTCTATCTTCTCCCCTACTTCAGCCACTGAAGCGTTATGGTTCTTACGAAACTCCCATTTTAGCTGAAGAATTTCATCCATCTTCCGGTCCATCACCTCCTTGGGGTCGCTGGTATCATTGGGGACATAGGTGCAACATTTTACTCCAAAGTGGGTGGCCAATGTTACGCAATACCCTCCAGTAACAGCAGTTAAGTAATTCAGCACTAACCTGTGTTGCACTAATTCTTTCTTGTACGCTTGCAATTCTCTCCCTGTATACCTGAATGTGTCATTGTACATCTCGGTGATATTATCTATCAATTTAGCAAGTTCCTGGATATATCTAAAATTTAATGTACCCCGAGCGATCCTGGTGGGATCCAGTGCGACTAAAACTTGAAAGCCAGTTGTCTCACTGATTAACTGAGTGGCTTTATGTACGTCACCAGGTATCATAATTCTTTTGCCTCTGTGTTCATACTGTGTGTGAAGATATGGTGACGGTGTGTTTTTATGTATACCAAGTATTTCAACATGTGTGAGGGTCATAACTTCTGGGACTACTCTTCCCAGGTAATTCACAAACCTTCGGAACTCGGGGAGAGCCATTTATACACTTTTCTTCCACAGATGAAATATACATTATCATGGAGAACATAAGGAATGGTATGCATCATTATCATTAAGCACATCTCCCTTGCAAACAATCCTATTTCTGGTTCTTCCATCTGGTACATGCAAGTTTCTGGCTGTATTATTTTAGCACAATAACCATTTGGCACCTTACCAATAATTTCTTAGGTGGAACTCAATGTATACCGATACCTAAAATGTTTCCCACCAGACTTAATGGAGCGTAACAGATCATGGTTTGTGGACTCATTATCAGCTCTTTGTAAGAAGGTCATCGCCTGATTATTCCCCGTCACTTCCCAACTCCAGGGTCTATTGGGGTTGGTTATGTTTAAGCACAAAAGTGATCTATCTACTTGGAATTGATGGAGTTTGAAATGAGGTGGTTTGGATGAGAGAAATTTTCCATCCAATGTTTTCCCTTTTTGCAATTCTAAAATTTCCATGATATTCAGCGGAAATGGCACCAACCCTACGTTATGCTGTCCCTGTGGCACATGTGAACACACCCAGCAATCAGTTTGATTTAACACTTTGCCTACCATGCTATGATAATCCTCTAGAGGATACCCATCCCAGTACGGATTATATTTAGGTTGGCACCATTGGATACAGTTCTCATCAACTAGGGACCCACAAAGCTCACAAATACAGGAATCTTCAGACGATAAACCTCCACACCTTCCCCGAGTATCCGGAATGACAGCTCTCTTAACAATAACAGTACTAAGATTGGTCAGACACTCCCCTGATTGGCATTGCACTCCTCCTGACTCCACTCCATCAGCACTGCTATCAGCTCCCGTTTCCTCAATCGGTCCCCCATCACAGACACTGGATATCCCCGAACTGACCAGGATGGTGACCACTCTAAAAAAGAATATGAAAATGAACACAGCAGGCCTGTCTATTGTCACAACAAGATCTGCAAATTTCTCTCAGTTCAGGTATCTCACTACAACCTGTTCAATCCTCCCGGAACAAACTCACGATCGACAGGTCCACGCTATCAGCTTTGTCTCCGACTTGTTTCTCCACCGGTTGATTGACCTTTTTGCAGTGAGTGGAATGGACCAAGGTATCTCTCTCGGCCACCATCAAAGATGTAGTACTCGTCAGCAGCACCTGGTATGGACCTTCCCACCGATCAGTCAAACAACCTGAACGCAAGAAATTTCTGATCATAACATATTCTCCTGGTTCAACATCATGACAGTTAGTTTCAGGCATATCATTAGACAATAATTTCAGTTTCTGCTGCTGTTGCTTTAACTGCTTACTCATTGATATTAGATACTTTACAGTTACCTCGTTGTTACCCTTCAGGTCTTCCTGTGGACTTATAATCAAATGAGGTTGTCTACCGAACAATATTTCAAAGGGGGACAGATTCAAAGGAGGTCTAGGAGTGGACCTTATGCTATGTAGGACCAAAGGTAACGCTTCTGGCCATCCTAGTCCAGTCTCTGCCATGATTTTACTTAGCTTATTTTTAATAGTCCCATTCATCCTCTCTACCTTGGCACTGGCTTGCGGTCGGTAGGGGGTATGAAGTCGGCTATTAATACTCATCAGCTTACACATTTTTTGAAAAACATCACCAGTCAAATGGGTACCCCTATCACTCTCGATGATTTTAGGGATACCGTACCTGCATACAAATTCCTGAACTATTTTCTTGGCAGTAAACGCAGCAGTATTAGTGGCCGCTGGGTAGGCCTCAACCCAGTTAGAAAATACGTCTGTGCACACTAATACATACTTAAGGTTCCTGCAGGGTGGTAATTGGATGAAATCAATTTGTATCACCTGGAAAGGTCCATCAGTCGGTGGAATGTGGGATGGTTCGGTAGGGATCGCTTTCCCTATGTTCTTTCTCAAGCAGGTCAACCAGGACATTGCTATCTTTTCTGCTTGTGAAGAAAACCCTGGTGCGCACCAGTATGCCCTCACCAACTTGCACATACCCTGTTTACCCAGATGAGTCAGGCCGTGTGCTGCCTCAGCCAGGCTGGGGTAATATGCCTTGGGGGCTACTGGCTTACCATGTCCGTCCCTCCAGAGCCCAGAGGACTTTTGCCCACATCCCTTGGACTTCCAAATGGATTTTTCCTGAATTGAACACAAATTTTGCATCTCAATTAATTTCAGCATATCAATTGTTTGAAATGACATAATTGTTTCAGTTGGAGAAAACATTTTTAACCATACTGCCCATTTTGCAGCTTCATCAGCTCTGTTGTTGCCCAGTGACACCGGATCATCCTCACATGTATGGGCTTTGCATTTAATTACTGCCACCGCTTTGGGCAGTTGGATTGCTTCTAAAAGATGTTTTATGTGTCGGGAATGTGCAACTGGTGTGCCTGCTGCTGTCATAAAATTTCTCAGACGCCATAGAGCCCCAAAATCGTGCACCACCCCGAACGCAAACCTCGAGTCAGTGTAAATGTTAGCAAATTTACCTGCTGCCAGTTCACATGCTCTAGTCAGTGCTACTAACTCTGCCACCTGGGTTGAGTGAGGAGGACCGAGAAGTTTAGCTTCTATGATGTCTGTGTCATTTACAACAGCATAACCTGTACATAATTCACCTGTATCTGTTTGTCTATGACAACTCCCATCCGTATAAAAAGTTACATCCACATTCTCTAAAGGTGTGTCATGTATGTCAGGTCTAGCAGTAAAGGTCTGATTCAGATATGTCATACAATCGTGCATATCATTATTTCTGCCAAACTCATCTCCCGCCAGCAACTCCTCTCCTTCCACCCTTTGTACATCATGTTGTACATATGGTAGGTATGTTGCTGGATTCAGCGTACTGCAACGTTTAACAGTAATATTTGCAGGAGCGATTAGAGCTAGTTCCCATTTGGTGAACCTAGCCAAGGAGACGTGTCTGGTTTGAGCTGAGTTCAACAAAGCAGATACAGCATGGGGAGTGTAGACAATCATATCATGGCCCAATACTACGTCCTCACTTTTACTCACCAATAGAGCGGTAGCGGCTACTCTTCTCAAACAGGTGGGGAGTGATCTTGCCACAGTATCCAATTGGGCACTGTAGTATGCTACGGGCCTATAGTCACTATGTTTTTGTGTAAGGACACCTGCAGCACAACCATCGGCTTCCAAACAATACAAATCAAAAGGTTTTTCATAATCGGGTATTCCCAATGCAGGCGCTTTTGTCACACTATCCTTAAGATTAAGGAAAGCCTGCTCTGATTCCTCTGTGTGTATGACACGATCGGGCTTTGAGCGCATCAAGCTGATGTGATCCCGGACATTGTCTAACACATTTTCATCAAAATTACCAATTCTGGGAAACGGTCTAACACTCTTCCTCGTCATATTAAACCATAAATCACAATACCTTATTGCATATGTACCTTACTTAGTATGCATGATACGACGGGCCGATCCGATCGGCGCCTCCATTAGCAGCACATCATTGTCTAACATCTCTACTGTTTGAGCCGCTCCCATTCTGAGACAGCTCCTACGCTTTTCAATAAAGATTTAAACTGGTGAAAGACAATCAAGATACTTTCACTTACCTGTGGACGATTTAAGTCGGCGGCGCCCACACACCTGGATAAGATTTGAAAAAGGCAACTTCCACACCCGGATAAGATTTAGTAAGGCAACTTCCACACCTATGAGAGTTTATATGTCGGCTACTCTCATGCACCTCTCTACGACAAAGACAACATGTACACCTGCTACTGTGTATAGAACGGTAAAGCTACTTACCGAGCGGCTGGACTAACCCTTGCACCTAGCCCTTAAGGATCATACGATACCCTTAACTTTGTTCAACAAATATTCACTGTTACCCACTTTTTCCTGTGCAGAAAAATAAACGTTAACCCAGATATTGGTAACAATTGAAAAAAGTAAACCTCAACGGTTTTGTTAAAACACGTGGCAGCAGAACCGGAAGTGTGTATACGTTATTGCGCGATCAGCCGCATACACAATAATGCGACTACCACACAACCGTATAATGACTTTTTAACTGCGTACACAAAAATGTGTCTTTGCTATGCGCAAACCTGCGACTTAGCCGCGTACTCAGTACTACGGCACCCCTTTAAACGTAAGGTTCTATCAACAGAGGAAAACAAACTTTTTCCTCTCTTGTCCCTGGATTCTAGTCAGCTTCCTTGATTCACACGGAGACGGATAGTGATCTTTCAGCACAAAGCGGTTGCATACAAATCCTGCATGTGGCCACTCCACCCTTTGCTGAAATATCGATAGACGTATGTACCGTGTGAGCAGGTAAGTGACTTCACTATGAGCCCCCAACTAACGATACTGGATCAGAACCTCTATATACCCCTGCCTGTACCTTCTAAAATCCTTCCTATAAACCTCTAAGGATGACGCTAATTGCGTACGCAATCATACCGTAAATAAAGACTTAGACCTGGAATCTGTGGTTCCAAAGCACAAGTGTTATTCAAGTAAAAGTTCAGACAGTTACACGCAATTGATCCAGACACAATTTAGGTGCAAAAGGAATTATTCAGAATCAAGTACAGTATACAGACCCCTCGTCATTCAGCATTCAGCACGAAGACTAAGTACCCAGCGTTTGAACACACATATTTATACCCCCCCAGAATAAACACGACAATAGAGAAGTTTGTTGCTGATGTCATTGGTTCCCAGGGGAGAAGCATCTGTTACAGAGCATTTAACAGGCTGGTTCAAATAGACTCTAACAGCTGGGGATCTTTCCTTTCCCGCCCCCTGCAACATCCAAACAGTTGTTCATGAAAGATACATTTTATTGCTCGTAGGCTCTGCGATCCATAACTCGAGAATGCATGATGCGATCTCCCCACCGATAACACCGGAATACTGTAAAAAGAGTACGCATCAGTACGAAACCAAACACGACTTGTTTAGCATGTATAAAACCTTAGTTACCAAATATCTTTATTTCTCAGCATTTAAACTAACTGAACCAACTTAAATCATTTACTTTAAAGCTTATTAAACCTTATGTGTGAATATGTAATGTGTGAGTATTCGGGGTTTGATATAAGGACGCTAGTTAACTTGGGGCAGATGCGTGTGCATAAAGCTAATAAAACAGCGGTTTCATATAAAGTCCTATGCATTCGCTAATATGCGACTAGTTGACAGCGCAATTGTGTGTATTAATGTGTGTATGAGAAATGGTGAAAGATGCAATCGCATGGTGCTAATAGTATTATCGCCACATGTACTAAAATGTGAGTTTATTTAAAATGGCGCATAGGCGGCCATTCGCAAAATGGCGTCTTGCAATCTTATTTTCAAGATGGCGTCTTGTGGCCAGTCGCAAGATGGCGTCATCACGATTAAATCTTAAACTGAACTTGTGTCAGCCAATTATTCAGCTTCGACGGAAAGTTTTCGGAGTTTGCTGCTGAGATCAAGCGCAATCTTCAGACGGCGTTTGTTCTCGGATCCCTGCTCCTTCCTATGGGATGGAATTCCAGGGATGCGAAGAGGGAATAATATCTGTCTTCACTTCCTATCTGTATCCAAGTGTCTCGCCTGTTTGTTTGCCCACTCAGAGCCGTGCCTTACCTCAGCTTCATTGTTATCCTGGTTGCGTCCTTGCTGGATTATATAGAGAGCAGCGCTCCCACCACTTCCTCATAGCAGCGCTTCCCTTCTGCGGACGGGCCCTCCATTTGTACTCTTCCCATCCCCGCTCGTTGGCTAGTCAATTCCCTACTGGCGGGCCCCGATCGAGCTGTATTTTTTCTTTGATTAAGCTACTTACAGGGGTCATGGCATCTATGCTGTGCTGGGGCATAGACGGGGCTCCGTCATCCATTTTATGACACTATCAGGTTTATCCCTGTGGGCTTAGTGCTCCGCGGGCTTCACCCGCTCGTAGCAGCAGTTCTTTTATTGCATAACTGACAATAGAGTTGGGGTGCTGGTCTGTTCCTTACACACACAGTGCTTGCTGTCCGTAGTTTTCGTTATGGTTTCGCTCAGATATTGATGGGTTATTGTGAGCGGCTCCATTTTAGGAATGCTTAACTAGGCATAGTATAAAGGGTTTTTGTATTATGTTCACGGTATAGGTGGAGTGGGGCTCGCTTATAGGTTTTTTCTATTGCACCGGGCCATATTAGTTTCTTTATAATAGCAGCTTCATGCCCGGCCCACACCAATTGATAAATAGGTACATTTGTATTTATTGGCAAGTCCCTAGTATGGGCAGCTTACCCGGGATTTGGCCTTTAGGTTGCTGCCACATTCACGTGCCCCGGTCACGGAGTTGTTTCCCCATATTCTGTCATGAAACTGTTTTCCCTAACAGGCGGTCGGGAATGCCGTAATTTTTGAGGCCCATTCGGTTTTTACAATCGTCTTAGGTTGTGACGGGTTGCAGGGTAAAATTTTGCTTTTCTTTTAACATAGGTTGAGGCTGTCATTTTAAATGTCAGGTGTCGCGGTCCTGTATTTGTTTATGCTCATGGCTCTTTCGTGCGCTATTCAGGGTTGCGACACAGCTCTGCTTTTTCTCGGGGCTAGCGGCTCTGCTGTCTTCCCTGCATCAGTCCTGTTGCTTTTGGGCAGGGCCCTTGCAGGGTCAAAAATTTTCTCTATAGCTTGTTGCCGGTCCGCTGGGAAATGCACGGTCGTACTATACGCAGTGAGGCTCCGGGTGGACCCGGAACTCAGGCTGCCAGGTTGGTTGGTGAGCTTTGTTTCCATGTCATGGCATTGGCTTGTTCTGGTCCTTTCCATATGCTTGTGTATGTGGTGACTGTTTTTGCTTAAGGGAGTCTTAATGATTTTCGGGGTTAGCTTTTGCGGTAATGGGTAGTTTCTGCAGAGCTCAGCTTGTGCGGCAGCATGTTTAGCGCTTGCAGTACTGGTTAGCAATCTTGCGGTGCCCCCCCCCACCCCTGTATAGATTTGTGTTTGGATCTGCCGCTTATGTTTACTTATGGCTCGTGTTTTTTAAGTTTAGTATGTTACAAGTTTTGTATAGTACATTACTGGGCAGGATGGTTGCTATGTAATTAGGCATTGACACTCAGGTTAGTATTTTATGGATATTTTTTGCTTGTTAATTATAGCTATATCAGGCACGCCTGCGTTTGCATCTCCACTCCCCCGTATTAGTGTCCTGCCCCTGTTACCACCCACAAACGGCCTCTCCTGTTACTCATTTCACTGGGATGTCTTTGTTGGGCGAGCGAGCGGTCTGTGATCGCACAGAGTAGTTCGCACACACGCATGCGCGTACTATCGGGCCGCTTGCGAGCGGCTCTGAATCAGGTCCTTAGTTTGTTTGGTATTTGGGTTTTTGTATTTTTGCAAATATCAGTCAGTTTCATGTTCGGTGGGTGTTTGGAAAAAGGGGGGTATTTGGCAATCATGGATCCACATATTGGGAACGTGACGACCCCAAGTTTTTTGGGGGGCATGCTGTAAACTGCGGGTGTTTCTTCATTCTCCTCTCCCCTACCAGGGGATTCTCCCTTCTCCCAACTATTTCTAGTTCAGGATTTGCAAGGTACGCTGCTTATTATAACCTTATTTAGTTTGCGAATAGGGTTGATTGGGGTCGAGCTGCTACTGTATTGGGTTTGTTGTTCTAGCTGGGTTGGAGTCCAACTGTATGGGCAGAGGAATGTGTAGGGTAAACAGTACCCTTTGCTGCCATGCAGGTAATCCGACAAGCGGGGCGAGCCTGGTTAGCCAGTCGCTTACTCCCTCCCTCAACTTTCTGGGCATATTCTCTCTATTGGACTGGGAAAGCTTTGCCAGTGGGTGAGTCAGCCAAGATATATAAGTATATAAATCTATGATTAAGTTTTATTGGCGTAGAAAGTGCAGTGATCAAAGACAGATCTGGCAGGCGTAAGGGGTGTGTTCACTTTACCAGCTGCCCTGGCATAAGGATTTTAGCGGGAAGTTCTCCATTATTTTAGGAGTTATTCCAGTTTAGGACTTGGATGCTGGAGATTCATTTTGAGTGGATCTCCGGTTGCCAGGTCAATACATTAATGTCTTGTTGAACGTTGCATCTTCTATCGGGTTGGTCTTTGGCAGATTTTGGACACGCTTGTTCTTGATCGACCTGACCTAGGCGGCGTTCGCGTATGGGGTTAGGTTTCGTTATTTGCACTTCGGTCAGACGGAGGTGTGGAGAATAATGTCTGTACACCACATCTCTGTCTGTTCTTTGTTTTTTTTTGCACTCCTGACCATGAAGACTAGCTACTCACCATCTGTGATGGAGGTCTTGAGGCATTTTTGTTTCCTGACGGAAGCCTTAAGCCCTGGGTTTTATACCTGCCTGGTCAGGTTTTTGTGTTTTTTTCCTCGTCAAGTCTGGATTCACTTACATTTTCACAGCACATTGTGTACACGCTCCATGACCTGTTTAGATCTCAGGATGGCCATAAGTGGTGTCTGGTCCAGCTGGCATGAGGGCTCCCTTTTTGCTGGCTGGGTTGGTCTTACATATTACCTCATCTTTCTTGGAGAGGGGCATAAGCCCGCCTGCAATTGAGTCCTCCAGAGGGAGGGTTAAATCAGTAGTTGGGAGGGCCCACCTTCGGGTAAGGTTTTTTTTTATAGGTCATAGGTCAATTGTTTTTCATATTAGTGATTTATACAAAGCAGACGGGGTTCACTTGAACGAAGCTGGCATAAACCTGTTCATAGTCGACATGCAAGCCATTAGGATGTTGGATGTGATTCATAGGGGCTGATGACAATTTTTAGATCGAGTTTAAGGGTTCAGGTTGGTTGGCTAGTTTTTTGATGAGTATGGTCGCGGTGGTTTTGAGGAACCATATGGCAGTGGGATGGCCTTTTCTGGGTAAAAGTTTGGCGGATGCTCCCGGGGTGGGGATTGGTGAGGAGGTGAGGTGCATTCTGTGGGAGGGGGAGTATTGTCAATCCAGCGGGCTCCTTTCTCACGGGGGGAGTTACTTAAGAAGACTGCTTCCTGGGAGGTTATTGAGATGGGGTAGGCAGAAGGCCACCATCCAGGGATGGAGCAGGCAGAAGGCCTCCAACCTTGGAGGTTATTGGGATGGGGTAGGCAAAAGGCCACCATCCTGGGAGGTTTTTGGGATGGGGTAGGCAGAAGGCCACCATCCTGGGAGGTTATTGGGATGGGCTAGGCAGAAGGCCACCTTTTAGAGGTTGTACCCGAAAGGGGGGAGCGGTAGTTGATCTTCCCCATTTCGACTCACATTGGGGAATGGGCCCATCCATTTCATGGTTTGAATTTTTGGTTTGAGATTTTATGTTTCATTGTACATTTTACTTTGTTTCACATACACATGATTCACATTCGGGCCGTCCCATTGGCCTCCATCCTCACATTTAAGAAATTTGATTGAATAAAAAGCTGACCATTATTTAAGCACCAATTTTGGTGTCTGTGTCATTATTTTATAAAAGAATAGAGTAAGAGTTGTGGGTGACCAGGACAATGTGTGAACGATAGAGGTTTTCAGTAAATTATTTTATTCCTCCAGAGTGTCATTTATTAATGTGTGTAAGTCTTGCATCTGAGTCATGTGTATGTGGGAACATATTTGAATGCTAGGTAAATAATCATTATTCACAAAGGTAATTTACCTGTCAGGAGTGTTCCCAAGTCCACTTATGGGAATTAGGGCCTGATTCAGAGCCGTTCGCTAGATGTGATCGCTCGCTCCCAGCGTATGCAAATACAGTGCACGCCCAGCAAGGCAGGCGATCGCTCGGCAAGGCATTAGCACGCCCATTATGTCTTGGCGAGCGATCAATTTGTGTATGCAGACGCCCACCAGCCTGTCTTAAGACGCCCACTTGCGCACGTTATCTCCAGGAGGTGCATGAAAACATTGAGACAGTAGGGGTGATTCAGCAAGGATTGCACGCAGGCCTTGCTATTATGCAAATTCAGCAGGCAGTGTATGACACCCCCTGCTGCATTTGCGATCTCAGTACTGCAACGGAGGTCGCAGGCTGGGATCACCATCGTGACCAACAGTGGCCGAATGTCACGATTTTCGACAGAGTCGGGGCCGCCAGCTGAGCTCAGTCGATGCAGTCCCTGGGCTTGCCACTCCCGCAAAATAGGACGGACACGTCCCCATTTCCGGGAAACACCAGTGGACCCGGCCCCCGCACTGCAACTTAAGTGCCTCTGCCTGTCAATCAGGCAGAGGCATGGAAGGGTCTGCATGTTACTACGATAATCGGGAATCTGCGATCAGCATCACACTTGTGTGTACTGCTTAATCCCAGGATTTTATTTTATTTTATTTTTTTCTGGAGGATTGGTAATAACCCCCATTCATTTAAAAAAGTTTCAGGATAAAAAAGAAATTATAGCATTAATAATACTTTTTTCAGTTTCTCTGTAGAAACACATTTGCAGTAACACACCCTTATTGTATTTGGGCTGCGCTAGAGCACCACTTTCCTCCCAAATTCCGAACCTCCGGACTTAAGGAGATCGCCACGTAAAATGCGTTCAGCTCTGTAATAGCGCATTTGCGTAGGCTCACTTGAGCCATGCAAAATCACGCTAGCTGTGCCCTGTGGTTATTTAAATAGTCATGTTGTAGAAAGCTACTGGAGCTTACCAGTGAAAATGGTACACAGTAATTGAAGGAGATCACAGTATGGAAAAATAACTTCCTACTTTAAAATTCAATGAGCTCTATCTAAAAAAAATTCCTTGTTTGGAATACAGATAATGTCATCAATGTACATAACATATTTAGTGGTTATAGTGACTGTCATGTGGGGTTTAGAAGAACATTACCAGCTGTTAAAGACACAAACAACTACTAATTTAACAGTTTGGATTTGCTGGAGGAATTCCTTAAATATTCACATAGTGGGACAAGCATAGGCATGCGCAGAAGCCGGCACACCTGGGTGGCCAGGTGACTAGTCTACAGTATGTCCAGGAAGGAGAGGGGACAGGGTATTCCATGACCTGGCGGAGGGGAGGTCCTGTGCTTTCTGCGCACGCCTATGGTACAAGTATCATTAGTGTTCTCCAGCATTGCAGCATAAAGGCATTTATCCAATCCAATCCTACAACTGCCTCTGCATATTTTTATATCGTTATGATACATATTATATAAATATTTATGTTGTATATGTCATGCCGTGTAAGAGTAAAGATGTTTTTCTTTATTAAAACACAATTCTTTGGATTACAAAAACTCTACCATTAGATCTTCATGTTTCCATTGATCCAGTTTTAACTACATTGATACAATACTTGTTGATTCTACACATTTGAATATTTAAATAAACACTCCAACGCTGTTAATTTCTTGTGTCTTTTGTAGTTACTATTTAATGGATAGTAAATAATATCTCTGGGAACAGCAGTGTGGGTGTGGTTACATTTATGTAGTGTTGATATTTAGATTTTTATAGTGTGTTCAAAACCTGTAGTATGTCATTTGGGTGTTTTCTTTATTGTACTTGTGGCATAATATCTCTTTTTGGTTTGATTATTATTATTATTATTATTATTATTGTAGAATGAAATGTTACTCGTGTAGCTATAACTCTTTCTGAATCTCCTCTTTACCGAGGCAAGGAAGCAGGAAGCACTAACGATGAGATTTATGAACATCTCATCTGCAGGAGCCGGGGAGTGAAAACTCCCCCCTCTGGCAATCCCCGGCTGAGCACACAGCGCATCAGCCTATTGCTGATGCGCTGTGTCTCACTCCCGGCCGGCTACACTGAGCATGTGCGGGACCTCACAAGCATCAAGTGCAGCCCCCGAAGCCGGCAGCCACCGCAGCAAAGGACAGTGCTGTCCCTGCTGTGGTGGTAGGGCAATGCCAGCTGCAGCTGTCGATATCGATAGCTGCAGCCAGGGGCTGGCTGCCAACTTTTAGTCTGGGGGGCAAATGCATGCAGGCAGCCCTGGAAGAGGAGTAGCGTGTAGCCAGGGTGCCCGAAGAATGTGCGTGCTACGGCGCCGCCCCCCCCTCAAGTGTTTCAGGGAGGAGGCGGTTCCATATGGGATTAATGTAAGGTAAAAATAAAGATTAGGGGTAGCCCCGTCGTAGTGCCCATATGCAGTGCCCCCGTGTGCCACAGGAGAGAACACCCTTATGCAGGCCTCCAGTAGTGCCCCCAGTAGTGATCCCCTCCTATGCAATGCCCCTTGTGCCCCCAGTAGTAAGCCCCTTATATAGTGCCCCCAGTAGTGGTCCCCCCTGTTCAGTGCCCCTTGTGCCCCCAGTAGTAAGCCCCTTATATAGTGCCCCCAATAGTGGTACCCCCTATGCAGTGCCCCCAGTAGCAGTCCACCCCCCATGCAGTGACCCCAATAGTGGTAACTCTTATGCAATGCCCCTTAAATAGTGGCCCCAATTGTAGTCTCCCCCCTATGCAGTACCCCCAGTATTGCCCTTTATATAGCCCCAGCAGTGGTCCCTTGATGCAGTGCCCCCAGTGGTAGTCCCCTCCCCCCTATGTAGTGCCCCTAGTAGTAGTCCCCTCCCCCCTATGCAGTGCCCCTAGTATTAGTCCCCTCCCCTTGTAGTGTCCCTAGTAGTAGCCCCCCCCTTGTAGTGCCCCAAGTAGTAGTAGTACCCCCTTGTAGTGCCCCAAGTAGTAGTAGTACCCCCTTGTAGTGCCCCCAGTAGTAGTAGTCCCCCCCTTGTAGTGCCCCCAGTAGTAGTAGTCCCCCCCCTTTGTAGTGCCCCCAGTAGTAGTAGTCCCCCCCCTTTGTAGTGCCCCCAGTAGTAGTAGTCCCCCCCTTTGTAGTGCCCCCAGTAGTAGTAGTCCCCCCCCTTTGTAGTGCCCCCAGTAGTAGTAGTCCCCCCCTTTGTAGTTCCCCCAGTAGTAGTAGCCCCGCCTTTGTAGTTCCCCCAGTAGTAGTAGTCCCCCCCTTGTAGTGCCCCCAGTAGTAATCCCCACTGGAAGTGCCCCCATAGTAATCCCCCCCCTGGTAGTGCCCCCAGTAGTCCCCCCCAAGTAGAGAGAGACTTAATAAAAAAATAAAAAAAACACTTACCTGAAACTCCCGCTCCTGGTCCCCTCCCCTTGTAGTGTCCCTAGTAGTAGCCCCCCCCTTGTAGTGCCCCAAGTAGTAGTAGTACCCCCTTGTAGTGCCCCAAGTAGTAGTAGTACCCCCTTGTAGTGCCCCCAGTAGTAGTAGTCCCCCCCCTTTGTAGTGCCCCCAGTAGTAGTAGTCCCCCCCTTTGTAGTTCCCCCAGTAGTAGTAGCCCCGCCTTTGTAGTTCCCCCAGTAGTAGTAGTCCCCCCCTTGTAGTGCCCCCAGTAGTAATCCCCACTGGTAGTGCCCCCATAGTAATCCCCCCCCTGGTAGTGCCCCCAGTAGTCCCCCCCAAGTAGAGAGAGACTTAATAAAAAAATAAAAAAAACACTTACCTGAAACTCCCGCTCCTGGTCCCGACGCTTCTACCGGCTCCTCCGGCCGCTTTGCATTATGGGAGAGACGTCGTCATGACGACGTCTCTCCCATTACCCACTGCGGGAGCCAGAAGATGGCTCCGCAGTGGGAGCAGCAGCAGCCGATGAGAGTCTGACAGACTCTCAGCGGCTGCTGATTACAGCAAACACACAGCTGCCGGCTCCGGCGGCTGTGTGTTTGTGCTGTGTAGCGCTGACCGAACTCCGTCCAGTCAGCGCTACACACGCGGTGCAGTCTGTGTCACAGTGACACAGACGGCCCGCATGACGCTGCTTGCTGGGGGGCACATGGCACCCTGCCAACCGGCCCAGCCCGCCACTGGCTGCAGCTGATGGAACTGTCAGGCAAACTTACTGTTCATACATTGCCCAGCTTATTGACGCTGCTATCTTGTAGATAGCAGGCCCGATAATAACAGTGGAGGGTCCAGAGACAAGGTAAAGGGCATAGTTGCTGTGTGAGGCTTAATTGCAGTATTGCTGCGTGAGGCCGTGGCAATTTTATTGATGGGGCCCCCTTAACTTAGCTGCCCCGGGGGCCCCCACAAGCATTAATCCGGTCCTGTGTAGAGCTGTAGTGACCCACTATTATTTATTTTTAAGAGAATGTGAATAACAACCTTAGGACTCATCGGGTAAACCTGACTGTAACTGAGGTAGCTACCCAGAATTTGAAATTACTTTTCTTTTATCATTTGAGTATTGGAACCAGATTACTAATCACAACACAGTGGTGCCCAACTACCCAGAACTCTCAGATATAGGACAGACTAATGTATTAACATTCATTTATTAACATTTAATTATCTAATGCCAGAATATTCCATTGCATTTTACAATTGATAAAAAACAGTAATAAAACAAAACTAGGGATTAACAGACAGACAAAGAGGTAGGGGGGCCCTGCTTTCACATTTTCAGCTGATAGTATAAAATCCCTAATCAGTTTGGGAGATGGAGTAAAGAGTGTGTTCTGGATCCTTAATCTGTTTTATCATGCTTATAAAAGAATAATACAATTAATATCTAGTCCACATGAATACACCCTGCTTTGGAATTGAATACTATTAAATTAATATGAATGCTATTATTTTAATATTAGAGCATGTTGATGGTATATTGGTCTATTTATTCTGAATGCTATTTATTTAATGTAGGCACTGGTTGATGGAAATAGGCCTAATATATTAATTTAATGTTGTGGCTATTTGTAGGTAGGTATGCCTAGTTATTAAACATGGGTGCTATTAATTTAGGTTGGCTTTCTATATTTCATTCATGTTTTCTTTTTTCCAAATATTGTCCTACATTTGCAGGAATAATAAAGCAGCAAATCAGTTTAAGACACTAACAGCAAAATATAGCATAAATTGCAAAAACAGATAGGAGACAACAGGACCTTTTGTCAGTTATCCTGATTCTGCTTGGACAGTCCTGCTTTCACTGATTGTTCTGCTAATCTAGAACTTTATTCCAAATGTAAGGACAATCGAGAGGTATGTCCTGCTCAATCACACTGCATACTGTTCTGCTTGTGACGGGCGAGCTACATGCATCTAACTGCAGTGCGACCAGCATTGCACATGAATGTGAAGTGGATGGGAAGGGAGGACCTGGAGAGTGACCTAGTAATAATATCCATTTCCCTTGCATGATGGTCCTGCCCACTTTGGCAGCATGTTGTGGAAGCCTCCATCTAGAAGCCCTGAATTTGTTCCTGCTTGAACTGTATATGAATTATGAATGTGTTTTACTGAGCTACAATAAAAGTCTCTGGTAGCATAAGCTCTGGGTTTGAATTAATTCTAATATATGCAATGAAGAAAAAATGTCACTTCTTAGCATTTGATCTAATGCTAAATCTGTCCTCTCTGACATTATGGTTATTATTACTATTATTATTTTATAATGCTATTATTAGTAGAGATGTGCGTTTCTGTTTTCCTGAAATACAAACACACCTAAACTTGAAGATTCCGTGTGGAATTGAGTCCTACTTCGGAATCACTTTAGGGTTTAAAAACCGAACTTGCGTGTTTCGTGTACAAAATAACTGTTTTCTCGAATTTATTGCTTGTTAATCAATTTTCATCGATTTTTAAGGTATCCAAAACCAAACCAAAACCGAAATACGATGATAAATTAGAGCAAAAACCAAAACACGGGGGTCCGTGTACATCTATAATAATAATAATAATAATAATAATAATAATAATAATAACATTATTGTTGTTTGTATTGCTATTGTTATGAAGCTTTATGTAAAGTGTAGGGAACCCAATCCTACCTCTTATTTTCAATCCTGGGCTTAGGGATTGAAAAAATCTCATTCCTGGGATTCCTGGGATCCCCAGGATTGACTTGAGCAATGAAGATATTATTACTCTTTACTTTTTCTAAGATAAAAAAATGAATGTTATTTAATTCCTGTGGTGTGGGTAGGCCATGAAAGTTGTATTTTTTTCCTGTGGGCCTATGCTTCTGCCCAAAAGCACAGTCCCACAGGAAAAAAAATAAACATTCAGGGCCCCCAGGGCCCGGCCCCGAAACCTCCACAGAAATAAAATAACTTCCCCTCCCAGCCAGCCCAGCAGCACCACAGTGAGAAAAATAAAACATTCACTCGCTCTGAATCAGGGCCGGTCTATTTTTTTTAAAGAACGGCCTCCTGGCCGCTCGCATAGCTGTGGGTGACCACCCACAGCTATAGCGAGCTGCCATGATGATGGTCGCGATGGTAAAGACCATCGCGACCATCGGTCTTGCGTCGAGACCCTTGTGGTAGGGTCTCGTTGCCGCAAGCCCCAGAGAAATTTCGTCTCTAACACAGCAAGTGATGTCAGTGGGGCCAGCCCCAAACGGTAGGCGTTCTCATGGGAATGCCTCCGTCTGGGCAGCCACCCCCCGGCCCGCCCACCGAAGGGGGCGTACTGTCACTCAACATCGACAGCACGCCCCCTTTGGTGCGTGACCCGGAGCGACGGATTGCCCGTCGCTATCCGGGTCTCGTGCATGTGCACGACGGAGCCGGCTCCGTCGTACGCATGCCCAGTGGGCAAACATTGACCCGGTTGCGAGCGCTCAGCGCTTGCGACTGGGTCTGAATCAGGCCCAGAGTCCACTCCACTGTCCAGTCCAAAAAGCAGCACTAGTAGTCAGCACAGGCACAGCAGCACTAGACAGCAGCACACTCCAATCCCTGGCAGCAGGACAGCCTCCGTCCTCACTCAGCCTTGCAGCTTGCAACCAGGGCAGGGCACTCATGCCACACAGCAGGCAGTGCAGTCTGGTACACAGCGGCGGTGGCAGCGCCGGCGAGCGCCCACCCAGTCCTCCAGTCCAGACTCTGACAGTCTCACTCACTGTGGCTGGCACACACATGGCCGCAGCACCGGCCCGGGACTCTAACTTCAGGCCAGTGAGTCAGTGCTAACTGGCACTGCTCAGTTGCAGCTTACATGCAGCTCACCTCACCTACGCGGGCGGCAGGCAGAGGGGCATGGCTGTTGAGGGCGCATTCATATATTTATCTTAAAATAGGTTAATAACATGAAATAACATGAAACAGAAGGTAAAAATGCACCTGCCAAAATGATTTTACAATCTACTGTAATTAGTGTGGGGAATAATTAATACAGTGGGATAACAATTGTGGCTGATGGTGGGGAAATCTGTGTGATTTTACACCAATACCAAGGTGTTAATATTATCTAGGCCTTATTCATCATGGATCGCTATTGCAATCGTGGTTGCAATTACACACTCAGGTCTGCAGCGAAAATATGCTAATGAATGCAATCGCAAAGCCATCGCACAGCCAGCATAGAGATGCTCACTACCACCCACTACTGCTATTTCACATCCGTAATACCTTGCGTCCTGCGTATACATCGGGAACATCGAGTAACATCGGCCCCTCATGCACAATTACAACAGGTCAGACCTTACTCAGAAATTTCTAATCTCATCGTAAGCAGTAAGTACTCAAGATGCATATGCCGTTGCAATAGCTAATTTATGCATGCCCATGCAATGGCGTTTAAACGGTCAAGCACGTCTGCGTTTCTCCAACCACTCCCCCGTCAATATCCCCAAAATCTGACGTCCGTTCCCTTGGTCTGCGATTTTTTTGTGTCTGCGTAAGTGATCGCAGTGCAAACTCAATGCTAAATCACGCAATTGCACTGTGGTGCATATGAGTGCGCAGTACGAACCATCGGTCGTTTTGCATACGCTGTTGCAGTTGCGATCTGTGATGAATCAGGCCCTTTGTTACTTTTAAAGTGCTAACATACTACTCAGCGCTGTACATTGAGGGGACCAGGATAAAAACAAATAACATACAGTGACGTGAAACAGAAGGTGGAGATGGCCTTGGACAAATGAGCTCACAATCTAAGTAGTGAGAGAAACACGTGATATGTAAGGTATCACATTGGCCCTGATTCAGAACCGCTCGCAAAAAGCGAGCGCTCGCTCTGAATCAGGGCGGACGCTTTTTTTTAATAAACCGGCCTCCTGGCCGCTCACTAATCTGTGGGGGACCAACCACAGCTATTGCGAGTGGCCAGGTGATGGTCGTGATGGTCACGACCATCGGGGTTTGCGACAAGACCCTTGTGGTAGGGCCTCGTCTGCTGCAAGCCCCAGTGAGCTTCCGGCTCTAATAGAGCCGGAAGCTCACTACTGACATCACTAGTGATGTCAGTAGGGCCGCCCTCAAACGGCAGGCGTTCCTTTGGGAACACCTCTGTTTGGCCAGCCACCCCCCCCTCCCCGTCTACAAAACGGGGCGAGCTGTCAATCAACATCGACAGCCGCCCCGTTTGTAGCGAGCCTTGGAACAAGTGAATTTCTCACTCGCTCCGGGGCTCGCGCACGCCGCAAGTGTGTAGTGCCACACCATCGACCCGCTTGCGAGCGCATAGCGCTCGCGAGCGGATCTGAATCAGGCCCATAGTCCGTTCACTGCTATTACCTTATAGTTTTCAATATTGTGTCACGTTAGCTGAATGTTTATTTTCCCCCTGCAATAAAATAATGAAGTAGTGTACTGTGGTATTCATTTACAGTATAGTCCTAGAATATAGACAATGTATTAGTCCTTATACTTATATATATATCTATATATATTACTTTTCATTTTTAAGTATCAATATAGCAAATGTACACCATCTGTTAAAAATCTAATAATATAGTGTTATAGTTAGGTCACTGTTTTCATGGTGTAAGTATATTGCACAATAATATTGTATAATTAAAACTAGTTTTAGGCTAAAGGTCATTTAATCTCCTTTAATGAATAGATTGAGCAAATATCTAGTAGTATAATACAATTATAGTTTTATAAACCAGTCCCATTAAGTGCTGTCCAGGGGAGTTAAGATATATGAAAAGACTGGTGACATTTAGCAGTTTCTGCTATTGACCTCAATGATAGGTAATAAGGCTGTCTTCCTCGTTAGGAATTATGTGATTTAACATAATAAGAGCATTAAACTTCTCGTCAGGAATTATATTAACATAAATGGGATTCACACAGGCAGAATTGCTAAAGACAAAAGGAGGCACCCCAGTTAATGAGAGTGACAGGGAAGGTGCCTTATAAGTTTGTAAAATCAGGACAAACTACAGATGTGTCCTGCTTCATCATTGCCGCTGCTGTGACTTGCAACAGCACACATCTGATATATGCTGCAAACTGGTATCTCAGTTTAAAGCACACATCCGATGGCAAGGGACACGGACAGAGGCATAACTATGGTCTTCGGAGCCCAGGGCAAGTTTAAGATTGGCGCCTTCCTCCCACAACCTAGGAAAATATATTTGCACGCCGAAGGCATGCGGCAAAAAATGTCAGTGGCCACATACTGGAAGGGGCATGGTCACTGAAAATGGGGCGTGTCAACATGACACGCCACCCACTTCCCGTCACTCTGAGAACATTCCTTTCCATGCCTATATGGTGGTTTCTCACAATGCGGAACCTCTGAAGAAATGTATCCTCCCTGGGCAGACGGCGTCTTCAGTCGGTATTCACTATTCATGTACTGTAGGTCACATCATCCGGAAGATGCCTGTTTGTGTAGGAATATTAACAAGGTCATCATCATACAACAGCGTTTAAACCAGACTTGTGCCCTCTCTGTAACTTCCTTCCCCCTGCATCTCTCAGCCACACCATCATCTTCCCACCATGTCCTCTCTTTCAGTACACATCATTACATTCCCCCCCATGCATCATCTCTCACTTTACCATCATCTCACCCCCTGCATCGTCTCTCAGCACACCATCACCTCCCTCCTGCGTCATCTCTCAGCACACCATCACCTCCCCCCTGCTTCATCTCTCAGCACACCATCACTTCCCCCCTGCATCATCTCACAGCACACCATCACTTCCCCCCCTACATAGTCTCTCAGCACACCATCACCTCCCCCAATGTGTCATCTCTCAGCACACCATCACCTCACCCCCTGCATCGTCTCTCAGCACACCATCACCTCCCCCATGCATCATCTCTCAGCACACCATCACCACCCCCTGCATCAGCTCCCAGCACACCATCACCTCCCCCATGCATCATCTCTCAGCACACCATCACCACCCCCCTGCATCAGCTCCCAGCACACCATCACCTCCCCCATACATCATCTCTCAGCACACCATCACCTCCCCCCTGCATCATCTCTCAGCACACCATCACCTCATCCCCTGCATCGTCTCTCAGCATGCCATCACCTACCCCCTGCATCATCTCAGCACACCATCACCTCACCCCCTGCATCATCTCTCCGCACACTGTCACCTCACCCCCTGCATCATCTCTTAGCACACCATCACCTCCCCTCTGCATCATCTCTCAGCACACCATCACCCCCTCTTATGGGTGATCTCTCAGTACACCACATCCCCCCTGTTTCATCTCTCAGCACGCCATCACCTCCCCCCTACGTCATCTCTCAGCCACACCATCACCTCCCCCCATGTCGTCTCTCAGTCACACCATCACTTCCCCACTGCATCATCTCTAAGCATACATCATCTTCCCCCTGCGTCTTCTCTCAGCCACACCATCACCTCCCCACCACGTCGTTTCTCGTCTCTCAGCACACCATCATCTCCACCCCTGCATCTTCTCTCAACAAAACATATCCCCCCGCATCGTCACACCATCACTTCCCCCCTGCGTTGTCTCAGTCACACATATTGCATGTCTGTGTATATGATGACACAGACATGCACACAGACACACACTGACACAGATACACTCCGACACAGATACACACACACTGACAGATACATACTGACAAAGAAACACACACTGAAACAGACACACACTAACATAGAGACACAATGACACAGACACACACTGACACAGATACACACTGACACAGATACACATTGACACAGACACATACTGACACAGATATACACACACTGACACAGACACACACACTTACACAGATACACAAAGACACTGACACAGATACACACACTGACACAGATACACAATGACACAGACACACACACTGACACAGATACACACTCATACAGAAACACAATGACACAGATAAACACACACTGACACAGATACACACTGACACAGATACACATTGACACAGACACATACTGACACAGATATACACACACTGACACAGACACACACAGTTACACAGATACACACAGACACTGACACAGATACAGACACTGACACAGATACACAATGACACAGACACACACACTGACACAGATACACACTCCTACAGACACACACTGACACAGATAAACACACACTGACACAGATACACACTGACACAGATACACACACAGACACACTGACAGATACACAATGACACACACACACACTGACACAGATACACACACTGACACAGATACACACTGACACTGACAGATGCCACACACACTGACACAAATACACACACTGACACAGGTACACAATGACACAGATACACACACACTGACACAGATTCACACTGACATAGATACACACTGACACAGATACACACACACTGACACATAGACACAATGACACAGACACACACACTGACAGATACACACACACTGTCACAGATACACACACACACTGACACACACTGACACAGACACACACTGACAAAGACACACACTGACACACATACTGACATAGATATACACACACTGACACAGATACACAATGACACATATACACACACACTGACACACTGACACAGATACACACACTGACACAGATACGCACACACTGACACAGACACACACTGACAAAGATACACACACTGACACAGATATACAATGACACAGACACACACACACTGACACAGATACATACAGTGACACAGATACACAAAGACACAGATACACTGACACAGATATACACACACTGACACAGATACACACACTTACACAGATACACACAGACACTGATACAGATACACACACTGACACAGATACATACTGATACAGACACACACTGACACAGATAAACACACACTGACACAGATACACACTGACACAGATACACACACTGACACAGACACACTGACAGATACACAATGACACACACACACTGACACAGATACACACACACTGACACAGATACACACTGGCACTGACAGATGACACACACTGACACAGATACACACACTGACACAGATACACAATGACACAGATACACACACATTGACACAGATTCACACTGACATAGATACACACTGACACAGATACACAAACACTGACACATAGACACAATTACACAGACACACACACTGACAGATACACACACACAGTCACAGATACACATACACATTGACACACTGACACAGACACACACTAACACACATACTGACACAGATATACACACACTGACACAGATACACACTTACACAGACACACACACTGACACAGATACACAATGACACATATACACACACACACTGACACAGAGACACACTGACACAGATACACACACTGACACAGATACGCACACACTGACACAGACACACACACTGACACAGATATACAATGAATGACAGACACACACACACTGACAAAGATACATACAGTGACACAGATACACACTGACACAGATACACACCCTGACACAGATACACACAGTGACACAGATACACACTGACACAGATACACACTGACACTGACAGATGACACACACTGACACAGATACACACACTGACACAGATACACAATGAAACAGATTCACACTGACATAGATACACACTGACTCAGATACACACACACTGACACATAGACACAATGACACAGACACACACACTGACACAGATACACACCTACATAGACACACACTGACACAGATACACACAGTGACACAGATACACACTGACACAGATACACACTGACACAGACACACACACTTACACAGATACACACACACACTGACACAGATACACTGACACAGATACACAATGACACAGATACACACTGACACAGATACACACTGATACAGACACACATTGACACAGATACACACACTGACACAGACACACTGACACAGATACACAATGACACAGACACACTGACACAGATACACACTGACACAGATACACAAACACTGACACATAGACACAATTACACAGACACACACTCTGACAGATACACACACACAGTCACAGATACACATACACATTGACACACTGACACAGACACACATACTGACACAGATATACACACACTGACACAGATACACACTTACACAGACACACACACTGACACAGATACACAATGACACATATACACACACACACTGACACAGAGACACACTGACACAGATACACACACTGACACAGATACGCACACTGACACAGATATACAATGACAGACACACACACACTGACACAGATACATACAGTGACACAGATCCACAATGACACACACACTGACACAGATACACACCTACATAGACACACACTGACACAGATACACACAGTGACACAGATACACACTGACACAGATACACACACACTGACACAGATACACAATGACACAGACACACACTGACACAGATACACACTGATACAGACACAGATACACACACACTGACACTGATACACACTGACACAGATACACACACTGACACAGACACACTGACACAGATACACATTGACACAGACACACTGACACAGATACACACTGACACTGACAGATGACACACACTGACACAGATACACAATGACACAGATTCACACTGACACAGATACACACTTACACAGATACACACACACTGACACAGATACACAATGACACAGACACACACTGACACAGATACACACTGATACAGACACAGATACACACACACTGACACTGATACACACTGACACAGATACACACACTGACACAGACACACTGACACAGTTACACACTGACACTGACAGATGACACACACTGACACAGATACACACATTGACACAGATACACAATGACACAGATTCACACTGACATAGATACACACTGACTCAGATACACACACACTGAAACAGAGACACAATGACACAGACACACACACTGACACAGATACACACTGACACAGACACACACTGACAGATACACACACACTGTCACAGATACACACACACACACTGACACACACTGACACAGGTACACACTGACACAGACACACACTGACACACATACTGACACAGATATACACACACTGACACAGATACACACTTATACAGACACACACACTGACACAGATACACAATGATACAGATACACACACACTGAAACAGAGACACAATGACACAGACACACACACTGACACAGATACACACTGACACAGACACACACTGACAGATACACTCACACTGTCACAGATACACACACACTGACAGACACTGACACAGATACACACTGACACAGACACACACTGACACACATACTGACACAGATATACACACACTGACACAGATACACACTTACACAGACACACACACTGACACAGATACACAATGACACAGATACACACACACTGTCACAGATACACACACACACACTGACACACACTGACACAGATACACACTGACACACATACTGACACAGATATACACACACTGACACAGATACACACACACACACTGACACACACTGACACAGATACACACTGACACACATACTGACACAGATATACACACACTGACACAGATACACACTGACACAGATACACAATGACACAGATACACACACACTGACACAGAGACACTGACACAGATACACACACTGACACAGATACACACTGACACCATCACCTCCCCTCTGCATCATCTCTCAGCACACCATCACCCCCTCTTATGGGTGATCTCTCAGTACACCACATCCCCCCGTTTCATCTCTCAGCACGCCATCACCTCCCCCCCTACGTCATCTCTCAGCCACACCATCACCTCCCCCCATGTCGTCTCTCAGTCACACCATCACTTCCCCACTGCATCATCTCTAAGCATACATCATCTTCCCCCTGCGTCTTCTCTCAGCCACACCATCACCTCCCCACCGCGTCGTTTGTCATCTCTCAGCACACCATCATCTCCACCCCTGCATCTTCTCTCAACAAAACATATCCCCCCGCATCGTCACACCATCACTTCCCCCCTGCGTTGTCTCAGTCACACATATTGCATGTCTGTGTATATGATGACACAGACATGCACACAGACACACACTGACACAGATACACTCCGACACAGATACACACACACTGACAGATACATACTGACAAAGACACACACACTGACACAGATACACACACTAACACAGAGACACAATGACACAGACACACACTGACACAGATTCACACTGACACAGATACACATTGACACAGACACATACTGACACAGATATACACACACTGACACAGACACACACACTTACACAGATACACACAGACACTGACACAGATACACACACTGACACAGATACACAATGACACAGACACACACACTGACACAGATACACACTCATACAGACACACACTGACACAGATAAACACACACTGACACAGATACACACTGACACAGATACACACACTGACACAGACACACTGACAGATACACAATGACACACACACACACTGACACAGACACACACACTGACACAGATACACACTGACACTGACAGATGACACACACACTGACACAAAAACACACACTGACACAGGTACACAATGACACAGATACACACACACTGACACAGATTCACACTGACATAGATACACACTGACACAGATACACACACACTGACACATAGACACAATGACATAGACACACACACTGACAGATACACACACACTGTCACAGATACACACACACACTGACACAGATGCACACTGACAAAGACACACACTGACACACATACTGACATAGATATACACACACTGACACAGATACACAATGACACATATACACACACACTGACACACGGACACAGATACACACACTGACACAGATATGCACACACTGACACAGACACACACTGACAAAGATACACACACTGACACAGATATACAATGACACAGACACACACACACTGACACAGATACATACAGTGACACAGATACACAAAGACACACACACACTGACAGATACACACCTACATAGACACACACTGACACAGATACACACAGTGACACAGATACACACTGACACAGATACACTGACACAGATATACACACACTGACACAGATACACACACTTACACAGATACACACAGACACTGACACAGATACACACACTGACACAGATACACAATGACACAGACACACACACTGATACAGACACACACTGACACAGATAAACACACACTGACACAGATACACACTGACACAGATACACACACTGACACAGACACACTGACAGATACACAATGACACACACACACTGACACAGATACACACACACTGACACAGATACACACTGGCACTGACAGATGACACACACACTGACACAGATACACACACTGACACAGATACACAATGACACAGATACACACACATTGACACAGATTCACACTGACATAGATACACACTGACACAGATACACACACACTGACACATAGACACAATTACACAGACACACACACTGACAGATACACACACACAGTCACAGATACACATACACACTGACACACACTAACACACATACTGACACAGATATACACACACTGACACAGATACACACTTACACAGACACACACTGACACAGATACACAATGACACATATACACACACACACTGACACAGAGACACACTGACACAGATACGCACACACTGACACAGACACACACACTGACAAAGATACACACACTGACACAGATATACAATGACAGACACACACACACTGACACAGATACACAATGACACATATACACACACACACTGACATAGATACACACTGACACAGATACGCACACACTGACACAGACACACACACTGACAAAGATACACACACTGACACAGATATACAATGACAGACACACACACACTGACACAGATACATACAGTGACACAGATACACAATGACACACACACACTGACACAGATACACACCTACATAGACACACACTGACACAGATACACACAGTGACACAGATACACACTGACACAGATACACACTGACACAGATATACACACACTGACACAGATACACACTGACACAGACACACACACTGACACAGATACACACTAACACTGACAGATGACACACACTGACACAGATACAAACACTGACACAGATACACAATGACACAGATTCACACTGACATAGATACACACTGACTCAGATACACACACACTGACACATAGACACAATGACACAGACACACACTGACACAGATACACACCTACATAGACACACACTGACACAGATACACACAGTGACACAGATACACACTGACACAGATACACACTGACACAGATATACACACACTGACAAAGATACACACTGACACAGACACACACACTTACACAGATACACACACACACTGACACAGATACACTGACACAGATACACAATGACACAGATACACACTGACACAGATACACACTGATACAGACACACATTGACACAGATACACACACACTGACACAGATACACACACTGACACAGACACACTGACACAGATACACAATGACACAGACACACTGACACAGATACACACACACTGACACAGATACACACTGACACTGAGAGATGACACCCACTGACACAGATACACACTGACACAGATACACAATAACATAGATACACACTGACTCAGATACACACACACTGACACATAGACACAATGACACAGACACACACACTGACACAGATACACACCTACATAGACACACACTGACACAGATACACACTGACACAGATATACACACACTGACACAGATACACACTGACACAGACATACACACTTACACAGATACACACACACACTGACACAGATACACTGACTAAGATACACAATGACACAGATACACAATGACACAGATACACACTGATACAGACACACATTGACACAGATACACACACACTGACACAGATACACACTGACACAGATACACACACTGACACAGACACACTGACACAGATACACAATGACACAGACACACTGACACAGATACACACACACTGACACAGATACACACTGACACTGACAGATGACACACACTGACACAGATACACACACTGACACAGATACACAATGACACAGATTCACACTGACATAGATACACACTGACACAGATACACACACACTGACACATAGACACAATGACACATACACACACACTGACACAGATACACACACACTGACAGACACTGACACAGATACACACTTACACAGACACACACACTGACACAGATACACACACACTGTCACAGATACACACACACACACTGACACAGATACACACTGACACACATACTGACACAGATATACACACAGTGACACAGATACACACTTACACAGACACACACACTGACACAGATACACAATGACACAGATACACACACACTGACACAGAGACACTGACACAGTTACACACACTGACACAGATACACACTGACACCATCACCTCCCCTCTGCATCATCTCTCAGCACACCATCACCCCCTCTTATGGGTGATCTCTCAGTACACCACATCCCCCCTGTTTCATCTCTCAGCACGCCATCACCTCCCCCCCTACGTCATCTCTCAGCCACACCATCACCTCCCCCCATGTCGTCTCTCAGTCACACCATCACTTCCCCACTGCATCATCTCTAAGCATACATCATCTTCCCCCTGCGTCTTCTCTCAGCCACACCATCACCTCCCCACCGTGTCGTTTGTCGTCTCTCAGCACACCATCATCTCCACCCCTGCATCTTCTCTCAACAAAACATATCCCCCCGCATCGTCACACCATCACTTCCCCCCTGCGTTGTCTCAGTCACACATATTGCATGTCTGTGTATATGATGACACAGACATGCACACAGACACACAATGACACAGATACACTCCGACACAGATACACACACACTGACAGATACATACTGACAAAGACACACACACTGACACAGATACACACACTAACACAGAGACACAATGACACACACACACACTGACACAGATTCACACTGACACAGATACACATTGACACAGACACATACTGACACAGATATACACACACTGACACAGACACACACACTTACACAGATACACACAGACACTGACACAGATACACACACTGACACAGATACACAATGACACAGACACACACACTGACACAGATACACACTCATACAGACACACACTGACACAGATAAACACACACTGACACAGATACACACTGACACAGACACACTGACAGATACACAATGACACACACACACACTGACACAGATACACACTGACACTGACAGATGACACACACACTGACACAAAAACACACACTGACACAGGTACACAATGACACAGATACACACACACTGACACAGATTCACACTGACATAGATACACACTGACACAGATACACACACACTGACACATAGACACAATGACACAGACACACACACTGACAGATACACACACACACACTGACACAGATGCACACTGACAAAGACACACACTGACACACATACTGACATAGATATACACACACTGACACAGATACACAATGACACATATACACACACACTGACACACTGACACAGATACACACACTGACACAGACACACACTGACAAAGATACACACACTGACACAGATATACAATGACACAGACACACACACACTGACACAGATACATACAGTGACACAGATACACAAAGACACACACACACTGACAGAGATACACACCTACATAGACACACACTGACACAGATACACACAGTGACACAGATACACACTGACACAGATACACTGACACAGATATACACACACTGACACAGATACACACACTTACACAGATACACACAGACACTGACACAGATACACACACTGACACAGATACACAATGACACAGACACACACACTGACACAGATACATACTGATACAGACACACACACTGACACAGACACACTGACACACACACACTGACACAGATACACACACACTGACACAGATACACACTGGCACTGACAGATGACACACACACTGACACAGATACACACACTGACACAGATACACAATGACACAGATACACACACATTGACACAGATTCACACTGACATAGATACACACTGACACAGATACACACACACTGACACATAGACACAATTACACAGACACACACACTGACAGATACACACACACAGTCACAGATACACATACACACTGACACACACTAACACACATACTGACACAGATATACACACACTGACACAGATACACACTTACACAGACACACACTGACACAGATACACAATGCCACATATACACACACACACTGACACAGAGACACACTGACACAGATACACACACTGACACAGATACGCACACACTGACAAAGACACACACACTGTCAAAGATACACACACTGACACAGATATACAATGACAGACACACACACACTGACACAGATGCATACAGTGACACAGATACACAATGACACACACACACTGACACAGATACACACCTACATAGACACACACTGACACAGATACACACAGTGACACAGATACACACTGACACAGATACACACTGACACAGATATACACACACTGACACATATACACACTGACACAGACACACACACTGACACAGATACACACTAACACTGACAGATGACACACACTGACACAGATACAAACACTGACACAGATACACAATGACACAGATTCACACTGACATAGATACACACTGACTCAGATACACACACACTGACACATAGACACAATGACACAGACACACACACTGACACAGATACACACCTACATAGACACACACTGACACAGATACACACAGTGACACAGATACACACTGACACAGATACACACTGACACAGATATACACACACTGACACAGATACACACTGACACAGACACACACACTTACACAGATACACACACACTGACACAGATACACTGACACAGATACACAATGACACAGATACACACTGACACAGATACACTGACAGATACACAATGACACAGATACACACACACTGACACAGATACACACTGACACAGATACACACACTGACACAGACACACTGACACAGATACACAATGACACAGACACACTGACACAGATACACACACACTGACACAGATACACACTGACACTGAGAGATGACACCCACTGACACAGATACACACACTGACACAGATACACAATGACACAGATTCACACTGACATAGATACACACACACTGACACATAGACACAATGACACAGACACACACACTGACAGATACACACACACTGTCACAGATACACACACACACTGACACACTCTGACACACACTGACACAGACACACACTAACACACATACTGACACAGATATACACACACTGACACAGATACACACTTACACAGACACACACACTGACACAGATACACAATGACACATATACACACACACTGACACAGAGACACACTGACACAGATACACACACTGACACAGATACGCACACATTGACACTGACACACACACTGACAAAGATACACACACTGACACAGATATACAATGACAGACACACACACACTGACACATATACATACAGTGACACAGATACACAATGACACACACACACTGACACAGATACACACCTACATAGACACACACTGACACAGATACACACAGTGACACAGATACACACTGACACAGATACACACTGACACAGATATACACACACTGACACAGATACACACTGACACAGACACACACACTTACACAGATACACACACACTGACACAGATACACAATGACACAAACACACACTGACACAGATACACACTGATACAGACACAGATACACACACACTGACACTGATACACACTGACACAGATACACACACTGACACAGACACACTGACACAGATACACAATGACACACACACACTGACACAGATACACACTGACACTGACAGATGACACACACTGACACAGATACACAATGACACAGATTCACACTGACATAGATACACACTGACTCAGACACACACTGACAGATACACACACACTGTCACAGATACACACACACACACTGACACAGACACACACTGACACACACACTGACACAGATACACACTTATACAGACACACACACTGACACATATACACAATGAAACAGATACACACACTGAAACAGAGACACACTGACACAGATACACACACTGACACAGACACACTGACAGATACACAATGACACACACACACACTGACACAGATACACACTGACACTGACACAAAAACACACACTGACACAGGTACACAATGACACAGATACACACACACTGACACAGATTCACACTGACATAGATACACACTGACACAGATACACACACACTGACACATAGACACAATGACACAGACAAACACACTGACAGATACACACACACTGTCACAGATACACACACACACTGACACACACTGACACAGATGCACACTGACAAAGAAACACACTGACACACATACTGACATAGATATACACACACTGACAGATACACAATGACACATATACACACACACTGACACAGATATGCACACACTGACACAGACACACACTGACAAAGATACACACACTGACACAGATATACAATGACACAGACACACACACACTGACACAGATACATACAGTGACACAGATACACAAAGACACACACACAATGACAGAGATACACACCTACATAGACACACACTGACACAGATACACACAGTGACACAGATACACACTGACACAGATACACTGACACAGATATACACACACTGACACAGATACACACACTGACACAGATACACACAGACACTGACACAGATACACACACTGACACAGATACACAATGACACAGACACACACACTGACACAGATACATACTGATACAGACACACACTGACACAGATAAACACACACTGACACAGATACACACTGACACAGATACACACTGACAGATACACAATGACACACACACTGACACAGATACACACACACTGACACAGATACACACTGGCACTGACAGATGACACACACACTGACACAGATACACACACTGACACAGATACACAATGACACAGATACACACACATTGACACAGATTCACACTGACATAGATACACACTGACACAGATACACACACACTGACACATAGACACAATTACACAGACACACACACTGACAGATACACACACACACAGTCACAGATACACATACACACTGACACACACTAACACACATACTGACACAGATATACACACACTGACACAGATACACACTAACACAGACACACACTGACACAGATACACAATGACACATATACACACACACTGACACAGAGACACACTGACACAGATACACACTGACACAGATACACACACTGACACAAACACACTGACAGATACACAATGACACACACACACACTGACACAGATACACACACTGACACAGATACACACTGACACTGACAGTTGACACACACACTGACACAAATACATACACTGACACAGGTACACAATGACACAGATACACACACACTGACACAGATTCACACTGACATAGATACACACTGACACAGATACACACACACTGACACATAGATACAATGACACACACACACACACTGACAGATACACACACACTGTCACAGATACACACACACACTGACACACACTGACACAGATACACACTGACAAAGACACACACTGACACACATACTGACATAGATATACACACACTGACACAAATACGCAATGACACATATACACACACTGACACACTGACACAGATACACACACTGACACAGATACGCACACACTGACACAGACACACACTGACAAAGATACACACACTGACACAGATACACAATGACACAGACACACACACTGACACAGATACACACTCATACAGACACACACTGACTCAGATAAACACACACTGACACAGATATACACTGACACAGATACACACACTGACACAGACACACAGACAGATACAGAATGACACACACACACACTGACACAGATACACACACTGACACAGATACACACTGACACTGACACAGATACACACACACTGACACAAATACACACACTGACACAGGTACACAATGACACAGATACACACACACTGGCACAGATTCACACTGACATAGATACACACTGACACAGATACACACACACTGACACATAGACACAATGACACAGACACACACACTGACAGATACACACACACACTGACACACACTGACACAGATACACACTGACAAAGACACACACTGACACATACTGACAGATATACACACACTGACACAGATACACAATGACACATATACACACACACTGACACAGACACACACTGACAAAGATACACACACTGACACAGATATACAATGACACAGATACACACACACTGACACAGATTCACACTGACATAGATACACACTGACACAGATACACACACACTGACAAATAGATACAATGACACAGACACACACACTGACAGATACACACACACTGTCACAGATACACACACACACACTGACACACACTGACACAGATACACACTGACAAAGTCACACACTGACACACATACTGACATAGATATACACACACTGACACAGATACACAATGACACATATACACACACTGACACACTGACACAGATACACACACTGACACAGATACGCACACACTGACTCAGACACACACTGACAAAGATACACACACTGACACAGATACACAATGACACAGACACACACACTGACACAGATACACACTCATACAGACACACACTGACTCAGATAAACACACACTGACACAGATACACACTGACACAGATACACACACTGACACAGACACACAGACAGATACACAATGACACACACACACACTGACACAGATACACACTGACACTGACACAGATACACACACACTGACAAAATACACACACTGACACAGGTACACAATGACACAGATACACACACACTGACACAGATTCACACTGACATAGATACACACTGACACAGATACACAAACACTGACACATAGACACAATGACACAGACACACACACTGACAGATACACACACACTGTCACAGATACACACACACACACACACTGACACACACTGACACAGATACACACTGACAAAGACACACACTGACACACATACTAACACAGATACACAATGACACATATACACACACACTGACACAGACACACACTGACAAAGATACACACACTGACACATACACACACACACTGACACAGATACATACAGTGACACAGATACACAATGACACACACACACTGACAGAGATACACACCTACATAGACACACACTGACACAGATACACACAGTGACACAGATACACACTGACACAGATACACACACACTTACACAGATACACACAGACACTGACACAGATACACACACTGACACAGATACACAATGACACAGACACACACACTGACACAGATACATACTGATACAGACACACACTGACACAGATAAACACACACTGACACAGATACACACTGACACAGATACACACACTGACACAGACACACTGACAGATACACAATGACACACACACACTGACACAGATACACACACACTGACACAGATACACACTTGCACTGACAGATGACACACACACTGACACAGATACACACACTGACACAGATACACAATGACACAGATACACACACATTGACACAGATTCACACTGACATAGATACACACTGACACAGATACACACACACTGGCACATAGACACAATTACACAGACACACACACTGACAGATACACACACAGTCACAGATACACATACACACTGACACACACTGACACAGACACACACTAACACACATACTGACACAGATATACACACACTGACACAGATACACACTTACACAGACACACACACTGACACAGATACACAATGACACATATACACACACACTGACACAGAGACACACTGACACAGATACACACACTGACACAGATACGCACACACTGACACAGACACACACACTGACAAAGATACACACACTGACACAGATATACAATGACAGACACACACACACTGACACAGATACATACAGTGACACAGATACACAATGACACACACACACTGACACAGATACACACCTACATAGACACACACTGACACAGATACACACAGTGACACAGATACACACTGACACAGATACACACTGACACAGATATACACACACTGACACAGATACACACTGACACTGACAGATGACACTCACTGACACAGATACACACACTGACACAGATACACAATGACATAGATTCACACTGACATAGATACACACTGACTCAGATACACACACACTGACACATAGACACAATGACACAGACACACACACTGACACAGACACACACATACATAGACACACACTGACACAGATACACACTGACACAGATATACACACTGACACAGACACACACACTTACACAGATACACACACACACTGACACAGATACACTGACTAAGATACACAATGACACAGATACACACTGACACAGATACACACTGATACAGACACACATTGACACAGATACACACACACTGACACAGATACACACTGACACAGATACACACACTGACACAGACACACTGACACAGATACACAATGACACAGACACACTGACACAGATACACACACACTGACACAGATACACACTGACACTGACAGATGACACACACTGACACAGATACACACACTGACACAGATACACAATGACACAGATTCACACTGACATAGATACACACTGACACAGATACACACACTGACAGATACACACACACTGACAGACACTGACACAGATACACAGTGACACAGACACACACTGACACACATACTGACACAGATACACACACACTGTCACAGATACACACACACTGACACACACTGACACAGATACACACTGACACAGACACACACTGACACACATACTGACACAGATATACACACACTGACACAGATACACACTTACACAGACACACACACTGACACAGATACACAATGACACAGATACACACACACTGTCACAGAGACACTGACACAGTTACACACACTGACACAGATACACACTGACACCATCACCTCCCCTCTGCATCATCTCTCAGCACACCATCACCCACTCTTATGGGTGATCTCTCAGTACACCACATCCCCCCTGTTTCATCTCTCAGCACGCCATCACCTCCCCCCCTACGTCATCTCTCAGCCACACCATCACCTCCCCCCATATCGTCTCTCAGTCACACCATCACTTCCCCACTGCATCATCTCTAAGCATACATCATCTTCCCCCTGCGTCTTCTCTCAGCCACACCATCACCTCCCCACCGCGTCGTTTCTCGTCTCTCAGCACACCATCATCTCCACCCCTGCATCTTCTCTCAACAAAACATATCCCCCCGCATCGTCACACCATCACTTCCCCCCTGCGTTGCCTCAGTCACACATATTGCATGTCTGTGTATATGATGACACAGACATGCACACAGACACACACTGACACAGATACACTCCGACACAGATACACACACACTGACAGATACATACTGACAAAGACACACACACTGACACAGATACACACACTAACACAGAGACACAATGACACAGACACACACTGACACAGATTCACACTGACACAGATACACATTAACACAGACACATACTGACACAGATATACACACACTGACACAGACACACACACTTACACAGATACACACAGACACTGACACAGATACACAATGACACAGACACACACACTGACACAGATACACACTCATACAGACACACACTGACACAGATAAACACACACTGACACAGATACACACTGACACAGATACACACACTGACACAGACACACTGACAGATACACAATGACACACACACACACTGACACAGATACACACTGACACTGACACAAAAACACACACTGACACAGGTACACAATGACACAGATACACACACTGACACAGATTCACACTGACATAGATACACACTGACACAGATACACACACACTGACACATAGACACAATGACACAGACACACACACTGACAGATACACACACACTGTCACAGATACACACACACACTGACACACACTGACACAGATGCACACTGACAAAGAAACACACTGACACACATACTGACATAGATATACACACACTGACACAGATACACAATGACACATATACACACACTGACACAATGACACAGATATGCACACACTGACACAGACACACACTGACAAAGATACACACACTGACACAGATATACTATGACACAGACACACACACAGTGACACAGATACAAACTGACACAGATACACTGACACAGATATACACACACTGACACAGATACACACACTTACACAGATACACACAGACACTGACACAGATACACACACTGACACAGATACACAATGACACAGACACACACACTGACACAGATACATACTGATACAGACACACACTGACACAGATAAACACACATTGACAAAGATACACACTGACACAGATACACACACTGACACAGACACACTGACAGATACACAATGACACACACACACTGACACAGATACACACACACTGACAGATGACACACACACTGACACAGATACACACACTGACACAGATACACAATGACACAGATACACACACATTGACACAGATTCACACTGACATAGATACACACTGACACAGATACACACACACTGACACATAGACACAATTACACAGACACACACACTGACAGATACACACACACAGTCACAGATACACATACACACTGACACACACTAACACACATACTGACACAGATATACACACACTGACACAGATACACACTGACACAGATACACAATGACACATATACACACACACACTGACACAGAGACACACTGACACAGATACACACACTGACACAGATACGCACACACTGACACAGACACACACACTGACAAAGATACACACACTGACACAGATATACAATGACAGACACACACATACTGACACAGATACATACAGTGACACAGATACACAATGACACACACACACTGACACAGATACACACCTACATAGACACACTGACACAGATACACACAGTGACACAGATACACACTGACACAGATACACACTGACACAGATATACACACACTGACACAGATACACACTGACACAGACACACACACTGACACAGATACACACTAACACTGACAGATGACACACACTGACACAGATACAAACACTGACACAGATACACAATGACACAGATTCACACTGACATAGATACACACTGACTCAGATACACACACACTGACACACAGACACACACACTGACACAGATACACACCTACATAGACACACACTGACACAGATACACACAGTGACACAGATACACACTGACACAGATACACACTGACACAGATACACACACTGACACAGATACACACTGACACTGACACAGATACACACACACTGACAAAATACACACACTGACACAGGTACACAATGACACAGATACACACACACTGACACAGATTCACACTGACATAGATACACACTGACACAGATACACACACACTGACACATAGACACAATGACACAGACACACACACTGACAGATACACACACACTGTCACAGATACACACACACACTGACACACACTGACACAGATACACACTGACAAAGACACACACTGACACACATACTGACACAGATACACAATGACACATATACACACACACTGACACAGACACACACTGACAAAGATACACACACTGACACAGATATACAATGACACATACACACACACACTGACACAGATACATACAGTGACACAGATACACAATGACACACACACACTGACAGAGATACACACCTACATAGACACACACTGACACAGATACACACAGTGACACAGATACACACTGACACAGATACACTGACACAGATATACACACACTTACACAGATACACACAGACTCTGACACAGATACACACACTGACACAGATACACAATGACACAGACACACACTGACACAGATAAACACACACTGACACAGATACACACTGACACAGATACACACACTGACACAGACACACTGACAGATACACAATGACACACACACACTGACACAGATACACACACACTGACACAGATACACACTTGCACTGACAGATGACACACACACTGACACAGATACACACACTGACACAGATACACAATGACACAGATACACACACATTGACACAGATTCACACTGACATAGATAAACACTGACACAGATACACACACACTGGCACATAGACACAATTACACAGACACACACACTGACAGATACACACACAGTCACAGATACACATACACACTGACACACACTGACACAGACACACACTAACACACATACTGACACAGATATACACACACTGACACAGATACACACTTACACAGACACACACACTGACACAGATACACAATGACACATACACACACACTGACACAGAGACACACTGACACAGATACACACACTGACACAGATACGCACACACTGACAAAGATACACACACTGACACAGATATACAATGACAGACACACACACACACTGACACAGATACATACAGTGACACAGATACACAATGACACACACACACTGACACAGATACACACCTACATAGACACACACTGACACAGATACACACAGTGACACAGATACACACTGACACAGATACACACTGACACAGATATACACACACTGACACAGATACACACTGACACACACACTGACACAGATACACACTGACACTGACAGATGACACTCACTGACACAGATACACACACTGACACAGATACACAATGACATAGATTCACACTGACATAGATACACACTGACTCAGATACACACACACTGACACATAGACACAATGACACAGACACACACACTGACACAGATACACACATACATAGACACACACTGACACAGATACACACTGACACAGATATACACAATGACACAGACACAAACACTTACACAGATACACACACACACTGACACAGATACACTGACTAAGATACACAATGACACAGATACACACTGATACAGACACACATTGACACAGATACACACACACTGACACAGATACACACTGACACAGATACACACACTGACACAGACACACTGACACAGATACACAATGACACAGACACACTGACACAGATACACACACACTGACACAGATACACACTGACACTGACAGATGACACACACTGACACAGATACACACACTGACACAGATACACAATGACACAGATTCACACTGAGATAGATACACACTGACACAGATACACACACACTGACACAGATACACACTGACACTGACAGATGACACACACTGACACAGATACACACACTGACACAGATACACAATGACACAGATTCACACTGAGATAGATACACACTGACACAGATACACACACACTGACACAGATACACACTTACACAGACACACACACTGACACAGATACACACTGACACAGATAAACACACTGACACAGATACGCACACACTGACACAGACACACACACTGACAAAGATACACACACTGACACAGATATACAATGACAGACACACACACACTGACACAGATACATACAGTGACACAGATACACAATGACACACACACACTGACACAGATACACACCTACATAGACACACACTGACACAGATACACACAGTGACACAGATACACACTGACACAGATACACACTGACACAGATATACACACACTGACACAGATACACACTGACACACACACTGACACAGATACACACTGACACTGACAGATGACACTCACTGACACAGATACACACACTGACACAGATACACAATGACATAGATTCACAATGACATAGATACACACTGACTCAGATACACACACACTGACACATAGACACAATGACACAGACACACACACTGACACAGATACACACATACATAGACACACACTGACACAGATACACACTGACACAGATATACACACACTGACACAGATACACACTGACACAGACACACACATTTACACAGATACACACACACACTGACACAGATACACTGACTAAGATACACAATGACACAGATACACACTGACACTGACACTGATACAGACACACATTGACACAGATACACACACACTGACACAGATACACACTGACACAGATACACACACTTACACAGACACACTGACACAGATACACAATGACACAGACACACTGACACAGATACACACTGACACTGACAGATGACACACACTGACACAGATACACAATGACACAGATTCACACTGACATAGATACACACTGACACAGATACACACACACTGACACATAGACACAATGACACAGACACACACACTGACAGATACACACACACTGACTGACACAGATACACAGTGACACAGACACACACTGACACACATACTGACACAGATACACACACACTGTCACAGATACACACACACTGACACACACTGACACAGATACACACTGACACAGACACACACTGACACACATACTGACACAGATATACACACACTGACACAGATACACACTTACACAGACACACACACTGACACAGATACACACACTGACACAGATACACACACACTGTCACAGATACACACACACACACTGACACACACTGACACAGATACACACTGACACACATACTGACACAGATATACACACACTGACACAGACACACACTCTGTCACAGATACACAATGACACAGATACACACACACTGACACAGAGACACTGACACAGATACACACACTGACACAGATACACACTGACACCATCACCTCCCCTCTGCATCATCTCTCAGCACACCATCACCCCCTCTTATGGGTGATCTCTCAGTACACCACATCCCCCCTGTTTCATCTCTCAGCACGCCATCACCTCCCCCCTACGTCATCTCTCAGCCACACCATCACCTCCCCCCATGTCGTCTCTCAGTCACACCATCACTTCCCCACTGCATCATCTCTAAGCATACATCATCTTCCCCCTGCGTCTTCTCTCAGCCACACCATCACCTCCCCACCGCGTCGTTTCTCGTCTCTCAGCACACCATCATCTCCACCCATGCATCTTCTCTCAACAAAACATATCCCCCCGCATCGTCACACCATCACTTCCCCCCTGCGTTGTCTCAGTCACACATATTGCATGTCTGTGTATATGATGACACAGACATGCACACAGACACACACTGACACAGATACACTCCGACACAGATACACACACACTGACAGATACATACTGACAAAGACACACACACTGACACAGATACACACACTAACACAGAGACACAATGACACAGACACACACTGACACAGATTCACACTGACACAGATACACATTGACACAGACACATACTGACACAGATATACACACACTGACACAGACACACACACTTACACAGATACACACAGACACTGACACAGATACACACACTGACACAGATACACAATGACACAGACACACACACTGACACAGATACACACTCATACAGACACACACTGACACAGATAAACACACACTGACACAGATACACACTGACACAGATACACACACTGACACAGACACACTGACAGATACACAATGACACACACACACCCTGACACAGATACACACTGACACTGACACAAAAACACACACTGACACAGGTACACAATGACACAGATACACACACACTGACACAGATTCACACTGACATAGATACACACTGACACAGATACACACACACTGACAGATACACACACACTGTCACAGATACACACACACACTGACACACACTGACACAGATGCACACTGACAAAGAAACACACTGACACACATACTGACATAGATATACACACACTGACAGATACACAATGACACATATACACACACACTGACACACTGACACAGATATGCACACACTGACACAGACACACACTGACAAAGATACACACACTGACACAGATATACAATGACACAGACACACACACACTGACACAGATACATACAGTGACACAGATACACAAAGACACACACACACTGACAGAGATACACACCTACATAGACACACACTGACACAGATACACACAGTGACACAGATACACACTGACACAGATACACTGACACAGATATACACACACTGACACAGATACACACACTTACACAGATACACACAGACACTGACACAGATACACACACTGACACAGATACACAATGACACAGACACACACACTGACACAGATACATACTGATACAGACACACACTGACACAGATAAGCACACACTGACACAGATACACACACACTGACACAGATACACAATGACACACACACACTGACACAGATACACACACACTGACACAGATACACACTGGCACTGACAGATGACACACACACTGACACAGATACACACACTGACACAGATACACACACATTGACACAGATTCACACTGACATAGATACACACTGACACAGATACACACACACTGACACATAGACACAATTACACAGACACACACAATGACAGATACACACACACAGTCACAGATACACATACACACTGACACACACTAACACACATACTGACACAGATATACACACACTGACACAGATACACACTTACACAGACACACACACACAGATACACAATGACACATATACACACACACTGACACAGAGACACACTGACACAGATACACACTGACACAGATACACACACTGACACAGACACACTGACAGATACACAATGACACACACACACACTGACACAGATACACACACTGACACAGATACACACTGACACTGACAGATGACACACACACTGACACAAATACATACACTGACACAGGTACACAATGACACAGATACACACACACTGACACAGATTCACACTGACATAGATACACACTGACACATAGATACAATGACACAGACACACACACTGACAGATACACACACACTGTCACAGATACACACACACACTGACACACACTGACACAGATACACACTGACAAAGACACACACTGACACACATACTGACATAGATATACACACACTGACACAGATACACAATGACACATATACACACACTGACACACTGACACAGATACGCACACACTGACAAAGATACACACACTGACACAGATACACAATGACACAGACACACACACTGACACAGATACACACTCATACAGACACACACTGACTCAGATAAACACACACTGACACAGATACACACTGACACAGATACACACACTGACACAGACACACAGACAGATACACAATGACACACACACACACTGACACAGATACACACACTGACACAGATACACACTGACACTGACACAGATACACACACACTGACACAAATACACACACTGACACAGGTACACAATGACACAGATACACACACACTGGCACAGATTCACACTGACATAGATACACACTGACACAGATACACACACACTGACACATAGACACAATGACACAGACACACACACTGACAGATACACACACACTGTCACAGATACACACACACACTGACACACACTGACACAGATACACACTGACAAAGACACACAGTGACACATACTGACATAGATATACACACACTGACACAGATACACAATGACACATATACACACACACTGACACAGACACACACTGACAAAGATACACACACTGACACAGATATACAATGACACAGATACACACACACTGACACAGATTCACACTGACATAGATACACACTGACACAGATACACACACACTGACAAATAGATACAATGACACAGACACACAGACTGACAGATACACACACACTGTCACAGATACACACACACACTGAAACACACTGACACAGATACACACTGACAAAGACACACACTGACACACATACTGACATAGATATACACACACTGACACAGATACACAATGACACATATACACACACTGACACACTGACACAGATACACACACTGACACAGATACGAACACTGTGACACAGACACACACTGACAAAGATACACACACTGACACAGATACACAATGACACAGACACACACACTGACACAGATACACACTCATACAGACACACACTGACTCAGATAAACACACACTGACACAGATACACACTGACACATATACACACACTGACACAGACACACAGACAGATACACAATGACACACACACACACTGACACAGATACACACTGACACTGACACAGATACACACACACTGACAAAATACACACACTGACACAGGTACACAATGACACAGATACACACACACTGACACAGATTCACACTGACATAGATACACACTGACACAGATACACACACACTGACACATAGACACAATGACACAGACACACACACTGACAGATACACACACACTGTCACAGATACACACACACACACACTGACACACACTGACACAGATACACACTGACAAAGACACACACTGACACACATACTAACACAGATACACAATGACACATATACACACACACTGACACAGATACACACTGACAAAGATACACACACTGACACATACACACACACACTGACACAGATACATACAGTGACACAGATACACAATGACACACACACACTGACAGAGATACACACCTACATAGACACACACTGACACAGATACACACAGTGACACAGATACACACTGACACAGATACACTGACACAGATATACACACACTTACACAGATACACACAGACACTGACACAGATACACACACTGACACAGATACACAATGACACAGACACACACACTGACACAGATACATACTGATACAGACACACACTGACACAGATAAACACACACTGACACAGATACACACTGACACAGATACACACACTGACACAGACACACTGACAGATACACAATGACACACACACACTGACACAGATACACACACACTGACACAGATACACACTTGCACTGACAGATGACACACACACTGACACAGATACACACACTGACACAGATACACAATGACACAGATACACACACATTGACACAGATTCACACTGACATAGATACACACTGACACAGATACACACAAACTGGCACATAGACACAATTACACAGACACACACACTGACAGATACACACACAGTCACAGATACACATACACACTGACACACACTGACACAGACACACACTAACACACATACTGACACAGATATACACACACTGACACAGATACACACTTACACAGACACACACACTGACACAGATACACAATGACACATATACACACACACTGACACAGAGACACACTGACACAGATACACACACTGACACAGATACGCACACACTGACACAGACACACACACTGACAAAGATACACACACTGACACAGATATACAATGACAGACACACACACACTGACACAGATACATACAGTGACACAGATACACAATGACACACACACACTGACACAGATACACACCTACATAGACACACACTGACACAGATACACACAGTGACACAGATACACACTGACACAGATACACACTGACACACACACTGACACAGATACACACTGACACTGACAGATGACACTCACTGACACAGATACACACACTGACACAGATACACAATGACATAGATTCACACTGACATAGATACACACTGACTCAGATACACACACACACTGACACATAGACACAATGACACAGACACACACACTGACACAGATACACACATACATAGACACACACTGACACAGATACACACTGACACAGATATACACACTGACACAGACACACACACTTACACAGATACACACACACACTGACACAGATACACTGACTAAGATACACAATGACACAGATACACACTGACACAGATACACACTGATACAGACACACATTGACACAGATACACACACACTGACACAGATACACACTGACACAGATACACACACTGACACAGACACACTGACACAGATACACAATGACACAGACACACTGACACAGATACACACACACTGACTCAGATACACACTGACACTGACAGATGACACACACTGACACAGATACACACACTGACACAGATACACAATGACACAGATTCACACTGACATAGATACACACTGACACAGATACACACACACTGACAGATACACACACACTGACAGACACTGACACAGATACACAGTGACACAGACACACACTGACACACATACTGACACAGATACACACACACTGTCACAGATACACACACACTGACACACACTGACACAGATACACACTGACACAGACACACACTGACACACATACTGACACAGATATACACACACTGACACAGATACACACTTACACAGACACACACACTGACACAGATACACAATGACACAGATACACACACACTGTCACAGAGACACTGACACAGATACACACACTGACACAGATACACACTGACACCATCACCTCCCCTCTGCATCATCTCTCAGCACACCATCACCCACTCTTATGGGTGATCTCTCAGTACACCACATCCCCCCTGTTTCATCTCTCAGCACGCCATCACCTCCCCCCCTACGTCATCTCTCAGCCACACCATCACCTCCCCCCATGTCGTCTCTCAGTCACACCATCACTTCCCCACTGCATCATCTCTAAGCATACATCATCTTCCCCCTGCGTCTTCTCTCAGCCACACCATCACCTCCCCACCGCGTCGTTTCTCGTCTCTCAGCACACCATCATCTCCACCCCTGCATCTTCTCTCAACAAAACATATCCCCCCGCATCGTCACACCATCACTTCCCCCCTGCGTTGTCTCAGTCACACATATTGCATGTCTGTGTATATGATGACACAGACATGCACACAGACACACACTGACACAGATACACTCCGACACAGATACACACACACTGACAGATACATACTGACAAAGACACACACACTGACACAGATACACACACTAACACAGAGACACAATGACACAGACACACACTGACACAGATTCACACTGACACAGATACACATTGACACAGACACATACTGACACAGATATACACACACTGACACAGACACACACACTTACACAGATACACACAGACACTGACACAGATACACAATGACACAGACACACACACTGACACAGATACACACTCATACAGACACACACTGACACAGATAAACACACACTGACACAGATACACACTGACACAGATACACACACTGACACAGACACACTGACAGATACACAATGACACACACACACACTGACACAGATACACACTGACACTGACACAAAAACACACACTGACACAGGTACACAATGACACAGATACACACACACTGACACAGATTCACACTGACATAGATACACACTGACACAGATACACACACACTGACACAATGACACAGACACACACACTGACAGATACACACACACTGTCACAGATACACACACACACTGACACAGATGCACACTGACAAAGAAACACACTGACACACATACTGACATAGATATACACACACTGACACAGATACACAATGACACATATACACACACACTGACACACTGACACAGATATGCACACACTGACACAGACACACACTGACAAAGATACACACACTGACACAGATATACTATGACACAGACACACACACACTGACACAGATACATACAGTGACACAGATACACAAAGACACACACACTGACAGAGATACACACCTACATAGACACACACTGACACAGATACACACAGTGACACAGATACACACTGACACAGATACACTGACACAGATATACACACACTGACACAGATACACACACTTACACAGATACACACAGACACTGACACAGATACACACACTGACACAGACACACAATGACACAGACACACACACTGACACAGATACATACTGATACAGACACACACTGACACAGATAAACACACACTGACAAAGATACACACTGACACAGATACACACACTGACACAGACACACTGACAGATACACAATGACACACACACACTGACACAGATACACACACACTGACAGATGACACACACACTGACACAGATACACACACTGACACAGATACACAATGACACAGATACACACACATTGACACAGATTCACACTGACATAGATACACACTGACACAGATACACACACACTGACACATAGACACAATTACACAGACACACACACTGACAGATACACACACACAGTCACAGATACACATACACACTGACACACACTAACACACATACTGACACAGATATACACACACTGACACAGATACACACTGACACAGATACACAATGACACATATACACACACACACTGACACAGAGACACACTGACACAGATACACACACTGACACAGATACGCACACACTGACACAGACACACACACTGACAAAGATACACACACTGACACAGATATACAATGACAGACACACACACACTGACACAGATACATACAGTGACACAGATACACAATGACACACACACACTGACACAGATACACACCTACATAGACACACTGACACAGATACACACAGTGACACAGATACACAGTGACACAGATACACACTGACACAGATATACACACACTGACACAGATACACACTGACACAGACACACACACTGACACAGATACACACTAACACTGACAGATGACACACACTGACACAGATACAAACACTGACACAGATACACAATGACACAGATTCACACTGACATAGATACACACTGACTCAGATACACACACACTGACACACAGACACACACACTGACACAGATACACACCTACATAGACACACACTGACACAGATACACACAGTGACACAGATACACACTGACACAGATACACACACTGACACAGATACACACTGACACAGATACACACACACTGACAAAATACACACACACTGACACAGGTACACAATGACACAGATACACACACACTGACACAGATTCACACTGACATAGATACACACTGACACAGATACACACACACTGACACATAGACACAATGACACAGACACACACACTGACAGATACACACACACTGTCACAGATACACACACATTGACACAGATACACACTGACAAAGACACACACTGACACACATACTGACACAGATACACAATGACACATATACACACACACTGACACAGACACACACTGACAACGATACACACACTGACACAGATATACAATGACACATACACACACACACTGACACAGATACATACAGTGACACAGATACACAATGACACACACACACTGACAGAGATACACACCTACATAGACACACATTGACACAGATACACACAGTGACACAGATACACACTGACACAGATACACTGACACAGATAAACACACACTTACACAGATACACACAGACTCTGACACAGATACACACACTGACACAGATACACAATGACACAGACACACACTGACACAGATACATACTGATACAGACACACACTGACACAGATAAACACACACTGACACAGATACACACTGACACAGATACACACACTGACACAGACACACTGACAGATACACAATGACACACACACACTGACACAGATACACACACACTGACACAGATACACACTTGCACTGACAGATGACACACACACTGACAGATACACACACTGACACAGATACACAATGACACAGATACACACACATTGACACAGATTCACACTGACATAGATACACACTGACACAGATACACACACACTGGCACATAGACACAATTACACAGACACACACACTGACAGATACACACACAGTCACAGATACACATACACACTGACACACACTGACACAGACACACACTAACACACATACTGACACAGATATACACACACTGACACAGATACACACTTACACAGACACACACACTGACACAGATACACAATGACACATATACACACACACTGACACAGAGACACACTGACACAGATACACACACTGACACAGATATGCACACACTGACACAGACACACACACTGACAAAGATACACACACTGACACAGATATACAATGACAGACACACACACACTGACACAGATACATACAGTGACACAGATACACAATGACACACACACACTGACACAGATACACACCTACATAGACACACACTGACACAGATACACACAGTGACACAGATACACACTGACACAGATACACACTGACACAGATACACACTGATACAGACACACATTGACACACACACTGACACAGATACACACTGACACTGACAGATGACACTCACTGACACAGATACACACACTGACACAGATACACAATGACATAGATTCACACTGACATAGATACACACTGACACAGACACAAACACTGACACAGATACACACATACATAGACACACACTGACACAGATACACACTGACACAGACACAAACACTTACACAGATACACACACACACTGACACAGATACACTGACTAAGATACACAATGACACAGATACACACTGACACAGATACACACTGATACAGACACACATTGACACAGATACACACACACTGACACAGATACACACTGACACAGATACACACACTGACACAGACACACTGACACAGATACACAATGACACAGTCACACTGACACAGATACACACACACTGACACAGATACACACTGACACTGACAGATGACACACACTGACACAGATACACACACTGACACAGATACACAATGACACAGATTCACACTGACATAGATACACACTGACACAGATACACACACACTGACAGATACACACACACTGACAGACACTGACACAGATACACAGTGACACAGACACACACTGACACACATACTGACACAGATACACACACACTGTCACAGATACACACACACTGACACACACTGACACAGATACACACTGACACAGACACACACTGACACACATACTGACACAGATATACACACACTGACACAGATACACACTTACACAGACACACACACTGACACAGATACACAATGACACAGATACACACACAATGTCACAGAGACACTGACACAGATACACACACTGACACAGATACACACTGACACCATCACCTCCCCTCTGCATCATCTCTCAGCACACCATCACCCCCTCTTATGGGTGATCTCTCAGTACACCACATCCCCCCTGTTTCATCTCTCAGCACGCCATCACCTCCCCCCCTACGTCATCTCTCAGCCACACCATCACCTCCCCCCATGTCGTCTCTCAGTCACACCATCACTTCCCCACTGCATCATCTCTAAGCATACATCATCTTCCCCCTGCGTCTTCTCTCAGCCACACCATCACCTCCCCACCGCGTCGTTTCTCGTCTCTCAGCACACCATCATCTCCACCCCTGCATCTTCTCTCAACAAAACATATCCCCCCGCATCGTCACACCATCACTTCCCCCCTGCGTTGTCTCAGTCACACATATTGCATGTCTGTGTATATGATGACACAGACATGCACACAGACACACACTGACACAGATACACTCCGACACAGATACACACACACTGACAGATACATACTGACAAAGACACACACACTAACACAGATACACACACTAACACAGAGACACAATGACACAGACACACACTGACACAGATTCACACTGACACAGATACACATTGACACAGACACATACTGACACAGATATACACACACTGACACAGACACACACACTTACACAGATACACACAGACACTGACACAGATACACAATGACACAGACACACACACTGTCACAGATACACACTCATACAGACACACACTGACACAGATAAACACACACTGACACAGATACACACTGACACAGATACACACACTGACACAGACACACTGACAGATACACAATGACACACACACACACTGACACAGATACACACTGACACTGACACAAAAACACACACTGACACAGGTACACAATGACACAGATTCACACTGACATAGATACACACTGACACAGATACACACACACTGACACATAGACACAATGACACAGACACACACACTGACAGATACACACACACTGTCACAGATACACACACACACTGACACACACTGACACAGATGCACACTGACAAAGAAACACACTGACACACATACTGACATAGATATACACACACTGACACAGATACACAATGACACATATACACACACACTGACACACTGACACAGATATGCACACACTGACACAGACACACACTGACAAAGATACACACACTGACACAGATATACTATGACACAGACACACACACACTGACACAGATACATACAGTGACACAGATACACAAAGACACACACACACTGACAGAGATACACAACTACATAGACACACACTGACACAGATACACACAGTGACACAGATACACACTGACACAGATACACTGACACAGATATACACAAACTGACACAGATACACACACTTACACAGATACACACAGACACTGACACAGATACACACACTGACACAGATACACAATGACACAGACACACACACTGACACAGATACATACTGATACAGACACACACTGACACAGATAAACACACACTGACACAGATACACACTGACACAGATACACACACTGACACAGACACACTGACAGATACACAATGACACACACACACTGACACAGATACACACACACTGACACAGATACACACACTTACACAGATACACACTGGCACTGACAGATGACACACACACTGACACAGATACACACACTGACACAGATACACAATGACACAGATACACACACATTGACACAGATTCACACTGACACAGATACACACACACTGACACATAGACACAATTACACAGACACACACACTGACAGATACACACACACAGTCACAGATACACATACACACTGACACACACTAACACACATACTGACACAGATATACACACACTGACACAGATACACACTTACACAGATACACAATGACACATATACACACACACACTGACACAGAGACACACTGACACAGATACACACACTGACACAGATACGCACACACTGACACAGACACACACACTGACAAAGATACACACACTGACACAGATATATACTGATACAGACACACACTGACACAGATAAACACACACTGACAAAGGTACACACTGACACAGATACACACACTGACACAGACACACTGACAGATACACACTGACACAGATACACACACACTGACAGATGACACACACACTGACACAGATACACACACTGACACAGATACACAATGACACAGATACACACACATTGACACAGATTCACACTGACATAGATACACACTGACACAGATACACACACACTGACACATAGACACAATTACACAGACACACACACTGACAGATACACACACACAGTCACAGATACACATACACACTGACACACACTAACACACATACTGACACAGATATACACACACTGACACAGATACACACTGACACAGATACACAATGACACATATACACACACACACTGACACAGAGACACACTGACACAGATACACACACTGACACAGATACGCACACACTGACACAGACACACACACTGACAAAGATACACACACTGACACAGATATACAATGACAGACACACACACACTGACACAGATACATACAGTGACACAGATACACAATGACACACACACACTGACACAGATACACACCTACATAGACACACTGACACAGATACACACAGTGACACAGATACACACTGACACAGATACACACTGACACAGATATACACACACTGACACAGATACACACTGACACAGACACACACACTGACACAGATACACACTAACACTGACAGATGACACACACTGACACAGATACAAACACTGAATACAGATACACAATGACACAGATTCACACTGACATAGATACACACTGACTCAGATACACACACACTGACACACAGACACACACACTGACACAGATACACACCTACATAGACACACACTGACACAGATACACACAGTGACACAGATACACACTGACACAGACACACACACTTACACAGATACACACACACACTGACACAGATACACTGACACAGATACACAATGACACAGATACACACTGACACAGATACACACTGATACAGACACACATTGACACAGATACACACACACTGACACAGATACACACTGACACAGATACACTGACACAGATACACAATGACACAGACACACTGACACAGATACACACACACTGACACAGATACACACTGACACTGAGAGATGACACCCACTGACACAGATACACACACTGACAAAGATACACACACTGACACAGATATACAATGACAGACACACACACTGACACAGATACATACAGTGACACAGATACACAATGACACACACACACTGACACAGATACACACCTACATAGACACACACTGACACAGATACACACAGTGACACAGATACACACTGACACAGATACACACTGACACAGATATACACACACTGACACAGATACACACTGACACACACACTGACACAGATACACACTGACACTGAAAGATGACACTCACTGACACAGATACACACACTGACACAGATACATAATGAAATAGATTCACACTGACATAGATACACACTGACTCAGATACACACACACTGACACAGACACACACACTGACACAGATACACACCTACATAGACACACACTGACACAGATACACACTGACACAGATATACACACACTGACACAGATACACACTGACACAGACACACACACTTACACAGATACACACACACACTGACACAGATACACTGACTAAGATACACAATGACACAGATACACACTGACACAGATACACACTGATACAGACACACATTGACACAGATACACACACACTGACACAGATACACACTGACACAGATACACACACACTGACACAGATACACAATGACACAGACACACTGACACAGATACACACTGACACTGACAGATGACACACACTGACACAGATACACACACTGACACAGATACACAATGACACAGATTCACACTGACATAGATACACACTGACACAGATACACACACACTGACACAGACACAATGATACAGACACACACACACTGACAGACACTGACACAGATACACAGTGACACAGACACACACTGACACACATACTGACACAGATACACACACACTGTCACAGATACACACACACTGACACACACTGACACAGACACACACTGACACACATACTGACACAGATATACACACACTGACACAGATACACAATGACACAGATACACACACACTGTCACAGATACACACACACACACTGACACACACTGACACAGATACACACTGACACACATACTGACACAGATATACACACACTGACACAGATACACACTTACACAGACACACACACTGACACAGATACACAATGACACAGATACACACACACTGACACAGAGACACTGACACAGATACACACACTGACACAGATACACACTGACACCATCACCTCCCCTCTGCATCATCTCTCAGCACACCATCACCCCCTCTTATGGGTGATCTCTCAGTACACCACATCCCCCCTGTTTCATCTCTCAGCATGCCATCACCTCCCCCCCACGTCATCTCTCAGCCACACCATCACCTCCCCCCATGTCGTCTCTCAGTCACACCATCACTTCCCCACTGCACCATCTCTAAGCATACATCATCTTCCCCCTGCGTCTTCTCTCAGCCACACCATCACCTCCCCACCGCGTCGTTTGTCGTCTCTCAGCACACCATCATCTCCACCCCTGCATCTTCTCTCAACAAAACATATCCCCCCGCATCGTCACACCATCACTTCCCCCCTGCGTTGTCTCAGTCACACATATTGCATGTCTGTGTATATGATGACACAGACATGCACACAGACACACACTGACACAGATACACACACACTGACAGATACATACTGACAAAGACACACACACTGACACAGATACACACACTAACACAGAGACACAATGACACAGACACACACTGACACAGATTCACACTGACACAGATACACATTGACACAGACACATACTGACACAGATATACACACACTGACACAGACACACACACTTACACAGATACACACAGACACTGACACAGATACACACACTGACACAGATACACAATGACACAGACACACACACTGACACAGATACACACTCATACAGACACACACTGACACAGATAAACACACACTGACACAGATACACACTGACACAGATACACACACTGACACAGACACACTGACAGATACACAATGACACACACACACACTGACACAGATACACACTGACACTGACACAAAAACACACACTGACAGATACACACACACTGTCACAGATACACACACACTGACACAGATGCACACTGACAAAGACACACACACTGACACACATACTGACATAGATATACACACACTGACACAGATACACAATGACACATATACACACACACTGACACACTGACACAGATACACACACTGACACAGACACACACTGACAAAGATACACACACTGACACAGATATACAATGACACAGACACACACAGTGACACAGATACATACAGTGACACAGATACACAAAGACACACACACACTGAGAGATACACACCTACATAGACACACACTGACACAGATACACACAGTGACACAGATACACACTGACACAGATACACTGACACAGATATACACACACTGACACAGATACACACACTTACACAGATACACACAGACACTGACACAGATACACACACTGACACAGATACACAATGACACAGACACACACACTGACACAGATACATACTGATACAGACACACACTGACACAGATAAACACACACTGACACAGATACACACTGACACAGATACACACACTGACACAGACACACTGACAGATACACAATGACACACACACACTGACACAGATACACACACACTGACACAGATACACACTGGCACTGACAGATGACACACACACTGACACAGATACACACACTGACACAGATACACAATGACACAGATACACACACATTGACACAGATTCACACTGACATAGATACACACTGACACAGATACACACACACTGACACATAGACACAATTACACAGACACACACACTGACAGATACACACACACAGTCACAGATACACATACACACTGACACACACTAACACACATACTGACACAGATATACACACACTGACACAGATACACACTTACACAGACACACACTGACAAAGATACACAATGACACATATACACACACACACTGACACAGAGACACACTGACACAGATACACACACTGACACAGATACACACACACTGACACAGACACACACACTGACAAAGATACACACACTGACACAGATATACAATGACAGACACACACACTGACACAGATACATACAGTGACACAGATACACAATGACACACACACACTGACACAGATACACACCTACATAGACACACACTGACACAGATACACACAGTGACACAGATACACACTGACACAGATATACACACACTGACACAGATACACACTGACACAGACACACACACTGACACAGATACACACTAACACTGACAGATGACACACACTGACACAGATACAAACATTGACACAGATACACAATGACACAGATTCACACTGACAGATACACACTGACTCAGATACACACACACTGACACAGACACACTGACACAGATACACACCTACATAGACACACACTGACACAGATACACACAGTGACACAGATACACACTGACACAGATACACACTGACACAGATATACACACACTGACACAGATACACACTGACACAGACACACACACTTACACAGATACACACACACACTGACACAGATACACTGACACAGATACACAATGACACAGATACACACTGACACAGATACACACTGATACAGACACACATTGACACAGATACACACACACTGACACAGATACACACTGACACAGATACACACACTGACACAGATACACTGACACAGATACACAATGACACAGACACACTGACACAGATACACACACACTGACACAGATACACACTGACACTGAGAGATGACACCCACTGACACAGATACACACACTGACACAGATACACAATGACACAGATTCACACACACTGACACATAGACACAATGACACAGACACACACACTGACAGATACACACACATTGTCACAGATACACACACACACTGACACAGACACACACTAACACACATACTGACACAGATATACACACACTGACACAGATACACACTTACACAGACACACACACTGACACAGATACACAATGACACATATACACACACACTGACACAGAGACACACTGACACAGATACACACACTGACACAGATACGCACACACTGACACTGACATACACACTGACAAAGATACACACACTGACACAGATATACAATGACAGACACACACACACTGACACATATACATACAGTGACACAGATACACAATGACACACACACACTGACACAGATACACACCTACATAGACACACACTGACACAGATACACACAGTGACACAGATACACACTGACACAGATACACACTGACACAGATATACACACACTGACACAGATACACACTGACACAGACACACACACTTACACAGATACACACACACTGACACAGATACACAATGACACAAACACACACTGACACAGATACACACTGATACAGACACAGATACACACACACTGACACAGATACACACACTGACACAGACACACTGACACAGATACACAATGACACAGACACACTGACACAGATACACACACTGACACAGATACACACTGACACTGACAGATGACACACACTGACACAGATACACACACTGACACAGATACACAATGACACAGACACACACACTGACACAGATACACACTGACACAGACACACACTGACAGATACACACACACTGTCACAGATACACACACACACACTGACACACACTGACACAGACACACACTGACACACATACTGACACAGATATACACACACTGACACAGATACACACTTATACAGACACACACACTGACACATATACACAATGACACAGATACACACACACTGAAACAGAGACACAATGACACAGACACACACACTGACACAGACACACACTGACAGGTACACACACACTGTCACAGATACACACACACTGACAGACACTGACACAGATACACAGTGACACAGACACACACTGACACACATACTGACACAGATACACACACATTGACACAGACACACACACACTGACACAGACACACACTGACACACACACTGACACAGATACACACTTACACAGACACAGATACACACTTACACAGACACACACACTGACACAGATACACAATGACACAGATACACACACACTGTCACAGATACACACACACACACTGACACAGACACACACTGACACACATACTGACACAGATATGCACACACTGACACAGATACACACTTACACAGACACACACACTGACACAGATACACAATGACACAGATACACACACTGACACAGACACACTGACACAGATACACAATGACACAGACACACTGACACAGATACACACACTGACACAGATACACACACACTGACACAGATACACACACTGACACAGACACACACACTGACAAAGATACACACACTGACACAGATATACAATGACAGACACACACACACTGACACAGATACATACAGTGACACAGATACACAATGACACACACACACTGACACAGATACACACCTACATAGACACACACTGACACAGATACACACAGTGACACAGATACACACTGACACAGATACACACTGACACAGATATACACACACTGACACAGATACACACTGACACAGACACACACACTGACACAGATACACACTAACACTGACAGATGACACACACTGACACAGATACAAACACTGACACAGATACACAATGACACAGATACACACACACTGACACATAGACACAATGACACAGATACACACACACACTGAAACAGAGACACAATGACACAGACACACACACTGACACAGACACACACTGACAGGTACACACACACTGTCACAGATACACACACACTGACAGACACTGACACAGATACACAGTGACACAGACACACACTGACACACATACTGACACAGATACACACACACTGACACAGACACACACACACAGACACACACTGACACACACACTGACACAGATACACACTTACACAGACACACACACTGACACAGATACACAATGACACAGATACACACACACTGTCACAGATACACACACACACACACTGACACACACTGACACAGATACACACTGACACAGACACACACTGACACACATACTGACACAGATATGCACACACCGACACAGATACACACTTACACAGACACACACACTGACACAGATACACAATGACACAGATACACACACACTGACACAGATACACACACTGACACAGATACACACTGACACCATCACCTCCCCTCTGCATCATCTCTCAGCACACCATCACCTCCCCCCCTACGTCATCTCTCAGCCACACCATCACCTCCCCCCATGTCGTCTCTCAGTCGCACCATCACTTCCCCACTGCATACATCATCTTCCCCCTGCGTATTCTCTCAGCCACACCATCACCTCCCCACCGCGTCTTTTCTCGTCTCTCAGCACACCATCATCTCCACCCCTGCATCTTCTCTCAACAAAATATATCCCCCCGCATCGTCACACCATCACTTCCCCCCTGCGTTGTCTCAGTCACACATACTGCATGTCTGTGTATATGATGACACAGACATGCACACAGACACACACTAACACAGATACACTCCGACACAGATACACACACACTGACAGATACATACTGACAAAGACACACACTGACACAGATACACACACTAACACAGAGACACAATGACACAGACACACACACTGACACAGATACACACTGACACAGATACACATTGACACAGATAAACACACACTGACACAGATATACACACACTGACACACACACTTACACAGATACACACAGACACTGACACAGATACACACACTGACACAGATACACAATGACACAGACACACACACTGACACAGATACACACTCATACAGACACACAATGACACAGATAAACACACACTGACACAGATACACATACTGACACAGATAGACACACACTGACACAGACACACACACTTACACAGATACACACAGACACTGACACAGATACACACACTGACACAGATACACAATGACACAGACACACACACTGACACAGATACACACTCATACAGACACACACTGACACAGATAAACACACACTGACACAGATACACACTGACACAGATACACACACTGACACAGACACACTGACAGATACACAATGACACACACACACACTGACACAGATACACACACTGACACAGATACACACTGACACTGACAGATGACACACACACTGACACAAATACATACACTGACACAGGTACACAATGACACAGATACACACACACTGACACAGATTCACACTGACATAGATACACACTGACACAGATACACACACACTGACACATAGACACAATGACACAGACACACACACTGTCACAGATACACACACACACTGACACACACTGACACAGATACACACTGACACATATACACACACTGACACACTGACACTGATACACACACTGACACAGATACGCACACACTGACACAGACACACACTGACAAAGATACACACACTGACACAGATACACAATGACACAGACACACACACTGACAGATACACACTCATACAGACACACACTGACTCAGATAAACACACACTGACAAAGATACACACTGACACAGATACACACACTGACACAGACACACAGACAGATACACAATGACACACACACACACTGACACAGATACACGCACTGACACAGATACACACTGACACAGATACACACTGACACAGACACACACTGACACACATACTGACACAGATATACACACACTGACACAGATACACAATGACACAGATACACACACACTGTCACAGATACACACACACACACTGACACACACTGACACAGATACACACTGACACACATACTGACACAGATATACACACACTGACACAGATACACACTTACACAGACACACACACTGACACAGATACACAATGACACAGATACACACACACTGACACAGAGACACTGACACAGATACACACACTGACACAGATACACACTGACACCATCACCTCCCCTCTGCATCATCTCTCAGCACACCATCACCCCCTCTTATGGGTGATCTCTCAGTACACCACATCCCCCCTGTTTCATCTCTCAGCACGCCATCACCTCCCCCCCACGTCATCTCTCAGCCACACCATCACCTCCCCCCATGTCGTCTCTCAGTCACACCATCACTTCCCCACTGCACCATCTCTAAGCATACATCATCTTCCCCCTGCGTCTTCTCTCAGCCACACCATCACCTCCCCACCGCGTCGTTTGTCGTCTCTCAGCACACCATCATCTCCACCCCTGCATCTTCTCTCAACAAAACATATCCCCCCGCATCGTCACACCATCACTTCCCCCCTGCGTTGTCTCAGTCACACATATTGCATGTCTGTGTATATGATGACACAGACATGCACACAGACACACACTGACACAGATACACTCCGACACAGATACACACACACTGACAGATACATACTGACAAAGACACACACACTGACACAGATACACACACTAACACAGAGACACAATGACACAGACACACACTGACACAGATTCACACTGACACAGATACACATTGACACAGACACATACTGACACAGATATACACACACTGACACAGACACACACACTTACACAGATACACACAGACACTGACACAGATACACACACTGACACAGATACACAATGACACAGACACACACACTGACACAGATACACACTCATACAGACACACACTGACACAGATAAACACACACTGACACAGATACACACTGACACAGATACACACACTGACACAGACACACTGACAGATACACAATGACACACACACACACTGACACAGATACACACTGACACTGACACAAAAACACACACTGACAGATACACACACACTGTCACAGATACACACACACTGACACAGATGCACACTGACAAAGACACACACACTGACACACATACTGACATAGATATACACACACTGACACAGATACACAATGACACATATACACACACACTGACACACTGACACAGATACACACACTGACACAGACACACACTGACAAAGATACACACACTGACACAGATATACAATGACACAGACACACACAGTGACACAGATACATACAGTGACACAGATACACAAAGACACACACACACTGAGAGATACACACCTACATAGACACACACTGACACAGATACACACAGTGACACAGATACACACTGACACAGATACACTGACACAGATATACACACACTGACACAGATACACACACTTACACAGATACACACAGACACTGACACAGATACACACACTGACACAGATACACAATGACACAGACACACACACTGACACAGATACATACTGATACAGACACACACTGACACAGATAAACACACACTGACACAGATACACACTGACACAGATACACACACTGACACAGACACACTGACAGATACACAATGACACACACACACTGACACAGATACACACACACTGACACAGATACACACTGGCACTGACAGATGACACACACACTGACACAGATACACACACTGACACAGATACACAATGACACAGATACACACACATTGACACAGATTCACACTGACATAGATACACACTGACACAGATACACACACACTGACACATAGACACAATTACACAGACACACACACTGACAGATACACACACACAGTCACAGATACACATACACACTGACACACACTAACACACATACTGACACAGATATACACACACTGACACAGATACACACTTACACAGACACACACTGACAAAGATACACAATGACACATATACACACACACACTGACACAGAGACACACTGACACAGATACACACACTGACACAGATACGCACACACTGACACAGACACACACACTGACAAAGATACACACACTGACACAGATATACAATGACAGACACACACACTGACACAGCTACATACAGTGACACAGATACACAATGACACACACACACTGACACAGATACACACCTACATAGACACACACTGACACAGATACACACAGTGACACAGATACACACTGACACAGATATACACACACTGACACAGATACACACTGACACAGACACACACACTGACACAGATACACACTAACACTGACAGATGACACACACTGACACAGATACACAATGACACAGATTCACACTGACAGATACACACTGACTCAGATACACACACACTGACACAGACACACTGACACAGATACACACCTACATAGACACACACTGACACAGATACACACAGTGACACAGATACACACTGACACAGATACACACTGACACAGATATACACACACTGACACAGATACACACTGACACAGACACACACACTTACACAGATACACACACACACTGACACAGATACACTGACACAGATACACAATGACACAGATACACACTGACACAGATACACACTGATACAGACACACATTGACACAGATACACACACACTGACACAGATACACACTGACACAGATACACACACTGACACAGATACACTGACACAGATACACAATGACACAGACACACTGACACAGATACACACACACTGACACAGATACACACTGACACTGAGAGATGACACCCACTGACACAGATACACACACTGACACAGATACACAATGACACAGATTCACACACACTGACACATAGACACAATGACACAGACACACACACTGACAGATACACACACATTGTCACAGATACACACACACACTGACACAGACACACACTAACACACATACTGACACAGATATACACACACTGACACAGATACACACTTACACAGACACACACACTGACACAGATACACAATGACACATATACACACACACTGACACAGAGACACACTGACACAGATACACACACTGACACAGATACGCACACACTGACACTGACATACACACTGACAAAGATACACACACTGACACAGATATACAATGACAGACACACACACACTGACACATATACATACAGTGACACAGATACACAATGACACACACACACTGACACAGATACACACCTACATAGACACACACTGACACAGATACACACAGTGACACAGATACACACTGACACAGATACACACTGACACAGATATACACACACTGACACAGATACACACTGACACAGACACACACACTTACACAGATACACACACACTGACACAGATACACAATGACACAAACACACACTGACACAGATACACACTGATACAGACACAGATACACACACACTGACACAGATACACACACTGACACAGACACACTGACACAGATACACAATGACACAGACACACTGACACAGATACACACACTGACACAGATACACACTGACACTGACAGATGACACACACTGACACAGATACACACACTGACACAGATACACAATGACACAGACACACACACTGACACAGATACACACTGACACAGACACACACTGACAGATACACACACACTGTCACAGATACACACACACACACTGACACACACTGACACAGACACACACTGACACACATACTGACACAGATATACACACACTGACACAGATACACACTTATACAGACACACACACTGACACATATACACAATGACACAGATACACACACACTGAAACAGAGACACAATGACACAGACACACACACTGACACAGACACACACTGACAGGTACACACACACTGTCACAGATACACACACACTGACAGACACTGACACAGATACACAGTGACACAGACACACACTGACACACATACTGACACAGATACACACACATTGACACAGACACACACACACTGACACAGACACACACTGACACACACACTGACACAGATACACACTTACACAGACACAGATACACACTTACACAGACACACACACTGACACAGATACACAATGACACAGATACACACACACTGTCACAGATACACACACACACACTGACACAGACACACATACTGACACAGATATGCACACACTGACACAGATACACACTTACACAGACACACACACTGACACAGATACACAATGACACAGATACACACACTGACACAGACACACTGACACAGATACACAATGACACAGACACACTGACACAGATACACACACTGACACAGATACACACACACTGACACAGATACACACACTGACACAGACACACACACTGACAAAGATACACACACTGACACAGATATACAATGACAGACACACACACACTGACACAGATACATACAGTGACACAGATACACAATGACACACACACACTGACACAGATACACACCTACATAGACACACACTGACACAGATACACACAGTGACACAGATACACACTGACACAGATACACACTGACACAGATATACACACACTGACACAGATACACACTGACACAGACACACACACTGACACAGATACACACTAACACTGACAGATGACACACACTGACACAGATACAAACACTGACACAGATACACAATGACACAGATACACACACACTGACACATAGACACAATGACACAGATACACACACACACTGAAACAGAGACACAATGACACAGACACACACACTGACACAGACACACACTGACAGGTACACACACACTGTCACAGATACACACACACTGACAGACACTGACACAGATACACAGTGACACAGACACACACTGACACACATACTGACACAGACACACACACACAGACACACACTGACACACACACTGACACAGATACACACTTACACAGACACACACACTGACACAGATACACAATGACACAGATACACACACACTGTCACAGATACACACACACACACTGACACACACTGACACAGATACACACTGACACAGACACACACTGACACACATACTGACACAGATATGCACACACCGACACAGATACACACTTACACAGACACACACACTGACACAGATACACAATGACACAGATACACACACACTGACACAGATACACACACTGACACAGATACACACTGACACCATCACCTCCCCTCTGCATCATCTCTCAGCACACCATCACCTCCCCCCCTACGTCATCTCTCAGCCACACCATCACCTCCCCCCATGTCGTCTCTCAGTCGCACCATCACTTCCCCACTGCATACATCATCTTCCCCCTGCGTATTCTCTCAGCCACACCATCACCTCCCCACCGCGTCTTTTCTCGTCTCTCAGCACACCATCATCTCCACCCCTGCATCTTCTCTCAACAAAACATATCCCCCCGCATCGTCACACCATCACTTCCCCCCTGCGTTGTCTCAGTCACACATATTGCATGTCTGTGTATATGATGACACAGACATGCACACAGACACACACTAACACAGATACACTCCGACACAGATACACACACACTGACAGATACATACTGACAAAGACACACACTGACACAGATACACACACTAACACAGAGACACAATGACACAGACACACACACTGACACAGATACACACTGACACAGATACACATTGACACAGATAAACACACACTGACACAGATATACACACACTGACACAGACACACACACTTACACAGATACACACAGACACTGACACAGATACACACACTGACACAGATACACAATGACACAGACACACACACTGACACAGATACACACTCATACAGACACACAATGACACAGATAAACACACACTGACACAGATAAACACTGACACAGATACACATTGACACAGACACATACTGACACAGATAGACACACACTGACACAGACACACACACTTACACAGATACACACAGACACTGACACAGATACACACACTGACACAGATACACAATGACACAGACACACACACTGACACAGATACACACTCATACAGACACACACTGACACAGATAAACACACACTGACACAGATACACACTGACACAGATACACACACTGACACAGACACACTGACAGATACACAATGACACACACACACACTGACACAGATACACACACTGACACAGATACACACTGACACTGACAGATGACACACACACTGACACAAATACATACACTGACACAGGTACACAATGACACAGATACACACACACTGACACAGATTCACACTGACATAGATACACACTGACACAGATACACACACACTGACACATAGACACAATGACACAGACACACACACTGTCACAGATACACACACACACTGACACACACTGACACAGATACACACTGACACATATACACACACTGACACACTGACACTGATACACACACTGACACAGATACGCACACACTGACACAGACACACACTGACAAAGATACACACACTGACACAGATACACAATGACACAGACACACACACTGACAGATACACACTCATACAGACACACACTGACTCAGATAAACACACACTGACAAAGATACACACTGACACAGATACACACACTGACACAGACACACAGACAGATACACAATGACACAGATTCACACACACTGACACATAGACACAATGACACAGACACACACACTGACAGATACACACACATTGTCACAGATACACACACACACTGACACAGACACACACTAACACACATACTGACACAGATATACACACACTGACACAGATACACACTTACACAGACACACACACTGACACAGATACACAATGACACATATACACACACACTGACACAGAGACACACTGACACAGATACACACACTGACACAGATACGCACACACTGACACTGACATACACACTGACAAAGATACACACACTGACACAGATATACAATGACAGACACACACACACTGACACATATACATACAGTGACACAGATACACAATGACACACACACACTGACACAGATACACACCTACATAGACACACACTGACACAGATACACACAGTGACACAGATACACACTGACACAGATACACACTGACACAGATATACACACACTGACACAGATACACACTGACACAGACACACACACTTACACAGATACACACACACTGACACAGATACACAATGACACAAACACACACTGACACAGATACACACTGATACAGACACAGATACACACACACTGACACAGATACACACACTGACACAGACACACTGACACAGATACACAATGACACAGACACACTGACACAGATACACACACTGACACAGATACACACTGACACTGACAGATGACACACACTGACACAGATACACACACTGACACAGATACACAATGACACAGACACACACACTGACACAGATACACACTGACACAGACACACACTGACAGATACACACACACTGTCACAGATACACACACACACACTGACACACACTGACACAGACACACACTGACACACATACTGACACAGATATACACACACTGACACAGATACACACTTATACAGACACACACACTGACACATATACACAATGACACAGATACACACACACTGAAACAGAGACACAATGACACAGACACACACACTGACACAGACACACACTGACAGGTACACACACACTGTCACAGATACACACACACTGACAGACACTGACACAGATACACAGTGACACAGACACACACTGACACACATACTGACACAGATACACACACATTGACACAGACACACACACACTGACACAGACACACACTGACACACACACTGACACAGATACACACTTACACAGACACAGATACACACTTACACAGACACACACACTGACACAGATACACAATGACACAGATACACACACACTGTCACAGATACACACACACACACTGACACAGACACACACTGACACACATACTGACACAGATATGCACACACTGACACAGATACACACTTACACAGACACACACACTGACACAGATACACAATGACACAGATACACACACTGACACAGACACACTGACACAGATACACAATGACACAGACACACTGACACAGATACACACACTGACACAGATACACACACACTGACACAGATACACACACTGACACAGACACACACACTGACAAAGATACACACACTGACACAGATATACAATGACAGACACACACACACTGACACAGATACATACAGTGACACAGATACACAATGACACACACACACTGACACAGATACACACCTACATAGACACACACTGACACAGATACACACAGTGACACAGATACACACTGACACAGATACACACTGACACAGATATACACACACTGACACAGATACACACTGACACAGACACACACACTGACACAGATACACACTAACACTGACAGATGACACACACTGACACAGATACAAACACTGACACAGATACACAATGACACAGATACACACACACTGACACATAGACACAATGACACAGATACACACACACACTGAAACAGAGACACAATGACACAGACACACACACTGACACAGACACACACTGACAGGTACACACACACTGTCACAGATACACACACACTGACAGACACTGACACAGATACACAGTGACACAGACACACACTGACACACATACTGACACAGACACACACACACAGACACACACTGACACACACACTGACACAGATACACACTTACACAGACACACACACTGACACAGATACACAATGACACAGATACACACACACTGTCACAGATACACACACACACACTGACACACACTGACACAGATACACACTGACACAGACACACACTGACACACATACTGACACAGATATGCACACACCGACACAGATACACACTTACACAGACACACACACTGACACAGATACACAATGACACAGATACACACACACTGACACAGATACACACACTGACACAGATACACACTGACACCATCACCTCCCCTCTGCATCATCTCTCAGCACACCATCACCTCCCCCCCTACGTCATCTCTCAGCCACACCATCACCTCCCCCCATGTCGTCTCTCAGTCGCACCATCACTTCCCCACTGCATACATCATCTTCCCCCTGCGTATTCTCTCAGCCACACCATCACCTCCCCACCGCGTCTTTTCTCGTCTCTCAGCACACCATCATCTCCACCCCTGCATCTTCTCTCAACAAAACATATCCCCCCGCATCGTCACACCATCACTTCCCCCCTGCGTTGTCTCAGTCACACATATTGCATGTCTGTGTATATGATGACACAGACATGCACACAGACACACACTAACACAGATACACTCCGACACAGATACACACACACTGACAGATACATACTGACAAAGACACACACTGACACAGATACACACACTAACACAGAGACACAATGACACAGACACACACACTGACACAGATACACACTGACACAGATACACATTGACACAGATAAACACACACTGACACAGATATACACACACTGACACAGACACACACACTTACACAGATACACACAGACACTGACACAGATACACACACTGACACAGATACACAATGACACAGACACACACACTGACACAGATACACACTCATACAGACACACAATGACACAGATAAACACACACTGACACAGATAAACACTGACACAGATACACATTGACACAGACACATACTGACACAGATAGACACACACTGACACAGACACACACACTTACACAGATACACACAGACACTGACACAGATACACACACTGACACAGATACACAATGACACAGACACACACACTGACACAGATACACACTCATACAGACACACACTGACACAGATAAACACACACTGACACAGATACACACTGACACAGATACACACACTGACACAGACACACTGACAGATACACAATGACACACACACACACTGACACAGATACACACACTGACACAGATACACACTGACACTGACAGATGACACACACACTGACACAAATACATACACTGACACAGGTACACAATGACACAGATACACACACACTGACACAGATTCACACTGACATAGATACACACTGACACAGATACACACACACTGACACATAGACACAATGACACAGACACACACACTGTCACAGATACACACACACACTGACACACACTGACACAGATACACACTGACACATATACACACACTGACACACTGACACTGATACACACACTGACACAGATACGCACACACTGACACAGACACACACTGACAAAGATACACACACTGACACAGATACACAATGACACAGACACACACACTGACAGATACACACTCATACAGACACACACTGACTCAGATAAACACACACTGACAAAGATACACACTGACACAGATACACACACTGACACAGACACACAGACAGATACACAATGACACACACACACACTGACACAGATACACGCACTGACACAGATACACACTGACACAGATACACACACACTGACACAAATACACACACTGACACAGGTACACAATGACACAGATACACACACACTGACACAGATTCACACTGACATAGATACACACTGACACAGATACACACACACTGACACATAGACACAATGACACAGACACACACACTGACAGATACACACACACTGTCACAGATACACACACACACTGACACACACTGACACAGATACACACTGACAAAGACACACACTGACACACATACTGACACAGATATACACACACTGACACAGATACACAATGACACATATACACACACACTGACACACTGACACAGATACACACACTGACACAGACACACACTGACAAAGATACACACACTGACACAGATATACAATGACACATACACACACACACTGACACAGATACATACAGTGACACAGATACACAATGACACACACACACTGACAGAGATACACACCTACATAGACACACACTGACACAGATACACACAGTGACACAGATACACTGACACAGATATACACACACTGACACAGATACACACACTTACACAGATACACACAGACACTGACACAGATACACACACTGACACAGATACACAATGACACAGATTCACACTGACATAGATACACACTGACACAGATACACACACACTGGCACATAGACACAATTACACAGACACACACACTGACAGATACACACACACAGTCACAGATACACATACACACTGACACACACTGACACAGACACACACTAACACACATACTGACACAGATATACACACACTGACACAGATACACACTTACACAGACACACACACTGACACAGATACACAATGACACATATACACACACACTGACACACTGACACAGACACACGCACTGACACAGATACACACTGACACAGATACACACACACTGACACAAATACACACACTGACACAGGTACACAATGACACAGATACACACACACTGACACAGATTCACACTGACATAGATACACACTGACACAGATACACACACACTGACACATAGACACAATGACACAGACACACACACTGACAGATACACACACACTGTCACAGATACACACACACACTGACACACACTGACACAGATACACACTGACAAAGACACACACTGACACACATACTGACACAGATATACACACACTGACACAGATACACAATGACACATATACACACACACTGACACACTGACACAGATACACACACTGACACAGACACACACTGACAAAGATACACACACTGACACAGATATACAATGACACATACACACACACACTGACACAGATACATACAGTGACACAGATACACAATGACACACACACACTGACAGAGATACACACCTACATAGACACACACTGACACAGATACACACAGTGACACAGATACACTGACACAGATATACACACACTGACACAGATACACACACTTACACAGATACACACAGACACTGACACAGATACACACACTGACACAGATACACAATGACACAGACACACACACTGACACAGATACATACTGATACAGACACACACTGACACAGATAAACACACACTGACACAGATACACACACTGACACAGACACACTGACACAGATACACACACACTGACACAGATACACACTTGCACTGACAGATGACACACACACTGACACAGATACACACACTGACACAGATACACAATGACACAGATTCACACTGACATAGATACACACTGACACAGATACACACACACTGGCACATAGACACAATTACACAGACACACACACTGACAGATACACACACACAGTCACAGATACACATACACACTGACACACACTGACACAGACACACACTAACACACATACTGACACAGATATACACACACTGACACAGATACACACTTACACAGACACACACACTGACACAGATACACAATGACACATATACACACACACTGACACACTGACACAGATACACACACTGACACAGATACGCACACACTGACACAGACACACACACTGACAAAGATACACACACTGACACAGATATACAATGACAGACACACACACACTGACACAGATACATACAGTGACACAGATACACAATGACACACACACACTGACACAGATACACACCTACATAGACACACACTGACACAGATACACACAGTGACACAGATACACACTGACACAGATACACACTGACACACACACTGACACAGATACACACTGACACTGACAGATGACACTCACTGACACAGATACACACACTGACACAGATACACAATGACATAGATTCACACTGACATAGATACACACTGACTCAGATACACACACACTGACACATAGACACAATGACACAGACACACACACTGACACAGATACACACTGACACAGATATACACACACTGACACAGATACACACTGACACAGACACACACACTTACACCGATACACACACACACTGACACAGATACACTGACACAGATACACAATGACACAGATACACACAGATACACACACACTGACACAGATACACACTGACACAGATACACACACTGACACAGATACACAATGACACAGACACACTGACACAGATACACACTGACACTGACAGATGACACACACTGACACAGATACACACACTGACACAGATACACAATGACAGATTCACACTGACATAGATACACACTGACACAGATACACACACACTGACACATAGACACAATGACACAGACACACACACTGACAGATACACACACACTGTCACAGATACACACACACACTGACACAGACACACACTAACACACATACTGACACAGATATACACACACTGACACAGATACACACTTACACAGACACACACACTGACACAGATACACAATGACACATATACACACACACTGACACAGAGACACACTGACACAGATACACACACTAACACAGATACGCACACACTGACACTGACATACACACTGACAAAGATACACACACTGACACAGATATACAATGACAGACACACACACACTGACACATATACATACAGTGACACAGATACACAATGACACACACACACTGACACAGATACACACCTACATAGACACACACTGACACAGATACACACAGTGACACAGATACACACTGACACAGATACACACTGACACAGACACACACACTTACACAGATACACACACACTGACACAGATACACAATGACACAAACACACACTGACACAGATACACACTGATACAGACACAGATACACACACACTGACACTGATACACACTGACACAGATACACACACTGACACAGACACACTGACACAGATACACAATGACACAGACACACTGACACAGATACACACACACTGACACAGATACACACTGACACTGACAGATGACACACACTGACACAGATACACACACTGACACAGATACACAATGACACAGACACACACACTGACACAGATACACACTGACACAGACACACACTGACAGATACACACACACTGTCACAGATACACACACACACACTAACACAGACACACACTGACACACATACTGACACAGATATACACACACTGACACAGATACACACTTATACAGACACACACAATGACACATATACACAATGACACAGATACACACACACTGAAACAGAGACACAATGACACAGACACACACACTGACACAGACACACACTGACAGGTACACACACACTGTCACAGGTACACACACACTGTCACAGATACACACACACTGACAGACACTGACACAGATACACAGTGACACAGACACACACTGACACACATACTGACACAGATACACACACACTGACACAGACACACAGACACTGACACAGACACACACTGACACACACACTGACACAGATACACACTTACACAGACACACACACTGACACAGATACACAATGACACAGATACACACACACTGTCACAGATACACACACACACACTGACACAGATAAACACTGACACAGACACACACTGACACACATACTGACACAGATATGCACACACTGACACAGATACACAATGACACAGACACACACACTGACACAGATACACAATGACACAGATACACACACACTGACACAGATACACACACTGACACAGACACACACACTGACAAAGATACACACACTGACACAGATATACAATGACAGACACACACACACTGACACAGATACATACAGTGACACAGATACACAATGACACACACACACTGACACAGATACACACCTACATAGACACACACTGACACAGATACACACAGTGACACAGATACACACTGACACAGATACACACTGACACAGACACACACACTGACACAGATACACACTAACACTGACAGATGACACACACTGACACAGATACAAACACTGACACAGATACACAATGACACAGATACACACACACTGACACATAGACACAATGACACAGATACACACACACTGAAACAGAGACACAATGACACAGACACACACACTGACACAGACACACACTGACAGGTACACACACACTGTCACAGATACACACACACTGACAGACACTGACACAGATACACAGTGACACAGACACACACTGACACACATACTGACACAGATACACACACACTGACACAGACACACACACACAGACACACACTGACACACACACTGACACAGATACACACTTACACAGACACAGATACACACTTACACAGACACACACACTGACACAGATACACAATGACACAGATACACACACACTGTCACAGATACACACACACACACTGACACACACTGACACAGATACACACTGACACAGACACACACTGACACACATACTGACACAGATATGCACACACTGACACAGATACACACTTACACAGACACACACACTGACACAGATACACAATGACACAGATACACACACACTGACACAGATACACACACTGACACAGATACACACTGACACCATCACCTCCCCTCTGCATCATCTCTCAGCACACCATCACCTCACCCCCTACGTCATCTCTCAGCCACACCATCACCTCCCCCCATGTCGTCTCTCAGTCGCACCATCACTTCCCCACTGCATACATTATCTTCCCCCTGCGTATTCTCTCAGCCACACCATCACCTCCCCACCGCGTCGTTTCTCATCTCTCAGCACACCATCATCTCCACCCCTGCATCTTCTCTCAACAAAACATATCTCCCCGCATTGTCACACCATCACTTCCCCCCTGCGTTGTCTCAGTCACACATATTGCATGTCTGTGTATATGATGACACAGACATGCACACAGACACACACTGACACAGATACACTCCGACACAGATACACACACACTGACAGATACATACTGACAAAGACACACACTGACACAGATACACACACTAACACAGAGACACAATGACACAGACACACACACTGACACAGATACACACTGACACAGATACACATTGACACAGATAAACACACACTGACACAGATATACACACACTGACACAGACACACACACTTACACAGATACACACAGACACTGACACAGATACACACACTGACACAGATACACAATGACACAGACACACACACTGACACAGATACACACTCATACAGGCACACAATGACACAGATAAACACACACTGACACAGATACACACTGACACAGATACACATTGACACAGACACATACTGACACAGATATACACACACTGACACAGACACACACACTTACACAGATACACACAGACACTGACACAGATACACACACTGACACAGATACACAATGACACAGACACACACACTGACACAGATACACACTCATACAGACACACACTGACACAGATACACACTGACACAGATACACACACTGACACAGACACACTGACAGATACACAATGACACACACACACACTGACACAGATACACAAACTGACACAGATACACACTGACACTGACAGATGACACACACACTGACACAAATACATACACTGACACAGGTACACAATGACACAGATACACACACACTGACACAGATTCACACTGACATAGATACACACTGACACAGATACACACACACTGACACATAGACACAATGACACAGACACACACACTGTCACAGATACACACACACACTGACACACAGTGACACAGATACACACTGACAAAGACACACACTGACACACATACTGACATAGATATACACACACTGACACAGATACACAATGACACATATACACACACTGACACACTGACACTGATACACACACTGACACAGATACGCACACACTGACACAGACACACACTGACAAAGATACACACACTGACACAGATACACAATGACACAGACACACACACTGACAGATACACACTCATACAGACACACACTGACTCAGATAAACACACACTGACAAAGATACACACTGACACAGATACACACACTGACACAGACACACAGACAGATACACAATGACACACACACACACACTGACACAGATACACGCACTGACACAGATACACACTGACACAGATACACACACACTGACACAAATACACACACTGACACAGGTACACAATGACACAGATACACACACACTGACACCGATTCACACTGACATAGATACACACTGACACAGATACACACACACTGACACATAGACACAATGACACAGACACACACACTGACAGATACACACACACTGTCACAGATGCACACACACACTGACACACACTGACTGATACACACTGACAAAGACACACACTGACACACATACTGACATAGATATACACACACTGACACAGATACACACACTGACACAGACACACTGACAGATACACACTGACACAGATACACACACACTGACACATAGACACAATGACACAGACACACACACTGACAGATACACACACACTGTCACAGATGCACACACACACTGACACACACTGACAAAGACACACACTGACACACATACTGACATAGATATACACACACTGACACAGATACACACACTGACACAGACACACACTGACAAAGATACACACACTGACACAGATATACAATGACACATACACACACACACTGACACAGATACATACAGTGACACAGATACACAATGACACACACACACTGACAGAGATACACACCTACATAGACACACACTGACACAGATACACACAGTGACACAGATACACTGACACAGATATACACACACTGACACAGATACACACACTGACACAGATACATACTGATACAGACACACACTGACACAGATAAACACACACTGACACAGATACACACTCTGACACAGACACACTGACACAGATACACACACACTGACACAGATACACACTTGCACTGACAGATGACACACACACTGACACAGATACACACACTGACACAGATACACAATGACACAGATACACACACATTGACACAGATTCACACTGACATAGATACACACTGACACAGATACACACACACTGGCACATAGACACAATTACACAGACACACACACTGACAGATACACACACACAGTCACAGATACACATACACACTGACACACACTGACACAGACACACACTAACACACATACTGACACAGATATACACACACTGACACAGATACACACTTACACAGACACACACAATGACACAGATACACACTGACACACTGACACAGATACACACACTGACACAGATACACACACTGACAAAGATACACACACTGACACAGATATACAATGACAGACACACACACACTGACACAGATACATACAGTGACACAGATACACACTGACACAGATACACACCTACATAGACACACACTGACACAGATACACACAGTGACACAGATACACACTGACACAGATACACACTGACACACACACTGACACAGATACACACTGACACTGACAGATGACACTCACTGACACAGATACACAATGACATAGATTCACACTGACATAGATACACACTGACTCAGATACACACACACTGACACATAGACACACTGACACAGATATACAATGACAGACACACACACACTGACACAGATACATACAGTGACACAGATACACACTGACACAGATACACACCTACATAGACACACACTGACACAGATCCACACTGACACAGATACACATTGACACAGACACATACTGACACAGATATACACACACTGACACAGACACACACACTTACACAGATACACACAGACACTGACAAAGATACACACACTGACACAGATACACAATGACACAGACACACACACTGACACAGATACACACTCATACAGACACACACTGACACAGATACACACTGACACAGATACACACACTGACACACTGACAGATACACAATGACACACACACACACTGACACAGATACACACACTGACACAGATACACACTGACACTGACAGATGACACACACACTGACACAAATACATACACTGACACAGGTACACAATGACACAGATACACACACACTGACACAGATTCACACTGACATAGATACACACTGACACAGATACACACACACTGACACATAGACACAGACACACACACTGTCACAGATACACACACACACTGACACAGATACACACTGACAAAGACACACACTGACACACATACTGACATAGATATACACACACTGACACAGATACACAATGACACATATACACACACTGACACACTGACACTGATACACACACTGACACAGATACGCACACACTGACACAGACACACACTGACAAAGATACACACACTGACACAGATACACAATGACACAGACACACACACTGACAGATACACACTCATACAGACACACACTGACTCAGATAAACACACACTGACAAAGATACACACTGACACAGATACACACACTGACACAGACACACAGACAGATACACAATGACACACACACACACACTGACACAGATACACGCACTGACACAGATACACACTGACACAGATACACACACACTGACACAAATACACACACTGACACAGGTACACAATGACACAGATACACACACACTGACACAGATTCACACTGACATAGATACACACTGACACAGATACACACACACTGACACATAGACACAATGACACAGACACACACACTGACAGATACACACACACTGTCACAGATGCACACACACACTGACACACACTGACAGATACACACTGACAAAGACACACACTGACACACATACTGACATAGATATACACACACTGACACAGATACACACACTGACACAGACACACTGACAGATACACACTGACACAGATACACACACACAATGACACAGACACACACACTGACAGATACACACACACTGTCACAGATGCACACACACACTGACACACACTGACAAAGACACACACTGACACACATACTGACATAGATATACACACACTGACACAGATACACACACTGACACAGACACACACTGACAAAGATACACACACTGACACAGATATACAATGACACATACACACACACACTGACACAGATACATACAGTGACACAGATACACAATGACACACACACACTGACAGAGATACACACCTACATAGACACACACTGACACAGATACACACAGTGACACAGATACACTGACACAGATATACACACACTGACACAGATACACACACTTACACAGATACACACAGACACTGACACAGATACACACACTGACACAGATACACAATGACACAGACACACACACTGACACAGATACATACTGATACAGACACACACTGACACAGATAAACACACACTGACACAGATACACACTGACACAGATACACACACTGACACAGACACACTGACACAGATACACACACACTGACACAGATACACACTTGCACTGACAGATGACACACACACTGACACAGATACACACACTTACCCAGACACACACACTGACACAGATACACAATGACACAGATATACACACACTGACACAGAGACACTGACACAGATACACACACTGACACAGATACACACTGACAAAGATACACACACTGACACAGATATACAATGACACAGACACACACACACTGACAGATACATACAATGGCACAGATACACAATGACAAACACACACTGACACAGATACACACCTACATAGACACACACTGACACAGATACACACACACTGACACAGACACACATACACACACTGACACAGATACACACTGACACTGACACACAATGACACAGATACACACACACAGACACACACATTGACACAGACACACACACACTGTCACAGATACATGCACTGACACATATACACACAGATGCTGAGAAAGCCTACACAGACACACACACAACTCTTTCACACAAATCCAGCCAGCCCACCCCTTCCCCACCACCAAACACATGAAAAAACTAACACACACCTGTAGTGAGCAGTGAGTGGAGGTGTCGCCCCCCGCTCACACAAATACACACCTGAGGTAAGTGGTGGTACCCCTCCCCTGCGGCAGCTGACCCCTTCCCACCAATACACATCTGCGGTGAGCGGACTCAGCGGAGAGAGCGCCGAGGAAGGAAGAATCACTCAGGTCAGGATAGAGAATGGTAAGAAGACTGCATGGGAGGGGTTACGCACTTCTGCTGCAGCTCCCCCTACAGGCAGCCCAGCCAGCACCAGCAGGCACACTTGCCTGCTTATTACAGTGACAGTTGGACAGGACGCAATGATGGCCATTAGGCAGGTGGTGCGGGTACAATGCCATGGCCGGCAGCACCCCCTCTGCTGGGCCTGCCACAGCACCCAGGGCATGTGCCCCGCACGACACCCCCCCCTAGTTACTAGGGATGGCCATCGGTGATTACCATCGATGGCAAAATTGGAAGTAGCCATCGATGACTACAAATGATTCAATGCATGACCATCTATGGTATCACCAACCGATGGTCATCCCTGTTTTTTTAATGACTGGCCCATGGGCCAATCAGATTGTGGGGGCAGGGCTTCGAGGGTGCTATGCTCCGAGTCCTGGCACCTTGGCAAAAAAAAAACATTCAGTTATGCTTAGACATTGATGGAGGAGAACTATCTAGTTCTCCCCCATCGATGTCAAAAGCATTCGACATCGGCCATAAACTGTCTAGGATTCTGAATCATTGATGGTCGATGGCCATCTCTACTAGTTATGCCACTGGTCATGGAGTAGGAGCCCGGCGATCAGCTTACAGGAGACACAGAGGAGATCATTGGATCATTGAGGAAAGTGCAAGCGGAGTGCCAGGGGTGGGGGTTGGAGGGAAGTAATGGTAGCCAGCAGCACATGCACAGTCACTCTCTAAGGGTGTTATATGAAAAGAGAACTGTGCGAAGAGGATTCGCAGGGACAGAGGCCCTCATTCAGAGGCGCTCGCAAGAAGCGAGCCCCCGTTCTGAATTAGGGCGGCTGCTTCATTTTTGAAGTGCGGCCTCCTGGTCGTTAGGTAAGCTGTGGGTTACCACCCACAGCTTAACGACCGACCAGGTTGATGTTCGCGATGGTGAACACCATCGCGACCATCGGGGCTTGCGACGATACCCTAAGGCTGGGTCTCGGCAGCCGCAAGCCCCAGGGAGCTTCCTGCTCTGAAAGAGCAGGAAACTCCCCACTGACATCACTGATGATGTCAATGCGGCCGCCCACAAAACGGTAGGCGTTCGTTAAGGAACGCCTCCGTTTTGGAAACCACCCTCCCGGCCCACCTACAAAACTGGGCGAGCTGTCGATCAACATCGACAGCCGCCCCTTTTGTAGAGAGCTCCGGAGCAAGAGAGTTTCTCTCTCGCTCCAGGGCTTGCGCACACGCAGTGCGGCCGCTGCACGTGCGCAGGGCTAACTATCGACCCGGCTGCAAGCACATCGATGCTTGCGACCGGGTCTGAATGAGACCCAGAGCTTTCTCGCAAGCTCTGTCCTGTGTGCAATATTTGATACATCCTTGCGATTTTTTTAATTATTGCATTGTGAATTTGAGCAATATTATCACATCCTATCTGCAGCTAAGATTCGGATTGTGATAAATATGCCCCATAGTGAGTTCTACAGTAATTGATGTGACTTCACATGTGCATACCCTGAAGTTAGTGTACGTATATGTGTCCATGCACTTTTGAGCAGTTCTGTCACTTAATGGTGCATACACACGATCAGATTTTTTCTTCAGATATGGACGATAACGATTTAAAAATCGTTCAGTCGTTCATATCTGATGGAAAATCGTTCATATCTGACATGCCTGAATGATGGACGATCAACGATGCGCGTTCCCGTTTGTCAGATAACGATATCTGACATCTGATGGGTTTGCAGTCAGACTTGGACGATTCCATTCATTTTAATGCAGTCAAAAATCGTTCAATCGTTCAAATCGTTCAAAACTTTGGTAAAATCGTTCAAATCGTTTAATCGTTCAATCGTTCATCTGACAAATCTGACAAGTCTGACAAATCTGACCGTGTGTACGCTCCATTAGCCTCCATGTGCCTGGATGAGTGGGACAGGTGACTTCTAGCTAGAGATGAGCGGTTTGGTTTACTCGGTTATGTTCGGATCTCAAAAATGAAGCCATGTTTGGGCTCTAATGCATGCTCATGGTCCTCATCAGTTTTTAGACCTGTCTTCCCCTTTTACATGGGGCCTGATAATAAATAGTCATCATTAAGTTCAAAGTACATTATGATGCAGAAAGGCTTTGAGCACGTGCTTTACAACTTGCCTGGTGTGGTCGTATCAATTGCAACCAAGCCAGACTGTGTGTTCCTTGAATTGTTTGCTGAAATTTGCAACCAGTCAGAAAAGCCCATTGGGCGCCTGCCAGAAGATAATTTCCCAGCAGCCACTAATCGCAGAGGGACATCCCAGCCCCTCTGCACCCTTGCACCCTCCGCCAGGGTCTGCCGTGCAGCCAATCACTGCTGTTCAGGTAGCGTCCCTCCACCCAGCAGCTGCAAAGAGGAGCAGCCACCGGGGAAATGTAAATGAAGCAGCCCTCAGCCCCCCAGTGTATACCCAACATCTGCTAAGAGGAGCATCCACCAGGGAAATGCAAAACCACGACGTCTCGATGTCCCGATCATCCATGGTCCAATATATCATTAATCAAAATTAAAATAGATATTAATGCTATGTGTTTAAAAAAAAAGATTTTTAAAATTATTTATAAAATTGTTTTGGATAAGTTATAAATAGATGTTTCTGAACTAATTACGTCATAAAAAAATTGCAATTTCTGATCAGTTTTTGGAAATAATATTAGCCAGTTTAATGGTTAACAAACTATATTTAAATAAAACTATATTTAAAGCACCTGATACCTTTGTTAACGCCCGTTAAATTGATGTGTTAACAAGAGTTAACACGGGTTATCGGGCATTAACGCAGACAATCCATGATAAGTTCACGAATTTGTACATAAGTAGGGTCACGGCACCCGTTGACCACCTACCGTAGTTATCGGGGATTTGGTTTCACTGCTTGTGCAGTGGTGAAAAAAAATCCTTGATAAGTGTTGCACTTCGGGATTAATTGAATAGCCCCGGGGGATCAATTAGCCTGCAGTAAATAGCCACGACTAATTGATTCCCCCCTTATTCAGTGAAATCTAAGCAGGGCATAGCGTCCCAGATCAAATTGATCATGGTAACAGGTAGGTATAACCATGTTACTGTACCTTCCTCACTGATACATACCTCCCAACATTCTGTGATCCAGAGTCAGGACCCTCGTGCGCCTCAGGTGCGCGCGCTTGAAAAGAGGGCGTGGCCTGATTGTAAAGGGGACGAGGTCTGATTGTAAAGGGGCGAGGTCTGATGACACTCCCCCGTTTACATCACTAATGGGGCGTGCCCAGCATCTCCGAGATACTGGGCTGCCCCGGACTTCCCCCAGTACAGTGAATGCACACAGCATCTATTCTCGCTGTGCATACCCACTGCTCTGCTATGCAGAGCAGCGGTGTATGCTCACCCAACTCCCCCCCCCCCTACCGCGGGACTCTGAGGCCCGCGGGCGGGACAGTGGGACAGACCCAGAAGAACGGGACTGTCCCGCTGAATGCGGAACAGTTGGGAGGTATGCTGATACGCCCTCTGTACTGTGTGATCAGCTTTGTTTGACACTAAAAACTTTACGATTTACCAGGGTGGAAGCCATGTCTTTGCAAAACCCTCATTTGCACCATGGACTCCTGCTCCCATCCAAAAAGTTGACAGATATGCTTTCAATAGGTTTACTGACATAAAGTTTGGTGTGCATAGGAATCAACTTCCCACATGTTAAAAACCCATGAGAGGCTCCAAAACTTTTACATATCTTAGATAAGCACTTTTATATAAAGTTGGCCTTTAGGGTTACGGATAAAGTGCCACAAAAAGGTCAATGCTGTTTTCATTGCTAATACAAGTTAACAATAAATAGGAACTTATCTCTGCAAACATTCAGCCATTAAGGATTAAAGCGCGGCGGCCTTGTCGCCTTTTTATTTTTATATTTTCCGGATTTTCTATAAATAGAGCTTTATACCCATTAATTATTACTGGTGCTGCAGTAGCTTCACATAACAGATGCTCTGTCATGTCTTATTGTTCAAAGTCTGTGCCATTACATCTCATACATTAGTCTGCTGGACCATCTGCCTCTAATGAGACCAGAGCAATTATCAGCACTTCATCAGGTTAGATCCTTGCTGGGGAGCATCGAGTTCTCTGTTTCACTGGTATTTGTTTTGTGAGGAAGGAAATTAGTGTTAGCAAACTGCCTGCCAAATTTTAAGCACATTAAAGAGGTATTGTCTGTACAACTCCCTCAGCGCAGCAGTTGTCGGCATTAAAGCACACAGTTAAAGGGTTAACCTGTCATTTCCGCTGCTTATAAGACATGCTAATTTAATGAGAGCTACACCGGGAATTAGAATTACTTAACATTACTCTCTAAGGATAGTACAGTTCTCATAATTCATACAGTATGATTGGTATAAAGAAATTAAAAATATTGTTGCAGAGAAAGTGTTTTTTTTAATTATTTATTTTATAATGCTAAAGACCTTTGAAGGCAAAATGCAAGCATTGGGCCAAACTTCCATCCATAACCTTTCCTGGGCACAGGGAGCCAGCCCAACACTGATGGTAGTTGTAGTTCACCAGCAGCTACAGCTGATATTAGAAACCATCAGTCATAGGTTTAGCCTGAATCAGTTTCTGACACAAATGACTGTAGGGTTATGTGGCCTCAGAATGGCATTGGGTCTGAGTTGCACGTTAGTCCGAATGTGGCACATCTAGCGATTTGTGGGCAGTAAATGGGCAATTCGGAGTGGCAACCATGCGAATGCATGCAGGAGAACCGTTTTTTGTGTGTGTGGGTGTCGCTGGAGAACCATGCCAAATTCAGTCGTGTCTCCAGCGCTTAGGAATGGGGTAGATGATAATGATGGCAGGCTGCTGCTCTCGCGGATGGATAAGCGGCATGGTGCGGGTGCATAGATGCGTATGACTAAGATGTGAGTAAAGGCACATTAGCATTCTGTTCGCAGAGGGTATCCATAGTTGCATTCGCATCATGTGCCCTTTGTGTGCTGCTGGAACAGGTCAGGGAGGCATGGGCATGTCACGAGGGGGCTTATTGGCATTATGGAGGGTACATGGCCACACTCCGAGTGGCATTACAAGCACTGAAAAGCACTAGGCTGCCTCTTCTCCAATTCCTGCATCTCACAACATCTCTTTATTGGTGGATGCCTGCGTCTCTGCACCAGTGGCGGGTGCGTGCGTCTCTGCACCAGTGGTGGATGCCTGCGTCTCTGCACCAGTGGCGGGTGCGTGCGTGTCTGCACCAGTGGTGGGTGCGTGCGTCTCTGCTCCAGTGGCGGGTGCGTGCGTCTCTGCACCAGTGGTGGATGCCTGCGTCTCTGCACCAGTGGCGGGTGCGTGCGTGTCTGCACCAGTGGTGGGTGCGTGCGTCTCTGCTCCAGTGGCGGGTGCGTACATCTCTCTGCACCAGTGGTGGGTGCGTGCATCTCTGCACCAGTGTCGGGTACATGCGTCTCTGCTCCAGTGGCGGGTGCGTGCGTCTCTGCACCAGTGGCGGGTGCCTGCGTCTCTGCACCAGTGGTGGATGCCTGCGTCTCTGCACTAGTGGCGGATGCCTGCGTCTCTGCACCAGTGGCGGGTGCGTGCGTCTCTGCACCAGTGGTGGATGCCTGCGTCTCTGCACCAGTGGCGGGTGCGTGCGTGTCTGCACCAGTGGTGGGTGCGTGCGTCTCTGCTCCAGTGGCGGGTGCGTACATCTCTCTGCACCAGTGGTGGGTGCGTGCGTCTCTGCACCAGTGTCGGGTGCGTGCGTCTCTGCACCAGTGTCGGGTGCGTGCGTCTCTGCTCCAGTGGCGGGTGCGTGCGTCTCTGCACCAGTGGCGGGTGCCTGCGTCTCTGCACCAGTGGTGGATGCCTGCGTCTCTGCATTAGTGGCGGGTGCGTGCGTCTCTGCACCAGTGGCGGGTGCGTGTGTCTCTCTGCACCAGAGGCGGGTACGTGCGTCTCTGCACCAGTGGCGGGTGCGTGTGTCTCTGCACCAGTGGCGGGTACGTGCGTCTCTGCACCAGTGGCGGGTGCGTGTGTCTCTGCACCAGTGGCAGGAGCGTGCGTCTCTCTGCACCAGTGGCGGGTGCGTGTCTCTGCAACAGTGGCATGTGCGTGCGTGTCTGCACCAGTGGCGGGTGTGTGCGTCTCTCTGCACCAGTGGGGGGAGCGTGCATCTTTGCACCAGTGGCGGGTGCGTTAGTTTCTCTGCACCAGTGGCGGGTACGTGCGTCTCTCTGCGCCAGTGGCGGTTGCCTGCGTCTCTGCGCCAGTGGCGGGTGCGTGCGTCTCTCTGCGCCAGTGGCGAGTGCGTGCGTCTCTGCACCAGTGGCGGGTGCGTGTGTCTCTCTGCACCAGTGGCGGGTGCGTGCGTCTCTCTGCACCAGTGGCGGGTGCGTGCGTCTCTGCACCAGTGGTGGATGTGTGCGTCTCTGCACCAGTGGTGGGTGTGTGCGTCTCTCTGCACCAGTGGTGGGTGTGTGCGTCTCTCTGCACCAGTGGCGGGTGTGTGCATCTCTCTGCACCAGTGGCGGGTGTGTGCATCTCTCTGCACCAGTGGCGGGTGCGTGCGTCTCTCTGCACCAGTGGCGGGTGCGTGCGTCTCTCTGCATCAGTGGAGGGTGCGTGCGTCTCTGCACCAGTGGTGGGTGCGTGTGTCTCTCTGCACCAGTGGAGGGTGCATGCATCTTTGCACCAGTGGCAGATGCGTTAGTTTCTCTGCACCAGCGGTGGGTGCGTGCATCTCTGCACCAGTGGTGGGTGCGTGTGTCTCTCTGCACCAGTGGCGGGTGAGTGCGTCTCTGCACCAGTGGTGTGTGTGTGCGTCTCTCTACGCCAGTGGCGGGTGCGTGCGTCTCTCTGCGCCAGTGGTGGGTGTGTGCATCTCTCTGCGCCAGTGGCGGGTGCGTGCATCTCTCTGCGACTGTGGCGGGTGCGTGCATCTCTCTGCGCCAGTGTTGGGTGCGTGCGTCTCTCTGCGCCAGTGGCGGGTGTGTGCGTCTCTCTGCGCCAGTGGCGGGTGCGTGCGTCTCTGCACCAGTGGCGGGTGCATGTGTCTCTCTGCACCAGTGGCGGGTGCGTGCGTCTCTGCACCAGTGGCAGGTGCGTTAGTTTCTCTGCACCAGTGGCGGCTGCGTGCGTCTCTCTGCGCCAGTGGCGGTTGCCTGCGTCTCTGCGCCAGTGGCGGGTGCATGCTTCTCTCTGCGCCAGTGGCGAGTGCGTGCATCTCTGCACCAGTGGCGGGTGCGTGCGTCTCTCTGCACCAGTGGCGGGTGCGTGCGTCTCTCTGCACCAGTGGCGGGTGCGTGCGTCTCTGCACCAGTGGCGGCTGTGTGCGTCTCTGCACCAGTGGTGGGTGTGTGCGTCTCTCTGCACCAGTGGCGGGTGTGTGCATCTCTCTGCACCAGTGGCGGGTGCGTGCGTCTCTGCACCAGTGGCGGCTGTGTGCGTCTCTGCACCAGTGGTGGGTGTGTGCGTCTCTCTGCACCAGTGGCGGGTGTGTGCGTCTCTCTGCACCAGTGGCGGGTGTGTGCATCTCTGTGCACCAGTGGCGGGTGTGTGAGTCTCTCTGCAAAAGTGGCGGGTGCGTGCGTCTCTCTATTCCAGTGGCGGGTGCGTGCGTCTCTGCACCAGTGGCGGGTGCGTGCGTCTCTGCGCCAGTGGTGGGTGGGTGCATCTCTGCGCCAGTGGCGGGTGCGTGCGTCTCTCTGCGCCAGTGGCGGGTGCGTGCGTCTCTCTGCGCCAGTGGCGGGTGCGAGCGTTTCTGCACCAGCGGTGGGTGGGTGCGTCTCTGCACCAGTGGTGGGTGCGTGTGTCTCTCTGCACCAGTGGCGGGTGAGTGCGTCTCTGCACCAGTGGTGGGTGCGTGCGTCTCTCTACGCCAGTGGCGGGTGCGTGCGTCTCTCTGCACCAGTGGTGGGTTTGTGCATCTCTGCGCCAGTGGCGGGTGCGTGCATCTCTCTGCGACAGTGGCGGGTGCGTGCGTCTCTCTGCGCCAGTGGCGGGTGTGTGCGTCTCTCTGCGCCAGTGGCGGGTGTGTGCATCTCTGCACCAGTGGCGGGTGCGTGTGTCTCTCTGCACCAGTGGCGGGTGCGTGCGTCTTTGCACCAGTGGCGGGTGTGTTAGTTTCTCTGCACCAGTGTTGGGTGCGTGCGTCTCTCTGCGTCAGTGGCGGTTGCCTGCGTCTCTGCGCCAGTGGGGGGTGCGTGCGTCTCTCTGCGCCAGTGGCGGGTGCGTGCATCTATGCACCAGTGGCGGGTGCGTGCGTCTCACTGCATCAGTGGCGGGTGCGAGCGTCTCTGCACCAGTGGCGGGTGCGTGCGTCTCTCTGCACCAGTGGCGGGTGCGTGCGTCTTTGCACCAGTGGCGGGTGTGTTAGTTTCTCTGCACCAGTGTCGGGTGCGTGCGTCTCTCTGCGTCAGTGGCGGTTGCCTGCGTCTCTGCGCCAGTGGCGGGTTCGTGCATCTCTGCACCAGTGGCGGGTGCGTGCGTCTCACTGCATCAGTGGCGGGTGCGAGCGTCTCTGCACCAGTGGCGGGTGCGTGCGTCTCTCTGCGCCAGTGGCGGGTGTGTGCGTCTCTGCACTAGTGGTGGGTGTGTGCGTCTCTCTCCACCAGTGGCGGGTGTGTGCGTCTCTCTGCACCAGTGGCGGGTGTGTGCGTCTCTCTGCACCAGTGGCGGGTGTGTGCGTCTCTCTGCACCAGTGGCGGGTGTGTGCGTCTCTCTGCACCAGTGGCGGGTGCTTGCGTCTCTGCACCAGTGGCGTGTGCATGTGTCTCTCTGCACCAGTGGCGGGTGCGTGCGTCTTTGCACCAGTGGCGGGTGCGTGCGTCTCTCTGCACCAGTGGCGGGTGCGTGCGTCTCTCTGCGCCAGTGGCGGGTGCCTGCGTCTCTGCGCCAGTGGCGGGTGCGTGCGTCTCTGCGCCAGTGGCGGGTGCGTGCGTCTCTCTGTGCCAGTGGCGGGTGCGTACATCTCTACTCCAGTGGCGGGTGCGTGCGTCTCTGCTCCAGTGGCGGGTGCGTGCGACCCTCTGCACCAGTCGCGGGTGCGTGCGTCTCTCTGCTTCAGTGGCGGGTGCGTGCTTCTCTGCACCAGTGGCGGGTGCGTGCGTATTTGCAAAAGTGGCGGGTGCGTGCGTCTCTCTGCACCAGTAGCGGCTGCGTGCGTCTCTCTGCGCCAGTGCCGGGTGCCTGCGTCTCTGCGCCAAAGGCGGGTGCGTGCGTCTCTCTGCGCTAGTGGCGGGTGCGTGCGTCTCTGCTCCAGTGGCGGGTGCGTGCGTCTCTGCTCCAGTGGCGGGTGCGTGCGTCTCTCTGCACCAGTGGCGGGTGCGTGCGTCTCTGCTCCAGTGGCGGTGCGTGCGTCTCTCTGTATCAGTGGCGGGTGCGTGCATCTCTGCTCCAGTGGCGATTTTGTGCGTCTCCCTGCATCAGTGGCGGGTGCGTGCGTCTCTCTGCACCAGTGGTGTGTGCTTGCGTCTCTCTGCACAAGTAGCGTGTGCGTGCGTCTCTGCTCCAGTGGCGGGTGCGTGCGTCTCTCTGCATCAGTGACGGGTGCGTGCGTCTCTCTGCACCAGTGGTGTGTGCGTGCGTCTCTATGCACCAGTGGCGGGTGCCTGCGTCTCTGCGCCAGTGGCGGGTGCGTGCGTCTCTCTGCGCCAGTGGCGGGTGCGTGCGTCTCTGCTCCAGTGGCGGGTGCGTGCGTCTCTGCTCCAGTGGCGGGTGCGTGCGTCTCTCTGCACCAGTGGTGGGTTTGTGCATCTCTGCGCCAGTGGCGGGTGCGTGCATCTCTCTGCGACAGTGGCGGGTGCGTGCGTCTCTCTGCGCCAGTGGCGGGTGTGTGCGTCTCTCTGCGCCAGTGGCGGGTGCGTGCATCTCTGCACCAGTGGCGGGTGCGTGTGTCTCTCTGCACCAGTGGCGGGTGCGTGCGTCTTTGCACCAGTGGCGGGTGTGTTAGTTTCTCTGCACCAGTGTTGGGTGCGTGCGTCTCTCTGCGTCAGTGGCGGTTGCCTGCGTCTCTGCGCCAGTGGGGGGTGCGTGCGTCTCTCTGCGCCAGTGGCGGGTGCGTGCATCTCTGCACCAGTGGCGGGTGCGTGCGTCTCACTGCATCAGTGGCGGGTGCGAGCGTCTCTGCACCAGTGGCGGGTGCGTGCGTCTCTCTGCACCAGTGGTGGGTGCGTGCGTCTTTGCACCAGTGGCGGGTGTGTTAGTTTCTCTGCACCAGTGTCGGGTGCGTGCGTCTCTCTGCGTCAGTGGCGGTTGCCTGCGTCTCTGCGCCAGTGGCGGGTGCGTGCATCTCTGCACCAGTGGCGGGTGCGTGCGTCTCACTGCATCAGTGGCGGGTGCGAGCGTCTCTGCACCAGTGCCGGGTGCGTGCGTCTCTCTGCGCCAGTGGCGGGTGTGTGCGTCTCTGCACTAGTGGTGGGTGTGTGCGTCTCTCTCCACCAGTGGCGGGTGTGTGCGTCTCTCTGCACCAGTGGCGGGTGTGTGCGTCTCTCTGCACCAGTGGCGGGTGTGTGCGTCTCTCTGCACCAGTGGCGGGTGTGTGCGTCTCTCTGCACCAGTGGCGGGTGCTTGCGTCTCTGCACCAGTGGCGTGTGCATGTGTCTCTCTGCACCAGTGGCGGGTGCGTGCGTCTTTGCACCAGTGGCGGGTGCGTGCGTCTCTCTGCACCAGTGGCGGGTGCGTGCGTCTCTCTGCGCCAGTGGCGGGTGCCTGCGTCTCTGCGCCAGTGGCGGGTGCGTGCGTCTCTGCGCCAGTGGTGGGTGCGTGCGTCTCTCTGTGCCAGTGGCGGGTGCGTACATCTCTACTCCAGTGGCGGGTGCGTGCGTCTCTGCTCCAGTGGCGGGTGCGTGCGACCCTCTGCACCAGTGGCGGGTGCGTGCGTCTCTCTGCTTCAGTGGCGGGTGCGTGCTTCTCTGCACCAGTGGCGGGTGCGTGCGTATTTGCACCAGTGGCGGGTGCGTGCGTCTCTCTGCACCAGTAGCGGCTGCGTGCGTCTCTCTGCGCCAGTGCCGGGTGCCTGCGTCTCTGCGCCAAAGGCAGGTGCGTGCGTCTCTCTGCGCTAGTGGCGGGTGCGTGCGTCTCTGCTCCAGTGGCGGGTGCGTGCGTCTCTGCTCCAGTGGCGGGTGCGTGCGTCTCTCTGCACCAGTGGCGGGTGCGTGCGTCTCTGCTCCAGTGGTGGTGCGTGCGTCTCTCTGTATCAGTGGCGGGTGCGTGCATCTCTGCTCCAGTGGCGATCTTGTGCGTCTCCCTGCATCAGTGGCGGGTGCGTGCGTCTCTCTGCACCAGTGGTGTGTGCGTGCGTCTCTCTGCACAAGTAGCGTGTGCGTGCGTCTCTGCTCCAGTGGCGGGTGCGTGCGTCTCTCTGCATCAGTGACGGGTGCGTGCGTCTCTCTGCACCAGTGGTGTGTGCGTGCGTCTCTCTGCACAAGTGGCGGGTGCGTGCGTCTCTCTGCACCAGTGGCGGGTGCCTGCGTCTCTGCGCCAGTGGCGGGTGCGTGCGTCTCTCTGCGCCAGTGGCGGGTGCGTGCGTCTCTGCTCCAGTGGCGGGTGCGTGCGTCTCTGCTCCAGTGGCGGGTGCGTGCGTCTCTCTGCATCAGTGGCGGGTTCATGCGTCTCTGCACCTGTGGCGGGTGCGTGCGTCTCTCTGCACCTGTGGCGGGTGCGTGCGTCTCTGCACCAGTGGCGGGTGCGTGCGTCTCTCTGCACCAGTGGCGTGTGCGTGCGTCTCTCTGCACCAGTGGTGGGTGCGTGCGTCTCTCTGCGCCAGTGGCGGGTGCCTGCGTCTCTCTGCACCTGTGGCGGGTGCGAGCGTCTCTGCACCAGTGGCGGGTGCGTGCGTCTCTCTGCACCAGTGGCGGGTGCGTGCATCTCTCTGCACCAGTGGCGGGTGCGTGCATCTCTCTGCACCAGTGGCGGGTGCGTGCATCTCTGCACCAGTGGCGGGTGCGTCTCTACACCAGTGGCGGGTGCGTGTGTCTCTGCACCAGTGGCGGGTGCGTGCATCTCTACACCAGTGGCGGGTGCGTGCGTCTCTACACCAGTGGTGGGTGCGTGCGTCTCTGCTATACTTTGGCGGGTGCTTGCGTCTCTGCTATACAGTTGGGAGGTATACAATAATTGTTATTGACACAAAGCCTAAAAATACATACTGGTATATGTGGCACATTCTTCCTTGCTGCTCTTACTACAAATTGTAAATCACTACTTCCATCTTTATGGTTTGAGAGATGTAACACAGTCATCAGTGAGGCGAAGACCCGCACATCTAGAAAATGTTTGCAGTGAAGCATGTACTAACGCAAATTATGGGACACGAGCAAGCAGTGAGGAAGAGGAGTCAGAACTGGGGTTGCTCTTCTGGCATTGCAGGGATATAAGGGCAATATTATTAGTCTAAATTAGGGGTGAGCGGGTTCGGATTTCTGAAATCCGAACCCCCCCGAGCCCCCCCGATCCGAGTCCGATCCGAGTCAGGCTCGACTTTTCCCGCCTGACTCGGATCTGAAATCGAGGCAAAACGTCATCATCCCGCCTTCCGAGTCTCGCGGGTTTTGGATCCTATATAAGGTACCCGCGTCGGCGCCATTTTCTCACTCGGCTGTGGACAGTGAAGAGGGAGGGTGGGAGTTAGGGCTGTGTAGTGTAGTGTAGTGCTGCTGTTGTCCACTACTTCAAAGTCCATAGGGGCTGGCTGTGTTGTGCTGTGCTGCTGTTGTTAATAGGGGCTGTGTCCACTACTTCAAAGTCCATAGGGGCTGGCTGGACTGTGTTGTGCAGTCAGTTCTCCATAGGGGCTGTGTCCACTCCAAAGTCCTGTGCAGTGTCCCAGTCCTAAAGGAGTGCTGTAGTGTTGTCCAGGGGGTGCTCTGTCCATCAGGGGTGCTCCACCCAAGTGCTAAAAAAATAATATATTTTCTGTGTTTGTGAATTGTGTGCGCAGTAGCCGCACGTGCATCAACAAAGTAGTGCCAAGCGTGCGCCTGTGTCATAAGTAAAGGGCCGGCTGGCTTGACCGTTAAAGGGTGCTGTAACCCCCGAAAGTACACTCCAGTCCAAACCAAAAAAAAATTATTTTCTGTGTTTGTGAATTGTGTGCGCAGTAGCCGCACGTGCATCAACAAAGTAGTGCCAAGCGTGCGCCTGTGTCATAAGTAAAGGGCCGGCTGGCTTGACCGTTAAGGGTGCTGTAACCCCCGAAAGTACACTCCAGTCCAAACCAAAAATAAAATTATTTTCTGTGTTTGTGAATTGTGTGCGCAGTAGCCGCACGTGCATCAACAAAGTAGTGCCAAGCGTGCGCCTGTGTCATAAGTAAAGGGCCGGCTGGCTTGACCGTTAAGGGTGCTGTAACCCCCGAAAGTACACTCCAGTCCAAACCAAAAAAAAAATTATTTTCTGTGTTTGTGAATTGTGTGCGCAGTAGCCGCACGTGCATCAACAAAGTAGTGCCAAGCGTGCACCTGTGTCATAAGTAAAGGGCCGGCTGGCTTGACCGTTAAGGGTGCTGTAACCCCCGAAAGTACACTCCAGTTCAAACCAAAAAAAAAATTATTTTCTGTGTTTGTGAATTGTGTGCGCAGTAGCCGCACGTGCATCAACAAAGTAGTGCCAAGCGTGCGCCTGTGTCATAAGTAAAGGGCCGGCTGGCTTGACCGTTAAAGGGTGCTGTAACCCCCAAAGTACACTCCAGTCCAAACCAAAAAAAAATTTATTTTCTGTGTTTGTGAATTGTGTGCGCAGTAGCCGCACGTGCATCAACAAAGTAGTGCCAAGCGTGCGCCTGTGTCATAAGTAAAGGGCCGGCTGGCTTGACCGTTAAAGGGTTCTGTAACCCCCGAAAGTACACTCCAGTCCAAACCAAAAAAAAATTATTTTCTGTGTTTGTGAATTGTGTGCGCAGTAGCCGCACGTGCATCAACAAAGTAGTGCCAAGCGTGCACCTGTGTCATAAGTAAAGGGCCGGCTGGCTTGACCATTAAAGGGTGCTGTAACCCCCGAAAGTACACTCCAGTCCAAACCAAAAAAAAATTATTTTCTGTGTTTGTGAATTGTGTGCGCAGTAGCCGCACGTGCATCAACAAAGTAGTGCCAAGCGTGCACCTGTGTCATAAGTAAAGGGCCGGCTGGCTTGACCGTTAAGGGTGCTGTAACCCCCGAAAGTACACTCCAGTCCAAACCAAAAAAAAAATTATTTTCTGTGTTTGTGAATTGTGTGCGCAGTAGCCGCACGTGCATCAACAAAGTAGTGCCAAGCGTGCGCCTGTGTCATAAGTAAAGGGCCGGCTGGCTTGACCGTTAAAGGGTGCTGTAACCCCCGAAAGTACACTCCAGTCCAAACCAAAAAAAAATTATTTTCTGTGTTTGTGAATTGTGTGCGCAGTAGCCGCACGTGCATCAACAAAGTAGTGCCAAGCGTGCGCCTGTGTCATAAGTAAAGGGCCGGCTGGCTTGACCGTTAAAGGGTGCTGTAACCCCCGAAAGTACACTCCAGTCCAAACCAAAAAAAAATTATTTTCTGTGTTTGTGAATTGTGTGTGCAGTAGCCGCACGTGCATCAACAAAGTAGTGCCAAGCGTGCACCTGTGTCATAAGTAAAGGGCCGGCTGGCTTGACCGTTAAAGGGTGCTGTAACCCCCGAAAGTACACTCCAGTCCAAACCAAAAAAAAATTATTTTCTGTGTTTGTGAATTGTGTGCGCAGTAGCCGCACGTGCATCAACAAAGTAGTGCCAAGCGTGCACCTGTGTCATAAGTAAAGGGCCGGCTGGCTTGACCGTTAAGGGTGCTGTAACCCCCGAAAGTATACTCCAGTCCAAACCAAAAAAAAAATTATTTTCTGTGTTTGTGAATTGTGTGCGCAGTAGCCGCACGTGCATCAACAAAGTAGTGCCAAGCGTGCGCCTGTGTCATAAGTAAAGGGCCGGCTGGCTTGACCGTTAAGGGTGCTGTAACCCCCAAAGTACATTCCAGTCCAAACCAAAAAAAAATTTATTTTCTGTGTTTGTGAATTGTGTGCGCAGTAGCCGCACGTGCATCAACAAAGTAGTGCCAAGCGTGCGCCTGTGTCATAAGTAAAGGGCCGGCTGGCTTGACCGTTAAAGGGTGCTGTAACCCCCGAAAGTACACTCCAGTCCAAACCCAAAAAAAATTATTTTCTGTGTTTGTGAATTGTGTGCGCAGTAGCCGCACGTGCATCAACAAAGTAGTGCCAAGCGTGCGCCTGTGTCATAAGTAAAGGGCCGGCTGGCTTGACCGTTAAAGGGTGCTGTAACCCCCGAAAGTACACTCCAGTCCAAACCAAAAAAAAATTATTTTCTGTGTTTGTGAATTGTGTGCGCAGTAGCCGCACGTGCATCAACAAAGTAGTGCCAAGCGTGCGCCTGTGTCATAAGTAAAGGGCCGGCTGGCTTGACCGTTAAGGGTGCTGTAACCCCCGAAAGTACACTCCAGTCCAAACCAAAAAAAAAATTATTTTCTGTGTTTGTGAATTGTGTGCGCAGTAGCCGCACGTGCATCAACAAAGTAGTGCCAAGCGTGCGCCTGTGTCATAAGTAAAGGGCCGGCTGGCTTGACCGTTAAAGGGTGCTGTAACCCACAAAGTACACTCCAGTCCAAACCAAAAAAAAAATTATTTTCTGTGTTTAGCCGCACGTATATATCAAATCGATATAACATAAATGGAGGACCAAACTTTCTCCGATAAAAATAAAATAGAGAAAGATCAAGAACCACTTCCTCCTAGTGCTGAAGCTGCTGCCACTAGTCATGACATAGACGATAACATGCCATCAACGTCGTCTGCCAAGGCCGATGCCCAATGTCATAGTAGAGGGCACATACAATCCCAAATGGCAAAGTTCAGGAAAATGACCTTGAAAAAGACATTTAAATCAGCTGAAGAGAAACGTAAACTTGCCAATATGCCATTTACGACACGGAGTGGCAAGGAACGGCTAAGGTCGATCCCTAGTATGTTCATGACTAGTGGTTCAGCTTCACATGACGATGGAAGCCCTCCTCCCACTAAAAAAATCAAAAGAGTTAAGCTGGCAAAAGCACAGCGAAGAACTGTGCTTTCTAAGAAGATATCACAAATCCCCAAGGAGAGTCCAAGTGTGGTGGTGGTTGCGATGCCTGACCTTCCCAGCACTGGACGGGAAGAGGTGGCTCTTTCCACCATTTGCACGCCCCCTGCAAGTGCTGAAAGGAGCACCCACAGTCCACTTGCTGATATGCAAATTGAAGATGTCACTGTTGAAGTACAACAGGATGAGGATACTGGTGTAGCTGGCGCTGAGGAGGAAGTTGGCGAGGAGGATTCTGATGGTGATGTGGTTTGTTTAAATCAGGCTCCGGGGGAGACAGTTGTTGTCCGTGGGATGAAAAAGCCCATCACGGTCATGCCTGGGCAGAAGACCAAACATTCCACCTCTTTGGTCTGGCAATATTTCACGGACATGTGGACAAGTGGAACAGGGCAGACTAAGGACTATATGACTGTGACAGCCCACTGGGTAGATGTATCACCTTACGCAGCAACAGCAGCAGCGTCACCAGTAGCAGCATCTCAGAAATGCCAGCTCGTTACAAGGCAGGCTACGCTGTGTATCACCGGTTTCAGTAAGAGGCACACCGCCGACAACCTCTTAGAGAAACTGAGGGAAATCATCGCCCAGTGGCTTACCCCACTTAGACTCTCCTGGGGATTTGTGATATCTGACAACGCCACCAATATTGTGCGGGCATTACATCTGGGCAAATTCCAGCACGTCCCATGTTTTGCTCACACAATAAACTTGGTGGTGCAGAATTTTCTGAAAAGCGACAGGGGCGTGCAGGAGACGCTTTGGGTGGCCCGAAAAATTTCTGGCCACTTTCGCCATTCAGCGACTGCGTGCCGAAGACTGGAGCGCCAGCAAACACTCTTGAACCTGCCCCGCCATCACCTGAAGCAAGAGGTTGTGACGCGGTGGAACTCAACCCTCTATATGCTTCAGAGGATGGAGGAGCAGCAAAAGGCCATACAAGCCTATACATCCACCTATGACATAGGCAAAGGAGGGGGTATGCACCTGACTCAAGCGCAGTGGAGAATGATTTCCATGTTGTGCAAGGTTCTCCAGCCCTTCGAACTTGCCACACGTGAAGTCAGTTCAGACACTGCCAGCTTGAGTCAGGTCATTCCCCTCATCAGGCTTTTGCAGAAGCAGCTGGAGAAAGTGAAGGAGGAGCTAAGACGGAGCGATTCCGCTCGGCATGTGGGACTTGTGGATGAAGCCCTTCATTTGCTTTGCCAGGATTCCAGGGTGGTCAATCTGTTGAAATCAGACCACTACGTTTTGGCCACCGTGCTCGATCCTAGGTTTAAAGCCTATGTGGTGTCTCTCTTTCCGGCCGACACAAGCCTGCAGAGGTGCAAAGACCTGCTGGTGAACACACTGTCAGCTGAAGCGGAACGTGACACATCAACGGCTCCTTCTTCATTTTCTCCTGCAACTGGGGCTGCCAGGAAAAAACTTAGGTATCCTAAGCAACCCGCTGGCGGTGATGCAGGGCAGGCAGGACCAAGTTTGGACATCTGGTCCGGACTGAAGGACCTGGCAACAATTTCTGACATGTCTACTGTCACTGCATATGATACTGTCACCATTGACAGAATGGTGGAGGATTACATCGGTGACAGCATCCAAGTAGGCATGGCAGACAGTCCATACCTGTACTGGCAGGAAAAAGAGGCAATTTGGAGGCCCCTGTACAAACTGGCTCTATTTTACCTGAGTTGCCCCCCCTCCAGTGTGTACTCCGAAAGAGTGTTTAGTGCAGCCGGGAACCTTGTCAGCGAAAGGCGTAGGAGGTTGCTTCCACAGAATGTGGAGAAGATGATGTTCATAAAATGAATTATCAGCTCTTCCAGGGAGACCAGCCTCCAGAAGGTACAGAGGGACCTGTGGTGGTGGATTCAAGTGGGGACGAGTTAATACTTTGTGAGGATGAGGATGTACACACTGAAGAGGGTGAGGAATCGGTGGATGAGGAGGATGAGGATGACATCTTGCCTCCATAGAGCCAGTTTGTGCAGGGACACATTAATTGCCAGCTTGTTTTGTGGGGGCCCAAACGAACCAATCATTTCAGCCACAGTTGTGTGGCAGACCCTGGCGCTGAAATGATTGGTTTGTTAAAGTGTGCATGTCCTGTTTATACAACATAAGGGTGGGTGGGAGGGCCCAAGGACAATTCCATCTTGCACCTCTTTTTTTTCTTTGCATTATGTACAGTTTGGGGCCTAGTTTTTCAAACTGCCATCCTGTCTGCCACTGCAGTTTCACGCCTAGATGGGTCACGTGTTTGTGCCGCCCACTCGTGTCGCTTAGCATAGTCATCCAGCTACCTCGGTGCAACGTTTTGGACATAAAAACACTATTGTGAGGTGTGAGGTGTTCAGAATAGACTGGAAATGAGTGGAAATTAAGGTTATTGAGGTTAATAATAGCATAGGAGCAGAAAAACCTACAAATTCTGTGATTTTAGCTGTTTTTATGCTTTTTTTAAAAAAAATACAGATCCAAAACACAAAACCCAGAACCCAAAACACGGAAGGGTGGTTTTGGCAAAACCAATCCAGATCCAAAACACGAAGAAAGATCCAGATCCAAAACCAAAACACGAAAAGTGGCCGGTGCACACCCCTAGTCTAAATAGGGACATTATACAGTCTATACAGTGTAATTTATAGCTATATAATGGTACTAATATAAAGGACAACTCATTTGAAAACACAACATGTAGTTTTGGCAGGACTGTATTAAAGTTTGCAGGGGCTCAAGGTCAACACACTTGTGGGGGCCCCTATCAATAATATTATGATATAACGGCAAGGGATGTAGTTAATAGACCGGCGGACACAATGCCGCCGGTCTAAATTCCGACAAGACCTTCCCGACAAAGGACTTAAGATAGACGTCGAAATGCTGATGCCTATCTTAATCCCAACGCCGGAAGACAGACCCCCGCAATCCCGATCGTCCTCTGACGGATAAATATAACACTTAGCCGGGGGATGGAGGGGGGTCAGGTTTATGGACCCCCGTGGGGACTTAGGGATAGGCACCCCCTTGCTGAAGGTTAGGCTAGGGGAAGGGGGGGTTAGGGTTCAGCAACAAGGGGGGGAAGTTAGGGTTGGGCACCCCCCGGGAGGTTTAGAGTGCGGGCAAGGGGGGTTAGGTTTAAAGCACCCCTGAGAGGAGGTTAGGGTTAAGCCCTAGGAGGGGAGGTTAGAGTTAGGCACTCATAAGGGAGGTCAGGGGGGGTAGAGGGGAGAGTTAGGGTTCTTACCAACGCCCATCGGGGTCTCGATCTATCGCACTGTCACTGTCAGGATTTGAACCGGCAGCTGTTGAGCCGCCGGTATTTCCATTTTATTCCACTGGCGATGTTAGTGAGAACTATAAAGTGTAATACTCCCAGCACCGCAAAGCATAGTTACAGTACCTACTCAGTATCGGCCAGGAGGTGCCAAAAAATTGTGTGGCGTTGTCGGACACCCATAAAAGTTGTCAAGGGTCCCAGAGATGGTTGCCACCCACTTGCAGCAGCCTACTAATTAAGCAAAGTTGGCAGCCTGAGCAGCCGATAATGCGTGCAGAAATATGTCATCCTGGCCCCACCCCACCCCCCACTTCACAAAGCCTGTGATCACTGCATTTTGTAGCGTGGGTGGGGCCACAATGATGCAATCACCTCATTACGCCCACTGGTCTGCCCACTGTGACATCCCCCCCACTGAGTTGACCTGGTTGCCAGCAAGTAGGCAAAGATGCCACAAAGTGGCAAACACTCTGTAGTGCCCAGAGGCACTTTAAGAGAGGAGGGCGCCCATGTGCAGTAGACTGGCAGTGTCTCTGGGAACATGGTGCCCGTGCCGCATTCCCGGGACTTCACTACTGCGCAAGCGCCAACCATTTTTCTGGTGATTTCTGCAGCGCTGCAGCCAGCGCCAGACCGATGGAGTGATGAGTATATTTAATTGGGTGCAGTCGGTGCGGTGTGTGGGCTCCCCTGTATCAGCACACCTTGCACCCATTATAAATATGCCCCTGGTAGTGCCCCCAGTTCATACTATGCCACACAAAATGCACAGTTCACATTAACAGCGCCCCTATGATTTTGTGCCTGGCTTGGGATGGAGTTCAATAACACTGCTGTGATACTGCCACGGATCTGTGGAGGCAGGAGAGTGAGCATGGGCTATTTTATTTACCTCACCCAACTCCATCCAAGTTATCTTTAGACCATCACTTTGCACATCAAATTTTGTTTATTATTTTTAATATGGCATAGCTGCACTTTATTAAGTGCCTCTGCCGAATGTTGGCATAAAGAGAATTTTAGTTGCTAAAACCAGTCTGCCACAGTGATTTTTGTTTTTATCATAATATAATTTAAACAGTGATTTCATTTGGCTAAATATGACCTGTGAAGAATTATAGATTTTCTGCGATTGGGTTTGTTCCCTAATAAGTTGTTGTTGAACTCTGGTCCCTCACTGATCAATAAGATGCTAATGTCATGACTCACATGATAATTATTCTTTGAAGTTTACAAGTCAGGAAACCTTTTAGTTAGAGTCTTGCCCAGGTAATGTAATTAACAGATACAGTTCCCACTAACCTGTTAATGAAATTAGAAAATACTACACAGATTTGTCTAGCTCAGAGCCCATGTGTGTATCCACTCAATGATGGTAACATTGTCACCAGGGCATGTGTATTGCTCAGCCTTTGTGTCTGCATCTATAGACAGTCAGCACCATAAGGGGTAAAACAAATAGTAACCAGGCTGACATTCAGGTGTGATGAGATATAGCAGATCAAAGAGCAGTCATATTTGGATGGTTTATGTGACAAAATTGAAGCTTGGAAAATTATATACCTATAACGGGACCCCGTATCCAGGTTGGGTGCGATTCCCAGATCACTGAGACATACAGTTTTGAAGATAAGAGATATCTCAGGAATGCACTATGACAACCACATCATATTTGCACTTTTATAACAGATGAAATAAGGACCAGTACGATGAACACCCCATATTGTAGGTAATACATCCACAGGGGAAATTATTAGGCTTATTCTGTTATAAGTTTAAAGGGATTTAAACTTAGCTGGGAGGTTCCTGTCCTCCAATTATCTAATCCACCAATCAGAGTGGACAGGTACGACATCACCCTAGATGTGATGCTCTTCTGATAAAAGGGATTGAAGTCCTGGATTCAGTGTTAAAACTGAGGGATCCATTTGACACGGGAGTTTAACTTGCAGTCTCGGCATTTCCTACTGTTCCCTTCCAGGCAAATTAGCTGAGTGTTAATTTGCAAATATCCCGTTTTTATTTAATATTGCTATACAGGTTGAGTCTCCCATATCCAAATATTCCGAAATATGGAATATTCCGACATACGGAATAATTTTGGCATGACTGAGATAATAAAATCTTTGATTTTTGATGGTTCAATGTACACAAACTTTGTCTAAAGCACAAATTATTAAAAATATGGTATAAAATTACATTCAGGCTGTGTGTATAAGGTGTAAATGAAACATAACTTTATTTCATGTATGTACACAAACTTTGCTTGAGCCACAAAATTATTGAAAATATTGTATAAAATGACCTGCAGGCTGTGTGTATAAGGTGTATATAACACATATATGCATTCTGTGTGTATATTGGGGTCCCATTCCCAAGATATTTCATCATGATATGCAATTATTCCAAAATACGGAATATTCCGTTATCCAAAATACCCCTGGTCCCAAGCATTTTGGATATGGGAGACTCAACCTGTATATGTACTGTATGTAACTTTGTAACCATTCTTTTCTTTGTAACATTCCTTTTAAGCATTATTCTCCTTTTTCTGTAAATAAAGTGTCCTTTATTAGTTTATTTCATATATGCTCCGAAACCTAGTCTTTGAAAAGATTATTAGTTCGCTAGGGCGACGCTACACCTATTGTTAAGTACGGGAAGCAGAGGGTTGGTCTCAGCGAACTGTGTGGTCGCCTGGGACGCCGAGTCTGCGCAATTGTGGAGAGATTAAGCCAAAGATTAACTGTGTGGGAATCTTGTTGCCGAGCCTGTGCAATTATTGGGGCAATAGAGGACCGGTGGCCTCTTTAAATTGTTTCCATCGGTGGTGGCATTTGTATTACGGCACTCTGTTTATAGCAGAGGTGCACCCCCCACATCAGGGATACTGGGTATGGGTCCCTGACATGACCAGTTTAAGACTTTTGGGGAAATAAGATTCTGTGCGGCACATAACACTTTGCTCAGTTTTTACAGTACAGCAGAAAAACATGTCGGCAAAGGAGGAGGTGTATAGAGTCATCTCCATCTCTAGGTCTTATGAAGACATTTCACGCAGGCTGAAGCATTTGCATTGCCATTTAAAGAGACACATTGCCAGAGATTCCTATTATGCTAGAGTGAGCTTTTGAAGGGTAAAGAGAATCTTTTCATAGCAGCAAAGACTGAGGTTGGGATTTGATATTCTAAAGGTTTATGATAGAGGATAAAGACAGAAAAAAATGGCAACAGAATACAATGAGAGTTGAAATAAAAATGACAGGTCACAGATACAACAAAAGCGATTATTGTAAAAACCAGGGGGTTCAAACCTTGCAGGCTTGAAGCCCATTGATAGCTGAAGTCAGTCTGCATGTTAAAGCACACCTAAGTATTGTTATTAGTGGCAAAAAAAACAGTAACAGATTTTTTAATATATTTTAAAGAATCCATCAATATGATATACAGTTTTTTGGGTTATTTTTCTTTAGGCATGTTAGACAAAACACAAAAATAAAGAACAGATATACAGTAATAACAAAATGGGACGCTGGCACCAATCAAAACGGTTAACTCGAGATTTACTAAGAAGCTGCTTTTACAAGCGGCCAATACTCAGCGGATTTGAAGCTGAAATATAAAATGATAATAAGGCATCCATTATTTTATTGTAATTAACCAGAATAAAAACCCCTGGTTTTAACCTTGTGGTTCCCATCATAGGATACAATGATTGCGGTTCCAACCTTAGACTTCAATGGCGCTTTCCCACCATTGAAGTCTATGGGGAAAGTTTGACAGACAGCCTGACAGCTCAGAGTCTATTAGCGGCTACTATGAAAGCGTCCGCTGATTGGCTGCCGGCTCCTGTAATAACAGGAGTCACGCGGGTCCCGCTCATTCGCACCTAGGATCAGGTATACTTTTTTGTTTTCAACCCTCTTGATGGCTACTTGGAATAAAGAGTACGTGATCTACACTAGGAATAGGTATGATTTTGTTTTTGTATTTTACAGGTGTCGTGGATGCAACATGGAGAAGAGGGAGTGAATGGCTACAGGGATTGTAGGTGACTATGTGTGAGTGAGTAAGTAAGTGAATGCATATGAAATAAAATATTACAACCTTCGATATCCGTGTCCTTTGTTTATTATAATATTTATCTTGCAGGTGAACTAGATGTATCAGTGGGCTCTTAATGCCCCGCATGCTGGTACTTGTGGTTCTCCAAGTACTAGCATGTGAGGGAGGCTTGCTGAGACTACTAGTTCTATTATAAAAGACAATATTATTGAATCTATCTTTTACACAATCAACCTGGCACCCACCATCCTGGGGTGTCGGGGATAGCCCCTGGCTATCAGCGCAGATCTGGGGTGCTCTGGAGCGGGAGAATAGGCAAATGCAGGGGGGTTTCCGGCTGCCCCTCCCCAACCCACTCCATGACCACAATAGAAATAGTAATATAATCGAATTTTACTAGTTTTGCATGTTCTTCTCAGTATAAAAAAATGAAGTAATTAGCACAACCTGTGGATCTTTTAACATGTATCAGCCAGTAATAACTAACCTCTGCACCAATTAGGGGATTTGGAAAACATGCACTGTTAGGGATGCACTGCTATAGAGCCCAATATGTACATATATGTCCAGGGCAGTGCTATTTTCTTCTGCTGCTCCCCCAGACTCCAGGACTTGCTCCAATGCTCTGAAATGGTGCCCACATCTAAAATAAAAACATTCAGCTCAGGCAGGATGGCCCTACTGCCGCATTTGATGGCTTACTGTGATCACTGGTCCCGCTTATGATGGAATTATGAGACACAATACACTTTGTATGACGCATATTAAAGCTAGTTAAGTACTAATTTTGCTCTCTTCATGTCCTGGCCAAAATCACTGTAAAATCAAGCATTTGGAACCCCCCTCTAGAAATCCTGCATTTGCCACTGGGGAGGACCCCTTTATTGGGGGGGTCCCCACCTCGCCAGGGATCCCCAGCCTGGGCTGACTAACAGTCAGGTGTGAATTCTTTGGCCGGGGGACCTGATGAAAGGGTACACCGGCTGTGACATTACACTCCAGCTAGAACGAGTCCGGTGCTGCTTGTGGAAAATACAGGGGACCCCTACTCATTTTGTCCCCTGTATTTCCAGAACCAGGACTAGCTCACTTTTTCAAAAAAGTCTGTTGCTGGTTTTGCTTTTAGAGGGGAACCCCACGTTGTTGTTTTTTTTTGCATTTTACTATTTTTTAAAACACAAATGCCTTCACGGATCTCACTGCTCTGTGAAGGCTTCTGTATAACTCTGACCTTGTAAATCGTATTACAAGATCCAAGTTTTTTTCATACGAGAAAACTCACACAGACTCGCACAATGTAATAGCCTCAAACTCCCGAGTTCGCAGGCAATTACATTTGGCGAGTTGTGGGATAAACTCGTTCATTTAAATGTGTGAGAAGGTCGGAGTTTGTCCCGCATACAAAACTCGCACCCTATTACATTTGCCCCACAGTATTTATAATAGTTGGTTTTCATTATTATTTTCCATTTATAAAGTTATATTCTAATACAACTTCAGCCATGTACTTTCCATACCAGGAGTGTTGTGAAATGTTATGTCTTCATTAAAAGACTGTATATTTTAAAGGATAACAGCAGGTACATTAGGTGATTAAATATTAAATGTGCACAATAAAATTCTTTTATTAGTGTACACATTACTTGAGAAGCATTTAGCAAATTAAGGAAATTGGAGCAGCAAATTAACAAATAACTCAGCATAATTTGTTTAATTGATTTAGCTAATAATTAAGACATTCAAATTTGTTTAAGTTGATCTTTACTAGTGTAAATTATGTTTTCATCATTATGGAAGTTAAAAGAAATATAAATCCCCTTGTGCAAAGATTTACACATAGCAGACGTGCAGTAATGAAAGAGTTACTGGCATTTCCGATTCTGCTGAGATGGCAGATGTAGGAGGAACACTCCGCATTACAAGCAAAGTGATTTAAAATTAAATGATTCTATTTTCTATACCATAAACCACTAATCCTAAAGTGTAAGTTGACTTTTATAAAATAATTAGAGTGCTAATAGACTTCTATTGGGAATAGCCCCTATTGGACGCATTCGAGGGTAGGTCCTGGCTCTGTGACACAGCCAGAGCTATAAAAGACTTCTTGTGTGAAGTGTTTTTGATGGCTGCATTCTAGGGTAGGTCCTAGCTCTGTGGCACAGCCAGGGCTATAATCCCTGCTACAACACCCTTAACAGCCACTGCACTGTACAGATGATTTGAGTATAGTTTTCCGGTGGTCAGAATCCCAATGGTGACAATGCCGGCTCTGGAATCCCGACGGTCAAAATCCTGATGCATGTTGGTAAATATTCTAACCCTTACCCTAACCCACCTCTCCTGCAGCCTAACCCTAATCCACCCCATCTGCAGCCGAAACCTCCCCTCCTGCAACCTAAACCTCCTCTCCCACAGTCTAACCCTAACCATCTCTTTCCGCAGCCTAACCTTAAACCTCTTTCTAGTGCCTAATCCTAACCCCTAACCCTAACTGTACTACTCAAGCCTGGGATTGTGACCGTCGGTATTCCAGAGCTGGTATTCTGGTAATCTGTTAGGGGATAATATCATTATACTTTTACTGCCCTTTACAAAAGAACAGCACAAACCATACATTTGCCAACATCTACATCACTGGCAGCTGCAAATAAGAATCAAATATATAAGAGTTGCATATCAAAGTATGAGGAGTATGCTGGTGTGCCATATCCGGTGTTACTTAGATGCATTTTCAGCAAAAAAAGATGCTCAATGCTAGAAGAGTAGCATGGGACCTGGCACTCACATCAGGCAGGTTGTGCTGCGAGACTAATTGAGGCTAGATATATGAGGACACATCTGTACTATTAAAAGAACCAGTCAGAGACTAGAAACATGTGAATGTTTTGTGTGCAAGAAACCTGGTTAAGTTGCAGAGTGTGGAAAGCCAGAATGAATCAGCTAAAAAAAACAAGATGCAAAGCAAAAAGCAAAGAGTGCTATACAATACACAGAAAACACTTCTAATACTGAATGTGCTTTCAATACAAACAAATACACAGTGATAAATGCTTGGTGTATTGACTCAGGAGCTACAAGCCATTTGACAAATGATAATTTATTTACTCAGTTAGACCAAAGTAATTCAGAAAATAGCCACAGTTACTGGTCATTTTATGGCTGAGACAGAATATGAGAATGTTATATTTACAGTTCAGTCTCTTCATCATTTACCAGAAAGATACTTATGAAACATGTCTTATATGTGCCTAATCTTGACACCAATATGTTGTATGCGAAAAAGCTTTCCAAGCAAGGAAATGTTGTGACATTTAAAGATGATAAATACTTTATTACAAATAATAGATACTTGCAGAAGGACAAAATCATAAATCAACTATATCAGTTACATTGCAATGAAGCTAATAACACTATGGGCCGGATTCAATTACCCGCAAAAAGACGAGATTAGCAAAAAGCAAAACAGGCTAAAATGCATACTGGCGAATGCAGCGAATAGCGGAACTGGCGAAAAGGTCAGTTTTTTTTGGGGAAATCAATCTACCCCCAATAAAGCCTAACTCACCTGGGGAATCAATATAAAAGTTATAATAAAAGTAATTAGGGTACTTAAATTGAGTCAAAGGGCTATTATATGCATATTTGCATTAGTGTGGAAAAATTATAAAAAGCTTTTTTTCTGGGGGGGGGAATAATTGCTGTAGTTAAATTGGGGGTACATTAAAATGGGTGTTAGTATATTTTTGTGTCTATAAAGTGCAGATTTAAACATTTTAAAAAATACACCTGCTGCAGCCACCTGCAATCATAAAAACACCTGTCCCATCCATACAGCACCCCAAAATACCTGTCCCAGTACTTTAGACCCATTTTCCAACAATTTTAACATTTTCACCCCAAAAATGTCTTTTTTGGGGTGAATTAAGATAATTTTTTAAATTTGCCTAATTAATCGTTAGGGGGGGTGTCCAAAGGGCTCTGAACCAAGGGCCTGATTCAGAGCCGGACGCAATTAGCGCTCGCTCGTCCAGAAAATAGGGGTGGCTGTTCAAATGAACCGTTCGCTCTTTGCGGTCTGTTCACGCCTCTAGGTCTGAACGAGCGAACAAAACATGCGAACGTAATTTTGAAAAAAATGCCCTCTGGCCGCTCGCATCCTATGTCAAGTCCGCTATTTATTAGATTAATCGAGTACATCGACCAGCGTATGAACTGCTCGCTATTCTTGTGGTTCGTTTTTGCTACCACAATTTTGCGAGCAGTTCTGGCTATAAAATAACCCAGTGATGTGGTCAATGACGCTGCTGTATTAATTATGCACACCCATAAAACGCCCATTTTGACCTTTAAGCACGCCTGCGTTCTGATCTCCACTCCCCGTTTTCAAGCACCTTCCCCTGTTACCACCCACATACGCCTCCTCCTGTCACTCAAAATAGCAGGCATTCGCTATTTAGCGAACAAACGATTTTCGGCCGCACTGACTGGTTCGCGCATGCGTATTACGATCCGTACGCATGCGCAGTTGGGCAAACATCGCTCGTAAATAACGAGTGGCCGCTTACGAGCGGCTCTGAATCAGGCCCCAAGTCCCAACATTTGAACCCCAAAATATGGATTTTGCACTTTTTTTTCCTGCGTTTTGGTGGAAAACTGCTTTTGCCTGCTTTTGCCTATGGAGTTTTCGCCTAGGCAAAAACGTCTTGGAATTGAATTGATACTTCGGAAATAGGCAAAAAACCACGCATAAGCAAAAACTTTTTGCGGATTGTGGCTTTTTGCCTTTAATTGAATACGGGTCTAAGTCTCAGAATATTAACTGTATTCATGTATGGCACCGTCGTCTATGGCACAGAAATTTAGAAGCATACTAGCCCTGCACCCAAGTAATGAAATGTGTAAGTTGTTTAAAATTAAATAATGACAAGAAAAGGTTTTCCAAAAAATAGTAACAGCAGAGCTAAGACGTGTCTAGACCTAATTCACACTTATATATATGTGGATCAGTGAAACCTGTAACCCCAGGATATAATAATTATTTCCTCACATTCACTGATGATTAATCAAAGTTTACAACACTTTACCTGCTGCACATTAAGGGGTATATTTACTAAAGTGAGAGTTTTTAGAAGTGGAGATGTTGCCAATAGCAACTAATCAGATTCTAACTATTATCTTCTAGAAGGTGCTAGTTAAATGTCAAGTAGAATCTGATTGGTTGCTGCGAGCAACATCTCCACTTCTAAAAACTCTCACTTTAGTAAATATACCCCCTACAGTAAAGGCCCCACATACATACTGAGTTTTCATCCAATTTGGCCGATTTCGACGAATCGTGACGACAGATCATGTAAAATATGGCCAAATCGTGAGGAAATCGTGAGTCCCCACTCACGAGCACGATGCCGATGTGCGTCCCCGTTCGTCGTACCTCGCATCCTCTGATCTGCCGTGCTGTAGGGCAGATTAGCCAACCTGGAACAATGGAAGCCGATCGTGAGCGTTTATTCCTTCACAACGAATTGTACGATTCATCGCACAATGCAGAATTTGATTGACGGCTTCCTGTGCACACCCAATCGCCATCTTGTGCAGCATCGTGTATGGAGGATGATAGAACACAATCTGGAGCCTGCACACTGAAGTGTTGTTTTGTCAGAAGTTTGGTGAGTATTTGTACAGTTTAAATGCAACCACACTGACCACCAATATGTGCTCCCCCAATGCCCACCAATGCGTGCCCCCAGGTAATAAATGCATGACCCAGCCCCCGCCCGCCGTAATGAGGCGGGCGGTGGCTGGGTCATGGATTAAGCTCCCACTGCCCATCAATGTGTGCTCCGTGGTAATAAATGTATGACCCAGCCACCGCCGCCTCATTACAGCGAGGCGGGTGGTGGCTGGGTCATGCATTAAGCTCCCACTGCCCACCAATGTGTGCCCCCTACCTAACCACTAACTTGCAACCATTGTCATGGAGCCACCTAATTCAGGAACAGGATAGAATTTCAGGTAGGTAGCACACACTTGCAGGTAGAATAAACTTTGTAAAAGGCAAGTCAAATACAAAGAGCACAGTAGCAATGTACAGGATTCAGCAGGAATACACCTAGCCTCATCTAGTAGCAGAGCAGAATGTACACAGATTTTAAAGGGCACCTGCTTTTTACACTCCCTAGATAGCCCCTCCCATTGTTATGACTATTAAAATTTCCCAGCAATAGTCAAGAGTCTGTTTTTTTATTTTTACTCACGATTTGTTCTGCCCAATCTCAAGATGCTTACGATCCGATAGATCGTGAGATCGTAAAACAGATTGGGTGTCATTTTTCCAAAATCGTGATCACGACAGCATGGGAGCTCCTGTGAAAGTTCATGAGGAAATTGGACAAGAAATTGGATCGTGAGCGCATCGGTATGTGTGTGGGCACCTTAAGAGTGAAGTCTCAGAAAAACTCGAAGACTATTTTGCTAAAGTGAACAACTAGTTTGGACATTTTGCAAAAACACTACATGCAGACAGGGGGATGCCTGTCGGGCACTTCTGGCTCGAGGAGGACGGAAGTGCTCCCGACCAACCACCCCACTTCGCCAGATACTTGATATGAGCTCAGGGGGAGGGAAGGGTTGGCGGCAGTGATGGGCCAGGAATAGAGGGGGCATGGCGCGAGGCCAGGACCCTGTGACTCGCAACACCCCCGCCTAAGGCACAGGGCAGACTGCCAGGGCTGATCTACAGCCCCAGTCCGTCCCTGCGTGCAGATAATGGGACAGAATATACAAGTGACAAGACCTAAGCCATTCTGAAAAGATATGGAATTATGGCCCTGATTCAGAGCCGGACGCTCTGACAGAGCGCTCGCTCTGAATCAGGGCCGTCCTTCTTCATTTTTACAGCGGCCTCCTGGCCGTTCGTATAGCTGTTGGTGACCACCCACAGCTATAGCAAGCGGCCAGGAAGATGGTCGCGATGGTCAAGACCATCGCGACCATCGGGCTTGCGACGAGACCCTTGTGGTAGGCTCTCGTTGCCGCAAGCCCTGGAGTGCTTTCTGCTCTATCAGAGCCGAGAGCACTCCCACTGACATCACTTGTGATGTCAGTGGGGCCGGCCCCAGATGGTAGGCGTTCCCACTTGGCCAACATCGACCCGCTTGCGAGCGCTCAGCACTCGCGAGCGGGTCTGAATTAGGCCCTATGTTCCAGACAACAGTATTGTACAATACAGCAAAATGGTGTTTCAAAGAGGATGAATTGGACACTCTGAAAAAATGGGTGGAGCGTGCTGTTTGATGCAGATATGCCAGCAATTCACTGGGGAGAAGCAATCACAGCAACGTGCTATCTTCAAAAGTGTTTATTGGGCACCTGCTTTCTACACTCCCTAGGTATCCCCTCCCATTGTTATGACTATTTAAATTTCCCAGCAATAGTCAAGAGTCTATTTTTTTTTTTTTACTCACGATTTGTTCTGCCCAATCTCACGATGCTTACGATCCGATAGATCGTGAGATCGTAAAACAGATTGGGTGTCATTTTTCCAAAATCGTGATCACGACAGCAAGGGAGCTCTCGTGAAAGTTCATGAGGACAAGAAATCGGATCGTGAGCGCATCGGTATGTGTGTGGGCACCTTAAGAGTGAAGTCTCAGAAAAACTCGAAGCATATTTTGCTAAGTAAACAACTAGTTTGGACATTTTGCAGAAAACACTACATGCAGACAGGGGGCTGCCTGTCGGGCACTTCTGGCTCGAGGAGGACAGAAGTGCCCCCGACCCACCACCCCACGCCGCCAGATACTTGATATTAGCTCGGGGGAGGGAAGGGCTGCCGGCAGTGATGGGCCAGGAATAGAGGGGGCATGCCGCGTGGCCCTGTGACTCGCAACACCCCCCTTTCGTGAGCACCCACGCCTAAGGCACAGGGCAGACTGCCAGGGCTGATCTACAGCCCCAGTCCGTCCCTGCATGCAGATAGTGGGACAGAATATACGAGTGACAAGACCTAAGCCATTCTGAAGTGTGCCCCCTACCTAACCACTATCTTGCAACCAATGTCATGGAGCCATCTAATATTTAATTAGAAAACCAATCTTTTTTTTAACATTAATAGACAAAAATATTTAATCAAGATAAACAAATACAATCCAGGAAGATTATTCATATTGAAATAACATATAATATTAATAGTAAACATGTTGAAAAATCAATTCAATACTGATAAAATATAAATACATTTTAAGTAATATAACAAAAAATAAATAAACACGTATTTAACAATATAATCACCATACATTACATTTAAAAACACACATCATTTAAAGCTGGTGTTTTCTTCCTTTCGGTCTCCAGCTGTTGTGGAACTACAGTACCCAGGATGCCCTGCCACCCACCCTTGGGAAATAACAGCATGTTAAAACTGTGGCAGAGCATCCTGGGATCTATAGTTTCACATCAGCGACAGGCCCAAAGGTGGAAAACCCATGCTGTCAAACAAAGAAAAACATTATATTACCAAGAAATGAACACATGACATTCCTGAAAAAGAAAACACGATTACAATACCATAACAAACCTTTAAAATCCTGTAAAAAAGAAAATATTAAAACATAAAAAAATTGTTAACCATAACAACATTAAATTTAACAAAACTATATACACAAATATTTAAATGTCCTTTTTTTTCCTCTTCATAGATATGTCCATGGATAGTGAACGTGAATTCGTTACAGGATTCATTGAAATCCTGCACTCTAAATGGTGTCTGTGGAAGATCAGTTCTCGGAAGTACCACAACAAGTCGCACAAGTTGGCCGCACTAGAGGTGCTTTTGAAGTTTACGAAAAAGTACATTACTGATGCAGACCTGAAAACTGTTCGCCAAAAGATTCAAAATCTCAGGACAGTGTACATAAAAGAAAAAAAGGTGAATGACTCCAAAAAATCAGGAGCGGGCACAGATGATATATATATTCCAGCTCTCTGGTACTACCTAGCGTTCCCGCTAGAATGTTTTAGCGGGGCGCGGTGCCCTGCCCTCTTTCTGGAAGGCAAAAAGTGCCCTGCCCTCCAGAAGGAGGGCACAAAGCGCCCTGCCCTAACAGCCTGCGGGAACCGTCTTCACCCGCGGGTCGTAGTGTCCCACGGGTGAAGAAATGTGCGGGACTTGGTCACCGCCGGAGAATAGACGCCGGGCGCATGCACCCGGCATCTATTCTCCCTGTCTGCAGGGCTTGGGGACTGCCCGGCGTGTCCGTAAGTGCCGGGCACGCCCCCAAGAGTGACGAAAAGGGGACGCGTCTTATAGACACGCCCCCTTTTCGATGACCATGCCCCCTCCTCGGTCGCATGCGCGGCGAAGGCGCGCGCACAAATGTGCCCTCTCTAGCTCCGGCGCCCTGCCTCACGCCGGAGCTAGAGTGAATACTACATATGATGTCATTCATCAGTGATCAAGAGCCTCAACGGGAATCAATCGTCTTGATGGCTGAGCGTGAGGGAGAAGAGGAGGTTGTAGAATTGCGTGGACCATCTGCAGAAGTCTTGGTAAGTAGTGACACAGTTTAAACCGAAATCCTTAATGTTTTTGTTGTTAAATCTAAATGTCCAATTTAGTCAGTAGTTCACAGACAGTCCTCCTGCCATGGCACAGCACCTGGTCCGTTAAAATAGGCCATGAACTCCTCCCTCACTTCTTTGGCACGTGCGGTGGATGTTGTTATAATTTTTGGTGCAGACACAGATGTCAAATGTTCAATGTCCTCCAGGGGTCCTACATCTTCTGGTCTAGCTGGGACTGGTCCTCGTTGGGTAGATTTTCTTCGCAGAAAGTTGTGCAGCACACAGCACGCCATCACGACCTAGTCTATCTTCTCCACACGTAGATTGATGGTGGTGTGGAAAATGCGGAAGCGGTTTCTCATTATTCCAAACGCATGGTCCACAATTCGCCATGGACGGGATAGACGGTAGTTGTAGATCCTCTTCTCTCTGGTCAGGCCCCTCTGTGCAAATGGCTTCATCACATGTTCATGTAATGCAAAAGCCTTGTCTGTGACGAAAACGTAATTTAGGCCGTGCTTTGTCAGGTCCAGTGAGGGCAAGTTGAGGGTTTTGTTGGTGAGTCTCTGGTAGAAAGCCGTCTTTTTGAAGGACCCACCATCCGAAGCACGGCCATTCTTGCCGACATCCACAAACAGAAATTCGTAGTTGGCATTCACCACTGCCATGAGAATAATGCTGAAGAATCCTTTGTAGTTGTAATAATATGATCCGGTGTTGTCAGGTGAGTTGATGCGGATGTGTTTCCCATCTATGGCTCCTCCGCAGTTAGGGAAATTCCAACGTTGTTCAAAATCTACCGCGATGCTGGTCCACTCCTCCACGATGTTAGGAAACTGTAAAATTTGTAAAAAAGGGGTTAAAAGTAAAACTTGACTATATTATTTTTTTATTTTTTTTTCCTATATAGACTCCCACCCAAGACCCTGATTTAGCATCCACACCGGACCTCAGTCTGCTTGGTGGTGACTGTGAGCCGGAGAATACCACTCAAGTGGAAACTCCACTTCCACCTGGACCCATCTTCTCAACAACCCCAAAAAAAGAAAAAAAAACAAGGGAGAAAGGAGAACCTTACGGAACATGAGGACAATTTTTTCCAAAATGCAGAACGGCTGCTGCAAAAAACCCCTGCTGCAAGCGATGATTTCACAGCTCATGTGAACAGCACATTGAGAAATATGGATACAGATATCCAAAGAAATTTTCTAAGGTTAAACTACGACCTTTTGAGTTGCTGTATCGCTGTATGAGCAAAAATATCACCAATTCTACATACATAGCAGACCCAATGCTATTTTCCCTTGCCCCAAATAGGTATGTCCATCCCCCCCTGCCCAGTTAGATATTACTGCCCCACCAAGCACCCCAAGCACCAGCATGACCTTGTATAATGCTCTGCTGGATGCAGTGGATGAATCGCCCCATTATACAGAGATGTCAATTTTTTCTTGCTTTTAATATCACCAAATTTTATGACTTCTAATAGGTGCTTGCTGCATGGGATAGGGTGGTGATGACGCCATTTGGACAAGGTCACTACGCACATGGCACAAGTACACATTGCTGGGAGCCAGGGCCACAGTGTATACTTGTGCCATGTGTGTATTGGCCTGTTCAAACTGGCGTCTGACCCACCCTATCACATACAGTCGACTCCCTATTGGGATTCATAAAATTTGATGATATTTAATTTTGTTGTTTTTTTTCTTGCTTTTAATATCACTAAATTTTATGAATTCTAACAGGTGCTTGCTTCATGGGATAGGGTGGTGATGACGTCATTTGGACAAGGTCACTAAGCACATGCACAAGTACACATTGCTGGAAGCCGGGGCCACAATGTATATTTGTGCCATATGTGTATTGGCCTGTTCAAACTGGCGCCTGACCCACCCTATCACATATTTTTCTTTACACAAGAAACAAATGTGTGGTGTTTTTTTTACTTACCTTGCAATACTGGTACTAGAGCACTTTAACAATGGCTTTGCAGGTCTCCGGAATGATGACGCCCAAGGACTGAGGTGAGATGAGTGTCCCAAATTTCAGGTCTTCAAATGACCTTCCCGTGGCCAGGTATCTCAGGGTAGCTACCAGTCTCTCTTCAGCAGGGATTGCCCTTCGCTACCTTGTGTCCTGTCTCTGGATGTGGGGGTCACCAGATGCAGCAATTCCTGGAAGGTGGCGTCATCCATGCGCATGTAGTTACGATAGTCGTCCGGGTTGTTCTCCTTGATCTCCATCAGCAGGGACATGCGAGAGCGGGTATCCCTTTGTAGCAGCCACTCTTTGGACCAGCATGCTCTTGTCCTTCTTCGCTGGGCCCTCTTCCTAATCTCCCGGACCCCAGCTTCAGCGACCAACACTCTATACCGATAGGGATCCATCAGCACAGAATTCAGGAACAGGATAGAATTTCAGGTAGGTAGCACACACTTGCAGGTAGAATAAACTTTGTAAAAGGCAAGCCAAATACAAAGAGCACAGTAGCAATGTACAGGATTCAGCAGGAATACACCTAGCCTCATCTAGTAGCAGAGCAGAATGTACACAGATTTTAAAGGGCACCTGCTTTTTACACTCCCTAGATAGCCCCTCCCATTGTTATGACTATTAAAATTTCCCAGCAATAGTCAAGAGTCTGTTTTTTTTTTTTTACTCACGATTTGTTCTGCCCAATCTCAAGATGCTTGCAATCCGATAGATCGTGAGATCGTAAAACAGATTGGGTGTCTTTTTTCCCAAATCATGATCACGACGGCAAGGGAGCTCCTGTGAAAGTTCATGAGGAAATTGGACAAGAAATTGGATCGTGAGCGCATCGGTATGTGTGTGGGCACCTTAAGAGTGAAGTCTCAGAAAAACTCGAAGACTATTTTGCTAAAGTGAACAACTAGTTTGGACATTTTGCAAAAACACTACATGCAGACAGGGGGCTGCCTGTCGGGCACTTCTGGCTCGAGGAGGACGGAAGTGCCTCCGACCAACCACCCCACTTCGCCAGATACTTGATATGAGCTCAGGGGGAGGGAAGGGTTGGCGGCAGTGATGGGCCAGGAATAGAGGGGGCATGCCGCGAGGCCAGGACCCTGTGACTCGCAACACCCCCGCCTAAGGCACAGGGCAGACTGCCAGGGCTGATCTACAGCCCCAGTCCTTCCCTGCGTGCAGATAATGGGACAGAATATACAAGTGACAAGACCTAAGCCATTCTGAAAAGATATGGAATTATGGCCCTGATTCAGAGCCGGACGCTCTGACAGAGCGCTCGCTCTGAATCAGGGCCGTCCTTCTTCATTTTTACAGCGGCCTCCTGGCCGTTCGTATAGCTGTGGGTGACCACCCACAGCTATAGCGAGCGGCCAGGAAGATGGTCGCGATGGTCAAGACCATCGCGACCATCGGGCTTGCGACGAGACCCTTGTGGTAGCCCTGGAGTGCTTTCTGCTCTATCAGAGCCGAGAGCACTCCCACTGACATCACTTGTGATGTCAGTGGGGCCGGCCCCAGATGGTAGGCGTTCCCACTTGGCCAACATCGACCCGCTTGCGAGTGCTCAGCGCTCGTGACTGGGTCTGAATTAGGCCCTATGTTCCAGACAACAGTATTGTACAATACAGCAAAATGGTGTTTCAAAGAGGATGAATTGGACACTCTGAAAAAATGGGTGGAGCGTGCTGTTTGATGCAGATATGCCAGCAATTCACTGGGGAGAAGCAATCACAGCAACGTGCTATCTTCAAAAGTGTTTATTGGCAAAAATTATTGAAAAGACGCCAGATGAACTGTGGTATGGAAATAAATCTGCCCTGCAACTTATAACAATATTTGAAAGTAAAGCATTTGTGCACGTTCCAAAGGAGAAACTCAAAATGGGATGCGCGTGCAAGGAAGGAGTGCTGGTAGGCTACAGTGAATCGCAAAAGGGATACAAAATTCTGCATAAAGAAATCAACCTGGTGACAATAAGCAGAAGTGTTATTATTGATGAATGCTCAGTGTATCTATTATTTCATGAAACTACAGAATCAGGACAGCTTGAGGAAGAAGTTCATAAACCACCAACAGAGGAAGAGGAAAATTAAATGAAAGTAACTATGAGTGGTCCAGTTATTGTTGAAAGGGGAAGATCACCTTTGCCTTTGGTCAGGAGATCTACAAGGTGGAACAAAAGTATACCATCAAAATGGTTATCTTATCTTGTTCTAGCACTACAGCCTGCGCCAGAATCCTGGAAAGAGATGAAGAACTTCCTACCTATGAAAATGAAGAATGACTTAAAGCTGCTGATGAAGAGATGGAATGTCCCAAACAGCTCCAGACATGGGATCTAAAGCTGCATACACACCTAAAGATTTTCTGCCCAACCATCCAACTAGTTGATTGGTTGGAATGAAAATCTAGTAAGGTATGAAAGCAAATGACAATCAGCAATTTGCTCCCAAACACCGGGAAATGGACAAAAACTGGTGTTTGAACAAATTGTTTAGATCAAACATTTAACAAACTTGTCTGAACGACCATTTTTATCTGTTTTCTGGCATTTAGGAGCAAATTGCTGATCATCAGTTACTCCCATACGTTACCAGATTTTCATTCCAACTAATCAACTAGTTGGATGGTTGGACAGAAAATCTTTACATGTGTACACAGCCTTACAGAGTTACTACCAGGAAAACATGTAATTGGATGTACAGTAAACGGGTTTTAAAGACCAAATGTGATGCTGAAGGAAAGTTAACAGATTTAAAGCAAGATTAGTGGCAAAGGGCTATTTTCAAAAATATGGTGAAGATTGTAATGCCACTTTTGCACCAGTTACTAAACAGGGCACTTTCAGAACCTTGATCACCATAGCTGCCTTAAGAAATATGCAAGTCGGGTATACTGTATTTAGAGTGAGAGTTTTTAGAAGTGGAGATGTTGCACATAGCAACCAATCAGATTCTTTTATCTTTTATATTCTAGATAGAAGGTGCTAGTTAAATGTTAAGCAGAATCTTATTGGTTGCTATGGGCAACTTTGTCATTTCTAAAAACTCTCACTTTAGTAAATATTCCCCATTATGACATCAAAACTGCTTTTCTTAATGGTGATATAGAAATAGAATTGTACATGACACAGCCTGATAGTTAAGTCTAAAAGGGCCAATAACATCTTGTTTGCAAATTACAAAATTGTTCTAATGGTGTATACACACTTGACGATGCGCTGCATGAACGATATTGGTGAAAGATTTCCCTTGAACTTTCTGTAGTGCAGGGCAAACAATATTGGGGTACACACTGAAAGACATCTTTCAGTGAAGTCATCCTGCCACATCTCTGAACAGGCAATTCATAACGATATCGTCCAAATTGGCCTGCATGTACGGACGACCAAGGATATCGTTATCGTCCAGCGGGAGCGCACATCGTTGGTCATTCACTGCATACACACTGAATGATATATCATTGAAAGATATCGTCTCGTGTGTATTAAGCAATCGGCATGAGCATGGATTTGTAACATTAACCGAGTTTTATTGGAACAAGAGTTCACAAGAAGTAAAGCTGACCCATGCCCACACTAAGTTTGAAAACAATCAGATTCAAGTTTCTTATACTCATTCTTCCTTTTGATCAGTATTGATCACCAATGCAACTAAATAATCCTAGGCATGGAATCCTCACAGTTCTATTAGTTTTGCTGAAATGTTTTCTTTTCATTCTCCATGGCAGTTTATACTTTTTATATTCATTGTACCTTTTGGAGATGTTTTTGCTCTTGTCCTGACTAAGGTGGGAACTGGCAGCAGTCCATACAGCTTTGCAATAGTTCATGGCAAAAACCAAGGGGTCCGTTAGATGGGTTGGGTCCTGGCACTGATAATGCTGGAGGTCAGAATGACAGCAATGGTATCCCGATTGTGGAAATCCCCATGCAAGCAGGTAAGTATTCTAACCTTTCCCTAATAATAGACCTAACCTACCCCTCCCGCAGCCTAACCCTAACACTCCCCTTCAGCAGCCTAACCCTACCCCCCCCCCAGTGCCTAATCCTCTCCCTACCCTGTGCCTCAACATTGTGAGTCCCAGGATGCTGACTACATCTCCATTAGACTATGCACTGCAACTCCGCATGAGCCAACCCTACACTGAATAACTGAATCATTACATTCTATCTACCACGTGACACTTGTGGGTAATTTACTAAAGGTCACTCTCTTAGTCAATCAGCGCTTCCCCCATTCATTCTTAGGAGAGTGACAGGAAATGACCTGTCATTCGTGAAGCTCTGTATCAAGTGTACAGTACTATTTGTTTGGGCATGGGTTTTTGTATTTTGAAGACTAGTGGACTATTACATGGACAGAAGAGGTGCGGATCCAATGGGTTTGGTTAGTAAAATTTTTTTCATTACAGACTTCCCCCTTCAGTACTGTACTGTCATTATTTTAATATTTTCTTTATAGGCGGACTACAGGTGCCAGGAGGTCCTTAATGTCCAGGCACACTGGCCATTGTTGTTCCACAAGTGATTGCATCCTGGGGTAGGCTTGTTAGTACCTGTAGTCTTCCTGTAAAGAATAATATTATTATCTACTATTGTATCTCACCAGCAGCACCCACTGTCACCAGGGGTGGCTGTTCCTCAAGAGGAATTCCAGCCCTGGGCTTACCAGTTTGGGGATGATTAATGTGATGGGAAGGGGACTCAATGATGTATTCAATTGCTATGGCATTAGCTCCCTGGCTGCTTCAGCCTGTTGCTGGTTATAGGAAAATAGGGGGAACCCCATGGCATTTTCCCCCTATTCTTTTGTACCCGCCCAGGCTGAGAGGTCATACTGATCAGTCCTTCTCCCCAACTCGCCTGCCGCAGGCAGGTCTATTATTTGGTCGGGTTGGCCTTTGGTTTTTGGTCAGTTTTTGGTAGTTTTGCAGTACCTATATATAGTCGTCTATGTAAAAGTATTGATTGTTGGTTCAATGTTCTAAAGTTTTTTATAGTTGGGTTTTTGGTGGTTTCTGTCGGTTTTGCCCTTAGTAAATAGGCTGTTTTGGTTGGTTTGTAAAATCAACAGAAAATTGCCCAAGAACACAAAACCAACCTTTAGTAATATACCCCTTGGTCTCTGCTACTATGGAGGAGATGAATGAAACACAATTAACAATAAATGTTAGTTTGTTTTACCTGGATGGCTCCTTTCTGCAGGTCATCTATAATTACACTGGAGGGTCCTGAATACAGAGTTTAGTTTAAACTTTGCCAACTAACATGAAATCTTGTCAATATTAAGCAAATGAATCCCATGTTATTATTAACTAAGAGTATATCATGAATACAATTGTTAGTACCTTTCAGCTAGCAAAAATATCCGTGAAAAAGAAAAAAAAAATTAGCTGTACAGCATCTCTGGCACATTATAGTATCTATTACCAGAGTCACCACAATAATCCTATTTTTTTTTCCATCTCTATTAGAGCAGAGGAGATTAGTCAGAATCATTACCATAATATTGTTGGAATAGTAATCAGAGGTTGAACGCTGGCAAACTGCCACTCTCAAGCTGGGTTTAATCCTCCTTCCGTTCACATTCTATTGCCAAGTTTGGGTAACGTTATAGGCAATAATTTTAATTAGGAATTGCACAGGAACACTCTTCAAGGTTTGGTCTGCAAGGTTGCACATGGAAAGGATACATTACCTACACTAGGGAGAATTATAATTTGGAAATCTATCAGTGCACACAAATCCACCAAAAATATTTAATTGTCTTTTTCCAGAATTTGAGACAGAAATATATATTAAAAAAATATTTGCATTCTGCTTTAAGCCACTGGTGTTAGTGTTGGTCAGAATATTTATTCGGTGTTTCCGAACCAGTTAATTGTATAATTATCTCAGGTCCCCTTCCTCCATTCTCCTATTACCTAAAAATGTGCAGTAAAAAATCCAGGTAATCTGAAATTTTTTTTTTATAATCTTTATAAAAAATACTTGAAGTGTTGAAAAAGATGTTAGCATTGCTAATAAACACCAGTAATAAGATGTCGATGTAAAATAGCTCGATTGTATTTGCGCACAGTTGCCAATCAGGCCTGATGAAGTTGGGAAATATCTGAGCAGTGACAAGGAAGTGACTATGTCTGATCCGGTGGAGGAGATATCAGACGCCAGGAGGAATTGGTACTATTAAGGTTTCGGGGATCGGTGAGCTGGTGAATACCTGTATCTGTACTATTAAAATTGTATGAAATTTGGTACTTTATCTAACCATTGTGTGCCCCGTTATCTGCTCATAGTCCTAGAGAATCTGAAGCCTAATGGAAAGAGGCGTGTTTTAAAGTGGAGCTGCCACCTTACTGCTGATACTCCACCTGGAAAAACCGGTGGATATTTCAGAACTTTGGTCATATTGAGTTGGGCATTTCTAATCAAGATCAGGAAAAGGAGTGCTGTTTCCTGGTGTAAACAGCCGCACTCTGCATGCAGCATCCAAGGAGCATTTCCCAGTGTACTGCCTTGGTACAAGTAACCACAGCTAGTTTTATTAGTGTAGCAAAATAAACAAAATCATAAAAATAAAGCCTAGCCTGTCTGGCTCTAGCTAAACAGAAGTCACTCTCTCTAAGAGTGAGATGACCTAATGTCCAACTCACCCAAAACAGCATTTACATACAGCACTTAGCCATAGCATTGTTTCTCCACAGGTCTGTCACCCTGCTCCCCAGGTAGTGAGAAACTACTCAGAGCAACTGACACACCTATTATCAGCCTCTCACAGGTGGTCTGGCAATCAACGCTGCTCATTTCCTGGACAATTACCACACAAAAGCTAAAAACCTGGGACATTTATACTTCCCATCAACAATTTCCCCAGTGCTTGTGTCACAATATATATACATGGACGGTGGCTAGAAGTGAATAAAAAAATTTCATGGGCGTGTAATGGCAGTGCTGTGGGGTGAAAACGGCTGTGTTCAATGATGCACAGTCGCCAACTTGGGAGGCCAGAGTCAGACAGTAAAACTGCACATGCCATAGGGCTGACGCAAGTATCTATGGTGCGTCGATGGTGGCATCTAATTAATTACTGGTGTAATTACAGCGTGGAAAGATTCATAAAGTTGGCGTATCAGTCTTTGTACACTAGGGGTAGGACTGATACTAGCATTTACATATACTCCCAGCAGCAACTCTGACAACTAACACAAGAGCAAAAGCAGCTGTATCCATCTCTTAATCAGGTTCCAGTGCCAGTGGTTCAGTATTTTTCTAAACCTCCTAATGGCTGATGTGTGTCTAAATAACAACAATAGTAATAATAATAATAATAATAATAATAATAATAATAACTTACCCTAAAATAAATACTTGAAGACAAATTGGTGGAAATGATCATCTATAAATATACTGTACAGTATATTATGTATTGATTCTTTATGAAATGGGTATGAAGTCGATGCTGGCAGCCCGAAGGGAGAAGATCCCGACAGGGCAGGTAAGTACCCTATCCCTACCCCTCTCCCCCCCATAACCCTAACCCTCTCTTTGTGGTGCCTAACCCTAACCTCCCCCTAGTACCTAACCCTAACCTCCCCCCGGGGGGCCTAGCCCCCCCTTACTGCACCCTAAACCTAACCCTCCCAGTGGGTGCCTAACCCTAACCCCCCTTTCTGCACCATAAACCTAACCCTCCCAGGGGGTGCCTAACCCTAACCCTCCCAGGGGGTGCCTAACCCTAACCTCCCCTCGGGTTGTCTAACATTAAATCCTCCTCCCTAGGGGTGCCTAACCCTAACCCCCCCAAACCTAACCCTAACCCTGCCACACTCCCTAAACCTAACCCTCCCCCCAACGGCTAATGCAAAGAGTGCCCCGGACTTACCTCGTTCAGGCTGGCATCCTTTGGCGTTCTGGCATCGCGATTAAGAAAGGCAATGGTATTTCAAAGAAATATAGCCAGTTATTAGATCAAACTGAAACAATGCAAAGCTACTGTATACAACAAAGAAAAATCCATTGAGGGTGGCAACCATCCTAGTTGCCTTTATAGGCAAATACAAAAATGGGAATCCAAATTGACCTTCCATCAATAAGCAAAAACCCACTCGGACAGGTGGTCTGAGGTCCCCATTTGGGTTATACAGAGGGATATGTATGAAAGCTTAGAGAGAGATTAAGTGTAGAGAGATCATTTTACAGGCTGTGTTTCAAAAATGACAGACACTGATGGGTTCGTACTTTACCTCTCTCCACTTTAACTCTCTCTAAGGTTGGATACATCTCCTACATAGCCTTTCTATACATGACAATAAAGACGAGTGCACCCAAGCAACTTCACTGCACCTGAGGCTGCTGATCTGCCATTCCTTATATAACCTTATCATAACCACACCCCCAGTTATGCTGTAGGGGCAAAAACAGCAGCTGACATAGCACACAATCCCACCCACAACCTTGTGGTTTAAGACTCGCCAGGCTTATGGAAGCCTTCTGTTTATCTTCTTCAAGAACCAGTAACATATCATAAAATGTCTTATAAATTATATTCTCTTCTGTACATGGCTTCAGCCAGAAGCTTAATATATAGATAGCACAGTTTATCTTCTCACAATCTTCTCCTAATTCAGTTCATCCGCACATCGGACAGCTATTACTGGTCACCACTCTATAGGCCAAAGGTGAGGGAGACATGGAGCAAGCAATGGCCCTGTAGGACTCTTATAATCACACTTATTCCTATTTAAATTTATATTTACCGATCAAGTAAATTAATGTATCAAGCCATTGATCAGATCCTCCTTTCTAATGAGGTTCAGCTGCCGACTTCAAATCAAAGATACAGTTTTCCTGTTACAACTCTGAAGTCACTAATGATTATTTTGAGACCTGTGGCATTTCCCCAAAGCCTCGCTGCACCCAAGGCAGATGCTTCTTATTTCTAGTCTCAATTCTGAATCAGAGATTTGACTTTCAAGTCCAGATTGTACTAGCATGATGAAAGGTCATAGCTTGTTATTTATCTTTGCACTTGCCTGCCTTTGTATCTCCATTAAAAAAACAACCATTGCGTCCATGTTTTAGAACATTTCTTAACACTGTGTCGTTAATTTTCACTGCAGTGGGTTAACATAATATAGAGGGATGCCAGAGAGCAGGCTGAGAAATATTAAGTGATCCCACAGAGGCAGCCTATAGCAGCAGTCACTACTACTGACAGACAACTAATATATGTATACAATAACCACATGCTAAATATTTCACAACCTGCCTTGACACCGAGCATCCCTATGTAAAGGTAATATTCTCATTAGCACAGTGCAAGCAGAATTTATTAAAACCTTTAACTTGTAACTGCTGTGTTAAAGAACAATAGGGGTGGTGTGACTATGTAGAGCAGGCCTGGCCAACCTGTGGCTTACCAGCAATTGTCAAACTACAAGTCCCAGCATGCCCTCTGACCAATCATCTATTAAAGCATGCTAGAATTTGTAGTTTTACAATAGTTGGAGAGCCACAGTGGGATGCAATATTGAGAGTGACTGCCATATGTATTTTGTTGTGAGTGCAACAAGTCAGATATTGATAATTGAAAAAAGCTATCCAACAGGAAGGAGAATAATGATAATATCCGTCAGTTCTAGGTGATGTATTCACAGGCAATAACCGCTTTGTCTATGCGCACTGGTGCACTTGATCAAAAATTACAGTAGGCACATTCAGAGTCTGTCCATTATCTACTAAATATATATATCAAGGGGATGAAGCAAATTTGCTGGCAAAATGGGTAAATTACAGAGGGCATAGAAACTAGAGTAGATATGCTCATATGCAGAACAGAACACAACTCATTCAGAGCCGCTCGCAATTAGCGCTCGCTCGTTCAGAAAAAGGGGGTGGATATTCAAATGAACCGTACGCTCTTTGCGGTCTGTTGCCGCCTCCATGTCTGAACGAGCGAGCAAAACATACGCTCGTTTATTTGATAAAAACGCCCCCTGGCCGCTCGCATCATACGTCATGTCCGCTATTTATTAGATTAATCGAGTACATCGAACAGCGTATGAACTGCTCGCTATTCTTGTGGTTGGTTTTTTCAACCGCTATTTTGCGAGCAGTTCTGAGTTAAAAAAAACCAAGTGACGTGGTCAATGACGCTGCTGTAATATTTATGCACTCCCTTAAAACACCCGTTTTGACCTTTAAGCACGCCTGCGTTCTGATCTCCACTCCCCGTTTTCAAGCACCTTCCCCTGTTACCAGCCACATACGCCTCATTCTGTCACTCAAAATAGCAGGCCCTTGCTATATAGCGAACAAACGATTTTCGGCCGCACTGACTGGTTTGCGCATGCGTACTAAAAACCGTACGCATGCGCAGATGTGCGAACATCGCTCGGAACGAGCGTACTGCCGCTTACGAGTGGCTCTGAATGAGGGCCTAGGTCTCAAGTTGTGTATCGACTAGCAACTAGATGGTCGAACGACAGTACGATTACAACATTGAGTATCTAGTAAAATCAGTGCTACATATGACTAATATAATAAATATGGGCACCAGCACTGGTGGGGAGGATATGATGTACACAGGTCTCTATTAGGGTTCAAGAGTGCAGGGGAAGTGTAACTGCCCCCAAAATGGCACAGGCACTCTATACTAGCACACTCCACACTATGGGCCGAATGTATCATATATCACCTATTGCAGGTTATACATCCGTCACTTATCGCTGTATTAACGCTGTATGCATGAATAAAATAAATGCGATTAAAAATGCAAACGACAGCTCTTCTAAAAAGGGGGAGGGGGGCTAGGGGGGCAGATGTATGAAGCTATGGAAAGTGATAAAGTGGAGAGTGATAAACAAACAACCAATCAGCTCCCAACTGTCATGTTGCAGGCTGTGTTTGACAAATGATAGTTAGGAGCTGAGTGGTTGGTCATTTATCACTCTCCACTTTATCACTTCCCAGAGCTTCATACATCTGCCCCAGGGATCCTTCGATCCCTATAATGGAAACCCTGTATAAAGAAACCTTTAGGAGGATAATAACAATATGCCTTTATAATGTAGCGGTGGTGATAGGACGTACTTGTGGGTTCCGCAGGGTAGGTATATCTGCGGTATCTCATCTGCTCCCATACACTAGGAACGCCAGGTAGGAAAGACGTGTGCACATGGTGCACATGCTCAGTAACGCATGTCAGAAGTCAGGCCTCCTATTGAGCTCCGCCAGGTCCTAGATACTGTCGGCCCAGTTACCTGTTGCACTGAGGGCCTGATTCAGAGCCGGACGCTATTTGCGCTCGCTCGTTCAGAAAAAGGGGCCGGCTATTTAAATTGAGCGCTCGCTCTTTGCGGTCTGTTGACGCCTCTATGTCTGAGCGAGCGAACGAAACATGCGCTCGCTATTTTGAAAAGACGCCCCCTGGCCGCTCGCATCATTCGTCATCTCCGCTATTTATTAGATTAATCGAGGACATCGAAAGGCGTCTGAACTGCTCGCAGTGCTTGTGGTTGGATTTTCCTACCGCAATCATGCGAACAGTTCAGGCTAAGAGACAACCAAGTGACGTGTTCGATGACGCTGCTTTGTTAATTATGCACACCCTTAACATGCTCATTTTGACCGTTTTGCGTTCGGATCTCCACTCCCCGTTTTCAAGCACCTTCCCCTGTTACCACCCACAAACGCCTCATCCTGTCACTCAAATTAGCAGGCACTCGCAAATTTTGCGAACACACATTTTCCGACTGCACTGACTGGTTGGCGCATGCGCATTACGACCCATACGCATGCGCAGATGTGCGAACATCGCTCGGAGCGAACGAGCGGCCGCTTACGAGCCGCTCTGAATCAGGTCCTGAGCCATCATCCTTCACTAAATAATATATGGTACAACACTACGTTACACTCACTATTAATTATTAATACTATACTTTGTAAGAACAAAGCTCTACCTCTAAACATTAGCTGCATCTTTACTATTATAGAACGTTAGAACAAACTGCAATAAAAAAAAATAATGTGTATATTATTAACACAGATGTAGTCATAAGTTAATGTGGACAAATCAAAAGTGGTCTAAAAGCAACAGCAATTAAGTAAAATGTAGGATAACAAGTAACCATCTGTGAGGAAATAATGTCTAATTGAGCACATTGTGCTGCAGAAAACCACTTAATATATTGAGCCTGTTAGTTTAAGATATCACTCTCCCTTTCTCCCCTATGAATCACAATTACAACAAATGTAATAACACAGTTGTATTGGTTGAGGCTGTAAACCACCTGTTCCAGATACTGGCTTCACAGATAAGACCTTTTCTTACATTTTAATTTCCGAATGCCATCTCCTGTCCTCTCCGTAACATAATGGAGATTGCTGGCATGTTGGAGTATAGTTACACAGCAATATTATTCTGTTTTTCATTATGTGGTATTTGAAAAAAAATGAGAGACATAAAGAAGGTTATTTAAACTTGATGATAGAATTAAACTATAATAACAATAATAAAATATGCACAGTTAAGAGTCAGTGAGAAGAGACTGGAAAACACATATTACAACCGTCCAGCTGTGCGGCTTTTGGAGAAACAATGCGCCTACTGCACAAAATTCCATTCATCTTCTGTCCGTCACAATGATATCATTTCTGCTTGTGACAGAGAGCCTTTAAGATGGACCAGCTTACTGGTTGTCTGCTTTCTACTTACGCTACCAAGTGTACACCTGTGCGTCCAAATGTGCAAGAACTGAGATGCCCACTGTCTCCTCTATGGGGCTGAAATACGGATTGGTGCATCTTTATACTCCACCATCGGTTGCACCATCGTACCTAGATCCAGCCTTACGGCAGGTGTAGTTTGTCCGTTTGAGTATACTGTAGCTTCCTATGTGAGTGATTGAGCATCTGTGTACATAACCACTTTCACCGATATGCCTGCAACAATCCCATAGCCAGGCCCATAAGACGGACTATGGGGCTGATTCAGAGCCACTCGCAAGCGCACAGCGCTCACAAGCAGCTCGATGTTACCCCACTGCGCATGCGCCACCTCCAGCGTGCGCATGTGCGAGACCCATCCATCGACTGCAGTTCAGTCGCTACGGGTCTCGCTACAAGACGGGGCGGCTGTCGATGGTGAGTAGGGGGGGGCTGCACAAACACAGGCTTTCCCTTAATGATGTCAGTAGTGGACTTCCTGCTCTATTAGAGCAGGAAGTCCACTTGGGCTTGCGGGACCCCTACCACAGGGTCTCATCGCAAGCCCGATGGCCGCGATAATCGCGACGGACTCCCGGCCGTTCGCACAAGCTGTGGGTGGTCACCCACAGCTTTGCGAGCGGGCTGGAGAAAAAAAAAAAACACGCCCTGATTCAGAGCGAGCGCTTGCCAGCAGCGAGCGGCTCTGAATCAGGCCCTATGTCTGTGCATGCAGCAAGCCACCTCCCAGTCAGTGCCCAGGAACGCCCATCAGTTTTCTGATACGTGCGCCTCGACCGCAACAGCACCTTTGTGCATACACTCTGTTACGCACAGTAGCATGAATATTTGCATTGCGTGCGGCTCTGATTCATGCTCTTTAGTATCAGAGATTGTAGTGCTACTAATTAGGGTGTACAAAGGTTCATTATTTTTATTAGAGATGTGCAGGTCAGGATTTCGAAAATCCAAACACACCCAAATTTAGGGGTTCTGAGTAGAACCGGGTCAAGGTTCACTTCAGATACACTTTTGTGATACGGTATGAAAAGAGTCCTGGTTCGGAACTTGGATTTTAAAACCGAACTCGGGTTTTGGACATTTTAGCTGTTTTTATCGATTTTTATATATGAAAACACACAGGATAACAATAATAAAAGAAGGGACGTAACTAGGGCGGTGCGGACAGTGCCGCCACACAGAGCGAAGGATGCTCTGAGAGAGGAAACTGGCCGCCTCCGCAAAGTCCATTTGCCGGGCGCCCGCTATGATGTTCTCATTAGCGGTGCGCCCAGCTGACAGGATCAAATTTGGGAATAAATGAACCAGGTCATTACCCGCAAGGCCGGCCAAACTGTGGGGCGGAATGCCATATGTGACCACGCCCCCAGTCGCATGTCACTCACCAACCTTTCTTGTATTACAGGCACTGGCAGCCTGCAGCTGAGGAGCTCTGGGCTTTTGAATTCATGAGAGGAGACTGACCTCTGGCGAGACAAAGCTCCTCGCTTCTGTCACCAGTCGGATGTCTCATCTCCAGCTCCGCTAGTTCTATTCTCCTCCTCTTGATTGGCGTGGAGGTAAGTAACAATAGCACCCCCTCTTCCCTGGTCTCCAAAGTCAATATATAGTGAACTGTGGGTAGAGAAGGGATGGAGAAGCGAGTGGGTTAGTGCGTGGGGGGTGGATTGTCCTAAGATTTATAGATGAGAGGTTGCACACAGAACCCCCCCCTGTTCCTTCTACCCCTGCAATATGCACATTCTGCACCATCTAACTACCACCCCTGTACCTCCCACCCCTGCTCATTGTAACTGTAACCACTTCAACTGTCAACCCGGCACCCTGTAATTGCTCCCCATGTAACACCCTGTAACTTGCACCCTGTAACAAGACCCTGCAACTGTCTTACTAAGCAGTGTTAGTAGACAGAGTGAAAAGTGATAAGAAAGTGATAAGGTGCCAGCCAATCAGCTCCCAACTGTCATTTTTCAAACACGGCCTGTGAGATGACAGTTGGGAGCTGATTGGCTGGTACCATATCACTTTCTTATCACTTTTCAATCTGTCTCCTAACACTGCTTAGTAAATAGACCCCTCAGTCATTTTAACTCATCCCCATGTACCTGCCTCATTTCTATCATCTAGTTTACCTCTCCTTCTTGCCTGTCCCCTCCAATTTCACCCTGTACTCCAGCTACTGCCCTCTATTCCCCAGAAACAACCTTCCCCCCTCTCTCAGTCACTATCAGTGCAAAAAAACACACACACACACATTTACTTACCTCCAGGGGTGCCTCGGCAATGCACACAAAATAAACAAGCCCAGAAACAAGCAACCTTAAAAAAACAAGCCCAAAAACAAGCAACAAGCAACTTGCAAAAAAAAACAAGCAACTTGCGCGAAAAACAAGCCCAATTTTGCTTGTTATAAGCGGGCTTGGCAACTATGCTCCTGGTCACTAGAGGAGCTTGTGTTGAGCCCTGATTGGTGGAGCTCAGCACATGTTCATCTGACCCCAGCAGTGGGCGGGGCTACAGCAGCATGTCGAGGAAGAATCTGCAGGGTCTACATTAAGGTAAGAGAGGTTGTACCCCAGTTATGTCTGTATCACCCTTCCTGCCTGTATGTACTGTATGTGTGTATGTGTGACCATCCCTGCCTGTGTGTACTGTATGTGTGACCCTTCCTGCCTGTATGTACTGTATGTGTGTATGTGTGACCCTCCCTGCCTGTGTGTACTGTATGTGTGACCCTTCCTGCTTGTATGTACTGTATGTGTGACCCTTCCTGCCTGTATGTACTGTATGTGTGTATGTGTGACCCTTCCTGCCTGTATGTACTGTATGTGTGTATGTGTGACCCTTCCTGCCTATATGTACTGTATATGTGTATGTGTGACCCTTCCTGCCTATATGTACTGTATATGTGTATGTGTGATCCTTCCTGCCTGTATGTACTGTATGTGTGTATGTGTGACCCTTCCTGTCTGTATGTATGTGTGTGTATGCATGTATTTGTGACCCTTCCTGCCTGTATGTGTATGTATATGTATGCATGCATGTATGTATGTATGTATGTATGTATGTGACCCTGCCTGTATGTGTGTGTATGTATGAATGTGACCCTGCCTGCATGTGTGTGTACGCATGTATGTATGTATGTATGTGTGTGTGTGTATGAATGTGTGACCCAGTCTGCGTATGTATGTATGTGACTCTGCCTGTATGTGTGTGTGTATGTATGAATGTGTGACCCTGGCTGCATATGTATGCATGTATGTGACCCTGTCTGTATGTGTATGTATGAATGTGTGATCCTGCCTGCATATGTATGTATGTGAACCTGCCTGTATGTGTGTGTCTATGTATGTATGAATGTGTGATCCTGCCTGCATATGTATGTATGTGACCCTGCCTGTATGTGTGTGTCTATGTTTGTATGAATGTGTGACCCTGCCTGAATGTGTGTCTATGTATGTATGAATGTGACCCTGCCTGCATGTGTATGTATGTCTGTGTATGTATGCTTGTATGTATGTGACCCTGCCTGTATGTATGTGTGTTTGTATGTATGTGTGACCCTGTATTTATGTATGTATGTATGACCCTGCCATGTATGTATGTGTATATATGTAGCGGTTATATTATATAGCACACACTTTTTTTTTGGGGGGGGGGGGGGGGGCGGTAGCAAGCTCATGCTCCGGGCATCCTGGCCACATGCTATGCCTCCTCTGGCTATAAATGTACCCACCTGCAACTACACCTCTGCATCCTATGATTGCCCCACCCCTGCACCCTGTAACTATCCCCAATGCAAATGTAATACACCTGCTCCCTGTAACTGCAAGGGGCATTACTGTGTGGCATAATGTGTAATGGGCATTACTGTGTGGTGTAATGTGAATAAGGGGCTCTACTGTGTGGTGTAACATGTATAAGGGATACTACTGTGACATTTGATTGGGGGTACAATTGTATGGTCATGTCCCTTCCCTGTGAGACTATGCCCCTTTATTGGAAGCGTCCCACTGTCCCTATTTAAAGTATTGGGTGGGGAGAATGTGCTTTCTGGCACAGGGCACCAAAATGTCTAGTTATGGCTCTGGTAAGCTGCAGCAGGTCTACTGTATCTGAGGGGGTCTGCTCTGGGCAGCCTGAAGGAACTCGAACAGATGAAAAGGAAACAACCTGAGCAGAACAAAGGGAAGTAAAACACAGCTGGGCTCCTGGGCCTAGTCCCACATTAACCCTTGCTAACTAAAGATGAGTGAGTCCTGACTTCTGAAATCCGAACACACCCGAATTCGGTTCTGAACTCGGATTCAAAATCCAAACTCAGATTTTGGATTCGGACATTTTAACTGTATTTCTGGAGAGAATGGTCCATGAGCTGCCTTGCATTTCCAACACAACTTGCCAGGGTGACACCAATGGGCTGGGTGCTTTGGTGGTCACAGGTGATGGTAGCTCTCTTACAGGGCATTGTTCTTGAGATAATTATAGCAGACCTCTTCCCATACAGCAAACAGGCTTAAGATGTGTTTTCATACACTGTTGCTCAAGTCACAGCAAATACAGTATCATCTATCTTGCTCAAAATGTGTATCTTACATAAAACAATTGGAAGCGAGAAAACTGCATTGCTGGCTGGTGCTTATCAATTTAATCTGTGACATTTGTATATCTGTGTGCGACTGAATCAGAATCTGTGTAAAAGGGCTCAGATGCAGCGACTGTGGCTATTTCTCAAGCCAAGTTCTGTTGTGCTTCACCTGCGACTTTGTACATGTTTAAAATGAAGTCCTGTCCTGAGCGATTAAAGTTGCAACCCAGCATCTATAGTACACTGTGGGCCTCATTGAGAGGCGGTCGGAGGATGCAAGCGGTCGCTCAGAAACTGGGCGGCCGCTTGCATCCTGACCGCCGGCCTCTGTTTCGGTCGTTAGGCTGTGGGTTTACACCCACAGCTCTAACGACCGCTCGGGTGATGGTCGTGATGGTCAGAGACCATCGCGACCATCGGGGCTTACGACGAGACCCTAGGGTAGGGTCTCACTTGTCGTAAGCCCCGGAGAGCTTCTGGCTCTGTCAGAGCCGGAAGCTCTCCACTGACATCACTAGTGATGTCAGTGGGGCCTCCCCCAAACGGTAGGCGTTCCCATGGGAATGCCTCCATTTGGGCTGCCACCCCACCGGCCTGCCTTCCAAATGGAGCGAGCTGTCAATCAACATCAACAGCTCGCCTCCTTTGGAAAGAGACCCGCTATGACCGGCGCTGTCGGTCGTAGCGGGTCTCATGCATGCGCACGAGGGAGCCGGCTCCCTCGTGCGCATGCGCACTGGCCAAACATCGAGGCGGCTGTGCAGTCGTAGACCGTACGGCCGCCTCTGAATTAAGCCCTGTGAGTGGTGTTTTGCTATCTCTGAGAGCCAAATAAGATGAAAAAATGAAACAAAAATATGGTCCACTATTCCTCTCATAGTGTCTCAGCCACGTCGGAAGTCTCACACCATATGGGTTATAGGTGCTAGATGTGTAAGAAATCATCTTTACTGGTACTTGCCCTCACCCAGTAGCATTTAGTTAAAACTATTACTAGTAGGCAGAGATGCCAAGAACAAGGAGGAATCTTGAGCCCCAAAATGGCCATTTTCACAGTGCTAAAATCACGGATTTAATTCCAACAAGAGCACCGAGAGAGGGGGGGAGCGGGTACAAATTACCCGGGCCCTGGCTTGCTGGAGGGGCCCGGGTCCGGTACCGCCCCCCCCATTTCATCACAGCAGCCCAGTACACGCTGCTGTGTGCTGGGCTGCTCTGGGAGATTGCTCACGGCTGCTATGAAGCAGCCACAGCAGTCTCCTATACCTGTGGGGGGAGCGATCAAGCTGATCGCGCCTCCCATTGGTTATGCGCCGGGCTGAGGGGACTCAGAGCGCCCCCCTCACCAGCGCAGAGCAAAACTTGTTTTTTCCCTCAAAGGGGGCCACCTTTACCCGGGCCCACCGCAGCTCTCGGCGGGCCTGGCTGTGTGGGGTTTGTCTATGCTCCCCAGATACTTCAGTTTCCTCAGAGAATTCCAAAACATGATGGTAGGTTAATTAACTACTAACTAGGGGTGAGCGGGTTCGGATTTCTGAAATCCGAACACTCCCGAGCCCCCCCGATCCGAGGCAGATCCGAATCAGGCTCGACTTTTCCCGCCTGACTCGGATCTGAAATCGAGGCAAAACGTCATCATCCCGCCTTCCGAGTCTCGCGGGTTTTGGATCTTATATAAGGTACCCGCGTCGGCGCCATTTTCTCACTCGGCTGTGGACAGTGAAGAGGGAGGGTGGGAGTTAGGGCTGGCTGGGCTGTGTAGTGTAGTGCAGAGTAGTGCTGTGCTGTGCTGCGCTGTGCTGCTGTTGTCCACTACTTCAAAGTCCATAGGGGCTGGCTGTGTTGTGCTGTGCTGCTGTTGTTAATAGGGGCTGTGTCCACTACTTCAAAGTCCATAGGGGCTGGCTGGACTGTGTTGTGCAGTCAGTTCCAAAGTCCTGTGCAGTGTCCCAGTCCTAAAGGGGTGCTGTAGTGTTGTCCAGGGGGTGCTCTGTCCATCAGGGGTGCTCCCCCCAAGTGCTAAAAAAATAATATATTTTCTGTGTTTGTGAATTGTGTGCGCAGTAGCCGCACGTGCATCAACAAAGTAGTGCCAAGCGTGCACCTGTGTCATAAGTAAAGGGCCGGCTGGCTTGACCGTTAAGGGTGCTGTAACCCCCGAAAGTACACTCCAGTCCAAACCAAAAAAAAATTATTTTCTGTGTTTGTGAATTGTGTGCGCAGTAGCCGCACGTGCATCAACAAAGTAGTGCCAAGCGTGCGCCTGTGTCATAAGTAAAGGGCCGGCTGGCTTGACCGTTAAAGGGTGCTGTAACCCCCAAAGTACACTCCAGTCCAAACCAAAAAAAAAATTATTTTCTGTGTTTGTGAATTGTGTGCGCAGTAGCCGCACGTGCATCAACAAAGTAGTGCCAAGCGTGCGCCTGTGTCATAAGTAAAGGGCCGGCTGGCTTGACCGTTAAGGGTGCTGTAACCCCCGAAAGTACACTCCAGTCCAAACCAAAAAAAAAATTATTTTCTGTGTTTGTGAATTGTGTGCGCAGTAGCCGCACGTGCATCAACAAAGTAGTGCCAAGCGTGCGCCTGTGTCATAAGTAAAGGGCCGGCTGGCTTGACCGTTAAGGGTGCTGTAACCCCCGAAAGTACACTCCAGTCCAAACCAAAAAAAAAATTATTTTCTGTGTTTGTGAATTGTGTGCGCAGTAGCCGCACGTGCATCAACAAAGTAGTGCCAAGCGTGCGCCTGTGTCATAAGTAAAGGGCCGGCTGGCTTGACCGTTAAGGGTGCTGTAACCCCCGAAAGTACACTCCAGTCCAAACCAAAAAAAAAATTATTTTCTGTGTTTGTGAATTGTGTGCGCAGTAGCCGCACGTGCATCAACAAAGTAGTGCCAAGCGTGCGCCTGTGTCATAAGTAAAGGGCCGGCTGGCTTGACCGTTAAGGGTGCTGTAACCCCCGAAAGTACACTCCAGTCCAAACCAAAAAAAAAATTATTTTCTGTGTTTGTGAATTGTGTGCGCAGTAGCCGCACGTGCATCAACAAAGTAGTGCCAAGCGTGCGCCTGTGTCATAAGTAAAGGGCCGGCTGGCTTGACCGTTAAGGGTGCTGTAACCCCCGAAAGTACACTCCAGTCCAAACCAAAAAAAAAATTATTTTCTGTGTTTGTGAATTGTGTGCGCAGTAGCCGCACGTGCATCAACAAAGTAGTGCCAAGCGTGCGCCTGTGTCATAAGTAAAGGGACGGCTGGCTTGACCGTTAAAGGGTGCTGTAACCCCCAAAGTACACTCCAGTCCAAACCAAAAAAAAAATTATTTTCTGTGTTTGTGAATTGTGTGCGCAGTAGCCGCACGTGCATCAACAAAGTAGTGCCAAGCGTGCGCCTGTGTCATAAGTAAAGGGCCGGCTGGCTTGACCGTTAAAGGGTGCTGTAACCCCCGAAAGTACACTCCAGTCCAAACCAAAAAAAAATTATTTTCTGTGTTTGTGAATTGTGTGCGCAGTAGCCGCACGTGCATCAACAAAGTAGTGCCAAGCGTGCGCCTGTGTCATAAGTAAAGGGCCGGCTGGCTTGACCGTTAAGGGTGCTGTAACCCCCGAAAGTACACTCCAGTCCAAACCAAAAAAAAAATTATTTTCTGTGTTTGTGAATTGTGTGCGCAGTAGCCGCACGTGCATCAACAAAGTAGTGCCAAGCGTGCGCCTGTGTCATAAGTAAAGGGCCGGCTGGCTTGACCGTTAAGGGTGCTGTAACCCCCGAAAGTACACTCCAGTCCAAACCAAAAAAAAAATTATTTTCTGTGTTTGTGAATTGTGTGCGCAGTAGCCGCACGTGCATCAACAAAGTAGTGCCAAGCGTGCGCCTGTGTCATAAGTAAAGGGCCTGCTGGCTTGACCGTTAAAGGGTGCTGTAACCCCCAAAGTACACTCCAGTCCAAACCAAAAAAAAATATATTTTCTGTGTTTGTGAATTGTGTGCGCAGTAGCCGCACGTGCATCAACAAAGTAGTGCCAAGCGTGCGCCTGTGTCATAAGTAAAGGGCCGGCTGGCTTGACCGTTAAGGGTGCTGTAACCCCCGAAAGTACACTCCAGTCCAAACCAAAAAAAAAAATATTTTCTGTGTTTGTGAATTGTGTGCGCAGTAGCCGCACGTGCATCAACAAAGTAGTGCCAAGCGTGCGCCTGTGTCATAAGTAAAGGGCCGGCTGGCTTGACCGTTAAGGGTGCTGTAACCCCCGAAAGTACACTCCAGTCCAAACCAAAAAAAAAATTATTTTCTGTGTTTGTGAATTGTGTGCGCAGTAGCCGCACGTGCATCAACAAAGTAGTGCCAAGCGTGCGCCTGTGTCATAAGTAAAGGGCCGGCTGGCTTGACCGTTAAAGGGTGCTGTAACCCCCAAACTACACTCCAGTCCAAACCAAAAAAAAAAAATATTTTCTGTGTTTGTGAATTGTGTGCGCAGTAGCCGCACGTGCATCAACAAAGTAGTGCCAAGCGTGCGCCTGTGTCATAAGTAAAGGGCCGGCTGGCTTGACCGTTAAAGGGTGCTGTAACCCCCGAAAGTACACTCCAGTCCAAACCAAAAAAAAAATTATTTTCTGTGTTTGTGAATTGTGTGCGCAGTAGCCGCACGTGCATCAACAAAGTAGTGCCAAGAGTGCGCCTGTGTCATAAGTAAAGGGCCGGCTGGCTTGACCGTTAAAGGGTGCTGTAACCCCCAAAGTACACTCAAGTCCAAACCAAAAAAAAAATTATTTTCTGTGTTTGTGAATTGTGTGCGCAGCAGCCGCACGTGCATCAACAAAGTAGTGCCAAGCGTGCGCCTGTGTCATAAGTAAAGGGCCGGCTGGCTTGACCGTTAAAGGGTGCTGTAACCCCCAAAGTACACTCCAGTCCAAACCAAAAAAAAAATTATTTTCTGTGTTTGTGAATTGTGTGCGCAGTAGCCGCACGTGCATCAACAAAGTAGTGCCAAGCGTGCGCCTGTGTCATAAGTAAAGGGCCGGCTGGCTTGACCGTTAAGGGTGCTGTAACCCCCGAAAGTACACTCCAGTCCAAACCAAAAAAAAAATTATTTTCTGTGTTTGTGAATTGTGTGCGCAGTAGCCGCACGTGCATCAACAAAGTAGTGCCAAGCGTGCGCCTGTGTCATAAGTAAAGGGCCGGCTTGCTTGACCGTTAAAGGGTGCTGTAACCCCCAAAGTACACTCCAGTCCAAACCAAAAAAAAAATTATTTTCTGTGTTTGTGAATTGTGTGCGCAGTAGCCGCACGTGCATCAACAAAGTAGTGCCAAGCGTGCGCCTGTGTCATAAGTAAAGGGCCGGCTGGCTTGACCGTTAAGGGTGCTGTAACCCCCGAAAGTACACTCCAGTCCAAACCAAAAAAAAAATTATTTTCTGTGTTTGTGAATTGTGTGCGCAGTAGCCGCACGTGCATCAACAAAGTAGTGCCAAGCGTGCGCCTGTGTCATAAGTAAAGGGCCGGCTGGCTTGACCGTTAAGGGTGCTGTAACCCCCGAAAGTACACTCCAGTCCAAACCAAAAAAATATATATTTTCTGTGTTTGTGAATTGTGTGCGCAGTAGCCGCACGTGCATCAACAAAGTAGTGCCAAGCGTGCGCCTGTGTCATAAGTAAAGGGCCGGCTGGCTTGACCGTTAAGGGTGCTGTAACCCCCGAAAGTACACTCCAGTCCAAACCAAAAAAAAAATTATTTTCTGTGTTTGTGAATTGTGTGCGCAGTAGCCGCACGTGCATCAACAAAGTAGTGCCAAGCGTACGCCTGTGTCATAAGTAAAGGGCCGGCTGGCTTGACCGTTAAAGGGTGCTGTAACCCCCAAAGTACACTCCAGTCCAAACCAAAAAAAAAATTATTTTCTGTGTTTGTGAATTGTGTGCGCAGTAGCCGCACGTGCATCAACAAAGTAGTGCCAAGAGTGCGCCTGTGTCATAAGTAAAGGGCCGGCTGGCTTGACCGTTAAAGGGTGCTGTAACCCCCAAAGTACACTCCAGTCCAAACCAAAAAAAAAATTATTTTCTGTGTTTGTGAATTGTGTGCGCAGTAGCCGCACGTGCATCAACAAAGTAGTGCCAAGCGTGCGCCTGTGTCATAAGTAAAGGGCCGGCTGGCTTGACCGTTAAGGGTGCTGTAACCCCCGAAAGTACACTCCAGTCCAAACCAAAAAAAAAATTATTTTCTGTGTTTGTGAATTGTGTGCGCAGTAGCCGCACGTGCATCAACAAAGTAGTGCCAAGCGTGCGCCTGTGTCATAAGTAAAGGGCCGGCTGGCTTGACCGTTAAGGGTGCTGTAACCCCCGAAAGTACACTCCAGTCCAAACCAAAAAAAAAATTATTTTCTGTGTTTGTGAATTGTGTGCGCAGTAGCCGCACGTGCATCAACAAAGTAGTGCCAAGCGTGCGCCTGTGTCATAAGTAAAGGGCCTGCTGGCTTGACCGTTAAAGGGTGCTGTAACCCCCAAAGTACACTCCAGTCCAAACCAAAAAAAAATATATTTTCTGTGTTTGTGAATTGTGTGCGCAGTAGCCGCACATGCATCAACAAAGTAGTGCCAAGCGTGCGCCTGTGTCATAAGTAAAGGGCCGGCTGGCTTGACCGTTAAGGGTGCTGTAACCCCCGAAAGTACACTCCAGTCCAAACCAAAAAAAAAAATATTTTCTGTGTTTGTGAATTGTGTGCGCAGTAGCCGCACGTGCATCAACAAAGTAGTGCCAAGCGTGCGCCTGTGTCATAAGTAAAGGGCCGGCTGGCTTGACCGTTAAGGGTGCTGTAACCCCAGAAAGTACACTCCAGTCCAAACCAAAAAAAAAATTATTTTCTGTGTTTGTGAATTGTGTGCGCAGTAGCCGCACGTGCATCAACAAAGTAGTGCCAAGCGTGCGCCTGTGTCATAAGTAAAGGGCCGGCTGGCTTGACCGTTAAAGGGTGCTGTAACCCCCAAACTACACTCCAGTCCAAACCAAAAAAAAAAAATATTTTCTGTGTTTGTGAATTGTGTGCGCAGTAGCCGCACGTGCATCAACAAAGTAGTGCCAAGCGTGCGCCTGTGTCATAAGTAAAGGGCCGGCTGGCTTGACCGTTAAAGGGTGCTGTAACCCCCGAAAGTACACTCCAGTCCAAACCAAAAAAAAAATTATTTTCTGTGTTTGTGAATTGTGTGCGCAGTAGCCGCACGTGCATCAACAAAGTAGTGCCAAGAGTGCGCCTGTGTCATAAGTAAAGGGCCGGCTGGCTTGACCGTTAAAGGGTGCTGTAACCCCCAAAGTACACTCAAGTCCAAACCAAAAAAAAAATTATTTTCTGTGTTTGTGAATTGTGTGCGCAGCAGCCGCACGTGCATCAACAAAGTAGTGCCAAGCGTGCGCCTGTGTCATAAGTAAAGGGCCGGCTGGCTTGACCGTTAAAGGGTGCTGTAACCCCCAAAGTACACTCCAGTCCAAACCAAAAAAAAAATTATTTTCTGTGTTTGTGAATTGTGTGCGCAGTAGCCGCACGTGCATCAACAAAGTAGTGCCAAGCGTGCGCCTGTGTCATAAGTAAAGGGCCGGCTGGCTTGACCGTTAAGGGTGCTGTAACCCCCGAAAGTACACTCCAGTCCAAACCAAAAAAAAAATTATTTTCTGTGTTTGTGAATTGTGTGCGCAGTAGCCGCACGTGCATCAACAAAGTAGTGCCAAGCGTGCGCCTGTGTCATAAGTAAAGGGCCGGCTGGCTTGACCGTTAAAGGGTGCTGTAACCCCCAAAGTACACTCCAGTCCAAACCAAAAAAAAAATTATTTTCTGTGTTTGTGAATTGTGTGCGCAGTAGCCGCACGTGCATCAACAAAGTAGTGCCAAGCGTGCGCCTGTGTCATAAGTAAAGGGCCGGCTGGCTTGACCGTTAAAGGGTGCTGTAACCCCCGAAAGTACACTCCAGTCCAAACCAAAAAAAAAATTATTTTCTGTGTTTGTGAATTGTGTGCGCAGTAGCCGCACGTGCATCAACAAAGTAGTGCCAAGCGTGCGCCTGTGTCATAAGTAAAGGGCCGGCTGGCTTGACCGTTAAGGGTGCTGTAACCCCCGAAAGTACACTCCAGTCCAAACCAAAAAAATATATATTTTCTGTGTTTGTGAATTGTGTGCGCAGTAGCCGCACGTGCATCAACAAAGTAGTGCCAAGCGTGCGCCTGTGTCATAAGTAAAGGGCCGGCTGGCTTGACCGTTAAGGGTGCTGTAACCCCCGAAAGTACACTCCAGTCCAAACCAAAAAAAAAATTATTTTCTGTGTTTGTGAATTGTGTGCGCAGTAGCCGCACGTGCATCAACAAAGTAGTGCCAAGCGTGCGCCTGTGTCATAAGTAAAGGGCCGGCTGGCTTGACCGTTAAAGGGTGCTGTAACCCCCAAAGTACACTCCAGTCCAAACCAAAAAAAAAATTATTTTCTGTGTTTGTGAATTGTGTGCGCAGTAGCCGCACGTGCATCAACAAAGTAGTGCCAAGCGTGCGCCTGTGTCATAAGTAAAGGGCCGGCTGGCTTGACCGTTAAGGGTGCTGTAACCCCCGAAAGTACACTCCAGTCCAAACCAAAAAAAAAATTATTTTCTGTGTTTGTGAATTGTGTGCGCAGTAGCCGCACGTGCATCAACAAAGTAGTGCCAAGCGTGCGCCTGTGTCATAAGTAAAGGGCCGGCTGGCTTGACCGTTAAAGGGTGCTGTAACCCCCAAAGTACACTCCAGTCCAAACCAAAAAAAAAATTATTTTCTGTGTTTGTGAATTGTGTGCGCAGTAGCCGCACGTGCATCAACAAAGTAGTGCCAAGCGTGCGCCTGTGTCATAAGTAAAGGGCCGGCTGGCTTGACCGTTAAAGGGTGCTGTAACCCCCGAAAGTACACTCCAGTCCAAACCAAAAAAAAAATTATTTTCTGTGTTTGTGAATTGTGTGCGCAGTAGCCGCACGTGCATCAACAAAGTAGTGCCAAGCGTGCGCCTGTGTCATAAGTAAAGGGCCGGCTGGCTTGACCGTTAAGGGTGCTGTAACCCCCGAAAGTACACTCCAGTCCAAACCAAAAAAAAATATATTTTCTGTGTTTGTGAATTGTGTGCGCAGTAGCCGCACGTGCATCAACAAAGTAGTGCCAAGCGTGCGCCTGTGTCATAAGTAAAGGGCCGGCTGGCTTGACCGTTAAGGGTGCTGTAACCCCCGAAAGTACACTCCAGTCCAAACCAAAAAAAAAATTATTTTCTGTGTTTGTGAATTGTGTGCGCAGTAGCCGCACGTGCATCAACAAAGTAGTGCCAAGCGTACGCCTGTGTCATAAGTAAAGGGCCGGCTGGCTTGACCGTTAAAGGGTGCTGTAACCCCCAAAGTACACTCCAGTCCAAACCAAAAAAAAAATTATTTTCTGTGTTTGTGAATTGTGTGCGCAGTAGCCGCACGTGCATCAACAAAGTAGTGCCAAGAGTGCGCCTGTGTCATAAGTAAAGGGCCGGCTGGCTTGACCGTTAAAGGGTGCTGTAACCCCCAAAGTACACTCCAGTCCAAACCAAAAAAAAAATTATTTTCTGTGTTTGTGAATTGTGTGCGCAGTAGCCGCACGTGCATCAACAAAGTAGTGCCAAGCGTGCGCCTGTGTCATAAGTAAAGGGCCGGCTGGCTTGACCGTTAAAGGGTGCTGTAACCCCTGAAAGCACACTCCAGTCCAAACCAAAAAAAAAATTATTTTCTGTGTTTAGCCGCACGTATATATCAAATCGATATAACATAAATGGAGGACCAAACTTTCTCCGATAAAAATAAAATAGAGAAAGATCAAGAACCACTTCCTCCTAGTGCTGAAGCTGCTGCCACTAGTCATGACATAGACGATAACATGCCATCAACGTCGTCTGCCAAGGCCGATGCCCAATGTCATAGTAGAGGGCACATACAATCCCAAATGGCAAAGTTCAGGAAAATGACCTTGAAAAAGACATTTAAATCAGCTGAAGAGAAACGTAAACTTGCCAATATGCCATTTACGACACGGAGTGGCAAGGAACGGTTAAGGTCGATCCCTAGTATGTTCATGACTAGTGGTTCAGCTTCACATGACGATGGAAGCCCTCCTCCCACTAAAAAAATCAAAAGAGTTAAGCTGGCAAAAGCACAGCGAAGAACTGTGCTTTCTAAGAAGATATCACAAATCCCCAAGGAGAGTCCAAGTGTGGTGGTGGTTGCGATGCCTGACCTTCCCAGCACTGGACGGGAAGAGGTGGCTCTTTCCACCATTTGCACGCCCCCTGCAAGTGCTGAAAGGAGCACCCACAGTCCACTTGCTGATATGCAAATTGAAGATGTCACTGTTGAAGTACAACAGGATGAGGATACTGGTGTAGCTGGCGCTGAGGAGGAAGTTGGCGAGGAGGATTCTGATGGTGATGTGGTTTGTTTAAATCAGGCTCCGGGGGAGACAGTTGTTGTCCGTGGGATGAAAAAGCCCATCACGGTCATGCCTGGGCAGAAGACCAAACATTCCACCTCTTTGGTCTGGCAATATTTCTATCCAAATCCGGACAACAACTGTCTTGCCATATGTACCATATGTAAAGGTGAAATAAGTAGGGGTAGGGACGTCAACCACCTAGGAACATCCTCCCTTATACGGCACCTGCAGCGCGTTCATAAAAAGTTACTGTCAAGTTCAGAAACTTTGGCTAAGACCGTAAGCAGTCCAGGGACACCTAAATCCCGTTGTCCTGTTGTATCCAAGCGCCTGCAAACCACACCGTCAACTCCCTCCTCGTCAATTTCCTCCTTAGTCAGGATCGGAAGTAGTCCTGCAGGCCATGTCACTGGCATGACTGACTCTCCTATCCGGGATTCCTCTGGAGGATCCTGCATTGCTACGCCTACTGCTGCCGCTGCTGCTGTTGCTGCTGCTGGGAGTCGTTCATCATCCCAGAGAGGAAGTAGGAACACCACTACTTTTACTAAACAATTGACCCTCCAACAGTCCTTAGCGAGGACGATGAAGTACGACAGCAGTCATCCTGAAGCAAAACGTATAACTGAGGCCTTGACTGCTATGTTGGTGTTAGACGTGCGTCCGGTATCCGCCATTAGTGCAGTGGGATTTAGACAATTGATGGAGGTAGTGTGTCCCCGGTTCCAAATCCCGTCTAGATTCCACTTCACTAGGCAGGCGATACCGAGACTGTACAGAAACGTCAGAAAAAGTGTCCTCAGTGTCCTGAAAAATGCCGTTGTACACAATGTCCACTTAACCACGGACATGTGGACAAGTGGAACAGGGCAGACTAAGGACTATATGACTGTGACAGCCCACTGGGTAGATGTATCACCTTACGCAGCAACAGCAGCAGCGTCACCAGTAGCAGCATCTCAGAAACGCCAGCTCGTTACAAGGCAGGCTACGCTGTGTATCACCGGTTTCAGTAAGAGGCACACCGCCGACAACCTCTTAGAGAAACTGAGGGAAATCATCTCCCAGTGGCTTACCCCACTTAGACTCTCCTGGGGATTTGTGATATCTGACAACGCCACCAATATTGTGCGGGCATTACATCTGGGCAAATTCCAGCACGTCCCATGTTTTGCTCACACAATAAACTTGGTGGTGCAGAATTTTCTGAAAAGCGACAGGGGCGTGCAGGAGACGCTTTGGGTGGCCCGAAAAATTTCTGGCCACTTTCGCCATTCAGCGACTGCGTGCCGAAGACTGGAGCGCCAGCAAACACTCTTGAACCTACCCCGCCATCACCTGAAGCAAGAGGTTGTGACGCGGTGGAACTCAACCCTCTATATGCTTCAGAGGATGGAGGAGCAGCAAAAGGCCATACAAGCCTATACATCCACCTATGACATAGGCAAAGGAGGGGGTATGCACCTGACTCAAGCGTAGTGGAGAATGATTTCCGTGTTGTGCAAGGTTCTCCAGCCCTTCGAACTTGCCACACGTGAAGTCAGTTCAGACACAGCCAGCTTGAGTCAGGTCATTCCCCTCATCAGGCTTTTGCAGAAGCAGCTGGAGAAAGTGAAGGAGGAGCTAAGACGGAGCGATTCCGCTCGGCATGTGGGACTTGTGGATGAAGCCCTTCATTCGCTTTGCCAGGATTCCAGGGTGGTCAATCTGTTGAAATCAGACCACTACATTTTGGCCACCGTGCTTGATCCTAGGTTTAAAGCCTATGTGGTGTCTCTCTTTCCGGCCGACACAAGCCTGCAGAGGTGCAAAGACCTGCTGGTGAACACACTGTCAGCTGAAGCGGAATGTGACACGTCAACGGCTCCTTCTTCATTTTCTCCCGCAACTGGGGCTGCCAGGAAAAAACTTAGGTATCCTAAGCAACCCGCTGGCGGTGATGCAGGGCAGGCAGGACCAAGTTTGGACATCTGGTCCGGACTGAAGGACCTGGCAACAATTTCTGACATGTCTACTGTCACTGCATATGATACTGTCACCATTGACAGAATGGTGGAGGATTACATCGGTGACAGCATCCAAGTAGGCATGTCAGACAGTCCATACCTGTACTGGCAGGAAAAAGAGGCAATTTGGAGGCCCCTGTACAGGCTGGCTCTATTTTACCTGAGTTGCCCCCCCTCCAGTGTGTACTCCGAAAGAGTGTTTAGTGCAGCCGGGAACCTTGTCAGCGAAAGGCGTAGGAGGTTGCTTCCACAGAATGTGGAGAAGATGATGTTCATCAAAATGAATTATCAGCTCTTCCAGGGAGACCAGCCTCCAGAAGGTACAGAGGGACCTGTGGTGGTGGATTCAAGTGGGGACGAGTTAATACTTTGTGAGGATGAGGATGTACACACTGAAGAGGGTGAGGAATCGGTGGATGAGGAGGATGAGGATGACATCTTGCCTCCGTAGAGCCAGTTTGTGCAGGGACACATTAATTGCCAGCTTGTTTTGTGGGGGCCCAAACGAACCAATCATTTCAGCCACAGTTGTGTGGCAGACCCTGGCGCTGAAATGATTGATTTGTTAAAGTGTGCATGTCCTGTTTATACAACATAAGGGTGGGTGGGAGGGCCCAAGGACAATTCCATCTTGCACTTCTTTTTTTTCTTTGCATTATGTACAGTTTGGGGCCTAGTTTTTCTAACTGCCATCCTGTCTGCCACTGCAGTGTCACTCCTAGATGGGTCACGTGTTTGTGCCGCCCACTCGTGTCGCTTAGCATAGTCATCCAGCTACCTCGGTGCAACCTTTTGGACATGAAAACACTATTGTGAGGTGTGAGGTGTTCAGAATAGACTGGAAATGAGTGGAAATTAAGGTTATTGAGGTTAATAATAGCATAGGAGCAGAGAAACCAACAAATTCTGTGATTTTAGCTGTTTTTATGCTTTTTAAAAAAAAAATACAGATCCAAAACACAAAACCCAGAACCCAAAACACGGAAGGGTGGTTTTGGCAAAACCAATCCAGATCCAAAACACGAAGAAAGATCCAGATCCAAAACCAAAACACAAAACACGAAAAGTGGCCGGTGCACACCCCTAGTTTAAACACAAACCAATTGGCATAATATTTTTTTTTTTTTTTTCTGCCAAAGATACTTTTTATCAAAAATAAATAATCAATAACTGATAACATAAACGTACAAAAATAACTTAAAAACATTTCACAAGAAAGGAGAGGGAAGTTTTGACCAGAAAGGAATATGAGCCAAGCACAGAAGGAGTGTGGGAAAAGTCGCCATTGCTGTCACCGTTTTTTCGCCCGTTTGGATGGGGGAGGGTGGGCGCCAGACCGGGTCCGGGATGCCATCGGGCTGGCCTGTCCAGAGGCAGATGTTGTGGCCTCTGGACTAGGCACAGGGCTAGGCACATTTGGAGGATTGGCTGATGTTGTGCCAGAGGTGGAGGATCCTGATGTTCCGGCAGGAAGGGAGGTCGGCTCCACCATGTGCTGGCGAACGAGCTGCTCCAGGGCATCGGCGATGCGGATGTTGGCCCTGGTATTTTCCGCCAGGGCCTGACCAATGGTCACGTTGGCCGCAGCATTTTGCTCCAGGGCCTCAGCCACCCGTATCAGACTGGCGTCCATCCTCTGCAGAATCTCCGTATGGAAATCCGATTTGAAATTGAGTTCTGTGAGGAGGCCCACTGCCTGCGAGGGGGCACGCCCTGGACTGGCTTCTGCAGGGTCCTCAGCCGGATGTACTGGTTCCTCCCCTGCAGAGCCAGCAGAAATTCTGCGGCCAAGGCTTCCCTCTGGAGCAGACTCATCCGCCTGTGTCTCTGTTGGAAAAATGAGAAAAGACTCACATTAGAATCTACATATTGGCACAATAGCATTTCAGAGTTGGTGACATCACAATACTTACCTGGGCCAACATGAGGAGCCGCAAAGTCTGGCATGTCCGTATCCATGTTGGACACGCCAAACACCTCCACAGGCTGCACACACCCCTGTGCCAGCTCTTCTAAATCCGTCAACTCCAATGACACAGGGGTGGGACCCCCACCTGTCCCCCTTGCATGCCTAGCCCTGTCCGCGAGTTTTTGCTTTAGGCGATATTTGAAGTCGCCCCATCTGTGGGGAAAAATGGAAGCCATTATCCTTTGGTTTAAAATGGGGTTTGTTTTTAGGGGGGGCAAGGGTTTACTTACCGCCGTTTGACATCCCGGGCTAGACGGACATAATCACCCACTCTATTGACAGCAACGGCTACCTCTTCCCACATTCTCCACTTCTGGCTTAGACTCATATTCCTGTCTGCCTGTGGCAGGATGTCCACACACTTCTGGATCAAAACCTCCATCTCCTTTCTTGTGAAATGTGGCTGCCTTTTTTTTTTGCCCGCTTTGGCCGGAATACTGGGCCCAGCAGCCTCTTCCATGTCATCCTCCTCACCTATTTGTGTAAATTTACAGAATTCACAAAATCACAACTTGCCTAATCTTATGTTTCAAATTAATCGTTGATAGAAAATGCATGAAAGACTTACCGCCTGACTCTTGTGCATTTTTTCCCTGGTCTGTCGCCATGTCTGAGGTCCAAACAAGAAATACACCAGAATTTGAATGTGTTTTCGTGACGTATTTATACATGCGTTCTTATTTTGCGGCCGCATCATTGATTGTGCGGCCCTATGATCCCTCCTTAATTTGTGCGGGAAACGAAACACTATTTATGGCTTGGTGTGTCTCAAGTCGAGGTGGCGTTTTTGGATTGTTGGAGGTTATCTTGGCTGGAGTTTATTGATTGCGTAGAAAGGAGTTGGAGGTTGGAGATTCGTTTGTTGGTTAGATTTGCATTTTTTTTTCCGTTATCTTTGTTGGTTTATATTTTTGGGACCTCGTTTGTTGATTTGGTAAGTTTTGTGAAGTCTAACTTTTGTTCAATTGTTGTTTCATTGTGTTTCGTATATTTTGTAATTTTTGGATACCTAATTTATTCTATTTTAGATTTTGTTTATTTTCGACCCCAAAGACCTTTTGATTTTGCATCTTAGATATTTGCTCTTGGTAAGTCCATTTTTTATCTTGTATTAGCGAACTAATTAGCGCATTTTTAGTAGTTACTCTTGTGACTTGTATTAGCGAACTAATTAGCACATTTTTAGTAGTTACTCTTGTGACTTGTATTAGCGAACTAATTAGCGCATTTTTAGTAGTTACTCTTGTGACTTGTATTAGCGAACTAATTAGCACATTTTTAGTAGTTACTCTTGTGACTTGTATTAGCGAACTAATTAGCGCATTTTTAGTAGTTACTCTTGTGACTTGTATTAGCGAACTAATTAGCACATTTTTAGTAGTTACTCTTGTGACTTGTATTAGCGAACTAATTAGCGCATTTTTAGTAGTTACTCTTGTGACTTGTATTAGCGAACTAATTAGCACATTTTTAGTAGTTACTCTTGTGACTTGTATTAGCGAACTAATTAGCGCATTTTTAGTAGTTACTCTTGTGACTTGTATTAGCGAACTAATTAGCGCATTTTAAACAGCTTAATAATCATTCTAACTTTTTGATGGTTTAGCTTTCGCTTTTTGAGCCAACATTTCGACCCGTTTTGATGTACTGTGTTAAATGTCGCTTTGCGGTTTTGCTAAATGGGTGTTTGGCATATTTGAACTTTGGTCTAGCACAAAATGTATCCACAAAAATGCACAGAGTGAAATGTGTCAAGTAATTTTGTTGTTTATTTTCAGTTTGGTCGTATCATGACAATACCCCGGCATGTAAGCAGCAATGGATGGTATCATCAAGCTAAGTTGTTTTAATATAGTTTTGGGGTGGGTCAAAAGCCTTACTTTGAAATTTTTGAATTTCAGGTTGATCTGGGGAGGATTGTTCTGGCCATGCTCCCGGAAACCGACCAACCTCAATCTCATCCCAGGCGTAGGCATCGTAGGCATGCAAGGCCCCAGATATTTCGAACACGTGTCACCCTTTTTGGAATGCCCGATGATGAGGTTTTAAGACGCTACCGTCTACCTCCCAAAATCATCATAGACACTCTCTCATTAATAGAAAGTGATCTTGAGCGGCAAATTGACAGTCCAACAGCAATACCACCACTGACGCAATTTATGGCGGTGTTACATTTCTGTGCCTCAGGATCGTTTCAAACAACGGTGGGAATAGTGGCGGGCATCTCCCAGTCCTCCTTTTCCCGGATCCTGAGGGCAGTGATGGAGGCACTTTTCAAGCACCTCCATCATTTTATTCAAATGCCTTTGGATATGGGTGCCCTTAGTGTGGCCAAGGCCAATTTTTACCAAATAGCTGGCTTCCCACACATCATAGGGGCTGTGGATGGTACTCACATACCACTTCAGCCTCCAGCACGGCTGGAGGCAATATTTAGAAACAGGAAACACTATCACTCCCTGAATGTAATGGTGGTATGTGATGCCTCCCTCCAGATCCTGTCCCTGAATGCTAAGTTACCAGGAAGTGCACATGACTCCTTCGTCATCCGGCAATCAGGGATATGGCAGAAATTAACCAACCTACAAGCTGGTGATGCGTGGCTTCTGGGTAAGTGTAAACCTTTAGTACATAACAATGTTAAGCTTGATACACAGTGTTCCTGATGTTGTCTCTTATTATTCACAGGAGACAGTGGATACCCTTGCATGTCCTGGCTGCTCACTCCTTATTTGGCTCCCACACCAGGCCCACACAGTGAGTATAATTCCGCACTTACAGCCACCAGGCAAGTGGTGGAGCGCTGTATCGGCCTTTTAAAAGGCCGATTCAGATGCCTCCACCGCTCTGGTGGCGAGCTCATGTATTTGCCGGATATGGTGTCGAAAATTGTGGTCCTGTGTGGGATATTTCACAACATCGCCATAAGGAGTGGTGTCCCAATGCAGCCAGAGGATGCCTTACCTGAGGATGGCCCCCCCGAGGTTGGTCGGAGGTCAGTATGTGGGGGGGCCATACGCGATGATGTGGTGGCCAGATTTTTTAGGTAAGTTTGACCCAAACTACAGTGTTTATACCTAATGTGTTTGTGTTTGTTTGCGAACATCTAATTTATTTATTTTTTTTCACCATCTTCTGTTTGTTCACATAATCTTTGCCACTCCAACGCTCACTACTTCCTGCTACCCTTACCAAACCTGGATCTGGTGATTTTGTCCATATATTCTGGAACCCATATCGCAACGCCATGTTTGTGGAATCATGTTGGCATGGTCCTTCGTCAACCAGTTCTTGATTGTTTTTTTTAATTAAATATTTTATTTGTATGTGTTGTATTTGAGATTATCACTGTTTTTTTTTTTTGGGACTGACCACTTTGATTTCTCATTTATGTTGTGAATAAATGTTTGGAGAGTGAAATGGTCTTCCTTTTTTTGGACGTTAACAGCAAGTGTAACCAGGTTAACACACCTTACAATTGACTAAGGGGTAATCCAGTACTGACACCTGTTGATGTAAACTGAAATATGTTTGCAGGTTCCCAACCCACACCAAAAGGAAGCCTGTCCAAACCTTTGGATTTTGAAGATTGGCCTAAGCAGCTTGCACACCAACTAGGAACCTGTAAAATGGCGAAATATCTAATTGACACTACACCCAAAAAGGGAAATGACATTGTTACTGTTATGTGTTTCTTGTGGCTGTTTAACATACAAATACAAAATACAATCTAACTTTTAAAAAAGGGAAATCCTTGCAGGAACAGTCTACTTATGTCAGGGAAAACTATTTGTGTTTTTGAAAAAAAGAATGAGCCAGAACGTATATTAGAACTACAAAATGTATTTACAAAACGAAAATAAACAAAAAAAACTACTGGCGAAGGATGCCAGACAGCCGGTCAAGGGCCACAAGAATGCCAATGACATGTTGGCGCATCTGGCCAACACAATCGTCCACCTCTTGTCGACGCCTCTGTTCCTCTGTGGGTGAGAAAAGTGTGTGGATTAATAAAACAATAGGGAATCCACATTAAAAAAACAAAAACACAACGAAATCACTCCTAAACCGAAAAAAGAAAAACCAAAACAAAAAGGGGGTGCTGCCAAAAATACAAGGCCTATGTACAAATTCACACAGGTGTGATATGTGTATGTTGAAATCAGCAGGAAGAGGTAAAGGCAAACTAAATCACCAAAAGTAAACCAAACAAGCACGAATAAAGGCACGACACATGATTACATACAAACAGTTTGTGGTTAAAAAAAATGAGAAAGAAAAACATACCGGGAGCCAAAACGGGAGCTCCGGAAGTCCCTCCATGTTCCTCCTCGGAGGAGCCTTCATTCCCCAAAGAACGGGGAGGGGTAATGATGGACTCCGGGGAGGGGGTAATTGGAAGAGGGGTGGGTGGAGGAGAGGGGGAAGTGGGACGGAGGGGAAGGAGGCCCGACAGTTCCGGGAGAGGGTCTGGGAAGGCTGGGGAGGAGTGGGGTATAGGGGAAATATTTGGGGTGGAGTGTTGGCTGGGGGTTGGGGATAGTGGCCGGGAACGCCGTCTGGCCGGACGGTGACGGCATAGTCTTGGCTGTCCTCCTAAAATATGTCAAACAAATTGAGGTTAGTTTCTGGGCAAATCCGGGGCCCAAATAAAAAAAAAAAAACCAGCAACAAAAAACATGCAAAAAGGAGTAGAATGAAAAAAACAGAAATAGAGGGAAAACAAGCACACGCTGATATGAGGACAAATAATTAATAGGACAGACAGGAAAACATGCACACGCAGATATGAGGACAAATAATTAATAGGACAGACAGGAAAACATGCACACGCAGATATGAGGACAAATAATTAATAGGACAGACAGGAAAACATGCACACGCAGATATGAGGACAAATAATTAATAGGACAGACTGGAAAACATGCACACGCAGATATGAGGACAAATAATTAATAGGACAGACAGGAAAACATGCACACGCAGATATGAGGACAAATAATTAATAGGACAGACAGGAAAACATGCACACGCAGATATGAGGACAAATAATTAATAGGACAGACAGGAAAACATGCACACGCAGTTTGCCCCACAAACACAAACATGAAAACCACAATACATAACACTTACTTTCAAGGATCTGCATGCGAAAGCATGCCAGCAAGCGGGGCGTTCGCCGTTGCAGGTCTGACCACCTGCGCTCAAGCTGCCCGATGTTGCGGCGTGAACCCAACGACCGCAGGCGGGACCGTGCCTCCGCATACGCGGAGCGCTTCTGCCGGTTGGTGATGGGTGGAGGCTGGCTGGTGATCCGCCTATCCATCACCTCCGTAAGCACCAGCAGCTCGCGCCTGGTGAATGCGGAGGCTCTCATGATGGCAATGGAGTTTTTCATACAAAACATTTTTGATAAAGTGTGGCAAAAATTTCTGATTGGCTAATGTATTTTGGAAATTAACAGGAGCAATTTTATTGGTTAGTGTATGAGTCATGTGTTCAACAGGGCCAGAAATCTCTGGAGAGTTATGATAGGCTTGATGCAGTGACATGCGTTTGCAAATTTAAATAAAGAAATGAACCCAGGAAAATATGCGGGGATCCACAGCAATAGAACAATTGTTTAATTGTGGTTCACATGTTTTTTGAACAATAAAAGCGAATGTTCCATCCGTACGTATTCTGCGGGTAAACACAAACACGGACAAGAGTAAAGTTTCTTGCATTGTGTTGAAAAAAAAAACCCAATTAAGCTAATTGATACATTGATTGGCATGATACGATTGAGGGAGGTAGGCAGAATAAAGGAGCAGGTAATCGACATCTGACAAGGCCACTTCCGGTTTCACTTGTGCGTGCGTTCCCTTCAAGCCATTTCGGGGATGTACGCTCGCTATTTCGCACGCTCGTTAGTTAGAGGAGGGGTCGCCTGAGTTTAGGGAGGAATTTTAGATGCGAACGAAAATACGAGCGAGCCATTGAATTTAAATAATTTTGTACGTACGCCTAACGTACGTGCGCCCGCTTGCGAGTGGGTCTGAATGAGGGCCAATATTCTGTTATATTTAATATTTAAAATCAGTGAAATAAAAGACATATTGGTTCACAAACAAAACAAAATGAGAATAAAAACCTGTTTGCTTTCCGCACTGTAAATAGTCAGTGTGATGGAATAGCTTGTGTGTTTGGGGTTACTTGTCTCAATGATTCGTATTTTTATTAAGTTTTATTCTGGCATTGCAAGTTTTTTTTTCTCACAGCTCTTTTTGCAGGACCTTCTATGGAAAGAGGAGGGGGGTAGTTTACGGTGGGAGATGTCAGTGGGAGATGCTTGGTGATGGGTATGGGATGCCGGCGCTTGGGATCTTGAACCCCACTGCTTGTGCTGTGTGTAATGCTGCCCATCCACTACAAGATGCGGGGACGACTGCACGATTATGACATCATAATCGTGTCGTCGTCTCCCGCGGGGTGAAGTGCATACACTGAACGTTCAGACATTCAGTGTATGCAGATCAATCATCCCCGAACATGGCAACTTGACGGCGGTCGTCAGGTTGACCGTCATGTTTGGGCGATGATTGATGTTAAAAACGACCAGCGGGCGTGCGCATCGCTGGTCGTTTTTAACCTTTTGCTGCCCTGATTTGAAAGCGATTACCAAGCGATTGCACGATAACAACGTCGTTATCGTGCAATCGCCTGTCAAAATCACCTAGTGGATGGGCAGCATAACACTGTGTATGCCCTGGACTGACATCAAAGGCTATTATACAATAGATCAGTGGGTCTCAAACTCGGTCCTCAGGACCCCACACAGTTCACATTTTGCAGGTCACCCAGCAGGTGCACAGGTGTAATAATTACTCATAGAAGGTTAATGTACCTCATGGATAGATAGATAAAAGGTTACTGTACCTGATAGATAGTGTACCTCATGTTATTTTTTTTTTACTATTCAACTATACAGTGTAATAAACTCAAAATAATATTAAATATATAAAAAACAAACAAACAAACATAAAATAGATATCCTAAAACTGAATTTTTCATTGTATCCTTAGGTGACAGTTTATGTGATGTTAAACAGGCCTCCCCACCTCCCCAGTACCTTCATTCATGCTTATTTCCATTCTTGTCTCTCTCCTAGCATGTTCATCTGTTGGGTGTGCGCGCCGCTGGCAGCGCAGTGCTGCGACGTCAGTCTGGCATAGGAGCTCTCGGGAGTAATTTGTGATGACCAGGCAGACTGTTGACACTGCCCACCAAGCCATGCTCCAGCCTTGATTCCCCCCTTCCCTGGTGTGATCCGTAGCAGGGGGAGGGGTTTAGCATCTGACAGCCTCTGAAGACGGCCACTCGTAGCCTGCTGGGGGGGATGGGGGGAGTGCCCTGATGCCCCCTTCCTGGTGTGATCTGCCGCGGGGGGAGGGGCATCGGATGGGACAGCCACGCGAAGCCTGCTTGGGGGGGGTGCTCGCGTCCCGCGATCGGGGGGGGCGGGGCATCGGACACCTACTCGAACCTGCTGTGGCAGGTAAAAAAATCCTGGCTACAACAGTCAACAGCACAAGATGCTGTGGGTCTATTTTGACAGGGGGCCTGGAGCTGTAGCTCCATCCGCCCCATTGTTAATCCGGCCCTGAGCAGCAGCCTGTGTTTGTGTTACTTCTCCCCCCACCACCACTTACCTGGATCTTCTCCTTGCTCCTCCTTAATGCAGCAGTGGCGGCAGGCGCCTCACACGGTTCTTCAGCGTGCGTCATGATGTCAGGTATGCAGCACACCTTTATGCCTGCACCCTGCTAATTAGTCCAGTGGCACAGACGCGAAGCCCAATCACAATCACCGGACCATACATCAGCTAAGGATGGGTTGGGGGAGCTTCAGCCGGGGGGGCCCTAGGGTACATGCACCCGGTGCCCCCCCTAATCCAGTTCTGGCCTACCCTCTGAAGTCTACCCCGACTACGGCATGCTTCTGACTAATCACAGGTTTCCCGCTCTATGGGGTCTATTTACTAAGCAGTGTTAGAAAAAGTGAAGAGTGAAAAGTGATAAGGTACCAGCCAATCAGCTCCCAACTGTCATTTTCAAACACAGCCTGTGAGATGGCAGTTAGGAGCTGATTGGCTGGCACCTAATCACTTTTCACTCTGTCTCCTAACACTGTTTAGTAAATAGACCCCTCTGTCTCTGACTGTCTCGCCACCCCCTCTATTGTCTGTTTTACCTTTAAATAATGTTTCTTGTCATTGAATCTGTTGGAATAACTGCAGGAAAAGGAACAAAAATAAATATGTATAAAATAAGAGACAGACGTGTGTAATTGTATGCTAGCTTTCTTTTGCTCTGATCTTTTGTAAGAACCTGAAAATAACATTCTATGTGCAGAATATCTCGCTCACCCTGAGAAAGCGAAGATCTCCCTGCACATCAGGATTCAATAAAAGTCAAAGGTTCACTTTAATATCACATTTTCTATTTTTGGCTCAGCAAAGGAATGTGCACTCTAACCCCCCGAAAGGGAGAAGACATGGTGTAGGCTGAAGAAAGCTGGAGACACTAATATATTTTTAACTGGAGGCAGCCAAGAAATTGCGCATGTTCTTAGTCTAAATGTTTTCATTTGAAGATAAGAATCTGTAATAGAACTGAATGAGTTTTTTTTTTAAATTTTAAATTAGAAGCCGTATTTTCGTTGATCTTAAATCTACACTGGAATGTGAAATCTTAGAAGTTGAGTTTTGGGGTGGGTCAGGCAGAAGGATCAGGTACAGTATTGAACTTTTAGCCTTGTTAATGCTCAGAAGAGTCACTGGATTTTGTAAGGTTTTGAGCATCTGCTGCTAGATCACAGTCATAGGGTGAGATGCACTAAGCTTTGGAGAGAGATAAAGTGGAGATTGATAAAGTGCCAACCAATCAGCTCCTGTCACTTTACAGACTGTTTAGTTTGAACAGCTTTTATATACATAATAATAAAGGTGAGTGCACCCAAGCAACTTAACTGCACCTGAGGCTGCTGAACTACCGTTCCTTATAAAACCTTATCATAACCACACCCCCAACTATCTTATTGGGTCAATAACAACAGCTGACATACAATCCAGCCCACAGCCTTATGGTTTAAGCCCATCCAGGCTTTTGATAGCCTTCTATTTATCTTTTAAGGGGAGACTGGTACTTTATATCCCTCCAAGGGGTACATTTATCAACATTTGTGTTGGTCCCGATTTGCATTTTCGGGTGGTAATATCACTTTTTTGCAAAACAGGAATTTACTATCATTAAAGTCTTTATTTTTTCAGCTTGAAATCGGGTGGTTTAATGCCGCAAATTCGACCCTTTTGAACAATAGAAATTATATCACCATCGGCTCAATTCGGAAGTACTTTTCACTTATTTCATACTGAGAGAGGTGAGTCCCCACCTCTCTCAGCCAATGAACGGCTCCTCCATTGAAGTCAATGGTGGGAACCGCGGAATAAACTTTAATAACCTGCGGCTCTCCATTGACTTCAATGGAGTAGCCGTTCGTTGGCTGAGAGAGACAGGGGCTCACCTCTCTCAGCCAATGAATGCTCAGATACGACTCTACAAAGGCAAGACCCACGTCTGACCGTCTCATTCGGGGCATAACAACCATCCTGGTTGTTATTTGTTGCGTGAATCGGGTAATGTCATTTTTTTGTTTTAAGAAGACCTTCCCTTTCGCAGGGCGAGCAGTCTCTGCTCAAATGGAGGACCTGAACTTTTCCATTTAGGTTGGGCCCCAGTAGTGCTAGGTTAATAGAGTGGGGAGTGTAAGTCTTTGCAACAATTTGCATAAGGGAGACTACAGCTGTCCCCCTTTTGTTAGTTAAGTACATCTTGGCTAGAGATGAGTTTTGCAAAGCTTTCTCAGGTCATCTTCATAAGTTAATTATCACATTCATTAAAAACGTGGACTTTATTTAAATTCCAAAAACTGTGTCTGTGCTATTATCTATAGTTATTGGTTTATTAGTATTATATCTGGTTAACACATCCTGAGGTTCTGAGACTATAGAAAGCTTAATCAGTAATAGCTGTCACCAGGGCCGGCAACAGAAATCTTGGGCCCAGTACACTTATGTTTTTGGGGCACCTATCCCTCACTGTGCCCCAAATTAAATGATATGTCACAAAGTGCCCTCAAATCACACTGCAGTGCAAAACCACTCTCTGAGCATTATATAGCCAGAGGGTAAGGAGAGGATAACACCCCATATACAGTATAGCAATCACTATGTTGACACTACAGAAACACAGGAACAAGGCTACAAACACAGGGACTGTCCTTGAGACAGGTGACACCTGGCCAATGTCATTAGTTGCCAATCATCACCTCTGTCCTAATCCATGCCCCCACATCGACTCCTGATTGGCAGACACTTGCAAGACAAGGCTTGGCCCGTGGCATACCCTGAAAAAGCAGCTACTCTCACCTATTGCTCCGAGCCTGAGTCCCCAAGGCAGCCGCTGAGACTCCCAAGCTACATACATTAAGGTGGTGTCCAGCTCGTAGTGGCCGCATCTGAGGAACTCCTGCACCACCTCCTTTCTGGCCCGCACACTCATCAGACACCCAAACTCTTTGGCACCGGCCATTGCGACCATGGACCCCGGCGGGGGCAGTGCTATGGGCAGAGAGCTACAAGACAGTGGAGGAGAGGCATCTGACACAAGGAGGTGAGCACTGAGTAGGGCGGCCTGACCAGTGATTTCACGCGCCCGCTGCAACGCTATTTAAAGTTCACAGCCCAGCGCTGTCTGGGCAGAAGCTAGTAAAGCTACTAAGCTCACTGTTGAGGTCCTGGTCCACAGCGGTGGCCTCGGTGTAGTCTAGTTGGCTCAGCTAATCTCAGCTGTCAGCTTCTGTTACTGGGGAGGATTGTGCTGGGGCCTGTCGGAAGCTCAGGGCCCGCTACATGTTACCCCCTTGTCCCCCCCTGTCACCGGGCCTGGCTGTTACGCTGGCCATAGAGGGGATCTGCCCCAAGTTAATGTATCAAGCAGTGAAAAGAGTGGAGAAGTGGTCCAGTGGAGAAATTGCCCATAGCAACCAATCAGCTTTGATGGTTCTTTACTGTAAATGTGGTCAGACCTTGGAATTCTCTATAAATGGGGATAGCAATGGCCAATCATTAACTGGAATTAAAATGAATTGGGTGCCTTTCTTATAAGAAATGAAAATCTTAGATAAAATTAATAGATCACACTTTCGGAGGATTGATCCAGGGAACTTATTCAGTTTATGTAACCAAAAGGGCCTTTTTTTCTCCACTGTGAGGATAAATTGCAATGGTCTATTAGAGTTTCTATGCCTTCTAAATCAGTGGAGCTGTCAACTTCAGTACTCCCAACAGGTCATGTTTTCTGTAAATCTTTGATCATGCACAGCTTGTTGCATCTACTTTGCTGGGTCACTAATTATCCCACCTGTTTCCACAGACAGATTTCCTCAAAACCTGACCTGTTGGTGGTGCTTGAGGATTAGGGTTCTAGATCAGCACAATTTGCATATGTTTAGCCTAATGGACTTTCCTGCACCCTTAATTATGTAATTATAAATTTGCGCTATGTGATTAGGAAACCTTGTTATAAAGTATGTTGTTGAAGATATTCAACTAATTTTTTTAACTATTAATTTAACAGGTACCCTCTAGTGTCATTTTCCTGGTCACCTCACCTATAAGACTCCTTTTAGCTTAAAATCATGCGGATACAGCAGTTACAGTATGCTAAGTAACACTGCAGACCAAAATCCTCAGTGGGGACGGCAGTCTGACCCTATTTACTAACTGCAAAAAGTCTAGCTTTAGCTACAATACCCCGTTAGGTATTGTAGTCTAAAGGATACATTATTGCTGTATGATATTTTGAATCCCTCTTTGGTTGTCTTCACTTGCACATGTGTGACCCAATGGCCACGTATTCGCATTCTTCAGGAAGTTCTTGCTGACAGCGTTAGGCTGCAGGTAAGACTGTGAAATCCAATGATTAGTAGCAGTGCTTTACCAGGGGGAGTCCTATATTGATAAATACTGTAGCATTAAAAACACTTTCCAAACGCTGGTGATATAATTTGGTAATTTTCAGTTATTTTGGGCTCTATTTACTACAATCTGCATTTTTAATGCAGATATTATCGCATTGCGAATTCAGGCAATATCACAGGGATTCACTACAAATCCCTTGCAGGGACAGAGCTTGCGAGAAAGCTCTGTCCCTGCGAATCCCCTCCGCACCCTAGTCACAATATTTTTGCAAAAAAATACTGTGACTAGTGCCCCGCGCATGCACCGACCGGCCACCGCTGCTACCCCCCGGTGCTAAGCCCTGCCCCCGACACTAAGCCCCACTCCCTGCGATCGCGGCCCCCCCCACAACTCCCCCTGTGACCCCCCTCCCTTAATAGCACTTACCCGCAGTCATTGGTGCTCCGGTGATGTCTTCCATGCTTCCGGTGAGCGGATATCCCATACTGCACTGGCACCTGATCACCTGATGACCGGGCCGCAGTGCAGCATGGGAGACCAGCTGACCGGAGGGGAGTCATTACCGGAGCCCTGACCACTGGTCCCTGGAGTCAGGTAAGTGGATTTTTTTTTTTACTAATTTTTTTTTTTTTTTGCAGTGTATCAGCTTGCGGTCTGTTTAGACCACACAGCTGATCACTGGCACCAGCTCCGGGCTCTGCGCTGCCTTTTAGAGCGGAGTAGGAGTCCGGTAACTGGGGGTGGCATTATTATCACAGGGCTTTCCCCGGTATTTTTTTACAATTTATTTTTAGTAACTTTGGTCGGATCACATTTCCCATTACAATTATGGGAAATGCGATCTGATTACTAAAAATAAGTGATACTTAGGGGTTGGAGAAGAATTTTACAAATTCTACTCCAATTGCCCTGTAATAACTATAGGTGATACTAAAATAATGTGAAATGGGTGTGAAAACACCCTTTTTCACTTTATTTTAGTAAAAATATCCCTTGCAAATAAGTTTATGGGGCATCTTTATTCCTTACTAAAGCAGTCTGACCTGGAGATATCCAGTCCTGAGAGAGGTTGGTTTTTGCAATAAAAATATACAGTACAGAATGTGTATTCAGTAATATGAATGAAACAATGTGAAACTACTTCTTTCTTTGCGGTCAGCTGTCTTCTCTCTGCGCTTTTGGCCTCTAATGTACTCTCATGTTCTCTTCTCTTGTTTCTGTCTGTGCTGGTGTCTGGGCTTTATGACTGTGGAATGTGGATGTCTTCATCCTTATAAATCTCATGTTGCTTTAGCTCCCGAAGAATCAGATCACCTCGCCACTCCTAAACTTTGTGCCACGGCCCCAGGGCTTCCTCGCCGCTGACTTCCTTTTAATAATACCTCTGCTCGCTGTCCTCAGATTGCCCCACGCTGTGGAATACATTGACAGTGTCACCATATAAATAAATGATACATAATTATACTTGGAAACCTTTTCCACAGAACATGTCAGTTTTTTTTTTATAGTTGACAGTTATAAATATTTTAACAATGAAGAATCGACAAGGGCAATAGAACATTACAAAGCTCAAGTATATAAATGCCTTGTTAATTCATTCCTTTCAATACAGTTTATGGATTACAAAACAACCAAGAAAAGAGAAATGTCTTATAAATTATGTGTACATTTACATATAAATAGCTTTTAGGTTGTAAGCAGATACAATCCACTTACAATTGCGCGTAAGTATTTTTTGTGTAAGATATTGAATTTCATGCTGTGCATGATGCTTTGCTGTACTCGCTAATAGTACTTAAATCATTAGCACTGTAGCAATATAATTATTACCAGTCATTTATGTAGCACACACATATTCTGCAGCGCTTTACAGAGAATATTTGACCAATCACATCAGTCCTTGCCCCAGTGGAGCTTACAATTTATAGTGAAATGCACCTACCAGTATATATTTGGAGTGTAGGAGGGAACCCTTGCAAGCACGGGGAGAATATACAAACTCCACACAATTAGAGCCGTGGTTGGAATCAAACCCAAGACCTCAGTGCTGTGAGTCAGTAGCACTGACCATGCTGCCTCATATTGTGTACACAATGGTTAATACAACTTTCATATCTGCTACTGACACTGTCAAGTCTATCTCTATGCCATCTTAAGTAGGCATACTTGTATGCCCAAAGCAAATGGTACTGTTATTTCGGCCTGCCGCGTCTTGAGATGCATTGGACTATAGATAAATAGACAGATAGCTACAGATATAGCCGCTCTCATTGTTGCTGCGATGCGTGCGCACAGTGCATCTGACCGTTCATACATTGCACACCATATTGGCGCGCTATCTAGATAGCAGAGCCGATAATGACAGAGGCGCATCCCCACAATAACAAATAGGGAGAAGCAGTATCAGTGCACATAACGTGCGCTGATACCACACCTCAGGGCTATAACTAGGTTAGTGCGACTTGTGCCATGGCACAGGGCAGGGGGCGCTGTTTGGGCCTGTCACTTTTCCTTTTCTTTTATCCCCAGCATCTCCTGGCCTCTCCTATCTCTTTCCTGGCCCTTCCCCGTGAGGCTATGGCCCTTTTTCAGGTGTACTTCAGGTGTCCCTATGTAAAAAATGGGGGTGGGGGGCAGCAATGCTCTCTCTAGAACAGGCACCAAAAAGTCTAGTTACGCCCAGGGGCATCTCAAGAGAGGAGGGGGCACGTGCGCACTCTCCATGCGGGGCCCCCTCCTCTCTGCTGACTGATGCTGCTAGCCAGCCTCCAGAGCCTTAGTAGACTCCGGGCAGCGGTGGCCATTTTCCAGCGTTCTGTGCATGCGCAGTAGATTCCGGGCACACTCTAGTGCCCGGAGTCTACTGGGCATGCGCAGAACACCGGAAAAATGCCTGCCACGGCCAGTTTCTGGTGTTCTGAGCAGCGCTGACACCCGAAGTGGGACCACGGACAGATAAGTCTAAAATAATATGGGTGCAATCTGTGCGGTGCGGGACCCCCTGGACCTGGAGGCCAGTATGCCCGGCACACACTGCACCCATTATAGATACGCCACTGGTTACGGCTCGACCTCTCCTCCCCCATATCGCCCCTTCATACAACTCCCCCTCAGCGCGTTAACCAAACTCTGCCAATAGAATGAAGGCCGGCGAAGCATAGGGCTTTTTTCTACTTAACAAGTAGATCCCTTAGTGATGGGTGGTAAATATCTGATTAAACACTATTAGAAATCAGAAAGAGAAAAGTTAAAACAACATTTTGTAAATCATCTTATTGTCAGTTATCTGACAGGTCATTTAAAATGCATTAATCCAGCGCAGACAATTACTATATTTGAAAAATGATTAGGAAAGTTATAGAAGAACACTGTCTTTCAGGAGACATTGATCATTTTAGAAGGTGAGTGAACGTTTTCCTTCCATCTCAGGAGTCTGACATAACATTTTTTAATTATACAACCAGTGGTTATGATGACATAAGCACTCAAACATAATAAAAGCATCTGTCCCTATCTGGCTTTAAGCATATAAAAATATTTCTTAACATGTATATTAACGGCACAGTGGCTACAAAAGTCCAAATTTTACAGACTTGATATATATGTACAGTAGGTGAACAAGTGTAAAATTAATGGTTCATAGATGAGTATGCATATGAACCCCCATGTAACTTAATATTACAAGTACAACCAGGAAGCTATATAGCATAATGACCTTGGCAGCATGGTTGGTGTAATGGTTAGCATTACCGCCTCACAGCATTTTGGTATTGGGTTTGATTCTCACCACGGCCCTAACTGTGTGTAGCTTGTATAGTCTCCCCGTGCGTGGGTTTCCTCCGCGTGCTCCAGTTTCCCCCCACATTCCAAAAATATGCTGATAGGTTAATTAAGTCCCAACAAAAGTGTGTATGTGTGTGAGCATGTGGAAGGGAACATAGACTGTAATCTCCTCTGGGACAGAAACTGACCAAATATGTTCTGTAAAGAACTGCAGAATATTTGTGTGCACTATATAAATAACTCTTAAAAAAAAAAATAGTAATTAAAAAATATATATATATATTATCAATAATGTTCATTTACTCATGTACAGTCTCCCTGTCTATTCAAATCTCTAGTACCTGGAAAATACAGAGATAATGTGACTTAACCAAAGTTACAAGGAGCAGAGGATGGATTTGAATCAACCGTGACTCTCAAACAGCAATTTCTATGCAGTCAGTAAGGAACTCCTGTAGAAATGAAAGTGCAATGACAATCATATTACTGGTATGTAATTAACAGCATGAAAACACCTACATTTTTATTTAGCTTTTACCTACATAAATAAAACACTGTGGATAAGAGCATATCTTCCAGAATCAGCAGCCATGAGTGATTGTCATGTAAGAAAAAAAAACATGTTATCCATTATAAACTTCAATAACTGACATGTTTTTAAGTATAAACATAGGACAATGAAGTTCATGTAAAGACAGCGTGGGAGTGAGGCATGAAATACCCACCTGGGGAAACGCAGTGGGAGGGGTCCATGCTTAAAGGGTTTGGCCAGCCACCACAGAGGTTTGGCCAACCATTATAGAGGACAGACAGCATGGATACTACAGTGCATTGTCTGGGTCCCTTTTTTTATTATTTTTCTTTCTTTTACAACTACAGTCTTAGGGCGGAATGTACTATACATTCCATCATTTATCAGGTACATACTGGCATTACAGTATGTACCTAGAATTGTGATTAAAATAGCAAAGGACACCTCTTCCAAAAAGAGCTGACCTTTGCGAAGAGGAGACTTCCAGATTTATGATCCAGAAGTTCCCCTGCTCATTGCGTCATATGACACACGCTCTGCGGGGGATGCTGAGAGTTATCTGTCTGGATTCCTCCCAGGGCACAATGCATTAAGAAGCCTATAGGATTCTATTGGGCAACGCCATCTTTAGATGGTGTTGCCCACCGGATCTAAGATCCTGAAAATGTCCCATTCTGGAGCTTGGTACATATGGGAATGTGCAATCTAAAACAATATAAAACAAAGATTCCTAGCGTATAACTTGACTATATTATAAAATATTTAAACAGAAATCCAATTCTCTCAGTATCAGTATAAGAAGGAGGGTACAGATCTTAAAATACAATAAGAAATAGAAATAAAATGTCCTAATACTGGTGCACATTCAGATATCAGGGAGGAGAGAAGATTGAAATGATAGTATTCTAGGTAGAAAGTCCAGGACAATGCAGTTTAGATGGATGTTCTGAGGTAGTAGATAAGGTTAGAGGTTAATTGTTTCCATGATGAAAGTTAGATGTATCTATTTCTCTGGGCTCATAGTTATTGAGTAGTGAGCCGTTCCTTGTGGATTTGTAGTTCAAAATGAAGGACTTGTATTGGATAGAACAGTACCCAGTGTTGATAGAGTTTAGATTATACCGCTCACCTTATTTCATGGGAAGCGGTATGATTTACCACCGGACGCATGTCCAGTGCTTGGATCCCGACACCAGCAGGCCGGCAGCAGTAAACCCTAACCCTCCCTTTGGGGTGCCTAACCCTAACCTCCCCCCCAGTACCTAACCCTAATCCCTCCTCTAAGTGCCTAAACCTAACCCCCCCTTCCCCGCTGCCTAAATCTAAGTCCCCCGGGGGGGTGCCTAACCCTAAGTCCCCCCCCCAGGGGGTGCCTAACCCTAAAACCCTCCCTCCCGCTAGCCTAATCCTAAATCCCCCACGGGAGCCCTAAACCTAACCCTCCCCACCCCACAGCTGTCCACGCCCGGCGCACGGCATCACTTCGATCGGGATGCCCATACCTCCCAACATGACCCTCTCCAGGAGGGACACAATGCTCTGGTCCTGGACTTCCCTGGTAAGAGGCTTGGCTACAGCGCAGTTCAAAATTCAAATAGGGGAACCAAACCAACTGTCATTTCACACACTGCCAACATCACTGGCTGGGACTCACTGGCAGTTGGTGTGACTCCCCTATTTGAATTTTGGACTGTGCTGCAGCCCCACCTCTGGAACCTCCACCAATCATAAATTACCAGGGAAGTCCAGGACCAGAGCATTGTGTCCCTCCTGGAGAGGGTCATGTTGGGAGGTATGGATGCCAGGCGCCAGTCTTCCGGCGTTGGTAAAATGACAGGCGTCTAGATTTAGACGCCTGTCAATAACCCTCACCAGGATAAAGCAGTCAGGAAGCCGGCTGTCGGGATTAGGTCCGCCGGCTTCCCGACTGCATACCTTGGAGGTGCTGCTTCACTGGGCACAAACGGTGTGTTTTGCAAAACCAGTACTATTACTGCTGGTGGAGGCTATATCTGTACTTCACTGGCGGTAATCATAACCGGTGATAGCTTCCCTGTGCTTTGCATGGGTGGGGGGGGAGTTAGATATCAACAATTTAATTATCACTATTGTCATTTCAGAAAGGTGTTAATAGGGAGCAATGATGGAAACTTTTTCTCAAATAAAGTTGTATTTTTCCCATTTTTAAATAAATGAAAATAATTTTTATCTAATTTTCATTTATATATTGATTGATTTTTATTTTTAGTTTATTTTCCTTTCTATATTGAATCTGCTCTTGCAAATACAGGATTGGTCTTCCAGTGCAGTGAGCATACAATAGCTTTGGGCAACATCTCCACTTCTAAAAACCCGCACTTTAGTAAATAAACCCCTAGGTCTTAGTTTAATGCTGCCAAACAGTGTTGTCAGGTAGCTGAGCATCCAGCAATGTTTTTAATATTAAATAGATTTTTTTTTGCGGTGATAGAAAATTGGTCTTATAGTGTTTGAGGGAAAAGAGAGCAAATAAAATATACATATGTTAAAATGGAGAATCCCTTTAGAATAATAAACAACAAGTTGCAGTATTTCTTGCTTCATCTCCATGTTTGGGGTCTGTTTCACTTAGTCACGTGATGGCAGCCATTTTATCTCGTTCATGTTATTTATGCTAAAGAAATCTTTTCTATCTACCCTTTACACATTGATACACTATGTGGAGCTTAGTCTAAGAGGGATTATAATGTAATAACAGTCTACTTTACTGTATCTATATTATCCCTGTGACCTTATTTTTATAGATAAGATTGTGTCATATGGCTGCACTGTTAATCACAGGAAGCCATCTCAAAAGCCTCAGACCACCAAACTAAATGACTATTCTCCAGGAACCAAAACTGTCTGAAAACTGTCACGTTCCCTCGGAAAGATACATTGCACTCACTGGTAAGTAAATGTGGATCCTTCAACCCATTATTGGTTGGCTGGGAGAAATTAATGCAGCAACAGTATAACATTTCCAAGTGTACAGTAGCCTCGTTAATGTCTTCTTCCACCCATAACAGTTTTATAAAAGCCATAAATATTCCCTTAGGATTGCAGAGACAGGTTAAAAGTCTTTAATGGCTATCGTAAAATTCATAATGAGTCATGTGAGAGAAGAGAAGTCTTGATATCATTAGATGAAGCATTTTGAAAGGCAATCCGTTTTTAGACGTCCTACCGTAGTTCCTATTTCAGCTCGGAAATTCAGATGGATTATACCTGTCCTTGGAAGAGGAGATCTGTATTTTTAAATGACCTTGTGCTTCAGAACAAACAGACATGAAACCAAGATATCATTTCTGGCTGTGGAGAAATTTCTCAGGACCTTCCCAAAAAGTCATTAAAAGTGGTAAAAGCCATTTTTCTGTAGGTTTTATATACTAAAGACCTGTTCAAGATACTTATGGAACCTGTGGTCACACTGGTAATATTATAGATATCACAATAAATAAAGTATATAGGTAAGTTTTTATCAAGTATCAAAATTAATTATTTTAAAAAATATATATTTTACTTTAATTAACACAGTATTTATTAGTTTGTTTTGATGCTTTGCTTGTTTGGTGTGTTGTTATTGTGTATGGAGAATAGTCAGAAGTAGGTACTGCCCAATATACAAAAAAAAGTATAAGGAAATATTTAAAAATGATAACAATATTAACAATAATAAAATTACCGATAATAATATTAAGAATACCAATAATAAGCATACATAAAAAAAATGATATTAAATTGTAGCATAATGGTTGGATTTACTAACATTGTGCTGTATATCCTGCCAGACCTCGCATCCCTATTGATCACATATGTACTAACATATGCGATCAGTACCGCAAAGGACAGCTGTTCCGATAAGAGCTGTCTTTTGTGTCAATGTTGCGCCCTGGACTTAGCAGTTTATGACCCGGGAGTCCATCTGCGCGTGCTGGGAGGAATCCGATCTGATCCCTCATACCAGCGTGATGTGGTAGAAGCCCATAGGCTTCTATACGGTAACGCCAGAAAAAGCTGGTGTTACCCTCCACGTCAGACAAACCGAAAACGGGGTTTTTATCACATTTTCCATTTAGTACATCCCACCCTTATAGCAGGGCCGACACTAGAATTTTTGTCACCTGGGGCAAGGCAGAAATTTGATGCCCCCCCTAAAAAACAAAACAGAGAGGGCGCTCCCGAATAGGGTGTGTTCTATCGGATTCCCCATACACATCATGCCACACTAAGTAATGCTCCTTAATAATATTAAGAATAATAATATTAATAATACACAACAGATCCATAAGTGCCTGAAATAAAACACCATAGGATAAAGGTAATGTGTATGAGGTGGACATGGAAGTGTCAATTTTATCTGCTTATGTGCCACTATGTGAGTACCCTGCTCATCCACCTCCATACTGTTACATCACACTGCTGTGAACTCACAGGTCAGTGTACTTCCCATTTCCTGCCCCATTACACAGTCAATCATACAGCTGTCACATAGAGCCCTGTGGCCCATTACCTTTGTCTCCTTCACATCCTGCCTGATCCCTTCTTGGTATCACTGCTCCTGCATGTAGCTCTCTGGAATGGCACGAATCTTCTGGCTTCCCCAGCGGTGTCCGATCCGGGGGTCTCTTTTCCTGGCCCACCAACAGCTCTTCCGCTACTGCTGCCGCCTCCTCCCTTCTTACAGCCCACATCATAGTCGACTAATGGGATAATGGGAAAAGAGGAGTCGCTGGTAGCCATTGTTCCCTGGCAGCGGGTGAGAGTCTCCGGTATCTGGAGAGGAGAGAGCTGCTGTGGTTGCGGGATCCGCCATTATCGTTAATCGGAAGAGGGCAGAGGAGCTGTCACCTGCCTGAGCGGTTAACAAGTAGAGGACGACACCCCCTCAAATCCTGTGCCCGGGGCACGTGCAGAGGCATTTAAGGGGCTGTGCGGGGACGGGGACTATCAGCGTTCCCGGAAACGCAAGCCGGTCAGCTGGAGTAAGCTTAGGCTTACTCAGCTGGCTGGCGGCCCGCACCATTGCAACCGTGATCTTGGAAGCAGTGCTGGGATCGCAATTGCAGCAGGGGGTGTCATGCAGGAATCGGTATGAAATACAGACAGAGGAGATGCCAGCTGTCAGTACACTGGCCTATTTTGCAAATCCATACAGTATGTCACAGAACAGCATATTTTATGGTGCACTACAAGCATTGTAATAAAAAATGTACACATCAAACAGTTGCACATTTAAAAATTTTTATGGTAGGGACTAGTAGGCTTATTTAAAAAAAAACATATTTAGTAAAGAACTGGCACAGAACTATTATCACTGAGATAAGGAACCTTTTCTAAGTAATGCTAATAAAAAATAGGCATTGGGGTCCTGTGGGTTACCTGGCATTTGTGCTCATTTAACCTTGCTATTAAAGAAATGTTATTGTGCTTTTAGAGAACTGCTATTAAAATGTTCCATTTTAGGTAAAAAATGATTGCGTTTGTATTATGTGTTACAGCGCCCATTCACAGATGCTGCAGTGCAGCCGAGGTCATGGATAATAATCTCTGCACGTTTTGTGTCTCTGACATTATGCTGCATTGGAATACTCTGAGCAAAGCACACCGGTAAGAAGAACATAGATATGTAATTATAACATAGCTGCACATGTCATTATTGCAATCACTTCACATCGATAGCGGTGAATAAACTTGGAAATGAGACAGAACTGTTTCTTCTCAAAAGATAAACAAAAGGAGCTAGGCTACAAAGAGAGTTATACAAGCAGCAGCCATTTCATCGTTTAGAAGAGACAGAGGGCCTGATCCAGACCCGGTCGCAAGCGATGAGCGCTCGCAACCGGGTCGATGGTGGCCCAGAGCGCATGCGCATGACGGAGCCGGCTCAGTGGTGCGCATGCGCGAAACCCAGATAGCGACGGGCACTCCGTCATCCTGGGTCTTGCAACAAAGGGGGCGAGCTGTCGATGTTGAGTGACAGCTCGCCCCCTTTGGAGGGCGGGCCAGGGGGGGTGGCTGCCCAAACGGAGGCGTTCCCATGTGAATGCCGAGTGAAGTCCCGAGTGATGTCAGTGGAGAGATTCCGGCTCTGTTAGAGCCGAAATCTCTCTGGGGCTTGCGGCCACAAGACCCTACCACGAGGGTCTCGTCACAAGCCCGATGGTCAAGACCATCGCGACCATCTACCGGGCCGCTCGCTATAGCTGTGGGTGGTCACCCACAGCTATGCGAGCGGCCAGGAGGCCGCACAAAAAAAAAAAACGCCCTGATTCAGAGCGAGCGCTCCTTCCGCTCTGAATCAGGGCCAGAATGTAGATATACAGTAGAAAAGGGTAAAAAGCAAAAGCAAAGCAAGTGAGAAAATACCATTTCGTGACATTATGCGCTTATTTTTGTAGAATGTCAGGGAATCATATAGAGTTGGATGCACTGTGCTCCAAAAATACTGATGCAAAATGCACTTAAAAAAACTAATCTTGTGCAAGGTCCAGAGCTGGACATTTCTCAGTGTGCATCATGGTCTGCAAGGTTAGGATATGCACCAGTTTTATGCCAGGAGAGAACAGTAGTACACGTGACAGGTTAGAGCCAGGAGAGAACAGCAGTAAAGTCTGTGGGTATGTAGTCAAAATGTCGACATTCAGAATATTGCCATTCAGAATGTCAAAACTAGAATGTCAACATGGACATTATGTCATCATTCACGTCATTGACATAATTTCGACATTGTGAATGTCAACACATACCTACTTTGCTGGCCCCTCGTGCGGGAGAGGGCAGCCAGGTCGGCAGCGAGGGGCGTGGCGGCCAGGAAAATAGGTGGTGCAGGGGGCGTGGTGGCATGATCGCCTCATTGTGGCCGCACCCCCGTTATACAGTGCCAAGAAAACAGGCATTGCATAGTGGGGTGCGGGGCTACACTGATGCGACTCACCACGATTTGCGCCATCGCCCCACCAGGACCACCCACTTCTGCTCTGCAAGTGGGCGGCCGCGGGGGCTGCAAACGGGTGGAGGGGGCTGCATGGTGTGGAGGAGGGTGTGGTAGACTTACCTTCTTTTTCGGGTGGCAGGGAGCACCACCCAATTTATGCGAGCCTCCCAGGTCATTTGGGGAGTGTAGGCAAGTATGTGTCAACAGGCACAACATTGGAAGCTCAAGTAAGTGTTATCCTGCGGTTAGAGTTAGGATTAGTGTTAGGCTGAAGATAGGGTTAGGCTGTGGTAGGGGTTAATGTAGGGTTATGGCTTAAGTGCAAGTAAAACGCTGTATCGATATGCATTCTGTTGACATTCACAATACTGAAATTCTGGCAATGTCGACATAGAGAATATAGTCATTTAACATGTCAACATAATGCCCATGTTGACATTGTAAATGTCAATACTTTCAACCACAATACAGTATGGGCGCCTGGTTTCTGCCAGAATATATGGCACAGCAGTACTAGTACTATATTGTAAAGTGACAAAGTAACAGTACACAATTTGGACACAATATAGTATTTTAATGAAGCATTAAATACATAGTCTGTCTGTGTCTTGGCAATGTTTTACTTTTAATAAATACTAAGCTGCACTTACCATGTAAAATATATTTAAATGCAAATGCAAGTAAAAGTAATAAACAATTTTAATTACATCCAAATATTGTCTTCCCCTTTAAACAATCTAATGGGATTCTGCATTCATGCCAAAGACGTTGATATGTGTGTACTATTGGCGGGGGAAGGCAGGTTAAACACCAGCAGAGTCCAGATGCACTAAACAGCTGAAGTACATAACCAGGTGTGAGGTTTATTGAAGTGTAGCAGAAGTTGCTTGTCCAGCCATACTTACAGTTATACAATTAGTAATCTGGATGGAGCGGAGTTTGAGCGCAGTATTAATTTTGTCTACAAAAATTTGGACTAAAAGTAATCGTCGACTACATTTTTTTTTGAGGACTAAATTATAACGATAATGAAAATAAACATTTTAATAACAAAAATAATTAGACAAAATCTGTGTCAAATTTTAAATGAGCAACTAAGACTAAAACTAAGAGATAGTCCTTCTTGGAGCATTGTCTTTCGGTCCCTGTTCATGGTTGCTGCTCCTGAGTTCCTAGCTGTCTTCCTGAAGGAATTACTCAGCTAACACCAGTAAATTATGCTTTACATTTGGGAACAAAACAGTAATAAAACAGGACTGTATAATAACAGACAAAGAGCTCCCAACATGATGTGCCAGCAGATGCTGTATTACTGAAGAAAGAGCAATGCTACTAGAGCATCAATATATTAAATAAAGAGGGTGTCTGGTTTTAAGCTGACACTAAGCCAAGCAGAAGTTTCAGTGCTATAACCCTGGAGCATCAAGTACGTGGGAAATAAAGACCTCTGCTGATATGCTATTTATTAGCACCCATCTGTACATATTTTTTATATCTGATTGTATGCTTACAAAGTCTTAAATTACTACACTAGTAGGTGCTTGCTCTCTGCCCCACTTAGTTAAGACTAAAACTAAATTTAAAATCCTTGTCAAATTAACATTGGTTCTAACAAACTTAAGGTATTCATTTGTATAACACATTCTCACTCGGCCTACTGAGCCTAGATTACTAAACACATACTAGGGGTATATTTACTAAAGTGAGAGTTTTTAGAAGAGGAGATGTTGCCCATAGCAACCAATATGATTCTAGATATTATCTTCTAGAAGGTGAAAATTAATTAAGTAGAATCTCATTGATTGCTATGGGCAACATCTCCATTTTTAAAAACTCTCACTTTAGTAAATATACCCCTTGGTATGCTAACTTCAAGTTCTCAAGTGAATTTTAGAGAAGCTTTCTTCAGTAAAATCTATTACAGTATCATTAAACTGTTTGCAAAAATTATGACTAAAATATTGACTAAACTTAGACTAAAATGAAAACTGAGGTCAACTGACTAAATCTTGACTAAAACAAAGCAAAAAAGAGGGACTAAAATGTGTCTTTAAATTAACTACAACTTTAAATAATTGACTAAGATTAAAAATTAATTTTAAATCCTTGTCAAAATTAGCACAGCTTGAGCGGAACATACAGAGCACCAGCCGGTGATGTACTGTATAAAAGTAGCAGTGTAGGCACATGCAGGATATATTTGGATACAGATGTAAGTGACTGGCTCTATGTTCCCTGTGAAGACTAACGATAGACCCTGAATGCAGCCAGGAACAGCAGGAGCTTTCAACAAGGCCCCTTAAAAGGATAATTGTATTGTGAAATGGTTCAGGCCCTTCCTGTGATTTACTGAAAGTGTCACGGCTGCCGACACTTGAGACTCCTGGAGGGAGGCAGGCTTACTTGGCACAATACACTTGGGTGGTCTTTGGGAATGACCTTTCCATGAAACTCAGTAGCACAGGATAAAAGTAAAATAAAATTTATTCACAAAAGAATTATAATCAGGAAGGTCTCATATAAAGTCTCAAACAGCACAGAGGTTCACATATGCAACAATAAGTATAGGAGAGATTCCCCAAATATATATAAGCAGTCTTTAGCATATAAGAACTAACGTGGTAGGGAACCCTGCGTCCAGAATGAGGCTAACACCTCAGGATCACATCAAGGACCTATGCCAGGGTAGAACCCTGTAGTAATGGAATTCCGGAGCAGAGCGGACCCTGCAGAATAGTATAGTTCCGGGGAAAAGGGCCGAGCCCTACAGTGCAGTAAGAGATGACGCAAACTGAGCCTTGTGGTATAGTGAAGACGGAGCAGGTTTGAGCCCTGTAAGACAATGAAATTCCAGAAAAGGGTTGAGCCCTGCGGCGTGGCTAGAGTTCGTAGCGAGGTTGAGCCCCGTATTGCAGAGAAGATTGAAGCAGGGTTGAACCCTGTGATGCGATAAGATTCCGGAACAGGGTTGAGCCCTGCAATGTAGCTAGAGTACGGAGCAGGGTTGAGCCCCGTGATGTGGAGAAGATTGTAGCAGGGTTGAGCCCTGTGGTGTGGCTATGGTTCGGAGCGGGGTTGAGCCCCGTGATACGGAGATGACACTGCAATGGTGCAGTTGACAACTGTAACACGGATGAGTTCAATATCCACAGGAATGAAAAGACAACAGGTAAAGTGCAGCAAAATGATGAAAGCACAATGATGGAGCAAAAGCAAGACTTAGACAATAGGAATGCTGGGCTCTGTAGTGCAGCAGATTACTGGCATCAGAAGTTCATCTGGAATATAACAAAGTCCATAGCAATCCACAGGCACAGCAGGGATCTGGCAGGAGTCCAAGAAAAGACCTGAAAGCAACGTTGCACAGACACTGAAACACAGCAAGTAACAGGCTTTATACTAGAGGTCTGTGATCCATAGGAAGTTTCAGAACATGTGACCCAAATGGAATCAGGTTTGAAATAATGAGCAATCTAGGAATCCCACAACCCGACAACACCTGGGGAACAGATGATCACTTTAACACGCTATCCCCTGAATGAGAAGCATGCCAGCAAGCAGGATAGCTCCTCCAATGACCACAATGGAACTTTGGCAAAAGTAGTCTATCTTTATGTACTGAAATAGTCGCAGTCCTGACAGTACCCCCCTTTTTGGGTGGTCTCCGAACACCCACCAGGTTTTAAAGGGAATTTAGCATGAAAATTACGTATCAGTTTAGGAGCATGGACATCAGAATCTTTAATCCAAGATCTCTCTTCCGGGCCATTAGCCTTCTACAAGATATTGCAATTGATTTTGATGCTTACGTGAATCCAGAATCTTATCGAACTCAAACTCCATACCTCGAGCAGTTGTTATGGGAGGTACCTTAGGCAAGCTGTCATGAAATCGATTAAGAACCAATGATCTAAGCAAAGAGACATGAAAGGAGTCAGGTACGCGCATGGTTGGAGGTAACTGTAACTTACATGCCACTGGGTTGATAGTTTTTATAATACGAAAAGGACCAATATACCGGGGAGCAAACTTCATGGTAGGTACCTTAAGTCGCATATTTCTAGTAGACAACCAGACACGATCTCCAACAGAATATTTAGGAACAGCCGAACATTTTCTATCAGCAAAGGTTTTATAATGATGAGAGGCTTTCCTAAGACACTTATGTACCTGTCTCCAAATTGCAGAAAAATATTGGAGGGTAGCTTTAGCTGCTGGGACGTCCACATTAGGAATTGACTGAAGCTCAGGAACTCGAAGAAGTCGACCAGTATTGTCAAAAAAAGGACACCTGTAGCAGACGAATAATGACAGTTATGAGTAAACTCAGCCCAAGGCAAAAAATCCATCCAATCATCTTGGGAGGAAGAAATGTACATTCTTAAGAAAGTCTCCAACTCCTGGTTCACTCTTTCAGTTTGTCCATTTGACTGAGGATGATATGCAGAAGAAAACTGTAATTTAATTTGCAATGATGAACATAAAGCCCTCCAAAACTGAGCAACAAACTGGACACCCCGATCAGACACTATCTCAGAAGGAAGTCCATGAAGACGAAATGTCTCTTTGATAAATATTTGTGCTAATTTGGGGGCTGATGGAATTAGAGCCAAAGGACAAAAATGAGCCATCTTGGTAAAACGATCCACCACTCCCCAAATAACTATACACCCCCTAGACTCAGGAAGGTCTGTAATAAAATCCATGGAAAGATGGGTCCATGGCTGGGTGGGAATGGGTAGTGGATGGAGAGGACCAACTGGAGACTGCCGGGAGGACTTATGTTGTACACACTTAGAACAAGAATGTATAAACTCTTGGACATCTTTTTTCATGGAAGACCACCAATAGAAACGGTGTAAAAAGGAGTACATTTTATGAACCCCTGGATGTCCACAGAAATGAGAATTATGAACCCAGGAAAGAAGTTTACCTCGTAACTCAGGTGCCACAAATATATTCCCAGGAGGAGGATCAGGAGAGATGGAAATTGAAGAAAAGGCAAGAGGGTTTATTATAGGGTACCTTTGATCCTCATTTTGTTCTTTCTCTTCCAACATTGAGCGTGAGAGAGCATCTGCCTTTTTATTCAAAGAACCTGGACGATACCTGAGGACAAAATCAAAACGGGAAAAGAAGAGTGCCCAACGAGCTTATCGTGGGTTCAGACAATGGACAGTCTTCAAATACAATAAATTTTTATGGTCTGTAAAAATAGTACCAGGATGTTTTGCGCCTTCTAATAAATATCCTCACTCCTAAAAAGATAACTTAATAGCTAACAATTTTTGGTCCTCGATGGAGTAATTACTGTCAGCACTAGAAAACTTTCGTGAAAAGAATCCACAAGACACTGTTCTCCCATCTGCAGCCACTTGAGACAAAATAGCCCCAACTCCATAAGTGGAAGCATCCACTTCTAGCATAAATGGTTTCTCAACATCAGGTTGAACTAGAATGGGGGTCGCAGAAAATGCTTCTTTAAGAGTCTGAAAGGCATTCAATGCCTCTGGGAACCACACTTTGGGATTAGCCCCTTTTTTTGTCATAGCAGTAATTGGGGCTACAATCGTTGAAAATGCTTTTATAATCTTGAATAGCCTTTAACTTCTCAGGGACCATCTGAAGCTCAGAACTGGAGATGATATACCCCAAAAAGGGTATAACTGGAACTTCAAAAACACACTTGGAGATCTTACCATAAAGCTTATTAGCTCAAAGACGACTTAATACCTCTTTAACATGGGTACGATGATCAGAAAGATTCCTGGAAAAAATCAAAATATCATCAAGATAAACAATAACAAACTGGTAAAGTATATCTCGGAAAATTTCATTCACAAACTCCTGGAACACCGCAGGAGCATTACATAAACCAAAAGGCATGACGAGGTTCTCATAATGGCCATCTCGCGTATTAAACGCGGTTTTCCACTCATCAACCCCTTTAACTCTGATCAAGTTATAAGCTCCTTTTAGATAAAGTTTACTAAATAGTTGAAAACCCTTAACTCTATCAAACAGTTCCGTAATGAAGGGTAAAGGATATTTTTTTTTTACCGTAATCTCATTTAGACCTCTATAATCGATACATGGACGAAGACCGCCATCTTTTTTCTTTACAAAAAAGAAGCCTGCTCCAGCGGGAGATGAAGAAGGCCTGATAAACCCCTTTCGTAGGTTATCTCGCACATACTCCGACATGGCTTAAGTCTCAGGAACAGAGAGAGGGTATACTCGACCTTTAGGTGGCATTTTACCAGGGATAAATTCAATGGGACAATCCCAGGGATGATGCGGTGGAAGTTCGTCTGCCACCTGCTCAGAAAAGACATCAGCAAATTCATGATAAGGCTGTGGGAGAGAAGGTGGAACATCTAATTTCACTTCAGCCATTCGTACCACAGGAATCAAATAATATAATTTGCATTTGGGGACTCCAAGAAAGAATTTGAGAACAAGTCCAATCAATATGAGGATTATGAAGAGTTAACCATGGTAAACCAAGAACTATATCATATATAGAAATAGGTAATACCAAAAACTCTAAACTTTCTTCATGCAAAGCTCCTACCCTCAACTTCACAGACTTTATTTGATGTGTAACATATCCATTAGAAATTCTAGTCCCATTTACTGCAGAAAGGGAAAAAGAACGGGTTAATTTGACAACAGGAATTTTCAACTTTTGAACCAAAGACAATGAAATAAAATTGCCAGCTGCTCCAGAATGTAGCAATGCAGAAAACTCTTGACATGAAGAACCAAAGTCAGGAATGCTTACAGAAATTAAACAATCTTTTTTTGGGGAAACTTTAGAGAGTATCCCTAGTTTGACTTCCCCTCCATCAACTAGGGATGACCATTTCCCAGCCTTATTGGACATTTAGCGAAAAAATGTTCTGAGGATGCACAATACAAACACAGATTAGAACGCCTTCTACGTTGCTTCCCCACTTCAGACAATTTGGCTTTATTAATTTGCATAGGATCATCAGATGTACCATGAACAGAGCAAGACTGGGGAAGAGAATTTTTAGGACACTCAGTACGATTCCTCTGAACCCCTCGTTCTTGCATACGCAGATCAATTTTAATAGTCAATGAAATTAACTCATCCAAACTCTCAGGAAGATCCCGAGTCACCAACTCATCTTTAAGTCTCTCAGAGATCATTCCAATATGCTGCTCTTAATGCCTCATTGTTCCACTTAAGTTCTGCGGCTATAGTTTGAAATTGAACCACATACTGACCAATTGCCGCTGCTCCCTGCTTTACTTGTAAAATGTCCACAGATGCAGCCACTGATCTGCCAGGTTCGTCAAATATCCTTTTAAAAGTAGAAACAAAAGCTTGGTAATTAGACATTAAGGCATCATTTCTCTCCCATAAAGGAGAGGTCCACTCAAGAGCAGTACCAGACAATATTGACATAATATAAGCCACTTTGACATGAGGGGTGGTAAAACTCTGAGGTAACACTTCAAAATGAATCTCATATTGGTTGAGAAATCCTCTACATGTTTTTGGATTACCATCATAAGAGGTGGGAGTTGGTAGGCGTAAATGAGAAGCAGAAATCCCTGATGTATTTGTAACAGGAATTTTAAGTTTATCAAGACATGTAGAAAGATCCTGTAAACATTGTAAACTTGAACTTGGGTATTTTCCTGTACTTCCAAACGGGCGGTCAAACCCTGAAGCACCTGTGCCCCAGTAGCCTGTTCCAGATCCAGATTCATTTTTAGGTCTGTGCAAACTATCACGGCTGCCGACACTTGAGACTCCTGGAGGGAGACAGGCCTACTAGGCACAATAAACTGGGGTGGTCTTTGGGAATGACCTTTCCATGAAACTCAGTAGCACAGGATAAAAGGAAAATAGAATTTATTCACAAAAGAATTATAATCAGCAAGGTCTCATATAAAGTCTCAAACAGCACAGAAATTCATATATGCAACAATAAGTATAGGAGAGAATCCCCAAATATATATAAGCAGTCTTTAGCATATAAGAACTAATGTGGTAGGGAATCCCGCATCCAGAATGAGGCTAACACCTCAGGATGACATTAAGGACCTTTGCCAGGGTAGAGCCCTGTAGTAATAGAAATCCGAAGCAAAGCGGACCCTGCAGAATAGTATAGTTCCAGGACAGGGAAATGCCCTACAGTGCAGTAAGAGATGAAGCAAACTTGAGCCTTGTGGTATAGTGAAGACGGAGCAGGTTTGAGCCCTGTAAGGCAATGAGATACCAGAACAGGGTTCAGCCCTGCGGCGTGACTAGAGTTCGTAGTGAGGGTGAGCCCCGTAATGCAGAGAAGATTGAAGCAGAGTTGAACCCTGTGATGCGATAAGATTCCGGAACAGGGTTGAGCCCTGCAACGTAGCTAGAGTACGGAGCCGGGTTGAGCCCCGTGATGCGGAGAAGATTGTAGCAGGGTTGAGCCCTGTGGTGTGGCTAGGGTTCGGAGCAGGGTTGAGTCCCATGATGCGGAGATGACACTGTAACAGTGCAGTTGACAACTGTAACACAGATGAGTTCAATATCCACAGGAACGAAAAGACAACAGGCAAAGTGCAGCAAAATGATGAAAGCACAATGATGGAGCAAAAGCAATACTTAGACAATAGGAATGCAGGGCTCTGTAGTGCAGCAGATAACTGGCATCAGAAGTTCATCTGGAATATAACAAAGTCCACAGCCATCCACAGGCACAGCAGGGATCTGGCAGGAGTACAAGAAAGACCTGAAAGCAATGTTGCACAGACACTGAGACACAGTTAGTAACAGGCTTTATACTAGAGGTCTGTGATCCATAGGAAGTTTCAGAACATGTGACCCAAATGGAATCAGATTTGAAATTATGAGCAATCTAGGAATCCAACAACCAGACATCACCTGGGGAACAGATGATCACTTTAACACTCTATCCCCTGAATGAGAAGCATGCCAGCAAGCAGGATAGCTCCTCCAATGACCACAATGGAACTTTGGCAGAAGTAGTCTATCTTTATGTAATGAAATAGCCGCAGTCCTGACAGAAAGTCTCTTCTTTTTGGTATTTTTTTCCAGAAAAATATATGTAAAGAAAAGATAATATATAGTGTCAAACCGTAACAATGTTTTATAAATCATGACAGATTGATATACACTCACCCTTTAGAAGTGAATTATAGACATTGGACCAAATTTTCACCGTGGTCCAGCGGTGGTTGCAAAATGCAACGCTGGTCTTTAAGGTGAGGTCTTCCCACATGTAGTGTTGTAAGTGGGGAAATAAATACAACAAGCCTCCATAGTACAGATCAATTTACCCAATCCAAGATCTTACACAATATGCAGTGTGCTCACATTGAGTGGAATATATTATATGCCTAGGGCATTAATTTTCTCATCCCAATGTCTGTCTGTATATTAATATGGGTCCTTATACCCAGTCCAAAAATAATTGTGGATATAGACTTATTTCTTTATAAAACAATAATTTTATTTCTTAATCTATGTATGATAAAAAGGTCTTAGCGGTATGTTTTTAATTTCACCAGACCTAAAAAACATAGAAACAATTTTTGTTAAAATAAAAAATAAAAAATATATAAAAATGCAAAAATCTGAAAATAAATAAATAAAACAAAGATAATTAAAAATCTTAAAAGTATAAAAAGGAGATTATGATGCTTGATGCTGTACGTTAGATCAATTGTACCTCTATTGTCACACTCAATGTTAATGGTGTCTTCCTTGTTTATAAGACTCAGGGCCTGATTCAGAGCCGGATGCTCTGACCAGTGCGCTCGCTCTGAATCAGGGCCCTCCTACATGAAACTGGAGCGGCCTTATGGATGCTCGCATAGCTGTGGGTTACCACCCACAGCTTATGCGAGGGTCCATGATGATGGTCGCGATGGTCTTGACGGTAGGGTCTCGCTGCCGCAAGCCCTGGAGTGATTTTGGCTCTATCTAGTGATGTCAGTGGGGCCAGCTTCAGACGGTAGGCGTTCCCATGGGAATGCCTCCGTCTGGCAGGCACGCCCCCGGCACGCCCACCAAAGGGGGCGTGCTGTCAGTCAACATCGACAGCACGCCCCCTTTGGTGCGAGACCCGAGGCGACGGAGAGCCCGTCGCTAGCCGGGTCTCGCGCATGCGCACGACGGAGCATGCACAGTGGGGCAACATCGACCCGCTTGCGAGCGTTCTGCGCTCGCGAGCGGGTCTGAATGACCCCCTCAGTTCACTCAAAGTCAATTTAAGGTGTAGAGTTTCCTTGACTATTTTGGATTACACCAGTCATTTGTTGACTTTACAGTACCTTTTAGATATTTTGGGGTTCACATAATTTGATATTTGCAAACTCCTCATAATATCTCTTTTGTGGTTTTCCACTGTTTGATTTTGCAGAGGTTCTTTTCTGTGGTTGGATGTTCATGCTGGTAGTCTCTGGTTCAGGTATGTCTCTAGCTGCTGGCATACACAATAACTCAAACTTGTTCTGCAAATCCAATTCCAGCTTTTCTTTAAGTGGTGCTGTCTCTTGGAATATAACATCCCTTGACTTGACAAGCTTTTTTGTCTTTGAATGCAAGAGTCTATAATCTTTACTCTCTTGGCAATATCTAAGCATAATGCATTTCATGGACTTTTGATCCAGCTTATGTCTTCTTTCTTTGGGGATGTGTACATATGTAGTGCATCCAAAAACTGTAAGATGCTTGATACTTTGTTTTATTCCTGACCATACCTCTGTTGGTGTCTTGTCTTTCAAGGCAACTGTGGGAGCACAATTTTTCAGATAGACTGCCGTAGACACTGCTTCCACCGAAAAACACTGGCTCAGGCCAGCATCTTTAGCATAGTTTCAGCTTTCTCTACTATGGTCTGATTTGCACACTCACACCATTCTGTTACTATGCAATAGTAAGTTGATGTTCAGTGCCATGCTTTGTTGATGTATTCTCCCCCATTATTTGACCTCAAGACTTTTAGTTTGTTAGCGGCTTGTATTTCCACTAATTTCTTATAGTCTGCAATTTTATTCATCACTTCACTCTTTTCTTTGATTAACTAAATGTGTGTCATTCTTGTGAAATCATTGATGAATGTTATGAAATATATGTGTCCAATCATTGATTTTACTCACACACATCTCTATGTACCAATTCCAGGGTTGCCTCAGCTCTGCTTGCTGATTTTGTAAATGGACAATGGCTTTACTTGCCTGTTATACAGCTTTCAGTGATTGCTTAATCTAAATCCGGGTACACACTAGACAATATGTCATCCGATCCGGCGGATCAGGTGACATATCATCCACATCGGGCAGTGTGTACCCACTATGTCACTGACAATGCGTGCTCCCATGCATCGTCAACAACATCGCCCGTCGGACCAAAGATATTCTAAAATGGGTTGGACATGTTTGTTGGTACTCTTTAGAAAACATAATAAATAATTGGATTAAAGTGATATTTCAAAGTAATTGTTTTTTTTAATTAGATTAACATATGTCTTCAATCTTCCAATCAGTCATTCAGCCTATTTAAATGGAGAAAAGTAGTCACTATTTAGTATCATCATGTGCACCACACTGGACATGGAGCAGAGAAACCAAAGGAGAGAGTTGGTATCATCATGTGCACCACACTGGACATGGAGCAGAGAAACCAAAGGAGAGAGTTGGAATCATCATGTGCACCACACTCGACATGGACCAGTGAAAGCAAATAAGACAGTCTGAGAAAATCAAAAAGAAAATGATAGACAAGAAGATAAAGCCGCACATCCACTAGGCAACTAGGGAAAGACAGTATGTTTACAACATCGTAATCGTACCGTCGTTTCCCATCCCCTGCAGTGCCTACACAACAATTGATCGTTCAGTGTAGGCACCCTCCGTCATCCCCGAACATGGCCAATCTGTCGTTATCGTCAAATTGACCGGCATGTTCGGGCGATGATTAATGTCGGAAACAACCAGCGGGAGCGCGCATCGCTGGTCATTTTCCCGACATTATAGTGCACGATTTGTGCACAATTAATGAGCAATTGCATAATTGCGATGTCGTAATCATGCAATCGCACATTAATATCGCCTAGTGGATGTGCACCTTTAGAGGTTAAGGCTATACTGCCTTCCCAATTGCAACATTGCTGCTTCAATTTCTATGTGTTAACAATATGTGCATGTGTATTTATGAAATATGAATAATTTTTACCCTAACAAGTCATATTCTACATAATTATCCTTCATTTGGATTAATTTATATTTATTTAGCACTGATTTCTTTTTTACCTATAGTATCCATTTGGTATGTGCCTTCGGCTAGGAGATTGACACCTTCCTTAAACAGCAGCTCCTATTTCTTTTTAGGCAACATCTTATTGGGAAATTTTTCTTTTTACCTTGAAGGTGCATCAGTGTCTGATCGCACCATCCGATGCTTTTTGAGAATCAGGGCCTGATTCAGAGCCGCTCGTAAGCGGCCGCTCGTTCGCTCCGAGCGATGTTCGCACAACTGCGCATGTGTACGGGTTGTAATACTCATGCGCGAACCAGTCATTGCGGTCGGAAATTGTGTGCTCGCAAAATAGCGAATGCCTGATAATTTGAGTGACAGGATGGGGCGTTTGTGGGTGGTAACAGGGGAAGGTGCTTGAAAACGGGGAGTGGAGATCCGAACGCAGGCGTGCCAAAAGGTCAAAACGGGCGTTTTAAGGGTGTGCATAATTAACAAAGCAGCGTCATCGACCACGTCACTTGGTTGTTTCTTAGCCTGAACTGCTCGCATGATTGCGGTAGGAAAATCCAACCACAAGCACTGCGAGCCTTTCGATGTACTCGATTAATCAAATAAATAGCGGAGATGACGTATGATGCGAGCGGCCAGGGGGCGTCTTTACAAAATAGCGAGCGCATATTTCGTTCACTCGCTCAGACATAGAGGCGTCAACAGACCGCAAAGAGCAAGCGCTCAATTTAAATAGCCGGTCCCTTTTTCTGAATGACCGTTCGCAAATAGCGTCCGGCTCTGAATCAGGCCCTCAGTGGGCTGCATGGAAGAAGACTCAAGAGCAGGGCCGGAGCTACCATCAGGCAGCTTTAGGCAGCTGTCTAAGGGCGCCCACACCTAGGGGGCACCGCTGAGTCCGCCTACCTGCAAAATGAAGGATGTCATCAACATCCTTCTTCTATATCAGCAGTGAGCCTCCAGAATTTGGTCTGGCCTCTTTTCTTTTACCCTTCCTGCATGTGGACCGTTGTGTGGGAGGGGAAGCAACTCTTCCTAAAAGTCGCGATGCGAGCGCTCACTCCAACAGCAAGCAGAGACTGTCACTGCACTGCAGCGGCTTCAGCATCGTTTGCAAGACACAAATGAGACGAAAAGGCAGAGAGAAGAGTTCAGGAAGGACTTTCTACAGTAAGTAAAAAGTAACTACCGATGGTTTGGGAGTCAGGGGGGTGGGGTGAGGGCACAGTACTGTAGGCTGTGCTGAGAGTTCACTAGTGTTGCCCACATGGAGACACTTATAAATCAGCAGCTCTTCATAATTTATATAGCATCGTCTTGCTGTGTTAGAGATACTTGTTTGAGCAGCTGGAATGGAAACATGCTGCTGAACTCTCTGTGTATATCAAAGGTAATTTGGAGCCTTTTGACCTTCTCACTCACATATCTTACTGCTGACAGTTTGCTGGTTTGTACAATGTTGGCTGCACAATACAGATGGGTAGGCTTTATAACTAGAATACAGAGGGGGAGGGGGGGAGACTATAAGAAAAATACAAACACTAAAAGGAGAGTACAAGAGTAGCACTATAAGTACAATACCATACAGAGCATATAGAGAAGAACCTACTGACATAGAAGGGGAGAGCACAAACATATAGGGGAACATACTGGCATATGGAAAGGCCAGATATTTTTATAGCCTTTGTGGGCAAATATGGTGCCAAGGATTGGAGATGGGTGAGTGGGTATATATATGAAAGTGTGAGGCTTGGTTTCAGGAAGTGAAAGTAAGTTAAATTACAGTTGATAAGTCATGGTGTCAGGGAGATGTGGTGGGTGAGGGATATTTCAATGGATGAGGTATGGTGCCAGCGAGTGGTGGTAGGTATGAGGTATGGGGTCAGGGATTGAGGGAAATTAGAGGAATTATAGTGTGTGAGGTAGGGTTTCAGGAAGCTGTGGTGAGTTAAGGGTATTTCAGTGGGAGATGTTTGGGGACATTGTTTTATGGGTCCTTCACTGTCATATTCATGTTTTCCCTTGCTTTCTCATTTCTCTATTTTGTGCTTACACGGCATGCCCATTTGAGTACCAAAAGGCTATAAGAATTCAGTCAGAATTCATTTTACATTCTGGTAACTTCCCCTGCTCACCTTTTCCCCTGCTCCCTGGCAACATCAACAGCCATTCCAACATGTCTGACAAGTCGTGGGACTGCGATGCTGCCAGGACGGTGTCCATCCACTGCTCTCTCTTTCCCTTTTCTTCCCAGCCAGGCACAGCAAGAAGCTTATCTCCAAGACAATAGCTCTAAATAAAACCAATTGAAATAGTAATAATATTATTGGGGGTTAATTATTGATATCAGGTGTAGGAGGGGCAGTAGGCTGAAATTTTGCCTAGGGTGCCAAGAAACCTTGCTCCGGCCCTGCTCAAGAGGAGTCCACTTTTGAAAAAACAACATGAAAAGTCAGACTGGAATTTGCATTGACCATCCACATTGCTTCTGCGAGAATGTCCTTTAGACAGATGAGTCAAAACTGGACATGTGAAGCACAATGAAATCTCAAGACTATAAAGGCATTCTGGATCGAAACATACTGCACATTATCATAAAGCTCTATCTCAGTCTCAGGTCATGGGTCTTCCAACAATGTATTGACTCAAAACACACAGCTAATAGCACCAAATGATGGACTAAAATAAATACTATTCTTAAGTGGCCTTCTATTAGACCTGATCTAAATCCTATTGATGGAAACAGCTGAAATATGTCGTCTGGAGGAGGCACCCATCAAACAGGAGACAGCTGGAGCAGATTGCTCAGGCACAGTGGGCCAAACTACCAGTTGACAGGTGCAGAAGTCTCATTAGAGCTACATAATTCTCTTGATTGCAGTGATAGCCTCTAAAGATTGTACAACACAATATTATGTTGAGGGTCCCATCATTTTTGTCTATGCCATTTAATTTGTTTTATTATTTATGCAAAGTCTGATTTCTAGTAAATATGTCATAAACAGTGATGGATGCCAATTATTTTAGCCACTTTCAAGTTATTAAAAAAAAAAATAAGTGGATTCTTTTTTTTCATGTAAAGGTCCCAACAAATTTGTCTATGCCTGAATATAGGCATGGAGGCAGTACCAGACTTTGGGGGAGGTGTATCAAACCTGTGGAGATGTGGACAAGTGGAGAAGTTACCCACAGCAACCAATCATATTCAACTTCTCATTTTATAGAATGTACTTAACAAATGGTACCACAAAGTTGATTGGTTACTATGGGCAACTTTTCCACTAGTCAACTGCTCCAGTTTGTAGAAGGATTGATACACCTCCCACTTTACTATTTCACTGTTTCACTTCCTATTCAACCCACCTGTCCTATGAGAAGCGACCCCATAGCATAGCTATACCAATAGTGAGCAGTGAAAAGAACTGAAACAATTAGACACGTACAGAGGCAGTAGGAGCAGTGCCAGATTAAGGTCCAGATGGGCCTGGAGCTGAAATTTATGAAGGGCCTATTGTATGCTGCCGCAGGGGTGTGACCAACGATGCGGGGGGCGTGGCCTGTATGTTGTGGAGTGGTCTAGCGCCTACCTTCAACCACCCCAATGACCCTCCCCACTTTGCATATATATTTGTGCCCCCACCACATACATTTTGGTATGCCGATAGTTGTCACCTATCACACAACCTTTGTGTAGGCACAGGTGTAATTATTGCTGCCTGTACTACACTACCTTGCCCACCACCCACTGAATACATTTTGCCCATCAATCAATGCTATAAACACCAAACCTCTTACCCACTACCTCTTGCGGGAGACCATCCCGCAAACACTGAAGTACCCATCATTCACTATCGCTCACTGACCCCATATTTCACCATCTGTGATCCCTCTCACCACCACTCCCTGACCCTGATGCTGACACACTGATATACCTCTCATAACAGACTCACAAATACCCCTCACTCACATCATACCCTCACCACATTACAGACACACATATACCCCTCACTCACATCATTCCCTCACCACATTACAGACACAAATACCCCTCACTCACATCATTCCCTCACCACATTACAGACACACATATACCCCTCACTCACATCATTCCCTCACCACATTACAGACACAAATACCCCTCACTCACATCATTCCCTCACCACATTACAGACACACATATACCCCTCACTCACATCATTCCCTCACCACATTACAGACACAAATACCCCTCACTCACATCATTCCCTCACCACATTACAGACACACAAATACCCCTCACTCACATCATTCCCTCACCACATTACAGACACACAAATACCCCTCACTCACATCATTCCCTCACCACATTACAGACACACATATACCCCTCACTCACATCATTCCCTCACCACATTACAGACACACAAATACCCCTCACTCACATCATTCCCTCACCACATTACAGACACACAAATACCCCTCACTCACATCATTCCCTCACCACATTACAGACACACAAATACCCCTCACTCACATCATTCCCTCACCACATTACAGACACACATATACCCCTCACTCACATCATTCCCTCACCACATTACAGATACACATATACCCCTCACTCACACCATTCCCTCACCACATTACAGACACAAATACCCCTCACTCACATCATTCCCTCACCACATTACAGACACACAAATACCCCTCACTCACATCATTCCCTCACCACATTACAGACAGAAATACTGGTTTCAAAGTCTGACATAAAAAGAAAAACCCCAAAAATGTTTTATATAACATTCTCATTTCTTAAATGAAATTGTCCTACCTCTCAGTGGGCCTGTTGTTATTCACACCTCTTCCCGCAGAAGCTGTTTTTCTATCACTGACCTGGGATACAGGTGGTTTTAGAGGTGGTTCACAAAATGCAAGCCCCAATTTTCCTTCTCAGAGTTTATATAGGATAGACAGCATTTATTCTAATATTACTATTGCAGTCATAATGTACATTTTATTTAGATTATTCTTTCCATCCTTAACTTTTTTCTTTGTGTTGTCCTCTGTCCTTTGATATGTCTGCTTGTACCCCTCTAGGTCTTTATGTTCTGTATTATTTGCCCCCACCTCCCATACCTGTATGTGTTGCACTAAGCTTCCCACCTTACCTGAATGTCCTGTGTTGTGCTACCCCCTCATCTGTATGTCCTGTGTTGTGCTACCCCCTCATCTGTATGTTCTGTGTTGTGCTACCCCCTCATCTGTATGTCCTGTGTTGTGCTACCCCCTCATCTGTATATTCTGTGTTGTGCTACCCCCTCATCTGTATGTTCTGTGTTGTGCTACCCCCTCATCTGTATGTCCTGTGTTGTGCTACCCCCTCATCTGTATGTCCTGTGTTGTGCTACCCCCTCATCTGTATGTCCTGTGTTGTGCTACCCCCACATCTGTATGTCCTGTGTTATGCTACCCCCTCATCTGTATGTTCTGTGTTATGCTACCCCCTCATCTGTATGTTCTGTGTTGTGCTACCCCCTCATCTGTATGTTCTGTGTTGTGCTACCCCCTCATCTGTATGTTCTGTGTTGTCCTACCCCCTCATCTGTATGTTCAGTGTTGTGCTACCCCCTCACCTGTATGTCCTGTGTTGTGCTACCCCCTCACCTGTATGTCCTGTGTTGTGCTACCCCCTCATCTGTATGTTCTGTGTTGTGCTACCCCCTCCTCTATATGTCCTGTATTGTGCTACCCCCTCCTCTATTTGTCCTGTGTTGTGCTACCCCCTCATCTGTATGTCCTGTGTTGTGCTACCCCCTCATCTGTATGTTCTGTGTTGTGCTACCCCCTCATCTGTATGTCCTGTGTTGTGCTACCCCCTCACCTGTATGTCCTGTGTTGTGCTACCCCCTCACCTGTATGTCCTGTGTTGTGCTACCCACTCATCTGTATGTCCTGTGTTGTGCTAAACCCTCATCTGTATGTCCTGTGTTGTGCTACCCCCTCATCTGTATGTTCTGTGTTGTGCTACCCCCTCATCTGTATGTCCTGTGTTGTGCTACCCCCTCATCTGTATGTCCTGTGTTGTGCTACCCCCTCATCTGTATGTCCTGTGTTGTGCTACCCCCTCATCTGTATGTTCTGTGTTGTGCTACCCCCTCATCTGTATGTTCTGTGTTGTGCTACCCCCTCATCTGTATGTTCTGTGTTGTGCTACCCCCTCATCTGTATGTTCTGTGTTGTGCTACCCCCTCATCTGTATGTCCTGTGTTGTGCTACCCCCTCACCTGTATGTCCTGTGTTGTGCTGCCCCCTCACCTGTATGTCCTGTGTTGTGCTACCCACTCATCTGTATGTCCTGTGTTGTGCTAAACCCTCATCTGTATGTCCTGTGTTGTGCTACCCCCTCATCTGTATGTTCTGTGTTGTGCTACCCCCTCATCTGTATGTCCTGTGTTGTGCTACCCCCTCATCTGTATGTCCTGTGTTGTGCTACCCCCTCATCTGTATGTCCTGTGTTGTGCTACCCCCTAATCTGTATGTTCTGTGTTGTGCTACCCCCTCATCTGTATGTTCTGTGTTGTGCTACCCCCTCATCTGTATGTTCTGTGTTGTGCTACCACCTCATCTGTATGTTCTGTGTTGTGCTACCCCCTCCTCTGTATGTCCTGTGTTGTGCTACCCCCTCCTCTGTATGTCCTGTATTGTGCTACCCCCTCATCTGTATGTTCTGTGTTGTGCTACCCCCTCATCTGTATGTCCTGTGTTGTGCTACCCCCTCATCTATATGTCCTGTGTTGTGCTACCCCCTCATCTGTATGTTCTGTGTTGTGCTACCTCCTCATCTGTATGTCCTGTGTTGTACTACCCCCTCATCTGTATGTTCTGTGTTGTGCTACCCCCTCATCTGTATGTCCTGTGTTGTGCTACCCCCTCATCTGTATGTCCTGTGTTGTGCTACCCCCTCATCTGTATGTCCCGTGTTGTGCTACCTATGTCCATTATTATGCCCCCAATCTGTGTCCATTTGCATGTGCCATACCCCCTCTGTGTCTATTATTATGCCCTCCCCCTATATCCATTATGTTCCCCCTCTGTGTTATTCCCCCTTCTGTGTCCATTAGTATGTGCCATCACCCCGTGTCCATTATTATGCCTCCCTGTGTCCATTATTATGTCCACCCCTATATTATTTATTATTCCCCCTCTATGTTCATTAGTATGTGCCATCCTCCTCTGTGTCCATTATTATGCCCCCCTGTGTTCATTATTATGTCCCCTCTGTTATTTATTATTCCCCCCTCTGTGTACATTAGTATGTGCCATCCCCCTGTGTCCGTTATTATGCCTCCCATCTGTGTGCATTATTATGTCCTTCCCCCTCTGTGGCCATTAGTATGCCCCAACCCCCCTCTGTGTTCATTATTATGTTCCCTCCTGTGTTCTTTATTATGCCCCCCCAGTGTCCATTAATATGTGCTTCACCTCCTCTGTATCCGTTATTATGTGTGTGTCCCCTGTGTCCATTATTATGCCCCCCTGTATCTATTATGTCCCCATCTGTGTGCATTATTATGTCCTTTCCCCCTCTGTGTCCATTACTATGTACCACCCCCCTCATGTCCATAATTATGTTCCCCCTCTAGGTTCTTTATAATGCCTTACCTGTCTATTAGTATGTGCCACCCCCGTAATCATTTTCATGTGCCTCCCAGTATCCATTACTATGCCCCCTTCTGTGTTTATCATTATGTCCCCCTATCTGTCTGCATTATGTCCTTCCTCCCTCTGTATCCATTAGTATGAACCCCTCTCTGTCTCCATTATGGTGTTCCTCCCCCATCTCTGCACCCATCTGCTTCCTCCCCTCCCCCCTCTCTGCACTCCCCTCCCCCATAGTTCACTTACCTTCTTCTCTCTTGTCTGTTCCTCTGCCTCGGCTCCTCTTCCAAGCTTACACCTTCGGCTTCCAAGGGTCTTCTCCCCACTGGCACTGCACTGACAGGAAGGTCAGGTGCTGTTGGTGTCAGGTGCGGTGCGTCTCCTCCTTATTCCACCATTGTGTCAATGGCAGCACACATCCATGAGACCCGTCGCGGCGGCGCTTATGTGACGTCACGCAGCGTGACATCACATGGCAAAGAGGAGAGGAGGAGCTGAGGCACACTACGCGGCGCAGGCAGGGATTGTGAAGCAGAGCCTTCTACTGCGCCGCTCTATACATTTTTGTAAGGCAGCCAGGACTAGGATTTCCCGGGTGGTGTGGAAGGGCAGGACGTCGGCCGGCCGCTTGTTCCGACAGGAAAAAAAAATTGTTCCTGTCTCCAGCGGATCCTCCTTGGTGGTGTGGGCCTATTTTCATGGGAGGGCCTGGAGCTGCAGCTCCACCCGCCCCATTGTTAATCCGGCCCTGAGTAGGAGTCATCCATTACAATAGGCTATTGGAGTATTATTTAACATCAAACTAAACTATTAATGAACATATACATTATACAATATACATATACAATACAATATACAATACATATAAAATACAATACAAATACAATACTGAAGTTAAATCAATAATATACGGAAAATTGAATCATATCATAGAGTAACAATATACGTTCTTACCGCAGACAATTTTGGTTGAAAGAGTTTTTTAAAGAAGTACAGTAGATATATAAATTGTGATAAAGTTAAACCTAGGAACAGCTTTTACCTTAAATCATTTTATCCACTATAAAAACCTTTAACAGTTTTTTAGATCAAGGAGACAGTACGCATTTGGATCAAAATGTGCCCTACATGTTATATAGAGTATTCTGACACAAATGAAGCTAGAATGAATTTGCAGCCTATCAGCAGATACTGTACATCTATGCATTAGGCCTGCTGGCAAGGGGGACACTGGTTTTGTCCCATATTTTACATATTAATATATATCTATCTATAGGGAGATGAGAATGACCCCATGAATTCCTGTAAGTGAGTTGGTGGATAATGCAATAGATTTACTAGTTCAGTACTATTATATAGTATAGTAAATTACAGAAAATACAGTGCAATATGTTATGAAAGCCTTTCCATTCTGCCCATTATTATGTACTATAAGCCTGGTCGACTCATAATAACCTTTTTAGGAAGAACAAAATAATATTTGAAGGATTTGCTTACAATAAAATGGAAATTCAACATGGCCCTGCATAGAGGTAGTTTATTTATTGTGCTAAGCTCTTTATAATGTTTTATGCTTTAACTCTGGATAAAAATAACTCTTATTGGATAACAGCAATATACTGTATATATACTTGCAGATAACAGCAATGAGCTTTAGTTAGAGATGTGCGCAGAACCCCATGTTTTGGTTTTGGCAAAACCACCCTCAAGTATTTTGGTTTTAGATTTCTTTAAAAAATTTTTTATAAAAACAACTAAAATCATGTAACTTGGACCTGGTTTTTTTCTTATAGTATTATTAATATATATAACATTAATTTCCATTCATTTACATTTAATTTTGATCTCCTCACAGCACCTAAAATAACAAGGGAGGAACTTAAATGCAATCCAAAATATGCGAGTTCGGTCTTTAGTAGAAATGAACAGTTTGGTTTTGCTGAAAACGTAACCCGAACTTTGGGGTTCCAAGTCGAACCGAGTCCCGACTCATCACTTTTAGGGTTCCAAGTTGAACTGAGTCCTGGCTTGGTTCTTACTGCAAATCTGATCAAGGATCAAAAAACTGTATCTCACGTGTTTTTTTATTGCATTTAAATCCATACCTTGTGATTTCATGTGCCAAAATTAACTGGAAATTAATGTTATTGATTTTAATGATTCTATAGGAACAAAAACATGTCCAAGTTACATGATTTTTGCTGTTTTTATACATTTTTGTAAGAAATCCAAAACCGAATCGAAACACTTTAGGGTGGTTTTTCCAAGAACAAAACCAAAACCATAACATTTGAGGATGGATTTTGCCAAAACCAAAATAACAGGGACCACACACATCTCTAGTTTTTAGATCTGAGGTCCAAACTTGGCGAGAAGACCCAAGTTGGGACTCGGTGCTACTCGGAACCCCAAAGTGATCAGAGCCGACTCTTGGTTTGACGTCCCGGAACGCTCGGAACCCCAAAGCTATGGTGTGTTCGGTTTTCAGCAAAACTGAACCGAATCTTAGAGCTGGGTACACACTGAGACAATGTTGGCATGATATGTAGTTTCCAGCCGAATCGGAACAACATATCAGCAACATTGCTTCTGCAGCCACATGCGGCATCATCCGGTCGGCTGTGCTCCACGTCCAACCATATGATATTGCATGCTGCCCCATTGCAGGTAATGAAGGACGGAACGAGGGATCGTTCCATCCTTCATTACATTGTTCTAATGTTTACCCGAGGTATGACATGTTGGGTCAACATATTGTACTGGTACACATCGCTGAGTGTGTACCCGGCATATCTCACTGTCTGGAGAACCCAGATTTTTCTGAAATTCTTTTCTCTTCGAGATGACTAATGGCACCTATTATAACCACTGAAATTCCAACCCCACCCGCTATAACCCTTCTTAGTTCTTAGAATGCACCTTCTTCAAAACTTGATCAAATAATAGTATAAAAAATGTTTTCAAAGAGCTATAATTAAATTTTTGTTTAAAGCTTAATACAGTAAGTCTAGAAATACTGAAAATTAACATTTGAGTTTGCGAAAAAATGGTGTGTAATGGAACTTTTTTATTATGTTTTCTGAAAATCAAAAAAAGCTGAAAATAGCACCCAAAAACCTATAAAAATGATCTGTTTGTTTTCAGACAGTTTATCCATTGCAGGCCTGGGTGTCTGTGTCTATATCTTAATGACAGTTTATAAATATTTGCATTAAATCATGTGACTGTGCCACATGTGGGTGAATAGGTGCCTGTAACTATTATGCACAAAATATAACATTGCGCTTAGGTGTGATTTCATTGTTAGTACTGTACATTATTTATTAAACTTTACCACATTACTATTGAAAAATTATTGATGTTGTTAATTAGTAGGCTAATAGACAATCAGAATGGATTGACTCTGCCTTGTACATGTGTGATGATACATACACAACTGGGTCATATGACTAATGGTCATGGCAAAAAAGAAGTTAAGAAGCGAGGACGCGATGGCCACTCCTGACTCCATGGGAGGGGATATATACTGTATTTGTCCTGATAAAGGTAAATAGGGCCAGCTCCAGGTGTTGCCTCACCCTGTGCAAGTTCCGGACTGAGACACTTTGCAGGCGCGTCCTCAAGGGGGCGTGTCCTAAATGACATAGGCCACACCCCCTTAATTGCTTATTTGGGGGGGTGTCTGTATGGCACGCCTCCCGCTTAACATCAGGCTGGGGCGAACCAACACTCCTTCAGTAGTTGGGCTGTCCCGAGCCTTCTCCCTGCACTGAATGGATGCCGTGCACATGCGTGCGGCATCCATTCAGCTTCCCCGGGGTTCGGCACCGCCGCACAGCTGCGGTGGTGGGGTGCCCAACCTCCCGACCACTTGCGGGACACTTCGGCCCGTGGGTGGTACAGCGGGGCAGTGCCTGATAAACGGGACTTTCCCGCTGAAATCGGCATGGTTGGGAGGGGTGTGCCCTCTATGGGGTGGCGCTCCTGTTCGACCGCACTGGTCGAATGTGCCTCGAGCCAGCCCTGTAGGTAAATATAGATGTTTTCTTTGGCTATATAATAAATATTCCAGTTTGCTGAAATACATTGAGTCCTGAGAGCGCTGTTACTTCTTGGACTTAGAGTAATGTATATCTCACCTTGACGTGCCAACCAGGCTGGAACCTATTCAACTATGAGTTCCCTATATACATATATATATATATATACCATAAAGGCATGCTTTATTATTGACTATTATAACAGGCCCATTATTGTAGCAGGGTCTGGCACACTGCTTCCCATCTTCCATGCTGACAGAAAATAGTTTCACGTCAGATAATAGGCCTGCTTTAAGGTCAGACTGACAATTTTTTTTACACACAAAGGTCAATGCAAGCATGCGGGAAGATAACATATAAAATATCTTAGTAATTGGCAAAACCAATGTGCTATTTTAGGCATAGGCAGTTAGGAGTCATGCAATAGTATTCTGATTTCTGGGAGTAGCTGCTTTGTGCATGATCCGCGTCCTGCTATAGAAAGCACCAAGTACATTGTCACTCATCCAGCGTACATATAAAGGATCAGCCATGGTACCATATGAGAGCACCGGGGCACCGGGGATTTATGTTGAATGAGAGATTAAGTAAATTGAATAAATATTACGTACAAAGCTGCAGGTCGGGCTCACATTCAAATCCTTGCAAAAAAAAAAAAGCACATGATTTTCAAGATGACATATGCAAATAAGAAGAAATAAAATACATTGTATAACATAATATGATAAAAGTCCCCAAGTGATGAGAAAGAAAATCGTGACTCAGTATCCACCATACAGAATTCCACCACACTTTTCCACATAGGGAGAAATGCACAAGATGAGGCGATAAATACAGTATATTGCGCTTACAAGATTACCCCTTGCGGTTATAGCATTACAGATGACAGGTGATTTCTTCACTTTACCATAATAAACGTATATGTTTTTTAGAGGATCATCTGTCAAAAGTTATACAAGAAAATTCCTGGCATATTGCTTGACCAATTTAAATATTTTAATAGTATCAGCCACATTTAAAAAAAAAAAATAAGGTTGCTTAGGGCTCTATTCATTATGTTGAATATCGGAGTCTGAGCGGACCCCGATAACAAACATTTGAACTTGCGGCGAGCACTGGAGCATTCATCATTGCTTCAGCGCAGAGACAGCTGATCCAAAAATCAGCTGTCTCCCTGAACGTTTTCACTGCTCCTTTAGGAGCAGTGAAATTTAGCACTGCGAAGTCTGACTCAGCAGTGCTAGTGCGCCTGCATGAAGTAGAGTTCACAGAGGAGCACAAATGCCTCGGCATCTGGTGGACGGAGCAGGACAGGGACCAAGGGATCCAAAAGAATCTCTCTTCACAACACGGGACTTCTTCCCATAGGGCAGGAGCAGGGTGAGTGCTGTGTGGGGGAACAAACGCCATCTGAGCAGTCAATGCTCGGAAAATATTGTATTTTCAGAACTTGATGAATTCCTGTCTCCATACTAGTGTATGGGGACAGCAGGCCACATCGAGAGAGAAAGGTAAGCAGGAGATATCTGCGATATTTCCTACATTGACTCTTTGATGACTGGCCCAAAAACTTTGGGCATGCGCACTGGACAAACATCGAGGCGGCTGTGCGGTCGTAGAATGAAGCCCATGCTCCTAACAGGCACAAAGCATAGATGGGCATGTAAAACGTTTTTAGGGATTCTGGATATCCACAAAAGAGCTCCCTACAGTAACTGGTTCTCAGGTTGAGCTTCCTCTGTGGCACTCCCTGCTGACATGTTTTTATATACGGTGGTAGTATATGTACTACAATAGCTAAACCCCTTAACCCACAAAGCTGCACATAATTATTATCCTACAATTCTTTTTGGCTCCACTGTCTGTGTTAGAAATGTTATATAACCCTCTGTTTTGTGTATACGGTGACTGCAGAGGAAACAAACGCTCCATGTTATTATTTTTAAACCACTCAGCTTTCAGTTGTTTGAGTAATTCATTTTAATATGGGAAGGGGCCCTGGGGGAACCAGCAATATGCATAAGAAAGGGACAAGCTGAAACACAATGCCACCTTTATTTAATCATTTGTCTGTGACTAGAACTCTGAGCAGGTGCATCCATGAATCTTGCAAGCCCTGACTGTCTTTAAACACATTACTCTGTGCTTGTGCTATCCGCCTGCTGATCCATGAATATGCCAAAGTACATATAGTGCCTTCTATCAGTCCTACATAAAAATTAAATATACATCCTTTTGCATTATCAAGATTTTATGAACACACAACATTTGTTACTTATTTGGGTCTTTACAGCAGAAAAAAAGCGAAATATTCAGCCAACCATAGCGGGAATCACATTTAAAATCAATCATGTGGGTTTTGTTGCTTAGAGTAGAACTAGGCATTTCTCATTTTTCTTCCCCACGTTTGCCAGGCAAACTTATTATATTTGGCATGTGTTGTTTGTGAAAGAGCTGTATAGCCTAGGGGCTTGTCTGGGCACTAGGGGCTTTAAATCTTCTATAACTTTATATGATCTGCCTGTTTGTTGTGTAATTGAGGAGCTATGCAGGAATTGTTATAAGACAGAGAAGCACTACGTTCTGGAGAAACACAAGGCAATGCTGTGGAGTATTAAGTGAGGAGGGGGCACGTGTTTAGTCCCCATCTTCTGGCACAAGTGAGTAAACTGTGGTGCTGTGCCAGAGTCTTCTGCACATGCGTAGGTTTTTCTACTGCACAAATCACCGGTAAAATGGCCGCCGTGAGTGGGTGTAACTGGGCATCAGTGGGGCATTTGCACAAAGGCTAAGTTTGCTGGGGTTGTTTTGTGGGAGTATTGACAAAATTGTGAGCTATTCAGGAGCGAGTGTATGCAGAGATGACTTCAGTTGGATCTCTTGCGCCAAAAAGAAGACTAATTGTGACTACTTTCACCAACAGATGGATGGGTGCGGTGTGTTCACATAGACAAGTCTATGAAAATTGAAAACAGGTGGAAATCCGCAATTGCGCCCCCTTCACATACAACTCTGAATTAGGCCAAGTATCAGTAACTAAATAAAATGACCCTAATGGTGCATACACACGGGACAATCATCAATGATAACGATATCGTTGAACGACTTCACGGGTGTGCTGGATGATCGATATAGATCATCCAGCACACCACCAACGATGGCCAAAGATGGCCAACGACCCGCAATCAACAATCGTGCGTCCCTATAGTAACCTGGTCGATATTGACCAGGTTGGCCTGCATGAAAGGGCGATGGACAATATCGTTATCGTCCATACGTGCCCGCGCATCGCAGGTCGTTGGTGGGTTGGAGGCACTGAAAAATGCACGATATGAACGATAATGATATGAACAATATCATTATCGTTCATATAGTGCATTTTAATCGTACCGTGTGTACGCACCTTTAGGCTAAGCTAGGTATTTGTGCCTCATAGTGAAATTATCGCTAGGGCTATTGGAGCGTTTGTTACTCGGGACAGGCTTATGATGATTTAAGTGAGAACCACCATTTGAATAGAACTTATCCTGTGATGTTATGACAGTGCCAACAGCAAACATAGTTAACTCTATGTTTATGTATACATCACGGGCATTGTGGTACACACTAACATGTTACTCAGTGTGTGCAGGTATTAGGGACTGTGGTTTAGTATACCTTGCAACCAATTACTGCCGGGACCAGCCAGTGCTTGCAAGAGGAGCCATTAATTCATTGAGCATCAGCGGCTGTTACTGCTAAGTGATCCACCCTAGGACGCAAGGCCTGGACATCCTTTGCAGGAGGTGACACAAATTTTGGGGTGGTTAAGGGTGCCCTTTGGAGACTCCAAGGTGTTTAAGTGCTAATAAAACTATGGAGCGAGATAAAGTGGATGTAGATGAGTACCAGCCAATCAGCTCCTAACTGTCATTTTCAGCCTGTAAAGTGACAGGAGCTAATTGGGTTGTACTTTATCTCCGTCCACTTTATCTCTCTCCAAGGCAAAGTATATAGACCCCTTAGTGATTTATCTGGCTGTTCTATCTGTGTATTAGTTATGTTACAGAGTTGCTTTGTACTTATTGTTTTATAAAGATACCATTGTATTTTCTCTATTGTCCTTACCTGTGTGCTCAGCAAACCAAAGGAACGGAGTATATTGGTGTGAGCACAGTCTCTAGTTCTTCATATACTGACCCAAGAGTTACGGTAATGGACTGGTAAGCAATAGGTGTTCTACAGTGTCAAGAGAGCAACAAAGTTCTCAAGTTCCAAACCCTTGCCTCTGGTTGGCCAGAGTGTCAGTAAATAGCCCTGATTAGCTGATTGTGTTAATGATTTTTTTTTTTACACTAGTAAAGATACAGTGCGTGAGGATATTCATCACCAGTACATACAGTATTTTTAAACCAGGGTTCAGATAGCAGATGGTGCCGAATCTCCAGAGGGTATACTACACTGACAATTACATGCACTTACTGCAATTCCAGGTGTAGGGAGCCATCTCATTCAAAATGAAAACATTTTTTAAGAAGAAATTTACTGCATTCAACTGGGCACATTGCAGCCCATTGAGTACATTTATGGTGCAGCAATGTGACAATCCCAAGCTGCTAGATCCACCCATGCTGAGAATAGATTTTTGGAATGCAATTAACTGAACCTGGGGATCTCTAACGTGTGTATTGTCCGTATCCAGAGAGGGGAAGAGACACGAGGCATAGAAATTACATGTAAATAGCTTAGTAAGGGGAATCAGGGAAGCTGCAATTAAGGACAGTGCACTAGACAAGTTTGAGAGTGAACTGTCTGGAGTGTCAGCTCTTCTGTGACATTATTTAACATTGTTGTCAAAATGTATTGAAAACTTTAGATGAGGCTGTATAACTGGCAACTGTACCTACATTTTACAAGAATACCCCTATTTTAAAATGTGGTTCTGATGGCAGTAATTGACAATCCTCCTGAGATACCACATGACTGAGAATTATTAGAGAGAAATTCTGGCCAGAATTTTTTTATGCCATAATAAGCACCAAGCAAGTCAGTTAAGAGTCCATGCCCATAGCAGGGACCAATGACCTGTGTCTGGTAGCTGTTCTCTAGTGTAGGGGAAGTCTTATGTACTTAGGAGGAGAAACTACATCCTTTCCCCTGAGATATTAACCAATTGCTGTAAGACCCTCAAAATAGGCCTAGAAGGCAGTAGGAAGGGAGTAATGTGGTAAGTAGCATCATATCTGGCTGAAGTGGGCTTTATAGCCAGCATGCAAAAATCCCTCTACTCTCTTTAGTCAGCCACATGAAGTTGCATGTGAGGCATAAGGCTCTCAGTTTTCTTTTCTTCACAGGTCCATGGTTGGTGGTGGTATAGAAGAATACTGTAAGCCAGTTATCCCTGGGTCAGGGGCAGTACAGAAAGGGACACCAGCATGGATAATAGCACCTCCATTACAGTCCCTACAAAAACAGAACTGACTAGTCGCGCTCCAGAGGTGGGGCTGCAGCGCAGTCCAAAATTGAAATAGGGGTGCCACTCTAACTGCCACCCCAAAGGCTGCCAAGCATCGCCGGCTGCAACTCACTGGCAGCTGGTGTGGCTTCTGTATTTGAATTTTAGACTATACGGCATCCCCACCTCTGGAGCCGCAACTGGAACTGATGCCTGACATAATCATTGCTTACATCTTGGGGCTGTACGGGAAGACAGCCAACAGAGTGCCTTCATTTAAAGATGTAATACCACAAGCTAGTACAGTTAGAGCCAATGTTATCCTGAGGGAACCAGGAGATTAATCTTTTACTGTAAACCTAATGAACCTGATGAATTTAGTCGAGGTGCTTCCTGTGGGCTCCTCTACAACATCTATGAAAGTGTGCCAACATTACACAACACATTTCGCACGGCTTGGTTACATCATTGTCAGCAGTGAGAGCCTGGGCAGCATCGTCTTTCTTGTGCTAATCCTTAGGTTGACAAGAGACATTACCAAGCAATTAAACATATAGCGGATGGTGTCAGGTTGGATGAGGCTCAAGCCAGTTACTTCAGAGCTCCTGGGCATGATACATTTCCAGCCTTGCTGTAATAAGCTGGTTGGCTCTCTTTCCCAAATACTTCACTCTTGCATTTTTCAGGGCTATGTGGCTGGGTGAGTTGCTTAGCCCGACTAAGGAGCAGGCAGGAGGTCTTGTAGTGGCTGATGTGACCTTATTTAGTATTTGTGTGGATTTTCTCATTATGAAGTAAAAAAAAACCATATGCCCAATTTCTAATATTTGTGCCTTCTTACAATTTTGCCCACATTACCTTCTGTACTGTAGTTATTGACATAGGCACTTTATCTCATTCAATATAATACTGAGAAATGAAGCGATATTACACTGACAATTGCATGAGTGATTCCAGAATAAAAACCTAATAATTGCACAGGGAAATTTTTGTATGTCTTTAAATAGTTGAAATATTTTAATAACACTAATATTTGCATTAATAGTATATATTTAGACCTTTATGACTCAGTTTTCAACTGGCAGGTACAGGATAAAAGGATTAGCTGTTACATTTATCAACTTCAAACATCAGACACAGAGTACAGTCAATATACACCGTGTATGGGGTACTTCACTACTACAGATTACACTTATAAGAGGAGAGGATCATTCACATTTAATACTTGAGAAACTTCAATAATTACCGGAGAGCCATCATAGATTGGCTCTTTACGGTAATATAAGAGGGTTACTATTCATTTAAGTGGTGAATTTCTCCAATAGATAACCTTCACATTAACTTAATAATATTCATTGTGACTGACATCATAAGATATTTAGAACCATTAGTTTTTTACATTTGAAAAGATCACAGGACAAATAAGTAGTGTTTTTTAACTTTATTTCACATAAGTATACATTTTTCACTATTTTCACTGATCACGATATTTTGACAAGTAATTTTATAGATATTAATAAAAGTTATATTGTATTTCTTTCTATCTCGACCTTTACATGTTTAGACATAATTAAGCTACACCAAGTACAATCTATCCAGTGAGTGTCCCTTATGGGAATACTTTTTTCTTCTTTTGTTTAATGATTGATCTTATTCCCTGGTGCACCTCCACCTTTCATATAGTTTGGCTTATATTGTCCTTTAAAATTAATTAATATTATATGGATTGGAATGGATGATTGTTAAAATCTAAGGTCATATTATAGGTTTGTGCAGACACTTTTCCTTTAATACTCATTCATACAAGCATTCTCAAAGCAAGCCCTGGGAGAGCAGGTGTAGATGCATTGCACCCTGTTTTTTATCAGGGCCACCAGGGTGTTGGGTTGAGTTGGGCTGGCATGATAGGGATATTCGCAAATTGAATAGATGAGAACCAAACAGTAATATGGGAGAACGTGACCCATGTTTTACCTTTAGGGCAAAGGATTGTTACCCATTGCTTAGTTGCATAATATATCATTAATTCTTGGACTGAATCCTGCAATTTGGATATGCGGGTATTCCTATATATCACAGGTTCAGCTGTATGTAGGTACTGACATCTTTAACCTCAATATTCGATAAGGCGGTGGAGGAGGCCCTGCGTTTGTTGGGGGTAGAGGTCTATTTAGGGTTCAAAATGGCCTCTTTGTTGTCAATTAAGGAACAGTCTTGGTGGTTGTCCCCAGCAGGTTTGAGGTCAGCAGCTTCAAATGATCACTGTGTCCAGTAGCTTTTTAGGTGGAATTTCCGGTACCGGGACTAGTTGGTGGTTCTAATGGATTCTCCTCCTGTTGAGGTCTTATCCCCTGTTATGGTTATCTTTGGAACTGAACCTCAGGTGGACAAGGACATGGCATCTGAGAACCTCTGGTATTTTGATCAGCATGGTATCCCTAAACCTACAAGATGGAATTTGGGCAGGTGCCTGGAATGACTCTCCCATCCAATGATTAAACTATTGTAAGAACCAATTATATTGGGGAGACTTATAGAGGGAGATGTACAGTACTAAGCCTTGGAGAGTCATAAAGTGGACAGTGATAAAGTACCAACCAATCAGCTCCTGTCATTTTTTTAAACACAGCCTGTAAAGTGACAGTTAGGAGCTGATTGACTGGTACTTTATCTCTCTCCACTTTATCACTCTCCCTGGCTTAGTACATCTCCACCTTAGTCAATTGATAGGCTGTTTTATCCTTATTACAGGTTCAGTCCAAATAATGTCTATTTCCACTGTATGCAGGCAACAAGTGCTCATTAACATATATTGAACTGTGGGCAAATAAGACACAGAGAGCAGAGGACAAGTTGGTGCCTGACAAGTAGTGGTACTAATTTCCGTGCCGCCCTAGACCTCCATGTATACTCTTGCTGTAAATGGATCCTGTAGTGTTAATCAGCATATGTCCATTGCTAGTACATTTCTATGTACTGTGTAATTATAAAAACAAAAGGTCTTTTAAAATGTCTGCAAAGTTCTTTGTACAATATTGTCAGAGTACTAGTGTCATGTTCTGTCTGCACCAGAACTTGCTTTATTAACAAGGAACTTCCATTATGTTCAACGCTCTATTCATCTTTCCGCTATTTTTAGATCTGCCATCATGTGTCTCTATTAATTTCATTTTTCAATCATATTAGCAGGAGACCCATGGTAATTATATCTTTACCTTCATTCATACCCTGATAACCTCTTTCTTAAATTGAATAAATTACCCCCTGCCCCTTTTTTCTAATAGAGGTTTTATGATCTAATAGAAAAAAATCTATACAGTATATGGTTGGCGAATGTCTTTCTACTGCAAAGAATTAGTGATAAACTTATTTTTCCAGCCTCCTGTTGCCTAGCCTATGCCTTACAGAGTGTCACCTTCTCTCAGCACAGCCAGGGAACATGATCATTTTATAACTTAAAATAGGAATATGAGAGGGAAAGACGAAATATATTCCGTTTTTATTATGACAAGTGAATCAGGGCTGATGAATACCAATGTTCATGCAAATGGTTAATGTCTATGTAGAACAAGGAAACCAGAGATTCCGCACAGAACCAAAACCAACTCGGAGCGGTATTCAATATGAGCCAAGCTGCGATACTTTTTCGCGGCCTGGACTTTCCGCCTACTTCGCCTGCAGGCAGAAAAGTATCGCGGCCATCCCTGCTTTACCCCGTATTCAATATGGAAGTATGCGAAAACGGGACCCAGCGAAACTTGAACAGGCGGGAAGTACTGTCAAATTTGGGGAAATCAGCCTGACACCCCCCAAATGATGCTCTGACATGGGGGTTATGGTACCCCCCGATTTGGCTTGCTGAAGGTACTTGGTGTTTTTAAATGGGCTTAATAGTTGCTAAATAGCGTTTTTTAATAAGTAGTGCAGAATAGTATTTTGGAGGTTTTTTTGATGAAAATAAATTATCCCAGCAAATTTGGGGTACTTGAAAATGGGGGTCAGCATATTTAAAAGTTGCTAAAGTGAAGTTGCAAAATCGTGAAAAATCCACCTGCAGCAAGCACCTGCAATCAAAAAAACACCTGGGGCATACTTGGGGACCCCCTTAGAGTCAAGTTCGCTAGTTTTTAACTTTGTCCCCAAACATTTTTTTTTTCCCCCCAAAATGAAAGTGATTTTTTGGGGTGTTCAAAAGTGTTTTTTTTTTTTTTTTGACACAGATTACCTTTGGGGGACTGTCTGAAGGCTGCACGGGGGTTCCCGCAACGTTGCACCCTGAAACCCCAAATCTGCACTTTTTTCCGCCTACTATTCATGGGTGAAACTTTTTCGCCTATTACATGGCATTGACTTTCCGCCTAGGTGGAAAGTCTTTCAAATTGAATACGGGGTAAAACCAAAACAGGCGAAAATTACGTCATCGGCGAAAAGTTTCCACCAAAATCACGCGAAAACTGACTTTTCGCCTCAAATTGAATACGGTCCTAGGTATTGATATATTATTATTACTGACCAACTATTTTGCATCACTGAATATACCACATTTAATAATGTTGGTGGTGCTCCCAAAGCCTAAAATTCAGATAGAACAAGTAAGAAAAAGCAAAGCTATTTGTTGGGACACACTTAGATGATAATTCATATACAATAAGTTCAAATATAACTTTTATTAATTATACATAAAATTAAGAGGTATCCATACACATTGAATTTTATATATCAAATTCTAAATTTAAAAGTAATCTTTCGGTGTTGGAATTAAACACCCACAAATGTATGGCGAAAATATTAAACAATTTCTGCATTCCACTGAACACACTTGGAATGAGTATCAGTTAATTTATATTGGTGAAATATTCTGAGGTGATTATCATTGATGTTAGTATACTGGCTACACCATGTGCCGTCCTATAGCATACATTAACCTGTACAAGGTAACCTACAGCACCTGGTCTTCCTAGGTGGTCTCCCATACAAGTACTAACCAGGCCTATTGCTGTATCGCTTCCAAGATCAAACGAGATTGGGCAGATTCAGTAAAGTATGGCTATAGGTTACGATTTTGTCGCCGCAGAGATGGAAATTGCCCTTTGCACATGGTTTGAGCACAAGTGTACTGTATAAATGTAGGACTATCACCTTCAGAAAAGTCCAATTTATCAATAAAAACAGATTTCAAGAAAAGTAATGCATAGGCATACTTTAATTGTTAAAGCATAAGTGTGGCACCCCAGTATAGCTGAATGGGATGATTGGAAAATGATATTCAAGACTAAATAATTACCCTGCTATATGTATGAAATGTCACGTATTTATATAGGAAAAATAAATATATGTACAGGTGCAGGTAGTATGTGGTGAGCCAGCAGCAGGTCACATGGCACAGAACCAGCTGCAGGTGGCTGAAGGACAGTGACACCAGTTACAGAGGAGTCCTGAGGTAACAGTGAGCAGGAGAGGACTTACGCTGCGGTGCTAACCTGAGGGATGGTGGTGATCGGTAGACAGTGCCACATCTGCTGACTGCCAGCACTGTGGGGTTCCGCTCAGCACCAGTGACAGCCAGCAGAAGATAGAGAGGCAATGGGCAGTGGCATAGGAGTCAGGCCCTTCCCAGGGAAGTGGCTAAAGACAGAGAGACAGTGATGATGCAAACCCCTTCAATATGGCCGGCAAGAGCGTGTTCTGTAAACAGTACCCATCATAGCCCTGCACCATAGTTACCATAGTTACCATCTAGCTGCATCACTTACAAATCATTAGCTGCAGGGAGTAGCACAAGCAGCATCGTTATTCTGCATAGGTACCGCTAAGAAACCCCTCGCAGTTGCATCTCTCCCCAAATCAACTACAGGGACACGAATCCTCCTTTCCCCCCAGTGTCTGTGACATCAGTGAGTGAGACAGGGCAGTCTAGTTACCAAATACTCTGCCTTTAGTGTCCCACATTAGCTGGATAGCTGCATGGGCTTATTACACACAGGAACTTGCTACTAGGAGACTGATATATTAAGGTAAAGGTCCGAAATCTCTATATACTCCTCGGGACTGCTTATAGTTGAGAGAGAGGGCACCTAAATACCTCATAGCGGTGCACAAGTTATTATGCAGCCCACACGGCACTATGGGCAGAAAGGGCAGAGAGAGAGAGAGAGACACAGAGAGAGAGAGACACTTCCATGTTATAAGTGCCTGTAACAATCTCTTTTCACTGTCACAAAAAACAGATAATTGCGAATTCCTCAAGGCATATATATGAGCCCACAGCATAGAGTCAGATAAGATAATTAACAAAGTATTCTACAGCTAACTAGCCAGCTACCATTGCATAGCAATATTAGTAAGGAATCTCAGCATTTTAAACTACAATCCTCATTGGAACTCCAACCATTAGTTTGCAGGACGGCAGATGGAGTTCAATAAAAACCCCTGGTACTGATGTGCCCAGCTATAATGTGGCATCACAGCGCTATCTCTCACGCCACGCATGGCGCGCCACACACCACGCCATGAGTCGCGCCACAAAGAAAGTTTATTAGTGAAAAAAGTAATTACGTGTAATACAACATTTTGCCCACCAGATGTCACTTTTCCTAAACTACATAGTGCATGCGTCTGATTTCATTAAGTGTAATACAACATTTTGCCCACCAGGTGTCACTTTTCCTAAACTACATAGCGCATGCGTGTAATTTCATTACGTGTAATACAACATTTTGCCCACCAGGTGTCACTTTCCAATGTACCGTACGGTATGTTCTGTATCACCGGCCGATGATTGTTTGACAGAAGCTTAGACATTAGACTTTACAAACTACAGAACTCTATTAATGGGTGAAGCGTGTGGCCTAGCGGTCTAATGCCTAGTCTCACTGCTTCTCCTCTCTTCTTGTTCCGTGGGTTCGAGACCTTGAAAATACAGTATGTTTTTTAAATTTATTTTTAAAATCTTCACTTAAAATATTCAATATTCAATACAGTACATGTGGAGCGCATGTCTGCCCAGTGCTTCGGGAGTCAAACAGCGAAACTAGGATTTTTATTATTGTACATACAGTGCTGTACCTTAGAACGCAAACTTGCGTCAATGCCGGCGCTGACATGAACGTGGACATTATAGTGATTTATTATGACCATCAAGTGGCAATGGGCCCTGTTAAAGAGACTGGTTTTTGTATATCAAACTGACTGCGCGTTTAAACCGCAAAATTGCGTCAATGTCGGCGCGTGCCCAGTGGTCGGATTTTAATCACATTGGAATGTGTGCCCCATGTCCAGTGGAGCCAAGCCATACATTAAGTAGTGCTATTTTATGGCGCATGCCCAGTTGTCTGTATTGCTAACAGTACTGTTGAATTTTCACACTAATGCCATTCTGCACTATCCGAGACTTACAGTACCGCACAGTAAACACAATAGTAAATTCATTACTACAGTACATAAGGTGCTACAGTAGTGGACTAACAGCAGTTTGTAGGGCAGATGCAGAGCGCAAACTTGCGTCAATGAAAATAGTGTCTTAGACTTGGTAACATTAGTAATTTAATATGTTTAGTAACTGATAATTGACTGTGTACAAGAGATGAGTCTCTATAGTACAAACTGACTCGGCGTTTAAAACCGCAAAATTGTGTCAATGTCAGCACAGTTTGCGTTGTGGTAACTTATAGCCAGTTCTGATGGGTTACGGTACAAATAGGATCTCTGGATTGTGCCCAGTGGCGGGGTTGCAATGCATTGCCAGTGGTGCTGCGCCATAGCCGTACCCTTGTAGCGCTATGGCTATGTACTGTACGCCATGGCGTACAGTATGGAATATCATACTGTACAGTACCAGGTCATGATTAACACACAGTGAAAGTGTGTTATTACACTGACTGTGTAATAATAATATTAAAAATAAAAAGTGTTACCTTGACTGTCTAATAACAATGAAAAGCTTCATTATTAAGCTTCCTGGTTTCGAACCCGGGTTGTACAGACGTCTGCAATGTAGAAGTTCGATTTCTTACCTCTACGCTACAGACGCCTGAGTACTGTACTTCATCGTATGGTACTGTAGATGTCACATAAAGTACTGTAGAGGACTAGGAGAGACTTGTGAGCAAGGGCTTAGGTGATCCGTCTTGCTTACACTTCTCTCCTTATGTTCGAGACCTTTATAATTTAATGTATTTTTGTTAATGTTCACTATAGTACTGTAGTTCAGTCTTGTTATCCAACCCTTACAAAAATCAATCTATTGTACTGTATATGTGCCCAGCTACAGTACTGTAGTTTGTTACTCCATACGGTACACCATACAGTATACCGCATTGTTGCGCGCTACACTGTGGCATATTGAGTCTCATAGCACTGCGCATGCCCAGTTGTCTGTATTATACGGTACTTATACAGTAACTGTAGTTGTAAGTACAATACGGTAGACATTGTAGTGATTCCCTGACTCTAGGAACTACAGTACAGTAGATGCAGTAGTCTAGGGGGCTAATGCCTAGCCCTACTGCATCTACCATTTTCTTGTCCCGCTGGTTCGAGACCTTTAAAGTACATACTTTATACAGTAATTTTATTTTGTTTTCAATCTTCACTAATACAGTACATTATCCAGAAATTCTGGTATTTCTATGCCACAGTACTTTGACCAAAAAGTCTAACCTTGTTAATAAAAAATAAAAAGTGTAAGTGCTCAGTGATAGCATAGCGCTACATGGCGTATGGCTTGGCGCCACAGATCCCATTGTACCCCCCTCCATTTCTAATCCATCGCAGATGGCTGACAGCCACCATAGCGCCAACCGTGTAATACAGAGAGCTCTCTCTCATACAGATCCCACTACTACCGTACTTAGTGTGCAAGGTTGGAGCAGCATCACCAATGTCATCAGTTTGGGATGCAACGCTATTTTGCGCATCAAACGCACAGTCAGCTTTGAACACAGAGCGCTCTCTCACAGACGGAAACCACTCTCAGACACAGTCCAAGGGACGTAGCCATAGTGCACGAGGTTGAGACCGCATATGCGTTGTCGCATGTTTGCGTTTTGCGGTTTCTGGGCGCACAGTTTGTGATGCAGAGGCCTGTCTCACATTCTAGACAGTAGTTTCACTAACAGTTCCTGCAGTTATGAAATCACTATTCTGTGGTGCTAAATTGCACGGCACCGTCAGTTTTGAATATTCAGTACAGGCACATTCATAACGGCACACTAGTTGTCCTAGCAGATGGGGGATGGTGTCTTTGGCAATGGTGACAATTCGTAGCATTTTTGAGGACACTAGGGCAGAGCTGACTGGAGATTTGGACTGTGAGTAACACTGCATTCATAGAAACAAACTTTATATCACAGTTTTCAATTTAAACTACCACGGGCAACAGTCTGCAACACATTCGCTGTCAACGCTTTAATAACAGCTCAGTAGGTTGGTACCAACCAAGTTAATTTAATAACGTGCACCACCTCTACAGAAAGCGCTGATCTATATTATTGCCAGTAATATACATGCATGTAGTGAACTTATTTAGTTAGATAGTAAAATTCAGTTTTGACTAGTAGACTTAAGCTGGCAACACACATGGCGATGTGCACACGATCAGCCGATGTGTACGATTTCCCTTTCTCCCCGGCAGCTCTGTACATGATCTCCACACGAACTGTACACGAATTGGTGTCCAGTCTTCATACGATCTCTCCTGCAGCCAGACTTTCACAGTGCATCTCCTCCTAGATTGTCAGATCTGCCTTACTGCACAGCAGATTTGACGTTGTGATGTGCGACCAGCGGGGACGCGCATCGTGATCGTGAGTGGGGACTCACGATTTACTCAGGATTTGGCCATATTTTACACGATCTGTCGTTCTAATGTGTTGGAATCGGCCAGATCGGGTAAAATATCGCTATGTGTGTGGCCAGCATTAGATAGAACAGTGTTTGTGAATTTCTGATATATTGTTGCAATATATTTGTTGATCTTAAAAGTCTTGATGGGTAATATTAAATTGAATGTGAACAATCGCATGATATTTCTTTAACTGTATGTGCTTGTTATACTAACCCACTTGAATTACCCAGTTTGTTATTATCTCCAGTGAAAAGTCTTCGACCATTCCAATGTTGCAGCAGAATTAAAGCTTCATTTTGTTTGAAATGTGATTCACTTTTTACTCATTGTGTGAAAGTATACAGTATGTTTAATAAAATGTAAACTCTTATTTGAAACTTACCTCTCTGTACCAAGCAGGAGAACCAAGAGACTCATTTAAATCTGGTGAGATTGGTAGACACCACCCTGCACTATACATGATTTAAGGGGGTGTCACATAAGTATGATATACTACATTCAGATATATAACTATTGGTAACGATATCACCATCTATGAATATTTCTGTAAATTACTGTGTTCCAAGTAACTTGGTATCTACACAAAATTCAATAGGATTAATTATTTAAAGTCAATCTCTAATCAATGTATCCTAGCCTGGTTAGTCTCCAGATAATCGGAGTCAGCACACAATATATTAATCTCTCTTATTGTAATACACACTGTTAATAGGTATGAACCTATGAATAAAGAGGAGCCACCAGTTTCAAAGCACATACAATTAAGCACAATAGTGCTGAAAGCTCATTGTCCCAAGTAAATCATTGTTCTGTTATGCATACAGTATCTACCTATGGACAAATTCATCAATTTCAGAACACATGGAATTAAGCACATCTGTACTGAGAGCTCATTGTTCCAAGTAAATCATGAATCTATTATGCATATACCTATTGACAAATAAAATAAACCAACAGTACCAATATCTGTAAAGATGCAGCACACCAGTGCTAGCAACTAGGTATTACAAATAGCAGGTCATTAATACACATGAATATATATTGCGTGGTGGCAACAAAGTGTTAACAGGCTGAAAATTGTGAATCATTTACACGCTGACCAGACAAAATAGACTGTCAGCCATAATACGATATCAGTATAACGTGGTATGGAGTCCGGTCCGTGCACTGACTGGTTCTCCTGAAGTATGAGCAGATTGACAGAGACAGAGGACACGTGTTTCGCCCAAATCGAGGCTTGTTCACCTCGACGAGGTGAACAAGCCTCGATTTGGGCGAAACTCGCATCCTCTTTCTCTGTTAACCTGCTCATACTTCAGGAGAACCAGTCAGTGCACGGACCAGACTCCATAAGTTATATTTTAACTTATTGTATATGAATTATCATCTTAGTGTGCCCCAACACATAGCCTTGCTTTTTTCTTACTTGTTGTTCTATTGTGTAAGTAGCTAAAGAGTGGCACTGTGCATGTGTTCTGTGGTGTGTGTGTGTACAGAGTCGCAGTATAGATTGAGGCATACAGTGTCAGAAATGTGCTGGAAATGTATTGGGCATTCCTGGGCAGTGACTGGGAGGTGGCTAATCAGTACCACCTTACCGGCGTGTTATGGGAAACTGACGGGAGCATCACAGGAGTGGTTGCAAACTCAGATGCTTCATCACTTACATTGGAGACCGTACTCTGACGGAGACGCTGCTCCAAGCATGGCGTTGGGGCAAGTTTCTAAGGAAGCACAAAGCGGGATTGTAGCATCTAAATAAACACAAACAGGACATCTCAGCTCTTGCAAATACAGACACATGCTTGTATTAGTATTAGAAATGTGCGCTGACTCTCGTGTTTTGGTTTTGGATCTGGATTCATCTTCATATTTTGGTTCTGGTTTTGGATTTAATAAAAAATGCTAAAAAGTTTTTAAAAACAGTTAAAATTATGTAATTTTTTGCAATCCAAAATTCAGATTTAATATCCGAACCGCTGGAAGATCAGAACCGTGACTTGGATTTATCCGGATCTCCTCAGGAGATAAGAACGAGACTCAGATCTGTTCGGATTCACGAAAATTTGGTGGATTCGGAATCCTAGAGGAAAGAACCTCACATCTCTAATTAGTAATGTACTAGCATAAAATCGCAGATGCAACTGCACCAAAAGACGCAAATCACGGACGCTGCTGAGTGTAACTCAGAATCAGGCCCTTAGCGATTTATGTTGTGAGCAAATTATGCAAATATCACAACTCTACATATAGATCTGTTTGTAAATAATTTACTAAGAATGAATGGACCCAGGGCTATAAAGCATGCATTAGTGACAACCAGGGCCGTAGCTAGGGTAGTGCGGCTGGTGCCATCGCACAGAGCACCACAGGTCAGCGGGCGCTGTTTGGGCCTGTCAAATTTTTGTTTATTTTCATTCTCACTTGTAGCTTCCTCTTATTTCATCCCCAGCATCTCCTGGCCTCTCCTATCTCTTCCCTGGCGCTTCCCCATGAAGCCATGGCCCTTTTTTGGGTGCATTATGTCCCTTTGAAAAATCAGGGGGGCACCAATGCTCTTTCTGGCACAGGGCACCAAAAAGTCTAGTTACGGCTCTGGTGACAACTAACTGTGAAATGTAAACTTTACAAAAAGCCTAATCAGGACTTCAGCAGGTTTATATTTTTTGCTCCCAGGCGACTTTTAACGTGTGGTGTCACTCCCTTTGGTGACACACTGTGCAGATGGCCGGCAAAAAGAGGACATGGCCTCGTAGGTAGTGGTATGGCATCGTGGCCTGAACCCCCATTTTAGTTAATCATTTCTGTGTGCGAACGTTTATGCAACAAGCGCTACCCTATAGGGAAAACCTTGTGTTAACTGTCATAGATGTGTACTATTTACATACATACACATAAGGAATCTGCCTTTAAACCTCTATACACCCCTGCCTATACCTTCTGATATCCTGCCTGTAAACCTCTAAGGATGACGCTATTTTGTGTACGCAGTTATACAGTAAATAAAGACTCCAGACCTAGAACCTGTGGTTCCAAAGCACAAAGTATTATTCAAATAAAAGTACAGTCAGTTACACGCTAGTTATAAGTACAATTTAGTGCAAAGGAATTAAACAAACCTAAGTACAGTTATACATATGCAGCACTCTCTGGACCAGATGTAGGCATCAGCAAGAAACCCCCGTCAATCAGCATTCAGCACAAAGACTAGAAACCCAGGTTCAGAGCACACATATCTATACCCCCCCAGAGATAGACAACACAATAGAGAAGTTTGTTGCTAATACCATTGGTCCAAAAGGAGAGGGCATATGTTACAAGGCATCTAACAAGTTGGTTCAAATAGACACAGTCCAGCCTCTAACAACTGGTGGTCTCTGGTTTCCCGCCTCATGCAAATCCTAACAGTTGGTCATATAATGTACATTTTGTTGCTTGAAGTCTCTGCGGTCCATAAGTTGAGAATGCATGTTGCGATCTCTACATCGATGTTACCGGAATACTGTTGAGAGAGTACGCATCAGTACAATACCAAACATGGCTTATTTATCACGTATAAAACCTTAGTTACAAAATAATCTTTATTTCATAGCAATTATAGTAAATGTGCATACTTGAATCTTATACCTTAAAGCTTATGGAACCTTGTACGTGAATATGTAATGTGTGAGTATGTGGGGTTTGATGTAAAGACGCTAGTTAACTTGGGGCAGATGCGTGTGCATGAAGCTAATATTCGGCGTTTTTCATACAGGATCTTATGCATTCGCTAATATGCGACTAGTTAATTGCACAATTGTGCGTATTAATGTGCGTATGAGAAATGGTGTTAGGTGCAATTGCATGATGCTAATAGTAATATCGCCACATGTACTAAAGTGTGAGTTTATCTAAAATGGCGCTTGGGCGGCCATTCGCAAAATGGCGTCTTGCGATTTCATTTCCAAAATGGTGTCTTGCGGCCAGTCGCAAGATGGCATCGCTGCGATTCAATTTTAAACTGATCTTGTCTCAGCCAAAAATCCAGCTTCGACACACTTTAGGTTACATTTTAGCATATAATGAATCCAGACTAAGGTCAGAGGGGGTCATTCAGACCCGCTCGCGAGCGAAGGACGCTCGCAAGCGGGTCGATGTTGGGCGAATGCGCTTGCGCACGACGGAGGGAGCTCCGTCGTGCGCATGCGCGAGACCCGGCGAGCGACGAGGAATACGTCGCTCGGGGTCTCGCACCAAAGGGGGCGTGCTGTCGATGGTGAGTGACAGCACGCCCCCTTTGGTGGGCGTGCCGGGGGCGTGGCTGCCAGATGGAGGCGTTCCCATGGGAACGCCTACCGTCTGAAGCCGGCCCCACTGACATCACTAGTGATGTCAGTGGGAGTGATTTTGGCTCTGATAGAGCCAAAATCACTCCAGGGCTTGCGGAAGCGAGACCCTACCGCAGGGTCTCCGTCGCAAGCCCGATGGTCGCGATGGTCTTGACCATCGCGACCATCATCATGGACCCTCGCATAAGCTGTGGGTGGTAACCCACAGCTATGCAAGCGTCGATAAGGCCACTCCATTTTCAGGGAGGAGGGCCCTGATTCAGAGCGAGCGTTCTGGTCAGAGCGTTTGGCTCTGAATCAGGCCCAGAATTCATAGTAAGTAAATATGCATACATTTATTGTAACAATTGAAAAAAGACAGTAGAATAAAACGAAAATAAAAATAGATTGTGCCAGGTAGGCTGCTTTACCGGATGGTGGAAAAACAAAGGCCTTGGTCTTCATAATTTAGGGAGAGGTGGTCCGGATCACCTGACTCCCATACGCCACTGCTTCTACCATCCTGGTATACAGCCCCCTTTGACCTCCTGGTTGCCTAATGTGTATGTATGTAAGTAGTACACATCTATGACAGTTACCACAAGGTGTTCCCAATAGGGTAGCGCTTGTTGCATAAACGTTCGCACACACAAATATTTGCTACATTATTCAGGTCTAGGGCAGACCAAGAACGTTTTTTACAGGCTGTTCTCCGCATACTAGTGCAGTGCATCTGTGTATCCCAACATATCCTTTACATTTCCCCATTTTTGTCACTCTGAGGCTCCCGGAGATGAAGACTGCCCCCGGGGACCAGTCTGTGTGCAGTGCCGGTTATCTCACTGTGTCAGGAGCCGAGCGCTGCATGTAATGCTACAGTGCAGCACCCGGCTCCTGTAACTGAGGAGGAGTCAGCACCCTGGTGTGGCCCGCATCCCCCGCACTCCCCTTGTGATGCCACTGGCGCGTACCCACCCTAGTGGTTTCCACTCATTCTGCATCCCATTTGTATGAAAGAAAAATAATAAAATAATATAGATTTAAATTACACCATAGTTTGTTATGTTAAGTATATAATGTACAAATAATAGATCATCCATATGCTAAAATGAAAATAGTATTTTATAGAGCAAGCAGTTTGCCACCCCATCAGTTCTGCTGTCTCGGGGCTTTACACAAATCCAGTAAAATACTTCATTCTGTCTTATTCTGACTTTCCAACAAAGCTTTCTTAAAAAGTAAACTGGGATGTAAAATCTCACATATTTTGGGTACTGTTATAAATGTATTTCATTCAGAACTAGCACTGTAGGTAACTTTGAGTTCTATTTAATACACTTAAAAACAGCTTTTGAGAAACTATACTTATCTTTCCTCTATATTTAGAAAATTGAAAAGTGCCTTTTTGTTTCTCCATTCGTGATCCTGCAGCCCTTATTGGATTCAATGAGGGCTGTGCAGGAACAGTATTTATATAGTTTATATAGAAGCTTTGTATCTCCCATCTGTTTTGATAAATACCGTATAATGCCATCTCTGAATTATGTGTCTTTTCTGCAGTCCCCCAGCCGGCTAACCAGTCCCCTGGCTGCTTCTCTCCTCCCATGCCCCTCCAACAACTGGCTGTGTCCTTTTTTGGCCAGCTCTCTCCTCCCCCAGCTAGGGATAGCCATCAACCATTTATGTTTTTAATACATCGATAGTGGCCAACCAAAGTTAACTGGTTTTGCCATCGATGTCATAGAACCAATGGTTCTCCACCATCGATGCATGAGATGGAGCCAATGTATTTTTTTCCTAGTCAGGACGAAGCTTTGCCTGGTGGCTGCTATTACATTCGTAGTTGCGTTTCTTGCTGAATCAGGCCCTAAGTTTTAAGTAAGTACTTAGCAACATCCCATAGCAATCCTAGGTCTTACGTATATATATATATATATATATATATATATAACTATCCATCACAATATTTTTCTGCGAGTGAGTTTCAAAGTTGTCTGTCTGCTTACCACTTATTTCACCCACCTCTGGCTATAGAGTACCTTCTCAAGAAGAGAAAATGCAGGTACCATCCTAGTATTCCTTATATGTGTGAGTCAGCTCATATTCTTCCATGTGACATAAAGACAATCTCAGGGGGTCATTCAGACCCGCTCGTGAGCGGCAGTACGCTCGCAAGCGGGTCGATGTCCCCCACTGTGTATGCACACGACGGAGGGAGCTCCATCGTGCGCATGCACGAGACCCGGAGAGCGACGGGCTCTCCATCGCTCCGGGTCTCGCACCAAAGGGGGCGTGCTGTCGATGTTGATTGACAGCACGCCCCCTTTGGTGGGCGTGCTGGGGGCGTGCCTGCCAGACGGAGGCGTTCCCATGGGAACGCCTACCGTCTCAAGCCGGCCCCATTGACATCACTAGTGATTTCAGTGGGAGTGATTTTGGCTCTGATAGATCCAAAATCACTCCAGGGCTTGCGGCAGTGAGACCCTACCGCAGGGTCTCCATCGCAAGCCCGATGGTCGCGATGGTCAAGACCATCGCGACCATCATCATGGACGCTTGCTATAGCTGTGGGTGGTAACCCACAGCTATGCGAGCGTCCATGAGGACGCTCCAAAAAAAGGTAGGAGGGCCCTGATTCAGAGCGAGCGCTCTGGTCAGAGCGTTCAGCTCTGAATCAGGCCCTCAGTGACTATTAGCTATATGAGTTTCCCTTAATGACATAACAAATATTTAAATATTTAAATGTATATGCAGCGGCAAAACTAAAAAGCCAATACTGCCATGGGATTAAATATTACTCATTGCTGACCCATTATCCCTGGACCCTAAGTAAAACACATTGGTTCTGATTTAAAGTTGGAGTAAAGCAAAAAAGAGCAGGTGACTGTGCACCGGGACAAACTATGTGGCAATGTAAGGGCTGCACATACATTTATTGTTTTGCATGCTGGGTAAATACTGACTGCTTTTGCATATAGCCCATAAATGCTGGACAGCTTTATTTTTGCACTGCAATATAAATCTGAGTTTGGTCACTCTCCTCTCACATTTAAATCTCTGCACATTTTACATCTGCTCCACCTGCAGTACAAGATGGAGTTACTACGGTGCAACGTTACTTGCTCTTTTTTTTGCTTTACTCCCAACTCAGAATCAGGCCCATTATGGGTTATGTACAGTATGAGAGAGGCAGCCGCCCACAGGGGTGTCAGCACACCTAATATTCAAAATTCTGCAGTTTGCTGTGACATAAGAATAGACATCTGCTAAGGACAATGCAGAGGTATTTTACAACAGACATTGTAAGGACAAAACAATATTCTGCTAATGGAGGTCACAGATACAAATGTTAAACATCATGCTCACACCTCCAACATTTTCAGATTTATGTGTTTGCTTTTTGCCAGGTGTAATGTTGAAAAAATAAGCAGACATTGTACACTCGCGTGCATAGTTAATATCGCTAAGATGCTTCCCTGGGTTATATAACCAGTTGTAAAATTATAAGTGCTACACTGTTGCAAATGGGCAAACCAGGAGATTTACAATCCCTGTATCTACACTGACATTCCAAACTGACCCTTCACTTTCGCTCAGCATTATATGGATTCCTAGGTTAGTTTTCACAGAGCCAAATGTAATTGTAGGAGTCATGCCTGCAGGCCTTTCAGTGTTCCTTCAGGAGGGTGAAGGTCCAGGGGGGAGTTGCAGGGGAACGTTGTGCTGCATATTCTGTCATCAAGCCACTGGACCCCACAGGGAATGTAGGCTGCCTCCAGGACTTTTGTCTACTCTCCCAGGAGTGCAGGAGAAGTCTCAGAATTTAGGAGTCTCTCAAACATACCGTGAGGGTAGGCAATTGACAGAAGAGTTAAGCAAAAATAATTTGTATCTCACCTATTGAAAGATACATATTGCCACATTGCAGTGTAGGATCTTTTGTTCATTTTCCTCCAGAATTTCATAAAAATTCTGAGATTTTTTTTTAATTATAATTTTTTCTTGAATGGGCAGTGGGCCTATTTCTGGAGTGATCTAGAGCTGCAGATCCATCAGTCTATTCATGTGCCTTGACTTGGCTTTAAGTTAGCAACTAGCGGCCAAGCAATCACTAGCTATGTATAGTTCGGCCAGTTGCCCTTGCAAGGGAAACAACAGACATTTGGGGTCTAACCATAGTATAATGAACTAAGGCCCTCATTCAGAGCCGCTCGTTAGCGGCAGTACGCTCGTTCCGAGCGATGTTTGCACATCTGCGCATGCGTACGGTTTTTAGTACGCATGCGCGAACCAGTCAGTGCGGCCGAAAATCGTTGGTACGCAATATAGCGAGGGCCTGCTATTTTGAGTGACAGAATGAGGCGTATGTGGGTGGTAACAGGGGAAGGAGCTTGAAAATGGGGAGTGGAGATCCGAACGCAGGCGTGCTTAAAGGTCAAAACGGGCGTTTTATGGGTGTGTATATTTAAAACAGCAGCGTCATTGACCACGTCACTGGGTTATTTTATAGCCAGAACTGCTCGCAAATTTGTGGTAGCAAACACCAACCACAAGAATAGCGAGCAGTTCATACGCTGGTCGATGTACTCGATTAATCTAATAAATAGCGGACATGACGTATGGTGCGAGCGGCCAGGGGGCGTTTTTAACAAATAAACGAGCGTATGTTTTGCTCGCTCGTTCAGACTTAGAGGTGTGAACAGACTGCAATGTGCGTACGGATCATTTGAATAGCCACCCCTTGTTTTTAAACGAACGACCACAAATAGCGAACGGCTCTGAATCAGGCCCTAAGCCCCGCATAAAGACACCGCAACATGATTGTATTATTTAAAATATGACCCTGAAAAATTACCTTCTGTATAACTACTTCAACAATAATGTGACTTGTTATTCCCAGGGACAATTTAGCTGCAGGCATCCTCTTAGTAAAGAATAGAAACAATAATTCTTTATCCTTATATTAAACCACCCAGGAATGCACCGGTGAGCACAGTGCAATATTACAGCATAGCTGGCAAGAGGATCTTACAATCTCATTTCTAATACCTAATGCACAGGGTGATTAACTTGCCCAAGGTCATGCAGTGTAAGTGACTGAAACTGGAACAGAGCCTGCTGGCCTGTGTGTCACAGCCAAACAGATCTCCCTCTATAAAATGCTTAACAGTTTTGATGCCAGAAGCAATTCACTGTGGGGAAAACTCTGACTCCCAGTATATTAATGAGCAAGTAAAACCGCTATCTGCCATTAATGTATATCAAAGCTGAGAATTACTGAGCTGAATAGTATATAAGAAATAACGGAAGTTTCGATACCTACCTAAGTGTGCCCATTGTGCATCCACTTACCCCTATGCAGCAGGTTGCTGTGTTAGGAGGGAAGTGCTATAATAACTATGTAAGCTTCTCATCGTCAATGATGTCACAACATCTTCACTGAACGAAGTCTCAACTTTTTGACCTACATTAGGTATTGGCAGCAGACTTTGATGGGTGAGGAGATATTATGTTAGCAAATCTTGCTTTTTATCAGAGCAGTAGTGGTATGTCTGGGCTAAAAATTAATTGTGTTCTTTATCCCCATGCTATATAACTGAACCTTCGGAAATTTTAGAGTTTAGAAACCCTTTAAGTTATTGTAGTCTTTAGACGTCGCCAACAATGAACCATACATCCATACTGTCATGCTCTGCCCACATCACTTACTGGGCGACATGCATCAATGGTAAAAATTTGGTCAAACCTCAGAAAATGCAGTTTTTGGAGGTTTGACTGCATTTTCCATATGCACCAAGCTCTGGAAAGCCCCACGTTCCAGAGCTTGGACCCGATAGGCAATGCCATAGATGGTGTTGCCTAATAGCAGCCCATCGGCTTCTTTTCGGGAGACATCCCTGAGAGGGAGCCAATAAAATCCCTCCCAAGGTCCACTGCAGCTCGCGCATGTGTTGGCCAATGGCCATGCATGCACAGAGGGACTCCGGGGTCATAAACCCAGAAGTCCCCACACCGCAAAGGACAGCTCTTATAGGAAGAGCTGTTCATTTCTTAAATATTCATGCAAACATCGTTACTAAGCACCGGTATGCACGTGATGATTGGTGGGATGCAACGCATCCAAACTGCAATGCTTAATGCATCCCGCGCACTATGTGATGCTGTTGTTCCCACCATAATGATGTGAATCACTACATATCACTACACTCCCTGCATATGCCACTTGGACACATCTGGATCTCCCAGAAAAGAGCAGTGGTGGTGCAAGTAAGGTGGTACTGCGTACCATGAAGAAATTGGTAACCGGTACGCCTTACCTACCCCTACCATCATAGCTGCGCTGCCAAGTGCCAGGGGCCCCAGGGGCATCCTAGCAGCTCTCGTACCGCTGGGTATGCCGACAGAGTGCCGAGAAATGGCAGCGTGTTGAGTGGACACACCCCAAAAGGCGTGGCCACTATTCTTGTCACGTCCATGCCCATTTTTGCATAGTACCTCTTAAAGAAATTGCACCACTGGAAAAGAGGTGTCTAATTTCAGCAAATATGCAAGTTCATTAGACAACCTGTTCTAGATGTCTGATAAACATGTATCTATTCAAATGAAATCTGTATCCATTTTTTTTAATTAGCATTTCCCATTGTTGAAAAATAATAACAATTTCACTGGCATTATTACTGACTGTGATAACAGCCACAGAGGAGTTATAAGCATTATGCCTCAGAGACACTAATAACAACAGTGCTATCTAAATACCAAACATTGTAAATTGCATGCCATGTAACAATTAAACTTTACGCCTAGCAGATAATGAACTGTCGATGAACCAATCTTAAGAACATTAAGAGACAACACATCCCAGCAGGTAAAAACAGAAAATAATATCCTCTCTAGGGTCAGATACAAAACAGAAGCCACCTTTGTTTAGACGCTGAGTCATCCCCCCCTTAATTCTCCTTAAAAATTATCTTCAGGCCAAACCCATGTATTTTATTATCAGAAAACCAGACACACTGCGAAAACAAACTCTGTTTATTGTACAATTGCCTCCACTCCCATTGCGTTCTGAAGTCCTGATTCAGTGACAAATGAAATGCAGAGGAAAATATTGTATTTTTCCTAAGGTGTATCAGGCTCTGGTGAATATTAATGAGTGCTGCTCTTAGTGCTTCCTGCCTGTTCTCTAATCTGAAGTGTGGTTTATTGGGAAAAAGAGCTAATTCATTCCTTTCTTATTTACTAAATCGCCCATGTCCTGCAACGCTGATTGTTGTCAGCGGATATGTCCCTACATACTAATTCCAGAATCAGACCGCTGGTCTTCTTGCTCCCAAGGCCTTTCTTTAAGTTAATTAACAAGATTTCACTGTCGTGTAAGTTAATTTTGATGAAATCTCATTGACTCTTAGGTAGAAACACGAAAGGCTTGTTCCTCGAGTCCCATCTAATGGAGAATAAAAAGACGCTTCTTACCTTATAGACAACAGTGTTAAATAATGTAACAAACAAGACAGGCTAGAAAGCAGAGCACAGTTGGTGTTGGAATGAGATTATTGGGAAGGGAGTTGCCACCAGTGATAAAATTATACCCATAGCAGACAGCATGGACTTGCAGTCAGGGTAGGCAGGGGAGGTTCTGTATTCCTGAGATTTTATATAAAAATGATTAGAATAATACAAAGAAGATATTATAACTTATAAACATCTTCTTTGTTTATTGTAATAATTTTTAATTTTTGTAGTTAACACTCACCAGCTTTGTGGAGCTCCCCGGGATTGCAGGGAGACGAGAGATGAGGCAGCAACAGCTCAGCCTCGCTACAGTATAGTCAGACACTGCTTGCAGAGCTGGGGGCGGGACCACACTACGTGCAGTAAGCTGCACAGAAAAAGAGCTAATAGAGGCATGCTCTGAGTATGGGGGGCGTGCCTTCAGCACTGATGGATACCTTGGATGTGTTATGTGACCAGGAAGTTCACTGAAGTGTTTAGAAATTGGATCAGAGTCAGCAGCAGCAAGAGAAGACACAGTGATGCAGGTAGGAGAATCAATGAACACTAAAGCTTAGTGTAGTGAGGGGAGAGTTACAGTGAGTAGGGGGTGCTCCCAGCACTCAGACGCGAGTAGTGGATCATCTTGGTGGCAGGTCCCAGCCATAGTTGCAAGTGGGATACTGCATCATGTCCTGTACTTGTTCTGGCTGTTGCAGGGAGCCGGAAATCCGGTCTTGTCTGTGTTTAGTTCATAGCCTGTCATTCCTGTCTGCCTGTGTATGTTGTCTCAGGTGCTCACTGATCATCATCTGTTTATGTGTAGCTCAGGTGCACATTAGCCTGTGATTAGGAAAGGCTCTCTGCAGGGAATGGCTCTGATTGGATCCTGCATCTCATAAATTACAGCCAGCCCTGCAACTACGTGCCGGTTATACTGTCTGTCATCCTGAGAGTATGTTTGTCTGTACTCTGATGACTGAAGCTGGCCACACATCTAAAGATTATCTGTCCAACTAGCTGATTGGTTACTTTCAATGAAAATCTGGTAAGATATGAAAGCAAATGACAATCAACAATTTGCTTCCAAATGCCGAAAAATGGACAAAAACTGTTGTTTGAATAACATTTCTTACATTTAGGAGCAAATTGCTGATCTTCACTTACTCCCATACTTTACCAGATTTTCATTCCAAACCAATCAACTAGTTGGCTGGTTGGACAGATAATCTTTAGATGTGTAGTCAGCTTTAGTCGTAGCCGGTCTTGCCTTGTACCACAGTTCCTGTTTATGGTGTCATTTCCCCAGTGTCCATTACATGTCTGTTTGTTCTGCAGCACCCGTGCAACATACCTTGCTGCTGCCTGTAGTAGCTTCATTCCTCAGTCCTGCTAAGCTATGTCTTTTTGTGTCCACCGGAGTCAAGCCTTATCTCAGTCCTACTCACCTGGTTCCAGTCATGCCACGGACCTTAAGCCCGCATCATCCAGTTTCAGACACACCTCGGCCGCCAGGCCACGTCACCTGGTTCCAGTCACGCCACGGGTCTCAAGTCCACATCGTCCAGCTCAAGTCACAGTTCTGACTAGAAAATATGGCTACTGATTTCCCCCAGTAACTCATTGCATGGGCGTTAACTACCATAGTTGCAAGGGTGCATCTGCTATGGGTCCCAGAGCTGAGGGGGGGGCATCTTCCTTGGCAAAGTTACATGCGTTAAATACATTTTTTACAATTTGGTGATCCATTCTGTGCACGCGCCGGCGAGTGCAATAAAGTTTTTTTCCCCCCCAATACCCGGCGCACGCTGCTGCAACAGAGAAGCCGTGCAGCTTCGGAAGTGGACAGATCCATGTTGTTTCACGTCAGCAGGTAAGTGTGGGGGCTGCAGGGCTGGGTACAAGAAGGGGGGCTGCTGGCGACACAGAGGAGATGCTGGGGCTGGGTACATAGAAGGGGGGGCTGCTGGGGACACAGGGAGGGTATGCTGTAGTTGGGTAAAAAAGAATGGGGGTGCTGGGTTCACATAGAGGGGCTGCTGGTGCTGGGTACATAGAAGGGGGGCTGCTGGGGACACAGACTGATTCAGACCCGCTCGTGAGCACACAGCGCTCGCAAGCGAATCGATGGTTCCTGAGCGCGCATGCGCGAGACCCGTACTGCGATGGCAGCTCTGTCGCAATGGGTCTCGCTACAAGATGAGGCGGCTGTCGATGTTGATTGACAGGTCACCCCATTTTGTAGGCAAGGAGGGGGGGTGGCTTCACAAATGCAGGCGTTCCTTTAGGAACACCTGGCATTTGTGGGCGGTAATTTTTTTTTTTAATCGCGACCAACACCAGGCTGCCCTCAAAAGCTGTGGGTGGTCACCCAGAGCTTAGCGAGCGGCCTGGAGGTCGAAAAAAAAAATCCCTGCCCTGATTCAGAGCAAGCTCTCACAAACAGCGAGCGGCTCTGAATCAGGCCCACAGAGAGGAGCTGCTGGGACTGGGCACATAAAGGGGGGGCTGCTGGGGACACAGAGTTGGGCTGCTGGGGCTGGGTACATATAAGGGGAGGCTGCTGGAGCTGAGTACATAGAAGGGGGGCTGCTGGGGACACGAGGAGCTGCTGGGGCTAGGCACATCGAAAGGGTGACTGCTGGGGACACTGAGGGGCTGCTGAAGCTGGGTACATAGAAGGGGGGCTGCTGGGGACACAGAGAGGGGCTGCTGGGGCTGGGTAAATATAAGGGTGCTGCTGGGGCTGGGTACATAGAAGGATGGCTGCTGGGGACACAAAGATGGGTTGATGGGGCTGGATACATAGAGAGGGGGGCTGCTGGGGACACTGAGGGGCTGCTGGAGCTCGGTACATAGAAGGGGTGGGCTGCTAGGAACACAGAGGGGCTGCTGGGGCTGGGTACATAGAAGGGGGCTGCTGGGGACACAGAGGAGCTGCTGGGGCTGGGCACATAGGAGGGGGCTGCAGAGGACACAGATGAGTTGCTGGGGCTGGGCACATAGAAGGGGCTGATGGGGACACTGATAGGAGCTGGGTCCATCGAAGGGGGGCTGCTGGAGACAGAGAAGAGGGGCTGGCTGGAGAGACTGAAGTGGGACTGGCTGGGGAGACTGAAGTGGAGCTGGCTGGAGATACTGAATTAGTGGTGGCTGGAGACACTAAAGTGGGACTGGTTGGAGACATTGAAGTGGGGCAGGCTGGCTGGAGACACTGAAGTGGGGCTGGCTGGAGACTGAAGTGGGGCTGCCTAAGGACACTGAAGAAGGGCTTTTGGGGCTGTAGACAGAGAAGTAGGGCAGGCTGCAGTCTCAGAAGTGGGGCTGGCCGGGGACCCAGAAGGGGGAATAGCTGAGGACACAGATGGGGTCTGGCTGGGACACAAAAGGGGGGCTGGCTGGGGAGACACAAAAAGTGGCTGGCTGGAGACATGGAACGGGGGCTGGCTGGAGACATGGAAAGGGAGCTGGCTGGGGACACGAAAGAAAGGCTGGCTGTAAACACAGAGTGAGGGCTGGCTGGAGAGACAGAAGGGTGGCTTGCTGGGCCCGGGACACAGAAGGGGGCTGCTGAGGACACAGATGCAGGGCTGGCTCGGGAGACAAAAGCAGGGCTGGCTGGAATGCGGGGGATGCCCTGCATTTGTTAAACTTATAACACAAATGGAGCAGCCAAGTAGCTCTGCCTTCTTTAGCTCCCCTCTTCCTCAGCAGTTTCACGTCAGGGCAGGCTGCTGTTTGCTCTACCGCAGGGGCGTTAGTTTGAAGGTAAGCAGATTACTGGTGCTGCCCGTGGGTAGGAATGCTGTCAGGTGTGTAATAGAGAAGTACTGTGATGTGGTGAATATTAAAGGGGGGAGGAATGTGAGTAGCATATTGAAGGAAGGGTTGGGGTGCTATGATGTGGTGAATATTGAAGGAAAGTGGGGGGGTGCTGATGATGGGTGAGAGTGCATTGAAGTGGGGGAGTGCTGTGAGAGGAGAACATAGAAGGGGAAAAAGTGGTGATATGCCCAGACCTGCCTACAGACTCTCCAACCTGTCACTCATAACATCTGCCCCACAGACACTCATCCTGTCATCTATCAGGCCTGTCCCAGCACACTCACCCCGTATCCTACCAGATCTGTCCCCACACACTCACCCTGTCACCTACCAGGCCTGTCCCTGCACACTCACCTTGTCATCTACCAGATCTGTCCCTGCACACTCACCCTGTTACCTACCAGACCTGTCCTCGCACACTCATCCTGTCACCTACCAGACCTGTCCTCGCACACTCACCCTGTCACCTACCATACCAGTCCCTGCACACTCACCCTGTCCCCTTTTCATACCTGTCCTCGCATACGACATCCACCAGACCTGTACCCAAACACCAGACCTTTGCCACCTACGGCTTCTGCTACTGACAGAACAGGTCAGTCGTCTATGAGGTGGCTGGGGTGTATTATTTTTTTTCCTGTGGGGGCCAATGTGTGTTTTTTGTCTTGTGTGGCCAAATTTGTTTTCCATATGGGGTTGTGAGCGTAGTTTTGAGAGCTGTACTACTTTCTTCAATGTATCTGGAATCAGCAGTAGCTTACGTTACAAGACAAAGCAAGCAGACAAACAGACAACCATGGTTGGAGAACAAATCAGACACAGACAACGATGTAGTTACACATCATAGCACTGCGCAGACCATTCTGGGGAACAGTACGGGTGCTGGCTTTATTTATAGGGGTCTTGAAAAGGTCAGTCACCATGAACCAGCTTTATGCATGGGCACCAACAACTTGTTTGTGCCCCCCAATACTGGCTGGACATATAGATAAGATAAACATAAGACATTATGATGCATATTCTTGTTGTGTTCCTCACCTGCCATCTTGGTCAACATCTTCTATCTTTTAATCTTCAGACTGTCCAAGGGTCTCCACCCCTGATAGTACTTTATCTTCTCTACTCCAGACTGTATGGTGAATAACATGTTTGTCTAAAACTTCAAACTTATGTAACTCTTAAAATCACTCTTAAAGCAACATACACATAGATAGAGCATTTAATAATCTATTTAAGCATTCCACGCTAACATTCCCCTCTTTTTATCAAATGATCTATCTTTCAGTAGAAATGTCCATGTTTCTTTAGTAGCTTCTTGATGTTCTTGTTGTTCTTCATCTTTCTTTGGCCTTTATGACTTTTGTTTCCTACCTATCAGTTACCTACGATAACCAGCTTATGACCTTATAGTGCCTATGTTATCCATATGTTATCCTAAGGACCACATATAGATAGAGCAAATATCATTCAGCACGTATCATTGGTGTTTATCATAGGAACTATTCTTACTGTTGCTTGCTTGTCAATCATGCCAGGAGGAAAGATCGAGGAATCAGGTATCTGGACATCGGGGATTATAGGCCCCCCTCATATGTAACTCCCAGGTGTTAACGAGACCTCTCCTGTGGCACGGAGTCTAGCCCACCTGATGGTATTCACCAGTGACCCCTCCAAGCGGGATGTGGGCTTTGCTGCACCAAGTGAACAAGTCGCGGCCCCCAAGATTGGTACCTGGAGCAAACACTGAGTATAATGCAGGAGTACTATACCTTTTACTTGTTACTGGTACTTCAGAATTCTTGATCTTCAATTATTTCACTCAAGCAAGAGCGCTTCTGCTCATCTTCTTTAGTTGTGTACTTAATTCTTATCCTCACTCTGTAGCAAGTTGCTTGATCTCTATCTCCATTGTCCACTTCTTACAGTGCAATGCTGTGAACCCAAGTGTCTTTTCCTTCCAGCTTTACTGTGGTAGGTGTAGTCAGCAACACCTGAAATGGGCCATCGTATCATGGTTCAAGTGCCCTTCTCACATGTCTCTTGAAATAGATCCAGTTCCCTGAACTCAATGAATGAGTACTGTCATCAGAGTCTGGATCTGGAAGGGAACAGAATACTTGACAATGGAGGTTAGTTAAAGCTTTACACATTGCTTGTACATAGGCAGTTAAATCTTCATAGTTATGCTGTAACTGCTAAGGAAAGTAACACCCTGTCTTTGGTACTGTATCAAAACTTATGTGTCTTTACAGAGGTGTTTCTAATAGAGAACAAAACTGTTGGTAGACATTGTAATCAGGGCCTACCTGTTCCTATTACTTTTCATACTGGTGTGTAAGGCCCTCTCTTAAATAGCTGTAGGTAATCTTTCTGCAGCTTCTGAAAAGGTTAGATTGGCCTTGGAATCTGTTTCTGGAAAATCTTTATTTTCTTTATCCTGGATTACATATTTCCTACATCCCGCACGCTGCTGCATTGAATTCCGGTGCCATCCACTGCTGCCACACAATTTGGCTTTCTTTGAATAGTTCATCTTTTCATACTTTATCTGTAACATGATTAGATACCAAGCCCTTAGTAGACACCCTTTTTGTCCTTTTTGCCCATATAGCTTGTTCATTCTTTTACGGCTCCTATGTTTTATCCACAATTCCTTCTCTCCCTTGGAAACCTGTTCCTGGAAGTGCTGTAAGGTGTCCTCATGGACTGGAGCTTCTTGTACTTGAATTTGGTACACAGTTACTGGGTCTTGCAATACTGCTTCCTTTGCTGCTGTATCTGCAATAGCGTTACCTTTTACTTCTGGTGTCTGTTTCTTGGTAGGGGCCTGTATCTTTACAATTGCTTCTTTCTGATGTTAGTTCAAGGGCAATGAATAGCTGATTAGTCAAAGTTGCATGCTTGATATAATTTCTGGTTTCTTCAGGTAGGGACAATTTTGTGGATCTCATACCTGGGATTTCTGTAGAGGTTTAGCTGTTTGTCCTTCTGCCAAGATTCAAGCTTCCTTGAGTGCACACAATTCTTCTTCTTGTGCTGAGCACTATGGAGGTAGTGCTGTGAAAATTAAGATGTCTGTATATGAAGTGTCTGTATATCCTGTGTGTATGCTCCCATTAACATAGTATCTGGAGCCATCTACATTCAGGATTCTGTAAAGGAGTGTCCGTTACATGATGAAGAGCCCTGACTTTAACTTACATAAGAGCTAAACAATCATGATGAGGGAAAAAAGTATGTATATTTTCTTTACTACCTTTACTGACAACTTCTGACAACTTCTTCCTCCTTATTACATGATCTGTCTTCATCAGAAATCTCAGTACCTTCTTCCTTATCCCATGATTCAACTTCATCTGTACTTTTTCCTACTTCAGGGATTATTTCACAGGCTCATTTCCCCTCTCATGAATCATTGATAGGAAGGTGAGTTACTGGATTGAGAACTTGTGTACCTTAAGATGGTTACATGAGATGTGCTTAACAAAGCCACTTCATACCTGGTTAATCTTGCAGCGAACAGGTGCTTGGTTCTTTCTTGACCAATTACTGTATAAGGTCTTGAATTCAGCTTCTTAAGTTTTATGGGAAATACTCCTGAATTTTTCAACTTAGAATTTGCATGGTTAATTTTCTTCATTCTGTACTTGAGTCAGTGGATACTATCTAATTGGTACTGGGAGAGTATTTGGCTTCAGGGTAAGTTGAACCGGCTGTACTGCTAGACGTCCCACATCTTCTTTCCTTTGGACAATAGCTTATCAGGTAGCTTGGACATCCATTCTGATAATAATGTAACTTGTGGGGTTCTCTGCTGAGAATAATAAATAGCTGCGGTCAACTGTTCATTCTTTTGTGAGGCCTGAAATTAGTACCACTCTGTCCGGAGTGTACTTAATACATACTTCTTAACTTGAATATTACATCTGCTCCCAGTAGGTTATCTGGACATTTAGGTGAAATCAAAAACTTAATTGGTACCTGTAGTTGCTCAGATGCTATCTTCATTAATACAGGCTTACTTTCTTGTAAGTTGACTTCACTTCCTTCAAGTCCAGTTGCTGATAAAACTTTATTGGATAATAGATTGTTTGGTACCTCCTCTTCATCATAGCTAGTTCACTCTGCTCCGCTCTTCATTAAACATTCACACTGCTGACCAGTGGGTAAAGCAATTACTTCATTTCTCTTTGCTTCATTCTTGTCTTGATGAAATTGGTCAGCAGTATAAAGTGGGAGGTACAAGGGAGCGCCTACATCCTATGCCTGGGTTTTGTTTTGCTTCTTCTGCCATCTCTTGTATTTGTCACAATTTCTTTTCATGTGACCTCTTTGCTTGCAGAAGAAACATAAGCCCAGCTTCATCATTTTCTCAGTATCTAAAGGAGTTTTCCCCTTGGTATTTTCTGCACGATCTTTCCATCTTGTCTTGTCTTGTACCACATGCACTGTTATCTTCTGTGCTGTAGTCTTTTCTCTTTGTCTACTATTCTTCTCTTGCTCTCTGTCTTCTATACTTTCCACTACTTGAAGTACAGCGGGAACTCCCATTATTTCTGCTTCTGGTTCTATTGGATATGATTGTCCATATAGTTTCAATAATCGAGTCTTATACTTCTTTTCACGTTGTGGATCTGTCATGAAGAAATCTTCTTCAGGTGTTCATTACGGTATTGCTTTAAGTTTTGCTCGATGTTAGGTGCTGTTGGAACGAGATTCCCTTTTTGCTTTGCTGATCTAGCTCCTGTATCAATTGTGGTTTCTATGATGTTCGTTGCTTCTATCAGTTGGTTATTCTTGTTACCGAGGTCTGGCGCAAACAAAGCCACTATATCTTGCATACCGGACAATGCCCAGGGTCTGCGTTGCTCTTGAGTTTCTTTCAAGTGTCCTGCTTTATCAACAACACCTTGGTCTTGGGTGGGACATATTGGAGGCACTTCATTTGATGGTGGTTCTGGTGTGCCCTTGCTTATTGCTGTCATATCAGCTAGAGCTTTCTCTGACCCTGCCATTAGCTCTGGTTGCAATTTCTTTCTTTCTGATATTGTCAGATGTAGCTGTTATCTCTATATCTCAGATTATCAATTCAAAAGTACTAAAAAATACACTGAGCTTCTAAGCTATAACTCATAACGTTTAGCAGCACACAGCTAAAAAAACCATAGCTATCATCTGTACAATATATCCTATATAAATTTCTAATATTTTTAAACCTTGATCATTAACTTTATAAACGTTTACTTTCTTTTTGGTCGACCATTCTTTAATAAAACATTAATCCTGTACGTACTTTACATTTTATATACTTAAAACATTTTTCTTATTCTGTATTCCTGTCATAAACCTGCATTAACTGTGCTATCCATAAAAGAATGCAAAAAGTGACATACCTTCCTTATTTGTGGTCGTACATTCACGTATTAAATATGATGTACACAGCCACAAAAACTTTCAATAATTTCTTATTTTATATCAACAGCTTGGTAATTGACGTGACTTAGTCACTCCCCCCCCTCTCTTTCTGCTAGCCGCTTCTTATAATCAATTTCTTTGGCAGCATTTGGAGGAGACAGACTACCGCTTGCTCACAGGATTATTCAACATTATGCAATTGCATCTAAACTAGGGATGTGCAGGCTCGGATAGGACTTTTGTCCAGGAATGATGATGTTCGTCCATGCAAGATGACGTTTTCCCTCTTTCTGAGTTCCGTTTTTTTGGAGGGAAAAATCTGAACTCAACGTGCAAACTCGATCCTATCCGAGCCTGCACATCCCTAATCTAAACTAAAAGGTACCTTCTTATACATATAAAGCACTGCCAGATAAATATACATTTAACCTTTGTTAATTACTGTTTACGTAATTTCAAATAACTTATTACTTTTAATTGTGTATAATGCCTGTTCTAAGTGTCCTTTCTTGTGGTTCTCAATTTCCTATTGCGTAAACTGTATGTTACCTCCCCTCACTGACTTTGCGCACAATCATGTTGGGGGGAATTCTATGTAACGCATGTATCGCTGTACATCTGGGTGTCTTGCTGGTGGTGTGAATGCATTGTGGTGAAGGGGTATATGGAGCATTTACCTCACAGTCTGCTACACTGTGATATCCATGCCTCTCTACCTGAGCTAACCTGCTAAGACCTGCCACATTCTAGCATCCTTGAAACCTGCCTGCAGGAATATGGCCAGTATTCCTTTTAAAGCTTTAGTACCTTCCTTATCTGTCGTGATCTGTAGGGGTTCATCCACACCAGCGGGTTCCCTACTTTTAGGGGTTCGTCTGAAATATCAGGTTCCCTACTTTTAGGGGTTCGTCCGAAATATCGGGTTCCCTGCTTTTAGGGGTTCATCCGAAATATCGGGTTCCCTGCTTTTAGATCTGAGCCCCCACGTCTGGGTAGTCGCAGTGTTGTTCAATATATTCGTTTCTTGTGCACAATTCAAGGGAGGCACCTATTTAGGGGTCTGCCACACCCCACTTTTAATGTAGTGTACTTTGGTTAACTGTAGTTGGTGCTACTGTTATGACAAAAGACTAGCTTCTATGTGAGCAGCTATCCTGTTTCTGAGGTCAGTGTATGAACACACTATATGACCACTGAAAGCTCCTTTTCCCCTTGCTTTGGTGGTGGTACTGTCTTCTGTTTACAATACACATTGTGGGTTTTTTCCTAGTGCGTCTGTTCTGGCTATCTTTACCCAGCAATATGTACAGTTAGCGCAATGAAATTCAAACATTTTATCAATACTTCAATTTCTAATGCCTACATAACATTTAACAAGCATTAATGTCAATTGTTTCCTTTTAATTACTGTTTAATACTTAAACTATATTCACTAGCAGTTCTCATTTAAAAACATAAACATCAAAACATTGCATGTACACTTTCTACAAGTTACCTCTAAGTTGGCTCTAACCATCCCGCTCACCATTTCCCCATTAAAATATTCCCAATCATAACTTTAAAATGTTCACTACAACATGCACACATTTCTTTATGTCCCTTGTAACAATCCTAGTTATTTTACTGTATTTCTGTTATGCCATTTAATTAGACTTATAAAGATCTCTAATGCATTACATTTTCTATTATAATGCTCAAACATATGTCTAATTAAAAATTTCAAATTGTAATATGTGCAATATGAGAGGTTATACTGGAAAAATGCCACAAATTGGCACTTTTAATCTTTAGTTACTTACAAAACCCCGTCTGCCCCGCACAGATAAGGATACTGGATGAGGAAATGTGAGAGTGAACAGGAAAAAAAGACAGTTTAAGCGTACACACACACATAAAACAGTAGATTCCAAACACATTGGGTTCTTTTTGGAATACCTGCTTATCCGGACCCACTGAACGCTCCCAGAGATCCCAAGGAAGAACCGAATAGAGTAAGAAGATGCAAATGCATAGCTTTCACTTACTCACCGCGGATTTGGATATCAGTTCGTCCTCGGCATCCCGGGAGATGATCTGTCAGTGGTTTCCAGATGTTGAGGTTTCCCGGCCAACGCACCAGTTGTGAGCGTAGTTTTGAGAGCTGTACTACTTCCTTCAATGTATCTGGAATCAGCAGTAGCTTACGTTACAAGACAAAGTAAGCAGACAAACAGACAACCATGGTTGGAGAACAAATCAGACACAGACAACGATGTAGTTACACATCATAGCACTGCGCAGACCATTCTTGGGAACAGTACGAGTGCTGGCTTTATTTATAGGGGTCTTGAAAAGGTCAGTCACCATGAGTCAGCTTTATGCATGGGCACCAACAACTTGTTTGTGCCCCCCAATACTGGCTGGACATATAGATAAGATAAACATAAGACATTATGATGCATATTCTTGTTGTGTTCCTCGCCTGCCATCTTGGTCAACATCTTCTATCTTTTAATCTTCAGACTGTCCAAGGGTCTCCACCCCTGATAGTACTTTATCTTCTCTACTCCAGACTGTATGGTGAATAACATGTTTGTCTAAAACTTCAAGCTTATGTAACTCTTAAAATCACTCTTAAAGCGACATACACATATATAGAGCATTTAATAATCTATTTAAGCATTCCACGCTAACAGGGTCAAATGTGTTTTATTTTTTTCCCTGTGGTAGCCAATGTGTGTGTTTTTGAATATTAATAATAGTAAAAGTATTAATTATGGATACAGGCCCTGATTTAGAGCCGGACACTCTGACAGAGCGCTCTCCTGGACGCTGTTATAGCTGTTGGTGACCACCCACAGCTATAGCGAGCGGCCAGAAAGATGGTTGCGATGGTCAAGGCCATCACGACCATCAGGCTTGCAACGAGACCCTTGTGGTAAGGTCTCGTTGCCGCAAGTCCTAGAGTGATTTCGGCTCAAACAGAGCCAAAAGCACTCCCACTGACTTCACTTGTGATGTCAGTGGGGCCGGCCCCAGATGGTAGGCATTCCCATGGGAACGCCTCCATCTGGGCAGCTACGCCCCCGGAACACCCACCAAAGGGGGCGTGCTGTCACTCAACACCGACGGTTTGCCCGTCGCTATCCGGGTCTCGTGCATGCGCATGATGGAGCCGGCTCTGTCGTGCGCATGCGCACTGGGCCAACATTGACCTGCTTGCGAGCACTCAGCACTTGCGAGTGGATCTGAATCAGGCCCATAGTTGGAAGGGGGCGCTCAAAAATGTCTCACACAGGGTGCTAGTGAGTGGGGAGGTGCTGTGAGGTGGACATTGGATCGGCCGAGTGGGTGATGTGAGGTGGGTGTTATAGAGGCTGGGGGGTGCTGTGTGGTGAACAGGGGAGGGGAGTGGAGTGCTATGAGGTGGCAGTGTAAGGGGGAAGGATGTATGGTGGACAATGAAAGGGACAGTGAGTGCTGTGAGGAAGTCAGTGAGTGCTTTGAGGTGGACTGTGCGGGCAGTGAGGGAGTCAATAAGTGAGCTGTGAAGGGCTCAATGTGAGCTATGAGGTGTTCAGTGTTATATGGAAGGCACTGGCAGTGAGAGACAGCTATGGAGGGGGCAATCAGGGTTACAGTATATGCAGGGAGAAATATATAAATATATATATATATATATATATTAGGGGTGTGCACCGGCCACTTTTCGTGTTTTGTGTTTTGGTTTTGGATCTGGATCTTTCTTCGTGTTTTGGATCTGGATTGGTTTTGCCAAAACCACCCTTGCGTGTTTTGGGTTCTGGGTTTTGTGTTTTGGATCTGTATTTTTTTGAAAAAAAGCATAAAAACAGCTAAAATCACAGAATTTGTAGGTTTTTCTGCTCCTATGCTATTATTAACCTCAATAACCTTAATTTCCACTCATTTCCAGTCTATTCTGAATACCTCACACCTCACAATAGTGTTTTTATGTCCAAAAGGTTGCACCGAGGTAGCTGGATGACTATGCTAAGCGACACAAGTGGGCGGCACAAACACGTGACCCATCTAGGCGTGAAACTGCAGTGGCAGACAGGATGGCATTGAAAAACTAGGCCCCAAACTGTACATAATGCAAAGAAAAAAAAGAGGTGCAAGATGGAATTGTCCTTGGGCCCTCCCACCCACCCTTATGTTGTATAAACAGGACATGCACACTTTAACAAACCAATCATTTCAGCGCCAGGGTCTGCCACACAACTGTGGCTGAAATGATTGGTTCGTTTGGGCCCCCACAAAACAAGCTGGCAATTTATCTGTCCCTGCACAAACTGGCTCTACGGAGGCAAGATGTCATCCTCATCCTCCTCATCCACCGATTCCTCACCCTCTTCAGTGTGTACATCCTCATCCTCACAGAGTATTAATTCGTCCCTGCTGGAACCACAGGTCCCTCTGTACGTTCTGGAGGCTGGTCTCCCTGGAAGAGTTGATAATTCATTTTATGAACATCATCTTCTCCACATTTTGTGGAAGCAACCTCCTACGCCTTTCGCTGACAAGGTTCCCGGCTGCACTAAACACTCTTTCGGAGTACACACTGGAGGGGGGGCAACTCAGGTAAAATAGAGCCAGTTTGTACAGGGACCTCCAAATTGCTTCTTTTTCCTGCCAGTACAGGTACGGACTGTCTGACATGCCTACTTGGATGCTGTCACCGATGTAATCCTTTAACAGACAGACGCACGCTTGTCGCTGCTGCTTTGAGGATTCAAGTGCGGCTACAGCCCACACAATTCACAAAGACAGAAAAAAAAAAGAATATTTTTATTGTTTGTGGAGCACACTTTGAGGGTTACACCACCCTTTAACAGACAGACGCACGCTTGTCGCTGCTGCTTTGAGGATGCAAGTGCGGCTACAGCCCACACAATTCACAAAGACAGAAAAAAGAAGAAGAATATTTTAATTGTTTGTGTAGAACACTTTGAGGTGTCACCACCCTTTAACAGACAGACGCACGCTTGTCGCTGCTGCTTTAAGGATGCAGGTGCGGCTACAGCCCACACAATTCACATAGACAGAAAAAAAAAGAACAATATTTTAATTGTTTGTGTAGCACACTTTGAGGGTGTCACCACCCTTTAACAGACAGACGCACGCTTGTCGCTGCTGCTTTGAGGATGCAAGTGTGGCTACATCGCACACAAGTCACAAACACATTAAAAAATAGTTTTTTATTTTTTGGAACATTTTGAGAGTTACACCACCCTTTAACAGACAGACGCACGCTTGTCGCTGCTGCTTTAAGGATGCAGGTGCGGCTACAGCCCACACATTTCACAAAGACCGAAAAAAAAAGAACAATATTTTAATTGTTTGTGTAGAACACTTTGAGGGTGTCACCACCCTTTAACAGACAGACGCACGCTTGTCGCTGCTGCTTTAAGGATGCAGGTGCGGCTACAGCCCACACAATTCACATAGACAGAAAAAAGAAGAATATTTTTATTGTTTGTGTAGCACACTTTGAGGGTGTCACCACCCTTTAACAGACAGACGCACGCTTGTCGCTGCTGCTTTAAGGATGCAGGTGCGGCTACATCGCACACAAGTCACAAACACATTAAAAAAATAGTTTTTTATTTTTTGGAGCACTTTGAGAGTTACACCACCCTTTAACAGACAGACGCACGCTTGTCGCTGCTGCTTTAAGGATGCAGGTGCGGCTACAGCCCACACATTTCACAAAGACCAAAAAAAAAAGAACAATATTTTAATTGTTAGTGTAGCACACTTTGAGGGTGTCACCACCCTTTAACAGACAGACGCACGCTTGTCGCTGCTGCTTTAAGGATGCAGGTGCGGCTACAGCCCACACAATTCACAAAGACAGAAAAAAAAAGAACAATATTTTAATTGTTTGTGTAGCACACTTTGAGGGTGTCACCACCCTTTAACAGGCAGACGCACGCTTGTCGCTGCTGCTTTAAGGATGCAGGTGCGGCTACAGCCCACACATTTCACAAAGACCAAAAAAAAAAGAACAATATTTTAATTGTTTGTGTAGCACACTTTGAGGGTGTCACCACCCTTTAACAGACAGACGCACGCTTGTCGCTGCTGCTTTAAGGATGCAGGTGCGGCTACAGCCCACACAATTCACAAAGACAGAAAAAAAAAGAACAATATTTTAATTGTTTGTGTAGCACACTTTGAGGGTGTCACCACCCTTTAACAGACAGACGCACGCTTGTCGCTGCTGCTTTAAGGATGCAGGTGCGGCTACAGCCCACACAATTCACAAAGACAGAAAAAAAAAGAACAATATTTTAATTGTTTGTGTAGCACACTTTGAGGGTGTCACCACCCTTTAACAGACAGACGCACGCTTGTCGCTGCTGCTTTGAGGATGCAGGTGGAATCTAGACGGGATTTGGAACCGAGGACACACTACCTCCATCAATTGTCTAAATCCCACTGCACTAATGTCGGATACCGGACGCACGTCTAACACCAACATAGCAGTCAAGGCCTCAGTTATACGTTTTGCTTCAGGATGACTGCTGTCGTACTTCATCCTCATCGCTAGGGACTGTTGGAGGGTCAATTGTTTAGTAAAAGTAGTGATGTTCCTACTTCCTCTCTGGGATGATGAACAACTCCCAGCAGCAGCAACAGCACTAGGAGGAAGTGGTTCTTGATCTTTCCCTATTTTATTTTTATCGGAGAAAGTTTGGTCCTCCATTTATGTTATATTGATATATATACGTGCGGCTAAAGCGCACACAAACACAGAAAATATTATTTTATTTTTGCTGGAGAGTAGTGCACTTTGTGGGTTACACCACCCTTTAAGAAATGAGCCAGCCGGCTCTTTACTTATGGGACACAGGCGCACGCTTGGCGCTGCTCCTTTGTTGATGCACGTGCAGCCACAGTGCACACAATTCACAAACACAGAAAATAATTTTTTTTTTGGTTTGGACTGGAGTGTACTTTCGGGGGTTACAGCACCCTTAACGGTCAAGCCAGCCGGCCCTTTACTTATGACACAGGCGCACGCTTGGCACTACTTTGTTGATGCACGTGCGGCTACTGCGCACACAATTCACAAACACAGAAAATATATTTTTTTTTGGTTTGGACTGGAGTGTACTTTCGGGGGTTACAGCACCCTTAACGGTCAAGCCAGCCGGCCCTTTACTTATGACACAGGCGCACGCTTGGCACTACTTTGTTGATGCACGTGCGGCTACTGCGCACACAATTCACAAACACAGAAAATAATTTTTTTTTTGGTTTGGACTGGAGTGTACTTTCGGGGGTTACAGCACCCTTAACGGTCAAGCCAGCCGGCCCTTTACTTATGACACAGGCGCACGCTTGGCACTACTTTGTTGATGCACGTGCGGCTACTGCGCACACAATTCACAAACACAGAAAATAATTTTTTTTTTGGTTTGGACTGGAGTGTACTTTCGGGGGTTACAGCACCCTTAACGGTCAAGCCAGCCGGCCCTTTACTTATGACACAGGCGCACGCTTGGCACTACTTTGTTGATGCACGTGCGGCTACTGCGCACACAATTCACAAACACAGAAAATAATTTTTTTTTTGGTTTGGACTGGAGTGTACTTTCGGGGGTTACAGCACCCTTAACGGTCAAGCCAGCCGGCCCTTTACTTATGACACAGGCGCACGCTTGGCACTACTTTGTTGATGCACGTGCGGCTACTGTGCACACAATTCACAAACACAGAAAATAATTTTTTTTTTGGTTTGGACTGGAGTGTACTTTCGGGGGTTACAGCACCCTTAACGGTCAAGCCAGCCGGCCCTTTACTTATGACACAGGCGCACGCTTGGCACTACTTTGTTGATGCACGTGCGGCTACTGCGCACACAATTCACAAACACAGAAAATAATTTTTTTTTTGGTTTGGACTGGAGTGTACTTTCGGGGGTTACAGCACCCTTAACGGTCAAGCCAGCCGGCCCTTTACTTATGACACAGGCGCACGCTTGGCACTACTTTGTTGATGCACGTGCGGCTACTGCGCACACAATTCACAATCACAGAAAATAATTTTTTTTTTGGTTTGGACTGGAGTGTACTTTCGGGGGTTACAGCACCCTTAACGGTCAAGCCAGCCGGCCCTTTACTTATGACACAGGCGCACGCTTGGCACTACTTTGTTGATGCACGTGCGGCTACTGCGCACACAATTCACAAACACAGAAAATATATTATTTTTTTAGCACTTGGGGGGAGCACCCCTGATGGACAGAGCACCCCCTGGACAACACTACAGCACCTCTTTAGGACTGGGACACTGCACAGGACTTTGGAGTGGACACAGCCCCTATGGAGAACTGACTGCACAACACAGTCCAGCCAGCCCCTATGGACTTTGAAGTAGTGGACACAGCCCCTATTAACAACAGCAGCACAGCACAACACAGCCAGCCCCTATGGACTTTGAAGTAGTGGACAACAGCAGCACTACACTACACTACACTACACAGCCCTAACTCCCACCCTCCCTCTTCACTGTCCACAGCCGAGTGAGAAAATGGCGCCGACGTGGGTACCTTATATAGGATCCAAAACCCGCGAGACTCGGAAGGCGGGATGATGACGTTTTGCCTCGATTTCAGATCCGAGTCAGGCGGGAAAAGTCGAGCCTGATTCGGATCGGACTCGGATCGGGGGGGCTCGGGGGGGTTCGGATTTCAGAAATCCGAACCCGCTCACCCCTAATATATATATATAGTCTCCATATGGGTCCACACTCACGTTGTAGTCCATAATATGCTGGGGTGTCTACCCAAATAGGGCAAAAACATGTCCTTTCAAAGTAGAAAAATAAATCCAGGGGTGCACTCACCAGTCTTCATATAAAAAGATGTTTATTCATATCCAAATAAATAGCATAGCAGCATCTAGCACAGCAGCATTGACGTTTTGGTCCTATACTTGGACCTTTGACAAGATACCTTTCCAAGAGACCTGCACCCTATTATATACCCACTCACATACTAAGTCCCACCCCCTAATTGTCCAAATGAATCACCTGTAAAACACATCTGAAAACACTTAGTGTAATCACCAAACATACACAAAGAACATGTCTCTAAATCATCCTACCTTGCAATGCAAAGCCCCATAGCACGGAGCTCCGTCCTGCAAGTCCCACTGAGCCATCGGGGCAGCATGCGCTCCACCGCCCTCAACTTCCTGTCAGTGGAACGCATAGCTCCCTGTCCCCCAGACAACCAGTGACTACTTCCTGTATTCGCGCCCGGTGACAGACACAGCCGTCACCAGCACGTCTGCATATTGGGGTGTGTTGCTCAAATCGCTCCTCATTGGCTATCACTAATGGGATTCTATATTTACCAACTGAAGCAATAGAAAAAAATAACTTATGAATGAATAATCTCTATCCGTGTCAAACCTAAACTAACAATACAAGCTACAGCACCCAGTATTCCCAGGTGGTCTCCCACCCGAGTACTAACCAGGCCCAACACTGCATAGCTTCCAAGATCAGACGAGATTGGGCATGTCCAGTGTGGTCTGGCTGTATTGTTAGTTTAGGTTTGACACGGATAGAGATTATTCATTCATAAGTGTTTTTTTCTATTGCTTCAGTTGGTAAATATACCGTAGAATCCCGTTAGTGATAGCCAATGAGGAGCGATTTGAGCAACACACCCCAATATGCAGACGCGCTGGTGACGGCTGTGTCTGTCACCGGGCGCGAATACAGGAAGTAGTCACTGGTTGTCTGGGGGACGGGGAGCTATGCGTTCCAATGACAGAAAGTTGAGGGCGGTGGAGCGCACACAGCCCCGATGGCTCAGCGGGACTTGCAGGACGGAGCTCCGTGCTATGGGACTTTGCATTGCAAGGTAGGATGATTTAGAGACATGTTCTTTGTGTATGTTTGGTAATTACACTTAGGAACTCATTCAGAGCCTCTTGCAAAATGCAACCGCTCGCTCTGAATGAGGGCGGCTGCATCTAAAAAATGATGCAGCCTCCTGGCCGCTCGCAAGGCTGTGGGTTACCACCCACAGCCTTAACGAGTGGCCAGGATGATGGTCACGATGGTCAACACTAGGGATGAGCGGGTTCGGATTTCTGAAAACTGAACCCCCCCAAGCCCCCCGATCAGAGTCGTATCCGAGTCAGGCTCGACTTTTCCCGTCTGACTCGGACCTGAAATCGATGTAAAAAGTGTCTTCATCAGGCCTGCCGTATCTCGTGGGTTTTGGATTCTATAAAAGGTCCCCGCGTCGGCACCATTTCTCACTCCGGCTGTCTACAGTGAAGAGTGAGGGTGGGAGCTAGGACTGGCTGGGCTGTGTTGTGCTGCTGTTGTCCATAGGGGCTGTGTCCACTCAGTCCATAGGGGCTGACTGGGCTGTGTTGTGCTGCTGTTGTCCATAGGGGCTGGCTGGGCTGTGTTGTGCTGCTGTCATAGGGGCTGGCTGGGCTGTGTTGTGCTGTGTTGTGCAGTCAGTAGTCCATAGGGGCTGTGTCCACTCCAAAGTCTATAGGGGCTGGCTGTACTGTGTTGTGCAGTGTCCCATAAAGGCTGTAGTCCTAGAGGGGTGCAGTAGTGTTGTCCAGGGGTGATCTGTGTTTGTGAATTGTGGGCCTGATTCAGAGTTGGACGCTCTGACAAATTGCTCGCTCTGAATCAGGGCCATCCCTCTGTATTTTTTGAGCGGCCTCCTGGCCGCTCGCATAGCTGTAGGTGACCACCCACAGCTATAGCGAGCGGCCAAAAAGATGGTCGCGATGGTCAAGACCATCACGACCATCGGGCTTGCGACGAGACCCTTGTGGTAGGGTCTCGTCTGCCGCAAGCCCTGGAGTGCTTTCGGCCCTATCAGAGCCGAGAGCACTCCCACTGACATCACTTGTGATGTCAGTGGGGTCGGCCCCAGACGGAAGGCGTTCCCATGGGAACGCCTCCGTCTCGCCAGCCACGGCACTGGCATGCCCACCAAAGGGGGCGTGCTGTCACTCACCATCGACAGCATGCCCCCTTTGTAGCAAGACCCAGAGCGATGGCGTGGCCATCACTATCCGGGTCTTGCGCATGCGCACGATGGAGCCGGCGCCCTCGTGCGCATGCGCACTGGGCCAACATCGTCCCGCTTGCGAGAGCTCAGCGCTCGCGAGCGGGTCTGAATCAGGCCCTGTATGCACAGTAGAGGCACGTGCATCAACAAAGTAGCGCCAAGCGTGCGCCTGTGTCATAAGTAAAGGGCCAGCTGGCTTGACCGTTAAAGTGTGCTGTAACCCCCAAAGTGCACTCCAAACAAAATAAAAAATTATTTTCTATGTTTGTGAATTGTGCGCACTGTGGCCGCACGTGCATCAACAAAGTAGCGCCAAGCGTGCGCCTGTGTCATAAGTAAAGGGCCGGCTGGCTCGTCTGTTAAAGGGAGATGTAACCCCCCAAAGTGCACTCCACAAAAAATAAAAAAATCTTTTTTTTCTGTGTTTGTGTGTGAAATGCATGAACAGTAGCCGCACCTGCATCCTCAAAGCAGCAGCGACAAGCGTGCGTCTGTCTGTTAAAGGGTGGTGTAACCCCCAAAGTGCGCTCCAACAAATATAAAATAATCCTTTTTTTTGTGTTTGTGTGTGAAATGTATGCGCAGTAGCCGCACCTCCATCCTCAAAGCAGCAGCGACAAGCGTGCATCTGTCTGTTAAAGGATGGTGTAACCTCCAAAGTGCGCTCCAACACAAATAAAGTTATGTTCTTTTTTTCTGTGTTTGTGTGTGAAATCTATGCGCAGTAGCCGCATCTGCATCCTCAAAGCAGCAGCACCAAGCGTGCATCTGTCTTTTAAAGGGTGGTGTAACCCCCAAAGTGCGCTCCACAAAAAATAAAAAATTCTTATTTTTTTTTCTGTCTTTGTGAATTGTGTGGGCTGTAGCTGCACCTGCATCCTCAAAGCAGCAGCGACAAGCGTGCGTCTGTCTGTTAAAGGGTGGTGTGACCCCCAAAGTGCACTCCAACAAAAATAAAACATTTTCTTCTGTTTGTGAATTGTGTGCACTGTACGTGCTTCAAAGGAGCAGCGCCAAGCGTGCGCCTGTGTACCATAAGTCTGTTAAAGGGTGGTGTAACCCCCAAAGTGCGCTCCACAAAAAATAAACAATTCTTTTTTTCTGTGTTTGTGTGCGAAATGTATGCGCAGTAGCAGCACGTGCATCAACACAGTAGCAGCGCCAAGCGTGCGCCTGTGTCATAAGTCCAAGCAGGGATGTCAGACAGTCCATACCTGTAATGGCAGGAAAAAGAGGTAATTTGGAGGTCGCTGTACAAACTGGCTCTATTTTACCTGAGTTGCCCTCCCTCCAGTGTGTACTCCAAAAGAGTGTTTAGTGCAGCCGGGAACCTTGTCAGCGAAAGGTGTAGGAGGTTGCTTCCACAAAATGTGGAGAAGATGATGTTCATAAAAATGAATTATCAACTCTTCCAGGGAGACCAGCCTCCATAACGTACAGAGGGACCTGTGGTGGTGGATTCCAGTGGGGACGAATTAATACTCTGTGAGGATGAGGATGTACACAACACTGAAGAGGTTGAAGAATCGGTGGATGAGGAGGATGAGGACGACATCTTGCCTCCGTAGAGCCAGTTTGTGCAGGGACAGATTAATTGCCAGCTTGTTTTGTGGGGGCCCAAACGAACCAATCATTTCAGCCACAGTCGTGTGGCAGACCCTGGCGCTGAAATAATTGGTTTGTTAAAGTGTGCATGTCCTGTTTATACAACATAAGGGTGGGTGGGAGGGCCCAAGGACAATTCCATCTTGCACCTCTTTTTTTTTCTTTGCATTATGTACTGTTTGCGGCCTAGTTCTTCAAACTGCCATCCTGTCTGTCACTGCAGTGTCACTCCTAGATGGGCCACATGTTTGTGCCGCCCACTCGTATCGCTTAGCATAGTCATCCAGCTACCTCGGTGCAACCTTTTGGACATAAAAACACTATTGTGAGGTGTGAGGTGTTAAGGTTATTGAGGTTAATAACAGCATAGGAGCAGAAAAGCCCACAAATTCTGTGATTTTAGCTGTTTTTATGCTTTTTTTCAAAAAAATACAGATCCAAAACACAAAACCCAAAACACGGAAGGGTGGTTTTGGCAAAACCAATCCAGATCCAAAACACGAAGAAAGATCCAGATCCAAAACCAAAACACAAAACACGAAAAGTGGCCGGTGCACACCCCTAGTCAAGACCATCGCGACCATCGGGGCTTGCGACGAGACCCTTGTGGTAGGGTCTCGTCTGCCACAAGTCCCAGATAGCTTTCGGCTCTAACAGAGCTGGAATCTCCCCCACTGACATCACTGGTGATTTCAGTGGGGCTGCCCACAAACGGCAAGCGTTCGCTTGGGAACGCCTCCGTTTGTGAAACCACCCCTCGACAGCCGCCCCTTTTGTAGTGAGCCCCAGAGCGAGAGAATTTCTCTCTTGCTCCAGGGCTTGTGTACGCACAGTGCGGCTGCTGCGCTGCGCAAAGCAAAACATCGACCCGCTTGCAAGCGCGCAGGCGCTTGCGAGTGGGTCTGAATGAGACCCTTAGTGTTTTCAGATGTGTTTTACAGGTGATTCATTTGGGCAATTAGGGGGTGGGACTTAGTATGTGAGTGGGTATATAATAAGGTGCAGGTCACTTGGAAAGGTATCTTGACAAAGGTCCAAGTATAGGACTGAAACTTCGATGCTGCTATGCTATTTATTTGGATATGAATAAACATCTTTTTGTATGAAGACTGGTGAGTGCACCCCTGGATTTTTATATATATATATATATATATATATATATATATATATAAAGCACTAATCCACAGCACCCTAGATTTGGGGTACAACATGGTATGTGACCACATTGTTTAAATAGAAATCACAGGGCCTCTGCACTCACCATAAAACTAACAATAATAATAATAAACTCAATAAACAGTGAGGTTTTGGTTCATGAATTGATCAATGCATTTAAGTTTGCAGCCCCCGTCATGGGACCCCACTTTACTGCAAGTCCCTGCTCTATTGCTCAGAATTATAACATGGACATAGCCATCACATTAGTGTTAAACTCAGGGTATGCTATCAAGGTTTAAAGCTCACAGCAACTTTGCTTTTAAACGTGAGACAGTCACAAGCACACCTGTTGCAAAGCACCTAGGAAAACAGCTGACACAAGTTAGATTAAACAGGTTAAAAGGGTGCATGAGAAAATGTGATCACAAAATGATTAATTATATACAGACACACCACATAGCACCACAAATACATGAAACTGGTTTAAAAAATCTATTTTAAAATATGTTGTCAGCACCTGCATACCCCTTACGAAGGCACTGGCTGAGGCTCAGGTTGAAGGGAAAGACACCCTGTTCATCAGCAAGCAGCCTGCAGGACAACCGATCAACAGCCAACACAGGACGACTGACACTTTGGTGTGAGGACAGCTAGTCACACGCCCGGGCCGCCTTCACGGGCTCTTCTACTAGTACTTTTGGTGGGGGCACAGGTAAGCACCTATGTGACGTCATGTGCTGCAACGTCACATGGCGCGGAGGAAGCTCCGAGACACACTAGCACAGGAAGGGCTAGGCTAGTGAAGCCGGCTTCCACTGCACTGCCATGCTTAGTGTTTGAACCAGGGAGGGGGGTGTGGACGGCCCGCTGGGATGCCAGTTTGCGGAGGTCAGATGGCCTCAGGCTGTAGCAAGAAAGTCTTCCTGTTTACACCAGATGCTGCTGTGGGAGGTGGGCCTATTTTGATGGTGGGCCTGGAGTCGCAGCTCCATCTACCCCATGGTTAATCCGGCCCTGTATAGGATATAACTATAGATCTTCAAATTTTTGTCTGGCATTCAAATATGCAGTGATCTGGGAATTTTTTTTTTATATTATATTTTTGCATTGTGCCAATATTTCAAAGAGCTGAACAGCATGTCCAACATCCCAGCCACAAAGCCAATAGCTAATCCTGACGACTCTTTTAAGCAGACTGCTGCAGCGCTGTCCATGATAAGGGAGTTTGTATAAAGATAAAAAAAAAAAAAAGAAATCAAACGTATACCCTTTCCTGTGATACCTCAAAGTGGAGCTTTTTTAAATGGGTTACATGGACATCCCCCCCAGTGATACACAACCTCAAATTAGGCATAACACTTCTCTACTCTTAACAAAAATCAAATTGTGTTCTTTGATTTGCTCAGAGATTTGTGTCTCCAGATGCAGCTTTCATCTTCCTCAATACAAGACCAGGGAAATGGAATATAATACAGCGCTTTTTCATATCACAACTCATAGATATTTTGACTGTTTATGTTATATAACAGGAACATAGACTGTAATTAAGACACTTGCACAAATTTCGCGAGAGAGCAGAATACAAATGGATGAGTCAGGCGTGAAGAAATGTTTCTTGTTTCTGACATTGTGTGAAAATGCAAAACGCAGGTAGAGGTTGCAGTAATAGGGGGTGGCAACCTCTTTTCTAAAGACCATCCAATGATCATGTATGTCTAAAGCTGAGCTTAATGGATAGCTCCATCCGAATCTGCAAATTTAGGGACACAGGGTCTGATTCAGTGATGGATGGATTTGCAGAGCCGTACACAAGCGTTTGTGCAAATCCGTTCATCTCAGATGCAAATGCAGAAGAAAGTGTTGGACACCTCCATGCTACATTTGTGATCCCAGCGCTACAACCAACGTCGCAGGCTGGGATCACCATCACAGATGAAGCTTCCCACAGCCTGGCTGGTGCCTTGTCATGCAAGAGGCCAGGAATGGTGACCAGGCACACCCCTGCTCCGCCCCCCCCATTGACATGCTGCGGCATGGGTGGTCTGCGAGCAAGATTGCAGGACCCATTCTACACAGGCGCAGACCCTAAACCATCAGAGATGTGCGTTAATCCACTTTAGTAAATATACCCCATAGGGTCTGATTCAGTGTTGGAGGCTAATGCAGACGCGACCGCATCTTTGTATGCACCTTTATGCTAATGCCACGGCCAATGGGATTCGTACAGAGATGCTCACTGGCAATATCGCTAATCTGCCGCCTTGCATAAAATGTTGCACCATCGCACATGTATTAGTCGCACCATCGGACATTAGGGTAGCTCTATGGTTGCTCAGAATGTCCGTCGCAACGTGGCTGCCGCTACCGGTGCGGCTGCAAAGAAAGTAGTCACTGGCCATGTCATGCCGGCCTCAGTCCACGTCTAGCTAGCCACCCTTATGTTACACCCAGGAATGGCAACTGAAAATCGCCTCTCTGCGTTCAAATTGCGTTCTGCATCCACAGGCGGTAACCAGCGGGACGCATGCACAGTGCTAATTGGAATCAGCACAAGTACAACATGTATCGGACAACTGCTTCCACTTCTGGATCAGTGCCTTTCTTGCCTACCGCTTGACTGATCAAATCCTATAGAACCTCGTCACATTGAGCATAAATGACTTTTAATAGCCATTGAAAATGCATTGCCCATTTCAATAAGTGGGAAAAGAAGTCATTTTGATCAGCAGAGTAAAGTGGCCCCAAATCATCTCAATATTGTTTTTAAATTATTTAAATTACAGAGTTGTTAAGCAATTTAAACTTCTGATTGAAAGAGACCATTGTAAGCTGAATTATTTTATTATTTATTAACTGTTTCTTATATAGCGCAGCATATTCCGTTGCACTTTACAATTGGAACATTAATAGAACAAAACTGGGTAATAACAGACAGACATATATAGGTATATAGGTAGGAATTACCTTCCTTTTCAGAACTATACATATTTTGCTGCCAGGGAACAACCACCAGATTCAGGTTCCCTGCTTATTAGCACGGCCGTGTCTTTCATATGCGCCATATAAATACATTGCATTTCCCATTGTCATCCATTTACTATAGCAAAATAAATGAATAAAGCTAAAGAATTGGTGAATCTATTTCACCTTTGATAATTAATAAACTTAATGTTACTATTATTTTTCTTTTTAGCAGTTTGCTAGTTTCCTTATATTTGCATGCTTGCAATACTCATCTGCAAGCACAGTTTACACGAGTCGTCTTATTTTGGAGAAAACACAGTAATTCTTCTTCTAAGCTTGAGTTTGGTCCTCTATGCATGAGCGCATCAGTTTAATTAAGAGTACAGTAACACAGCGTTATGAAACCCTTCATAAATCTTTCATTGCTGGGATACAATCCTGGAGAATGATGTTGTACTTTGCTTTGTTCAGCTTTTTCTAAACAGCTGAAAGTTGTAGGATTATTTATGACACAGTGATAAATAATCAGTTCCCTGCTGCACAGGAGACTTCCAGAAACACAACTAGGTTCTCACACACTGGTTTCAAATACTTCTAGCAATAAAAGGGACCTAGAAAATGATACTCACTGGACTCCTGATGTGTGTTATGTTAGAAGGGGCACCATAGTGACACAGTGGTTAGAAATGTTGTCTCACAGCGTTGGGGCTCTGGGTTTATATCCAAACTGATTGCTTATAGTAGGTAAATGAGATTGTAAGCTCTACTGTGGCAGGTACTGATGTCAATGGCATTTCCATGCCGCTGTCCTGCTTGCTGACTCATCCTCCTGACCCATTTGTGAAGGTGTAGGCGTCTCTTTTGTGATATAAACAATCAGCTGTGTTCTTGAGAAACTATTTTTATTAAGTTTCACAAAATAAACATAGCAGTAAAATACAACTGAGCTTTGTTATTAAATACAGCTTCCATGCTATTTATAATTTACATTTTACAGTATATTATTATTATTTTTTAAAATACTATATACAGGTGGACTCTCCCATATCCAAATATTCCGAAATACAGACTATTTTTAGCATGACTGAGATAGTGACACCTTTGCTTTCTGATGGTTCAATGTACACAAACTTTGTTTAAAGCACAAATGATTAAAAATATAGTATAAAATGACCTTCAGGCTGTCTGTATAAGGTATATATGAAATATAAATGTATCTAATGTATGTACACAAACTTTGTTTGAGCCACAAAATTATTAAAAATATTGTATACAATTACCTGCAGACTGTGGGCCTGATTCAGACCTACTCGCAGGTCTGATGGGCATGTTTTTTTTTTCTGTGGCCGCTCGCTCTAAGCTGTGGGAGACCTCCCACAGCTTGAGCGAGCGGCCAGGAGGCCATTGCGATTATCACGACCAACGGCCTTGCGACGAGACCCTGTGGTAGGGTCTCATCTACCACAAGGCGGAGTGGACTTCCTGCTCTAATAGAGCAGGAAGTCCACTACTGCCATCAGTAATGATGTCAGTAGGGCCTCCCACAAACACCAGGCGTTCCTAAGGGAAAGCTTGCGTTTGTGTTGCCACCCCACCTCCCCGCCTACAAAACGGGGCGAGCTGTCATTCACCATTGACAGCTGCCCCGTCTTGTAGCAAGCCCCGTAGCGACTGAGCTGCAGTCGCTGGACGGGGCACACGCACGCCGGACGCGTGCATGTGTATGTTTCTGGCTGTAAATAGTTAAAATAGGGGGGTTAAATGACGTAGGGTTCCCCCCAAAAAGCCTAACCAGCCCCGGACTTGTCATCCGGGCCTGGTTCCAAAAATTACGGGGAACAAAACAAGTAGGGTTCCATCGTAATTTAGGAACTAGCACCAGGCTGCATTGCCAGCCCTGGTTTTAAATACAGGGGGGAAAAAATTGCGTAGAGGTCCCCCTACACAATCCAGAGTCTTGTTAAAACAAAAAAAACACTTACCCGAACCATGCCGAACAGATGTAAGTATATAAAAAAGAGGATTTGCCCTCCAGCACACTGCAGCAATATCAACAAAAATACTTCAATCCTACATAATAATAGAAATTCAGAGGTATTAATTACATACATTTGCAAATATATGGATAAGCACCAGGCCAGCGTCAAGGCTCCTCTATACTGGCGTCCCTAACATTATTGGGTTCACGTCTGAGGCGCAGGGAACCCCAAAAGAATTTAGCCAAGTATGGGACCCACATGGAACCAGCCAATGAGCGGCCGCTACATGTAAAGTGGACGCTGATTGGCTAGAGGCCTGTGAGAAATAACAGATGATTCCAATCATCTGTCATTTCGCAAGGTGTAAGTATATGTAACAGCATACACTTACATCTGTTCGGCATGGTTTCGGGTAAGTAGTTTGTTTGTTTTAACAAGACCCTGGAGGCTACGGAGAGCAGCACCAGGATGTAGGTGAGTATACGATCTTTTTTGCAGGGCCATGCACCCGGATTTCTACTTGGAGAAGTGGACAGAAACATGTGGCAGAAGGTAAGTATGTGTGATTGAGGTATGTGTGTATTAAACCTGTATTATCAATGGTGTGTGTTATGTCTTTATTTAGCTATTTGTTTTACAGTGGGTGCCGGCCGCCTGCTGGCACCTGTAGTTCCATTGTAAAATATAATAGTTTAATACTATTTTACACTTTATTACCCCCATACCCACCGCTACAGGGGTGCGTTGAAGAGCCCCGGGCTTCAGGCCAGGCCTGGGGTGCTCGGGAGAGGTGGGACCCCTTCTTGGGGAGTTCCCACCTCCCCTGAGATCCCCAGCTTGGCCTGACCAACTTGGGGTGAGAATGCTTTGGCCCTGGATACCCGGTAATAGGGTTTACGGGCTGTGGCATTACACCCCGGTTGTTTTGGGTCCGGTTCTGGTTTTAAATATTGGGGGACACCTATGCAATTCCCCCCCGCCATATTTAAAACCAGGATTGGCCCTGCAGCCTGGTGCTGGTTCCTAAATTACGGTGGAACCCTACTCGTTTTGTTTCCGTAATTTTAGGTACTAGGACAGGCTGACCAGCCCAGGTCTGGCTAGGCTATTGGGGGGAAGGGGGGACCCTACGTCATTTTATTTTATTAATTTAACCCGTTTTTTACAGGTACAAGACACAAGCAGCTTACACATGTCTCACTGATATGTGCATGCTGCTTGCTCGGGAGAGTTATCTTAGGTGAGTAATCTCCTGCAAAACGAGATACTCGGGGGAGATATCTCGTTCTGCTTCCCCATCGGCCAACTTGATTTGCCTCAAATCGCCTGTTGGTAAATTTGTACAAAAAAAAATGAAAAACTCACCCTAGTTCATGCGATTTACAGCGAGATTAATCTCTTTGCAAATCGGGAACATCTCGATTCTTAGTAAATTTACCGCTGAGTTGGATATTTAATTATTGGATTCCAATTCCCATATAGGCCCCTGATAATGCATAGGACATTAAGGCCCTCATTCAGAGCCGTACGCAAACAGCAGTACACTCGTTGCGTTCCGATGTTGACTAACCGCGCATGCGTCGGTGTAACACTGCTTTTTTTGTCTCGCTCGTCAAATAGCGTACAGGAAGTGACATGTCAAATGTGATTGACAGAACAGGGCGTTTTTGGGTGTTGACGGGGGAGTAGATGGAAAAACGCAGGCGTGGCGAGGCGTTTTTGGGGCGTACATACATTAGCAGATGCGAGCGTAAAATGTGTACGGACCGACTCATACGTCACTGGATGATCCTCTTTCCCTTCAAAATGCTCGCACAGCTTAGGGTCTGGATTAGTCGACCACATTGGCGATGGCCTTCTCCTCTGTCCCGGTACTCCACGATGTTGCAGCGATTAATCGCGGGTGGTCAGAACAGCAATTAGTGTTGGATTGAAAACTGGCTTGGTATGTGTTTTGAAAGCAGTTTTTTGGGTTAGCACAAAAGCGTACGCAGGTGGAAATCATAGCTGCTAATGTGATGATTACACAATCAATTTACGTACATTTGTGGGTGTTTCTTTTGGGCTCAATTTTTTGGTTAGGGCCTATTGTAACAATAATGTCATCATGTTTTTTTTGTTTTTACCTTTTTCTTTTGGCCTTTTGAATTTGCATCGTTATTTTAAATTTTAAACGTTCCTTAAAGAGCCCTTTTTTTTTTGGCATGTAAAATGTGGTTTTTGCCAGTTTTTGCCTTTTGGCCCAGGATTAAATGTAATCCATTTTGACAATAATGTAAGAATACAATGTCAGTTTTTTTTTTTTTTTTATTGCTCAAACAAAAACTAAAATAATTAACCGATTTGTGGCAAACATTTTTTGCAGGGTTCATTCCCAAAGTTACAATAATTGGGCCAACATAAAAGATTTATGAAATGTAGAACACAAAATTAAAAACAATTCACAAGAAAGGAGAGGGAAGTTTTGACCAGAAAGGAATATGAGCCAAGCACAGAAGGAGTGTGGGAAAAGTCGCCATTGCTGTCACCGTTTTTTCACCCGTTTGGCTGGGGGAGCGAGGGCGCCAGACCGGATCCGGGATGTCATCGGGCTGGCCTGTCCAGAGGCAGATGTTGTGGCCTCTGGACTAGGCACAGGGCTAGGCACATTTGGAGGATTGGCTGATGTTGTGCCAGAGGTGGAGGATCCTGATGTTCCGTCAGGAAGGGAGGTCGGCTCCACCATGTGCTGGTGAACGAGCTGCTCCAGGGCATTGGCGATGCGGATGTTGGCCCTGGTATTTTCCGCCAGGGCCTGACCAATGGTCACGTTGGCCGCAGCATTTTGCTCCAGGGCCTCAGCCACCCGTATCAGACTGGCGTCCATCCTCTGCAGAATCTCCTTATGGGAATCCGATTTGAAATTGAGTTCTGTGAGGAGGGCCACTGCCTGCGAGGGGGATTGCCCTGGACTGGCTTCTGCAGGGTCCTCAGCCAGATGTACTGGTTCCTCCCCTGCAGAGCCAGCAGAAATTCTGCGGCCAAGGCTCCCCTCTGGAGCAGACTCATCCGCCTGTGTCTCTGTTTGGAAAAATGAGAAAAGACTCACATTAGAATCTACATATTGGCACAATAACATTTCAGAGTTGGTGACATCACAAGATTTACCTGGGACAACATGAGGAGCCGCAAAGTCTGGCATGTCCGTATCCATGTTGGACACGCCAAACACCTCCACAGGCTGCACACACCCCTGTGCCAGCTCTTCTAAATCCGTCAACTCCAATGACACAGGGGTGGGACCCCCACCTGTCCCCCTTGCATGCCTAGCCCTGTCCACCAGTTTTTGCTTTAGGCGATATTTGAAGTCGCCCCATCTGTTGGATAAAAATGGAACCATTATCCTTTTGTTTAAAATGGGGTTTGTTTATAGGGGGGGCAAGTGTTTACTTACCGCCGTTTGACATCCCGGGCTAGACGGACATAATCACCCACCCTATTGACAGCAACGGCTACCTCTTCCCACATTCTCCACTTCTGGCTTGTACTCATATTCCTGTCTGCCTGTGTCAGGATGTCCACACACTTCTGAATCAAAACCTCCATTTCCTTTCTTGTGAAATGTGGCTGCCTTTTCTTTTTGGCAGCTTTGGCCGGAATACTGGGCCCAGCAGCCTCTTCCATGTCATCCTCCTCACCTATTTGTGTAAATATGCAGATTTCTCAGCTTCACAACTTGCCCAATATTATGTTTCAAATTAATCATGGAGACAAAATGCATGAAAGACTTACCGCCTGACTCTTGTCCATTGTTTCCCTGGTCTGTAGCCATGTCTGTGCTCCAAACAAGAAATACCCCAGAATTTAAATGTTGTTTCGTGACGTATTTATACATGCGTCCTTATTTTGCGGCCGCATCATTGATTGTGCGTTCCTATGATCCCTCCTTAATTTTTTGCGGGAAACTAAACACTATTTATGGCTTGGTGTGTCTCGAGTCGAGGTGGCGTTTTTGGATTGTTGGAGGTTACCTTGGTTGGAGTTTCTTGTTTGCGGATTAAGGAGTTGGCGTTTGGAGTTTATTCTGTTTGCTAGAGTTGCGTTTTTTTTTTCCGGTCGCTTTTTTTTGGGATATTTTTTTGGCCTCGTTTCTTGATTTGGTAAGTTTTGTGAAGTCTAACTTTGGTTCAATTGGTGTCTCCTTCTGTTTGTTATTGTCCTTAATTTTTTTAACCATAATTTCATCTATTTTAGGTTTTTTTTCTTTCGGCCCCAAAGACCTTTTGTTTGGGAATCTTATATATTTGCTCTTGGTAAGTCCATTTTTTAACTTGTATTTGCGAACTAATTAGCGCATTTTTCTCTGTTTGTATAGTGACTTGTATTTGCGAACTAATTAGCGCATTTTTCTCTGTTTGTAGAGTGACTTGTATTTGCGAACTAATTAGCGCATTTTTCTCTGTTTGTAGAGTGACTTGTATTTGCGAACTAATTAGCGCATTTTTCTCTGTTTGTAGAGTGACTTGTATTTGCGAACTAATTAGCGCATTTTTCTCTGTTTGTAGAGTGACTTGTATTTGCGAACTAATTAGCGCATTTTTCTCTGTTTGTAGAGTGACTTGTATTTGCAAACTAATTAGCGCATTTTTCTCTGTTTGTAGAGTGACTTGTATTTGCGAACTAATTAGCGCATTTTTCTCTGTTTGTAGAGTGACTTGTATTTGCGAACTAATTAGCGCATTTTTAAATGCTTATTCATCCTGTAAAATTGTTTGTGGTTTCCCTTTAGCATTTTTGGCTGACATTTGACCCCAATTTGACGTACTGTGTGCAATGTCGTTTAGCTCGTTGGCCAAATGTGTGTTTCGCCTATTTTATGTTTTGTCTTGCACCAAATTTAGAAACATAAATGCACAGACTAAACTTTTTAAAATTAATATTGGGAATATTTTCAGTTTGGACGTATCATGACAATACCCCGGCATGTAAGCAGCAATGGATGGTATCATCAAGCTAAGTTGTTTTAATTTTTCTTTGGGGTGGGTCCAAAGTCTTACATTCAAATCTTGCCATTTCAGGTTGATCTGGGGCGGATTGTTCTGGCCATGCTCCCGGAAGCCGACCAACATCAATCTCGTCCCAGGCGTAGGCATCGTAGGCGTGCAAGGCCCCAGATATTTCGAACACTTGTCACCCTTTTTGGAATGCCCGATGATGAGGTTTTAAGACGCTACCGTCTTCCTCCCAAAATCATCATAGACACTCTCTCATTAATAGAGAGTGATCTTGAGCGGCAAATTGACAGTCCAACAGCAATACCACCACTTACGCAATTTATGGCGGTGTTACATTTCTGTGCCTCAGGATCGTTTCAAACAACGGTGGGAATAGTGGCGGGCATCTCACAATCCTCCTTTTACAGGATCCTGAGGGCAGTGATGGAGGCACTTTTCAAGCACCTCCATCATTTTATTAAAATGCCTTTGGATATGGGTGCCCTTAGTGTGGCCAAGGCCAATTTTTACCAAATAGCTGGCTTCCCAAACATCATAGGGGTTGTGGATGGTACTCACATACCACGTCAGCCTCCAGCACAGCTGGAGGCAATATTTCGCGACCGTAAACACTATCACTCCCTGAATGTAATGGTGGTATGTGATGCCTCCCTCCAGATCCTGTCCCTGATTGCAAAATTACCAGGAAGTGCACATGACTCCTTCGTCATCCGGCAATCAGGGATATGGCACAAATTAACCAACCTACAAGCTGGTGATGCGTGGCTTCTGGGTAAGTGGGGACCTTTAGTACATAACAATGTTAAGCTTGATACACAGTGATCCTGATGTTGTCTATTCTTTTTCACAGGAGACAGTGGCTACCCTTGCATGCCCTGGCTGCTCACTCCTTATTTGGCTCCCACACCAGGCCCACAAAGTGAGTTTAATACCGCACTTACAGCCACCAGGCAAGTGGTGGAGCGCTGTATCGGCCTTTTAAAAGGCCGATTCAGATGCCTCCACCGCTCTGGTGGCGAGCTCATGTATTTGCCGGATATAGTTTCGAAAATTGTGGTCCTGTGTGGGATATTTCACAACATCGCCATAAGGAGTGGTGTCCCAATGCAGCCAGAGGATGCCTTACCTGAGGATGGCCCCCCCGAGGTTGGTCGGAGGTCAGTATGTGGGGGGGCCATACGTGATGATGTGGTGGCCCGATATTTTAGGTAATTATTGACCAAACAACAGTGTTTATACCCAATGTGTTACGGTTTGTTTGCGTTCATCTTTTTTTAAATTAATTTTTGCCCCATCTTCTGTTTGTTTGCATAATCTTTGGCACTCCCACGATGACTACTTCCTGCTACCCTTCAAAAACCATTATGTGGAAACTTCTGGAATATATTATGACACCCATATTGCAACGCCATATTTTTGAAATCATGTGGGCATGGACCTTCGTCAACCAGTTCTTGATTTGTTGTGTGTTTGTTTCCTGTTTTTGGTATGTGGTGTATTTCTGATTATCACTGTGTGTTTTGTTTTTGAGTGACCACTTTGTTTTTTGATTTCTGTTGTGAATAAATATTTGGAGAGTGTAATTTGTTTCCTTTTTGGGCACGTTAGAAACAAGTGTAACCAAACTCACAAACGTTAAATTTACCTAAAGGGTAACCCAGTAATGAAGCAAGTGGAGCTAAAATGTAATATGTTTTCGGGGTATTAACCAACACACCAAGGAATCCTGTACAATCAGTTGGCTTCGTAAGATCGGCCTAAGCAGATTGCCCACCAAATAGGAACCTGTAAAATGTTGTAAACTAGCATGTTGTCCACCCCAAAAAAGGAAAATGACATTGGTACTGGTAGGTGTTTCTTGTGCCTGTTTGCCTTCAAAATACAACACACAATCTGTAGTGAGATTAATTGGCAATCCTTGCTTGAAGAGTCTACTTATGTCAGTGTAAAGAATCTTGGATTTACTAAAAACGCATGAGACAGAGCGTGAATTAAAACTGATTTATTTGTAAATAATTTGTAAATAAAAAATAAAAAAATCTAATTCCTAAGGAGGCCCGCCAGATGGTCAAGGCCCTGCAGCAGCCCAGTGACTTGCTCCCGCATACGGGCCACACACTGACAGATTTCTGCCCGACGCCTCTGTTCCTCTGTTGGTGACAAAAGTATGGGGATTAATACATCAATAATGAAGCAACATTCAAAAACAACACAAAACAAGCAAAACAAAACGTACAAGCTTGTGCCAAAAAACAACATTACACGGATAAAACCCAGAACCCCAAAATGTCGTAGGCCAAAAATACAAGGGCCCAAAAAAAATGCACTCAGGTGTGATATGTGTTTGGTGAAATCAGCAGGAACAGGTAAAGACAACCCCCAAAAAATCCCAAAGGCGACAGAAAGCCCACAAAAATGGGGACGACACATGATTACATACAAACAGTTTGTGGTGCCCCCCCCCCAAAAAAAAAACATACCGTTCTGCAAAACGCCAGAGCGAGATGCCACTCCCTCGACCACCTCGGAGGTGGCTACATTCCCCAAACCTAGGGGCAGGGTGTGGGCAGAATCGTGGGAGGGGGTATTTGGAGGAGGGGCGGTTGGAGGAGAGGGTGAATTGGGCTGGAGGGGAAGTAGACCCGAAATCTCGGCCACAGGGTCTGGGGAGGAGGGTGTAATAGAGGAATTGGGGGTTGGAGAGAGGGGCCGGGACCGGCGTCTTGTCTGCCGATGACGCCGTAGTCTTTGCTGTGCCCCTAAAAGATGTAAAAAATATTGTGGTTAGTTTCAACAGGAATCCAAATACAAAAAAAAAAAAAAAAACATGCACATGCAGATATGAGTACAATGAATAAATAGGACAGACATGAAAACATGCACATGCAGATATGAGTTCAATGAATAAATAGGACAGACATGAAAACATGCACATGCAGATATGAGTACAATGAATAAATAGGACAGACATGAAAACATGCACATGCAGATATGAGTTCAATGAATAAATAGGACAGACATGAAAACATGCACATGCAGATATGAGTACAATGAATAAATAGGACAGACATGAAAACATGCACATGCAGATATGACTACAATGAATAAATAGGACAGAAATTGAAAACATGCACGCGCAGTTAGGGCACACAAGATAAACTTGAAAACCACAGTCCATAAAACTTACTTTCCTCGATCTGCATGCGAAAGCATGCCAGCAAGCGGGGCGTACGCCGGTGCAGGTCCGACCACCTGCGCTCCAGCTGGCCAATTTGTTGGCGTGAGCCGAAGAAGCGCAGGCGGCGACGTACCTCCGCATATGCGGAACGCTTTCTGCTATTTGAGATGGGTGGAGGCTGACTGGTGATCCGCCTGTCCATCACCTCCGTGAGCACCAGCAGTTCGCGCCTGGTGAATGCGGCGGATCTCATGATGGCAATGGTGTATTTTTAGAAAATTAATTTTAATAAAGCACCAAAAAAAAATTTGATTGGCTAATGTATTTGGGAAATTAACAGGACAAATTCTATTGGTTAGTGTATGAGTCATGTGTTCGACAGGGCCACAAATCTCTTGAGAGTTATGATAGGCTTGATGCAGTGACATGCGTAAGCAAATTAAAATAAAGAAATGAACCACAGAAAATTTGCGGGGATCCAAACAAATAGAACAATTGTTTAATTGGGGCTAACATGTATTTTGAGCAATAAAAGCGAATGTTTAAGCCGTACGTATTCTGCGAGTAAACACAAACACGGACAAGATTAAAGTTTTTTGCATTGTGTTGAAAAAAAAAAAACAATTAAGCTAATTGATACATTGATTGGCATGATACGATTGAGGGAGGTAGGCAGAATAAACGAGCAGGTAATCGAAATCTGACAGGCCCACTTCCGGTTTGTACTTGTGCGTGCGTTCCCTTCAAGCCATTTCGGGGATGTACGCTCGCTATTTGGCACGCTCGTTAGTTAGAGGAGGGGTCGCCTGAGTTTGGGGCGGATTTTTAGCTGCGTATGAAAATAAGAGCGAGTGCTTGAATTTAAATATTTTTTTACGTACGCCGAACGTACGTACGCCCACTTGCGAGTGGGTCTGAATCAGGGCCTAAGTTACTAAGGAATTAGGTGATCATATAAAGACACATGGCTATCGGTGACTTCTTACGTCTCTAAGACATACTTGCCGACATTCAGCTCCTTCCTTCCGGGAGGGGGCTGAATGTCAGCTTACAGCGGGGGGCGTGGCCGCACTATGACGCCGTTGCGGGGCGTGGCCAGTGTGGGCCGGGGGTGTGGCCGCGAGATCACGTCATCGCGGCTCCGCCCCCTCATCACAATGCCGGAGTAAACGGCATTGTAAAGGGGGAAGCGGGGCCACGATGACGCGATTCAGCGCGAATCGCGTCACCGGTCCTCCACGCTGCGGGGGTTTCCCTAGTAACTCTGCAGGGGGGTAGGGAGGGATGGCGGCTTGCGGGAGGCTTGCCTGCCTTCCCAGGGGGCCGGGAGCAGCACCCGAAAATCGGGAGGCTCCCGGCCAAATCGGGAGGGTAGGCAAGCCTGCTCTAAGACTTTACAAAAGAGGGTGTGTTATCCCCATACATGCATACTCTCCCAGAACGTCTATGATACTCCCACATTTGTGAGAGTTCCACGACCTCCCGGGTGAGTAGGTCACCCTCCCGTCTCCTGCCACTTCTTAGTAAAGTGATCAGGACAGGGTAAAGTGATAACAATGATGTAACATCATAATTACTTCATTAGGGCATTCTATGTGGATCTATAAAATAATAATTTTTTAATATATATATTTTTTTTTAGATATCTTTTTTTATTAGGAGATGCAGAATATGGAAACCATTCCTGCATGCTGACGCCACTCGCAAATTCTATTACTTTAACCAAAAAAATGAACAAGCAGTGCACATGGCTACCTGTGTAGAATGCACCTTTGGTGTCCCTTAGAGCTGTGATATACAGATGTACCCTCACTTGTCTTTGCTGCAGTCGTGCCAAACAGCCTCTCTTGGTGTGATACTCTGCTAGCGTCTGGTGTCTTTTTTGGATCTTTTTTTTTGCCGAAAAGGTGTGTAAGTCGCAATGAGATGCGACTTGGATGCACCAGGAAACTGTTCTTTCTTACTTTAATATGTGACACTTGTATATCTGTGTGTGACTAAGTCTTTCCATCAGCATATGACATGCTACTGTATGATGCACTGGCCGCAGCTTTTTTTCCGCACCAAGACGCATTTTCGCCCAAAAATGCAACTAGCAGAGTTGCACGGGACCTGGCGGCTCACTGGTGCCAAACAAGTCGTGCTGCGCGGCGTATTGAGGCTAGATGTATGAGGACACGTGTAGCGTGATAAGCAGCAACAGAAAAATTACAGTGTTTGCCGCAATAACTGTTATCAACTCAATATTGCAATTTTCATGAATACATCGGCTACCTTTAGACAAAAACAATGATATGGCGAGAGACATTCTTGTTAAACCAAACTCTAAATATTTCTATTTCTTTATTTCCTTTAAAACTATGGTGCCATAAAAGAAATAGTTTTTCTTGTTTTTTTGCAGGCATTCATGGACTGTCATTTAATTCCCAACAATGATTTGCAAAATGTTAGACCTGCAAAGCACTTCATTATGTGCCCCCTATGTGCATGTTTATGTTCATTATGCATTATTTGCACCTAAATAGATAAAATTATTTTGTTGAATTGTTTGGATCTTCCCATTTCAGCTGCATTTCCGTTGGCAAATAAGCAACCAAGGCCCTCATTCAGAGCCGTACGCTCTGAGCAGAGCGCACGCTCTGAATGAGGGCCGGGCTCCATTTTCATGGAGCGTCCTCCTGGACGCTCGTATAGCTGTGCGTCACCACCCACAGGCTATACGAGCGTGCATTGTGATGGTCGCGATGGTCGAGACCATCGCGACCATCGAATTTGCGAGCCGGAGCCTGCGGTTGAGGTTTTCAACCGCAAGCTCCGGAGTGATTTTGGCTCTATCAGAGCCAAAATCACTCCCACTGACATCACTAGTGATGTCAGTGGGCCGGCTTCTGACGGGAGGCGTTCCCGTGGGAACGCCCCCGTCAGGGAGGCATGCCCCCGGCACGCCCACCCTTTGATCGGACACAACGAGCGAAGGACTTTCCTTCGCTCGTCGCGTCTGGCGCATGCGCACGACGGAGCTCCCTCCGTCGTGCGCATGCTCAGTCCATAACATCGACCCACTTGCGAGCGGACAGCCGCTCGCGAGTGGGTCTGAATCAGGCCCCAAGTTCTTTGCAAAACCACTAACAAAGTCTTAACCAATTATCTAAATGTCTTTAACGACATAATAAATTCCTATATTTGTGCATCATGTTTCTACCACAAACCATTCCAAGAACCCCTAATCTTCTCACGTCCATTCAGAGCAGCGGCGCATGGGACATACCTTCCCAACTGTGGGTACAGCAGGACTGAGAGCCTAATTCAGAGGTGGACGCTGACGCTGCGACTTTTTATGCAGCGCCTTTATGCTAATGCCACAGCTGATGGAATTTGTACAAAGACGCACCCCAGTCGCACATCGGTCGCATCATCGAACATTGCCAACAGCCCTATAGAGGTGCAGGATGCAGTCAGGAAAACACCTGTCATTAGACCTACGCCGGGAGCCTGACGCCCTGCATACCGAGCATAGGTAAGCTGGGTGCCAGGCGTGGACAGCCGCGGAGGGGGGTTAGGTTTCAGGGCTCCCGGGGGGATTTAGGGTTAGGCATCCCCCAGGAGGGTTAGGCTAGGGAAAGGGGGGGTTAAGGTTAGGCACCCCTGGGGGGAGGTTAGGGTTAGGCACCCCCCAGGAAGACTTAGTGTTAGGCTTGGGGGGGTTAGTTTTAAGCACTTAGCGGAGGGTTAGGGTTAGGCCCTAGGGGGGAAGGTTAGGATTAGGCACCCCTAAGGGAGGATTAGGGTTAGGGGGGGGTAGGGTTAGCATTACTTACTTAAATCCGCTGTCGGATCTTCACCCCTGCCAGGCTTCCAGCATCGGGATTTGAACCGCCGGCCGCATACATACTGATTCCAGAGGCGCAGAATGTCCATCTGAACATGGCCGCCGAAATCAGTGCGACTGCGACAAAAGTTGCTTGCATCTGGCAAGCCACTCCCCTGTCACCACCCAGAAACGGCTCACAGCAATGACATCGGGGGTAAACATCGGGATCCGTGTACGGTGCAACTGGGACGCATGCGCAGGCTGAGAAAATTCCCAGCTTGCAATTTAGGCCACTAAATCAGGCCCTGAGCCCTTAATTTGGGACTGCCCAGCCCAAATAGGTATAATGGATGCCTGTAATAATTCTTGATAAAATTGGCGCATATGTAAGTAAGAATCGCACTCAGATTTCATACAAAACCTTAGGCATTTACAGGTGATTCAGAGCAGTACGCATCTCAGGAACATCTCTACTTGCAGTTGACTGGGTGTAACTTGGCAGTATCCGGGCGTTAAGACATACTGTAGGCTGTAGTGTTTTGTGGGCATGCCGTGGTCGCGTAGATGGAATTGCAGGCTATGTAGAGTTGAGAGTATGCATAGGTCTGTCTGACTTCAGATGCGGATAGCTCTCAATACAGGCCGAAATCCGCATTCATTTCTGAGCAGACAATCCTGCCAACTTCGGTGGCCACTCTCAAACAGCCTCATTGGCTGCAAACACACTGTTTACTATATCACAACAGGCCTCTTGTACTTTGACATGGTGTACTGTATAAATGGTCAACGCTGTCTACACTTGCCCAGTTTTTTTTTTTAAATTAATGGCCCAGTGGGAGAACCATTGAAATACTGTATGTTGTAATTAAACTTAAAAGGTGCAAATAGGGTGTTTAAAAGTAGAAATACTGACCAGAAACTTAGCTGATCTGAAGTCTTTTACAGGATTTATATATACAGACATTTCTAGCATAGATTAAATACATTGTAGATACAGTTATAGCAACAGTGGCAATAAGAGAGTATTGGTACAAGTGTTGATTCAGCTGTGAGCCTGGGGTTATTGTTTTCCCTGCACTGTGTTACCCTAAATAAAATATAAACCTGCTAACAGAGCAACTATAGCCTTCATAAACAGTAATAGCAACATTGACAATAACAACCTCAGAAAATCCACAGGTAATTGCGTTTTAATCTTGCGCAGCTTGAGGCTGCCAATTTCCCAATTAAACTGTAAGGTACCCGTCATGACATTAACCATACACATTGATATTATGCCCAACATCTAGAGGCTATTGATCCATGGAAGAATTTGATTTAGACCATTAGCCACTACGGAAGTTATTTTTTCCATATTTATGACACGTAATTGACAAATGCTTCACGGTCATTTATTTGCTTACCCAAGATGCTAGCAGTAATACCCATAACCGGATGTAAATAATTGATATCTACACTATGCCTATTACATCTCACTATAGATTAAACATGACATTTTCTCTCCCTTCACCACTCTCAATAAGTTCCTGTAATGTAAAATTATTTCCAGGCTGAAAACTAGGGCTGAACACAGCTCTTTTAAAGGTCCCTTAAACAGGGAATGTCTTATACTGTATGAAGAAACCACCAAACATCTATGTAAATGTTATAATATACCTATACCTTTACAGAACAGTTGCTATATGATCTTTGAATGTATGTTAGATTATCATTTGAGTTTACCAAAAGCAGTGCCATTTTCTGTGATTATTGGGAGGAAATAACTGCCCTAATAGTCCCGACTTTATCTGAAATATCGTCAGTTCTTGTAATTTCCTTGAATTGAAAGGTATGCAGTTCCCGACTGCTTTATCCCGGCGAGGGTTAAATGACAGGTGTCTAAATCTAGACGCCTGTAATTTTACCGACGCCAGAAGACCGGCGCCCGGCATCCCGATCGAAGTGATGCCAGGCGCCTCTGCGGACAGCCGTGGAGGGGGAGGGTTAGGTTTAGGGCTCCCAGGGGGGATCTAGGGTTAGGCACCCCCCCGTTAGGTTAGGGTTAGGCTAGGGGAAGGGAGGGTTAGGGCTAAGAGTCCATCCAGCAAAAAGTGAATAGTAAAGTTAGTGTAAGCTTTAACTTTACTGTTAGGTTTGTGCACATCCAGATCCCAGTACATTCGGGGGCATTGCCTAATCGCAGCTGCACTGCGTGCTGCGGAGGGGGGCTCTGTGAGCCCCTCAACAAGGGGCAAATCCAGGGGGAAGGTGTGATTAGTGTGATCACTCCCCCCTTTGGGTAGAGGACACCTCTGTTGCTGCTCAGTGGCAGCAGCCTCCCTGGCACACCAGCAGCCAAGCACAGCAATGTGTGCTTGGCTGGAGAGACACAGGCTGCAGACAGATAAGAGGAGGGATGGAGGGAGGGAGGGGGATGATGGACCTGGACCCCAGCGGCTGCCAGACCTCTCCAACAAGTCCAGGCCCATTTAATTAGTACCCGCACCCCCCTCTCTTGGCATCCTGGGGTTTGAGCCCGACTTGCCTAAGGCGCATGAGCAGCTTTTGATTTGTACATGTGCAAGCAGAAGCTACTGCAAAGTGATCTAAATATCCCTTTTCCAATAATTATTTTTTAAAGTGCATTAAGCTCTGTAAAGCTTACATTACTGAGTTTGACAAATTGGAGAAGAAAGCCCATTGAAAAAAATGCAGTATCCCGCATTTCTTACCTAAATGCAGATTTCCTGTGTTCAGCCTTTGATGAATTGCAAAGATACATAAATTACGCTGTTTCTACATAATTAAACTTCACACAGTTTGATAAATAGGCCCCACAGTCACAGAGCTCTATTTACAAAAGAAGCCGCAGGGCTTATTACTGAGTTGCATGCTGCTGCGACCGTGTTAGCGTCTTTTGCCCGTAGTCATGTCTGCGACTTAATGCTAATGCTAGTATGAGCCCCACGTATGGTGTACAGCCGTGAGTCTGAATGTGGATGAGCTGGGATGCCTACTTGGAGAGGCTGTGGTCGCAACCATCGGAAGCACCATTGGAACTGGCACCAGCCTCATGCTATGGCTTCCAAAGTAAGCGATTAAGCGTCTGAGTAAGAAACCACTCCTGCATCGTGCCCACGAAACGCCCATAAGACGCTCATAAGATGTAATACCTCTGCCCGAGCGGTTCAAATGGTCCTGCGACTCTGTTCGTACACACCAGTGCAATTTTGTGCTATATGTAATATAAAGTTATTATATACAATGCAGATACAATTACAATTATTATATACCAAGTAGCAGAGCTGACTCTATCACCTCACGCATACATCCTAACATTTTTCCAGAGGCAACACAGAAAAGAGGTCATGCCATGTCCCCAACAATTACGAAGTGTTCAACCACCACAAACATCCCTCCCCTCTACTAATAGGAACTTTAATCACCTCTGGCACCGAAGGTATCTTACAACATCATATGACACTGTGCTCAAATCAGGACCGCTAGGAGGTATAATTCAGTATGGTGGAGGTATGCTTCAAAGGTGGAGGAGGTATGACACAGAGGTGTTTAAAAGGTGGAGGAGGTATGAACCAGAGATAGAGGAGGCATTATACAGAGGTGTATCAAAAGTGAGGAGGCATGTCTCAGCATTTGAGGAGGTATGACTTAGAGGTGTATAAGAGATGGTGGAGGAATGTCTCAGAGATGGTGGAGGTATGTCTCAGACATGAAGTGGATATGATGGAGAGGTGGAGAAGGTATTATACGGAAGTGAAGGAGGTATGACACAGAAATGGAGGAGGTATGACATAGGTGGAGGTATGACACAGAGGTAGTGGAGGTATGACACAGGTGGAGGTATGACACAGAGGTAGTAGAGGTATGACACATTGGAGGAGGTATGGCACAGAGGTGGTGGAGGTATGGCACAGACATGGAGGAGGCATGTTTTAGAGAAGTGGAGGAGGTACATTATAACAATGAGGTGGTGAAGGTATGACACATAGGTGAAGGAGGTATGACACAGAGGTGAAGGTGATCACCCAGGGTCTAGTGGGGTTCATGGCTCCAGCCCCTTCTGCTCACCCTAGCCTTATAAACAGGGTGTACATGGGGGATAATTGCTTTTATCTGGGTCGCAGCCTGGCCCCTTCAACAGGTCAGGGCCTGGGTAATTAATACCTGCACACCCCTCTCTCGGCGCCCCTGGGTTTGGGCCCAACTTGCCTGAGGCGCATAAGCGGCATTTGGTCTGTGCATGTGCAAGCGTAAGCTACTGCATAGTAATCTGAAGATTCAACTCCCAAGAAAAAATGTTAAAGTGCATTAAGCTCTGTAAAGCTTACATTTCTGATCTTGGCCTCTAGCTTTGGGAAGGGAAGACAACAGGAACCTGCTCATCAAGGTCTGAGTATCCCTTCAATAGTCCTACCCAAAGGTTGTAGGATTGGGAGTGGGAATGGAATGGACTTACTATCGGGAATGGACTTATGTAATTGGCATGACTGATACGCGCGTGCGTGTGTGTGATTTGCTCTATTTTTATACTATTTACTGGTTCCACTGCTCGGTATCAAAAGTTTACTTTTTAAGCAAAGAAGGAACCAGAATAGGTAAGATATCAAACATTACATTAACACGAGCATATAAAAATATGCTTGTGTTAATTTTCACCTACAAGAGATCAGTGAAGGAAGTAAGGGCACAATAAAATTAGGGATGTGCAGGCTCGGATAGGTTCGAGTTTGCACGTGGAGTTCGGAATTTTCCCTCCAAAAAAACGGAACTCAGAAAGAGGCAAAACGTCATCTTGCATGGACGAACATCATCATTCCTGGACAAAAGTCCAGGAATGATGATGTTCGTCCGTGCAAGATGACGTTTTGCCTCTTTCTGAGTTCTGTTTTTTTGGAGGGAAAAATCCGAACTCCACGTGCAAACTCGAACCTATCCGAGCCTGCACATCCCTAAATAAAATACAATATAACTTATAGAAGAGATGAATAAATAAAACCTTCAGTTTAACAATATTGGCTAAAAGCGCAATGGTAAAGAAACCACAGGCGAAATACATTATTAGATTTTTTTTATCTATATAGTGCCACTATCTGTAATAAAAATTTAAAAAAAACCTCAAAATTTGCTATTTGTTCCAGTAGAATGTAGTCAATAGTTGAAGAAAAAATAAGTTTTAAATGATCACATTGTTGCAAATTATATGTAAGGAAAACATGTATTAAGAGCCCTGGAATCCAAGTAGACAGTAAATTATGAAAACATGCAAATTGATATGATCATTTTTAATTACAGTTTCTGTTGTTTTCACTAGTACTATAACATTTCTAGAATTGTTTTTAAATGACTTTACTGTGCTCGCTGATTCCATTCTGTTCTACTGAATTGTTGCTCCTTTATGGTCCAGTGATTCACACACTTTTGTCTTATTTTTCCTTGAGGTAAGACATTGCTTACATTTCTCGGTAGCCTTGTTTAATTAATATTGTGTAAAATGCAAACTATATATGTCACTCCATTTACACTCTACTGCCCCCTACTTGTGATAACTGCATGTGTGCTCAAGTCTCAAAACCATGCTTAAATGTATACTGTAGATATGGAATACAGACATGTATTTAGAACACAAAACAGCCTGATCCAGCAAGGATCGCAACAGCTAATACGCACGCAATTGGCCGATTGTTTGCGTACTGCGCATGCGTATGTATCACAGTGCGCGAACCAGCCACTGCGATCGGGACTGCAATAGTAGTGACTCTGCAGATCCATCGCAGAGTGATTGACGGGAGGTTCCAATTGGGGGTGGTGATGGGGGGTGTTCGGCGAAATGCAGGCGTGCAAGTGTGTTTGAATGCCATTGCAAGGTCGTGCATAAATTATCCACTGCGATGCCTTATGCAGCCTGAGGACTCATAGCGTGCCATGAAGTTAGCAATTTCTGAGTAAGGTCAGAGCTTGTGCAAGTGTGCGTGAGGCTGCGATGGTACCGATGGTTTTGCAGTCCTGCTAAACATTACGGATGTGTGTAAGGTAAAGTGGGCGTCCTTATGTAGTGCTGCGACAGCATAGCGATCAGAATGAATTAGCATACTATCGCAGTGAGACCGCGTGCGTAATGGCTATTCCAATCGCAGTTGCGATCCTTACTGAATCAGGCCCAAAGTGTCTTATACCTTCAGTTCATTCATAGCATATTGTAATTCTGAGAATTAAGGGGTTAATAACCTCATATAAAATAGCAAAATACAATATAAATGTTTGCACCCGGCTAGAACTTGATGATGGCTCACAGATAATATTGTAGGTTGAGCATTATTTTAATTTGTTGAAGGACTCACAGAAATAAAAATATATTTGATTGCTGCTCATTTCTTTTCAGACAAATGGAGTCTAGATAATTATGTCATTGCACATGTTCATTGCATGAGAAGTAATTTAAACAACATTCTGTACAGGGATCTAAAATTCACAGCAAAAAAAAAAAAAGTTAATCATTCCTTGATACAACATGCATTAATATTCATTAACTGCATGAATATTATTTGTTTCAAGTAATTTTGTACCAGGCAATAGCTTTTGAAATCATCTTACAGTTCTCTCTCTCTGGTTCTCATATGTGTGCAAATTAACCAACGCATTTCAAGGCAGGGATGAGGAATAGCCACATATTCTACTCACTGAAATCTCGTTATAATAAAGATTAATTGCACTCTCATCTTGCAAATGAAAGTCTGTGTTTGGTTTTTATCCTGTTAATTCTTACATAGCTCTCTTATCAACGTTCTAATTACCGACAGGTAGAGAAAGATTGTGCAAAACACTTTATTTAACTGGAAGACGCGTTTCATTTTAATATGAGTCAGAAATGTAACACTCCAGTGCAATTGTGTTAGGTACGAGTCTTCACGTTTTAATATCCATAACTGCAAAGATTGCCAACTTTTACCTCTGCTATTTACTTGCAGACATGAGTTAGACTTGATGCTTTTGATCAAAGGAAACAGTTCTCAGCATCAAAGTGATCCATCCTCTGCAAATATATTATACGCAGCTCTTGGCAAAGAAATGGGGATTCCTTCATTTCAAACAACTTAAGGGTTATATCGCAGGAACCTAATCCTCCTCTTGACTTGCTGGCAAGATGTAACATATCTGCAAGCCTATTTTATATATATATTAAAGATGTATCATGGCCTTCAAAGTGATGTATACTTTAATTTCAGCTCCATACTTCATTTCAAGGTTTCCAGGTCGCAGGATGTTTCATTGAAAAGCTGTCTCCAGAATTCTGCATGTGAAGGCGATTTAGCAGGACCTCTGTGTGGCTGAACTAAGTGGTATAAGCTTTTGTGACTTTTTTATTTCTACTCTTTTAGGACATTTCGGAGAACAAGTGCACAGGTAACATAAAAAATAATCCTATAATCCATAATAAATTACCAATCTGATTCTACCTGTTATTTTCTAATACAGTTTATGCAGATTTCATGAATAAACTTTGTTTTATAGGGATGTAATTTATATCCTGGCTGTCAGGATGCCGGTCCTTGGAATACTGGCACCGGAATCCCGACACTAGTCAGAATCCCGGTGGCGGCATCCCAACCGCCGACATCCCGACGGTAAGTATTGGGGTTAGGGGGAGGATCAGGGGTTAGGGTTAGACACTAGGGGGAGGGTCAGGGTGGCTGTGGGGGGAGGGTTAGGTTTAGGGTGTGGTGAGGGCAGATTAGGTTTAGGGGTAGGGTTAGGATACTTACCTTCAGGTGTCAGTACTGTATCCCAGTGAGGTGCGGTAAGGTGAGGCAAATGAGGCAGAGCCTCTCCTGTTATACTTAAGTATACTCCAGAGTTTTGACTATAACAATTATAAGAAAAATGTTAAGAAAATATTATAAATACCTTCTTTGTATTATTGTAATCATAGTCAAAACTCTGGAGTAAAAATGGGATGGCAGGTGAGGCACTGCCTCTCCTGTCTACCTTTTCCTCACATCCCTGATAAAAACACAGAAAATTTCCAGCACTAGTATGGGGATCGGTATCAAATACCGCCGGTCCTTTGGCCGGCAGTTCGAATCCAGGCAGTGGCAGGCCGACAGAAGCAGAGTTCCCGGCAGCGGAAGCTCGACGGCGTTGGAAATCCTGATCGCCCGTAGGTAAGTAAAAACTAACCTAACCTAACCCCCTAACCCTAACCCTCCTTAGGGGTGCCTAATCCTAACCTCCCCCCCAAGTGCCTTACCCTAATCCCCCCTCTAAGTGCCTAACCTTAACCCCCCCTTCCCCGCTGCCTAACCCTAAGTCCCCCCCGGGGGTGCCTAACCCTAACCCTCCCTCCCCCTAGCCTAACCCTAACCCTCCCCCTAGCCTAACCCTCCCGGGGGGGTGCCTAACCCTAAGTCCCCCCCGGGTGCCCTAAACCTAACCCTCCCCCCACGGCTGTCCACTTGCGGCACCCGGCATCCCTTTGATCGGGATGCTGGGCGCCGGTCTCCCGGCATGGGGAAAATGACAGGCGTCTAGATTTAGATGCCTGTCATTTAACCCTCGCCGGGATAAAGCAGTCGGGAACCCGGCTGTCGGGATTAAGACAGCCGGTTTCCCGATTGCATCCCCTAGTATGTACTGCTGCACCTTTGTATATGCCCACATGAACCCTCGGGTTCATATATGTATCTGCAAATCTGGCTCTGATACTAGCATTCGGTCATTTTAGCCTATGGACTATAATTTTGCACTTTTTTTCGGAGAGGACTCTGAAGGACAATTACCATTTGCGCACGCACAGCCCACTAGATAACATGCAGGATGTCTCAGCAATGTCTGAAACCTAGAAGTAAAGGTATATTGTACGCGATCATTTTAATTTTTAGCCTTAACCAAGATAAGATCTTTTCATGCCACTAATGGTAAATATCCCTGAAAATACTGTAAGTAAATACAGATAATGTACACTTTCCAAGGTGATGCAGTGGGAAGCAGTCGGGAAGCCGATGGACAGAATCCCGACCGTCGGCTTCCCAACTGTCTAATCCCGGAAAGGGCTAAACGTACGTCGAAATCCTGACGCCTGTCATTTTACCTACGCCGGGAGCCCGACACTCGGCTTACCGATCGAAGGTAAGCCGGTCGCAGACAGCCGCGGGGGGGGAGGAGGGTTAGGTTTAGAGTTCCCGGGGGGGGGGACAGGGTTAGGCACCCCCCGGGGAGTTTAGGGTTAGGCTAGGGGAAGGGAGGGTTGGGCACCCCAGGGGGGAGGTTAGGGTTATGCACCCCCCTGGGGGACTTAGGTTTAGGCGGCGGGGAAGGTGGGGTTAGGCTTAGGCACTTAGAGGGGGGATTAGCGTTAGGCACTTGGGGGGAGGTTAGGGTTAGGCTCCCCTAAGGGAGGGTTAGGGTCAGGGGGGAGAATAGGTTAGTCAATACTTACCTCTCGACGATCGGGATTTTCACTGCTGCCGGGATGCCGCTGTCGGCCGGCGGTAAATCATACTGAATCCGATACATAAGCTCTAGTTTAATATTCTGGGAATATTCACAGAAACAAAATAAAGAAGGAATCTGAAATGTGAGACACTTTTAGATTCCATTATTTTGTTATGATGCTTTATTTTTGTTTTAGTGATTTTTCCACCTGCTTACTTTCCATACTATTAATATTTTATTTTGAAATTGATATTTTTTCTTTGATACCCTGACTATTAAACTACAGATATCACCTTGGAAAGTATACACTGCCTGCATTTGGAGATTTGACTGCTACTCTAGGATATTACAGTGAAATTTGAAATAAACCTGATTTGTCTGAGCCTGGAAAATTGAAAGGATATCCTGATATATATATATATATATATATATATATATATATAGATCACTGAGGTGCCTATGTACTAAGGGCCTGATTCAACATGGATCGCTATTCTGCGTAGACGCACACAACGCAGTTGCTAATATCAGCGGTGATATGTAAATGTTTGCATTCGCTTTGCGATCGCAGCCTAACATAATGACGCCCACGTCCCCTTACCCACATCTGTATACTTTGGCAACATAACGAAACAATTGGTAACATCGAGTATCATCGGACCCATACACACAGTTAAGGTAGATCAGGCCTCACTCAGGAATTGCTTACTTCAGCGCCTTAGGCTGCGTATGGTATCATAGTGGCTAATTTAAGCATGCCCCTGCAACGCCATCCCAACGCGCTGGCACGCCTGTGTTCACCCGACCACCCCTCCGTCACCACCCACAAATGGCACTTCCTGTCAATCACTTTGCCATGGGTCTGCGTAGCCTCATGCGATCGCAGTCCTGATCGCACAGGCCGCCTCACACATGCACACTGCGATGCATATGCATGCACAGTACGCAACAATCGGCCGATTGCATATGTATAAGCAACTGCGATCTTAGCTGAATCAGGCCCTAAGCCTTGGAGAAAGATAAAGTGGATGGAGCTAAAGTACCAACCGATCAGTTCATAACTGTCATTTTTCAAACACAGCCTGTGTGACAGTTAGGACCTGATTGGTTGGTTCTTTATCTCATTCCACTTTATCTCTTTCCAAGGCTTAGTGCATTGGGCCTGATTCAGACTCACTCGCAAGTGCTATGCGCTCGGAAGCGGGTCGATGGTGGGGCATTGCGCACGTGCGGCGTGCGCAATATGCGTGCACAAGCCCCAGAGCGAGTGAGAAATTCACTCGCTCTGGGGCTCGCTACAAACGGAGTGGCTGTCGATGTTGATCGACAGCTCGCCCCGTTTTGTAAGCGAGGTGGGGCGGTGGCCGGACAAACAGAGCCGTTTGTGGGCAGCCCAACTGACATCAAGAGTGATGTCAATAGTGAGCTTACGGCTCTATTAGAGCCAGAAGCTCACTGGGGCTTGCCGCAGACAAGACCCTACCACAAGGGTCTCGTCGCAAGCCCGATGGTTGCGATGGTCGCGACCATCACAACCATCACCTGGCCACTCGCAAAAGCTGTGGGTGGTCACCCACAGCTTAGCGAATGGCCAGGAGGCCGGGTCTTTTTAAACAATGCAGCCACCCTGATTCAGAGCGAGCGCTCGCTTTCTGTGAGTGGCTCTGAATCAGGCCCATAGACCGCGAATTTGGAGTGAGTTAGAATTTGTTCCTCTGTTCAGGTTCAGACACCTTTTCTCCATCTACATTGGATGTTTTTGAAAGAAGCTGATCCCTAGGGTTTGTTATTCTCAGGATTAGGGGTATATTTACTAAAGTGAGAGTTTTTAGAAGTGGAGATGTTGCCCATAGCAACCAATCAGATTCTAGCTATTGTCTTCTAGATGGTGTTGAATAAATGTTAAGTAGAATCTGATTGGTTGCTATTGGCAACATCTCACTTCTTAAAACCCGCACTTTAGTAAATATACCCCTTACTGTACTGTATCTCACTTTTTCAAGGATCCATACTAGCGTTGGAGAAACACGTGTTATACACCTAAAAGAAAAACGTAATTGTTTTCTATGGGATACAGTAACTTCTCTGTAAAGATAGCAGTGCACTAGTTCTCATAAATGTCCTCCCCTTTGGTGCCATAACCAGATATTTTTCTGACAGGTAGATAACAGGTAGATGAGATAGCAGTGCGTGGTTTATTATCAACATGTTTTAATAAATAGACCCTTGAGGGAGATTTTATTCTTAGCACACTTACATTTATTTATACAGTATAAATGAACTGCCACATCGCTTACAGTGCTGAAATGAATATAGACATTTTTAAGAAAGGATCAGAAGAAGCTAAATATACAGAAAATGACAGAAGGCAGCTTTTTATAAGGCAATACACTGTGAATAAATCATCTCTCTGACATGGGAGTGTCCCATATAGCTTGCCTAGTTGGTCACAACGTAAGAGACCTGACCATGGGATGGCTATTCTCTGCTGTTCTCCTCAAAGAAGTGGTGGCAAAGAAAATTGTGAGTACATCTGATAGTACCTGTGAACGGTTCACCCTACAGCACACCGTGGGGGAATAAGAAGACTCTGGAGAAGGACTCATTTAACTAGACTCAGGATGATCGGCTTCACTTAAAAGGTAGGAGCAAAATTCAGGATAGAAGGGTAAGTATCTTAGGAGCCTGACTATAATCTACATATCTTTTGAGTGAGGTGAGACAACACTGACAAAACACTACAGCATTAATGAGCGAAGGGCAAAATCATTGACCAACGAAATAAATTCTAAACTGCTAGAAGGTTCTATCTTTACCTCCTGAATGTACTGTACTGTGCATTGAGGGCACTACTGTGTGGCATAATATGAATTGCCAATATTGTGTGAGCTAATGTGAATAAAGGGCACTACTCTGTGGCATAATATGAATAAGGAGCACTAGTGTGTGGCATAATGTGAATAAGGGGCACTACTGTGTGGCTTAATATAAGAAAAGGCAACTACTGTGTGGCATAATGTGAATAAGGGGCACTACTGTGTGGCATAATGTGAAAAAGGGGCACTACTATGTGGCATAATATGAATAAATATCAATAGTATAATCAACACTCAAACAACCGACAAAACCTCAGGGGTTGCCTGCGGACAAAGGAGTCCCACCTTCAAATCAACTAATGTGGCACTCCCATCCGGTATCATGTTATAAGTTGTTCAAGTGCATACGTTTTAACTCTCACCTCCTTGGAATATAGGTGGAGATGTACTAAGCTCTGGAAAGTGATAAATTGGAGCGTGATAAAATGCCAGGCACTCAGCTCCTAACTGTCCTGTCACAGGCTATGTTTGAAAAATGATAGTTAGGAGCTGATTGTTTGGTAGTTTATCACTGTCCAATTTATCACTTTCCAGAGCTTAGTACATCTCCCCCTATATTCCAAGAAGGCGAGGGTTAAAACATATGTACTCACCCATCCGTAGTCCTCTATGCTGGTCTCTCCTCTGTGAGCTTTTGTATGAGTGGGAGTGAGTGGTCTAATATATGTGTGCAGTTGTAAGCTAAACACACTTAAGCTGGGTACACACTGAGCGATGTGTGCCCAGCAAACGGGCCGACATATCGGATCATGGGTACACATTAGAAAGAGGTAATGGAGAACGGAATGATACCTCGTTGCGTCCTTCTTTACCTACATAGGGGCCACTTGTGATATCGTCTGGTTGGACGTGCAGCACGGCCAGCCAGACTATGTCGCAAGCGACCGCGGGAGCACGCATTTTGGGCGTACACACTGAGTGATGCGGCCGATATGTTGTACCGATTTGGATGGAAATTACATATTGTGCCAACATAGCTCCAGTGTGTACCGGGTCTAAGGAGTCTATTCATTATGTTAATTATTGTGGTCTGAACAGACCACAATAATTAACATACTAACTCGCCGCGAGCACCGGAACAATTCATTATTGTTCCAGCACGGAGACAGCTTATCCGAAAATCAGCTGTCTCTGCGAGCGGCTTCACTGCTTCTTTCAGAGCAGTGAGGCAAGTGCACATGCAAGACCTACAGGTCACACACACGCACAAGAGCCCCGATGTCCGGCAGAAGTTGCTGGACAGGGTCAGAGGGATCCAAAAGGATCCCTCTTCGCACATATAGGAAAGGAGTGGGTTGTGAGCGCGAGCAGGAGAAAATACCATCTGAAGATGGCGAATGCTCCCACAGTCAAACTCCAAAAATGTGGAGCTTGCTGAATTCTGTCCCCATACTAGTGTATGGGGACAGCGGGCTATACCGCAAGAGGAAGGTAAGTAGGAGATATCTGTGATATCTCCTGCTGTACCTCCTTGATGAATGGCCCAATAACTTAATTTCTACAATTGCAGGTGTACATGTTCATTTTTACGTGTTTTTGTAGAAATTAAATGATGATGAATAGACCCCTAAGTGCTATTTACTAAAGTGTGGGTTTATGGAAGTGGAGATGTTGCCCACAGCAACCAATCAGATTCTAGCTATTATCTTCTAGAAGGTGCTAAATAAATAAGTACAATCTGATTGGTTGCTATGGGCACTTGTCCACTTCTAAGAACCCGCACTTTAGTAAATATACCTCTAAATGTGTGGTATATAAAAAATAATTTATTTACATAAGTGCAAAAAATATCCATAGAGTGCATGTACACATGCATATAGACTATCATAATAAAATACATGCCAGTGTCAGATAAATATATTAATGGCGTGTGCCCAGCGTGTTTCAAATACGTTGGCGAGATAGTCGATATGCAGAGTATGGCGCCAAAATCCCAGAAAGATGTAATTCTGTAGTTAACCTGGATCAGCCTAACTAATTAATTGATTCAGTTTAAACAAATCCCTAAAAGATGGCCTCTGACCGGAAATGATCCTTTAGACCCAAGCGCTATTTCCTGGATTATGATCTAATATTTATTAAAATGGCCGCCAATTGGAAACTCCTTGTGGAACACATGCATCACTTCCCATGAAGAGCGACAGTATACAAGGGAATGGCCCCCGTTTTGAATCCAACCGGAATGTTCATGGTGGAACACACGCGTCACTTCTGGTGGAAGAATCCGGAAATCAATGGAAGATAATTGTGTTAATTGCTTTATGGAGGGGTATAAATATTTGCAAGTTGTTCATTCATGCTATCCAAGCCAGAGGAAGGAGCTAAGCTCCGAAATGCATTTTTTGGACGGCATGATCTAACATTTGATGGCACAGTATTCAATGCCCCGATTTTCACCATCCTGAAAAGCCTACTGTGGTTGTGCCGAGGTGCTAAACCCGGGACCTAACATTGCTTGCATAAGCCCACCACAGCCACGCCAAAGAATGAGAGACTATGAACTCTTGGCTCATTGCTACAATACCTGTTGTATACTTTTGCCTGTATTTTTAAGGAAAGTGCATTATGTATGCCTCTTTTTACTATATATTTTGATTGGTATGTTTTATCAGTGTGAGAAATACATTTGATAAAATCTACACCATCCTACCGGTATTTTGGAACCAATTGATAAATAATTACATCATTGTGGGATTTTGGCGCCATACTCTGCATATCGACCATTGTAGAAATTGATTCCCATATAGGATGTGGTGTCCCCTTATATATATGTAGGAGGCAGCCTGATTCATAATTCATTGCGCCCCTAAACAAGTACTTCTACTGTATCTGCATTTTTAAGGGATAAAATATTGTGTGGCATAATATGAATTGGGGCACTATTGTTTGTCACGTGAATTTTCGGCATTGTGTTTGACATAACGTGAATTGGTGGCATTACTGTACATATAATGTACTATGATAGATCATGAAAGATCTTCTTCCTTTAGAATAGATCCCCAGAATCCAAAAGTCTGGCCAGTCCTGGCTTAGCATGTAGGCCATCCTGACATGTGTGAGAATCTGAATCTCAGTACATGGGTACATGCTATCGCATGAGTATGCACAATCTAGGTGCCTACCATATGGGACCATCTGATATAGAAAGGGACAAAGGAGAGGAGAATTCTGATAGTTGAGTTATGGGGAAACCAAGTTCATTTATCCAAACTCATTTGAGATAAAAAGGTGGACAGATTACATTTTTTAGGATGTTCCTTGCTGTTTAAAGAGGCACATGTCCATTTTCACAAGGATTTGATTTTTTCCACCAGCTGAGCTGTTTTTCACTGTGCATAAAGTCTACAAAGTAAACGAGGTCCAACATGCTTAAAAAATACTATTTTAGGTATAACCAGTCCCTATTTCTTCCATATTCATGTAAATTCTGTAATATCACCATTTAAATTTTTTTTGACACAAAACGAGATTTCCATTCACAAAACCTGTACATACATGCCATTGATAACAACACGTCTCCTAGCAACTGAATTGCAGTGAGAACATTGTCCAAATCAAAACTGTACGAAGTAAATGAATGAGGCGTATGATAAATATACAAACTGACATGATCTCAGTTGACTGTTTAAATGCTTGGGAGCTTGAGGGCTTTTCAATGTTTTTCCAATTAATGCTCTGCAATCTCCTGCATCACCTAGACAACAAAATGCCATGTATAGATTAAGGTTCAGAAAAAGTTAAGAAAGGATTCATTTTATGTGTCTGGGCCAACCTATATAATTTTATCTCTAGATATTGGTGTGTTAGAAAATTGACATGTGAGCAAAATGCCCTGTTGCCAGCAAAAACAGGTTTTATTTTCTCTTTGCCCTATAAATCAAAGGGGTTACTGTCAGTGATTATCACTAGTAATAATATAATGTGTGTAATGTATCAACTATTATTGCTATTAACTTTCATTTATACGGCGCCACAAAGTGTCTGCAGAGCCATACAAGTGGACAGCATAAGTGCAATACATAACAGCTAATAATGGCATAAGTACAAACATTACTAAACAGCACAGACTGTGTAGGACAAACAATATGGACAAGGAGAGGGCGACTCACTGTACTGTAGCTCGAAGCAGGGGCAGATTATGGGGCCTATTTATTAATTGTTTTTTAACTAAAATAATGTGAAAATGGGTGTTTTCACACCGTTTTCAAATTGTTTCAGTATCATATAAAGGTATGAAAGGGCTTTTGGAGCAGTTTTCAGGAAAAAACTACTTAAAGCCCTTAAATTTTCATTATTATAGTAACAAGAGCGCATTGTCAATACTTGTTATGGGAAATGTAATATGTTTCAGATTTACCAATAGAAAATGTAAAAACAATACCAGGAGGGAAACCTGCGACAATACCTCTATCTGGAGATTGAGTTATGCAGGGTTACCATCCCCCCCCATTTCACCTACTCCAGCTCAGCCTTCCCTGCCTGCTGACAGGGAAAGCAGAGCCCACAGTAGGCTTTGTGATCAGCCATGTGTTCCTGATAGACCACAGGCTGATCACAGTCAAAAAGAAAAGTTAGAATAAAAAAAAAATACACTTACCTGCACCCAGGCACTGGTGAATGCTAAGCTCCTCTGAGACCCGGTCAGCTGGGCTCCTTTCGTAACCCGATCATCTGTCCTGTGAACTGAGCTGCAGTGAAAGTCCCGGCCAGCATCTCAGTTTACTGCACAGATCACATGGCTGGGGCCACAGAGCAGGAGCACAGCGATCAGCTGATCATGTCACTGAGGAGCTCATAAGATCACCAATCACCTGAATGGAGGTAAGTGTAAGCTGAGCATGGTGGGTGGTAAGGCCAGGGAGGAGTACATGGTGGTGCATGCACAGGTACAGTCTCCTGGTATTTTTTGTGAAAATGCGGAGAGGGAATTTGCAGGCAGAGAGCTTTCTCGCAGGCAATGCAAGTTTTAATACATCTATGTGATATTTCATAAATCCACAATCCGAATTTAGGTAAAAATATCACAACACAACTGCATTGGAAATTAAAATTGTGGTAAATCGGCCCCTAAGTAAGGAGGGGGCTCATGTACAGTCTATGTACGGGCCCCCTCCTCTTATTGAGTATAATGTATGGGTGCAGGGTGAGCGGTGTGGGCCCCCCTGGGGCCCATATGCATTGCACACCTTGTACCCATTATTGATATACCATTGACTTGAAGGATCATGCTCTGGTGAGTCGTGGGGGTGGGGAGCGGATGCAGTCAATTTAGCACACAGTGATCCTGTGCCCGACATATGGATGAGGAAATAATGTTAGAGTCACTGAATAGGAGACAAGGGAGAGGAGCACCGGTGACATGAATATTGTTAGGTTGGAGAACAATAGGGAAGAAGGCCCTGTCTGTGAGAGTTTACATAACAAGGGGAAGGGATGAACTGGGACGCATAATAATACTTGGAGTGAGATAAAATTGTGAGAAACAAAACACCAACCAATCAGCTCCTAACTGTCATGTTACAGGCTGTGTTTGAAAAATGACAGTTAGGAGCTGATTGGTTGGTGCTTTGTCTCACAATTTTATCTCTCTTCTGTTATATATTTAAAAACATTCTTTTTAGTAAATAACTTATTTTCTTATTTAAACTGTTAAACTGCTTCCAGCCCCACTCAAGTGCTAGTCCCTCACACATGCTCAGCTGACATGACAATAATACAGTTTAATGGTAAAACAAAACGCTGGGATACATCTTGATGGAAAAAAAATTATACTTCTTGCCACAATAAGGATAATAATTGTAAATAGAGCCCAAAAAATCTCTGGAGCTCACACTTGTGGGAAAAAATGCTAGAACCTTTTGTATTTCTGCTTGAGTAAACAAGGATTCATTTTCTCAGCCGGACAGCAAGAACACATCAAATTCCAACTGATCGAACATAGTTTTTCCCAGTTGTGCTTCAAACATCCATGATCTTTTATTTAAAATGTAAGTAACCGGTCAGCTACATATAGAGAAGGTAGCCCTTTGGTAGACTAGAGCAATATTGCTGAGAAGGCAGATTAAATGAGCACAAATGTCATCACTGGTATAAAAACACCCATCTACTATCCAACCAGAAAACCTGCCCAAAGTCACCTTACCACACCCACGGTTACTGGAGACCATGCACACTTTTTGATAAGCCACAGACCTTCTCCATCCCCCATTCACCCTTTACACCATTATTTGTTTAAAAAATATTTTGCTAAAGTGACCCAGACCTGTGAAAGCCGGGTCAATCTTTGCCCTTGTGAACATGAATGAGCCTTCTTCAGTAGCACTAATTGGGAAAAAAGTCTAAAAAAAAAACGGTGGAGCTTATTTTGTTCCTTTTTCTTTCAGTTTTGCTTAAAAAAACCTGGGAAGGATGCAGGACTGCTGAAAGCACCTTTGGACCACTGAGCACCTCCTCGGTCACCCACCATCTCTTCACTTACACCTCTTTGTAGTTTTACCTTGTATGAAGGATGCGTGGTGGCATATCTTCCCCCTCCTTTCTCAGGCGCTGGTCTGTGACATTACTGACCAGCTCTACACTATCAGTCTATTGGTCACTGCAGTAGCAGCAGGCAGTGGCTTTACAGGTAAGAAGATGACTGCTTCTTCTCCTCCTTCTCATTGGCCGCTCATTTGTCCGGGAATTTTTTTTTTAATGTATGACATTATGGGGTTTATGTACTAAGCCTTGGAGAGAAATAAAGTGGATGGATATAAAGTACCAACCAATCAGCTCCTAACTGGCATTTTTCAAACACAACCTGTAAAGTGTCAGTTAGGAGCTGATTGGTTGGTACTTTATCTCCGTCCACTTTATTTATCTTCGAGGCTTAGTACAGAGGTTCCCAAATGTAGTCCTCAAGGCTTACCAACAGTTCAGGTTTTAAAGATTGTCGAAGCTGGATTAGTGGCTGAGATGGAATCAGCGTAAAAATTAGCGTGCGCGACGCCATCTTGCGAATGGCAGCTAGACTCCATTTTAGAAACAAGAATCTGCAAGACGCCATTTTGCGACCAGCGCCATTTTAAGTTACAACTCACGAGCTAAGTACAGATGGCAATGTTTTTGATAATCTACCAAGGGCAACTGGAAGAACAGCCTCCTGAGAAAAAGTAAATAGAATAGACAATGCACAAGAATACTGTGAGTGTTTTACATACAAATTGGGAATCCCTGTACGTAGACAAGTATAGTTGTGGCAATTGTAATATAACCCAGACATTGATCTACACAATTGAATTTGTCTGAATCCTAAACAGGTTTTAGTCCCACACCCAGACAGAATGGCCCCGGCTTCACAGCTGGGGGTAACACATTTGCATTGCAGTTTGAAACTGTGAGTGAGGAATGAGATGTGTGTGTGTGTGTGTGTATGTATGTATGTGTGTATATATATATATATATATGTATGTACATGTATATATATATGTATATGTTAAGTCCATAATAGATGGAATCTCATGCATAAGCACCGCACATTACGCACAGTTGAGCTGCTAACATGACGCTCAGTATCAAATGCACAATATCCTGCATGCGAACGCTGTTTATTAGCTGCATGCGTGCACATCTGCCCCAAATCAGATAAACCTAACTAGCGTCTTTTCACATATCCCTAATACTTACATAATGCACACTTACACAAAAGGTTCCATAGCTATAAAGTAAAAGATTCAAGTTTTTTTCATTTATTACAAATGCTGTGAAATAAAGACTATTTTGATATCTAAGGTTTAATACATGATAAGTAAGCCATGTTTGATATTATACTGATCCACACTTTATCCACAGCTTCCCGGTATCAACGGCGTGAAGATCGGAACATGCATTCGCAACTTATGGACCATAAAGACATAAAGAACCAAAATGTATTTTTGTGCATGCAGGGGAAATTGTGCAGAGGAGGCAACAAGCTGTTAGAGGCTGTTCTGTGTCCATTTGAACCAACCTGTTAAATGCCCTGTAACAGATGCGTCCCCCTTTGGAACCAATGGCATCAGCAACAAGCCTTTCTATTGTGTTGTCTATTTCTGGGGGGGTATAAATATGTGTGCTCTGACCCTGGGTTTCAAGTCTTCTTGCTGATTGCTGATTGAGGGAGATTATCTTGCTGATGCCGGGATCTGATCCAGAGCACATGCGTATGTATAACTGTACTTGGGTCTGTATAATTTCTTTGCGCTAAATTGTACTTAGACCATAGCGTGTAACTGACTGTACTTTTACTTGAATAATACTTTGTGCTTTGGAACCACAGGTTCAAGGTCTGGAGTCTTTATTTACTGTATGACTGCGTACGCAAAATAGCGTCATCCTTAGAGGTTTATAGGAAGGATATTAGAAGGTATAGGCAGGAGTGTATAGAGGTTAGAATCCAGAATCCTTAAGATGTCCATGGTTGAGCACAGTTGACCTAATTGGTACCTCAGTCAATTTGATTTAACCACCTGTACTCAACCCTGGGTGCCTCTAAAACCTGAACTGTTGTGGAGCCTTGAGGTCCGAATTTGGGGACCTCTGGCTTAGTACATAGACCCCTATGTCACTCATTTTACACACTAATCCTTGATGCAGTAAGTAACCACCTTAGGTCACCTAGTGGTAGTGCTGGTCCTTGTATGTTGTTTATTTATTAAGCTACTTATATTTATTAGCACTCTACAGTGGAGTAAATGTACTTAGAGGGAAAAAATACTGGTAGTTTATTTACAAACTAACCCAAGCTACCTGAATTAGGGGCCAATTTATCAACAAGTTTTATCATAAACAATGCGTTTTAATTAAAACACATTGCTTATGATAACGGTGCTCATCTGTTTGAAAAATGGCATTTGGGAGCTGATTGGCTGGAGCACCATTAACATACACAAAGACTTTTAAAACTCGTTGCATATGATAAAACTCGTTGCTAAATGGGCCCCTATAGTAGGAGCACAGATCCATTTTAAGGAGGTCTAAACATTATACTATAGATAATAAGGGTAATACTTAGTACTAAGCGGTGATTTTTTGAAGCTGACGATTGTCGGCGGTTCTGCTGGCATGATTTAAAATGGCAATATTACTGTATGCCAAACCAGGTTTGGCATTTCATGTTATTACCATTTTAAATCCTGTGGGAAATACCACCGACAGTCAACAGCTTTGATAAGACGTTGCTGATTAAATAAAACCCTTTTGCTGCAGCCGAGCCTGTGTCTTTATGATAATGCCGCGACCAGTGATCTTCCTATTGAGATGCCCACTGGCATCGGTGTTAATCTGTCTCGGTGCATCTTTAGATGCACCATCGGCACACCGTTGGTGAGAACATCGAAACTTGTACCAGACTGATACCAGGTGCAATTTCTCTGTATGAACATGGAGTCCTGTGTCAGCACTACTGTGTATTTAGATGTAGTAACTGTCAGCGACGTACCTGCAACATGCCCGTGTCTGCCTAACCACCCCTTTAACTACCAGGAGCATCTAGTGAAATTCAATCTCCCTGCATCCAAATTTGTTCTGTGTCTCCGAGCGCTAACTATCGTGACGCGTGCACAGACATAAAATATTGGCCGCTTGAGTGCGACATCGCAACTGCGTGCACTTCTGAATCAGGCCCTAAGTCTTTCCAAAGTCCCCTCTGAGCCTGTGTTATAGATGTGTCACGCTACATCTTTGCTCATAGCGCGGCATTCTGGATTCCCTGCCGCTGCATGTCAATACGCGTTATGGCGTGGCATACTGTATGCTGCAAAAGACTACACTCCATGCAGTACACAGTTTAACCGCTGGGTGGCGAATGTTCCACGGATGAAAACTACAGTACTGAATACAATACTGTAGCAGAGGACGGTGATCCGTGAGAGGTTGGCCAATCACGTTCAGGCAGTGTAAAGTCACTCCTCCAGGTGCTTTAAATTATCACTTTGTGTCTAGACTAAACCGCTATGGACATTGTACTCATTTCGGGTTCTCTGTACTGCAGAGGTTCCCAAAGTCCGCCATTACAGTCCACGTTTTAGGGATATGGATATCCAAGCTTGAGTCCAGATGGTTAAATCAATTGGATTGAGGTACTAATTAAGTCACCTGTGCTCAAGCATGGATATCCCTAAAACGTGGACTGTAATGGCGGACTTTGGGAACCTCTGCTGTACTGTATACTGTTGCTACATGGTGTAAATACGCCTGGCCTAAAGACGTACGGGAAATTTTTCATAGAGAGAGATCATTTCAGGTATACTTTGTCAACTTTATGCAATGCTCTGCACTTTCCACATCCCTTCATCTCCATATAACTTTGTAAGGCGCTGCCCACACACGCCAGCCGTATCAGAGGTCACACCTGTTGTGTACGTGATGTAAAGTGTGACACTTTACACCAGGTAATGTATACAATTCAGTGTCAAAAGTGCAATGCAGCAGGGTGACATACAGTACAGCAGAGCGTTTTAATATAATTGACCCTGAAATAATCTGTTTTTATGATAAACTTCCCGTGCGTCTTTTTACATCATGTACCGACAGTTTACTGTGCAGCATAGACGGCCCTGTAACGTGTACTATAGTGTTTTAGTGTAAAATGCAGATGGATGGCATACTGTAGCACAGAAATGACAGTCGGTGGGAAGGGAGTTACAGTTCGGCTGTTGGCAATGCTGGGCATGAAGTGTGCGACTTTGTGTATGTGTTGTGAAGTGTGCGACTTTCTGTAAGTGATGTGAAGTGTGCGACTTTACACCAGGTAAAGTGTACAATACAACGTCAATAGCGGTTTAGAGTGTAATGCAGCTGGGTGACATACAGCAGAGTATTTTAAAAGTATTTAACCTGAAATAATCTGTTTTTATAATAAACTTCCCGTGTGTCTTTTTACATCATGTAAGGACAGTTTACTGTGCAGTATAGACGGCCCCCTAACGTGTACAATACAATGTCTATAGCGGTATAGCGTAACATGAAGCTGGGTGGCATACTGTAGTGTAGAAATTACAGTTGGCTGGAAATTGGGATCAATGTATTGAATTCGGCAAAGTTCCATAAGAATATTGAATCTGAATTGCTCTGTCTTTATTTAATACTGGGCATGTGTCTGTCATTCCCAGCTCCGAAGAATACCCTACTGAGGGGCTGAAAGCTGAGGTCCCGGGTTGAGGGAGGAATCGTAGGCAAGGGGCCTGAATGTAAGTTCTCCTCATCCACAAGTATCGGATGTTGACGAGACCTGACCAAAGGCGAAGAGTCTAACCTGCCGGGAGGTATTCACCAGTGACCCCTCCAAACGGGATATGGGTTTAGATGCTCCCGGCAAGCAGGTCACGGCCCTTTGGTCAGGTATCCAATACCAGTGGGAAATGGAGAGAGGTACACCACTATGGCCCAGAGGAAGTACTTTGGAGAAGTACTAATACGTATTCGAGTTGGCACAATGGGGATTGCTTCCAGAAGTGGTACAAGAGCGACAAGAGGGAAGGTCCACTGACTAGTAGGATACTCTGCTGGCACTGGAGGTGGTAGCGCTGACTGCACAAAGTGTGGATACTGGTGCACCATTGGTAGAGAAGGTGATTCAGTGGTTGTACTCTGTTGGTGCGTACAGAGTACATGATGTGTGAATCCAGATGCACCGGAGAGTGGTTCCATAGTTGTACTCAGTTGTGTGCACTGAGTACACAATGTGTGGATCCAGACGCGCTGGAGGAAGGTTCGGTAATTGTACTCAGTTGTGTGTACTAAGTACACAACGTGCGAATCCAGATGCATCGGAGGGTGGTTCAGTAGTTGTACTCAGTTGTGTGTACAGAGTACACAATGTGCGAATCCAGACGCACCGTAGGGTGGTATCGAGATGATATTTGGAAATAACTCAACAGTGAGCAACAAGCATACACCAGTAGTGACGAAATTGCACAGGCAACTTCCTGGTACCCAGAGCCCAGTTATAAGGTAGCAGTTCATTGGAGATCAGTGTCAGCTGACCGAGACAATGCTACCATTGGTTGAAGGAACAGTGAAGTGAGAAAAACTAACATGGCGGCACCCATGACGGCAACCTCGGAAACCAATACACAGAGCCACACATGGAAGTCCAAGAGCACCTAAGGCAAAATCCTCAGTGCGTCATTCGCTACCGCACCTGGCGTCTGACCGCACGAGAAGTCAGGGGAAGCCGGTGCTGTGGTGAGTAACGGACGATCCTAGGCCAAACCCTGACAGTGTCTTCTGGCCAACGCTGATACAGTATGTAACTCACACACCAAATTATTACATTCTTTATTTATTCATGACAAAGCGCACTTCAGTACTACTGTATAATGCAATGAATGACAGGTTCCGTCAACCAATCAGCAGCCGGCGTTACAAAAGCTTTATTGGCTATTTGAGTCATGCGCTGTGCAGTTTAGGAAAAGCGACATCTGGTGGACTCAAAGTTGTATTACACGCTACGGCTTTTCCAGCGAGTACGTTCAGTTCAGTGCTAAATTGCATAAAATAATGAAAGGCATTTGACACCAGCCATTAGGCTGTAAAGGATAATAGCTGTTTACTGTAGACAATTATTCTGAAATAAAGATAAAAAAATGGTAACTGATTTAATAACACAACTTTCGTAAAACATGTATTTCATTAAAGTCTGACGTGTTGCGTATTAACCGGCTATTTGAAACGAGAAAAAAATAACAGATGCTATTTCTCATTGTTGTTAATATCTGCGGAATAAACATGGCAGCTGGAGAAGCAACAATTTACAGACGTCTATTAAATAAAATAGAAATAACTCCTGGGTTTTCCAGCGTTCGGTGGTTTGCAGGAAATGGTCTGAATAACAATACAGCTAAGACAGCAAGTTGTACACAGAGCACTCATAACTTCACAACAGGATGTAACCCCCAGAGCCAAAACTACAAGCCTTGGGCATCATTAATCATTAGCTGACTTACAAGGCCTCATTTGTACCATGAAAAAGAGTCCGTCACTTGTGCATGTGTAGAGTTGTTTAAATAATAACCCATACGTGCTAACTTAATGTTACCCTTGTTTTTTCTTTATAGCGCACAACAGATGCCGTTGTCACTGGAATATAACACTATAAGAATTGATAGAAGAGGGGTATTGCGGTGTGCTCTGTCTTACATAGCGGGTATATATTTTATTTTGTGACTGAATAGGAATACTCTACAATTCTACTCTGTATTAAATATTTAGATATTCAACTTATATAAATGTTAACTAATACATCTGCATTTGCTCATACATACATACATAATAAAATAGATATAGAAAATGACATTCAGCATATGGAATAGAAGAGTAAATAGCGGACAAATAACACTGCTGATATCTCTTCTTTTTAAGTAAAGAAAAATAAAGAAAGGAGCTTGAGGCCAGGAGATTGTACAAATTGCATACAGGAGAAGATTAATATTCGGTGAAAGCAGGACTGCTGGCAATCCTTGTTTAGAGGTCCATGGGGAAATAGGAATATGGGGCACCTCTTCAATGTGTCTTGAGCTGCAAAACATGTTAGGAAGATGAGTTTGGTTCCAGAGCTTCTCTAAGTTTCTAAAATATGCCACATGATTGTATACACAGACGCTGTACCGAAAAGAAAAATGTAGGGGTATATTTACTAATGGTCGATTTTAGTCTATTTAAAATTGGTTTAAATCGATAAACATCGATGCTGTGTTTCTGGGGCTAAATCACACATTTACTAACAGCCAATTTTTTTCAAGAGTTTGTAAATGTGTGATTTAGCCCCAGATACAGCACACTGATGTTGATCGATTTAGATTGATTTGCAAATTAATTAAAATTAGATAAGTGCAGTTCGGTTCTCCAGAAATCCAAATCCACCCGAATTTTGTGAATCAGAGTAAATCCGAGTCGTGGTTCTAATCTCCTGGGGAGATAAGGGTAAATCCAGGTTGCAGTTCTGATCTTTTTGCAGTTCGGAATTTGGATTTTAAATCCGAATTTCGGGTTTTGGATTGCTTAAATTACATGATTTTAGCTGTTTTTAAAACTTTTTATGTAGTTTTTGTTAGGGGTGCCCCCCAGATCCCAGGCCGATCCGAGTCAGGCTCGACTTTTCCCGCCTGACTCGGATCTGAAATCGAGGCAAAACGTCATCATCCCGCCTTCCGGGTCTCGCGGGTTTTGGATCCTATATAAGGTACCCACGACGGCGCCATTTTCTCACTCGGCTGTGGACAGTGAAGAGGGAGGGTGGAAGTTAGGGCTGGCTGGGCTGTGTAGTGTAGTGTAGAGTAGTGGTGTGCTGTGCTGTGCTGCGCTGTGCTGCTGTTGTCCATAGGGGCTGTGTCCACTACTTCAAAGTCCATAGGGGCTGGCTGTGTTGTGCTGCTGTTGTCCATAGGGGCTGTGTCCACTACTTCAAAGTCCATAGGGGCTGGCTGGACTGTGTTGTGCAGTCAGTTGTCCATAGGGGCTGTGTCCACGCCAAAGTCCTGTGCAATGTCCCAGTCCTAAAGGGGTGCTGTAGTGTTGTCCAGGGGGTGCTCTGTCCATCAGGGGTGCTCCACCCAAGTGCTAAAAAAATATATATTTTTTCTGTGTTTGTGAATTGTGTGCTCTGTGGCTGCACGTGCATCAACAAAGGAGCAGCGCCAAGCGTGCGCCTGTGTCCCATTAGTAAAGGGCCGGGTGGTTTGTCCGTTAAAGGGTGCTGTAACCCCCAAAGTACACTTCAAACAAAAAAAATATATATTTTCTGTGTTTGTGAATTGTGTGCGCAGTAGCAGCACGTGCATCAACAAAGTAGTGCCAAGCGTGCGCCTGTGTCATAAGTAAAGGGCCGGCTGGCTTGACCGTTAAAGGGTGCTGTAACCCCCAAAGTACACTCCAAACCAAATAAAAAAATATTTTCTGTGTTTGTGAATTGTGTGCGCAGTAGCCGCACGTGCATCAACAAAGTAGTGCCAAACGTGCACCTGTGTCATAAGTAAAGGGCCGGCTGGCTTGACCGTTAAAGGGTGCTGTAACCCCCAAAGTACACTCCAAACCAAATAAAAAAATGTTTTCTGTGTTTGTGAATTGTGTGCGCAGTAGCCGCACGTGCATCAACAAAGTAGTGCCAAGCGTGCGCCTGTGTCATAAGTAAAGGGCCGGCTGGCTTGACCGTTAAAGGGTGCTGTAACCCCCAAAATACACTCCAAACCAAATAAAAAAATATTTTCTGTGTTTGTGAATTGTGTACTCAGTAGCCGCACGTGCATCAACAAAGTAGTGCCAAACGTGCGCCTGTGTCATAAGTAAAGGGCCGGCTGGCTTGACCGTTAAAGGGTGCTGTAACCTCCAAAGTACACTCCAAACAAAATAAAAAAATATTTTCTGTGTTTGTGAATTGTGTGCGCAGTAGCCGCACGTGCATCAACAAAGTAGTGCCAAGCGTGCGCCTGTGTCATAAGTAAAGGGACGGCTGGCTTGAACGTTAAAGGGTGCTGTAACCCCCAAAATACACTCCAAACAAAATAAAAAAATATTTTCTGTGTTTGTCAATTGTGTGCGCAGTAGCCGCACGTGCATCAACAAAGGAGCAGCGCCAAGCGTGCGCCTGTGTCATAAGTTAAGGGCCGGCTGGCTTGACCCTTAAAGGGTGCTGTAACCCCCAAAGTACACTCCAAACAAAATAAAAAAATATTTTCTGTGTTTGTGAATTGTGTGCACTGTGGCTGCACGTGCATCAACAAAGGAGCAGCGCCAAGCGTGCGCCTGTGTCCCATAAGTAAAGAGCCAGCTGGCTCATTTCTTAAAGGGTGGTGTAACCCACAAAGTGCACTACTCTCCAGCAAAAATAAAAAAATATTTTCTGTGTTTGTGTGCGCCTTAGCCGCACGTATATATTAATATAACAAATGGAGGACCAAACTTTCTCCGATAAAAATAAAATAGGGAAAGATCAAGAACTCCTTCCTCCTAGTGCTGTTGCTGCTGCTGGGAGTTGTTCATCATCCCAGAGAGGAAGTAGGAACACCACTACTTTTACTAAACAATTGACCCTCGAACAGTCCCTAGGGAGGATGAAGTACGACAGCAGTCATCCTGAAGCAAAACGTATAACTGAGGCCTTGTCTGCTATGTTGGTGTTAGACGTGCGTCCGGTATCCGCCATTAGTGCAGTGGGATTTAGACAATTGATGGAGGTAGTGTGTCCCCGGTTCCAAATCCCGTCTAGATTCCACCTGCATCCTCTAAGCAGCAGCGACAAGCGTGCGTCTGTCTGTTAAAGGGTGGTGTAACCCTCAAAGTGCGCTCCTCAAACAATAAAAAAATTCTTTTTTTTCCTGTCTTTGTGAATTTTGTGGGCTGTAGCCGCACCTGCATCCTCAAAGCAGCAGCGACAAGCGTGCATCTGTCTGTTAAAGGATTACATCGGTAACAGCATGCCAGCTTGTTTTGTGGGGGCCCAAACGAACCAATCATTTCAGCCACAGTCGTGTGGCAGACCCTGGCGCTGAAATGATTGGTTTGTTAAAGTGTGCATGTCCTGTTTATACAACATAAGGGTGGGTGGGAGGGCCCAAGGACAATTCCATCTTGCACCTCTTTTTTTTCTTTGCATTATGTACTGTTTGGGGCCTAGTTTTTCAAACTGCCATCCTGTATGCCACTGCAGTGTCACTCCTAGATGGGCCACGTGTTTGTGCCGCCCACTCGTGTCGCTTAGCATAGTCATCCATCTACCTCGGTGCAACCTTTTGGACATAAAAACACTATTGTGAGGTGTTCAGAATAAACTGGAAATGAGTGGAAATTAAGGTTTTTGAGGTTAATAATAGCATAGGAGCAGAAAAATCAACACATTCTGTGATTTTAGCTGTTTTTATGCTTTTTAAAAAAAAAATACAGATCCAAAACACAAAACCCAGAACCCAAAACACCGAAGGGTGGAGGGTTCTTCCCTCCCATTTCCTCCCCTCCTCTTACCTCCTCCATCTGACTCTGCTTGATGATGGGGCTCTGATGTTATGATCCAGTGACCAGCCTCAGCGCGAAAACCCCCAGCCCCAGATGTGCTGGTCCGTACCTCCTCCATCACTTGTTGGGATTGTTGCTTTGCCCCTGCTGTGCTGTCTGTGTTATGTATCACAGGATCGGTAACCGGGTGAGTCAGTCCTTCACTCACAACAATATTCTATCTCTTTTCTCCATGTCTCTCTCACTGCTACATTTCTCTCTCTCTCTCTCTCTCACTGCTCTCTGTCTCTCTCCTCCCTGTCTGTCTCTCTCTTTTCTCTGTCTCTCTCACTGCTACATTTCTCTCTCTCTCTTTCTCTCTCTCTCACTGCTCTCTGTCTCTCTCCTCCCTGTCTCCGTCTCTCTCTTTTCTCTGTCTCTCACTGCTACATCTCTCTCTCTCTCTCTCTCTCTCTCTCTCTCACACTGCTCTCTGTCTCTCTCCTCCCTGTCTCTGTCTCTCTCTTCTCTGTCTCACACACTGCTCCCTGTCTTTCTCTCACACTGCTCCCTGTATTTCTCTCACACTGCTCCCTGTCTTTGTATCACACTGCTCCCTGTCTGTCTCACACTGCTGACTGTCTCACACTGCTCCCTGTCTTTCTCTCACACAGCCCCCTGTCTTTCTCTCACACTTCTCCCTGTCTCTGTCTCACACTGCTCCCTGTCTCTCTCACACTGCTCCCTATCTTTGTATCACACTGCTCCCTGTCTTTCTCTCACACTGCTCCCTGTCTTTGTATCACACTACTCCCTGTCTTTGTATCACACTGCTCCCTGTCTTTGTATCACACTGCTCCCTGTCTCTCTAACACTGCTCCCTGTCTTTGTATCACACTGCTCCCTGTCTTTCTCTCACACTGCTCCCTGTCTTCCTCACACTGCTCCCTGTCTTTCTCTCTCACTGATCTCTATCTCTCTCCTGCCCCTGTCTCTGTCTATCTCTTCTCTCTGTCTCTCACACTGCTCCCTGTCTCTGTATCACACTGCTCCCTGTCTCTGTCACACTGCTCCCTGTCTTTCTCTCACACTGCTCCCTGTCTGTCTCACACTGTTCTCTGTCTCTCTCACACTGCTCCCTGTCTAACACTGCTCCCTGTCTTTCTCTCACACTGATCCCTGTCTCTCTCACACTGATCCCTGTCTCTCTCACACTGATCCCTGTCTGTCACACTGCTCCCTGTCTTTCTCTCACACTGCTCCCTGTCTTTCGCTCACACTGCTCCCTGTCTTTCTCTCACACTGCTCCCTGTCTCTCTCACACTGCTCCCTGTCTTTCTCTCATACTGATCCCTGTCTCTCTCACACTGCTCCCTGTCTGTCTCACACTGTTCCCTGTCTTTCTCACACTGCTCCCTGTCTTTCTCTTACACTGCTTCCTGTCTTTCTCACACTGCTCCCTGTCTGTCTCACACTGCTCCCTGTCTTTCTGTCACACTGCTCACTATCTTTCTGTCATACTGCTCCCTGTCTTTCTCTCACACTGCTCCCTGTCTTTTTCTCGCACTGCTCCCTGTCTTTTTCTCACACTGCTCCCTGTCTTTCTCCATACTCACCTTCCTGTCCTCCAGCATCTCATGGTACCCCTCTCTTCCTTTATTGAATATTGACCTTATAACCACTACATGATGTTGACATGATGGCTTTATTCCTACACAAACAGGTGGATACCAGACCATGTGATCTCCTGCATGAGTAGTGACCCCCACTGCCTGTCCAGAAAGGATAATTTTCTTCAGGGGCTCCCCATTGCAGAGCAATCATATAGGTAAGAAGATACTCATTCTAGTGGCGTAACTAGGGCAGGGCGGGCTGGGGTTCGTGCCCTGGGCGCCGTTGGACCGGCGCCGCGGGGGGCGCCGCCGCCCACGGTACCGGCCCACCCGCCCTAGTTAGCCAGTGTAGCGCTGACCGCAGTGAGTGCGGTCAGCGCTACACATTTACACAGGACCGGCGCTAGGCTTCCAGCGCCGGTCCTGTGCTGCACGCCTGAGCCTGTTCCCTCCACCTGAGCGCTTGCCCAATAGCGCAAGGAGGCGGGCTCAGGCTGTGCATAACACACGCATTGCCGCCAGCGCTGGCGGCGATGCGTGTGTTAAACAGCAGCCAATGAGAGTCAGATAGACTCTCATTGACTGCTGCAGCACCCACTGCAAAAGCCGGACTTCCGTCCGGCTCCTGCAGTGGGTAATAGGACTGACGTCATGACGTCTGTCCCATAATGCTGAGCGCGCCCGCCCGGGCGGGAGCGGCGTCGAGAGCAGGAGCAGGACCAGGAGCAGAGATTCAGGTAAGTATATTTTTATAGATATATATTGTGACACAGTTAGGTTAGGGGGTCCCTCTCCTGGGTAGAGGACTCCTTCCTTACACACACACACACACACACACACACACACACACACACACACACACACACAGCAGCAGGGAAGCAGCACACCAGTCTGGATGCAAGTACAAGCTGGTCGGCGCCAGTCTTTATTGTACAATGTCAGAAATATAAAGAAAACATAAATATAAATGCTAGCCCTGTCGGGGCACTAACTTCACAGGTAGTTCCCTCACTACCAGAACCTGGCAGGGCCTAATGCCCTCGCCAGCAACAAAAGCACAGCACAACACTCACAGTTAGGTTTCCAAGTGTCTCTGAGCTAACTCCCTGCCTGCTCTCCCAGGTGAGACACTCAGCCTTATCCAAACTAGGCTTATATTGGCCACTCTCAGGTGGAAACCCTAACAAGCCTGTTACCAGGCTGCGAGAACCAAAACCTGGAGTGGCCGTGGGTGGAGCCCTCCCTCTCCTCTCACCCACAACCCCCAGGTCCCAAACCGGCTTTTCAAAAAGCCGAAACTCAAGCCTGCTATACTGCATACTTTCTCCTGGGGGTTTAAAACACATAAGACAGGAATCTGGGACAAATGTACCTGCCACAGACCACTTTACCAATGATCCTATCACATATCCCCCCCCTTTGTTTCTACCTGTGGGGCGGAACAACTGAAGCCCCCAAACAATGAACGCGTGACAACGCGTCAGCATTGGCCAGCTGGCTTGCTGGCCTGTGTTCCACTGAAAATTTAAAAGTTTGTAACGCCAAGAACCATCTCGTAATTCTCGCATTACTGTCCTTATTTTCGGACATCCACTTCAAAGGGGCATGGTCAGTGATCAATTTGAACTTTCTTCCGACTAAGTAGTACCTGAGAGCCTCTAACGCCCACTTTATGGCCAACGCCTCCTTCTCCACTGTGGCATAGTTTCTCTCATGTACATTCAACTTTCTACTTAGATAGAAAATAGGGTGTTCCTCACCCTCCTTGTTCTGGGACAGGACCGCTCCTATACCTACTTCTGATCGGTTTGTACTATGAATTCCCTTTCAAAATTAGGAGTCATCAGGACTGGTTGGGAACACAATGCTACTTTCAACTCCTGAAAAGCTTTCTCTGCCTCAGGACTCCATTCTACCATTACTTTTTGTTTGCCTTTGGTCAGGTCAGTCAGTGGGACTGCCATGGTGGCAAAGTTGGGTATAAACCTCCTATAGTACCCCGTAATTCCCAAGAAGGCTCTCACCTGCTTCTTATTCAGAGGCCGTGGCCAGTTTTGTATGGCATCAACTTTATTGAGCTGAGGCTTTATCAGGCCTCTGCCAATGGTGTATCCCAGATATTTTACTTCCTCCATGCCTAGACAACACTTTTTTGGGTTGGCTGTCAAACCTGCCTTATAGATGGAGTCCAGCACTGCTTGTACCCTGGGTAAGTGAGACTGCCAATCAGGACTATGAATGACCACGTCTTCCAGATAAGCAGCCGCATACCGTCTATGGAGCCTTAGAATCCTGTCCATCATTCTTTGGAAGGTAGCAGGTGCCCCATGTAGCCCGAAGGGCAACATCTTGTACTGAAACAAGCCCTCTGGCGCTGAAAAAGCTGTCTTTTGTTTGGCGCTCTCGGTTAACGGTACTTGCCAATACCCTTTGGTTAGGTCAAGAGTGGTTAAATACCTTGCCGTCCCTAGTATCTCAATCAGTTCATCCACTCTTGGCATCGGGTAGGCATTGAATTTTGAAACACTGTTCAACTTTCGGAAGTCATTGCAGAAACGCACACTCCCGTCGGGCTTTGGAATCAACACAATGGGACTTGACCATTCACTATGTGATTCTTCAATAACCCCTAACTCTAGCATATTTTTAATTTCTTTCGACACCGATTCTCTTTGTGCTTCTGGTAACCTATAGGGCTTTAGATTAACTTTAACCCCTGGGTCAGTGATTATGTCATGTTTAATGACCGAGGTTTTCCCAGGTACGTCAGAGAACAGCACCCTATTTCTGATCAGAAACTCCTTGACCTCTTGTTGTTGAATTACCGACAGGGTTTTTGCCACTGTCACTTCGGGAACTAAGGGCCCTGGATTTATCAGAGGGGCTCGGACGGCCGACAGTACCGTTCTATCTTTCCAGGGCTTTAATAGATTTATATGGTATATCTGTTCCGGCTTTCTTTTCCCCGGCTGGTAAACCTTGTAATTGACCTGTCCCACTCTTTCTAAGATTTCAAAGGGCCCTTGCCATTTAGCCAAAAGTTTATTTTCCACAGTGGGAACCAACACTAACACTCTGTCCCCAGGAGCAAAGCTGCGTAACCGGGCATTGCGGTTGTATACCCTCTGCTGTGCCTGTTGAGCCTGTTCCAGGTGCTCTCTCACTATCGGCACTACCGCAGCAATTCTCTCCTGCATTTGAGAAACATACTCAATCACCATTTTGTAAGGACTAGACTGCCCCTCCCATGTTTCTTTGGCAATGTCTAGTAACTCCCTTGGGTGTCTCCCATACAACAAGTCGAAGGGTGAAAACCCGGTGGAGGACTGGGGAACCTCTCTTATGGCCAACAATAAATACGGCAATAAGTAATCCCAATCCCTACCATCCTTGTCGACCACTTTCCTAAGCATGTGTTTTAACGTCTTTTAAACCTCTCGACCAGCCAATCAGTTTGGGGGTGATAAACCACAGTTCTTAACTGTTCAATTTTGAACAGGCGGCATAACTCTTTCATGACTTTTGACATAAACGGTGTACCCTGGTCAGTTAGTATCTCCTTGGGTATACCCAGCCTGCTAAAGACATGAACTAGCTCTCTGGCAATGGTCTTGGTTGATGTATTGCGCAACGGGATTGCTTCCGGGTACCTGGTAGCGTAATCCATTATGACCAGAAAATACTGGTGTCCCCTGGCAGACTTCATTAAGGGTCCCACCAAATCCATCGCTATTCTTTCAAACGGCACCTCTATGATAGGCAATGGAACTAGTGGACCCTTAAAATGTGGCCTGGGAGCATGATACTGACACTCAGGGCAGGATGCGCAAAAGTCAGACACCTCTTTATGAAGCCCGGGCCAGAAAAACCTCTGCATTATTCGCTCAGTGGTTTTCTCTATCCCTAGATGGCCTGCCGTTATATGACCATGGGCTAGATCCAACACTGTTCTTCTGTAGGCTTTGGGAACTATTAGTTGTTCCACAATATCTTCCCCCTTCTTAGTCACCTGATATAACAAATCCTGACACATTGCCATGTGGGGATAGGACAAAGGACTATCAGGGTCTACGGGTTTACCATCAACTACTTTTACATTCTCCCTGGCTTTTACCAAAGTAGGATCATTCAACTGCTCCACGGCAAAGACCTCTCTTCTGACCTCTAAATCAGGCAGATGATCACCTGGCCCAACAACACTTCCCACCTCAATGGGAGGCACATCAGTTGGCGGGCCACTGTCACGTTCCGCATTCTCTAGTTCGCCAACCAAAGTAGAAAAAGGGAATAACTCTGACTCAGAAGAAACTCCCTCCTCCACTACATCGACAACCTCAAATGGATCGGGGTTGTTCACCTCTGGAACAAAACGGCTTTCCCACAACTTCCAGAAGTGAGCAAAGTCTCTCCCCAATATTGCATCGTACACCAAACCATGCACCAAACCCACAGAAACTATAGCAGAACCACATGGTGTCTCGATGTTCACCTCGGCCGTAACATAATATCGAGTATCCCCATGTATGCAGGTCACACCAACAGTTTTCCCTGTATGCCTCAAGGGGTTCACCAGCTCAGCTTTTATAAGTGTCACCAAGCTACCAAAGTCTAACAGTGCCTCTACTCGGTTGCCATCTACAGTGAGTACACACATGTGCTTATCAGTCTCAGCCTGCCGGTCAGCCGTACAGGCTGTCTGTGCAAAGAAAGACCCCCTGCGGTAGACATGAGCAGTATCACATTGCATAGGTTCAGTTGTAAGTGAACAATTAGCGGCAATATGGCTGAAGCCACCACATCGGAAACACTGAGTCATATTAATGTCTAGTCATTTACGGGGCAAGAACCTTCCTGGCCTGGCAGGCCTGTCTCCAGGTTCTACACCCTCAGACTTAGGTACATTCCACCGCCCAGCACCCTTCTCCCCTGGAACAGTCTTACCAGTGTCTGTGGGAGTTCGCCGGTGCACCATCGGGGCTCGGTGGGGCATACTCATCAGCTCCTCAGCCGCCACGTACCTCTCCACCAGCTCGACCAACTGGTCCGCGGACTTAGGGTCTGCATGGCTCATCCACTTGCGCAGAGTCACAGGTACCGGTCCATCACGACCCTTTCCACGATCTGTGGTCCCATCAGCGTCTCGGGCTGTAGCCATTTTGAGGACAGATGGACGAGGTCATGCATCTGTGAACGTGGAGGCTTGTCCCTATGGAACTCCCAGCGGTGGACCCGTTGGGCACGAACAAAGGTGGTGACTCCCAAGCGAGTTAGGATCTCCTGTTTTAGTTTTTATAGTCCTTGGCATCAGCCAGGCATAAGTCGAAATAGGCCTTGTGTGGCTCCCCAGACAAAAAAGGTGCCACCAGACTTGCCCACTGCTCCTTGGGCCAACTCTCCCTTTCGGCCATTCTTTCAAACGCGGTGAGATAGGCCTCCACATCATCGCCCGAAGTCATCATTTGGAGGAAGTGACTGGCTCGTACGGAGAGAGTGGGGGTGGGAGGGCCAGTAGCAACATCTCTGGGCCGGGCGAGCAGGTGCTGTACCACCTCTTTTATGGCCTGGCAGGTTTCCTCGATGGCGACCTGTTTTTGCCTCTGGGCTGTCTCCAAGGCCAACAGTTGCACCCTGGTGGATTCCTGCTGAGCTCTGGTAGATTCCTGCTGAAGTTTGTTTGTCTCCTGCTGAGCTGCTGTAGCTTGGAGCAAGGCCTTAATAATGTCCTCCATTTTGTCCTGGGGTGTAGGTTGGAAGCTGAACCTTGCCTCTCTGAGCATTGGCTGACGCCTCCTCTATGGGACTCCAAGGACACAGCGTTATTTCCACACTTACAAATTGGGTGTCTGTCCCTTTAATTTTCAAACGGAAAGTTTTCCTCTTGCTGCAACTTCAGTGTGTGTGGTTGCCCGCATTCTCCACCATATTGTGACACAGTTAGGTTAGGGGGTCCCTCTCCTGGGTAGAGGACTCCTTCCTTACACACACACACACAGCAGCAGGGAAGCAGCACACCAGTCTGGATGCAAGTACAAGCTGGTCGGCGCCAGTCTTTATTGTACAATGTCAGAAATATAAAGAAAACATAAATATAAATGCTAGCCCTGTCGGGGCACTAACTTCACAGGTAGTTCCCTCACTACCAGAACCTGGCAGGGCCTAATGCCCTCGCCAGCAACAAAAGCACAGCACAACACTCACAGTTAGGTTTCCAAGTTTCTCTGAGCAAACTCCCTGCCTGCTCTCCCAGGTGAGACACTCAGCCTTATCCAAACTATGCTTATATTGGCCACTCTCAGGTGGAAACCCTAACAAGCCTGTTACCAGGCTGTGAGAACCAAAACCTGGAGTGGCCGTGGGTGGAGCCCTCCCTCTCCTCTCACCCACAACCCCCAGGTCCCAAACCGGCTTTTCAAAAAGCCGAAACTCAAGCCTGCTATACTGCAGACTTTCTCCTGGGGGTTTAAAACACATAAGACAGGAATCTGGGACAAATGTACCTGCCACAGACCACTTTACCAATGATCCTATCACAATATATATATATTTTTTTTAACCTATCTGCACAACGGGGGAGGGGGGTGGCTACTACTGGGGGGACCTCTACTGGGGGAGGGGTGGCTACTACTGGGGGGACCTCTACTGGGGAAGGGGTGGCTACTACTGGGGGCACCATTGGGAGGACCTACTCTACCGGGGACTACTACTTGGGGGGGGAACTACCACTGGGGGCATTATAAAAGGGGCCTACTAGAGGCACTGCACTCAGGGGACCACTACTGGGGGAAGTAATAGGAAGGGCCACTACAGGGGGCACTGGATAGGGGTATCACTACAGGGTGCCTGCATAAGGGGACTACTACTGGGAAAACTGCATGGGGGGGGACTACTGCTGGGGCACCATATAAAGGGCACTGCATAAGGGGATACTGCTACTGGGCGCACTGCATTGTGGGGACTGCTACTGGGGGCACTGCATAAGGGGGAACACTACGTGGGGCACTGCATTTGGGGGGCCACTACTGGGGTACTGAGTAAGGGGAACTAATTGGGGGCTGTATAAGCGGGACCACTACTGGGGATACTTTATAAGGGGCACTAGGGACCACAACTGCATACTGGGGGTACTGTATAAGGGGTACTACTGGGGTTAAGGTGCATATGGATAGGAATGTTCAGCGTGAAAATAAAGGGTGTGTCATGTTGACACGCCCCATTTTTAAGTGACCACGCCCATTTTTTCCGAGCGCGCCTTAGGCACGCGCACATATCGGTATGTTAGTGGGGGGGGGCTCCGTTTTCAAATTTGCCCTGGGCTCCAAATACCCTAGTTACGCCACTGACTCATTCACAATGCATGCTTGCTCTGTTTTCTCACTGGAGAGAGGAACTGGGGGCATGCTTCCAGCATGGCAAATTGGGGGGGGGAATGGCTTGCAAGCACAAAGCCACGCCCCTTGCCACAAAACCACACCCCCTTTTCAGTCGCGCACCTTCGGTGCGCATATAGGGCCGCTTTCGGGGAATTTTCCAGGGCCACTTTAAGTTCCCAATCCACCCCTGGGCATTAGGTAATCTCACACCGTTACCAGACAGTGATTGCATGGCAACGATGTGTTGGGTTGCTTCTTTGGTGTGTTATATAGTTCTTCTTCCTAGGGCTCAAAATAGGTTAAAAATGGGAGAACATAAAGACTACTGTGTTTACAGGTGGCAATCCATAAACGGCTTCTTTGTATATTGTAGTCACCCTTTGATGGTTGGTTATGGGTAGAGATGAGCGGGTTCGGTTCTCAGAGAACTGAGGCCACCCGAATTTAACATATCCGAGTCGAATCCAAGCAGGCTCGGAGGTTCCCGTCTTACTCGGTTCTCGAAACCGAGGCAAAACCATAGAGACGGAAATCTCGCAGTTCGCAAGCTTTCGTCTCTATGATCAATGTAGTATATAAGGGACCACGCGACGGACGCCATTTCCACTCCAGCTGTGTAAAGTTAACAGGGAGGGTGGGTAGTGTAGGGCTGGGAGAGCTGCTGGTGCTATCTGCTGTGTCCTGGGCTGGTGACTGCTGATCCATTCTGGTCTCTCTGGTCACAGTGTTGTCACTGTGCTGTCTGCTGATCCATTCTGGTCTCTGGTCATGGTGCTGTCACTATCCCTGTGCTGATCCGTTCTGGTCTCTGGTCACGGTGCTGTCTGGTGATCCATCTGGGCTGTCTGCTGTGTCCTGGGCTTGTGCTGTGTCCATCTCTGGGCCCAAGTTCTGGACTTCAAAAAAAAAAAGTATAAAAAAGTCCCCCCCCCAAAAAAGTGTCTTTTTATATTTCTCTGTGTGTACATGCGTGTTAGGCTTAACCACAGTAGCGCACAAGAGCCGGCCAGCAACGCACGTTGCACTTGCAACCTTGTGCTGCCCGACTCCAGTCATTCTTAAAGAAAAAAACAATAAAAGTGTCACTGTCTTATATATTTTTTTCTTCTGTGTGTGTGTGGGTGTTACCACAGTAGCGCACAAGATCAAGCGACTATAGTCGTGTTCAATAAAAAAAAAACAATACAAGTCTTATATATTTTTTTCTTCTGTGTGTGCGTGGGAGTTAGGCTTAACCACATTAGCGTACAAGATCAAATGACTACAGTCGTGTTCAATAAAAAAAAAACAATAAAAGTGTCACTGTCTTATATATTTGTTTTTTCTGTGTGTGCATGTGTGTTACCATAGCAGTGCACAAGATCCAGCAACTACAGTCGTGTTCAATAAAAAAAAAAACAATACACGTGTCACTGTCTTATATATTTTTTTCTTCTGTGTGTGCGTGGGTGTTAGGCTTAACCACATTCGCGCACAATATCAAGCGACTACAGTCGTGTTCAATAAAAAAAAAACAATACAAGTGTCACTGTCTTATATTTTTTTTTATTCTGTGTGCGCGTGGCTGTTAGGCTGAACCACAGTAGCGTACAAGATCAAATGACTACAGTCGTGTTCAATCCAAAAAAAACAATAAAAGTGTCACTGTCTTATATATTTGTTTTTTCTGTGTGTGCATGTGTGTTACCATAGCAGTGCACAAGATCCAGCAACTACAGTCGTGTTCAATAAACAAAAAAAAACAATACACGTGTCACTGTCTTGTATATTTTTTTCTTCTGTGTGTGCGTGGGTGTTAGGCTTAACCACATTCGCGCACAATATCAAGCGACTACAGTCGTGTTCAATTAAAAAAAAACAATACAAGTGTCACTGTCTCATATATTTTTTTATTCTGTGTGCGCGTGGCTGTTAGGCTGAACCACAGTAGCGCACAAGATCCAGCGACTACTGTCGTGTGCAATCAAAAAACAAACAAACAAGTGTCATATTTTTTTCTTGTTTGTGTGGGTGGGTTTTCGGCTTAACCGTAGTAGTGGACAAGATCCAGAAAGTAATGCAAGTTGCAACCTTGTGCTGACAGACTCCAGTCGTTCTTAAAAAAAAAATACAATTAAAGTGTCAGATTTTTTTCTTGTTTGCGTGGGTGGGTTTTCGGCTTAACCGTAGTAGTGGACAAGATCCAGCCAGCAACGCAAGTTGCAACCTTGTGCTGCCAAACTCCAGTCGTGATCAATCGTTACTTTGGGGCCAAGTTCTTCTGGAGCTGACAAAAAATATAAATCATCATTTGTCATTTTTTCTAATATTTTTGTGTGTGCGCACGACTGCACGTGTGTTAATTTTGTAACCGCACCTTGGATACACTATTGGTGATTGTGACACTGCTTCTAGACTGCAGAAAAAATATGGAGGGCTGTCATATGACAGGAGAGCAAGGCCAAGAACCACATGTTGTAGCTGCTGGCAGCAGTGCAAGGCCGTCAACTTCCTCGACCTCTAGGAAGGCCCATGCCCCAGGGCTTAAGTCACGCCATCGATATGGTAGTAATAGTGAAGCAGGTTTTACTGAAATGAAGAAAAAAAATGTAAAGGATATTTGACTTTAGATAAACAAAAAATTGACAATATGCCATTCACTACACAAAGTGGCAAGGAAAGGATAAGGCCTTGGCCTTCTTACTTTATGAAGAAGACTGCTGATTCTGATAGCCCTTCTGCTTGTAGTAGTAGTGGTGGTGGTCCAATTAAAAATGTGAAAGTTGTTAAGACAGCTCCGGAAAAACCAACTGTGTGCCCTGAGAAATCGAAATCACAAATCCCCGAGGAGAGTGCAAGTGTGTCCGCTGTTGCCATGTGTTAGTCTGACCTAAATACTAGTGTACTGGAGGATCCTCCAAGTTCCAACATTTGTGTGCCCTCTGTAAATGTGGGGAAGGGCAGTCAACATCTTGCACACGTAGTCATTGAGGATGCTTCTGTGGAATTGCACATGGAGGAGGAGGATATTTTGGTGGATGAAGGCGCTAAGGATGATGAGGATGTTGGTGTTGGTGATGAGGATGTTAATGCCGAGGATGTCCTTTGTGTAAGTAAGGCAACAGCTGTTGCCCATGGTTTGAAAAAGCAAAAGCCCAATGTTGTCATGCCGGGACAAAAGACAAAAAAATCTACTTCTCAAGTGTGGAATTATTTCCATCCCGATCCGGACAACAGTTGTCAAGCCATATGTGCCCATTGCCATGCAAGAGTGAGTATAGAGAGGGACCTAAACCACCTAGGAACCTCCTCCTTGTTACGTCACTTGGAGCGCATTCATCAAATATCAAAGTGTACGTTGCCAAGTTCCAAAACTCAAAACGTAACAAGTCCAGTGTCACCTACCTGCTCCCTCTCTGTGAGAGCCAAGGGCCTTCGACCTCCAACACCAACACCTGCATCATCAACATCCTCATTCGTCATCAGGAGTAGTCCTGCTGCATCCAATGTTGGTATGCCAAACGTGATTGACTCCTCTCCTATCTGTGATTCCTCAGAAGGATCCTTGATGACTAAGCCTGTTGCTGCTGCTGCTGCTGTCAGTGGATCTTCATCCCAGAAGGGGACCAGGAGGAAGACTGCTTGTAGCGTATCCTCCAAAAAGCAATTAACTGTTAAACAATCGTTTGCAAGGGCAAACAAGTATGACAGCAATCATACAGTTGCACAGCGGATTACCGACATCATAACAGCTATGCTGGTATTAGATGTGCATCCAGTATCCGCCATTACTGCAGTGGGTTTTCAACAGTCAATTCAGTTCCTATGTCCTCGCTACCAGATCCCTTCTAGATTCCACTTCGCTAGAAGAGCAATTCCAAATCTGTACAAGGACATTAAAAAAACCTTATTAATGTCCTCAGAAATGCAGTTGTACCCACTGTCCACTTGACCACTGATATGTGGACAAGTGGGACAGGGCAAACTAAGGATTACATGACTGTGACAGCCCACTGGGTAGGTGTATTGCCTACAACAGCAGCAGCAACATCTCCCAAAAGATAGCTGGCACAGAGGCAGGCTACTCTTTGTATAACTGGTTTCACAAAGAGGCATACTGCTGAGAACCTCTTAAAAAAACTCAGGGAAATCATTCCTAAATGGCTTACCCCACTTGGACTCTCCTCGGGATTTGTGATTTTGGACAATGCCACAAATATTGTGAGAGCATTACATCTGGGCGAATTCCAACACGTCTCATGTTTTGCTCACACAATTATTTTGGTGGTACATTTTTTTTTTAAATGACAGGGGCGTGCAGTAGATGCTCTCGGTGGCACGCAAAATATCCGGACATTTTAGACATTCGGCGACCACTTGTCGAAGATTGCATGAACAGCAGGTACAGTTAAATTTGCCATTCCATCAGCTGAAGCAAGAGGTAGTAACTCAGTGGAATTCTACCCTCTATATGCTTCAGCGGATGGAGGAACAGCAAAAGGCCATCTAGGCCTATACAGCGGACTATGACATAGGCCGTGGAGGTGAATGCACCTTACTCAAGTGCAGTGGAGAATAATTTCCATGTTGTGAAGGTTCTCAAACCCTTTCAACTTGCCACACGTGAAGTTAGTTCAGACACTGCCAGCTTGAGTCAGGTCATTCCCCTCATCAGACTTTTGCAAAAACAGCTGGAGAAACTGAAGGAGGAGCTAAACGGATCGATTGCGCAAAGTATGTCAGACTGGTGGAACAAGCCCTTGATTCACTTTACCAGTATCCAAGAGTCGTCAATCTATTGAAATCTGAAAAATATATTTTGGCCACCATTCTGGATCCTAGGTTTAAGTCCTACCTTTTGAGTTTTTTTCCAAAAGACCAAAATCTAAAACTATGCAAAGAGCTGTTGGTCAAATTGTCAGCTGCAGCCGCATGTGAAACGCCTTAATCTCCTCCTTCAGTTTCAACAGCTGCCAGGAAAAAAAACACATTTTCCTTACAGAATGCCTGCTGCTCATGCAGATCAGTCACCAAAAAATGACACCTGGTTGGGCCTGAGAGAACTGCCTACTAGTGACATGTTTTCTACCGTGACTATGTGTGATACGGTCTCCATTCACAGAATGGTGGAGGACTATTTCAGAGATAACATCCTAATAGACATGTCAGACAGTCCCTTTCAGTAAAAAATGACACCTGGTTGGGCCTGAGAGAGCTGCCTACTAGTGACATGTTTTCTACCGTGACTATGTGTGATACGGTCTCCATTCACAGAATGGTGGAGGACTATTTCAGAGATAACATCCTAATAGACATGTCAGACAGTCCCTTTCAGTAATGGCAGGAAAAAGAGGCAATTTGGAGTCCCATACACAAACTGGCTTTGCATTACTTAAGTTGCCCACCCTCCAGTGTGTACTCTGAAAGAGTTTTCAGTGCAGCTGGCAACCTTGTCAGTGATCGGCGTAGGAGGTTACTTCCTCAAAATGTGGAAAAGATGATGTTCATTAAAATGAATTACAAATTCCACAAGGAAGACTTCGACCAACAATTACATTAAAAAATGACAGAGGCGCCTATGGTGGAATCCAGCGGGGATGAATTGATATTGTGTGAAGAAGAGGATATACACACTGATGGGGAGGACGAGGATGATGACAACTTGTAATGTAAAGCCAGTTTGTGTATGGGATTATTTTCTTTTCCATGTCCAAAGCACATTTGCAACTTGTTTTATGGGGGTCCAAACAAACCAATCATTTCAGCCACAATTGGCAGTCCTTGTCGCTGAAATGATTGGTTTGTTAAACTGTCCTGTTGTGTATACAACATAAGGGTGAGTGGGAGGGCCCAAGGACTATTCCATCTTGCACCTTTTTCCATTCCATTATGTGCTGATTGGGGCATTGCTGCCTGACATTTTAAATTAATGTTATGGTTGGTATAGGAACCAATGATTTTTTAAAATTAATTTATGATAAATTTAACAGCCAGGGGCTGCAACCAATGAATTGTTTTTTAATTAATTTATGATCAATTTAACAGCCAGGGGCTGCAACCAATGAATAGTTTTTTTTAATTAACTTATGACCAATTTAACAGCTAGGGGCTGCAATCAATGAATTGTTTTTAATTAAGTTATTATCAATTTTACACCTGGCTGTCACTGTCATTGGCGTAGCTGTGCATGGGTGCTGTGCTCCTGTCTGTTGAGGGGCTTCTTCTCAAAATAATAAATAAACAATTTTTTTTATGTGCGTGTCAGCAACACCTGTCATCGGCATAGCTGCGCAGGGGTGCTGTGCTGCTGTCTGGCAAGGGGCTGCATGAATATTACAATTAAACTTTTTTTTTAAGTTATTGGGTTACAAAAAGTTTTTTTGTTTTAATCTTAAATATAGCAGAAATTTTATCCTAACAGCTTATAAAGTTATATGCTCTAAAAAACTAAAGCCTATATTTATAATATTTGTAAAAAAACTAAAGCCTAATTCTGCCAAAAGAGAGACTGACACCACGGCTTTACATAAGAGTCACCTTCTGGATGTGAATTGTCTCATTTGCATGGGGAAAACACAACCCTCGGATGAGATGGATCTCAGCCAGTGGACAACATTGAAATCACCATTAAAAAGTCACAATGGAAGACTACAGTGTGGAGAATCTTTCTTCACAGTCAGAAGAGGCCTCAGAGAACATGAAAAAAGATGCTCTAGGTGCTGAACTTCAAGGGATTTCTCCATCATGTTCTGCAGTATGGAAAGGTTTCATTCAGATGTTTTCTATAAAGCAGCTCAAAGTTACAGCCTTCAAAGTGTCTGGTAATGCCTGGAAAAGGTGGGTGTTATAGATAGCCAAAGATTATTACAAGCAAAGGATTAATCTGCCCGGAATCTGTCTGGGAATTCATGGATCGTATTTGGCCTGAATGCACTAAGACATCCAGTGATTCTGTCACTGTGTTCTGTAGCCCACTAGTTTATTCCTACCTGAATGGCAAAATGAAATACGGAATAGTAAGCACAGACAACATGGAGGCCTTTGTTATTCCGCTGCCTGCATGCCAACCAATACCTCCCAGACTACAGCCACTGGGGGGACTAGCTCTTGATAATGACCTTCCCCATCTGTTGCTAGGCCTTCTTCCAAACCATCCATGCTGGACTTACTGTCCAAAAAGGGTAAGCAGGATACAGAAAGAGGAGCTAGATGTCCCCAATTACATATTTTTTTTCTATCATAGACGATGTGGAGAGAATAAGAGCTGCAAATGTTGGACTTGGAACAGGGGCTCCCACCTATTTGTCTTCTGTACAGAGAACAGAGCTCTGTTCCTCAAGAACTGTCTATGCCTGAGCTGATAGGTAGGTAGTCTCTGTCTGTCTCTGTCTGTCTGGGTTGCCATCTCCTTCAGGAGATGGCAACCCAGAATAACAACAACTATAATAATGTGTCCACTGATAACCAGCCTGATCCCTTAACAGCAACATACCCCATATGGCCAACTCATAACATGACACCCAGTTTCCAGCCTCCTCTTCCTTATGACACTAATTCAGACGCCATGGTTGCTCCAGTCCAAGACAGTGGGAACAATGGCAATTTGAAGGCCACTAACTAACTGTGTTTTTTTTTAATGTCCCTTTACAGGTTGGGAAACAGAACAGAAGATTTATTTTTGGAAATCACTCTTCCTGGTCTCCTTCTGGGATGAAATAAAATGCCAGCAAGCAGGCATGGCGCAGCCGCACAATGTAATACTTAAACCTTAGGTCTGAAATTTTGCATTTGCTGCTCAGTTCCGCTTGTTCACAATATATCTCATATGGTTGTAGTGGACAGTGGACAGTGGGAACAACGGCAGTTTGAGCTAACTATGTTTTTTTTATGTCCGTCTACAGCAGTGATTTTCAACCTTTTTTAACTCGCGGCACACTACACAAGATTTTAAAATTGCCAAGGCACACTATCCGGCGATGCGGTGTGTGCGGACTATGAAAAAACACACTACATTAGTTCCCACAGGAACAAAACTCACTACATTGGCCCCCACAAGAATAAAAAACACACTACATTGGCCCCCACAAGAATAAAACAATCCCATTGGCTGGCCTAACAGAAAAAAAAAACCACATTGCTCTCCACAAAAAAAACAACCATACCACATTGCGCCCCACAGAATTGCTCCCCACAGAAAAAGAAACCTATGGCTGGTCCCACAGAAACAAAAAACAAAACAAAACACATTGTTCCCCACTAAATAGGCAAATATATGGCTGGATAACATATGGCTGGTTCTCACTAAAAAAAATGACATGACTGGTTCCCACGAAAAAATAAACTATGGCTGGTACCCACGAAGAAGAAAAAAATGTCTGGTCCCCACAAAACCCACATTTCTTCCCCCCTTGTCACTCACACCGCAGCAGGATCGCGTGCGGGCGGGCTTCCAGGCAGGCTGCAGAGCCTGCCTGGACATAGCGCGGGCTGGCTGATTGGCACAGGGCGTTGGCTGGCAGAGCGGGCTGGAGGGCAGTGGACAACACGGCGTGCGTGACCTGTGATGTCACGCCGCCGCATCTTTGCAGGTCACTACCCGGCCGCGCCTGAGTCTCCCAGAGGAGCTCAGCGGCCCGGGATGCTGAAGTACAGTAAAATGTGCCCGGTGGCTCTGACAGCCCCGCGGCACACTTCACAACCGGCCACGGCACACTAGTGTGCCGCGGCACACCGGTTGAAAACCGCTGCTCTACAGGTTCGGAAATACCAGTTTATAGAAGATTTGCAAAGCATTATTTAAGTCATTTGTTTATTTATTTTTGAAAAGCACACTTCCTGGTCCCCTTGTGAGCTGTAAGGTGGTCAAAATTGACTGGAAACAAGGGGAAATAAATGTTATTGAGGTTATTAATACTGTAGGAACAAAAAAGGCCAATTTTACGTGATTTTAGGTGTTTTTTTTATTTTTTAAGAAAAAATCCAGATCCAAAACCAAAACACGAAAACAAAACAAGGAGGTGAGGTTTTGGCAAAACCAATCCAGATCCAAAACCAGGGGAGATCCAGATCCAAAACCAAAACACGGGGCTCTGCGCACATCTCTAGTTATGGGCATTGTACATGCTTTGTAGTCCTGATATCCTTTGGTTGATTATGGCTTAAATGACAATAAATTATTTACCAGACTAAATTCTGGTCTGGAATGCTATATACTGAGTAATGTAGGATAAAACATCCAAATATTACCACTAAAATGATTATGTAAAACAAAAGGGGAAATGTTATTGTTAAAACTAGTCAGATTATACTGTATAAACAAAAAATTAAACCATGCATTACTGGATTACTGGAGCCATCCGGTATAATTACAAGTTAATGCTAATTAAAAACAAAAAAGGAACATGGAAATAAAAATAAATAGTGATACTAAAAATGGTCATGAAAGTAAAGGAACAAGTATGTAACCTCAATATGTGCTGCAATGCATTTTGCTGAGCTAGGGCCTGATTCAGAGCCGGACACTCTGACCAGAGCGCTCGCTCTGAATCAGGGCCCTCCTCCATTAAAATGGAGCATCCTCCTGGATGCTCGTATAGCTGTGGGTGACCACCCACAGCATATACGAGCGTCCAAAAAGATGGTCGCGATGGTCCCATGGGAACCCCTCCGTCTGGCAGGCATGCCTCCGGCACGCCCACCAAAGGGGGCGTGCTGTCAGTCACCATCGACAGCACGCCCCCTTTGGTGCGAGACCCGGAGCGACAGCTTGGCTCGCGCATGCGCACGACAGAGCTTCCTCCGTCGTGCGCATGCGTAGTGGGGAACATCGACCCACTTGCGAGCATACTGCCGCTTGCGAGTGGGTCTGAATGACCCCCCTAGTCAGCTTTCCTAGGCAGGCCTTAGAAGGTTGGAGAAAAATTTAAACCACTCTCACATTTCACCCCTGTCAAAACCACACTGGTCAGTCCCTGAGTTCCCAGCTGCACACCTCAAATCTTTGGTAGACTACCCTTTCCTACCATACTGAGCATTACACATTAGGCCATGTTCATTTTTAGGGATGTGCAGGCTCGGCTTTACTCGGATTTACTCGGTTCTTATCGCCACTTTACCGCAAATTCGGATTTATTATATTGGCTATCCAAAACACATGATAGGCGATAGCCAATAAAATGCAGTTTAAAGATCCGAGTAAATCAGAGTAAAACCGAGCCCGCTCACCCCTAATTTAAATTAGGGGTGAGCGGGTTCGGATTTCTGAAATCCGAACCCCCCCGAGCCTCCCGATCCGAGTCCGATCCGAGTCAGGCTCAACTTTTCCCGCCTGACTCGGATCTGAAATCGAGGCAAAATGTCATCATCCCGCCTTCCGGGTCTCGCCGGTTTTGGATCCTATATAAGGTACCCGCGTCGGCGCCATTTTCTCACTCGGCTGTGGACAGTGAAGAGGGAGGGTGGGAGTTAGGGCTGGCTGGGCTGTGTAGTGTAGTGTAGTGTAGTGCAGAGTAGTGTTGTGCTGTGCTGTGCTGCGCTGTGCTGCTGTTGTCCACTACTTCAAAGTCCATAAGGGCTGGCTGGACTGTGCTGTGCAGTCAGTTCTCCATAGGGGCTGTGTCCACTCCAAAGTCCTGTGCAGTGTCCCAGTCCTAAAGGGGTGCTGTAGTGTTGTCCAGGGGGTGCTCTGTCCATCAGGGGTGCTCCCCCCAAGTGCTAAAAAAATTATATTTTTTGTGTGTTTGTGAATTGTGTGCGCAGTAGCCGCACGTGCATCAACAAAGTAGTGCCAAGCGTGCGCCTGTGTCATAAGTAAAGGGCCGGCTGGCTTGACCGTTAAAGGGTGCTGTAACCCCCAAAGTACACTCCAGTCCAAATCAAAAAAAAAATTATTTTCTTTGTCTGTGAATTGTGTGCGCAGTAGCCGCACGTGCATCAACAAAGTAGTGCCAAGCGTGCGCCTGTGTCATAAGTAAAGGGCCGGCTGGCTTGACCGTTAAAGGGTGCTGTAACCCCCAAAGTACACTCCAGTCCAAACCAAAAAAAAAAATATTTTCTGTGTTTGTGAATTGTGTGCGCAGTAGCCGCACGTGCATCAACAAAGTAGTGCCAAGCGTGCGCCTGTGTCATAAGTAAAGGGCCGGCTGGCTTGACCGTTAAAGGGTGCTGTAACCCCCAAAGTACACTCCAGTCCAAACCAAAAAAAAAATTATTTTCTGTGTTTGTGACTTGTGTACACTGTGGCTGCACGTGCATCAACAAAGGAGCAGCGCCAAGCGTGCGCCTGTGTCCCATAAGTAAAGAGCCGGCTGGCTCATTTCTTAAAGGGTGGTGTAACCCACAAAGTGCACTACTCTCCAGCAAAAATAAAAAAAAAATTTCTGTGTTTGTGTGCGCTTTAGCCGCACGTATATATCAATATAACATAAATGGAGGACCAAACTTTCTCCGATAAAAATAAAATAGGGAAAGATCAAGAACCACTTCCTCCTAGTGCTGTTGCTGCTGCTGGGAGTTGTTCATCATCCCAGAGAGAAAGTAGGAACATCACTACTTTTACTAAACAATTGACCCTCCAACAGTCCCTAGCGATGAGGATGAAGTACGACAGCAGTCATCCTGAAGCAAAACGTATAACTGAGGCCTTGACTGCTATGTTGGTGTTAGACGTGCGTCCGGTATCCGCCATTAGTGCAGTGGGATTTAGACAATTGATGGAGGTAGTGTGTCCCCGGTTCCAAATCCCGTCTAGATTCCACCTGCATCCTCAAAGCAGCAGCGACAAGCGTGCGTCTGTCTGTTAAAGGGTGGTGACACCCTCAAAGTGTGCTACACAAACAATAAAAATATTGTTCTTTTTTTTTCTGTCTTTGTGAATTGTGTGGGCTGTAGCCGCACTTGCATCCTCAAAGCAGCAGCGACAAGCATGCGTCTGTCTGTTAAAGGGTGGTGACACCCTCAAAGTGTGCTACACAAACAATAAAAATATTCTTCTTTTTTCTGTCTTTGTGAATTGTGTGGGCTGTAGCCGCACTTGCATCCTCAAAGCAGCAACGACAAGCGTGCGTCTGTCTGTTAAAGGGTGGTGTAACCCTCAAAGTGCGCTCCCTCCATCGTGTGCATGCGCATTGGGGTAACATCGACCCGCTTGCGAGCGTCCTGCGCTCGCGAGCGGGTCTGACTGACCCCCTGTGTTTGCTTCAAGAGGAGATATCACAAAGTATGCATTTTTGCTGTTTTCATTGGTTTCAATGCATTTTTGCATTTGCTGTTTTCTCTTAAATGCAGGGGGAATATATAGGTAAAAATAATTCAATACATTTTTAGGAGGGTGGTATGATTATAAAATACATACATGTTTTAACATATAGTAAACATATTAAATATATATATATATATATATATTATCTGTTTAATATATGGTAAAACACGTATGTTTTTTTATAGCCATACCACCCTCCTAAAAATGTATTGAATCATTTTTACATATTTGTACATTAGATTATTTATACATAGTTATGCCTCCACATTTTTAATGCTATTTTGTGCTTCCTGAAGACGGGGGAGGAAGGGTGTTGCGGATTGATGACTTTAAGGTAATGCTAGACTCACACCCTGACTGGTTTTAGACACCTCCAAAAGCAGAGCTAGAAATGTTTTTACGGTGCTGCACTCACACCCTAATGTAATGTGCTGTGCCCGCCTATGATATATAATATATACATACAGTATATACTGTGTATATATAGTATTTAGAAACAAAGGGAACTTATCTTATGGTAAATACATTTTGGACCAGACCATTATGTCATAAGGCCCCCATACATCAGGGATGGATTGCAGCAATCGTGCAATTTACAATCGATTGTGTATAAAAATCTTTCCCTTTTTCAATCGATTGCAGATTGCAGAATTGCCACAATCGATTGAAAAAGGGAAAGATTTTTATACACAATCGATTGCAAATTGCACGATTGCTGCAATCCATCTCTGATGTATGGGGCCCAACAGTTAGTGAGAGGTTCAGGAACCGAGCTCCTGCTTGTTCCTGCTGAAAATTAGCACTGCTAAAAACTATCAACCTTTGATGACTGAATTGTTAATGGACATCCATAGACAGGAGGATCCAGATGGACGGGAATGGAACTGCAAATAACATTACGTCTCTTCTTGCTATGATGTTTTGCCAAAATTCCCAGTATTATGTCAATGGGTGTGGTGTCACGGTGTCACAATTTAAAGCAAATTGGGTCATTCATTACACCCCATTCCCTGATCATTTGAGAGCCTCCCAGAAATTCTGTGAGACAGGTCAAGCATATTTCAGTTAAGCGTACAAACTATAAAAATACCCTACATATTATGTTCTGTATACAGTACACTACAGTCCCTGTTGTGAAAATACAATATTATCCTTGTTAGAGATGTGTGCAGACTCCCATGTTTTGGTTTTGGAGTCATCTTTGTGTTTTGGTTTTGGTTTTGCAAAACCACCCTCAAGTGTTTTGGTTTTGGATATGGGGATTGTTAAAAAAAAAAAAAAAGAAATAATAAAAAGTTTTTAAAAACAGCTAAAATCATGTAATCTCTGCAATCCAAACCCCAAAATTTCGATCTAAAATCTGAGTTCCGAGCCACGGGAAGTTCAGAACCATGATTTGGATTTATCCGGATCTCCTCAGGAGATCAGAACGGCGACTAGCATCTGTCCGGATTCATGAAATTCGGGTGGATTCGGATTTCTGGAGAACCAAACCGCACATCTCCAGTCCTTATTTTAGTAAACAATTTTGTCCACACACAGTACTTAAGTATATACAAATACAGATTAAGAAATAAAATTACTGTTTTATAAAGAAATTATTCTATATCCACAATTATTTTGGGACTGGGTATAAAGACCCATAGTAATATACAGATGGACATCGGGATGAGAAAATGAATGTCCGAGGCGTATAATATATCCCATTCAAGGTGAATACACTGCATATTGTGTAAAATCTTGGATTGGGTACATTGATCTGTACTATGGAGGCTTGTTGTATTTATTTCCCCATTTACAACACTACATGTGGGAGGAATTGAAGTCATCACCATAAAGACCAGCGTTGCATTTTGCAACCACCGCAGGACCACGGTGAAAATTGGGTCCAACGTCTACAACTCACTTCTAAAGGAAAAATACCAAAAAGAAAAGATTTTCATTAGATCACAGGAAGTATTAGCATCATGCCAGTATGCAAGTAGCCCCATGCCAGTATACTGTATGCCCTGTCCACTGTACATACCACATGCCAGTATACAGAACTCTTGAACATATACTGTACAGGGCCAGTACCAGTATATAATGCTATACAAGCACCAATGTGCATCTTCAACTGAAAGGTTTTCCCATCCTGTCCTATCAATTCTGGATGCACCGGATTTTTTATTGAACATGATTATTATCCAATCAGTAATGTCACTGCTAAGAACATCTGTATATGTATGTTATGCTTTTATATTACAAATAATTTATATATTTTAGATTTACATTTATTTTTGTTTTATTTGGCATGAAACTATGAATAAAACTGATCCATAAAGTTGCTAGCAGGATTCAGGCTTGACCAACCTGAATCCTAATTTCCCTGCATTTTTAGTGCATTAGACACAGTTTCGCTTCCAGCAGCAAAAATGACAGAAAATATAATTTAGATCCATCTTGCTTATTTTTACTATGCAGATTAGTTTTCAGATTCAGTTCAGTACTCGGCAGAATCTTTGTCTTTTATCCAAAAATAATGAATTTTGTACATTCCCGCCATATATCATTGTCCAAAGAATGACAATATTGTCTGGATTCAAATACAGCAATTTTATACAGTTTCAGACCTTTATCCTTAACATAAATTGTTACTACTTTAGTTTGTTGACATCTGTTCTGATTTGAAATGCTGCACAGGAAGTGTACAACAGTCCGTATACAGTACTGTCTGCTCTCTGCAATCTGATGTTGAAATGTCCCCTTTATGAATTATGCATCCTATCCCTCTACCCCTTGCCGCAGACAGCACATCCTGACAATATACAGATAATACCGTGCTTGGAGCATTTAGGATGACATATATGTTGCACATCTAAGGAAACATTTGTTTTGAAAGCATCACTCTTTACTGTACTACTATTCCCTGTCACCAAGCACAAAGGTGTGACAGTTTTATAAAGAAAGAAAGCAGCTTGCTGTAGCAAAACGTAATGAGACAATACTAAAAGTGATGGAGGGGTAAGTACAATAACCTGCAGAGGAAATGATAAAGATGTTACTCAGTTCAGACTTCATATGCAAAATATGTAAAGCTAAGCAGAACAGGGACATTCATATGCATGAGGTCATTCATGATGGACTCTCAGGGGTCTATGTACTAAGCAGTGATAAGTGACAGAGTGAAAAGTGATAAGTCTGTGATAAGTGGCAGCCAATCAGCTCCCAACTGCCATCTCACAGGCTGTGTTTGAAAAATTACAGTTGGGAGCTGACTGGCTGGCACTTATCACAGACTTATCACTTTTCACTCTGTCACTTATCACTGCTTAGTACATAGACCCCTTAAACCCCAAAAACTATAATACAGATATGAACCACAAATGTAAAGTTCTTTACTCAGTGTTACATTGGTTTTCTTCTGCAGTTTTGTATATAAATATATAAATACATAACATATTGCCTCCCCATGCGATTACAAAGAGTTTAAGAAGCCCTCCACATCTTAAAGCACAGTGTCTAAATGGAGCCTGATACAGGTAAAAATGCAGAGGCTGCTGTTATTTCAGTAACTGGCCTTGCTCCTGTGTACGGATACACCAGTCCACGCGGTGCATTTCTGCAAAGCAAGTCTGACAATCTGTCAGTCACTCACTAACATGCCAAACTAATGCACAGGAATGAATGACGGCACAATTGACATATCTGTTTTAGTGAAATAGTAACACTAATGTCTTCATTCTTTAATGTATATTATGCAGCTTGATAAAACACAGCCTTTGACAAATATGGATTCCCTATAATGGGTTCAGCTGTTTGGGAATACACCCGCGCAGCATGTAAATCTATAGTGTTTGGGAGTTTTTCTTCTGTAAATGGCAGAAACGTTTTTGGATTTTGGCTAGTCCAGAGTGCCCAAACCAATTAGTAAAAAAAAGGACAGAAGAAATGTATAATTTCATCCTTCACTTGCTTAATACTGAAGGCAACTGAACGTGAAGCTCTGTCTTACATACATTATCTAGTTTGTAAGAAAACACTGATTCGCAAACACAAACTTCACTCAGTTTCAATCCATGAAAAGACTTTACCTGGCATTTGGGAGGAGAGGGAATGAACAGGTAAGGCACGGCACAGAAGAAGAACTGGAGGTAGACATCACCTATCCATGTGCCCCACAGTCTCTGGTCTCTGTACCACTGAACTCAGACCACAAATGTTAAAAAGATCCTGAAGTAAAATATGCACAATAAATAGCTTGATTGGGATATCTGGGTATGTCCAGTACACCCAGAACCAACTAGACAAAGCAAGGATGAGACATACAAGACAACCATATAGCAGAACGGCCATAGAATAATAAAGAGCCCAAAAACAAGTCAAGATAATGCAGTATTATCACTGTAACCCTGGATCTAGTGCTCACCTAATGAGGAGGGGCAGACGAATCATGTGACTGACAAGGATCAAAGATGCACTGAACAGCAGATTCACAATGAAGCCGTACAGGGTGAATGTACCAGTCATGATGTTGATGACTTTTTAGTTTCTACAACACTTTGCTTAATATAAATATTCAACACCCATCTCTACGAAGAAGTAGATTGCTGATAACTCCAGTATCCAGTACAGTATCAGTATCCAGTACAGGGGTTAAAAGCCTCTATGGCAGCTGAATGCTTAGCGGTAGGGTCTGTAACCTGGATATCATTCGTTACAGTTTTAAATGTGATATTTAGTCTATAATAAAACTTGTTAAGTAGCAGTAATGAGACATAGAAAAAATGGAACATACCAGATGGACCATCAGCCAAACCAAGAGGAAGTGCATGTTGACCTCTGCTGTAGTACTAATGGATAATTAACAGGCTACAGACTCAGGGTTCAAACCATAAAAGCCAGGATTTAAATCTGCTTGAACAGAGACTTTTACAATATATTTCAATTTCTTAATGGGTTTGAAGAGTGTAAGAAGAACTTTCAAAGATTTCAGAGTCTTGAGAAACTAACTAGAAATACTCTATAATATAGAAGTGCTAAATAGTGCACACGAAGGTGAATACATACTTTTTTCTGCTAGCAGGATTCCTGGAAACTAGTGGTATAGCAACATATGTCACAGCGGCCGCAATTATCACTGTGCCCCGAAGTGATCACTGCTCTCCTGCAGCCGTATTGCTCGCCTGTTGCAGCATAACCTATAAACAAGGCTGCACCGAATACAAGGTCTCCTCAGCTTAATAAAGCTATACTATATATAGGACAATGGAAGTTGCATTAAAACAGAATACTGAGCTAACACTGCAGTGTGTACAGAATCATTTGTCATTTGCACATACTGAAAGTAACCATCTTATTTTCACAGTTATATTCCTGGACACAGTCACCTACCTGCACACCTCCACTTCTTTATACAGAGAAGACCCCTTTGCCCTTGGGTAACCCAGCTTTGCACAGTTGATGATGTTTATCGGTTTAGTCAACGTTGACTTTCGGACACTTTATGGATCAGTGAACACCACGCTTCTCTTTCTCTGACCACTTCCTTCAGGTCATTTATGGACATGTTCGTGTCAGCCTTTATTGTGTCAAGCCAACGAGTTCTTTGGTGTCCTCTTCTTCAGGACCCGCTGACGAAACCAAGTGTTAGCGCTGTTTCTAGGGAATAAGCCCGCATGACATGTCCAAAATACGAGAGTCGTTGTTTGGTGATCTTGCCTTCCAATGATATTTTTGGTTTGACCACTCTAGGACTGCCTTGTTCGTATTCATTGCTGTCCATGGTATGCGCAGCATTCGCCTCCAGCACCACAATTCAAAAGCGTAGATTCTCTTGCGATCTGCCTTCTTGAGTGTCCAGGTTTCGCATGCATACATAAAGATCGGAAAAACAATTGCATTGACCAATCGTGCTTTTGTTGCGCTGCTGATATCGTTGCTCTTCCATATCTTCATCATACCTAGCATAGCATTGTAACCAAGTGCAATTCGTCACTTTATTTCAGTAGATGATTCTCCACTGCGATCAATCTTAGAACCCAGAAAGAGGAAGTCTCGTACCGATTCAACTTCCTCATTATCGATTGCAATATGGACTGCATCGTCACTTGCCGTAGTCATTATCTTTGTTTTCTTGATGTTGAGGTACAGTCCCATGCTCTCGCTTTCTTCTTTGACTCTTCTGACCAGATATTCTAGGTCTTTTCTACTTTCAGCAAGCAGAGTCGTGTCATTGGCATATCGTAGATTGTTGATGTTCCTCCCTCCGATTTTTACTTCAATTGTAGACTCGACCAAACTGCAATGTCTCATGATGATTTCAGTGTAAAGATTGAATAAAGCTGGCGAGAGAATACAGCCTTGTCGAACGCCTTTTCCGATTTTGAGCCAACCCTTGTTGCCAAAAGCTTGTCCTGACTGTGGCTTCTTGACTCATGTAGAGCGATCGCATCAGTTTCTCCAGGTGCTCCGGAATGCCCATCTGCCGTAACCATTTCCATAGCTTGTCGTGATCAACGCAATTGAATGCTTTGCTGTAGTCAATGAAGCAAATGTACACGTCCTTTTGATACTCTCGTGTCTTTTCCATAATCCATCGCAGGTTTGCGATTTGATCTCTGGTCCCCCGACCCCTGCGAAATCCAGCCTGCGTGTCTGGGAGCTCCTTCTTTACAAAGTAGGCCATGCGTCTTTGAATAATCTTCAGCAATATTTGCACAGTTACCCCCTACCTTTTTTAGAGATACAGGGCCTGGGTTTGAATTGGAATTATGTGATTTGTGCATAGTGGTATACTTTGCATGCAACTTGTATAGGGGCGTAATTTCCACTTTGCAAGCAGTTCACAGGCTCCGATACTATAGAGAGGATGCATGAGCATGACCACTCAGAATTAGGGGCATATTTACTAAAGTGCAGGTTTTTAGAAGTGGAGATGTTGCCCATGGCAACCAATCATATTCTAGCTATTATCATCTAGAAGGTGCTATATAAATGTTAAATAGAATCTGATTGGTTGCTATGGGCAATCTCTACTTCTAAATCCTCGCACTCAGATTCAATTGGACACAGAAGCTGCAGGAACGGGTTCTGGTAACTTCTTTGCGTTAGCTGCAGTAGACAGATTCTGCTCACAGCCTATAGAGGTGCAAGCAGAATCTGCCTAAAATAATAGGTGGGTAAATGCGCTATGCAAGCTGCCATTGGCATTTCAGTTAGAGGGAAACTTAATAAAGCTTGGAGAGAGAGAAAATTGTGAGAGAAAAAGCACTAACCAATCAGCTCCTAACTGTCACTTTACAGACTGTTTTTAAAAATTGACAGTTAGGAGCTGATTGGTTGGTGCTTTTTCTCTCACAATTTTATCTCTCTCCAAGCTTTATTAAATCTCCCCCCTCAGGTGACCACTAATTGCCGCAGTCCTGTGTGATTGCTATCACCACCACTAATTTGGACCAGGAAAGTCTGCCTCACATTATGGCATTGGATGCCTCTTGAGTCTGTTATCGTGAATTAGGCTTGTTGCTTCACGCATTACATATTGAATGCAATGCATCTCGCCACTGATTATATGCATAGCAGCGTTTAATAACGCTGTATGGATGAAGATTTGTGATTAAAAACGCAAAGGACAACTCTTTCGGCACTGCATGCACAAGTCTCCGTGGATGCTTGGAAGGGTCATATTGGATCCCTCTTGGGGAAGACTCCAGTAAGAAGCCTATAGGCTTCTATTAGGCAACATAATCTTAAGATGGCGTTGCCTATCAGGAACAAGCTCTGTAAAGTTTCGATTTCCGTAACTTGATGCATATGGAGAATGCGGTCAAACCATTAGTAATTGCATTTTCGGGTGTCTTAACCAATTTTTGAGGCTAGCATCTCACCCATTATGAGACATTGGTAGGAAGCCCCCTGCACTATACCATTAAGGAGCAGTAAGACAACATGTTCTAATACATTACATTACTCTGACAACTTTACATACTGGCATATTATTTTTCCACTAGCATACCTCCGAACATACATACCTCCCAACATACATACTGTACCTCCCAGCATACATACCTCCCAACATACATAGTGTACCTCCCAACATACATACCTCCCAAAATACATACTGTACCTCCCAACATACATACCTCCCAACATACATACTGTACCTCCCAACATATATACCTCCCAACATACATACTGTACCTCCCAACATACATACTGTACCTCCCAACATACATACCTCCCAACATACATACTGTACCTCCCAACATACATACCTCCCAACATACATACTGTATCTCCCAACATACATACTGTACCTCCCAACATACATACCTCCCAACATACATACTGTACCTCCCAACATACATACCTCCCAACATACATACTGTACCTCCCAACATACATACCTCCCAACATACATACTGTACCTCCCAACATACATACCTCCCAACATACATACTGTACCTCCCAACATACATACCTCCCAACATACATGCTCCCAACAAACATACCTCCCAACATACATACTGTACCTCCCAACATACATACCTCCCAACATACATACTGTACCTCCCAACATAAATACCTCCCAACATACATACTGTACCTCCCAACATACATACCTCCCAACATACATACTGTACCTCCCAACATACATACCTTCCAACATACATGCTCCCAACATACATAACTCCCTACATACATACTGTACCTCCCAACATACATACCTCCCAACATACATACTGTACCTCCCAACATACATACCTCCCAACATACATAATATACCTCCCAACATACATACCTCCCAACATACATACTGTACCTCCCAACATACATACCTCCCAACATACATACCTCCCAACATACATACTGTACCTCCCAACATAAATACCTCCCAACATACATACTGTACCTCCCAACATACATACCTCCCAACATACATACTGTACCTCCCAACATACATACCTTCCAACATACATGCTCCCAACATACATACCTCCCTACATACATACTGTACCTCCCAACATACATACCTCCCAACATGCATACTGTACCTCCCAACATACATACCTCCCAACATACATACTGTACCTCCCAACATACATACCTCCCAACATACATACTGTACCTCCCAACATACATACTGTACCTCCCAACATAAATACCTCCCAACATACATACTGTACCTCCCAACATACATATCTCATAACATAGATGAGTCCAAATTAAGGAACCCTTGCATGCGCCTTTGATTACCAGGCTTTAAGTACTAAGGAGCTCCAACATTTAAAAGAGGGGAACCCCTCTTTATAAAATGGGTGCCTCTTAATTATTTGTAGTCAGGTTGGGTGAGATCTTCCTCCATGCATGGCCTACATTAGTTTTCTGTAGTGTAGTGGGTTAATGTTTGATGATCAATGTGATCACCAGAAATTAGCTTTTATGTGAGCACACCATTTGAAAGAGGGAATTTCAGACAAGGGAAGCCCCATCTTACTACATTATATGGTGGGTGGAGTTTGCGTACTTGGCTGGGAGTCCCCACTAATATTCTGGACCCGTGGGGACAAGGTAATTTATTTTTGGGAGGCCCCCCTGCAGAGTGTGAGGAACCCCACTCTTTCTCCACAAAAGGGTTAAATCTTTACCTGGCTCTTTATGTTTTGAATATACACTTTATATAATGCATATAACACCTAGCTACTTATTTATACTTTGCAATTATTTAAAAACCAGGGGATGCTGAATATGATCTGTCCTAACCCCAGCCACATTTATCTCATGTTATTTTACTTCCAAACTGGAGAAAAGAAACCTAATGGCATTTCTACAGTATATGGTGGTACCTTGATACAGTATTTTTATAGTTTACAGAATATACTGTAGCATATATATCCTGCTATATAATATTAATGACATACAAACAGATGTACAAATGGAACATGAAAAACTACTTTCTCAACACCATGATCCTTGTGACCAACAATGTAACAACTTAATTTAACAGTATTGATATAGTGTGGCACCTTCACCTAAGGAAAGCAAACTTTACAGCAGTGGGTGAACCTGGCCAAACAGACTACATCTATAGTTAGGCAATCCTGTAGCTACAGAGTAACCTGGCCAAGCACAATAAATAAATATATACTTTATATTATTATTAGTAGTAGTATTATTACTATTAACTTTTATTTATAAGTGGCCTCTAAGATTTTGTATTCCAAACAAGGGGAATAAAACTGACAATAAGTTACATGAATACAGACTAATACAAACAAGTACACAATTTCACACAGATACATAATTACAATATGCAATTAATACATATTTACCAAATGTTGGCAGGCCAGCAATGCGGGGGAGGGGTGCAGTCAAGTGGGTGGTGCTGGGAGGCATGATGCTGCAATTGCATCATCTTGGCCCCTCCCCCTGCTATATAATGCCGCGATCATCATGATTTCACAAGTCCCATCATCAAGTCGCCTAGCTGGCTTACTGCATTCGAGAAGTGGGTAGCAGTGAGCTGCCGCAGGCTGCATCAGGAAGATCTGTCGACTTTTCTGGGCAGCATGTTCACTTTTTAGTGCCAGGGTACCCTGCTAGATGGTAACAAAGAGAACACAGATAGAAGATCTTTAAAATGTATTATAAAAAGCAAAAAAAATGTATATTAGGAACACTTATCATTTTTAACATCATATACTACTGTATGTACTTCTTATACTACATATGTGTTATTATTTTTTTGTTTTTCCTATATTTTAATTCTTAAAAACTTTTCAACTGAACGCACAAGACCGAGCTTCCAGTGCAAAGCTGCAGGTGTGGAGAGATCCTGACTGGTGTTCTCTGCTTAATGACACTGGCTAGTATCACAAGTGAGCTAAGCACCATTTTTGTTATGCAGCTCAACATCTTGACCCTCCCCAATAGGGTATGTAGTATGTCAATCCTGACAGCATAATCCCAGCAAGGGATCTAACATAGGCGTGAAAATGCCGACGCTTATGTTAATCCCGACACTGAATAAGGGACACTACCACTGTGGGTACTGCATAAGGGGCACTACCACTACTGGAGGGCACTGCATAAGGGGCATTACCACTGTGGGCACTGCATAAGGGGCACTACCACTACTTGGGGAACTGCATAAGGGCACCACTACTGGGGGCACCACAACTGGGGTCACTGCATAAGGGGCACTACCACTACTGTGGGCACTGCATAAAGTGCACTACCACTACTGGGAGCACTGCATAAAGGGCACCACTACTGGGGGCACTGCATAAGGGGCACTGCCACTACTGAGAGCACTGCATAAGGGTCACTACTCCTGTGGGCATTATGTGTAAGTGGCACTACTGCTGTGGGCATTGTATAAGGGGCACTGCTACTGTGGGCATTATGTGTATTAGGGGCACTACTACTGTTGGTATTGTGTAAAAGGGGCACTGCTGTGTGTCTTTTATGACCACGCCCCTTTTTTTTCGGCGCACATCTACGGCGCATGGCTATCCCTTTTTTAAAAACATGCCGGTTGAGTTCCAACACTTCTCTAGGATGACTTTAAGCACTGGTGGCAACAAATATTGCAGTTGTCCTGCACTGAGGAGAAGGGTGGAGTGATACAGGTCATCGTGATTTGACTTGTCATGAGAAAGAAGGGCAGAGTGATACAGAGCAGTGTGGAATAGGGTTGGCCACTAAAGGGCTTATCATCAAAGGCCGACACCCAATCCTGGAAATCATCAGAAAACTTTTTCCATGGAAGGAGGGGAGGAGTTCCTATTGAGTTTATATAGAGGGGGAGCAGCTCATTATTAACAAGGGGGTAAGAGTGTAATATTGAAGTGATGCACAGCTGTGAAGGTTGTGTAGCAGCCTGTGTATGCAGTCTGTATTGTAAGATAAACCTCTGAAGAAACTGTTGAGAGATGGAGGGTCACCTGCAATGTGTTTTGCAGGGACAAAGTGGCCATATATGAAGAGGGGAGTGAGTCACCCATAAAAAGCGTGCATGAATCCCAGTAATGAAGAGAAGGAAAGAGTGGCGCATTATGACACTTGAAGCAAGGGAAAAGTCACCATAACATAAGCCCTATGGCTTAGTAGGGGAGCAGCTGCCCATTGTGATGAGAGGGCAGGAGATGTCATGTAAGGAGAAAGCATGCATATTGCTGGGCCTGTAACTTGAGGGGGTAGCAGAGACCAGTAGGCCTTTGAGGAGAGAGTCTGTATAATGCTGTAGCTGTGACAAGAGGGAAGCTACATGAATGAAAGTTGGCATGTGGGTCCATGGGTAGAGTCATTATGACTGGATAATTGTGAAACACAGTTGAGAGAAGTATCGGTTTATTGAGGTATTGGAGATATACAGTATATTCCCTATAGAATAATGGGGTCTATTTACTAAGCAGTGTTAGGAGACAGAGTGAAAAGTGATAAGGTGCCAGCCAATCAGCTCCCAACTGTCATTTTTCAAACACAGCCTGTGAGATGACAGTTAGGAGCTGATTGGCTGGCACTTTATCAGTTTTCACTCTGTCTCCTAACACTGCTTAGTAAATAGACCCCATAAGCTTTTGAGCAAGGCCCTATTACCACTCTGTCTGCTATTAACCAGTCTCATTGTATTACTGATTTGTTCCCATTTGTAAGGTATGATGGAAAAAGCTGGCGCTATTTATGTAAGTGCTAATAAATACACTTTTAAAAAAAATCTATATACATATATATAATTTTATATATATGTATATATATATATATATATATATATACACTGTATATATATAATTTACATGTGATGTATAGTTATTTGGACTGTTCATGTTTAAAGGATATCAACAATACTTCTACACTTCCAATTTACTATGCATTAAATGGAAAGGGTTTTTGTTGTTTTTCTTTTTGTTTCTTTGTTTTTTAATAATCCAGAATGTCAGTACAGCTTAAATGTGATTCTTGAGGAAAACAACTTTTGTTTTCTTCGTATACACGGAAAATAAAAGGAAGAAACAGACTGAAGTTTGTCAATAAATTAATTCGGAAGACAGAAAGTGAATCCCAGAGTTCAATCAGCCTGAAGGGTAAAAAAACAGATGTTTGAGTTATTCCTGTCACCAATGTCAAATGCATCTGATAAACTGAAGAGAAATCCTTTCAAAAGCTGGGTCTGTGATTAATAATACAACCAGGTTTAAACATGACATGTCTTCTGGCCACTACCAAGATGGAGAGATTGAGAGACTGGATGGATAGAGGATCAAAGAAACAGGTCTAGTGTGTAAGAAGGTCACCTTGTATAAAACATGTTAAAATGTCTCCACAAACTAAATTATGAGGATATTAGAAACCATTGTGGAGGGACCTGAACATACAAAGGAGCAATTACTGAATAACAAAGTTTAAAGGCCATATTTATCTAATAGTTTTTGAGGAAAACAATATGGACATTGCAAATTTTGGAAGATTCCTTCATTAAACAAGTACTAGTATATTGGGCTCAGTAAATGACAGGTTGAGTGGTCTCTCCTCTCTTCTCCATTGCCTCTGTCCTTAAACCTACCCCAGCGGCAACTCCCAGCAGTAGCGTAACCATGGGGGGTCGAGCAGGGCACGTGCCCTGGGCGCCATTGCAAGCACAGCCGAGGGGGGCACCGCCAACCAGGGCATTGTACCCGCAATGCCCACCACCACTCCGCGGCATTACTGCAGTGCTGCACCGCCCTATTAGGGCTTCTGCCGGAAGCTTGACTGCGACACCAGCGTCACGCTCCCTGGACCTGGAACTTCAGCCTGCTGCCTGGCCTCACCATCCCCGCCGGCTCCCGACTCCCGGCTGAAGGTAAGCAGAGAGGGAGAGGGGAGGAGACCCGGGGAGAGACAGAGAAGTAGAGGTGGAGAGGGGGGAGACTCGGGAGAGACAGAGACACCCCTTGGTGGAAGGGGGAGAAGACACACAGTCAGAGACATATAGACTGGGAGCGTGAAGGGACACACACACACAGAGATATATAGACTGAAGGGGGGGGAGAAGAACACACAGAGACATATAGACTGAAGGGGGGGAAAGACACACTAAGGGGCCCATTTATTAATTATTACATTTGCAATTCGATCTGGGCATGACAATACCACCCATGATTGCATTGCAAGATGCAATCATATCACCTGAATGTACCATCCGGCACATGCAGGGACAGGGGCTCTGAAAGGAGCCCATCCCTGTGATGTGTCCGGAGTGCTCCCATGGCTGCTGCGCATGCACAGTCCCGTGGACTGCAAATGCATGGACACCATTGGTGGGAGAGGGTTCCAGAGGCTACAGCAGCTAATGCCGTCTTCAGATCGTGTTAGCTGTGTGGGCTAATCTCCGGAATGCAATATTCGGAATCTGGCAACATCGCATCCCCCATAGAAAACTATAGGGGATGCGGCTGCCTGCGGGAATGGAGGGATCACAGCAGTTATTGGAGATACCTGCTGCAGTCTCTCCTTCATACATCTAGGGGAAACCTAATATTTGTGGTTAAACCCTGAAAACGGGTGTTTTTAGGGATTAAGCCACAAATATGCAATGATAAATGGGCCCCAGAGACACACAGAAACATAGAATGAAGGGGCGGAGAGACACACACAGAGACAAAGGGCAAAATTTACTAAGCGGTGGATTCTAAACCCCCGGCGGTTTGGTGGCGCTTTTGCTATCCACGGATTTACTAAGGCCAAAACCACAGTCAAAACACATTTTAGAAAAGAATAGAACAGGGCTAGGACTAAAATTACTAGTCAGTTTTGGTATTATTTAGGAACCGCCATCAAACCGCCACCAAACCGCCGGGGTTTAAAACTCGCTGCTTAGTAAATTTTGCCCATAGAATGAAGGGGGGGAGAGACACACACATAGACATAGGTTGAAGGGGGGGAGACATACAGAAACATAGAATGAAGGGTGGGTGCAGGGAGGGAGATGATGGTGTGCTGAGGGACAACGTAGGGGGAGATGATGGTGTGCTGAGATACAATGCAGTTGGACGGTAATGGTGTGCTGAGAGACGATGCAGGGGGAGATGGTGGTGTGGCTGAGAGATGCAGGGGGGAGATGGTGTGGCTGAGAGATGCAGGGGGCAGGAAGTTACACAGGGAGCACGAGTATGGTGGAACTGATATTGTATGATGATGACCTTGTTAATATTCCTACACAAACAGGCATCTTCCTGATGATGTTACCTACATGAAATGTGAGTACCGACTGAAGATGCTGTCTTCCCAGGGAGGATACATTTCTTTAGAGGTTCCACATTGTTGGAAACCACCATATAGGTAAGGTGCATATGGAAAGGAATGTTCCCAGAGTGACGAGAAATAGGTGGCGTGTCATGTTGGCACACCACATTTTCAGTGAACACTCCCTTTCTGGTATTTGACCACACCCATTTTTTCTGCGCATCTTTGATGCGCACATTTACTTTTCCGTGTGTGGGTGGGGGCCGCCATTCTTCATCTTGCCATGGGCTCCGAAAACCCTATTTACGCCACTGACTCCCAGTACCTTCTTTCTCCCCCACCCTTTCCCTTCTCTCCCCCTTCAGTTCCTTATATCTTTACTCTTCTGAATGTTCATGTCTGTCTCTGGACATGCCATTCTCAATTATTATGTAGATCCAGGGCCAGATTAACAATGGGGCAGATGGAGCTGCAGCTCCAGGCCTCCTTAAAAAAATAGACCCATCATCATGGCTGCATAATGATGATTGGCTTCCTAGCTGGCTGCACAGTTGGCCATAAAACATAAGTATTAAGATTGTATTTTTATTTTTTTTTCATAAAATTCTACACATTTTTTATTTTTAAGTATCTAGAGAGACAATGGGGCTGATAGTGTGGCAGGTGTACACACCCATGCGACTCTGGCCACAGCCACACAGCACTGGTCACAGCTTCTCTCCTACTCACAATAGGTCCTTGAACACTGAATAGATCCACCAAATGTATTCAGATGATAAAGCCGGAGATAGTGAACGTATCTTCTACAGTCTCTCTATCTTTGCTCACAAAAAACAGTTATCATAGGTTTCAATGCGGGCTGAACACTTGTCAAATTTACCAAGCTCTTAAATGCTTAGTTTGGTCCCTGATAGCTAAAGCAATGTTTAGGTTACATCAGCGCAATCCTATGGATCCCTCTCTAATAACTAGCGCATTGATTAACTACACCACCTGGGCATGTGCATCCGCTCAGCCAGGTCTGAACCTGGAAGTAAAACAATCGAATAAGCCCAGGTGCAGTTATTCATATTGATCACAGGACTGGCCCTATCATTAGGCAAACTTGTGTAATTGTCTAGGGCAGGGTTTCCCAACCATGGTCCTCAAGGCACACTAACAGGCCAGGTTTTAAGGATACTTAATTAGTACCTTAGTTTTTTTGATTTATCCATCTGTGCTTAAGCATGGATATCACTAAAACCAGGACTGTTAGTGTCCTTGAGGACCGAGGTTGGGAATCACTGGTCTAGGGCATAACCCCCAGCTAATCCACTTTTAGCAGAACAGTCCTGATTTTTGAAGACACTCCCCAGTCCCATGTCAGTCCCGATTCCTGGAAAGGGTTGGGAGGTATTGCACTGCTGCACACTGTGGAGATGTGACTTTGCCCCTAGTGTTCTGCAGGTCATCCCTAATCCTCAATATGTAAAATACTGAATGAGAGACATAATATCACTCACACAGTGTAATTCTTTTTTTTAAACAATCTGATGATACAAAATAGCTTCAGCCGCCACACAGGGATTGGTATGAATGACCACCGGACCTAGGAGACGGAGGAGATCCTGACAAGGTAAGTATTTTACATATTCCTAACCGTCTCTTCCTCCCTAACCCTCCCTTAGGGGTGCCTAACCCTAACCTCCCCCTGGGGGTGCCTAACCCTAACCCCCCCTTCCCCTAGCGTAACCCTAACCCTCCCCGGGGGGGTGCCTAACCCTAAGTCCCCCAGGGACCCCTGAAACCTAACCCCCCCCGACTGTCTGCGTCCGCCGCCCGGCTTACCTTCTATCAGTATGCCGGACGTCGGGCTCCCGGCGTAGGGATAATGATAGGCGCTGGTATTTCGACACCTGTCAATAGTCACCTGTCGAGATTAGACAGTCGCATCCCGTCACACAAATTACATGTAAACAAGTAAATGAGTCTATACATTAGCAGAGTTAATTAAAAAAGAAGCACAGTTATGATCTAGGTATACTATCAGCGTAGCCCCCTAAAAAACAACTAGAAATTACTAAAACTAAGAGAATGGTATAGGCCAAAATAGAAAAGGGTAATAAAGGAAGAGAAGATAGAGGGAAGGGGGATTTGGGAGACATCTAGGCTGGGTCCCTTTTGACCTTAATTAATGAAAATGGAAATCCAACGTGTAAGCAACTTATGGAGGAGATGTAGCAAGTCTTGTAGAGAGATAAAATGGGAAGAGATAAAGGGCTTTATTCAGAGGCGGCCATACGGTCTACGACCGCACGGCCGCCTCGATGTTTGTCCACAGCGCCGGTCATAGCGGGTCTCTTTCCAAAGGGGTCGAGCTGTCGATGTTAATTGACAGCTCGCCCCGTTTGGAAGGCGGGCTGGGGGGGTGGCAGCCCAAATGGAGGCGTGCCCATGGGAATGCCTGCCATTTGGGGGAGGGCCCACTGAAATCACTAGTGATGTCAGTGGAGAGCTTCCGGCTCTGACAGAGCCAGAAGCTGTCCGGGGCTTACGACAAGTGAGACCCTACCCTAGGGTCTCGTCGTAAGCCCCGATGGTCGCGATGGTCTAAGACCATCGCAATCATCACCCTAGCGGTCGTTAGAGCTGTGGGTGTAAACCCACAGCCTAACAACCGAAACAGAGGCGGATGGTCAGGATGTAAGTGGCCGCCCAGTTTCTGAGTGACCGCTTGCATCCTCCGACCGCCTCTGAATGAGGGCCAAAGTACCAACCAATCAGCTTCTAACTGTCACTTTTCAAATACAGGGGGAGATGTATGAAGGGCCAGTATGGGAGTATCAGTGCATGTTATGTGTACTGATACCGTTTCTCCCCATGTATTGATTTAGGGTTGGGTGTTAAATGACAGGGGCGCTATGCTACAAGATAGCGCTAAAATATGACAACCAATGTATGAACGGTCAGGGGCCCTGACCATTCCGACAGCTGCAGCTGTCGTTGTCCCACCACAGCAGTGACAGCACTATACCTGGCTGCGTCGGCTGCTGGGCTCCGGGCTGTGAATGTGAGATCTTGAGATGCTTATGAGATCTTGCGCAATGCCAACTGGAGCTGGCAGGGAGGTGAGACACAGCGCATCAGCACTAGTCTGATGCACTGCGGGGTCTGGCAGGGTTTGCCAGAGGGGGGGTTTTCACTTCCCCACTCCTGCAGGCGAGATATTAATACATCTTGTCGGTACTGCTTCCTGCTTCACCTCGGTAAGGAGGTGAAGCAGGAAGAGCTATTGTGGCACGATCCATGCCATTATAATATTTCTCCCCCCACCCTGTAAAGTGACAGTTAGATGATGATTGGTTGGTACTTTATCTATCTCCACCTTATGGGTTTGACCGCATTTTGCATATACACCAAAAATAAATTACCAATAGGTTGGGTACAGGCGCTGAAGTGGGTTGATAGTTCCAAGCTGCTACTGGATAGGGCTAGTCAGGCCCATATAGACATATACAAAAAACAAGGTGTGTAGTAGTGCTTTGATGATAGATGTTCACAAATAAATACTTGTGTCATAAACAACTCACATTGCTTTAATATAGTATAATGTACAAAAATGCTATATAAAATACACTGAAATGTTAAACAAATAAAACAGTAAAACAATGTTGCACCCTGATGTGAGTCCACATGAATGCAATGCCTGTTCCTATATTACTCCCGGATATGTAGATGACCTTAAATGGCAATGAATCACACTTGCACAAGTATTCAATGAAACTGTCCCATATAGATTGTCAGATGACAGCAAATGACACTTGTATCAGTTGTGAATAGAACTGTTCATAGTATAGTTACCATTCCTTGCACAGATAGGGGGAATGCTCCTATTGACATACACAATATATATGCTGCACTTAGAGTCCTCCAAAGTTCATGGTGTGGACCTCTTTTGAGATCCAGGATATGGAAAAACAAAGGTAGTTCCAAAAAAAATCCCAATTGAGATAAATCCGGTGAGTTGGTCCAGGATAGTTGTATAGCAATAGCGCTATTAGTGGAGTCACTTTGACAGGTAAGGGTGGTGTCCTGGTGGTGTTCTGACGCATTCCGCTGTACCAAATGACAGCTTTCTCAAAGCTGTCATTTGGTACAGCGAAACGCGTCAGACACCACCCTTACTTGTCATTCAGGGTGCAACATTGTTTTACTATTTTATTTGTTTAACATTTCAGTGTATTTTATATTGCATTTTTGTACATTATACTATATTAAAGCAACATGAGTTGTTTATGAAACAAGTATCTATTTCTGAACATCTATCATCAAAGCGCTACTACACACCTTGTTTTTTGTATACGCATATACATTCTGAGCTTGCATGCTGTGGGTAGCGCCATCTTCAAATGACGTTACCCTAGAGAAGCCTATGGGCTTCCCTCCACAGAGTGCTGTGAGAGGGATCCCTCCCAGCACTCCCCACGGCATGTGTATCATTCTGCACATGCGCAGAATGACACCAGAGGGACCCAGAAGTCCCTCAGTCCCTATTACCAAGTGAGCTGTCCATTGCACTTTTCTTCATGCATATGGGCGTGCATGCGAAGAGCGGCAGGATGCATTGAAAGCCCTATATCTTTCCAAGGCTTGACACAGCTAGCCCATTGTGTATGTAGAGATATTGATGTAAACTAAAAAATCTGATAAGCCCTTGTAAGGATCTTTTTGAGGTGCCAAGCTGCTATATATATAATAAACCAGTCACAGCAGACCTGGGTGTATTTATGGGACTTGTTATTTAGATAGGCAAAGATTTTTTGCAAGATTGCAAAGCACAAAATTACATTCAAGATTTTGCCATCTAGTTGGGGGGTTCCCGGCTTTTCCAATTTCTGGCATCCAAACATCTGGCAGCATTTAGAATTTGTATGGAAAGTTTAGCAGCATGTTTTCTCTTGTCCTCCAGGGGCAACCAATGAGAAACGCTATTTCTTACTCTATTCCCAGCTCTGTATCAGGCCCTAAAGCTGGCCACACACTAGACCAACTTACATCCAACCAGCCAACTTGTTGATTGGTTGGAATAAAAATCTGGTAACGTATGGGAGTAAATGATGATCAGCAATTTGCTCCTAAATGCCAGAAAACAGATGAAAATGGTCGGTCAGACAAGTCTGTTAAATGTTTGATCTAAACTATTTGTTCAAACAACAGTTTTGGTCCATTTTCCGGCGTTTGGGAGCAAATTGCTGATTGTCATTTGCTTTTATACCTTACCAGATTTTCATTCCAACCAATCAACTAGTTGGCTAGTTGGACAGATAATCCTTAGAAGTGTGGCCAGCTTTAGTCTAATAAAATCTTAGAGATGAGGCTCTAACCAAGTCCAAGTTTGGAATCACTTTGGGGTTCTGAGTCGAACCAAGTCTCAGCTCGGTTTCGCGGTCAGTTCTGAACTTGGTTTTAAAAACCAAACTCGAGTTTTGGATTACATGTTAACAGGTCCAAATGACATGATGTTAGCTGTTTTTTTTTTTTTTTAATACAGATCCAACACCAAAATATGTGAGAGTGGTTTTGCAAAACCAAAACACAAAAATTAATACAGATCCAAAACACGGGGATCCGCACACATCTCTGAGCTAAATGAACTAGTTACGATTGGATCAGCCTAGAAACTGAGCTCTATGTGCGGTTATGCCATATGTATATTTTAGCTAATGTATACATTGCAGCTTGGCTCAGAGGATTTGTCAACACAGAAGAGGGGAGAGAATGATGCTCACATTGCATGGTAAAGACTTATTACATTATCATGTATGCACTCTCAAGCTCCATCCCATTACCAGCTCCTCCTCCAGGCACACCTTCATTGGATGGCATACAAAACACCCAAGATGAAGCAGAGTGGAATATGCTCCTCTTACCTGCATGTCTGTAACTAGTAGTACACAGACCCCATTGTACTGTACTGGGTGTGGAATCCCCCACTCATTTACTTACCGCCCAACTGTTTTAAAGGCACTGACCCGCTGTCCCATCTGCCGGCCGCTGTGTCCTGCATGCGGGGGGTGGGGGGGGAGTTGGGGAGAACACTCTCACACTGCTGCCCTGCATAGCTTAGCAGCTGTGACTGTGCCTCATCCATCTATACTTTACCGGCTCTGGAAGAGGCTGGGGGTCTGTTCAGCAGCTCCCAGAACACTGGGCAAGCTCCCAGCATAAAGAAAACGGGGACGTGGCTCGCGGATTTCACAATTCTCACAAGGCCACGCCATTTGTCGATAGGCCACGCACCTATTTTCGCACAAGTGTCCCTCCTAACCGGGTTGAAAAGTTGGGAGGTGTGCACTTGTGGTTAAAGGGAAGCTTTTAATCTTCAGCATACTTGCCTGCTTTTAGCTGATCTTTGAATCATGTCAGTAGGCCCCACCCCCTTGCATCATAATGCCATGCAGATTAGCTTCTCTTTGTGGCTCTTAGATACAACCAGGGACACCAAAAGATCTTAGTTTTGATAAGTGTCCTGCACTTATATGGATATTTACAGCCACTCAATAAGGGGTACTTTTGAACAAAGAAATGAGTGCTAGTGTTTAGAAGCATAATAAATATAAAACTTAAAACATAAAGCAGAAAAATACAAAAAAGATATAAAAAACAATTATAATGTTTATAGTCTTTTTAAGACTTATTGTGGCAACGAGGTTGGGGTTAAGTCCGAGACTTAAAAGGTGGTCCGCGATGTAGTGGCTCTGGCTGCTAGTACTATCCAGCCACTACATCGCGGACCACCTTTTGCGCATAATTCTCGGACTTTACCCTAACCTCGCCTCCACAATAAGTCTTAAAAAGACTATAAACATTACCATTGTTATTTATACGCTTTTTATACTTTTATGCTTTAAGTTTTATGTTTATTATGCTTCTATACACTACACTACATTGTTTGTACCTGTTATTGCTGTTACCACAAGACTGGATGGTCCTTGCCGATTGCCACTATACTCTGCTACCTTACCTGTTACCTGTTACTGTGAGTACCGCTGTACCGCAGGATATTACAATAAACCTATAACTCTGGTTAAGGATATCTGTGTGGCTTAAGATTCATAATACACATTCCGATGGTGTCTATTACTAACCTCTCTGGTAGACCAAATAGAACACATATATATTAAAACCCCTGAGAGCCCACTCAGAGATGAATCAGTCACTCTTTGTCTAATTACAGCAGTACCAACTCCGCACGCCAGACATCACTGCTGGTCAAGGCCGGTTTAATAATGGGGCGGGTGGAGCTGCAGCTCCAGGCCCCATATGAAAATAGGCCCTTTAGGATCCAGTCCAGCGCAGATAGGAAAGAAAAAATTTTCTCCAGCCACCACCTACAGGATTCCAATGCCCCTGTGGCCCATCCATTGACCTCCTGGCCGGCCAATCCGAGTTCTGAAGCCCCGCTACCAACTGGGCTGTCCGAAGTCTACGGCTGCACTAAGCCCCACCTCCTGGTCCATCCACAACTTGGTGAAGTGTTAAGCTGCCTCTTATTGGGTGCTCTTGTCCAGGCGCTACCGTCCAGAGGTACCTGGTGGCAACAGTAATGAGGTACTCTACTGTTAGAGGGGAGCAGAACACCTGGAGAGGTAAGAGATGGGGGAGGTATGAGCTGTAAGGTAACATAGCTCCTTTGTATGCTCCTGCATGACAATGAAACATAGCAAAATAAACAAAAAAAATATTGAATGCTTCTGTGTGTGTACCTGTGTTCAGGTGTGCAAAATGTGTGTGTGTGTGTGTGTTTGTGTGTGTGTGTGTGTGTGTGTGTAGCTACCTCCTGCACTGAGATGAAAGAACATTGATAAGGAGTTCTGAAAGACTAAAATCTACTTTTGATCTCCTGTGTTTGTGCACTAGCAGCCTGATTCAGAGATTAATGCAATGGTATTATGGGTGCAGGTCGAGCAATTGTTTGCCATTGCGCATGCATATAAGCCACGCTGAGCGTGCACAGAGACCGCACTGCTATTACAGACGCACAGTGGAATCCATCGCACAGTGAGTGACAGGCTGTCAGATTTTGGAGGTAGTAACGCCTCCATGTGGTGTCTAACTGTTTAAAAGCTGTTACACGGGCGTGCATAAATTAACCTCTGGGACCTATAACGCAACATGAGAACCCTCTGCAAGTCAGGAGAGCTTCTGAGTCTGCGGCTGGTCAGATCTGCCGCAAGGCCAAGATGGCGATGGATGTGCTTCACTATTACTGATATTTATGCAGGTAAGCAACGTCGTACGCATATGAGAATGCAGCCATGATCATCCATGTGCGTTGATCTTTGGAACCATTAGCATAGCTTAGCGTCTATCTCTGAATCAGGCACTAGATGTCCAGAGTCCAAGCCATCTATTCCTGATCAACAGTGGTGGCTCTAGAGGTGGGGCTGCAGCACAGTCCAAAATTCAAATAGGGGAACCACACCAACTGCCATTTCAAATGCTGACAAACATAGATGGCTGGACTCACTGGCAGTTGGTGTGGCTCCCCTATTTGAAATTTGAAATACGCTGCAGCCTCACCCCTGGAGCCTCCACTGCTGATATATATTATAGTTGTTATAGATCTGTCAGCAGCTTGCTGTCTGATTTATCCAATTCCAGGAGCCATAGTGTGTGGAAGTGACGCCTTATGTACTTTGTGCTGGTCATTGGAGTTTTCTGTATTATATGGCACTCATTGCAATGTTCTCTGTAGTGTAGTGGTGGTCAATTAGATGCTTGGTGTACTATATGGCAGTCGCTGCAATATTCTTTGTATTATATGGCGGTCACTGTCATGCTCTCTGTATTATATGGCGGTCACTGCAATGTTCTCTGCACTATCTGGTGGTTACTATGATGTTCTCTGTAATAAATGGCAGTCACCGTGATTCCTTCTGTATAGAAAGGTGGTCACTACAATGCTCTGTGATCGGCAAGGTAGTGTAGTACAGGCAGCAATACTTAGCCATTAAGTTTGAAACAGCTTAGTCTGTATGCTCCATTGACAAGTGTAGATACCCAGAAACACAGGCACTGAGTTAAGTCATGTCCTAGCTTCACCCCTCTATGTACGTATACATATACATATAAATATTCCTAACCCTCCACACATATTAAAAATAGCGTATTTATATAATATTTACTGCCTTGGTACAGTACATTAGTTCCATTGTAATGTAGCTATTTCATTTTTAAAAAAGGCAACAGCTAATTTACTGCAGTGGCTAGGGATGTTGGATGAACAGTCATAGAAACATGCCAGTTATCAGTGAATAATTATTTTTTAAATTAATCTAAACTATTCTTTCGGTCAAAGAAAGACAGCCAGGACAGTTCTCACCCTTTTTCTTGTTATAGGTCCACTATAATGTGGTTAAAGGTAGGTGCCAACTATGATCTCAATTAAGATAGCCACTGAACAGGCCTCACCTCCTCTGTTAATCACACCCACAAATACTGCCCCCACCCCACCCCCCACATCACTAATCACACAGCAGCAGCACACAATAGGCCCTTTATAAATTTTAGCTCCAGGCCCATGTGGACATTAATCTGGCCCTGCTGCTGGTCCTTTACTGACTGCTGCTGCTCCAATACTGTCAGGGGCACTGAAGTAATAACTGCTCCTCATTGGCCAGTGACACTGACTGACTGACTGCCTTATTGAATGCAGTGGCAGGCTCTTTAGTGTCTTTTTCCACTTACCCTTCATGACAGCTCTTCTCAATCCTCTGAGCTCACACAGCTATACAGTGTCTGTCTAGTGACGTGTGCAGTACAGCTTGTGGACAAACTCCCCCCAACTAGATTCTGTTACTGAGATTAGCACCATCACTGCCAGTGATGGACTATACCAATCACTGGGGGCTACTACCTGAATGCTTTTCATTTCAGAAAATTTCTTATGTCTGTACCTTAGTGATTTTCATTATGAAAAAAATTTGACTGTTTTGAAAAAATAGGGGTACATGGAGCCCAAGTAGCTTTATGTAGGTCCATACAACATTACTTTTGCAATTTTTTGACAAATCATCACCAAAAAGAGGCCCTTGTTACTAAACCCAAATAAACGTACTGCTGATTCAGTTACTCCCTCCATTAGATGGAATGTTATATAACCTGATGTGCTCTGCAACAGTCATCTTACTGTCTGATGCAGATCCCAGATCCAAAGTATTCCTCTGAATTTGATGCTCATTTTTTTTACCTATTGTTGTGACAGCATTTATTTATTTATTTATTTATTTATTGTAATTTTTTAGAAAAAATATGTTTAAACTTTCCATTGTTGCTTAACAAACAAAACCTTTGTGTTCAATCATTTAAATAAAACTAAATCACTATATCACTGACACAGTAAGAATAATGTTCTATTTTCATAGTGGAATGAAAAATATCCAGTGTCATTGTAGGCTAGTAATAATACAAAGGAATTCACAAAAATTATTGGTTTTGTTCTGATTGCACAGAAATCTTTCACTGTAGGTGTCTTGCAACCCAATTTAATCAGATTGTACAGAATTATATCAATAAATTAACACAATCACATTGCAGTGTATAAATTGTAATCAAAACTATTTTTCTGTATGGTCAGAAGATCTCTAGATTAAAAAATCTTATTGGTGTGGTAATCTTAAAAGCATTTAGATGTGATCATTTTAATTGCCTTAAATCTCATAACGAAAAAATATAGTACAGACATTGGAAGATGATTGTTGCAACTGCAAATTGATTACTTTACCAAACACGTAAAGTTTTATCGTGCATGAATTTCATTACCGTGTAACATTTCTGTGAAAAATGTTATTTATTACAAAATATTTGTAATATAAAACTGAGCAATCACTATGTTTGTGTATTAATATTTTGAAGGTAATTTGCAGAATACTTTGTATTGTAACCATATTTTTTCCTGGTCTGTCTGTCTTCCTTTATTATGCAAAATATGATGTGACATAGCAATAATAAGCTGTGGTACTGTAGACAGAACAGATGTTTAAGACATTACCCACTTGTGTAACATGACATGATTACACACAGACGGCATTGGTTTGTAAAGACAACCTGATTATACAGATTCATTATTGTCATACAAACCTCTCACTGTAAGTACACATATGATTAGAAACATCTCTGCATCACAGACTGATTCAATAGAATAGACTTCACTATGATTATGAAAGACCTTATCCTGTCAAACAAAGATACATTTATTCACTTTATATTCACTTGGATTGGCTGACTATCCTTCAAAGGAGGGAATTCAAAGACTGACGATGTGCCGGTTGCCCAAATATTAGCCAGTTACGATAGCCCGTACTATGCATCGTAAGTTTTCCTATGCACCGCAATATTTGCGTCTCTCTAACCCAACTCAAAACAAAATCAGTCACCCACCCTAATCCCATCCCCCCGCCCATCCTACCTCTGTCCGACCTCCTCATCACTTCCCGTTTACGTCAACCTTATAATAAAATACAATATTTACTTCTATACTATGGGGCTGAAACATGGTGGTGTGCAAGTTCTAGTGCATTGTGCTCGTGGAAATAAATGCGGATATCCACCCAAATGCAGAGTAGCTTGCCTTTAGAAAGCCACGCCACCCCATCCATTTGCTTGTTGAAGTAGCCATCATCACTACACGTATTTGCACCAGACCTATACCTGGTGCAAGAAATCGCCCACAATTCCACCTGCACACCCACGACACATGCTCAGAACACGGTGCCACACAGCTATGCCCTTACAGTCAAAAGTGAGTTGCGTACATCTCTGAATTGCCCCGTTGTTGCTTACAGTTGCGTATGCTTGGCCATGGTTGCACGATCAGTGATAAAGGGGTCTATGTACTAAGCCTTGGAGACAGATAAAGTAGACGGAGATAAAGTACCAACCAATCAGGTCCTAACTGTCACTTTACAGGCTGTTTGAAAAATGACAGTTAGGAGCTGATTGGTTGGTACTTTATCTGCATCCACTTTATCTCTCACACAGGGCGGGATGTACTAAAGGGGAACATGCAGTAAACCCCTGAAAATGCTGTTTTCTGGGTTTTTTACCGCATACTTCATATGTACTAAGCACCTTCAGGTGGCGTTACCCAATAGAAGCCTAGGGGCTTCTGTTCAGGACGTCTCAAAACCTGCGGCTGTTAAACCTAGAAGTCCCTCTCTCCGGAGCCATCGCAAAGGACAGCTCTTATCGGGAGAGCGGTAATCAACAGCGGTATGTATACGAAGACAGACGGGATGTACCGCATCATGGATGCGATGCTTAGTACATTCCGCCCCAAGGCTTAGTACCTACACCCCTAGAATGGCACGATCTGTCCACAAATACTGCATCTCTACATCAGCCCGGTGTCTTTCACTCAATCGTTCAAACAATGACATTGTAAGCAATTTATTTTGTGACAATAGACTTGAAATTTACAATAGAAAAAGACTATTTAAAAAAAATAAACTTAGCTTACCCTTTATCAGGGTCTCCTTAATGTGATCTGCAGGTATTTCTGCACTAAATGTCTGAATTTAGCCATAAGAAGCCGATGTTCCTTTCTATTAGAAACAGTATATTTGACTTTGATGTTTGATGTAAATCACATCCAATCTTGTAGAACACTGATACACTGTAACCTATTAACACAAAATCCACTGCCCATTGCCTCTCCAGAGAAATGTATGTACTAGATATACTAGATATACACTATATGTACAGAAAATTATATGTATTACTTTCAAGGGCTGAATGCATGACAGACTATATTACAATCGACCATCACATGCCACATGTCAGATGGCATTTATGTGACAAATTACAGATCCTTTCACCAGCTTTATAGTCCTTTTCTGTGTTTTTCCATATCTATCAGAATTGCCAACCAGTTATCTACAGGTCTACACGCTGTATTCTATCCACTGGCTTTTGTTATTGATTTAATTTGCAATAGTTTAAGAATGATTCCGATGCAAACTCAACATTAACTGGGAATCGTGATTAATGTGTTCAATTAATTACCATTTGCTGTTTCCTTAACTATATTGTGCCCATCAATAATCCTTATTTTAAACACTGCAGAAGTCTATACAGAGTGTTTAAAAGGAAGAAGTTAACAAAATTACTTTATTCCAAAACAATGCTGTAGGTCAGGTACTGTAGGTAGAAGATGCTTGGTGATCAGATATGATTGGAGCCAAAGAGAATAATCAGTAGGGTGCAGGAGGGGAGTTGAATGCAACTTGATCATAGTTGCTCCTGCATCGCATGCCTGTAGGTATACTTGTACGCAATTCTGTGGTTGGACCGCTCACAGCCTAACCCTAACCCTCCCCTCCCACAGTCTAACCCTAATCCTCCCCTCCCACAGCCTAAACCTCCACTCCCACAGCCTAACCCTAACCCCCCCGTGCAGCCTAACCCTAACCCTCCCCTCCCACATCTTAACTCTAACCATCTCCTCCCCCCCCACAGCCTAATCCTAACCCTCCCCTCCCACAGCCTAACCCTAACTCTCCCCCTAACCCTCCTCTCCCGCGGCCTTACCCTAATCCTCCCCTCCTACGGCCTAACCCTCCCCTCCTGCAACTTAACCCTAACCCTCCCCCTAGTGCCTTACCCTAACCCATAACCCTAAACAGGGCCGTAGCTAGGGTAGTGCGGCCGGTGCCATCGCACAGGGCACCACAGGTCAGGGGGCGCTGTTTGGGTCTGTCAAATTTCTGTTTATTATCATTCTTGCTTGTAGCTTCCTCTTATTTCATCCCCAGCATCTCCTGGCCTCTCCTATCTCTTCCCTGGCCCTTCCTCATGAAGCCATGGCCATTTTTTGGGTGCATTATGACCATTTGAAAAATGAGGGGGGCGCCAATGCTCTTTCTGGCACAGGGCACCAAAAAGTCTAGTTACGGCTCTGACCCTAAATCTAACCCACTCCCTAACCCTAATACTCACCGTCGGGATGCCAGTGGTCGGAATTCTGCATCATTTTAACATCCGCTTGCCTCCTCCTACTGTAGATCACTTGTGACCCTCACAATTTGCCCATATCAGGTGGATCCAGCTACTTACAAATATTGGGATCCATGCCCTACATTCTTCACATGTAACCAGACAATTCCTGCAGTCCTGCAGCAGGTCCTCCAGGGCCCAGAGATGAACTCTGTAGAACTTTAATGAAGATTACTAAATGGATTGTAACACTGAGCTGGAAGCTGTAGTGCGACAGGGTACTAATTTCTGGCAGGGGTGTATTAAGAGATGAGGGGACCCATGTCCAGTCTCTGTCCGGGACCCCCTCTTCTCTACCTGGCGGCCGTCAGTGCACTGAGCGCAGCAGTAGACTCTGGGCACTAGTCTGTTCCAGAGTCTACTGAACATGGTCACCGGGGAAATGGTGCAGCAAACATTTTCCCGGTGATTTCCCTACTGTGCATGCGCAAAAACACCGGGAAAATGGCAGCATCGGACATTTTTCAAGCGATCTGTATAGCGATGCTACCACCGATGCGGGAGTCCGGAGAGGTAAGTATCAAATAAATTGGTGCATCCTGCACCCTTTATAGATACGCCCCTGGCTTCTGGTAATGAGGAGTTATTTTGGAGGAGTAGTAGAAACCATCCAGTTTTTTACACAGTAGGTGGAGCAGTTTATATTAAGGTGCAAGATGTAGACAATCCATTTAAGGGATACCATAAGGAACAAAGGGCCTGATTCAGAGCCGTTCGCTATTTGCGGTCGTTCGTTTAAAAACAAGGGGTGGCTATTCAAATGATCCGTACGCACATTGCAGTCTGTTCACACCTCTAAGTCTGAACGAGCGAGCAAAACATACGCTCGTTTATTTGTTAAAAACGCCCCCTGGCCGCTCGCACCATACGTCATGTCCGCTATTTATTAGCTTAATCGAGTACATCGACCAGCGTATGAACTGCTCGCTATTCTTGTGGTTGGTGTTTGCTACCACAAATTTGCGAGCAGTTCTGGCTCTAAAATAACCAAGTGACGTGGTCACTGACGCTGCTGTTTTAAATATACACACCCATAAAACGCCCGTTTTGACCTTTAAGCACGCCTGCGTTCGGATCTCCACTCCCCATTTTCAAGCACCTTCCCCTGTTACCACCCACATACGCCTCATTCTGTCACTCAAAATAGCAGGCACTCGCTATATAGCGTACAAACGATTTTCGGCCGCACTGACTGGTTCGCGCATGCGTACTAAAAACCGTACGCATGCGCAGATGTGCAAACATCGCTCGTAACGAGCGTACTGCCGCTAACGAGCGGCTCTGAATGAGGGCCAATATACATATCTGGTAATGGCTGTACAGTTTGAGCACAGCAGTATAGTGGATGGGTACTGCTAAATCAGAGAGACCTGCCATAAAATTTACTTAGTAAGATCCATTGTTGATGAATAACATACACTGATACTTTTCAGGATTTGGTCATGTATTGTATTTTACAAGTGATTCTTTCCATATAAGTGGCAAAGAGAAACCTTATCTAAAAATGCATGTAGCCATAGGGATCATTGGGCCTGATTCCCTATGGAAAACAACTGCGAATGCAATAGCGATTATGCACACAACTCAACTGCGATAGTATGCTAATCCATTGCAATCGCTATGCCATACATAAGGACGCCCACCTTATCTTACTCATCCATAATGTTTGGCAAGACTGCTAAACCATCGGTACAATTGAGTACCATCGCAGCCTCATGCACACTTGCACAAGCTCTGACCTTACTCAGAAATTGCTAACTACCACGCACGCTATCAGTCCCCAGGCTGCATAGGGCATCGCAGTGGCTAATTTATACGTGCTCCTGTAATGGCGTTCAAACGCACTGGGAAGCCTGCGTTCACCCGACCACCCCCCATTACCACCCACAAATGGCACTTCCTGTCAATTAATCTACGATGGGTCTGCGTAGTCACTGCGATTACATTCCCGATCGCAATGGCTAGCTCGCGCACGTGCACTGCAATGTATACGCATGCGCAGTACTTAACAATCGGCTGATTGCGTGCGTAATCGCAGTTACATGCGGTAATGAATCAGACCCTTTGTGCCTTGTAACCAATGTAGGGAAATGGCACTGATTATGCTATTTGAATGTACCGTATCTCTGATTGCTTTTATTTCCAAGTATATAACAGCTACATAATGGGGTAAGGCATACTTGCCAACACTCCCTCATTGTCAGGGAGACTGCCTGAAATAGTAGCAACCTCCCTGTCTCCCTGAAGAGTCTAACAATCTCCCTGATTCCACCTTACCCCCATTATGTATCTGTTATAATAACAAAAAACAGAGTTATATACAGTACATTAAAATGGGATCATTAGTATAATTTCCCTGCATTGGTTATTATAAGGCACAATGATCTTTATGGCTACATGCATTTTCTGAAAAGTTTTACTGTGTTTTCATCAACAAATAGATCTTACTAATTGCTTTTGGGCTCGTTTACATTTGGATGTAAGTCAGTTTTATGACACGCCTTTCAGATGTAGCAGTACATGCCCACTTTACCGCCACGCTCATAGGTGTTAAGGTGCGTATCCACTTCCCGACTGTAGAACGAGAGCACGATTACGACATTGTAATCATGCTGTCGTTTCACAGTCTGTGATGTGCCTACACTGAACGTTCAGTCGTTCAGTGTAGGCACATCAATCATCCCCGTACATGCTGAATCTGATGTGATCGTCAGGTTGACCAGCATGTACAGGCGATGATATATGTCAAAAATGACCAGCGGGCACACACATCGCTGGTCGTTTTTTACATTTACATGGCCGATTTGCGGACGATTAGCAAGCGATTGAATGATAACGATGTCATTATCATTGCATCGGCCTGTTTAATCGCCAAGTTGATACGCACCTTTACTTTCACAATCTCCCTGAAATGCTTTTTCAAAAGTAGGCAAGTATGGGGTAAAGTGTAGTCAGGGAGATTGCTAGACCCTTCAGGGAGTCAGGGAGATTGCTGCTATTTCAGGGAGTCTCCCTGGCAATCAGGGAGAGTTGGCAAGTATGAAATAATTGGAGTGTTTTCGCTTAATGAAATATGTCCGTCATGTTCTTCTCCACTCTGCAGCAGGCTGCCATGCTAGGAGACAGGAGGGAGGAGCTTCTAAGAACGTAAGAAGCAGTGGGCCTGATTCAGACCCGCTCGCAAGTGGGTCGATGGTGGGGCATTGTGCACGCGCGGCGTGCGCAATGCGCGTGCGCAAGCCCCAGAGCGAGTGAGAAATTCACTTGCTCCGTGGCTCACTACAAACGGGGCGGCTGTCGATGTTGATCGACAGCTCGCCCCGTTTTGTAGGCGGGGAGGGGGGGGCTGGACAAAAGGAGGCATTTGTGGGCGGCCCTGCTGACATCACGAGTGATGTCAGTAGTGAGCTTCCGGCTCTATTAGAGCCGTAAGCTCACTGGGGCTTGCGGCAGACGAGACCCTACCACAAGGGTCTCATCGCAAGCCCGATGGTCACGACCATCACCTGGCCGCTCGCAAAAGCTGTGGGTGGTCACCCACAGCTTAGCGAGCGGCCAGGAGGCTTGGTTTTTTAAAACAAAGCGTCCGCCCTGATTCAGAGCGAGCGCTCGCTTTTTGCAAGAGGCTCTGAATCAGGCCCAGAGTGTGAGTGACAGGTGCGTAGAGGTGTTTTACAGATAGGCCTTTGGTGAATTAGTAAATCAGTCACACAGACTGGAGCCAGTAATATCACAGTAACTGAAGTGACTGCATTCTAAGCTTTTGACCTTTATGAGATCGCATGCAGCATGTTATTATCTTACAGATGCTGGAGCAGCTTCAGCTATCTGTAATGGAGTCATACATTATTTTATTACCAGATCTGCATTGTATATTTAGCTTAACACTGAGCAATGTTGCATTTTCTCCATGGTCGTTTCTGAAGATTTAAATTATCGTTTATTATATAATGACCTTATAAACACTTCTATGTTTATGGCTGTGGATTATGGACCTGATTCAGCAAGGATCGCAACGCTAAAGCGCATGCAGATGGTCGATTGTTGCATACTGCGCATGCATATGCATCGCAGTGCACGTGTGCGAATGCCTCACGATCGGGATCGCAGTGAGTACACAGAGCCATCGCAGAGTGATTGACAGGAAGTGACCGTTTGGGGGTGGTGACGGGGCGCGGAGAAAAGCAGGCGTTGCAGTGCGCTTGAACGCCGTTGCACGGGCTGGCCTATATTTATCAAATAGGCAAACTAGATGCACACCTACCAGGGCTGCACTGTGTACAGATGCTTATTGTTTACCAAGTACAGATTTCCTAATTATAATGGTGTATGCGGTGTTGGGTAAAGGGGCATCAGTATGTTAAGTACACAATTACCAATCTAGAACAATCTAAACTCTAAATACAACCCAGTGCACAGGAATAATTGCAATAAATGTCCTTTAAAAAAATGACATCTCTATAATTCATGGCAGCCTAGGTTCTAGCTGTAGGTGCATGTGATGTCTGTCATTTAAATTTGGTCACAATACAGATTTAAATGACCGCTTTTCAGCCAAATAAACCATTGGCCACTCATGGAGATTTACAGGAAGCCAAGTTAAAGCAAAGTACTTTACGGCTTGCCAGTAATCGAGACATTTGCGTACAGTCCTTGGCTTCCATAATAATGCTTCTGCTGTGCTGGTTACATAATGAGATATCTTCTCTTCCCCCTGGCGAGAGACAGGCTTTTCTATTACTGGCCTACAAGGCAGAGGATAATTATTTCAATTCGTACAGTATATATCACTATGTTACCGCTGAAGGAAATTTTGTTCAGAAGATAAAACCAGTATGTGTCAAATGTAAATGAAACATTTTATAAATACAGCTTTTTCCTCATACTGCTTAATTCTTATGTTTAGTGATAATCTATCCATTTACTTAAACTTTTACTTTTTGAGTGTTTTCATACTGATTTTTTATTTTTTTTGTCTTGATTCGTTCACATGGCCAAATAAGCCTGCCAAAATTCTGCCACGGCACAAACCGAGCGACAGACAGCAGTCATTTCATCATTAACAGAAAACAGCTGGGCACTTACCCTTGGTAAATGTAAGAAAACCCCTGCTGGATGAGAACGTGCTTTATGCATGTAAAAACTTAAACAGCACAGATAAAAAAGGAAGAAATAGACTAGTAACATATGCGAGTTGGATGATAGTCAGGTACAGTAAGTTAAGGTCATGTGCAGTTTTTTCCACAATTGTATTCTGGTCTGTGATGATATAATTTACAATCGACAGATGTTAAGCCACTTACACACTAGGCGATTTTTATGAACGATATGGACGATAACGATATCGTTCAACGAAATATTGTTCATATCTTTCAGTGTGTATGCAGTGAGCGACCAACGATGCGTGCTTCCGTGGGTCGTTAATAATGGCTTTTGTCGTCCCTACATGCAGGCCAATCTGACGATATCGCCAAGAATTGCCTGTTCAGCGATGTAGCAGGATGACTTCACTGGAAGATATCCTTAAATATATCTTTCAGTGTGTACACCCAATATCGTTTGTCCTGCACTACAGATAGTTCAAGGGAAATCTTTCACAAATATCGTTTATACAGCACATTGTCCCGTGTGTATGCGGCTTTAGGGGGTGCAGACTCTGCAACAACATCAGTAATGGTGCCACTGTGCATGAGTCCAATCCGCCTACTGTATGTAGTACACTGTACACTGCGGCAAGAATGTGAAGCACCACCATCCTAAACAAGGTTTGCCTTCTCTAAAGGACAGACCTGACCAGAGCCGGCCCTAGGCATAGGCATGCTAAGCAAATGCCTAGGGCATCGGGAATGCCTAGGGGCATTCCATGGCTCTGCTGTCCCCCCCGCCGCTACTGTGATCGGAGCTCAGCTCCAATCGGATAGTGCACTAGTCAGACTGTCAGATGACAGCCACAGACAGGTCAGAATGCTCATTCTGACTTAAGGGGACAAGGAAGATACTGCGCATGCCCAGCCGCAGCCACTCCTCCCATAGTCCTTTGCGGAGCCGTGAGTGACAACTCACAGCTCCGCCTCCGTATTTTTCCGCCTGCCACCAAGCGCCCATCGGACCAGGGCACTGCACAGAAGTGCAGCACAACCCGTGGCCAAAGTCAGCGACTCCCACTCCAGCCATGCTTCTCACACTCACAGTAAATGAGCTTAATATTACTGTACACTCACTAACAGAGAATGGTTCAGGATATATATATATATATATATATATATATACCCATGATGGCGGCACTCAGGAAAGAAGACAGACTCGCAGGGTGAGTGACCAACATTTTACTGCTGTATTGGGTCATGCATTTTCGTCAGGGTGTATGTGTATATACACACACATGTATAGATACACACACACACATATATATATATATATATATATATACACAGTGTATATATATATACATACATACATATACATACTCATATATATATATATATATACATACATACATACACACATGTCTATATATGTATATATATATATATATATATATATATGTATTGTGACACAGTTAGGTTAGGGGGTCCCTCTCCTGGGTAGAGGACTCCTTCCTTACACACACACACAGCAGCAGGGAAGCAGCACACCAGTCTGGATGCAAGTACAAGCTGGTCGGCGCCAGTCTTTATTGTACAATGTCAGAAACAAACATAAAGAAAACATAAACATAAATCCTAGCCCTGTCGGGGCACTAACTTCACAGGTAGTTCCCTCACTACCAGAACCTGGCAGGGCCTAATGCCCTCACCAGTAACAAGGGCACAGCACAACACTTACAGTTAGGTTTTCAAGTGTCTCTGAGCAAACTCCCTGTCTGCTCTCCCAGGTGAGACAATCAACCCTCAACACACTAGGCTTATATTGGCCACTCTCAGGTGGAAACCTTAACAAGCCTGTTACCAGGCTGCAAGATCCAAAACCTGGAGTGGCCGTGGGTGGAGCCCTCCCTCTCCTCTCACCCACAACCCCCAGGTCCCAAACCGGCTTTTCAAAAAACCGAAACTCAAGCCTGCTACACTGCAGACTTTCTCCTGGGGGTTTAAAACACATAAGACAGGAATCTGGGACAAATGTACCTGCCACAGACCACTTTACCCATGATCCTATCACATATCCCCCCCTTTGTTTCGACCTGTGGGGCGGAACAACTGAAGCCCCCAAACAATGAACGCGTGACAACGCGTCAGCATTGGCCAGCTGGCTTCCTGGCCTGTGTTCCACTGAAAATTTAAACGTTTGTAACGCCAAGAACCATCTCGTAATTCTCGCATTACTGTCCTTATTTTCGGACATCCACTTCAAAGGGGCATGGTCAGTGATCAATTTGAACTTTCTTCCAACCAAGTAGTACCTGAGAGCCTCTAACGCCCACTTTAGGCCAACGCCTCCTTCTCCACTGTGGCATAGTTTCTCTCATGTACATTCAACTTTCTGCTTAGATAGAAAATAGGGTGTTCCTCACCCTCCTTGTTCTGGGACAGGACCGCTCCTATACCTACTTCTGATGCATCAGTTTGTACTATGAATTCCCTGTCAAAATTAGGAGTCATCAGGACTGGTTGGGAACACAACGCTACTTTCAACTCCTGAAAAGCTTTCTCCGCCTCAGGACTCCATTCTACCATGACTTTTTGTTTGCCTTTGGTCAGGTCAGTCAGTGGGACTGCCATGGTGGCAAAGTTGGGTATAAACCTCCTGTAGTACCCCGTAATTCCCAAGAAGGCTCTCACCTGCTTCTTATTCAGAGGCCGTGGCCAGTTTTGTATGGCATCAACTTTATTGAGCTGAGGCTTTATCAGGCCTCTGCCAATGGTGTATCCCAGATATTTTACTTCCTCCATGCCTAGACAACACTTTCTTGGGTTGACTGTCAAACCTGCCTTATAGATGGAGTCCAAAATTGCTTGTACCCTGGGTAAGTGAGACTGCCATTCAGGACTATGAATGACCACGTCATCCAGATAAGCAGCCGCATACCATCTATGGGGCCTTAGAATCCTGTCCATCATTCTTTGGAAGGTAGCAGGTGCCCCATGTAGCCCGAAGGGCAACATCTTGTACTGAAACAAGCCCTCTGGCGCTGAAAAAGCTGTCTTTTGTTTGGCGCTCTCGGTTAACGGTACTTGCCAATACCCTTTGGTTGGGTCAAGAGTGGTTAAATACCTTGCCGTCCCTAGTCTCTCAATCAACTCATCCACTCTTGGCATCGGGTAGGCATCGAATTTTGAAACACTGTTCAACTTTTGGAAGTCATTGCAGAAACGCACACTCCCGTCGGGCTTTGGAATCAACACAATGGGACTTGACCATTCACTATGTGATTCTTCAATAACCCCTAACTCTAGCATATTTTTAATTTCTTTCGACACCGATTCTCTTTGTGCTTCTGGCAACCTATAGGGCTTTAGATTAACTTTAACCCCTGGGTCAGTGATGATGTCATGTTTAATGACCGAGGTTTTCCCGGGTACGTCAGAGAACAGCACCCTATTTCTGATCAGAAACTCCTTGACCTCTTGTTGTTGAATTGCCGACAGGGTTTTTGCCACTGTCACTTCGGGAACTAAGGGCCCTGGATTTACTGGAGGGGCTCGGACGGCCGACAGTGCCGTTCTATCTTTCCAGGGCTTTAACAGATTTATATGGTATATCTGTTCCGGCTTTCTTTTCCCCGGCTGGTAAACTTTGTAATTGACCTGCCCCACTCTTTCTAAGATTTCAAAGGGCCCTTGCCATTTAGCCAAAAGTTTATTTTCCACAGTGGGAACCAATACTAACACTCTGTCCCCAGGAGCAAAGCTGCGTAACCGAGCATTGCGGTTGTATACCCTCTGCTGTGCCTGTTGAGCCTGTTCCAGGTGCTCTCTCACTATCGGCACTACCGCAGCAATTCTCTCCTGCATTTGAGAAACATACTCAATCACGGTTTTGTAAGGACTAGACTGCCCCTCCCATGTCTCTTTGGCAATGTCTAGTAACCCCCTTGGGTGTCTCCCATACAACAAGTCGAAGGGTGAAAACCCGGTGGAGGACTGGGGAACTTCTCTTATGGCCAACAATAAATACGGCAATAAGTAATCCCAATCCCTACCATCCTTGTCGACCACTTTCCTAAGCATGTGTTTTAACGTCTTGTTAAAACCTCTCGACCAGCCCATCGGTTTGGGGGTGATAAACCGAAGTTCTTAACTGTTCAATTTTGAACAGGCGACATAACTCTTTCATGACTTTTGACATAAACGGTGTACCCTGGTCAGTTAGTATCTCCTTGGGTATACCCAGCCTGCTAAAGACATGAACTAGCTCTCTGGCAATGGTCTTGGTTGATGTATTGCGCAACGGGATCGCTTCCGGGTACCTGGTAGCGTAATCCATTATGACCAGAATATACTGGTGTCCCCTGGCAGACTTCATTAAGGGTCCAACCAAATCCATCGCTATTCTTTCAAACGGCACCTCTATAATAGGCAATGGAACTAGTGGATCCTTAAAATGTGGCCTGGGAGCATGATACTGACACTCAGGGCAGGATGCGCAAAAGTCAGACACCTCTTTATGAAGCCCGGGCCAGAAAAACCTCTGCATTATTCGCTCAGTGGTTTTCTCTACCCCTAGATGGCCTGCCGTTATATGACCATGGGCCAGATCTAACACTGTTCTTCTGTAGGCTTTGGGAACTATTAGTTGTTCCACAATATCTTCCCCCTTCTTAGTCACCTGATATAACAAATCCTGACACATTGCCATGTGGGGATAGGACAAAGGACTATCAGGGTCTACGGGTTTACCATCAACTACTTTTACATTCTCCCTGGCTTTTACCAAAGTAGGGTCATTCAACTGCTCCACGGCAAAGACCTCTCTTCTGACCTCTAAATCAGGCAGACGATCACCTGGCCCAACAACACTTCCCACCTCAATGGGAGGCACATCAGTTGGCGGGCCACCATCACGTTCCGCATTCTCTAGTTCGCCAACCATAGTAGAAAAAGGGAATAACTCTGACTCAGAAGAAACTCCCTCCTCCACTACATCGACAACCTTCTCAAATGGATCGGGGTTGTTCACCTCTGGAACAAAACAGCTTTCCCACAACTTCCAGAAGTGAGCAAAGTCTCTCCCCAATATTGCATCGTACACCAGACCATGCACTAAACCCACAGAAACTATAGCAGAGCCACATGGTGTCTCGATGTTCACCTCGGCCGTAACATAATATCGAGTATCCCCATGTATGCAGGTCACACCAACAGTTTTCCCTGTATGCCTCAAGGGGTTCACCAGCTCAGCTTTTATAAGTGTCACCAAGCTACCAGAGTCTAACAGTGCCTCTACTCGGTTGCCATCTACAGTGAGTACACACATGTGCTTATCAGTCTCAGCCTGCCAGTCAGCCGTACAGGCTGTCTGTGCAAAGAAAGACCCCCTGCGGTAGACATGAGCAGTATCACATTGCATAGGTTCAGTTGTAAGTGAACAATTAGCGGCAATATGGCCGAAGCCACCACATCGGAAACACTGAGTCATATTAATGTCTAGTCGTTTACGGGGCAAGAACCTTCCTGGCCTGGCAGGCCTGTCTCCAGGTTCTACACCCTCAGTCTTAGGTACATTCCACGGCCCAGCACCCTTCTCCCCTGGAACAGTCTTACCAGTGTCTGTGGGAGTTCGCTGGTGCGCCATTGGGGCTCGGTGGGGCATACTCATCAGCTCCTCAGCCGCCACGTACCTCTCCACCAGCTCGACCAACTGGTCCGCGGACTTAGGGTCTGCATGGCTCACCCACTTGCGCAGAGTCACAGGTAATGATCGCAGGTACCGGTCCATCACGACCCTTTCCACGATCTGTGGTCCCGTCAGCGTCTTGGGCTGTAACCATTTTGAGGACAGATGGACGAGGTCATGCATCTGTGAACGTGGAGGCTTGTCCCTATGGAACTCCCAGCGGTGGACCCATTGGGCACGAACAAAGGTGGTGACTCCCAAGCGAGTTAGGATCTCCTGTTTTAGTTTTTTATAGTCCTTGGCATCAGCCAGGCAAAAGTCGAAATATGCTTTTTGTGGCTCCCCAGACAAAAAAGGTGCCACTAGACTTGCCCATTGCTCCTGGGGCCAACTCTCCCTTTCGGCCGTTCTTTCAAATGCGGCGAGATAGGCCTCCACATCATCGCCCGAAGTCATCTTTTGGAGGAAGTGACTGGCTCGTATGGAGTGAGTGGTGGTGGGAGAACCAGTATTAACATCTCTGTACCGGGCGACCAGGTGCTGTACCACCTCTCTTATGGCCTGGCTGTTTTCCGCTAAGGCCTGGCGGGTTTCCTCAATGGCGACCTGTTGAAGTCTGTTAGTCTCCTGCTGAGCTCTGGTAGATTCCTGCTGAGCTCTGGTAGATTCCTGCTGAGCTGCTGTAGCTTGGAGCAAGGCCTTAGTCATGTCCTCCATTTTGTCCTGGGGTGTAGGTTGGAAGCTGAACCTTGCCTCTCTGAGCATTGGCTGACGCCTCCTCTATGAGACTCCAAGGACACAGTGTTATTTCCACACTCACCAATTGGATGTCTGTCCCTTTCATTTTTAAACGGAAAGTTTTCCTCTTGCTGCAACTTCAATGTGTGTGGTTGCCCGCATTCTCCACCATATTGTGACACAGTTAGGTTAGGGGGTCCCTCTCCTGGGTAGAGGACTCCTTCCTTACACACACACACAGCAGCAGGGAAGCAGCACACCAGTCTGGATGCAAGTACAAGCTGGTCGGCGCCAGTCTTTATTGTACAATGTCAGAAACAAACATAAAGAAAACATAAACATAAATCCTAGCCCTGTCGGGGCACTAACTTCACAGGTAGCTCCCTCACTACCAGAACCTGGCAGGGCCTAATGCCCTCACCAGTAACAAGGGCACAGCACAACACTTACAGTTAGGTTTTCAAGTGTCTCTGAGCAAACTCCCTGTCTGCTCTCCCAGGTGAGACAATCAGCCCTCAACACACTAGGCTTATATTGGCCACTCTCAGGTGGAAACCTTAACAAGCCTGTTACCAGGCTGCAAGATCCAAAACCTGGAGTGGCCGTGGGTGGAGCCCTCCCTCTCCTCTCACCCACAACCCCCAGGTCCCAAACCGGCTTTTCAAAAAACCGAAACTCAAGCCTGCTACACTGCAGACTTTCTCCTGGGGGTTTAAAACACATAAGACAGGAACCTGGGACAAATGTACCTGCCACAGACCACTTTACCCATGATCCTATCACATATCCCCCCCTTTGTTTCGACCTGTGGGGCGGAACAACTGAAGCCCCCAAACAATGAACGCGTGACAACGCGTCAGCATTGGCCAGCTGGCTTCCTGGCCTGTGTTCCACTGAAAATTTAAACGTTTGTAACGCCAAGAACCATCTCGTAATTCTCGCATTACTGTCCTTATTTTCGGACATCCACTTCAAAGGGGCATGGTCAGTGATCAATTTGAACTTTCTTCCAACCAAGTAGTACCTGAGAGCCTCTAACGCCCACTTTAGGCCAACGCCTCCTTCTCCACTGTGGCATAGTTTCTCTCATGTACATTCAACTTTCTGCTTAGATAGAAAATAGGGTGTTCCTCACCCTCCTTGTTCTGGGACAGGACCGCTCCTATACCTACTTCTGATGCATCAGTTTGTACTATGAATTCCCTGTCAAAATTAGGAGTCATCAGGACTGGTTGGGAACACAACGCTACTTTCAACTCCTGAAAAGCTTTCTCCGCCTCAGGACTCCATTCTACCATGACTTTTTGTTTGCCTTTGGTCAGGTCAGTCAGTGGGACTGCCATGGTGGCAAAGTTGGGTATAAACCTCCTGTAGTACCCCGTAATTCCCAAGAAGGCTCTCATCTGCTTCTTATTCAGAGGCCGTGGCCAGTTTTGTATGGCATCAACTTTATTGAGCTGAGGCTTTATCAGGCCTCTGCCAATGGTGTATCCCAGATATTTTACTTCCTCCATGCCTAGACAACACTTTCTTGGGTTGACTGTCAAACCTGCCTTATAGATGGAGTCCAAAATTGCTTGTACCCTGGGTAAGTGAGACTGCCATTCAGGACTATGTATGACCACGTCATCCAGATAAGCAGCCGCATACCATCTATGGGGCCTTAGAATCCTGTCCATCATTCTTTGGAAGGTAGCAGGTGCCCCATGTAGCCCGAAGGGCAACATCTTGTACTGAAACAAACCCTCTGGCGCTGAAAAAGCTGTCTTTTGTTTGGCGCTCTCGGTTAACGGTACTTGCCAATACCCTTTGGTTGGGTCAAGAGTGGTTAAATACCTTGCCGTCCCTAGTCTCTCAATCAACTCATCCACTCTTGGCATCGGGTAGGCATCGAATTTTGAAACACTGTTCAACTTTTGGAAGTCATTGCAGAAACGCACACTCCCGTCGGGCTTTGGAATCAACACAATGGGACTTGACCATTCACTATGTGATTCTTCAATAACCCCTAACTCTAGCATATTTTTAATTTCTTTCGACACCGATTCTCTTTGTGCTTCTGGCAACCTATAGGGCTTTAGATTAACTCTAACCCCTGGGTCAGTGATGATGTCATGTTTAATGACCGAGGTTTTCCCGGGTACGTCAGAGAACAGCACCCTATTTCTGATCAGAAACTCCTTGACCTCTTGTTGTTGAATTGCCGACAGGGTTTTTGCCACTGTCACTTCGGGAACTAAGGGCCCTGGATTTACTGGAGGGGCTCGGACGGCCGACAGTGCCGTTCTATCTTTCCAGGGCTTTAACAGATTTATATGGTATATCTGTTCCGGCTTTCTTTTCCCCGGCTGGTAAACTTTGTAATTGACCTGCCCCACTCTTTCTAAGATTTCAAAGGGCCCTTGCCATTTAGCCAAAAGTTTATTTTCCACAGTGGGAACCAATACTAACACTCTGTCCCCAGGAGCAAAGCTGCGTAACCGAGCATTGCGGTTGTATACCCTCTGCTGTGCCTGTTGAGCCTGTTCCAGGTGCTCTCTCACTATCGGCACTACCGCAGCAATTCTCTCCTGCATTTGAGAAACATACTCAATCACGGTTTTGTAAGGACTAGACTGCCCCTCCCATGTCTCTTTGGCAATGTCTAGTAACCCCCTTGGGTGTCTCCCATACAACAAGTCGAAGGGTGAAAACCCGGTGGAGGACTGGGGAACTTCTCTTATGGCCAACAATAAATACGGCAATAAGTAATCCCAATCCCTACCATCCTTGTCGACCACTTTCCTAAGCATGTGTTTTAACGTCTTGTTAAAACCTCTCGACCAGCCCATCGGTTTGGGGGTGATAAACCGAAGTTCTTAACTGTTCAATTTTGAACAGGCGACATAACTCTTTCATGACTTTTGACATAAACGGTGTACCCTGGTCAGTTAGTATCTCCTTGGGTATACCCAGCCTGCTAAAGACATGAACTAGCTCTCTGGCAATGGTCTTGGTTGACGTATTGCGCAACGGGATCGCTTCCGGGTACCTGGTAGCGTAATCCATTATGACCAGAATATACTGGTGTCCCCTGGCAGACTTCATTAAGGGTCCAACCAAATCCATCGCTATTCTTTCAAACGGCACCTCTATAATAGGCAATGGAACTAGTGGATCCTTAAAATGTGGCCTGGGAGCATGATACTGACACTCAGGGCAGGATGCGCAAAAGTCAGACACCTCTTTATGAAGCCCGGGCCAGAAAAACCTCTGCATTATTCGCTCAGTGGTTTTCTCTACCCCTAGATGGCCTGCCGTTATATGACCATGGGCCAGATCTAACACTGTTCTTCTGTAGGCTTTGGGAACTATTAGTTGTTCCACAATATCTTCCCCCTTCTTAGTCACCTGATATAACAAATCCTGACACATTGCCATGTGGGGATAGGACAAAGGACTATCAGGGTCTACGGGTTTACCATCAACTACTTTTACATTCTCCCTGGCTTTTACCAAAGTAGGGTCATTCAACTGCTCCACGGCAAAGACCTCTCTTCTGACCTCTAAATCAGGCAGACGATCACCTGGCCCAACAACACTTCCCACCTCAATGGGAGGCACATCAGTTGGCGGGCCACCGTCACGTTCCGCATTCTCTAGTTCGCCAACCATAGTAGAAAAAGGGAATAACTCTGACTCAGAAGAAACTCCCTCCTCCACTACATCGACAACCTTCTCAAATGGATCGGGGTTGTTCACCTCTGGAACAAAACAGCTTTCCCACAACTTCCAGAAGTGAGCAAAGTCTCTCCCCAATATTGCATCGTACACCAGACCATGCACTAAACCCACAGAAACTATAGCAGAGCCACATGGTGTCTCGATGTTCACCTCGGCCGTAACATAATATCGAGTATCCCCATGTATGCAGGTCACACCAACAGTTTTCCCTGTATGCCTCAAGGGGTTCACCAGCTCAGCTTTTATAAGTGTCACCAAGCTACCAGAGTCTAACAGTGCCTCTACTCGGTTGCCATCTACAGTGAGTACACACATGTGCTTATCAGTCTCAGCCTGCCAGTCAGCCGTACAGGCTGTCTGTGCAAAGAAAGACCCCCTGCGGTAGACATGAGCAGTATCACATTGCATAGGTTCAGTTGTAAGTGAACAATTAGCGGCAATATGGCCGAAGCCACCACATCGGAAACACTGAGTCATATTAATGTCTAGTCGTTTACGGGGCAAGAACCTTCCTGGCCTGGCAGGCCTGTCTCCAGGTTCTACACCCTCAGTCTTAGGTACATTCCACGGCCCAGCACCCTTCTCCCCTGGAACAGTCTTACCAGTGTCTGTGGGAGTTCGCTGGTGCGCCATTGGGGCTCGGTGGGGCATACTCATCAGCTCCTCAGCCGCCACGTACCTCTCCACCAGCTCGACCAACTGGTCCGCGGACTTAGGGTCTGCATGGCTCACCCACTTGCGCAGAGTCACAGGTAATGATCGCAGGTACCGGTCCATCACGACCCTTTCCACGATCTGTGGTCCCGTCAGCGTCTCGGGCTGTAACCATTTTGAGGACAGATGGACGAGGTCATGCATCTGTGAACGTGGAGGCTTGTCCCTATGGAACTCCCAGCGGTGGACCCATTGGGCACGAACAAAGGTGGTGACTCCCAAGCGAGTTAGGATCTCCTGTTTTAGTTTTTTATAGTCCTTGGCATCAGCCAGGCAAAAGTCGAAATATGCTTTTTGTGGCTCCCCAGACAAAAAAAGGTGCCACCAGACTTGCCCATTGCTCCTGGGGCCAACTCTCCCTTTCGGCCGTTCTTTCAAATGCGGCGAGATAGGCCTCCACATCATCGCCCGAAGTCATCTTTTGGAGGAAGTGACTGGCTCGTATGGAGTGAGTGGTGGTGGGAGAACCAGTATTAACATCTCTGTACCGGGCGACCAGGTGCTGTACCACCTCTCTTATGGCCTGGCTGTTTTCCGCTAAGGCCTGGCGGGTTTCCTCAATGGCGACCTGTTGAAGTCTGTTAGTCTCCTGCTGAGCTCTGGTAGATTCCTGCTGAGCTCTGGTAGATTCCTGCTGAGCTGCTGTAGCTTGGAGCAAGGCCTTAGTCATATCCTCCATTTTGTCCTGGGGTGTAGGTTGGAAGCTGAACCTTGCCTCTCTGAGCATTGGCTGACGCCTCCTCTATGAGACTCCAAGGACACAGTGTTATTTCCACACTCACCAATTGGATGTCTGTCCCTTTAATTTTTAAACGGAAAGTTTTCCTCTTGCTGCAACTTCAATGTGTGTGGTTGCCCGCATTCTCCACCATATTGTGACACAGTTAGGTTAGGGGGTCCCTCTCCTGGGTAGAGGACTCCTTCCTTACACACACACACAGCAGCAGGGAAGCAGCACACCAGTCTGGATGCAAGTACAAGCTGGTCGGCGCCAGTCTTTATTGTACAATGTCAGAAACAAACATAAAGAAAACATAAACATAAATCCTAGCCCTGTCGGGGCACTAACTTCACAGGTAGTTCCCTCACTACCAGAACCTGGCAGGGCCTAATGCCCTCACCAGTAACAAGGGCACAGCACAACACTTACAGTTAGGTTTTCAAGTGTCTCTGAGCAAACTCCCTGTCTGCTCTCCCAGGTGAGACAATCAGCCCTCAACACACTAGGCTTATATTGGCCACTCTCAGGTGGAAACCTTAACAAGCCTGTTACCAGGCTGCAAGATCCAAAACCTGGAGTGGCCGTGGGTGGAGCCCTCCCTCTCCTCTCACCCACAACCCCCAGGTCCCAAACCGGCTTTTCAAAAAAACGAAACTCAAGCCTGCTACACTGCAGACTTTCTCCTGGGGGTTTAAAACACATAAGACAGGAACCTGGGACAAATGTACCTGCCACAGACCACTTTACCAATGATCCTATCACAGTGTGTATATATACAACTATACATGTGTGTGTCTATATATATATATATTAGGGATGAGCGGGTTCGGTTCCCTGAGAACCGAACCCACCCGAACTTCGGGGATCCGGGGCGATCCGAGCCCAAGCTCGGATCTCCCTGTCTGCCCCGGATCCCTCTCCCGAGGCAAAACCTCGAGATCTGCTGTCGGATCTCGAGGTTTTGCCTCGAGCGGCCATTTAAAAAAAAATGCCTTTGCCTTTAATGGGCAAAGTGCTGATTGGCTGACAGAGCCGTCTGTCACGGCTCTCAGCCAATCAGCATTATGGTGCTCATTTGCATGTAGCACGGACTCGTGAGATCCGTGCTACATGCATCTGTGTGATTGACAGTGACACAGAGCACAGATGGGTCAGTGAGACCCGTCTGTGCTGCTGTGTATTTCAATGACACAGATGCACGCACGGACCAGGAGATCCGTGCTACTTGCATCTGTGTCATTGACACAGAGCACTAACGGGTCCGTGAGACCCGTCTGTGCTGCTGTGGTAAATAAAAAAAAAAAAACCTGTGTAAAAAGAGAAAAAAATGGCGTCCTCCCCCCCAAAAAAAGAGCAACCAGCCCCGGGCATTAGTGACCCAGTGCTGGGTGTGCTTAAATACAGGGGACAAACGACATAGGGGTCCCCTGTACTTAAACACAACCAGCACCGGGCTAGTCAGAACCAGAGCTGGTTGCCAAAATACGGGGGACAAACGACGTAGGGGTCCCCCGTATTCTGCGCAACCAGCTCTGGGCTCTGATCCGGTCCTGGTTCTGGAAATACAGGGGAAAAAAATGAGTAGGGTTCCCCTGTATGTTCCAGAACCAGCACTGGACTTTTTCTAGCGGGGGGCTGATGCCACAGCCAGGGGAGCCCTTTCACCGGGCCCCCCAGCCGCAGCATCAGCCCTGACCGCTAGTCAGCCCAGGCCGGGGATCCCTGGAGAGCTGGGGACCCCCCCAATAAAGGGGTCACCCTCTCCAGGGCACCCCAGGCCCAGGCTGATAGCCCGGGGCTATCCCCGCCACCCCTGGTGGCGGTGGGTGGCGGGTTGATTGTGTGGTGTGGTGTAAATAAAGAATATCAAACATTGTCTTTACAAGTAGAACTGCAAGTCCCAGCAAGCCTGCCCCGCATGCTGGTACTTGGAGAACCACAAGTACCAGCATGCAGGGCATTAAGGGCCCACTAGTACCTGTAGTTCACCTGTAAAAAAATGTTTAAAAAAAACACAGGACACACACACCGTGACAGTATAAGTTTATTAAACATACATACACACACACACACACACACACATGTACACATACTCACCTATGTAACCCTGTAGCATCGGTCCACTTGTCCGGTAAAGTATCCATAGGGGACCTGTGAAAAAAAACATACTCACCATCTCCTATGCGAGGTTCTGTCCTCTTCGTTCCAAAGTAGGCATCCCCGGACTTGGCAAAAAAAAAAAAACGAAAACGCGATCCACGAACTTAGTACCGTTCTATAGAACGGTACTTCCCGAATGAGAGCTTAGCGGCGGGGTATCACCATGGAAACCCCGCTGCTAAGCGTTCATTGGCTGAGAGAGGCCATCTCCCGTCTCTCTCAGCCAATGAACGGCTCCCTCCATTGTAGTCAATGCTGGGAGCCGCAAGGTTATTAAAGTTTACCCTGCGGTTCCCACCATTGACTACAATGGAGGGAGCCGTTCATTGGCTGAGAGACGGGAGATGACCTCTCTCAGCCAATGAACGCTTAGCAGCGGGGTTTCCATGGTGATACCCCGCCGCTAAGCTCTCATTCGGGAAGTACCGTTCTATAGAACGGTACTAAGTTCGTGGATCGCGTTTTCGTTTTTTTTTTTTGCCAAGTCCGGGGATGCCTACTTTGGAACGAAGAGGACAGAACCTCGCATAGGAGATGGTGAGTATGTTTTTTTTCACAGGTCCCCTAGGGATACTTTACCGGACAAGTGGACCGATGCTACAGGTTACATAGGTGAGTATGTGTACATGTGTGTGTGTGTATGTATGTTTAATAAACTTATACTGTCACGGTGTGTGTGTCCTGTGTTTTTTTAAACATTTTTTTTACAGGTGAACTACAGGTACTAGTGGGCCCTTAATGCCCTGCATGCTGGTACTTGTGGTTCTCCAAGTACCAGCATGCGGGGCAGGCTAGCTGGGACTTGCAGTTCTACTTGTAAAGACAATGTTTGATATTCTTTATTTACACCACACCACACAATCAACCCGCCACCCACCGCCACCAGGGGTGGCGGGGATAGCCCCGGGCTATCAGCCTGGGCCTGGGGTGCCCTGGAGAGGGTGACCCCTTTATTGGGGGGGTCCCCAGCTCTCCAGGGATCCCCGGCCTGGGCTGACTAGCGGTCAGGGTTGATGCTGCGGCTGGGGGGCCCGGTGAAAGGGCTCCCCTGGCTGTGGCATCAGCCCCCCGCTAGAAAAAGTCCAGTGCTGGTTCTGGAACATACAGGGGAACCCTACTCATTTTTTGTCCCCTATATTTCCAGAACCAGGACCGGATCAGAGCCCAGAGCTGGTTGCGCAGAATACAGGGGACCCCTACGTCGTTTGTCCCCCGTATTTTGGCAACCAGCGCTGGTTCTGACTAGCCCGGTGCTGGTTGTGCTTAAGTACAGGGGACCCCTACGTCGTTTGTCCCCTGTATTTAAGCACACCCAGCACTGGGTTACTAATGCCCGGGGCTGGTTGCTCTTTTTTGGGGGGGTGCACGCCATTTTTTTCTTTTTTTACACAGGTTTTTTTTTTTTTTTTTTACCACAGCAGCACAGACGGGTCTCACGGACCTGTCATTGCTCTGTGCCAATCACACAGATGCATGTAGCACGGATCTCCCGGGTTCGTGCTACATGCAAATGGGCACCATAACGCTGATTGGCTTCCTGTCTGCCACTGCAGTGCCACTCCTAGATGGGCCACGTGTTTGTGCCGCCCCCTTGTGTCGCTTAGCATAGTCATCCAGCTTCCTCGGTACAACCTTTTGGCCTAAAAACAATATTGTGAGGTGTGAGGTGTTCAGAATAGAGTGGAAATGAGTGGAAATTAATGTTATTGGGGTTATTAATAGCGTAGGAACAAAAAAAGGCCCATTTATGTGATTTTAGCGGGTTTTTTTTATTTTTTAAGAAAAAATCCAGATCCAAAACACAAAACCCAGAACCCAAAACACGGAAGGGTGGTTTTGGCAAAACCAATCCAGATCCAAAACACGAAGAAAGATCCAGATCCAAAACCAAAACACAAAACACGAAAAGTGTCCGGTGCACACCCCTAATATATATATATATATATATATATATATATATATATATGTGTATATATATATATATATACACATGTGTTTATATGTATATATATGTATATATATATATACTGTACATGTGTATGTATATATATTATATATGTGTATGTATATACATGTATAGATATGTGTGTATATATACATATATGTGTGTGTGTGTATATATATGTGTGTATTAATTTGTATATACGTGTGTAGATATGTATATATATATACTGTATATATATGTGTGTGGGTGTGTGTGTATATATATACACAACTGTATGTGGGTTTCTATATATAGATAGATAGATAGATTTATATTAGGGATGAGCGGGTTCGGATTTCTGAAATCCGAACCCCCCCGAGCCCCCCCGATCCAAGTCGTATCAGGCTCGACTTTTCCCGACCTGACTCGGATCTGAAATTGAGGCAAAACGTGATCATCACTCCTTCCGGATCTCGCGGATTCTATAAAAGGTCCCCGCGTCGGCGAAGAGGGAGGGTGGGAGCTAGGGCTGGCTGGGCTGTGTTGTGCTGCTGTTGTCCATAGGGGCTGTGTCCACTCAGTCCATAGGGGCTGACTGGGCTGTGTTGTGCTGCTGTTGTCCATAGGGGCTGGCTGGGCTGTGTTGTGCTGCTGTCATAGGGCTGGCTTGGCTGTGTTGTGCAGTCAGTTTGTCCATAGGGGCTGTGTCCACTCCAAAGTCTATAGGGGCTGGCTGGACTGTGTTGTGCAGTGTCCCATAAAGGCTGTAGTCCTAGAGGGTTGCTGCAGTGTTGTCCAGGTGGTGATCTGTGCATCAGGGGTGCTCCCCCAAAGTGCACTCCAAAAAAATTATTATTTTTTCTCTGTGTTTGTGAATTGTGAGCGCAGTAGCCGCACGTGCATCAACAAAGTATCGTCAAGCGAGCGCCTGTGTCATAAATCAAGGGCCGGCTGGCTTGTCTGTTAAAGGGTGATGTAACCCCCAAAGTGCACTCCAAAAAAAATTTAAAAATAATTTTTTTCTGAATTGTGTGCGCAGTAGCCACATGTGCATCAACAAAGTAATACCAAGCGTGCGCCTGTGTCATAAGTAAAGGGCCGGCTGGCTTGACCATTAAAGGGTGAAGTAACACCCAAAGTGCACTCCAAACAAAATAAAAAATTATTTTCTGTGTTTGTGAATTGTGTGCACTGTGGCTGCATGTGCATCAACAAAGGAGCAGCGCCAAGGGTGCGCCTGTGTCCCATAAGTAAAGAGCTGGCTGGCTTGTCCTTTAAAGGGTGCTGTAACCCCCAAAGTGCACTCCAAACAAAATAAAAAATTATTTTCTGTGTTTGTGAATTGTGTGCACTGTGGCTGCATGTGCATCAACAAAGTAGCGCCAAGCATGCGCCTGTGTCATAAGTAAAGGGCCGGCTGGCTCATCTGTTAAAGGGTGGTGTAACCCTCAAGTGCACTCCAAACAAAATAAAAAATTATTTGCTGTGTTTGTGAATTGTGTGCACTGTGGCTGCACATGCATCAACAAAGGAGCAGCACCAAGCGTGCGCCTGTGTCCCATAAGTAAAAGGCCGGCTGGCTCATCTCTTAAAGGGTGGTGTAACCCCCAAAGTGCACTCCAACAAAAAAAAAACATTTTCTTCTGTGTTTGTGAATTGTGTGCACTGTACATGCATCCTCAAAGCAGCAGCGCCAAGTGTGCGTCTGTCTGTTAAAGGGTGGTGTAACCCCCAAAGTGCGCTCCACAAAAAATAAAAAATTCTTTTTTTTTCTCTCTTTGTGAATTGTGTTGGCTGTAGCCGCACCTGCATCCTCAAAGCAGCAGCGACAAGCGTGCGTCTGTCTGTTAAAGGATTACATCGGTGACAGCATCCAAGTAGGCATGTCAGACAGTCCATACCTGTACTGGCAGGAAAAAGAGGCAATTTGGAGGCTCCTGTACAAACTGGCTCCATTTTATCTGAGTTGCCCCCCCCTGTAGTCTGTACTCCCTACAGCCCTACAGCAGCTGAACTTTAAAGCGTTTTTCATAGAAAAAAAAAACATACATGCAAATGGCTGGTGGTGGATGGCAGGCGGATGGCAGGCTTTCACCCCCGTAATCTACCTCTGGCCTGGAGACCTGGAAACACCTGACTTGCGGGTGTTGTAACTGGTGCAAGTTGTTTACTGATGATGAAGGCAGACACAGCTTGCATCTGATTGAAAAAAAAAAACATCTCAAAATCGAAATACTATGCTATGAATATTTGTTTTACACATATAAAGTAACTGTAACTGCACATTCTGAGCCTGATTGTGAGACAGGCAAAAAACGACTGCTAGTGTGGATGTCTGTAGCAGAAAGCTTTACTACATTATGCTAATGTGGGCACCCATTTTTCGATGTATCTGTCTGTCTTCTGCAACTATCATCATTAGTATCGGCACTTACACCTGCCCCATGCTGGGTGCAAAAGATCTGTCACTTCCACACAAGAGGGATCTCTAATGCATACTCGCAAGGTATCTGCCCAGTTTAAACCCAGAAATGCCCAGTTCATGGAGAGAGCGGGGCCTGATTCCGCAGAGGAGAGAATTGTAAAGCCGCACACAAACAGCTGTGCAATTCCATCCTGCAAAAATGCAAATGGAGCAGGAGGTGCCTGACACCCTCGTGCTGCATCCCAACACAGCCGGTCGTGATGGTTGCCCCTTTGGTCAGGCTGTGGTAGCTGAAGCTTACCTCAGCGTGGCCAGGTCCTGTCAGCCTGCGAGGCCAGGTAGTCTGAATCCATGGACGCAGGTCCAGGCCTTGCCACTCCTGCATCGGATACATGAAGAGGAGGAAGCTGCAGTTGCAAACTTGCGTATGAGGCCAACTTTGAATAGAGATGTGTTCTCCTACACCTGGCGCCTATACGCCATATGGCATGATACGCCCAGCGTGACTGAGATGCTCCGGGAGGTATAGAGGGCCTGATTCAGCAAGAAACGCAGTTGCTTATATGCACACAATTGTTGCATTCTTCGTATGCATCGCAGGGTATGTGGTCAGGAAGCCGGCGATCGAAATGCCGACCGGCATGGGACTAATGATAGGTCGAAGTCCCGATGCCTATCATTATCCACCCGCCGAAATCCCTACACCCGGCATACCGAACGAAGGTAAGCCGGTCGCCAGGAGCGGACAGCTGCGGAAGGGGGAAGGGATAGGTTTAGGGGCTCCCGGTAGGATTTAGGGTCAGGCACCCCCCCCGGAAGGGTTAGGGTGCGGGGAGGGGGGTTAGGTTTAGGCACCATTGGGGGGAGGTTAGGGTTAGGCACTAGGGGGTGTTAGGCACCAAGGGGGAGGTTAGGGTTAGGCAAATCTAATGAAGGGTTAGGGGGGGGGGAGAGTTAGGGATAGTTAAAATACTTACCCTGTCGGGATCTTCAGTCTACTGCCTTCCGGTGTCGGCTTACGTCCGGCGGAATATCATACCTACCAATACCCATCGCAGTGCGCATGCGCAAACTAGTCACTGCGATAGCAGAGGCTGCGCAGACCCATGGCAGAGTGATTGACAGGAAGTGCCGTTTGGGGGAAGTCGGCCGAATGCAGATGTGCCAGTGCATAAGGTCTCATAGCGTGCGCGGCTGTAAGCAATTCCTGAGTAAGGTCAGGGCTTGTGCAAGAGTTTGTATGGGTCCGATGGTACTCATTTGTACGATGGTTCCGCTATTCTGCTAAGCATTACGGATGTGCATATGGTAACAGGGGCAGGGCAGTAGTAACGGGGGAGTGGAGTTGCGGATGCAGGTGTGCCTGAGTGTTTCAACGCCATTTCTGAGGTGTGCATAATTTACCAGCAGCGTCATAGTACAAGTCACCTGGTTAAATTATACACTGGTGCTCGCAGTGCTTGCGGTAGGGTACAGTCAACCGCAAGCGCTGCGGTCAGATCCGATGGATTTACCGATGTTCCGATGGTTGTATATACTTCCTGGAGATGACGTACGCTAGTGGGCGGCTAAAGACAGGCTAGTGGGTGTCTGAAAACACAAAGTGATCGCTCGCCTATACATAGTGGGCATACTTATACCTTGCCGTGCGAGCGCCTGCCTTGACGTCACTTAGCTGAATTTCCATACACTGGGAGCGAGCGGCCGTATCTAGCGATTGGGTCTGAAGCAGGCCCAGAGTCTCTCTGCATGTGTGGGAGGTCTGATGGGCATGCAGGAGGGTTTAATTTTATTGACCATTGAAATTTTTTTCCGTGAATGGATGGGTAGGGGCCCCGGTGCATTGCTTTGCACAGGGCCCACACTGCTGTTAAGACAACCCTGCCCCTATACACTACATAATATCTTTAATGATTTGGCCGATTCCGACACATCAGAACGACAAATTGTTAAAATACTGTATGTGCAGTGTGTATGCAGTACATTGTGTAGTAAGCGCTCCTGTGGGGTCGTCAGCCTCATCGCCTGAGCTTGTGTGCAGCATGTAGGATCAGGCGATGCAGCTGACAATCCCATGCAACACTATGCGGGGGGGCCAGCATGTCGGGCACCAGATCGCCCAGTGTGTACGGACCACCTAATATGTCGGCCTGGCGGCAGTGGGGTCGTGTGTCGCTTCGCTGGGTATACAGTTATGCACATCGTTTAGTGCAGTGGTTCTCAAATTCGATCCTCAGGACCCCACACAGGTCACGTTTTCCATGTCACCCAGCAGGTGCACAGGTGTATTCATTACTCACTGACACATTTTAATAGATTCACAGGTGGAGCTAATTATTTCACTTCTGATTCTGTGAGGAGACGTGGAAAACATGCACTATATGGGGTCCTGAGGACCGAGTTTGAGAACCTGTGGTTTAGTGTGTACCCAGCTTTTCAGTGAGACAAGCCATGGCCGCTGCACCACAGCAGTTCTTACTACACAGGTTCAGACTCAGTTGCACACAGATGTACAAATAACGCACATGAAATCGATCACTGCAATGTAGCAAAGTAGTTATATTGCTCCCAGTTGTTTTACTTATGTGAATAAGACGCACATTTAGAGCGAGCAAGACGCTTGACCTGGCGAACTCAGAGGGGCTATCTGTGTTGTCCTTAGCAACAGTAGTATTTCAGAAGTAAATGGCGTCTTATTGAATAAGGACCTTAGGGCCTGATTCAGAGCCGCTCGTAAGCGGCCGCTCGTTCGCTCCGAGCGATGTTTGCCCAACTGCACATGCGTACGGATCGTAATACGCATGCGCGAACCAGTCAGTGCGGCCGAAAATCGTTTGTTCGCTAAATAGCGAATGCCTGCTATTTTGAGTGGCAGAATGAGGCGTATGTGGGTGGTAACAGGGGAAGGTGCTTGAAAACGGGGAGTGGAGATCTGAACGCAGGCGTGCTTAAAGGTCAAAACGGGCGTTTTAAGGGTGTGCATAATTAAAATAGCAGCGTCATTGACCACGTCACTGGGTTATTTTATAGCCAGAACTGCTCGCAAAATTGTGGTAGCAAAAACCAACCACAAGAATAGCGAGCAGTTCATACCCTGGTCGATGTACTCGATTAATCTAATAAATAGTGGACATGACGTAGGATGCGAGCGGCCAGGGGGTGTATTTTTTCAAAAAACGACTGCAAGTTTTGTTCGCTCGTTCAGACATAGAGGCGTGAACAGACCGCAAAGAGCGAACGGTTCATTTGAATAGCCACCCCTATTTTCTGAACGAGCGAGCGCAAATAGCGTCCGGCTCTGAATCAGGCCCTTAGTGTCCAAACCTCTGGTGTTTGGCATTAAACAGTTCATTTGTAGTCAAAACATTTGAAATGAAAGATTAGTCAGTTATTAAATCCAGTTTTAGTAGTTCAGCTTAAGATTTGTTGGTCCTACGGCAAAATCTGAATGTGCTCCGAAATACACACACGCACGCTCACACATGTACTGTACATATTTCCAAAAAACAAATGTTCAAAACACAACTTTTGCAACTACAGTTTACCCGGCCTTAAAATAAAGTTTTTTCAGAATTACACAAATATTGCTGAGAGCTCAAATATTGTATTTACAGCTGCACAATTTCTTAGAGCTGCACAAATTGTGTTGAGCTACACAGTATATTATCCCCTCAACTGTACCAATTGCTCTTCTGATCATTTCAATTAACCTGATATGATCAGTTGAACTTTGATCACCAACACAAGTAACACTATCTGAACAACTTGCATGCAATTGATCATGTTGGATAACTTGTTTTTATAATTATTAAATTGATCTTTAGTTATCTTAGTCTATTAACTGTAGACAAAACACACCAGGACCAGTGCACTTAGAAACAAATTATTCACCAGCATAAACCAAAGTAAGTGTAGGAAACCTACGTGGACGGAAGGAGAACACACAAACTTCATACTAATAATGTTTGTAGCTACTGTATAATAAACTCTGGGTTTAGTTCACACCAAAGAGTACTGACCACTGTGTCACTGTGCTAGCTTAATCAAATGAACTATATGCATGGTCAGTTTTGGAAAACTATTTCCTTATCAAATTAAAATCCCTAATCACCATTAAAGATGTGCGGTTCGGTTCTCCAGAAATCCGAATCCACCCGAATTTCGTGAATCCGGGTAAATCCGAGTCGCGGTGCTAATCTCCTGAGGCGATCCGGGTAAATCCGGCTCGCGGTTCTGATCTTTTTGCGGTTTGGAATTTTGGATTTTTAATCCGAATTTCGGGTTTTGGATTGCATAAATTACATGATTTTAGCTGTTTTTAAAACATTTTATCCATTTTTTATTTAAAAAATCCAGATCCAAAACCAAAACACTTGAGGGTGGTTTGCAAAACCAAATCCAGATCCAAAACCTTGAAGGAGATACAGATCCAAAACCTTGAAGGAGATACAGATCCAAAACCAAAACACGGGGGTCATCCCTAATCATGATTGATAACTTGCAAAAGGTGCAATTTAAATAAATAAAAGGAAACAATTTATGATCAGCCAATTAGACTGGAGCATGGGAAAACCACTTGTATTGGCTGGTCACTTATTGACCCATTGAGGTTGAAATTCACTCCGCAAGGGACAATGCTTCATTGTTCTATTATGATTTTTGTTGTGTGTTTGTTACTTTTCTTATGATCCATCCTGTTTTTCATTTTTTTTGCATTTCTTTATGGAATTAGTATTTTTTTTTTTAATAAATATCAACAGTGTGCATCTCGTCACCAGTTCTTCAGTGGATGCAAGAGATATGTATCTATGGGATGCAGTCAATATCCGTGCGTGTGGGATGTCGATACTTACATACCAGCGCCGAAATCCTGACACCTGTCAGAATCCCGGTACCGGCATCCCAACCGCCGGCAAGCCCGAAGATAAGTAGCGTGGTTAGGGGGAGGGTTAGGGTTGGCCCTAGGGGAAGGAATAGGGAATAGGCTTAGGGTGCAGGAAGGGGGAGGTTAGATTTAGCCACTATGGGGAGTGGTTAGGTTTAGGTACTGGGGAGGGAGGGTTAGGGCTAGGGATAGGGGAAGGGTTAGGATACTGGCCAACAAGTGTCGGTATTCTAACCCTGTCGGGATGCAGGCGTCAGGATTCTGACCACCGGGATCCCTTACCCAACCCATATCTATTACTGTAAATAGCCTGCAAGCTATTCAATTACAGGCAAGCTATTCAGCCTGCCAGCAGCCCCAAGACAGCAGATAACTCTTATTTCTGCTCACACCTGCATTATACAGCCCTGGCTGATCTAAGAGTTTCATTTTATTTACACTTATTTCAATGTCCATAGTAAATATACAGAAACTAGAAGAAAGTTTCAATATAAAAAAATACAATTAAATGGCGCTCTAGGACTAATTTTCTAACCTGGTCACCTCATCTCTGTGGGATTTTTTATGTTTTACTTTTTGAGTTCTGCAAATGTCATGAATTTCCTGACTTGTAAACTGAGCAGACATTTGGAATACCCCATGCAGAAATCTCGCAATTGCAGAAAGATTATTCTCCCGTGTTCTATCATTTACCAGCCTCCGCAGGTGGTCCCGACAGCTGTTCCCGGCTCTGTGGTGTTTCTCCTTTATGTAAATAGCAGAAACCTAACCACATATATTCAGAGAATTCCACATACACAAAGTAAATCAGCCAATAAGATTCGGTCTCTGTATATCATAAAACGTTTTCTGCCAAGTGTTTCTCTGACTGTGATTAACAATGATCTAATTATGGTATGGGAGACATCTAAATGGAGTATGCTATGATATTGGCACTTTGTTGGTTTTTTTAAGTCCATTCTCAAATAACTCTCTAATGTAGCCCCATAGACCACTTTATATAATATGATATATTTAATACTGTAGCAATATCTGGTCAATGTTAAGAAAAAAATAGAATGTTTATAATTTAACATAGGACCACAACACTGCAAACACAAGGATTCATATTTACAGCAGGCATGTCAAGCATGCACCCCACGGGCCACATGCGGCCCAATAAACATTTTCTGCAGTCTCAGAGTGTGGGCTCACATATATACAATATGCGGCCCACACCCCTGCCACGAGCGGAGCACAGCTCCGATTGGGCAGTGTTGACTATTACAAGGCAGCAATGGTCTCTGGAGCGATCAGAAGCCTCTGATCGCTTCAGAGGCCAGCGTTTCCAGTGATGTAGCGCGCGGGTGACGTCATGATATCACCCGCTTCGCCTGCGACCAGCGGAGTTTGCGCCTGCCGTTCTGGATCTAGTTAGAACCAGTCAGCGGCAGCATCTACGCGGGATGGCGTGGACTGGAGCGGTGCCCAGCGGCCATCATGAAGAAAGGTAAGTACTGCACAGACAAGTGAGTGGGGCCTGTTCTATACTGGGAAGGGGCATTACTGGGGGCACAACATAAGGGGCATTACTGGGGGCTCTGCATAATGGGGATTACTGGGGGCACTACTAAAGGCATTATTGGGGGCTCTGCATAAGGGGTATTACTGGGGGCTCTGCATAAATGGTAATTACTGGGGGCTCTGCATAAAGGGGCATTATTGGGGCACAACATAAGAGGCATTACTGGAGTCTCTGCATAAGGGGCACTACTAAGGACATTACTGGGGCACAACATAAGGGGCATTACTGGGGGCACAACATATGGGGCATTACTGGGGGCTCTGCATAAGGGGCATTACTGGGGGCACTACTAAGGGCAGTACTGGGGGCTCTGCATAAGGGACATTACTGGGGGCTCTGCATAAGGGGCACTACTAAGGACATTACTGGGGGCTCTGCATAAGGGGCACTACTAAGGACATTACTGGGGGCTCTGCATAAGGGGCACTACTAAGGACATTACTGGGGGCTCTGCACAAGGGGCATTACTGGGGGCTCTGCATAAGGGGCACTACTAAGGACATTACTGGGGGCTCTGTATAAGGGGAATTACTGGGGGGGCACAACATAAGGGGCATTACTGGGGCACTACATAAGGTGGCCAAAGTTACTAAAAATAATTTGTGAAAAAATACTGGGGAAAGCCCTGTGATAATAAAGCTACCTAGAGGTGGCATTATCCAGGATCTTCCCCGGTTACCGGACACCTGCCCTGCTCTAATAAGCAGAGCAGAGCCCGGAGCCGGCTCCAGTGATCAGCTGTGTGGTCTAAACAGACCACACGCTAATCACTGCTAACAAAAAGGAAAAAAAAATAGTAAAAGAAAAGTTACCAGAGTCCAGGGACCGGAGATCGGGGCTCCGGTGATGTCCTCCCTCCGGTCAGCTGGTCTCCCATCTTGCACTGTGACTCAGTCATCAGCTGACTGGGTCCCAGTGCAGGATGGGATGCCAGCTGACCGGAGCCACGGAGGACATCACTCGAACACCGATCACCGGAGGTAAGTGTAATTAAGGGATGGGGTGTCATGGGGGGGCGAGGGGGTGTCGTGGGGGGAGGTCGCATTCACAGGGGGCTGGGCTTAGCAACGGGGGTGGGGCTTAACGGCGGCCGGTTGGCACAGGCGCTGGCACTTGTCATGGTATTTTTGTGAAAATACCATGATATGGCTGCGGAGGGGATTCGCAGAGACAGAGCTTTATCGCAAGCTCTGTCCCTGCAAGGGATTTTTAGTAAATCCCTGTGATACTGCCTGAATTCGCAATGCGAATTCAGTCTGTAATATCACACTACAATCTGCATTGAAAATGCGGATTGTAGTAAATAGAGCCCTATGTGAGAATAGGAATATCATTGCTACTGTAATTTACAAAAATTTAAATATTGTAGCCAAAGTAAGTAAACAGTTGTATGTAAAAACAGTTAAAATTATAGAGTCGATAGATATTATAGTAAATCCATTTGTTAAGTTGACTATATTCAGAAATTAATTCATTCTAGAGCAGGGGTGGGGAACCTTTTTTCTGCCGAGGGCCATTTTGATATATATAAAAATTTGGGGGGGTCGGTGCAGGCCATGCCCCCTCCGTGTGATGTCACACAGAGGCGGGGGCCACAATTGCAGTTGATTTTAGCAATGCCCGGAGCATACTGAGGATGGTCCGGGGAGCTGTAAGGGCAGCGGTGTGACCATCTGAAATGTCCTAAGAATGCTCCAGGCGGCACTACTGCATAGATTCTGGCTGCAGGGTGCCATTCTAGGTTCCAGATGAGACTAGCCGAAAAAAGCTCAGAGGGCGAGACCAAGTGATTCCACAGGCCTTATACAGTCCCTGGGCCTGAGGTTCCCCATCCCTGTTGTAGAGTAACTGATATGTTACATAGTTACTTAATAACTACTTTCTGCATTTGCAGAGTTTGTAAACTCTATTGATAGCACTATACAGTGCATCCGGAAAGTATTAACAGCGCTTCACTTTTTCCACATTTTGTTATATTACAGCCTTATTCCAAAATGGAATAAATTCATTTTTGTCCTCAAAATTCTACACACAATACCCCATAATGACAACGTGTAAAAACATTTTTTGAGATTTTTGCAAATTGAATAAAAAAAAAAATAATAAGAAATCACATGCACATAAGTGTTCACAGCCTTTGCTCAATACTTTGTTGATGCACTTTTGGCAGCAATTACAGCCTGAAGACTTTTTGAATATGATCAAGAGAGATGGGAGACCTGCGCTTCAGTTTTATAGGTTATGTAGTGGGTTCAGTGCTTGCTGCTGACCTCTATGTGGGTGCCAAGACCAATTTGAAGCATAAATTATATTTGTGGAGGTCAGCGCTACACTTAAATAATATGTTGATTGCTTGTGCTTAGGGAATTGGTTTTAATGGTTAAGATGGATTCACAAGGCCCCTTGTGATGGTATAGATATTATTCAATAAAACAGATACAGTATTGATAAAGTCTTCAATACAATGTTATGAATCTCTAGTACACCAATCAGGGTATAAGTGCACAAGTCCCGGTATAGTTAGAATTAATGGATCACTGTCTTGAACAACAATGATAGTGTAGGTCCAGTATATAGCACAAGTGGGGTATGCGTGGATCCGACTGGTGTGTATCTGAGTCTTTGTACGCGGGGTGTGTCAGTATATGTCTGTTGGGGTGGCGTCCCGTATCCCCCAGTTACACATACTTACCCTCAGCATCCTTTATTGTTCACCTCCAGGTGAACGATGTCCTCTTCTCTGTCCTTGCCGCTGTCTCCGGTCCTCTGCCCCGCTATGCATGTCAGCGCGTGTGTGCAGGACTTGCGCTGGCTGGGATGCAGTGTCCTCACCGGCGTCTTGCGAGACTACCGGGTTACTGCTCTCCTTCGAGATCACGCAGTACTCTGGGCTCAGAAGATGGTAACGGTGGCTCGACTCGGCACCGCGAGGAGACTTGGGGAGGGGGACCCGGTTGTGTGTGGTTCGTGGGGTAGTGTCTGCGTGTTCCTTCCAACGCATTCCCCAAGTCTCCTCGCTGCCACCACCATGCTTCACTGTAGGGATGGTATTGGCCTGGTGATGAGCGGTGCCTGGTTTCCTCAAAACATAGCGCCTGGCATTCACGCCAAAGAGTTCAATCTTTGTCTTTTCAGACCAAAGAATTTTGTTTCTCATGGTCTGAGAGTCCTTCAGGTGCATTTTGGCAAACTCCAGGTGGGCTGCCACGTGCTTTTTACTAAGGAGTGGCTTCCGTCTGGCCACTCTACCATACAGGACTGATTGGTGGATTGCTGCAGAGATGGTTGTCCTTCTGGAAGGTTCTCCTCTCTCCACATAGGAATGCAGTAGCTCTGACATAGTAACTATCAAGTTTTTGGTCATCTCCCTAACTAGGGTCCTTCTACCCCAATCGCTCAGTTTAGATGACCGGCCAACTCTAGGAAGAGTCCTAGTGGTTCCGAACTTCTTCCATTTACAGATGATGGAGGCCACTGTACTCTTTGGGACCTTAAAAGCAGCAGATATTTTTCTTTACCCTTCCCCAGATTTGTAGCTCGAGACAATCCTGTTCCGGAGGTCTACAGACAATTCCTTGGACTTCATGCTTGGTTTGTGCTCTGACATGCACTGTCAAGTGTGGGACCTTATATAGACAGGTGTATGCCTTTCAAAATCATGTCCAATCAACTGATTTTACCACAGGTGGACTACAATTAAGCTGTAGGAACATCTCAAGGACGATCAGTGGAAACAGGGTGCACCTGAGCTCATTTTGAGCTTCATGGCAAAGGCTGTGAATACTTATGTACATGTGATTTCTTCGTTTTTGTTTTTTTTTAATTAAAGTTGCTAAAATTTCATAAAAACTTTTTACACGTCATTATGGGGTATTGAGTGTAGAATTTTAAGGACAAAAATAAATTTATTCCATTTTGGAATAAGGCTGTAACATAACAAAATGTGGAAAAAGTGAAACGCTGTGAATACTTTCCGGATGCATTGTATATCCATAATTTATTAGCAAACATCAAATCATAAGTAATACATGCATACATAAAACTTATATCCAGTTAAAAGAAAAAAACGTAAAATAAAGCAGTATAGTGCTAAACCCAATGCATCCCAGAATACTTCAGATGTTTTCATCTGATTTTATTTTGGACCTTGGATTAAATACTGATTAACTTGTAAGAGGAGGCAGCGAGTAATCAGCTGTATGCCATCACACATTCCAAATGACATTCAAATTACAAAGTATAACCGGGATTATCTCTTCTCCTGCAAATTACCTCTTTATGAAAGTCAAAGTAAACATGATTTGTACACAAGATGTATCATTATCTTGGTGTAACGTCTCTGTGTGGCTTTCTGGATTACAGCCTGTCTGCCTGTCTTGTCTCACAAAATGTAGACAACTTCTAAAAAAAAAAAATTGAGACATTGTAATATATATACTTTATAATTATACTATATTTATGTATCCCATGCCCTTTATTCATTGCTGACTGTTACACACATGCAGAACATAAAACAGCATGTCTAGCTCCTTTCTATCTCACACTTCCTTTCTCTCTCTCTTTACGTAGGCCTTTTCTTCTCTCTATCACACTGTTTTCCAATTTATATGACTAGGGGGTAGATTTACTAAGGTTAGTTTTGTCAAAACCGCATATGAATGGGCAGCTATGACAAACCCACACCTTAATAAATCTATCCCTAAGGGTCATATGCAAAGCTGCAAAACTCTGGAACTGCAGGGAAAATGCGATGAAGGCAGTCACTATCAGTGGCGTATCTTACCTAGAGGCTGCAAGGTTGCAGCGCGCCCCAGTAAAATCAGCCACTTAAGTGAGTCAGTTGTAGTCCGTGACTGCACTGGCTACACTGTGACTGGAGGTGGCTTCCTATTGGAAGCATCACCTGCCAGTCACGCTGAAGACAGGCTGTCCCAGGGGGAGGTGTTTCCTTCCTCTGGGACTGCCATAAGCAGAGAGTGTCTTCTAGTCGAAGCCGCTGCTCTGTCTTTCGGGCAACCCTAACAGGCTTCTCAGGGTTACAACAAATGCAGCCCCGAGAAGCTGGTGTTATGCATGCGCATACGCAGCACCACCACCGATCATGTGCATGCCCTGGTCCCGAGGCCTGCTAGTATCATTGTGCAGGGGCCAGCACCCAGGCTAGCAGCAGCGGCAGCCAGGGCCGTAGAGAGCCTGGCCGGGCCCGGGTAAAGGAGGGGGCGTGGCCTAATCACGGAAGGCGTGGCCACGCCCCTTTGGGGGAAAAAAGCTACTTTTTCTGTGCCGCGTAGCAGCGCTGCGCCCGGGGAGGGGGGCGCTGTAAGCCCCCAAGCCCGGTGCTAAGCAGGGGGGTGCAATAAGTGTGATCGCTCCCCCACAGCCATAGGAGACTGCTCCGGCTGCTACAGCAGCCGCGAGCAGTCTCACACTGCAGCCCAGCACAAGCTGTGTGCTGAGCTGCTGTGAGGGAGAGGGGGGGGCGACGCCGGACCCAGGCCCGGCCAAGCCCCTCTAGCAAGCCCAGGCAAACTGTACCGCCCCCCCCCCCTCTCGGCGCCCATGGTGGCAGCCCCCCTCAGGTAAGAGGGCAGGAGCTACTGCTGGTCACTATAGAGGCATAAAATGTTGTTGTCTTATCAGGGCATTACTGGCTGACTGCTGACTGGGTACAGAACTGTACCAGTCTCTGGGGCTGATTTTGAGTTGGAAGCAAAGAACAAAAACAGGAGTAACTTTGCACCTGGAACAAACCATGTTGCAATGCAAAGGGTTCAAATAAATATATGTATTTATTTGTTTGCATGCAGGGTAAATACTTGCAGCTTTTGCATGTAGCCCACAAATTCTGGACAGCTTTATTTTGACACTGCAATATATCTTTAATTTATGACATGCCCTTCCCAAGTCTAGATCTCTCTACACATTTTAAATCTGCCCCAAATGAAGTGCCAATGTTTAAAGTTACTCCTTTATTTTGTTTTGCCCACACAGCTAAGAAATGGTCACACTGTACCCCCCGAAATATGCTTGAGGAAGTTTCCATTGTTGCATACCTACCTAAATTTAGGAAAAATTGTGGTAAAAAGTGGCCTGACCACAGATTCGCCAATGCATGCTCAATTTTACCAAGTACACACACCCAACTGGGACTGTCATGCAAAAAATCTGAGTTACACGCCACCCAGTCACACTAAGGCCCGTATTCAATTTGAGCGGACCCGCGATACTTTTTCGCCTCCCCGGACTTTACACCTACTTCGCCTGTTTTGCAGGCGGAAAAGTATCGTGCGCGTGCCCGCGTATCGCCGTATTCAATTTGAAAGTAGGTGAAAACGGGACCCGGCGAAAATTAAACAACCGGAAAGTACTGTCAGATTTGGGGAAATCAGCCTGACATCCCCCAAACAGGCTCAATAGCTGCTAAATAGCATTTTTGTATAAGTGATGCAGAATAGTATTCAGAATTATTTTTTTGCAGAAAATAACCTATCTCAGCAAATTTGGGGAACTTGAAAATGGGGGCCAGCATATTTTAAAGTTGCTAAAGTTAAGTTTAAGAAATCATGAAAATCTACCTTCCGCAAGGCCCTGCAATGAAAAAAACACCTGGGGCATATTTGGGGAGTCAAGTTCGCTAGTTTTTAACTTTGTCCCCCAACATTTTTTTTTTCGCCCCCAAAAAGTGATTTTTTTTGAGGTGTTCTTAAGTGTTTTTTTTTTTTATTTGACACAGTTTACCTTTGGGGGACTGTCTGAAGGCTGCACGGGGGTTCCCGCAACGTTGCACCCCAAAATCCCAATTCTGCACTTTTTTCCGCCTGCTATTCATAGGCGAAACTTTTCCGCCTATTACATTGCATTGACTTTCCGCCGAGGCGAAAAGTCTTCCAAATTGAATACAGAGTAAAATCAAAACAGGCGAAAAATACGTAATCTGCGAAAAGTTTCTGCCAAAAACACGCAAAAACGGCTTTTCGCCACAAATTGAATACGGGCCTAAGCAACACCATCACATTCACACATACGGTAAGTTAGGTGTTCTGTGGGCGTGTCCCAGGTATGTAGGTGGGACAGCGGATTATTCTGAGTTCAATATATGCAAAGATCCATCTGACTTCGGACAGATCTTTTAAACCAGGTATAGGGTTGGTGCAAATGTACTGTATGCTGACAGTAATGACGGCAACTTCCACAAGCAAATGGAGAGGGGCGAAGCAACTGCATGGATGTATGCAACTCTGCATAAGGGCACATAGTCACAATTAATTTGGTGCACGCAATGCGGATACAATTGCGGCTGACTTATATGGAACTCTGAATCAGCTCCTGAATGGATCAATGTTCAAACCTGGTTTATTATTCTTTAGATGTCAAACTGTACAGATCAGCAAGAGATTCAAAACCATAGGTTGGATTTGGCTATGGGTTGATAGCTGTATCCTGCATTTATTTATACTTTTGTGCCAAACAGAAGTTTTTAGAACAGTTAATAGTTCCAAAGCATCGTCATTACTCTGAAACGCTTCATTAGATATTCTCAAACTGTACAGCAATTAGCCGAGTCAATAAGGGAAGGAAAATAAATTACAGACATCACCAAGAAGAAAAACAGAAAACTCAAAAAGAATCAACAATTAATTAGATGTTTACAGGAGATATTTACAAGACAAGCTAGAACCTAATAGGGGCTCTTTCTTTTCCCAGTATGGATTTTGGAATACTTGCTGGAGCTGTGGTTGGAAGCTTACACTTACATTTACATTACACTTCAATATCACACACTTTTATCATATATAGGGCGGGGTGTACTAAGCATCACATCATGGATGTGATACATCCTGCCACTTATTGGATACACGCTGGCGTTGAAATGCAATTAAAAGTCCAAGAACAGCTCTCCCGATAAGAGCTGTCCTTTGTGATAGTAGGACTTCCGGGTTTATGGCCCAGGAGTCCTGCTACGCATGCACAGAATGACATGCGTGCTGCAGGGGACACAGGGAGGGATCCGATTGGAACCTTCTCAGAAGGAAATATACGAAAAGAACCCCATAGACTTCTGTGACCATCGCCATGGGTTACGGCGATTCATCAAAAGCCCATGTCATGATTTTAAGTAGTTTGGGTGCTCTGGATAAAGTGTGTGTATTAATATAATTCCCCTAAAGGATATATTTCAGAAATGGCTGTACAGTATGTCAAAATTGGATTGCATTACCTAAACAGAGCAAATGGCCACGTGACAACTAGCCTTTGAAGACAAGCTTCATGGACATAACGTGTGCTCTCACTCCAGGTGGCCCTGCTCGAATACAGCAAGAGGGTCGTTTGTAGCACCTTACATTAGCAGGCTTCCTACAATAAAATATCTTCAAAGCCAAGAGTGTTATCTGAGGTTCGAGTCCTGTAGCTGTGCTAATTTGCATCTACACAGGCCCTGGGAGAACAAAGACCAGTATTTTGGTGCCTGAAAAGGGTGGGGGCTGCTAGGGCATGAGCAAGTCATGGAACTATAATGCTCAGCAGTCCACGCTGCTACATGTTCACTTCTAGGGATAGCTGAGAGCTAAGGAGTGCTCCCCATGTCGGTCTATGGTGGTCTCCCTCCACACAGAGGATCTCATTCAGAGTCGGTCGTTGCGGCCGCACGGTCGTACGCCACCGATGTTCGCTAAACTGCACATGCTTAAAGTTCACAATGCGCGTGCACAAACTAGCTGCTACGATCAGAAATTTCTCTCTCCTTGAACACAGCCAGGTCGGTAGTTTGAGTGACAGAATGAGGCGTTTGTGGGTGGTAACAGGGGAAGGTGCTTGAAAACAGGGGAGTGGAGATCCGAACGCAGGCGTGCCTAATTATGCGAACGGCGTTTTATGGGAGTGCATAATTAACAAAGTAGTGTCATGCCACACGTGACATGGGTGGTTTGTACACTGACCTGATCGTAGTGCTTAAGAGAGGGTATGGTCAACCTTAAGCTCTACGACCAGTTCCGATGGTCTCGATTAATCCTTATATGGCCGGAGATGACGTGTAATGCGTACGAGAAGGGGGCGTATTTTTTGTCTTACGGCCTCATCCTACCCTTGGTTGGCCAGCTAACAATCGATCTTAAAGACGAACTTGCGAGTGCATCATTTGCATATCCGGCCCCTTTTCCCTTACGACCGTGCGGCCGCAACGACCGACTCTGAATGAGGTCCAGATTCTCTAATACTTCAGCGTAAGATACCTTAGGATTCTGACTTTCTAACCTTTACTTATCTGTAATCAATCTGTGCATTTATTATTATTACTATATGTATGTCTTGTTTATTTACCTATTTTTCTTGTACTTTAACCCTGGAGATATTTCTCAATAAATACTAAAACTTTGGGCCTGATTCAGACCCACTCGCGAGCGGCTGTCCGCTCGCAAGTGGGTCGATGTTCTGGACTGAGCATGCGCACGACGGAGGGAGCTCCGTCGTGCGCATGCGCCAGACGCGACGAGCGAAGGAAAGTCCTTCGCTCGTTGTGTCTGATCAAAGGGGGCGTGCTGTCGATGTTGATTGACAGCACGCCCCCTAGTGATGTCAGTGGGAGTGATTTTGGCTCTGATAGAGCCAAAATCACTCTGGAGCTTGCGGTTGGAAACCTCAAGACCATCGCGGCCATCAAACTGCACGCTCGTATAGCCTGTGGGTGGTGACCAACAGCTATACGAGCGTCCAGGAGGACGCTCCATTTTCATGGAGGGCGGCCCTCATTCAGAGCGTGCGCTCTGCTCAGAGCGTACGGCTCTGAATGAGGGCCTTTATCAGTGTTATCTCTGTGCTCTAATGAATTCACGTGCCTGAAGAGGCCCATGCTATAATTGCATAATCACTGTGAGTTTAAGTGAGATTTAAGTGTCTGGCGAACGTAAGAGCACTATTTTAATAATCTTCGTGGTGGCAGCTTAAGTAAAACCCACATCACAACCACCCAGCTACATCACGTTGGTGTATCTGAGCGCAAGCTGGGCACGGTGTCGTGACAACTTCAATTGGGTAACGCCATCTAAAGATGGTGTCGAAGCTGGACAGAATCGGGTAAAATTAAAATCTGTTCGACGCCATTTTGCGAATAGCAACAAGACGCCATTTTGCAACTGGCTGCCCAACGCCATTTTAGCGAAACTCACACATTACAAGTACATACGGCGATGCTATTATTTAGCTTTGTGCGATTCCCATGCAATAGAACAATGTTAAAAGTCCTCATTATATAAATACATACATTTACTAAAACATATAATATGAACAACCCTGCAAAACACGTACCACGGTGTACTCCACAAACACGTAGTCACACAACTAACTAGCGTCTTTTCTTAATATCCTCACACTTACACTTTGCACACTTACATAGGAAGGTTCCCTAGCATTAAGGTCAATATCCGAGGTTTTATTCATTATTAATTATGTAATAAAGCGACTGTATTTAAGATCTCAGGTTTAGTACATGATAAGCAGACCGTGTTTGGTGCCATTCTGAACCTCTGTTTATTTGCAGATTTCCAGTTCCATCAGCAAGGAAATTGCAACATGCGTCTGGGAATTATGGATAATAGAGAGATAGGCATTGAAATGTACTCTGTTCATGTAATGTAATTAGCCAGTTTAGACTTGTTCTTCGGCGGGAAAATGGACACAAGGAAGCTGTTGGAGGCTGACCTATTACAACACAAACTGACCTATGAACTGTATCGTAACAGGAGAACCAGGAAGAAGAACCAATGGGATTATGCCAACTTGATCTATTGTATTGCCTATCTCTGCAAGGGTTTATATGCAAGCACCCTGAATCTGCCAGTCAGTCATCATTTCTTTGCTGTTGACGGAGGTATCATAGTTGATGCCGGGAATCTGGATTCAGAGCACACTAGTGATTGTATAATCTGTTTACGCTAATTGTATTTAAATCACAGCGTGTAACTATCTGCTTTTTGGTGAATAATATCTATTTGTGCTTTGGAAACACAATCAAAGTCTGGAAAGCAATTATTTCTTGTGCGACTTATAACGCTAAATAGCGACATTTAGGGTGTATAGATAGGTAGGAATTCATAGTGGCATTGCCCACTTGGTTCAAGCTCTGGTATGAATCACATTTTGGAGTTTGGTTCATATGGGAACGCAGCCAAAACTCAGAAAATGCCATTCTTGATGTTTTTGTGCATTTTCAGCTTTAGTACATCCTGCCCATAGTTAATTTTAGCATCACATGTGGAACATTTTACAGATGCCAACAAAAGTGATATAAAAAAGATTCAGATATTATATAATAAAAACAAAAGTTACAAAACCCCTGGTAATAATAACCACCTAATGTAGAAGGATATCAGCATTCCACTTTCTGATCACTTTGTCTTAAATAAGCCCACTTGAAACTTTTGCTAAATAGTTAATCATCCATCCAAGAAGACACAGAGATAATTTATCATTTTGTGCTGTTACTGAAATGTGCAGGAAAAGAAAAAATATATCTATAAAGTCCTTCATACTTTCACAATTCACCATCCATATTATTTAAATTTCTACTTGGAAATACTGCTGTCTTGATTATGTTGTTTTCTTCAAGTATCATAATTTGCAACTTTTCAATACATAAAAACAATGGTTTACTTACAAGTAGCACTGTGCAGCTAGTACATAATGTGTCTCGAATCCCGGCTCCAGAATCCTGCCCGCGGTCATCCCTATGGTTAGTATTAGGGTTAGAGGGGGGGTTAGGTGTAGAGTTAGGGGTTAGGCACTAGGGGTAGGGTTAGGGGTAAACTGCGGGGGGGGGGGGAGCTAGGGTTAGGCTGCAGGAAAGGTGGGTCAGGGGGAGGGATAGGGGTTAGGGCTAGGACCAGTGGCGTAAGTTCATCCCAGACGCTCGGAGGCAAGTAAAAATTTGTTGCCCCCCGTCACAACCGCTGACACTGAAATGTAGCAATTCGCATGCAGACAGGCTATAGCTAGAAGAAGTTGGCAGCTGATGGTCTGACATGGGGCTCTCCACTGGTGTATGGTGGCTTCTCAGGTGCTGGGAAGAGGTGCCATGTATTGGGCGGCTGTGACGGTATGCTTCGGGTACATAGTTACAGCACTAAGTGAGGTGAATATGTTGTGGACAATGTAGGAGGTGTCCCTTCAGAGCTGGAGCCCGGCGGCAGTTGCCTCCATTGTCTCCCATAGTTCTGCCCCTGGCTAGGACACTTACAGTACCTACTTGTGTCAGGATTCTGTTGGGATGCCGATGTCGGTATTCTGACTGCTGGCATCCCGACTTCCAGGATCCCGTACCCAACCTGTCTAGCCTGGCAAAATTGCATCCCAAAAAAATAATAATGGATGAGTAGTGATTTACGTTGAGTAAAACTCTTTGAATCAGGGTGTCCTGCAACATCAGGAAGATCACTTCCAATCCTGGTGACATAATAGTGCAGATACTGTATGTACTGTATAACTCTTAGCTTGTTCCGGGGAAATGCAAATAGAGAGTGCAACACTTTATTGGACATTCTTTTACCAAGTTCCTTCTTTGGGGGTCATTCAGACCCACTCGCGAGCGCCAGTACGCTCGCAAGTGGGTCGATGTTCCCCACTGCACATGCGCACGACGGAGGGAGCTCCGTCTTGCGCATGCGCGAGACCCGGCGAGCGACGGGCTTTCCATCGCTCCGGGTCTCGCACCAAAGGGGGCGTGCTGTCGATGTTGATTGACAGCACGCCCCCTTTGGTGGGCATGCCGGGGGCGTGCCTGCCAGACGGAGGCGTTCCCATGGGAACGCCTACCGTCTGAAGCCGGCCCCACTGACATCACTAGTGATGTCAGTGGGAGTGATTTTGGCTCTGAGCCAAAATCACTCCAGGGCTTGTGGCTGGGAAACCCGACCGCAGGGTTTCCTTCGCAAGTCCGATGGTCGCGATGGTCAAGACCATCGCGACCATCTTGTTGGACGCTCGTATATGCTGTGGGTGGTGACCCACAGCTATACGAGCGTCCAGTAGGACGCTCCATTTTAATGGAGGAGGGCCCTGATTCAGAGCGAGCGCTCTGGTCAGAGCGTCCGGCTCTGAATCAGGCCCTTTGTTTTTATAAATTTTTAGAATGTTACTCTTCTGTTTCTTAAACAAAGTAATCCCTATTTTTTAATTATTGCCAATTTCCTCCATATATTTAAATGTTTCAAACCATTGCATATTCTACCAGTTCGATGAGGGGGCTGCCGTATAGAATAGAATTGCCTCACTAAGCCCACTGTCTCTCAGTCAGTGCAGTATTATTTCTTGTGACTTATTGCTCGCTTGAAGCAAGATTTGGATAAGGAACATGAATTCCTACTTTATAATATTATTTATCTGCCTGCTGATACCTGGAAAGCTCTACGCCAGGGCTCTTCCAGCAGGGCAGACTCATGCCACCTTGGATGATGCTTTAGGGGAACATCCTTTGGAAGAGCATCAGGACAGGCATCATCTGCACCATCAGGAGCAGCATGAGGCAAGTGGGTCCACCCAAGATTTTGTGTCATGAATGGGGAAGTATATTATGCGGGATGGTGGTCTAGCGCACCTTATGTAAATAATGAGGACTTCAATGGAAAAAGTGTGCTGCTGCCCTGGGGGATGTCTGACCTCATCCAATAAATAGCAATATAGAAAGAAAGCCAGAGGCTGCGCACAACCCTTATACTAAATAGACGTATGCTAATGAGATGTAAAAAAACCTGGAAATAAGTAAAGGAATCGTGTTTAATGTTGCTAATCACAAGGTCCTAAATATCAAAATGGTCTAATCAATCATTGATTACATAAATCAACGGTAATTTAGATCATGTATAAAATGAAAAAAATCTAAAAAAAAGAAAGGAGACCGTCACAAGCCTACTACCAACAGGACTAGAAGAAGGGACAGGAAGCGGACAGGACAGGAAGCGGAGCCCCCCCGGGTAAGTATCCTCTGTTGCGGGTTAACGTCCACGGCCCCCGGCTCGTCCGAGCCAAGACCGCTGCCGCGTCCCCCCTGCTTGCTGGCGCACTTTGAGCGTTCTCGCGTTCCTGACCCTGGTTGCAGGGACAGTGTCCGTGAGTGTGCGGCACAGTGCACCGCAGCACAGAGAGATCCCCGCTGTCGGCTCCAGCTGGATGTCCCCGGACCATAAGAAGAATCCCCCCGGGCAACGCGCACAAAGACTGATTCAAAGGTACTGTGTTTTGAGGCTAACGGGACGCCGCTAGATCTCACAAGTCTCCACTCCCCCATCGTTTTACCGTCTTATTGGAATACAGACTGCCAGTGGGAAGATATAGGTGGTTAAACGGCATATATGACTTTTTTGTTCCTATACTAATTTATGTTTATTGAACACTACTATCGTTTTTCATTCATTTATGTGCAGGATATCCTCAACAGGACATCTATTTTTGCTATGTTTTCATTTTTTTATATTTTTTTCATTTTATACATGATCTAAATTACCGTTGATTTATGTAATCAATGATTGATTAGACCATTTTGATATTTAGGACCTTGTGATTAGCAACATTAAACACGATTCCTTTACGTATTTCCATGTTTTTTACATCTCATTAGCATACGTCTATTTAGTATAAGGGTTGTGCGCAGCCTCTGGCTTTCTTTCTATCATGAATGGGGAAGTGGCTGCTGATTGCCGTTGCAGCCTTTTCAGTATTTATATGCCTGTGCTTGTACTGCTCATACAAATGCCTGCACAGATATGGGGACAAAATACCACAGCAGTATAAGGCAATCCTAACCTCCACCTGCAGCATTTCCATATGCCAGTTCCATCAACAAAAGCTCAAGATCAGTGCTTCTGCTTCTCCTAGCAAGATTCCACCAAGCATCATGATCTCTTCCTTCCATCCTGCATCTATGTGACCTATACGCCAGACCTTTACCAGCGAGATGGTTGGGATGGTCAGTCTCTATGAAGACTGATGCATACATGGAACCACATCTAGAATGGAATACTATAAGACAAACTGTCATGTATGTCATGTGTCCCGTGACACCAAAAGAGCAGCAGCGCTACTTTGGTGTTGCCCCCTGCACCAGGCGACACAATGCACCCTCCTAGTGATGCCATGGACTGATTCACGGGGGTTGCGGATTTTACAAGTAAAATCTGCCACTGCTCAAAACATTAACTGATATGAATCTTTTGGGACATTGAAAATCTCTGTTATAGGGTGCTTTTTGTACTCCATTATTATTTTTGTTATTAATATCTCTTATTTATAAGGCGCTACAAGGGGTCCGCAGCGCCTAACAAAGTACAAAAACAGACAGAAACAGTATGAACAAATAGGAACGAAAGTGATATAAAATACAGAACATGGACATCATATAAATATTGCTGCATCAGCAGTCATAATACTCACATAAACAGCAGGGCGACAGAACCCAAAGGTTGGTGCCTTTGTAAGTAGAGGAGAGGATATGGTGATAGAAGCGAGGGAAGGAAAAGCATATGAGTAAAAGGGCCCTGAGAGCTTACAGTCTAAAGGGGGAGGGGAAGACAGACGGGTGACAGAGTGGAGAGACAGTGAGCAAGGAGTATGGTGCAGTGGGTTAGGATGAGAGCAGAAAGACTTTGATGAAGAAATGGGTCTTGAGAGCTCGTTTGAAATTTTGTAGGGAGGTGGAAAGTCTGATATGGAGAGGGACAAAATGTAAGGTAAGGAGTACAGAGGTAATGAACAGAGGTAAGGAACACAGGAAAAATCTCGGAGGTGAGAGTGAGAGGAAGTAATTAGCTAGAAGGAGAGGCAGCATTCAGGGGTGGAGCGAAGAGGGTGGACATGAGTGTAAACGGAGATGAGGTCAGTGATATAAATAGGAGAGAATTGGGTGAGGGCTTTGTAAGTTAGTGTGAGAAGTTTGAATTGAGTTCTGAAGGGAAATAGGAATAACTTGCAAGAGGGGGGAGGAGAAACAGATGTACTGTAGTGCATTTGGATAGGAAGATTAGCTGGGCAGCATCACTGAGGACAGATTGCAGCTGAGACAGGTGGGAGTTAGGGAGGCCAGATAAGAGGAGGTTGCAGTAGTCCAGTCTGGAGATGATCAGTAGTCCATTCTGGAGATGATCAGTGAGTGTATGAGGGTCTTAGTGTGCTCCAGGGTGAGAATGGGTCTAATACTGGGGATATTTATGATTTGGAAATGGCAGGACTGTGAGAGGTACTGGATGTGTGGTTTGAAGGAGAGGGAGGAGTCAAGGATGAATCCAAGACATTGCACTTGCGGGCTAGAGGAGATGGTGGTGGTGTCAATATATAGATAAATTGTGAGGTGAGGGTATTCAAAAAGGGTGGGAAGATGATCATCTCAGTCTTGGACATGTTAAGTTTAAAAAAGCGCTGGGACATCCAAGAGGCAATAGCAGAGAGACAGTTGGAGATACGATGAAGAGAGAGGGAGAAAGGTCAGGGGACGATAGGTTGATGTGAATGTCATCAGCATAGAGATGATATTGGAGGCCGAATGATCTCACCTAAGGAGAATGTATAGAGGAAGAATAGTAGATGTCCAAGAACATAACCATGGAGGACACCTACTGGCAGAGGAAGTGGAGTCATGAGAGGAGACAGAGAAAGAAGGACAGTAAGGTAGGAGGAAAGCCATGAGAGGGCAGTATCACGCAGCCCAAGGGAGTGGAGGATTTGCATGAAGAGAGGATGGTCCACAGTGTCAAAAGCAGCAGACAGGTCAAGGAGAATGAGCAAAGAGTAATGGCCCTTAGATTTGGCAACAAGGAGGTCATTGCTGACTTTAATGAGCACAGTTTTCTGTGGAGTGGAGAGGATGAAAGCCAGACTGAAGTGGGTCCAGCAGGGAGTGGGTGAAAAAAAACTGGTAAGGCGTTTGTTGACAATGCACTATAGGTGTTTGGAGGCAGTGTCAGGATCATCCATTAGAGATCATCCAGCAGTGCTTATTTTACCTAAAATATATATATATGTTCAAATTTCATGAACAGTGCAGGGATGTCTGATCTGAAAAGAACCTCTAGGGCACATGCATAGGGGTGGCACTTGATGGGAGCAGCACATAGGACTGCAGCATGTGTGGAGCATGAACCCTGGGTGCTGACAAAGGTTTGGGTGTCACCAGGCCAGCAAAGTCAGCATGGGACTGGTGTGAGCCATGCTGCTCAGCAGTACTCACTCTAAACTTCAAAGATATGGCTGGCCACGGTCAGATGTGATGACATGAGATTCAAACCCGGGCACTGGGAGGGGGAGCAGGGCCCAAACTATACAAGAAAAAATAAGAGAAGCCAGTCAGTACTCCAAGGTAAGTACAACACTCAGTGGAGTGATGAGAGTGAGAGAGGCCGGGAGTAGGGCAGTGAGAGATGATGGGGGAGTGGTGAGAATTTGGGGGGCCGTGGCCAATAATGTGCCTGGGGTGGCTTGACCTCTAAATCCACCCATGCAGATCAGGCTATATGCACTGATACTTAGCAGCATTTTGGGTGGGGCAGATGTGAGTTTTCTGATCCCTTTGCCCTTCTGGGTTTCCTTCTGGAACTCTGGTTTCCTCCCATACTCCAAAAATATCCTAGTAGGCTAATTGGCTCCCAACATAATATTAACCCTTGTGTGTATGTGTGTACATGTGGTAATGTATATAGGGCCTGATTCTAACCCAGCAGTCCTGGCATCACAAGGGACAGCTGTTTCGGAAGGTTATTAACACTGCAATGGCCCCAATAAGTGGAGAGATGTTTTGCATCCAAAATGCGACGCGTAGTACATCCCGCCCTAAATATGATACGTATTTATGTAATATGTAATTTCTTACAATGTAACTATATCACATATAACTCTGCTCCATCATAATGTGTTATCAGAGAATAATTTTACCTTTAGATTCCCTTAAAATGCCCCGAGTGGTCAGATTTGAACCCTTTTCCTATCTAATGATGGTAACCCATATTTATGTTATTTTGATAATATTCAGCACTTACATATTTTTCCTCCACCTATGACCCAGGAATAGCTGCAGCCACTAACGAGCAAATCACCTCTGGAGCTGTGATTGCTATTACGCATCGCCTCTCAATTTTTTTTTCATTCCTTTCTGTTTTTTTTTTTTTACACCTTTCCCTAGTTTAGTTAACACAGGCTGATTGTGTGCCTTCTTTTATCCTGGCATTGATTTTTCATACAGGCGCTTTCATCACATGAAAGATAAGTGACCCAAGGAAAAAGGTGAGCACAACACTACTCTGATTTGCCCAATCATCCCATCAACTTCGTATCATATGTCACAGGCAGTGCAAGCCAGTCTTTAAGGTTACAGTGTTTTCTTACAAATTTCCAGACTTTCTAATAAGCAGCTGTTTATTCCTTTGTCTGCTCCGTTCTGCTCTCTACAATAACAATCAACAAAACCGGTTATTTCTGTATGAAAAGGCATATTGTACTTTCAGATATATACAAAGGGGCCAACTAGAAATATCTAACTAAAACTACGTTGCACCTCCATTCTGTCAACAGATCAGGGTGAATCCTTTGGGGCACGGAGAGGCATACTGTCCCATGTCACCCTCAATCTTCCTTGCAGTGGTTCTCTTTTCAATTAGCAGTTCAATCTTATCCCACAGATGCTATATTGGACTAAGATCTGATAGCTGAAGTGGCCACAGCGTTCATTTAAATTCAGTGTCATGTTCTCGGAACCATTCCAGGAGCTTTATCGAATGTAAAATATTACCAGTGATGTTCATAAATCTGGTGGCAATCTTATATCAAAAGACCCATGGCAGGATGTACTAAACATCGCGTAGTGGATGCGATACATCCCGCCACTTATCGGGTACATATATAATAACGCTGATATGTACTTAGAAATGCAATTAAAATTGCAAAGGACAACTCTCAAAATAGGAGCTGTCTTATGCGATAGAAGGATTTCCGGGTTAATGACCTGGGAGTTCTTCTGCGCAAGCACAGAATGACGCGGGTGCTGCAGGGAACACTGGGAGGGATCTTTCTCAGAAGCAAATGCGAAAAAAAGCCAATGCCATCTAAAGATGGCGTTGCCCACCCATTCTAAGACCTAGGGGTAAATTTACTAAAGTGAGTGTTTTTAGAAGTGAGTTTTAAAAGTGATGTTGCCCATAGCAACCAATCAGATTCTACTTAACATTTCACTAGCACCTTCTAGGAGATAATAGCTAGAATCTGATTGGTTGCTATGGGCAACATCACTTTTAAAACTCACTTCTAAAAACTCTCACTTTAGTAAATTTACCCCCTATTGCATTCTGGAGCTTGGTACATACTGCATGGGAATGCGACCAAAAGTCCCAAAACTTAATTCTCTGGGTTTTGGACGCATTTTCAGCTTTAGTACATCCCGTCCCAAATGTGCGCATTGAAAACCCACTCCCCATTGATGTGCTGACACCACCAGCCTGCTTTGTTGGTAACCAGCAAAATAAATTCATGGGCTTGGTTTTTACCATAATGTATCTTGATTCTCTTGATAGCATTAAACTGCAAGATGCCAGTAATTCTATTCAAACTGAACTGTGGTGAAGAGCACAATACCAGTATCAATAATTTGATTAATATTATTGAAAATAAATTGCTCCTTCCTCCCCCCTCCATTCAGAAAATCATTTTGGACTTTTCTTGGATGCTGCGGGATGTGTATTTGTGGATAGAAGCCTAAATGGTTCTGCTGATTAACATATGGATATGTAATCTTGTCCCTGCTCGGCTGTGAGCGGATGCTGTTTTACAATTTGGCGAGCTTGTCTGTGGTGTGGTGTAATATCTATGAAGAAGATTAAGGGGTCTATTTACGGGATGCAATCGGGAATCCGGCTGACGTAAGCCCGACAGCTGGCTTCCCGACTGCATTATCCCGGCGAGGGTTAAATGACAGGCGTCTAAATCAAGGGGGAGGGTTAGGTTTAGGGCTCCTGGGGGGGACTTAGGGTTAGGAACCCCCCTGGAAGGGTTAAGCTAGGGGAGGGAGGGTTAGGGTTAGGCACCCCCAGGGGGAGGTTAGGGTTAGGCACCCCTGGGGGGAGGTTAGGGTTAGGCACCCCCCGGGGGACTTAGGTTTAGGCAGCAGGGAAGGGGGGTGAGGGCTAGGCACTTAGAGGGGGGATTAGGGTTAAGCACAGGGGGGAAGGTTAGGGTTAGGCACCCCTAAGGAGGGTTAGGGTTAGGGGGGTTAGGTTAGGTTAGTAGATACTTACCTTAGGACGATCAGGATTTCCGCTGCCGGGCTCTGCTGTTTTGTCGGGCTGCCGGGATTCGAGCTCCCAGCCGTGCGGCCGCCGGGATATCATACCGATTCCCTATTTACTAAGCAGTGTTAGGAGACAGAGTGAAAAGCGATAAGAAAGTGATAAGGTGCCAGCCAATCAGCTCCCAACTGTCATCTCACAGGCTGTGTTTTGAAAAATTACAGTTGGGAGCTGATTGGCTGGCACCTTATCACTTTCTTATCACTTTTCACTCTGTCTCCTAACACTGCTTAGTAAATAGACCCCACAGACTAATGGTGCATACACACGGTACAACCTGCACAACCAATGATATCGCTGATAGATGTCCCTTCAACTTTCTGTAGTGCAGGGCAAACGATTTTGGTTGTACACACTGATATATATCTATAATAGATATCTATGATAGATATTTCAGTGAAGTCATCTCTTAACATGCAAATCGTGTTGAAATCGTCCAAGTTGGCCTACTGCATGTACAGAAGACCATAGATATCGTTATCGTCCATGCGGGAATGCGCATCGTTGGTCGATGTCAGGTTGGTGACTGCAAAATAGTGAATGATATGAACTATATCGTTATCGTTAATATCGTTCATTAAAATCGGACCGTGTGTACGCACCATTAGATATACAAACCTATTCATTCAAAGATTTGAATTGCCTAAACAGATGAAGCAAACAACAGGCAGGTCAAATAAGTGTAAAAAAGCTCTCTCTGCAAATAGTAGAAAACCAAATGTAGTTAGTCATTTATACTACACTTATCTGACTCTTTAAACGCAACAGAGAAATATATCTTTGATGTTGCAAGGAGTTTTATTGCAAATATAGCCAAATGACAAACGGGTACATTACTGAAATTGACCTACATTGAAAATAAGGGAAAATAACTCTCCCTCCCTCCCACCAGTACCCAGAAAACTGCTTGGAATTACTGTGGTGGCGATAGGATGTGTATTTGTTGAACAACATTTCTACAGACCTGCTGACTATCATATAAATATATAAACCAGCTGGACAGCAGGACGTGTATTTGTTGATTGATATATCATTGATCTGATGATTGTCATATAAATATATAAACCGGCTGGACAGCAGCAACAAGAAATCAAGCAGTGAATCAATATAAGTGAAACTTTCACTAAGTAAATCACTTGGAAAATAATTGGGGCTATATAAAGCCCTGACATGAAAAAGTACTTGGATAACTCAGCAAACAACAAAATGGGGAGAAATAAAACAACAAATCCTAGACGGAGTGATCCCCACTCACTTAAAAATGTGCCTACATCTCCAGGAGCACTAGATAATTTAGGAACTAATACATCCTCAAGCTTAATAAAAGTGGAAGAGCTGGCAAGAGAATTGTCACAGATCCTAATGCCCTTGATTTAAAAAACGATTTGTACCGATGATAGAACAAAAGTTTGACTCACTACAATAATCCCTAAATATAGTAATCTCAAAATTGGAAATCAACACAAAAAGGATTGATTTGTTAGAACAAAGAGTGAGTGACATGGAGGCTATAGTGACAATTCTACAAAAACAAATCTCAGAACAAACAAAAATGGTTAGAGCCCTAGAAGAAAAAACAGAAGACCTTGAGAATAGAAACCATCGTAACAACTTAAGATTTGTGGGAATCCTGGAATATGTAAAAGGTCAAGACCTGATGAACCTTTTACAAAAAGATTTGCTAAAGTCCCTTGCACTAGAGCAGGCATGTCAAACTCAAAATGCCAACTGGGCCGAATATTCAAGGTCTAAGAGTGTGTGGGCCACAAGAAAAAAAAAGTAAATTGATTTACTTACTATGGGGACCCCATAGCAAAATTTCCGCAGGGCCCCCATAGGTCTACCTATACAGTGCCCCTTATACAGTGCACCTTTTGCAATGCCCACTGTACTTGTGCCCTTTATGCAATGTCCCCTGTATTAGAGTCCTTTATGCAATGTCCCCTGTATTAGAGCCTGATAAGGGGTGTTTTTTCCTTTTCTTTCTTTTTGTACACACAGGCCATTGCCAGCTTGTTTAATCCCAATATATCTGAAGCAAATTATTCTATTTTTCATATAATAACTATCAGGTTATAAGTAACATAAATACATGAACTTCGCAAAGTGTTAACCAGAATTATATACCTTTTAAATCATTTGGATAATTTCCTTTCATAAAGATAACGATGCACACAAAATGTTATAAGAAAAATGTTTTATATTCTTCCAATCAATCTTCATAAAAGCAATGCTTGTTAAAATACAATATAGATGAGAGAGAGAGAGATATGTATACATATGTATATATATATATATATATATATATATATATGATTGCCGAGTGTGTGAGTGGGGGTTGTTGGGACCCTTTGTCCTATTGTTCAAACCGCATGGTCTCTGAACACAAACTCCATTTTGAAAACTCACATTGAAGACTCCCATAATGCCATGTTCTGGAATACCAATACTCTCACCCACTACAACTGTGTGATATCTTTTGACCAAAAAAGTACATTATATTGTATACTAGTGTCTAATATTTTCAACTTTCCTGATATAACACTGATACTAGCCTATGATTACATCCACTATACTATACAAGCTATTCAGATACTATAACGTTGTATAATACATATAAGCTGATTCCTCTGTAATAGTTAAAATACCAGTATACAACTCATAGTACACTATTCTATCATAATACTATAAAGCATCCACCAACCACATGGAGGTAGCATCTTTAAATTCCCAAACTATGATAATATATAACTTCACAATACTATCACAACATGGCCAGCAATCCGCAACTCCCATGGAACCACAACCACCAGCCGAACCCAACCTGATTCCACTACATAATGTCCCACAAAGCACAAACTACCAAACAGTGTACACCACCCACAAACCCAGCACAACGCAATTGACCACCACCGAGTCATGGGTTCCCTCATCATCAGCTGACATCAAACAACCACACATCCACAGACTGCAATACTCCACCCAATTTCCATCCCAATCCCAACCACACAATGACACAGTCAGACCACAAGAACACAACACACACCAAACCAATCCCACTCAGACTATGCCACTATCCAAGCACATGGGAAGGAAGGGGGAAAAAGTACACCTATATCACAGCCAGCTATATGTATAAAACTGAACCCAAATCACTACAAACTATCTATACAAGCTATAAACAGATTAAATCAAAGTTATCAAACTAGTTACAAATACCCATATAGGCTAACCACTGTACAGTTTACTTAGCCATTTCCAGGTGTATTTAGATCCATCTTGGCAGTCTTCTGGGGAGAAGTCTGCTGTCCTTCGTATCTCTCTGCAAGTGTATGTCTGCCTGCCTCTGGTGTGTCATTGCAAGCATGTGTGTTTCTCCAAGTGTTTGTGTGAATGCCATCCTGCTCTCCCTTACCTGTGTCTCTGTAGAGTGTTTGTGTGAATGCCCTCCTCCTATTCCTCACCTGTGGGATCTTGCCCATAAAAGGACATTCAAACCTTATTGTATAGGGTCTCAGGCAGGAAGCTGTGGCTCTTAGCTAGGGTAAACAAATGCTAATTAGCTTGTATTGTGGGGTCTCTTCCCATCTATGGGTATGTTAAACCATCTTGTCAGACTAGTTCTGGGATCTGACTCTCTCTGGAATATATGAATTACACACATATATATATATATATATCTATATATATATATATATATATATATATTTGATTCTAATTGTATAAGGAATTATTATTATTGATTTTAATATACACACTGTAACATTTCCCCCTTTTGTGAGTTCAATGACATCTGACAGTTGAACTGACATAAGCTTGTGTATTATAACTATTTTAGTGTATGTGTTATGTGTATGTTCGTTGATCGTACAGGTGGAGAGAGAATTCAGTTTGGAGAGAATCATAACAATGTAATTTTCACAGTTCAAAATAAAAGGTAATGAAAGGGCGGAGAAGTAATGGTCCTCTCCTGCTTCGCATATGTAGATGGAAAAAACCTTGTTTGATTGTATGTAAGGATAAAAAATCTTTCATATTTGAACCAAACCCTTTCCTAATTTTTATTAACATTTGGGATCAAAAGCCTATAGTTGTCATCTTCGCCACATGGGATGAGGGCGCACTTCTGGAGTGTTGTCATCTTGGACATCTGCTTTGGATGATGCGTATCCTGGTCCTTCCGATCTGTTCCATCTGATCATCTTCCGATCTGTGTTCCGTCTGATCATCTTCCGTTCGATCATCTTAGGATTTGTGTAGTCATCTGTCGGGAATATCGTCTGTCTGCAGCTCGGCCTTGTCAGCATCTAAATAAGAAATTGAGAGATATCAGTACTTTTGAATGTCTCCATCTTTCCTACCAAATCTGATGTCTTGTCTTCCATCCGATCTGTCTGCAGTCATCACATATCCTGTTGTTGACTTGATTTGCCTACATGGACGAAAAACAGATTCTCCGTGCATTAGAAGTCCCTCCCACCCACTGTGATAGTTTAGAATTTTGTCTGCTCCATATTGGAGTTTCCAAAAATCACATATCATTAACATTGACGAGTGTTACAGACTCAACTTTACATCGTTTTCTCCACTAGGTGGCATTCAAGATCATACAATGCCTTTGTTTTTCTCATTTTCTATGAAAATCTCCAAAAAAATATCCCTAATCTGGGAAATTCTAAAATTTCCAACCTTCAAATACCCATATAACACCCCCCCTTTTCTCCTGACAATAATCTGTGTATTAATTGTTGAGGAGAATCAGGGAAGTCTTGGGCCATTTGATCTACTTTAACCTGCATTCCGATGTTCCGAGAAAATAGAAAGAAATTTTAGTTTACATAATACAGACATGTCAATATGTAACTAATTCCTATCTATTCCAAACATATAAACTGTTAATAGATATACCCAATTAATTTATTAGTAACAGAAAATCATCCTGTGGAACCTGTTTAAATAAAAGACCATTTTAAAACAACCTTAAATGTAATTTTTTTCATTGAAAACCTTTAGTAATTCCAGGCATGACCACCTCTGCTGGGAAATGGATGTGGATTTCCCCTACTACTACTTTTCCTCCTAGGACCTGTGAGTGTCCCTACTGGTCACAAGAGGTAAAAACATCAAAATTACAGGTGTTTTGGGGGAGAAAAAAAACTTACATTCTGCTGAGTTATTGTCACTGCAACAATTTAAAACAGTATGATCATATGCATATTTTTATGATCTATGGCAATCCCCCTGTTCTGGTGAATGAAACCTCCACCATTGGGTTATCCATAATACCTGCACCACAATTTAACTAGATTTTACAGGGATTTATGAACACAACAATATCACGTTTGTGCATGTTGCTAACTATCACTTGGGATCTATAAACACTATTCCTTATGACCTATTGCCACTTACAACAGTTCCGATGTAATTTACCACATAAGTCACTTCATGAGAAATACACAGTATTTTCAGCTCTTAATATTTCCAAGATACTACAAAAAAGACCTTGTCCACCCATCTTCCAATTCCTATGAATTTGGTCAGGGGTTGCAATACTTAGTTATTACCACTAGGGGATTTTTGAATCCTTTACTCCGATATACATCTTTATACCATTATACTTTACCTGTATACACCTGGGATTTAAAATGAGCAGGATTTTATATCACCTGTCTGTTTTTAACCCATATTATACCATATACAGTCTTAAGAACAATTGCATATACCGTAAACATTGCTATAAGCATAAAGGTTAAATCCATTATCACCTGTAATCAGTATCATAAAGACGTCTCCTTATTTACTGCAGTAATGACAAATCTAGATTTCCTTATTTCTGCTTTTCATATGATATCCCTACTTCTAAGGAACATCCCATGACCAACGTTCTGAGTATTACGCATATCACATTGTTCTTAATATTTATAATGTAATGTATATCGCTGTCTAAAAAATCATATTTCCTGCAGTCATATATATCTAAAGGAAAACAATTATTTAAACATCCTAACATCTGTGGCATCTTAAATGAAAGTATCCATTTTTACCTTTATTAAAGACTTCACCGACCAGTGATTCAGTCTTTTTAAACCATATTCTGCTTACCAATATATATAGAATGATTTTAGGACTCATTGCAAACCTGCTATATGATCCAATTAATCATACCCTGCTTAGCAATACATCACCTGATTCTAAGCTTCACACCGGTTTTACCTATATATATCTATCATAGAACTGAATAAATCGGTTAAACACAAATACCTCCCTTTGCGAGTTCCTTAATCTATTTACAGAAATTTCATATCTATCTGAGTTATGACTAGTATACATGGTCAGACTGGACCATAGGGGTACAGAAAACTTCCGGTGATCCCCATTGTTCCAGTCTGACACTGCTGGTGTATTACTTTTTCCTGTCTGTATTGGTGGAAATGAAGTCCTCAATCCTTACAAGATTGGAGAATTTATCTTACAGATCTGAGATCACCCAGCAAGAGTAGCTAATTCACGCCATTCACAGGTTCTCAGTGCGCGCTTCTCTGCTCAAAATTCTTACCGCGTCGCCAAAATGCAGTACCCGCTCAGACAACTATTAAAGACATGCTTCTGTAGGAAGTAATGGTTAGAATTAAAACAACAGAATGCCTTACATAAAAACAATAATTGCTTTACCGTTATTATGGGACACGTCAAAAATATCCATGACATCTCAGATATTCATAAGCATCTTAAATCTCTTTGAATCTTGCTAACCTTTCCATACAGTTTTCTTACGTATCCTATCCTATACCACCAGACCCCAGACACCGAGTCGTCATCGCTTATGCTCTATGCATGTATAGCGACCAAAGCTTCATGTGAGCTAAACATGCAAGCTTTCACAGGGCTAATACCGCCCTAATATTCCTTGACAAAACACATCAAGTCCCTGATTACCTTAAACAATGTATTATGCATATTACGCAAACCTTCAAATCATACCTGTAAGATTATATGTGGTTTACATGCAATCTAATACACAGATAATACAGTATAACACACCACATGTTATAACTTACTCAGAAGTGGATTTCTTAACCTAAAATAAATCTATCAACTGTTGTATTGCAAGGATTTTTCAGAAGTACATACAAACTGCACACGGGTGAGTACATACAAACGCTACACAGAAAATTTTCATATGCGGCAAGTATAAACTCCAAACAGGTGAGTAGATACAAACTCCACACAAAAAAACAAGATCATGTGTACAGCACAAATTTCTGTTATGCAGCCATGTGTGTGTTCAGTAATGCCATATTACACAGATCCCTGTTTTCTGAGATTCTGTGTAAACCCCCCTTTTGTTCAAAATTAGACATTGAGAACAACAGAAGGTAATGATTGCAAATCATAATTCACATTGGTGCTGAATTCTAGCTCCTATATAAATCATGATTATTCTACCAAACATCATAAAATTTGCCAATTGTAATGTATGTTTGTGACATTATCACAACACACAACATTGGAACAATCCTGCAATACATTGTAGTACAATAGGTAAAATAATTTTACCATCACTAAGATAAATTTCCAATTTACGTTCATTTGCTTCGAATATATGAAACATATTTGCGTTTTTCTTTGATTAATTATGAATTCTCCAGTACTTCAAAACATTGGTACAGGTACAGTGCATGTTTTAATGTGTGACCTTAATGCACAAGTTTCACTGCAGATATGCTGCAGGGTGAATTAAACAGAAATAAATGGAGTGATATACCGTGAATGTATGTTTGAGAAGTGTACATGCGTGTGTGTATGGTGGGGGATGTATGATATACTGTATGTAAATTTTAAGGGATATAAATGTTTTCCTGCACTTCCGACAGATTAATATCTATAAATAAATTGTGGATTGCAATCTATCAGAGAAAACAATTATTTGTGTATATATTTGCATGTGTGAGTTGTGTGCTTTTGTGTTGCTATGAATGGGGGATGGTGGAGCCTCATGGTAATGCAGCCATGATGTTGTAAAGAGATCTATTATACCAAGTGTGAGTGTGTTTATTTTTTTGTAGTGTGTTATTGCAGATATGATATATGCAGCACAGAAAGGGTTAATACAGGGTACCTTGAATATCCAGGAGTCACTATTGCTTAGAGCCTGCTGTTCACTGTAACTTCAGGCCTTGCAATCCTGCAAAATACACTTGTTGGAAAGAGAAACTGTTACATATCTTGTGCAACCATTCAAAAAATGAAAACAAACATACTGTGAGAATTATAATTAAATCAGGCATCGCTGGATCGCCATTCTACAAGTGGCATCCTGTGTACAAACAAAAAATAAACAAACCTAACACAAAAAAAAAATGTGGGTTCTCTCTGCCTTTTTTTAATTGTGGGAATTAAAATTGTAAACAGCAACAATTATAAGTTACCACAATTATAAACAGACCTGTTCAGGCGCCATTGATAAGGGGTGTTTTTTCCTTTTCTTTCTTTTTGTACACACAGGCCATTGCCAGCTTGTTTAATCCCAATATATCTGAAGCAAATTATTCTATTTTTCATATAATAACTATCAGGTTATAAGTAACATAAATATATGAACTTCGCAAAGTGTTAACTAGAATTATATACCTTTTAAATCATTTGGATAATTTCCTTTCATAAAGATAACGATGCACACAAAGTGTTATAAGTAAAATGTTTTATATTCTTCCAATCAATCTTCATAAAATCAATGCTTGTTAAAATACAATATAGACGAGAGAGAGAGAGAGATATGTATATATATATATATATATATATATATATATATATATATATATATGATTGCCGAGTGTGTGAGTGGGGGTTGTTGGGACCCTTTGTCCTATTGTTCAAACCGCATGGTCTCTGAACACAAACTCCATTTTGAAAACTCACATTGAAGACTCCCATAATGCCATGTTCTGGAATACCAATACTCTCACCCACTACAACTGTGTGATATCTTTTGACCAAAACAGTACATTATATTGTATACTAGTGTCTAATATTTTCAACTTTCCTGATATAACACTGATACTAGCCTATGATTACATCCACTATACTATACAAGCTTTTCAGATACTATAACGTTGTATAATACATATAAGCTGATTCCTCTGTAATAGTTAAAATACCAGTATACAACTCATAGTACACTATTCTATCATAATACTATAAAGCATCCACTAACCACATGGAGGTAGCATCTTTAAATTCCCAAACTATGATAATATATAACTTCACAATACTATCACAACATGGCCAGCAATCCGCAACTCCCATGGAACCACAACCACCAGCCGAACCCAACCTGATTCCACTACATAATGTCCCACAAAGCACAAACTACCAAACAGTGTACACCACCCACAAACCCAGCACAACGCAATTGACCACCACCGAGTCATGGGTTCCCTCATCATCAGCTGACATCAAACAACCACACATCCACAGACTGCAATACTCCACCCAATTTCCATCCCAATCCCAACCATACAATGACACAGTCAGACCACAAGAACACAACACACACCAAACCCATCCCACTCAGACTATGCCACTGTCCAAGCACATGGGAAGGAAGGGGGAAAAAGTACACCTATATCACAGCCAGCTATATGTATAAAACTGAACCCAAATCACTACAAACTATCTATACAAGCTATAAACAGATTAAATCAAAGTTATCAAACTAGTTACAAATACCCATATAGGCTAACCACTGTACAGTTTACTTAGCCATTTCCAGGTGTATTTAGATCCATCTTGGCAGTCTTCTGGGGAGAAGTCTGCTGTCCTTCGTATCTCTCTGCAAGTGTATGTCTGCCTGCCTCTGGTGTGTCCTTGCAAGCATGTGTGTTTCTCCAAGTGTTTGTGTGAATGCCATCCTGCTCTCCCTTACCTGTGTCTCTGTAGAGTGTTTGTGTGAATGTCCTCCTCCTATTCCTCACCTGTGGGGTCTTGCCCATAAAAGGACATTCAAACCTTATTGTATAGGGTCTCAGGAAGGAAGCTGTGGCTCTTAGCTAGGGTAAACAAATGCTAATTAGCTTGTATTGTGGGGTCTCTTCCCATCTATGGGTATGTTAAACCATCTTGTCAGACTAGTTCTGGGATCTGACTCTCTCTGGAATATATGAATTACACACATATATATATATATATATATATATATATATATATAAATATTTGATTCTAATTGTATAAGGAATTATTATTATTGATTTTAATATACACACTGTAACAGAGCCCCTTATGCAGTGCCCCCAGTAGTGCCCCTTATGCAGTGCCCCCAGTAATTCCCCTAGTAGTGCCCCTTATGTTGTGCCCCCTCCCAGTATAGAACAAGCCCCACTCTCCTATGCAGTGTCGAAGCCGGATGTTTGGCTGAGACCAGATCTCAAGTTAATATCGGGCAATGCCATCTTATGTTGCCCCTGTCGACACCATCTTGCATCGTCAGTATGAAACCATTGTGTGCGATACTAATATGCTATTATTAGCATCGTGCGACTGCATTGCTACAGCATATTGTTAAAAGTCCTACCATACCCCATACGCACATTAAATCATACATATAATATAAAAGACGCACAGCGCACAGATGCGCTGTTTATCAAACCACTCTACACATAAAACGCACCACGCATATTAGCGTCTATACGCAATATTGTCACACTTACATATACCGAAACTTTTAAAAAGGTTCCTCCACATTAAAGGCTTAATATTAGAGGTTATATTAGCGAATACTTATGTTATGAAATGTAATGTATACGATATTTAAGGTACATAAGTTAGTAAACATATCATGTTTGTACCATTCTAAAGCACTGTTTTTTTGCAGATTTCTGGTTCGACCCGCAAGGTAATCGCATCATGCGTTCACAAGATATGAACAATATGAATATAGTAGTTAGAATGTGCAAATGTATGAAGTGTTTTTTTACTAGTTTAAACCAGTTCTTCGTGGGAAAACCACACAAAGCAACATCTGAGGAACTGGGACATACCCTTAGTGATGCTATATGAACTGTCCAATGATCTGTATCATACCAGAATGTCCACGAGCAAGATTCAATGGAAACCCGTTAACTAGTTTCTTTGTTCTGGGAGGGTATATAGCTTGCATGCTGGTTCTAGTACACAGCCATTCTTTCTTGGATGACCACAGGCTTCTGGACTGATGACTGTATGCTGGGTCCAGTGCGCACGTGTATGTATTGGGCTGTATCGTATTCTGTATTTTATTGTCTTTGCGCTAATTGTGCTGGATGAAAGCGTGTAACTTTCGTTTATTACAATAAAAACTTTTGTGCGTTGGAAACACAATTATTGTCTGGACAGCGATTATTTCTCTTTAGCAATTTAAGGGTATTCATAGCAGTACTTAGCTTTCTTCACGCTGGCCACCACCGCAGTCCATGCCATTAGCAGTCCTGCGTAGAAGCTGCCGCTGACTGGATCTAACTAGATCCAGACTAACAGACTCCTCTCATCGCAGGTGACGTCATAACGTCACCCGCGCACTGCATTACTGGGAACGCTGGCCTCTGAAGTGATCAGAGGCTTCTTTAGTCTCTGATTACTCCAGAGACCAGTGTTTCCAGTTTTAAATACAGTAAACATTGCCCGATTAGAGCTGAGCTCCGATCGCGGCACAGGTATGCAATGCATCATATATGTATTTGGGCCCACACTTTTGGGCCGCATAAAATGCTTATTTGAACCGCGAGTTTGACATGCCTGCACTAGAGGAAACTCTGGGAGAGATTATAATTGAAAGAGCCCACAGGCTGGGTCCAGAACGACCTGAAGGAACGGAAAGACCCAGAGTAGTAATAGCAAAGTCTTTGAACTTTAAAGAAATGATTCTGAGAGCGTTTAGAAAAATTTCTAATGTCACAATGCGTGAAAGCAAAGTATTAATTTTTCAAGATTTTTTGGCTCATGTATCTAAGAAAAGAAGGGGGCTTTCCCCAATATGTTACTATTTAAACAGCATGTACATTTTTCATTGATGTATCCAGCCAAACTGAAGGTTGAGATAAATGGTCAACAACATATATTTGAGGAAGCAATCAAAGCCAAAATGTTTATTGAGCAAATGAGTAGTGCTGATAATCAGAGAAGATAAAATGAAGGAGTTAGATTTAAAAAAAAAAATTGGATATATGCTTTGTATCTGTGTTAGTAAAGAATGATGTTGCTGTTTATGATGAAACTTTGTGATGACCAGCTAAAAATAACTTGTGGACGAAAATATAGAGAAATGGAGGTTTTACAAAGAAACGGTTAATGTAATAGGTAACTTTATAAATAATGCAAACAGCAAGAACAACAATATAAAGGTGTGTTATAAAAGGTATACAGATAGAAACAAAACTATAAAAGCAGAAATAGGAAGAAAGAACAGGGGGATAGAGAAACAGGAATGAAATAGACATAATGGGTAATAGTAAGGTAGATGATATAAGTCCAAGTCAGAACATTAAAATAATATCATGGAATGTTGAAAGACTTAACACTCCTATTAAAAGGAAAAAAGTAATCAACCAGCTTAAAATATCCAAACCAGACATCATATTTCTACAAGAAACTCATTGGGGTCCAGAGAATACAAAAGGTTTGAATGCCAACTGGATAGGTGAATGTGTAACAGCCTCATATAATAAAAAATCAAGAGTGGTAGCAACACTATTTAATAAAAACTTACAATATATCATTGATTACAAAATGGTAGATAGTTACATGGGGTAGATATTTGCAACTAGATATTAGGATAGGGGAGGAGAAATGTACTCTGTTAAATTTATATTCACCCAATGAACCAAATGTCCAATTTTTTACATCTCTTTCTCAGATACTAATACAGCGGGACACACCACACTTAATCATAGAAGGAGAGTATAACTGTGTGAACAATTATAAACTAGATAGATCTAACGTAATGAAAAGGCACAATCCAGATAAAAACTAAATTCAAATGATCAAGAACCATCATTCAGTGGTAGACCCATGGTGACTGCATAACCCTAATGAAAAAAAATATACATTCTATTCACATCCAAACAAGTCCTTCTCTAGATTGGATTATATATTAGTGGCAGACCATTTGATGTGTAAGGTGGAAGAAACAGAACTTTCTGAGATTTTAGTCTCAGATCATGCACTAGTAGCAATTAATATGCAGATAAATCTATCCAGAAATCTACCTAGATGGCGCTTTCTAGCATATCTATCACAATCGGAGGACTTTCAGAAATATCTTAGGATAAAATGGGGAGAATATATGAAAGATAACACAGAGTATAGAGACAATCATATAATCTTTTGGAAAGCAGCAAAGACAGTTATACGTGGATAAATAATATCATATATAATCCAAAAAAAGAAGCAATATAATCTTACATATGAACAACTCCGCACAAAAACGGCTCAAGTCTTCCAAAATTATATAGATATACCCAATGAATCAAACCGAGAGCTATATATAACATCAAGACAGATATTAGAAACCTTTCTTTGTACGATAGCACAAAATCAACTACATCACATTAAAAATAAATATTTCAGAGGGGGGCAAAGACCGGGAGAATGTTAGCCAACATGACTAAAATATATAACAAAAAAAATATCAAATAGTATCTATTAGAGACCAGACGACAAGAACATTACATACAGGAAAATCAAATATAGTAATGGCATTTTATAAGTATTTTGAAAACCTGTACAAAGAAGCAACTTTTAACAAATCAAGACATGAGTCTTTCCTCAAACAAGCAAAGCTATCCAAACTATCCGAATAACAAAGAGAGACCCTTAATGTAGATATTACAGAGAAAGAAGTGAGAAAAGTTATAAAATCAAGTAAGAACAATAAAACTCCAGGCCCAGATGGATATAGTGTAGAATTTTATAAAATATTAGAACCACATCTCACTAGGTTATTTCAATAAATACATAAAGAAAATATGTATTATCCTCAATTTAACATTGCAAATAAAATAGTAATTCCAAAACCAGGAAAGGCAATGGAAGAAGTAACCTCGTACCATCCAATCACGCTACTAAAGCAAGACTTAAAAATGTTAGCTAAAATTATAGCAAATAGATTACAAAATATACTACCCTCACTTAAAACTGATGACCAATTAGGGTTTACACAAAACCGCTACTCTGTAAAAGGAATTAGGACAGCTATAGCTACTATAATAGCATCAAAAGGGATTGATTACCCTAGAGAGCCAAATGTATTATTAAGATTAGATGCTGAAAAAACCTTCGACAAAATATTGTGGCAACACTTGCAAAGGATTTTTGTATACAGAGATTTTGGTCATACTTTTGCACAATTTATAAAATGTATTTACACAGAAGCAAAGACAACCTTTATTATTAATGACACAATCAGTGCACCACTATTGACGAGTAAAAGCACAAGGCAAGGGTACCCCTTATCACCTTTATTATTTAATATAGCAACAGACCCACTGATATGTACGCTCCACAGCTGAACTAAATGTGAGGGAATAAAATTAGGGTTACACAAAGTCAAAATCACAGCATTTGCAGATGATCTTTTATTATTTGTTTCAAATCCATCACAATCCATACCACAATAACTACATATATTTGAAATCATATCACGATTTGGGGAAAACTCATAAAACAATTTATAAATATGTGTTTGTGTTGGTACATCAAGCGCGGCAATATAATGTTCCCACTTTCTGTGAAATTTAACAACCCTTTCTCTATCGGGGATGGTGGCTCTCCTTTCAAAATATATCACACGAAGAAGAACGCTTCTCACCTCAGCTAATGAGGGAGAAGATCTCTTAATCCAGTGTTTTCTTAATAGAACTCCCATCTTAGTAAATTTACCCCTAAGAGTATTGAAAAATGATATACAGTATATATATATATATATATATAGAGAGAGAGAGAGAGAGAGAGAGAGAGAAAAGAAAAGAGGAGCCAGCACATCCAATAATAAATGAAAAAATATTAATTTTCTGAAGAAAGTAGCGTCATCATATAAAGTGCATATACTGTACATGGTGTGTGAACCACTATATATCAAAAAGCATGACGGAAACAACAGATACTTAGCGCAGCACAGCCAGGGTGGTCAAAAACTGCCAGTCCGTCAGCAAAGTGGACACACGTAGTCGGATGCCCTATTTGTTTTAAATTGTTGAAATTTAATAAAGATTTTCTAAAAAAAAAAAACACACACACAAGCATAACTAGCAGCAAACCAGATGCAAATATGGAATTGCTAAGGTGATAAATTTGATTAATCAATGAATACAGTTATGTGCGGTAAAAAAACAAACAAAAAAAACTGCAAGGTGCAGGATTCCTTTAACAAGGCCATACATTATTATTGTGTTTGTAATTCTTGGTCCTCTGCATCAACGACTTGTCAACATTATCAGTGACCACTTGCAATAACCCTATCCCTGGTGCAAAATATCTGTCTAAAAATAGGTATAATTACCCATATGAACAACTGTGCATCAGCTTCAATTCCATTGACATGCTCTATCCGAACTTTGCCTATGAGCATACGCCCCATTTCAGCCCAGTTACTCCCCTTCAGCAACAAGTGAAGATGCGAGTGCCCATACCTTAACTTGCTTACCCTTTTTTCCTGAGACTACGCAGCACAGAAATATGCAAGACACAACTGCAAAATTGACTTGCATTCAACTCTGCATTGAATTGGCCACAACGTCACTCATTTGGTGTGTTTGGATTTCACTTTACATTTGTGTCTGTGCAGAGAAGTTGCTACCAAATGTGCAAGTGGATGATTGAAGCCCTCATCAGCAACCATCAGAGACTTGGGGCTCTCTTCATCGTGTTAATAATCGGGGTCCAAAGGGACCCCGATAATTAACAGACCCCGATAATTAACATTTGAACTCGCCGTGAATGCCGGATCAATCCATCATTGCTCCTGCGCGGAGACAGCTGATCCGAAAATCAGCTGTCTCCTGGGAGCTTTTCACTGCTCCTTTCGGGGTAGTGAAACTAGTGCGCTTGCGTGATCTTGAGTTCATGCAGGCGCACAAAAGCCCCGGCGTCCGGTGGATGGAGCCGGGCAGGGATGGAGGGATCCAAAAGGATCCCTTTTCGCAACCCGACACTCCTTTCCATAGGGAATGAGCAAATGTGCAGGAGGAAACACCATCTGAAGATGGTGAATGGTCCTGCAGTCAAGCTCTGAAAATATTGTATTTCCGGAGCTTTATGAATTCCTGTCCCCATGTATTGGGACAGCGGGCCATTCCAGGAGAGAAAGGTAAGCAGGAGATATCTGTGATATCTCCTGCATTACCTTTTTGATGAATGGCCCGAAAACAATTTCTACAAAAGCAGGTAAAAATTAGGGATGTGCAGGCTCGGATAGGTTCGAGTTTGCACGTTGAGTTCGGATTTTTCCCTCCAAAAAAACGGAACTCAGAAAGAGGCAAAACGTCATCTTACATGGTCAATCATCATCATTCCTGCACAAAAGTCCAGGAATGATGATGTTTGTCCATGTAAGATGACGTTTTGCCTCTTTCTGAGTTCCGTTTTTTTGGAGGGAAAAATCCGAACTCAACGTGCAAACTCGAACCTATCCGAGCCTGCACATCCCTAGTAAAAATGTTAATTTTCACCTGCTTTTGTAGAAATTAAGGGGTCTATTTACTAAGTCTCTGCGTTAACGTCACTCCTGCTTCGCCAGCTACCGTTGCGAAGCAGGAGCTGGCTAACGCAGCAGTTACTAAAAATAAACCAGCTGAGGAGGGTGAACATTAAGTCACCCCCACGGCGGTAACGGCTAACACTCCCTTCCCCTACAGCCCTGTGTTACTCACCATCTCCGGGGTCCGGCCGGCAGCAGCAGCAGTGACTTTTTTTTTTTCAACAAACTTTATTTACAAATGGCCAACCTGACACAGCTCAAGTCCTGCTTCTCCAGTGAGAAGCAGATACCGGCAGCTACAGGAGGCGATATCAGCGCTGGAGAAGTCAGCAGACGGTAAGTGACATCTCCTCTTAGTAATACCTGGGACACTTAGCGCTGCCATAGGTGTTTATGGCAGTACTAAGTGCCCCAGGTGCAGTGTGATATTGTAGCCTGCAATTAGCGCTCGCAGGCTGCAGGCAGAGAAAATCCCTTTAGTATATACTGAGAAGCGATATGTACAGGGATTTTCTCTGTCTTTAGCGTTTTTCCCCCTTTTCTCCCTTCAGTAACTAGACCCCTAAGTGATGATGAATATACCTTTTGGATACCACATTAACAACATTTTGCACTGCTAAATGGGTAAATAATACTTCAAAAACCTTTACTTCTAAACGCGAAACAGTCGGGAAGCCGATGGACAGAATCCCGACTGCCAAGTTCCCGACTGTATAATCCCGGCAAGGGATAAATGACAGGTGTCAAAATCCTGACAACTGTCATTTTCCCTACACCGGAAGCCCGACACCTGGCTTACCGATTGAAGGTAATCTGGGTGACGGGCGCCGACAGCCGCGCGGAGGGGGAGAGTTAGGTTTAGGGTTCCCGGGGGGGACTTAGGGTTAGGCACCCCCGGGAGGTTAGGTTTAGGCTAGGGGAAGGGGGGGTTAAGATTAGGCACCCCTGGGGGGAGGTTAGGGTTAGGCCCCCCCCCCCCGGGTGACTTAGGTTTAGGAGGCAGGAAAGGGGGGGTTAGGTTTAGGCATGGGGGATTAGGATTGGACACCTATGGGGGAGGTCAGGCTTAGGAACCCCTAAGGGAGGATTAGAGTTAGGGGGAAGAATAGGTTAGAGAAAACTTACCTGGGGACGATCAGGATTTTCAGTGCTGCCGGGATGCCGCTGTCGGGATTTGCGGACGGTGGTAAATCATACTGAATCCTTCTAAACAGAGAAGAAGTAAAAACTCAGGGTAGTACTGAACATAACATCTTACCATCATGCATTATAAATTATACAAAAATATATTTAGCTTTGTGCATTTAGATTACTTTAGGGGGCTCTTCATTGCTTGGGAGGTGTAACCACACCCCTAAGAAGGTGTAGACACACCCCTTTCAGTGTGTAGCTGCTTAAAAAAGGTAATCCAAAAGACTATATCCATGCACCTCCCATCTTGAACATGGCCCCCAGTATCATGTCATGTCCAAATTTTCAATAACCATGGTTTCAATTAGGGGTGAGCGGGTTCGGATTTCTGAAATCCGAACCCCCCCGATCCCCCCCGATCCGAGTCCGATCCGAGTCAGGCTCGACTTTTCCCGCCTGACTCGGATCTGAAATCGAGGCAAAACGTCATCATCCCGCCTTCCGAGTCTCGCGGGTTTTGGATCCTATATAAGGTACCCGCGTCGGCGCCATTTTCTCACTCGGCTGTGGACAGTGAAGAGGGAGGGTGGGAGTTAGGGCTGTGTAGTGTAGTGTAGTGTAGTGCTGCTGTTGTCCACTACTTCAAAGTCCATAGGGGCTGGCTGTGTTGTGCTGTGCTGCTGTTGTTAATAGGGGCTGTGTCCACTACTTCAAAGTCCATAGGGGCTGGCTGGACTGTGTTGTGCAGTCAGTTCTCCATAGGGGCTGTGTCCACTCCAAAGTCCTGTGCAGTGTCCCAGTCCTAAAGGAGTGCTGTAGTGTTGTCCAGGGGGTGCTCTGTCCATCAGGGGTGCTCCCCCCAAGTGCTAAAAAAATAATATATTTTCTGTGTTTGTGAATTGTGTGCGCAGTAGCCGCACGTGCATCAACAAAGTAGTGCCAAGCGTGCGCCTGTGTCATAAGTAAAGGGCCGGCTGGCTTGACCGTTAAAGGGTGCTGTAACCCCCGAAAGTACACTCCAGTCCAAACCAAAAAAAAAATTATTTTCTGTGTTTGTGAATTGTGTGCGCAGTAGCCGCACGTGCATCAACAAAGTAGTGCCAAGCGTGCGCCTGTGTCATAAGTAAAGGGCCGGCTGGCTTGACCGTTAAGGGTGCTGTAACCCCCGAAAGTACACTCCAGTCCAAACCAAAAAAAAAATTATTTTCTGTGTTTGTGAATTGTGTGCGCAGTAGCCGCACGTGCATCAACAAAGTAGTGCCAAGCGTGCGCCTGTGTCATAAGTAAAGGGCCGGCTGGCTTGACCATTAAGGGTGCTGTAACCCCCGAAAGTACACTCCAGTCCAAACAAAAAAAAAAATTATTTTCTGTGTTTGTGAATTGTGTGCGCAGTAGCCGCACGTGCATCAACAAAGTAGTGCCAAGCGTGCACCTGTGTCATAAGTAAAGGGCCGGCTGGCTTGACCGTTAAGGGTGCTGTAACCCCCGAAAGTACACTCCAGTCCAAACCCAAAAAAAAATTATTTTCTGTGTTTGTGAATTGTGTGCGCAGTAGCCGCACGTGCATCAACAAAGTAGTGCCAAGCGTGCGCCTGTGTCATAAGTAAAGGGCCGTCTGGCTTGACCGTTAAAGGGTGCTGTAACCCCCAAAGTACACTCCAGTCCAAACCAAAAAAAAATTATTTTCTGTGTTTGTGAATTGTGTGCGCAGTAGCCGCACGTGCATCAACAAAGTAGTGCCAAGCGTGCGCCTGTGTCATAAGTAAAGGGCCGGCTGGCTTGACCGTTAAAGGGTGCTGTAACCCCCGAAAGTACACTAAAGTCCAAACCAAAAAAAAAATTATTTTCTGTGTTTGTGAATTGTGTGCGCAGTAGCCGCACGTGCATCAACAAAGTAGTGCCAAGCGTGTGCCTGTGTTATAAGTAAAGGGCCGGCTGGCTTGACCGTTAAGGGTGCTGTAACCCCCGAAAGTACACTCCAGTCCAAACCAAAAAAAAAATTATTTTCTGTGTTTGTGAATTGTGTGCGCAGTAGCCGCAAATGCATCAACAAAGTAGTGCCAAGCGTGCACCTGTGTCATAAGTAAAGGGCCAGCTGGCTTGACCGTTAAGGGTGCTGTAACCCCCGAAAGTACACTCCAGTCCAAACCAAAAAAAAAATTATTTTCTGTGTTTGTGAATTGTGTGCGCAGTAGCCTCACGTGCATCAACAAAGTAGTGCCAAGCGTGCGCCTGTGTCATAAGTAAAGGGCCAGCTGGCTTGACCGTTAAAGGGTGCTGTAACCCCCAAAGTACACTCCAGTCCAAACCAAAAAAAAAATTATTTTCTGTGTTTGTGAATTGTGTGCGCAGTAGCCGCACGTGCATCAACAAAGTAGTGCCAAGCGTGCGCCTGTGTCATAAGTAAAGGGCCGGCTGGCTTGACCGTTAAAGGGTGCTGTAACCCCCGAAAGTACACTCCAGTCCAAACCAAAAAAAAAATATTTTCTGTGTTTGTGAATTGTGTGCGCAGTAGCCGCACGTGCATCAACAAAGTAGTGCCAAGCGTGCACCTGTGTCATAAGTAAAGGGCCGGCTGGCTTGACCGTTAAGGGTGCTGTAACCCCCGAAAGTACACTCCAGTCCAAACCAAAAAAAAAATTATTTTCTGTGTTTGTGAATTGTGTGCGCAGTAGCCGCACGTGCATCAACAAAGTAGTGCCAAGCGTGCGCCTGTGTCATAAGTAAAGGGCCGGCTGGCTTGACCGTTAAGGGTGCTGTAACCCCCGAAAGTACTCTCCAGTCCAAACCAAAAAAAAAATTATTTTCTGTGTTTGTGAATTGTGTGCGCAGTAGCCGCACGTGCATCAACAAAGTAGTGCCAAGCGTGCACCTGTGTCATAAGTAAAGGGCCGGCTGGCTTGACCGTTAAGGGTGCTGTAACCCCCGAAAGTACACTCCAGTCCAAACCAAAAAAAAAATTATTTTCTGTGTTTGTGAATTGTGTGCGCAGTAGCCGCACGTGCATCAACAAAGTAGTGCCAAGCGTGCGCCTGTGTCATAAGTAAAGGGCCGGCTGGCTTGACCGTTAAGGGTGCTGTAACCCCCGAAAGTACTCTCCAGTCCAAACCAAAAAAAAAATTATTTTCTGTGTTTGTGAATTGTGTGCGCAGTAGCCGCACGTGCATCAACAAAGTAGTGCCAAGCGTGCACCTGTGTCATAAGTAAAGGGCCGGCTGGCTTGACCGTTAAGGGTGCTGTAACCCCCGAAAGTACACTCCAGTCCAAACCAAAAAAAAAATTATTTTCTGTGTTTGTGAATTGTGTGCGCAGTAGCCGCACGTGCATCAACAAAGTAGTGCCAAGCGTGCGCCTGTGTCATAAGTAAAGGGCCGGCTGGCTTGACCGTTAAAGGGTGCTGTAACCCCCAAAGTACACTCCAGTCCAAACCAAAAAAAAAATTATTTTCTGTGTTTGTGAATTGTGTGCGCAGTAGCCGCACGTGCATCAACAAAGTAGTGCCAAGCGTGCGCCTGTGTCATAAGTAAAGGGCCGGCTGGCTTGACCGTTAAGGGTGCTGTAACCCCCGAAAGTACACTCCAGTCCAAACCCAAAAAAAAATTATTTTCTGTGTTTGTGAATTGTGTGCGCAGTAGCCGCACGTGCATCAACAAAGTAGTGCCAAGCGTGCGCCTGTGTCATAAGTAAAGGGCCGTCTGGCTTGACCGTTAAAGGGTGCTGTAACCCCCAAAGTACACTCCAGTCCAAACCAAAAAAAAATTATTTTCTGTGTTTGTGAATTGTGTGCGCAGTAGCCGCACGTGCATCAACAAAGTAGTGCCAAGCGTGCGCCTGTGTCATAAGTAAAGGGCCGGCTGGCTTGACCGTTAAAGGGTGCTGTAACCCCCGAAAGTACACTAAAGTCCAAACCAAAAAAAAATTATTTTCTGTGTTTGTGAATTGTGTGCGCAGTAGCCGCACGTGCATCAACAAAGTAGTGCCAAGCGTGCGCCTGTGTCATAAGTAAAGGGACGGCTGGCTTGACCTTTAAGGGTGCTGTAACCCCCGAAAGTACACTCCAGTCCAAACCAAAAAAAAAATTATTTTCTGTGTTTGTGAATTGTGTGCGCAGTAGCCGCACGTGCATCAACAAAGTAGTGCCAAGCGTGTGCCTGTGTCATAAGTAAAGGGCCGGCTGGCTTGACCGTTAAGGGTGCTGTAACCCCCGAAAGTACACTCCAGTCCAAACCAAAAAAAAAATTATTTTCTGTGTTTGTGAATTGTGTGCGCAGTAGCCGCAAATGCATCAACAAAGTAGTGCCAAGCGTGCACCTGTGTCATAAGTAAAGGGCCAGCTGGCTTGACCGTTAAGGGTGCTGTAACCCCCGAAAGTACACTCCAGTCCAAACCAAAAAAAAAATTATTTTCTGTGTTTGTGAATTGTGTGCGCAGTAGCCGCACGTGCATCAACAAAGTAGTGCCAAGCGTGCGCCTGTGTCATAAGTAAAGGGCCAGCTGGCTTGACCGTTAAAGGGTGCTGTAACCCCCAAAGTACACTCCAGTCCAAACCAAAAAAAAAATTATTTTCTGTGTTTGTGAATTGTGTGCGCAGTAGCCGCACGTGCATCAACAAAGTAGTGCCAAGCGTGCGCCTGTGTCATAAGTAAAGGGCCGGCTGGCTTGACCGTTAAAGGGTGCTGTAACCCCTGAAAGTACACTCCAGTCCAAACCAAAAAAAAATTATTTTCTGTGTTTGTGAATTGTGTGCGCAGTAGCCGCACGTGCATCAACAAAGTAGTGCCAAGCGTGCACCTGTGTCATAAGTAAAGGGCCGGCTGGCTTGACCGTTAAGGGTGCTGTAACCCCCGAAAGTACACTCCAGTCCAAACCAAAAAAAAAATTATTTTCTGTGTTTGTGAATTGTGTGCGCAGTAGCCGCACGTGCATCAACAAAGTAGTGCCAAGCGTGCGCCTGTGTCATAAGTAAAGGGCCGGCTGGCTTGACCGTTAAGGGTGCTGTAACCCCCGAAAGTACTCTCCAGTCCAAACCAAAAAAAAAATTATTTTCTGTGTTTGTGAATTGTGTGCGCAGTAGCCGCACGTGCATCAACAAAGTAGTGCCAAGCGTGCACCTGTGTCATAAGTAAAGGGCCGGCTGGCTTGACCGTTAAGGGTGCTGTAACCCCCGAAAGTACACTCCAGTCCAAACCAAAAAAAAAATTATTTTCTGTGTTTGTGAATTGTGTGCGCAGTAGCCGCACGTGCATCAACAAAGTAGTGCCAAGCGTGCGCCTGTGTCATAAGTAAAGGGCCGGCTGGCTTGACCATTAAAGGGTGCTGTAACCCCCAAAGTACACTCCAGTCCAAACCAAAAAAAAAATTATTTTCTGTGTTTGTGAATTGTGTGCGCAGTAGCCGCACGTGCATCAACAAAGTAGTGCCAAGCGTGCGCCTGTGTCATAAGTAAAGGGCCGGCTGGCTTGACCGTTAAGGGTGCTGTAACCCCCGAAAGTACACTCCAGTCCAAACCAAAAAAAAATTATTTTCTGTGTTTGTGAATTGTGTGCGCAGTAGCCGCACGTGCATCAACAAAGTAGTGCCAAGCGTGCGCCTGTGTCATAAGTAAAGGGCCGGCTGGCTTGACCGTTAAGGGTGCTGTAACCCCCGAAAGTACACTCCAGTCCAAACCAAAAAAAAAATTATTTTCTGTGTTTGTGAATTGTGTGCGCAGTAGCCGCACGTGCATCAACAAAGTAGTGCCAAGCGTGCGCCTGTGTCATAAGTAAAGGGCCGGCTGGCTTGACCGTTAAGGGTGCTGTAACCCCCGAAAGTACACTCCAGTCCAAACCAAAAAAAAAATTATTTTCTGTGTTTGTGAATTGTGTGCGCAGTAGCCGCACGTGCATCAACAAAGTAGTGCCAAGCGTGCACCTGTGTCATAAGTAAAGGGCCGGCGGGCTTGACCGTTAAGGGTGCTGTAACCCCCGAAAGTACACTCCAGTCCAAACCAAAAAAAAATTATTTTCTGTGTTTGTGAATTGTGTGCGCAGTAGCCGCACGTGCATCAACAAAGTAGTGCCAAGCGTGCGCCTGTGTCATAAGAAAAGGGCCGTCTGGCTTGACCGTTAAAGGGTGCTGTAACCCCCGAAAGTACACTCCAGTCCAAACCAAAAAAAAATTATTTTCTGTGTTTGTGAATTGTGTGCGCAGTAGCCGCACGTGCATCAACAAAGTAGTGCCAAGCGTGCGCCTGTGTCATAAGTAAAGGGCCGGCTGGCTTGACCGTTAAAGGGTGCTGTAACCCCCGAAAGTACACTCCAGTCCAAACCAAAAAAAAATTATTTTCTGTGTTTGTGAATTGTGTGCGCAGTAGCCGCACGTGCATCAACAAAGTAGTGCCAAGCGTGCGCCTGTGTCATAAGTAAAGGGCCGGCTGGCTTGACCGTTAAGGGTGCTGTAACCCCCGAAAGTACACTCCAGTCCAAACCAAAAAAAAATTATTTTCTGTGTTTGTGAATTGAGTGCGCAGTAGCCGCACGTGCATCAACAAAGTAGTGCCAAGAGTGCGCCTGTGTCATAAGTAAAGGGCCGGCTGGCTTGACCGTTAAAGGGTGCTGTAACCCACAAAGTACACTCCAGTCCAAACCAAAAAAAAAGTTATTTTCTGTGTTTAGCCGCACGTATATATCAAATCGATATAACATAAATGGAGGACCAAACTTTCTCCGATAAAAATAAAATAGAGAAAGATCAAGAACCACTTCCTCCTAGTGCTGAAGCTGCTGCCACTAGTCATGACATAGACGATAACATGCCATCAACGTCGTCTGCCAAGGCCGATGCCCAATGTCATAGTAGAGGGCACATACAATCCCAAATGGCAAAGTTCAGGAAAATGACCTTGAAAAAGACATTTAAATCAGCTGAAGAGAAACGTAAACTTGCCAATATGCCATTTACGACACGGAGTGGCAAGGAACGGCTAAGGTCGATCCCTAGTATGTTCATGACTAGTGGTTCAGCTTCACATGACGATGGAAGCCCTCCTCCCACTAAAAAAATCAAAAGAGTTAAGCTGGCAAAAGCACAGCGAAGAACTGTGCTTTCTAAGAAGATATCACAAATCCCCAAGGAGAGTCCAAGTGTGGTGGTGGTTGCGATGCCTGACCTTCCCAGCACTGGACGGGAAGAGGTGGCTCTTTCCACCATTTGCACGCCCCCTGCAAGTGCTGAAAGGAGCACCCACAGTCCACTTGCTGATATGCAAATTGAAGATGTCACTGTTGAAGTACAACAGGATGAGGATACTGGTGTAGCTGGCGCTGAGGAGGAAGTTGGCGAGGAGGATTCTGATGGTGATGTGGTTTGTTTAAATCAGGCTCCGGGGGAGACAGTTGTTGTCCGTGGGATGAAAAAGCCCATCACGGTCATGCCTGGGCAGAAGACCAAACATTCCACCTCTTTGGTCTGGCAATATTTCTATCCAAATCCGGACAACAACTGTCTTGCCATATGTACCATATGTAAAGGTGAAATAAGTAGGGGTAGGGACGTCAACCACCTAGGAACATCCTCCCTTATACGGCACCTGCAGCGCGTTCATAAAAAGTTACTGTCAAGTTCAGAAACTTTGGCTAAGACCGTAAGCAGTCCAGGGACACCTAAATCCCGTTGTCCTGTTGTATCCAAGCGCCTGCAAACCACACCGTCAACTCCCTCCTCGTCAATTTCCTCCTTAGTCAGGATCGGAAGTAGTCCTGCAGGCCATGTCACTGGCATGACTGACTCTCCTATCCGGGATTCCTCTGGAGGATCCTGCATTGCTACGCCTACTGCTGCCGCTGCTGCTGTTGCTGCTGCTGGGAGTCGTTCATCATCCCAGAGAGGAAGTAGGAACACCACTACTTTTACTAAACAATTGACCCTCCAACAGTCCTTAGCGAGGAGGATGAAGTACGACAGTAGTCATCCTGAAGCAAAACGTATAACTGAGGCCTTGACTGCTATGTTGGTGTTAGACGTGCGTCCGGTATCCGCCATTAGTGCAGTGGGATTTAGACAATTGATGGAGGTAGTGTGTCCCCGGTTCCAAATCCCGTCTAGATTCCACTTCACTAGGCAGGCGATACCGAGACTGTACAGAAACGTCAGAAAAAGTGTCCTCAGTGTCCTGAAAAATGCCGTTGTACACAATGTCCACTTAACCACGGACATGTGGACAAGTGGAACAGGGCAGACTAAGGACTATATGACTGTGACAGCCCACTGGGTAGATGTATCACCTTACGCAGCAACAGCAGCAGCGTCACCAGTAGCAGCATCTCAGAAACGCCAGCTCGTTACAAGGCAGGCTACGCTGTGTATCACCGGTTTCAGTAAGAGGCACACCGCCGACAACCTCTTAGAGAAACTGAGGGAAATCATCGCCCAGTGGCTTACCCCACTTAGACTCTCCTGGGGATTTGTGATATCTGACAACGCCACCAATATTGTGCGGGCATTACATCTGGGCAAATTCCAGCACGTCCCATGTTTTGCTCACACAATAAACTTGGTGGTGCAGAATTTTCTGAAAAGCGACAGGGGCGTGCAGGAGACGCTTTGGGTGGCCCGAAAAATTTCTGGCCACTTTTGCCATTCAGCGACTGCGTGCCGAAGACTGGAGCGCCAGCAAACACTCTTGAACCTGCCCCGCCATCACCTGAAGCAAGAGGTTGTGACGCGGTGGAACTCAACCCTCTATATGCTTCAGAGGATGGAGGAGCAGCAAAAGGCCATACAAGCCTATACATCCACCTATGACATAGGCAAAGGAGGGGGTATGCACCTGACTCAAGCGCAGTGGAGAATGATTTCCGTGTTGTGCAAGGTTCTCCAGCCCTTCGAACTTGCCACACGTGAAGTCAGTTCAGACACAGCCAGCTTGAGTCAGGTCATTCCCCTCATCAGGCTTTTGCAGAAGCAGCTGGAGAAAGTGAAGGAGGAGCTAAGACGGAGCGATTCCGCTCGGCATGTGGGACTTGTGGATGAAGCCCTTCATTCGCTTTGCCAGGATTCCAGGGTGGTCCATCTGTTGAAATCAGACCACTACATTTTGGCCACCGTGCTTGATCCTAGGTTTAAAGCCTATGTGGTGTCTCTCTTTCCGGCCGACACAAGCCTGCAGAGGTGCAAAGACCTGCTGGTGAACACACTGTCAGCTGAAGCGGAACGTGACACGTCAACGGCTCCTTCTTCATTTTCTCCCGCAACTGGGGCTGCCAGGAAAAAACTTAGGTATCCTAAGCAACCCGCTGGCGGTGATGCAGGGCAGGCAGGAACAAGTTTGGACATCTGGTCCGGACTGAAGGACCTGGCAACAATTTCTGACATGTCTACTGTCACTGCATATGATACTGTCACCATTGACAGAATGGTGGAGGATTACATCGGTGACAGCATCCAAGTAGGCATGTCAGACAGTCCATACCTGTACTGGCAGGAAAAAGAGGCAATTTGGAGGCCCCTGTACAAGCTGGCTCTATTTTACCTGAGTTGCCCCCCCTCCAGTGTGTACTCCGAAAGAGTGTTTAGTGCAGCCGGGAACCTTGTCAGCGAAAGGCGTAGGAGGTTGCTTCCACAGAATGTGGAGAAGATGATGTTCATCAAAATGAATTATCAGCTCTTCCAGGGAGACCAGCCTCCAGAAGGTACAGAGGGACCTGTGGTGGTGGATTCAAGTGGGGACGAGTTAATACTTTGTGAGGATGAGGATGTACACACTGAAGAGGGTGAGGAATCGGTGGATGAGGAGGATGAGGATGACATCTTGCCTCCGTAGAGCCAGTTTGTGCAGGGACACATTAATTGCCAGCTTGTTTTGTGGGGGCCCAAACGAACCAATCATTTCAGCCACAGTTGTGTGGCAGACCCTGGCGCTGAAATGATTGATTTGTTAAAGTGTGCATGTCCTGTTTATACAACATAAGGGTGGGTGGGAGGGCCCAAGGACAATTCCATCTTGCACTTCTTTTTTTTCTTTGCATTATGTACAGTTTGGGGCCTAGTTTTTCTAACTGCCATCCTGTCTGCCACTGCAGTGTCACTCCTAGATGGGTCACGTGTTTGTGCCGCCCACTCGTGTCGCTTAGCATAGTCATCCAGCTACCTCGGTGCAACCTTTTGGACATGAAAACACTATTGTGAGGTGTGAGGTGTTCAGAATAGACTGGAAATGAGTGGAAATTAAGGTTATTGAGGTTAATAATAGCATAGGAGCAGAGAAACCAACAAATTCTGTGATTTTAGCTGTTTTTATGCTTTTTAAAAAAAAAATACAGATCCAAAACACAAAACCCAGAACCCAAAACACGGAAGGGTGGTTTTGGCAAAACCAATCCAGATCCAAAACACGAAGAAAGATCCAGATCCAAAACCAAAACACAAAACACGAAAAGTGGCCGGTGCACACCCCTAGTTTCAATCCATTGCTGCTCACAGAATACAAAAATACTATCCACAATCTCAATGCAATGCTGCTCGCTGGTCTACAGGCTAGGCAAGTAACAAGGTTAAAAGGTTGTTAGAGGTGAACCTCCAAGCAGAGGTGGATCTATTGCAAAACTAATAAAGCTTAAGCTTCAGGGCTCCTAACCCCAGAGGGGCCCTGTAGCAAATAATTTTTTTAGTGGGTGAATTTTTCAACAAAATCAATGGAGTTTTATTTAATTGTGTATTATTAAAATAAGGTTATTTTAGTGATAGAATCATAAGCCAATGGGTTAAAGTACATAATATTGACCTTAAAATATGCTCTACAGTAGTGCATGTAGAGGGGGTTAAGTACCCAAAAACCCTCCCTGATCAATACTGGCCAGCAGCTCTGACCAGAGGATGGTTCTTATGAGCCGGCCGGTGCAGAATAGAGAGCTGCTGTCAGTGTCACTGCTGAGTGCAGTACTGCCAAGTGCCACTAGATGTTCCCATCTCCATTTGTGCTGTCCCATCTGCCAAAACTTGGCCCTACAGTTCTGACCACAAACTGACAGCTGAGCTGACTGAGGAATAGCATACAGCTCAGAGGCGGGAGCACACACTGTGGGGGAGCGACCTGACTCAGGGGGAATCCATAGATCCCACCTAGGAGGCTCAATAGCTGGGATCCTACAGAGGAAGTGAGTAAGTTTTGATTTTGTATGTGATTTATCTACAGTCTCTCTCTCTGGGGGGTTTCTACATCTATCTATATATCTATCTATCTATCTATCTATCTATCTATCTATCTACAGTCTCTCACTCTCTGGGGATCTATCTATCTAGCTATCCATCTACAGTTTCTCACTCCCTCTAGGGTTGCTACATCTATCTATCTACTGTATCTTACTCTCTGGGGATCTATTTATCTATCTATCTACAGTGTCTCACTCTCTGGGGGGTTTCTACATCTATCTATCTACAGTGTCTCATTCTCTGGGGGGTTTCTACATCTATCTAACTATCTACAGTCTCTCACTCTCTGAGGGTTTCTACATCTATCTATCTAGCTATCTACAGTTTCTCACTCTCTGGGGGTTTCTACATCTATATATCTATATTCTATCTATCTATCTATCTATCTACCTATCTATCTACAGTCTCCCACTCTCTGGGGCGTATATACATCTCCACCATTTGGGCCTCAAGGTCCTTGCAAGGGCAGCAAGGCCCTTTGGAGCTTGTTGGATGTTGCCCTATTTTTGCTGGTTACAAAAGGGCACCTAATACTTCAAGCTTCAAGGCCCCAAAATTGTAGATCCGCCACTGCTTCCAAGTGGGGTTGATGGCTGTGGGGCATATGGTTGATTGCGGCCCACCAATGCTGCTTCCTAGTCCCTTGGTCTACTCTTTTGAGCATGCACAGGGGCTGACAAAATAGCCACGGAGCCCTGGTTGAGGATTCGATTCCTCAACTTTAAGCCCAAATGGGGCGCTGTACATGCATTTGCTCTCATATGGTTAAGAGGTACAGGGCATATGTGTTAAGAGGTACAGGGCCTCTGGAGGATAGTCCAGTATCATCAGACTTATCCCAAAAACTTTTCTGTAGGGCGAGAAAAAATGTTACACGCTGGGGGATATCCATTATAATAATAAAACACCCTATGATGCAGTCATTCTGTATGTCTTAGAACATTAAAATGTGTTTTTCTTAAGAACTATTTTCTGATGTGTTAAAGGGAAATGAAAAAACAAAAGGTAGGCAACTGACACCAACATAATAACATTTGAAGGATTTTATAATTACATAGCATATTTCCCACCTTAGCAACTTTTCTGTGCATGTTCTTTTAGCTGTGAAATACATGGATATAACCTGCTGCATCAATTTATCTATAAAACTGAAATTACACACGACAACTCTTTATCATAGTTCTCATATTTTTGCAAGAAAAAAAAAATGTTGACAGATCACTATATTTTTTCTTGTGAATTTATTCATCAGATGCTTTTTTTTCTAGTTCCAATAAACCTCTCACAGGTGGGAATTTACGAGAAACAAAACAAACGTTTAATCAGCTCAAGCACATCGTCTATCATTGGTTTCCGTTCCTCCAGAAGATATCTAATATCTTTTAATGTGTCTCTTTTTTTTTTTCCTAGACGAACATAAATTAAATTTAAAAAACACTGTCATAGTCTTTAAATACATTTAACTGAAGGAAACATATTTATGCCAGCAGCCTCGAAACATGTTCAAGAACACAAGATGGATGAGGGTACAATGAATGCAAGATGTTTGTAATTTTATCTGTCTGGTTACAAAATTCTACATTATCAGCGTGATGCATTGTGTTATGATGTTTCGTACTGTGGGACTATATAAATATTATAACATCCATCAACTCTTAAATATTGTAATAGTTTGAAGCATATGCCTTCCCAAAGTAAATATTAATGTTAATACCCCTCTCAACTAGCAGAATAGCAGCATTTAAATGGGGCCCATTCATGAGCTGTGACGGTCACTGGTCCTGATTCAGATATGGGAAAAGAGTAAGATATAGCAAGTAACTGTGGGCCTGATTCAGAGCCGGACGCTATTTGCGCTCGCTCGTTCAGAAAAAGGGGCCGGATATTTAAATAGAGCGCTCGCTCTTTGCGGTCTGTTGATACCTCTATGTCTGAACGAGCGAACGAAACATGCACTCGCTATTTTTTAAAAAACGCCCCCTGGCCGCTCGCAACCTACGTCATCTCCGCTATTTATTAGTTTAATAGAGTACATCGAAAGGCGTATGAACTGCTCGCAGTGCTTGTAGGATTTTCCTACCGCAATCATGCGAGCAGTTCAGGCTAAAAGACAACCAAGTGACGTGGTCGATGACGCTGCTTTGTTAATTATGCACACCCTTAAAACGCCCGTTTGGACCGTTTGGCATGCCTGTGTTCGGATCTCCACTTCCCGTTTTCAAGCACCTTCCCCTGTTACCACCCACAAACGCCTCATTCTGTCACTCAAATTAGCAGGCATTCGCTATTTTGCGAGCACACAATTTCCGACCGCAATGACAGGTTCGCGCATGCGTATTACAACCCATACGCATGCGCAGTTGTGCGACCATCGCTCCGAGTGAACGAGCAGCCGCTTACGAGCGGCTCTGAATCAGGCCCTGTGTACCTGGACTAACCATGCTACAGTGCAAGGGGTCCAAATACATCTATTGTTTTTGCATGCAGGGTAACTACTGGCTGCTGTTGCATGTAGCCCAAAAATGCAGGACAGCTTTATTTTTACACTGCAATTTAGATGTCAGTTTGGACACACCCCTCCCAAATCTAAAATCTGCCGCGATATATACCTAGAGTACCGCGATATATACCTAGAAATGCAATTTACATCGCAAAGGACATCTCTCCAGATAAGAGCTGTCCTTTGCGATGCCTCCGGAGAGAGGGACATACAGGTTTAACACCCAGAATCCCACCGGGACGAAGCGCCAGAATGCATCACATTCCGGTGCTTAGTACATATGGAAAATGTGGTAAAACCCACGTTTTGGGGGTTTTACCGCATTTTCCCCTTTAGTACATCGCGGCCCATGTCATTTGCCCCCTCCATGTCTCTCCATTTTTCACAAAAAAAGAAACAGTGGCCGGCCTCTTTAGGCCACCGACCAAAGCGGCACCTCCGTGGCTATGTCGCGGCACCCCAGGGAGCTGCTGCACACAGTTTGGGAACCATAGTTCTAGTGACTTATATACAGGTTGAGTCTCCCATATCCAAATATTCCAAAATACGGAATATTCCGAAATACTGAATTTTTTTAGTATGACTGAGATAGTGAAACCTATTTTTTCTGATGGTTTAATGTACACAAAATTTGTTTAAGGCCCAAAATTATTACAAATATTATATAAAATTATCTTCAGGCTGTGTATATAGGTGTATATGAAAGATAAACGAATTTCATGTATGTACCTAAAATTTGATGCACAAAATTATTAAAAATATTTTGTAAAACTACCTGCAGGCTATGTATATAAGGTGCATATAAAACTTAAATGCATTATTTAAACATTTCTTTACTGGTAGGCCCTTAAACACTTAACTGACTAATTCTTTTTCCAAAAACCGCTCAGAAATTGTTGGTTTTTTTTATGACTGAATTAGGTCAAGAACATCTTTTTAAAACGTATCCAACACAATTTTATACATTTTTAAAAAAACACTGTAAACCATAAAAATTTTAATTTTGGCCGTTGTGTTCAACTATCTACAGAAACCATTGAATGTTTGAGGCCACAGCCACTGATGTTTCCTTAACATCGGTTTGCAAACCATCGATGGTCCCACACCCCTGGTGGACCCCACCACATCCCGCCGCTGGACCCTTCGCACCCCGCCAAAGATGCCGCTGGACCCCGGCACCCTGCCATGGATGCCGCTGAACTCCCGCAACGCAAGCCGGACCCCCACGTATTGTAAATACTGAAAAAAATTTCATATACGAATTGCTCCAGGCCCCGAGCATTCAGAAGTTTTATTTGCAGAAAATAACTTATCCCAGCAAATGAGGGCCAGCATATTTAAAAGTTGCTAAAGTTAAGTTTCAAAAATCGTGTAAAATCCACCTTCCGCAAGCACCTGCAATGAAAAAAACACCTGGGCCATACTTTCGGACCTTCCTGGAGTCTAGTTCGCTAGTTTTTAACTTTGTCCCCCAACTTTTCTTTTTTTCGCCCCCAAAATGAAAGTGATTTTTTGGAGTGTTCTTAAGTGTTTTTTCAAATTTTTTTGATGCAGTTTACCTTTGGGGGACTGTCTGAAGGCTGCACGGGGGTTCCCACAACGTTACACCCCAAAACCCCAATTCTGCACTTTTTTCCGCCTGCTATTCATAGGCGAAACTTTTTCGCCTATTACATTGCATTGACTTTCCGCCTAGGCGGAAAGTCTTTCAATTTGAATATGGCGATACTTTTCCGCCTGGCGAAATGACGTCATCGGTGAAACTGTAGTGAAGATTTAAAATATAAAATCAAAAAAATTATCAAGGTCTCGAACAGGCAGACAGGAAGTGTAAGCAAGGCGGTTCACCTAACCCCTTGCCCACAAGCCTGTCCTAGCAAGAACTGCATCTGTCGTGTATGTGATGTGACGGCTGCGAATTACAGTACATGTACTGTGAGCCTCCTTGTAGCTCGACTGGCGTATGGAGTGGCTCCATTGTGTGTGACTCCCGACACACTGGGCATGTGCATTACTACTGTATGAGCCTCCTTATGCCACAGCTACGGAGCGGCTCCATTGGGCATACAACAGAAATCCCATTTGTAACCCTTCGGAGCTGGCTGACAGCCACCACAGCGCCAACCGTGCAGACATTGACACAAGTTTGCACTTTAAATGCACAGTCAGTTTATAATACAGAGACCTCTCTCTCAAACAGAGCCCACTACCAGTTGCTGAAGTCATGAAATCATTATAGTGTACAAGTCTGGGACAGCATCAACATTGATGCAAGTTTTCTCCTTAAACACACAGTCAGTTTGTAATACAAAGACCTCTCTCTCTAACAGAGCCCACTAGCAGTTTCTGAAGTCATGAAATTACTATAGTGTCCAAGTCTGGGACAGCGCAGAGAGTGGCGCAAGTGTGAAAATTTAAACCGCACAGTAATACTGACAACTAGGCATGCGCAGTGCAATGATCTTCCATATGCCATGGCATAGTGCTACATGGTGTATGACTTGGCTCCACTGGGCATGCTCCATAGATCCCATTGTAACCCCTCCACTGGGCATGCGCCAGAGATCCCATTGTAACCCCTCGGAGCTGACAGCCACCACAGCACAGACATTGATGCAAGTTTGCACTTTTAAACGCACAATCAGTCCCTTATTTTTAAACAGCCCACTACTACAGTAGTTTCACTATAGTGTCCAGATCCGACAGTGCCAACAAAAAATTATTCTTTTGCAGGGCTCAAACCCGGGAAAATCATTGTTGCCAAGCGATCTCCTAGCCACTAGCCCACAAGCCAACTACAGTATATGAAGAACCGCACATACTGTAGCGGAGTCATCTTTGGGCACTCCACTCACCTGCTGCTGTTTTTAATAACAAATAAATTGTCTTCCTTTCCAGATATTATACAGTACTAGTACCATACTGTATATACACAGTACCCCAGCATTAGAGAATAATTAACCCCATCTCATTGAAAGCTGTGCGTGCATCTCATTCATCTACAGTATCAGTTATACTGTGATAACAACTCGGGCAACTACACTACTATACAGTTATGTACATACTGATTTGCATCCCGTTCTAAGAGCTTACTGTATGTACTGGATGTGATATTAAAAATATTGGTTGTACAAACATGCAAATACTGTACAGTGTGTGAATGTGATATCCATCCATTTAACAGTATGGTATTCAGTACAAATTACAATGGTGGAGCACTCGCCACCCAGTGGTTACATGCCGTAGCATATTCTTCGTTGAGGAATACCACGGTACACCACAAGTCCAGCCATCACCTAACGTTCCATGGCGCGACACAGAGCCCTGAATGGCGTGCCATGAACAACAAACTAGCTGGGCAAATCTGTATATATACACACAGCTGTTGCCTTACTTACACAAAGGACATCCTAGGCATCAACATCCTCATCACCAATATCTTCATCATCAACATCCTCATCATCCTTAGCGCCTTCAACTACCAAAATATCCTCCTCCTCCATGTGTAATTCCACAGAAGCATCGTCAATGACTACGTCTGCAAGATGTTGACTGCCCTTCCCCACATTTACAGAGGACACACAAATGTTGGAACTTGGAGAATCCTCTAGTACACTAGTATTTAGGTCTGGCTCACACATGGCAACCGTGACACACTTGCACTCTCCTCAGGGATTTGAGATTTCGATTTCTCAGGGCACAAAGTTGGTTTTCCCGAAGCGGTCTTAACAACTTTCACATTTTTCATTGGACCACCACTACTACTACAAGCAGAAGGGCTATCAGAAGCAGCAGTCTTCATAAAGAAAGGCCAAGGCCTTATCCTTTCCTTGCCACTTCGTGTAGTGAATGGCATATTGCCAATTTTTTGTTTATCTAAAGGCAAATATCCTTTCATTTTTTTTTCTTAACTTCAGTAAAACTTGCTTTACCATATCGATGGTGTGCCTTAAGCCCTGGGGCATGGGCCTTCATAGAGGATGAGGAAGTTGACGGCCTTGCACTGCTGGCTGCAGCTACAACATGTGGTTCTTGGCCTTGCTCTCCTGTCATGTGACAGCCCTCCATATTTTCTGCAGTCTTGAAGCAGTGTCACAATCACCAATAGTGTAGCCAAGGTGCGGTTACAAAATTCACACACGTGCAGTCGTGCGCACACACAAAAATATTTGAAAAAAAGACAAATGATTTTTTTTTTTTGTCAGCTCCAGAAGAACTTGGGCCCTGAGCACCGATTGATCACGACTGGAGTCGGGCAGCACAAGGTTGTTGCAATGTGTGTTGCTGGCTGGCTCTTGTGTACTATTGCAGTTAAGCCTAATACCCACGAGCACACACAGAAGAAAAAAATATGACACTTTTATTGGGTCTTTTTTGGAGCACGACTGTAGTCGGGCAGCACAAGGTTGCAACGTGCGTAGCTGGCTGGCTCTTGTGCGTTACTGCAGTTAAGCCTAACACCCACGAGCACACACATAAGAAAAAAATATATGACACTTGTATTGGTTTTTTTTTTATTGAACACGATTGGAGTCGCTGGATCTTGTGCACTACTGTGGTTTAGCCTAACACCCACACACACACAGAAGAAAAAAATATGACACTGTAATTGTTTTTTTTTTTTGATTGAGCACAACTGGAGTCGCTGGATCTTGTGCGCTACTGTGGTTAAGCCTAACACCCACAGAAGAAAAAAATATAACTATATAAGACAGTCCAGAACTTGGGCCCAGAGATGAACACAACACAAGCCAAGGACACAGCAGACAGCCCTGATATATCAGCAGGCAGCACAGTGACAGTGACAGCACCATGACCAGAATGGATCAGCAGACAGCACAGTCATAGTGACAGCACCGTGACCAGAGATCGGAATGGATCAGGACTCAGGAGACAGCACAGTGACAGTGACAGCACTGTGACCAGAATGGATCAGGAGACAGCACAGTGACAGTGACAGCACCATGACCAGAGACCAGAATGGATCAGCACCAGCCGAGGACACAGCAGATAGCACCAGCACCTCTCCCATACCCACCCTCCCTGTTCAGTCTCCACAGCCAGAGTGAAATGGCGTCTGTCGCGTGGTCCCTATATACTACATTGATCATAGAGACGAAAGCTCTCGAACCGCAAGATTTCCATCTCTATGGTTTTGCCTCGGTCTCGAGAGTAAAGCGGGAACCTCCGAGTCTGCTTGGATCTGACTCGGATATGCTAAATTCAGGTGGGTTCGGATCTCTGGGAACCGAACCCGCTCATCTCTAATATATATATATATACATACATACTATATATATATATATATATATATATATATAGTCCAAATAAGTCCACACTCTCATCTTCAATAATAAATTGCTGGGGTGACAAACCCATAAGGGATCACAACAATCCTCTTCATACAAAAAAAGAAGGGGGGTAGCACTCACCAGTCTTCTTAAAAGCATATCTTTATTACATCTTCAGTAAAAATGTCACAACATTTGAAAATCCAACGTTTCGGTCCTATGCATGGACAAAGGTTCATCCATAGTGTGATAAATTAAAGATAAATGTGCCCGTGCTCAAATAATAATGTGCGTACCAAATAAAAATTCTTTAAGGCTTATCTGAGAGTCCTGTCGGGGAGAAGTGGACAATGCTGGACCCAGGTTTCTAGTGCCAGAGAGGACCTTAATGAAAAGAGGCTCTTGGCAGAGCCGGATAGGAGAGAAAGCCAACATAGTGTAGTACTTCCAGTACATATACATCTATATAATACTGTACCTATAGCCCGATCACTGTGGCCAGCAGTGATCAGGACACATGTGGAGGCGGAGCTGAGGCTGGAAAGGAGTGGGCGGGGGCGCCGCTAGGGTGCCAGGGTACATAGCAGCAGCCGCGGCTACCAGAGCTGCTGCTGCTTCTACACTGATCACTGTTGTTCTGGAGCCGCAGCGGGAGGGTGTCCCTCTGGCAGCCCGGATACATAGCAGTGGCGGCAGCTAAAAGTGTAGCTGCTGCTGCATTTTAAACAGTGATCACACTGATCACCGTTGTTCCGGAGCCGCAGCGGGAGGGTGTCCCGCTGGGAGCCCGGATACATAGCAGTGGCAGCTGCTACCAGTGCCGCTGCTGCATTTTACACAGTGATCACACTGTTCCGGAGCCACAGCGGGAGGGTGTCCCACTGGCGAACAGGATACATAGCAGCAGCGGTGGCTACCAGAGCCGCTGCTGCTGCCTCTTACTGAAGTGGATGGGTCTATATACGCTTCACCTATGATGAAAATTCTGCACTGTTACATGTTATGGTACGAGTGTTTACACGTCTCCTGGGAGAACACACACACTGTATCCCCCTGGTCAGACAGAAACAAATGTGGGTTGACATTACAGAAGCTGTTAATGCTGTTAGTAGCTGCAGATGTGACGTTTAAAAAAAAAAAATTTCAATGACATCCAATGTGTGTTTAATGGGAAAATGGCGGATGAAGTTAAGCAGTCCCGCAAGACCGGTGGTGGGCGTCATATGTCACATCCCCAAACACTATACATCTTATGAACAAGAACTCAAACAGATCATTCCACTAGATATCCTACCCAGAACTCAGATTGATGACACAGACAGACCAATAGCAATACTCATATCACATATTTGAATTAGCATAATTTTCAGGGATGTTAGTACCGCTGTATTACTGTACATTAAGCTGCTACTGTACAACTACACATACAAGTATGTTGTCACCTAGACTGCACAGAGGGCAAGCGCTGAGCGCTCGCAAGTGGGTCGATGGGGCACAGAGCGCATGCGCACGACGGAGCTGGCTCCGTCGTGCGCATGCGCGAGACCCGGATAGCGACGGGCAATCCGTCGCTCTGGGTCTCGCAAAAAAAGGGGGCGTGCTGTCGATGTTGAGTGACAGCACGCCCCCTTTGGCGGGCGGGCCGGGGTTGGCTGCCCAAACGGAGGCGTTCCCATGAGAACGCCTACCGTTTGGGGACGGCCCCACTGACATCACAAGTGATGTCAGTGGAGAGATTTCGGCTCTGTTAGAGCCGAAATCTCTCTGGGGCTTGCGGCAATGAGACCCTGCCACAAGGGTCTCATCGTAAGCCCGAAGGTTGCGATGGTCTTGACCATCGCAACCATCATCATGGCCGCTCGCTATAGCTGTGAGTGGTCACCCACAGCTATGCGAGTGGCCAGGAGGCCGTTCTAAAGAAAAAAAAAGACCGGCCCTGATTCAGAGCGAGCGCTCTGTCAGAGCGACCGGCTCTGAATCAGGGCCAGAGTACAAAGATGTCATTGTTTGGGCATGCTGGGATGTGTAGTGCTACTTTTTTTTAAGGGTTTGTGTAAAGAATAATGAAGTAAAAATAGAATACAACTCAACAGTAATATTTTTTTGGAGTTAAGCTAGGACAGAAAGGGCCATTGCACTGAAGGCTTAAAAACCACAGTCTTTTGTTGTTTGCACTATGGCCCTCATTCAGAGCCGTACGCTCTGAGCAGAGTGCACGCTCTGAATGAGGGCCGTCCTCCATAACTATGGAGCGTCCTCCTGGATGCTCGTATAGCTGTGGGTCACCACCCACAGCCTATACGAGCGTGCAGTTTGATGGCCGCAATGGTCTTGACCATCGCGACCATCGAAACTGCGAGCCAGAGCCTGCGGTTGAGGTTTTCAACCGCAAGGCCCGGAGTGATTTTGGCTCTATCAGAGCCAAAATCACTCCCACTGACATCACCAGTGATGTCAGTGGGCCGGCTTCTGACGGTAGGCGTTCCCTTAGGGGGCGTGCTATCCAAAGGGGGCGTGCTGTCAATCAACATCGACAGCACGCCCCCTTTGATCAGACACAACGAGCGAAGGAAAGTCCTTCGCTCGTCGCGTCTGGCGCATGCGCACGACGGAGCTCCCTCCGTCGTGCGCATGCTCAGTGCAGAACATCGACCCACTTGCGAGCGGACAGCTGCTCGCGAGTGGGTCTGAATCAGGGCCTATGTTTTATTTTTATTTTATCCACTGCTACAAACAATTGGAAAACACATGTAATGGGGCAATTAATAATGTTTTTAATTGTTCCGCTGCTGCTCCAGGGAAGAAGAATTCTATGGCAAAAAGGGCTCGTCCACGTGTGGAAGAACATGCTGCAGGTATGTGCTAAAATAGAAAGAGAAAACAGCAAATTAGTATGTACATGAACATTTAATGACGAAATACACCCAAAGCAAACATGCTTTAATAAGGACATTATACTTAGATTTAAATACACATAACTTTAGTTTAAATTCATGTGGCCAGAATTTGCATACAATGCAGAAGCATTACAATGGTCTAGCCTTCCCCCCTCCACCATTACTTAAATATAATTAATAATCCTTACCTTTTATTAGGTCCATCACGTCCATATCCACCAACTCCACAACTCCATCGTCAGGAAGAAGATGATGATCACAACATGGTCTTAGTCACAGTAGATCCTGGCATTGCTATGGATGAAAATACAGAAGTGGTTACTACCAACAACCAGCAACTGACTGACCTGCACATCACCTCAGCCTACACCTACACCTCAACAACCCCCTTCTGTAGAGGAAATAGCTTTGTCCCCTGATAGCTTTAGAACTAAGCAGGTCTTCTTTATGGAGAGACAAATGCACTCCATTAATCATATTTAAAAAAAATAGAGAGTGCTACTAGAGTGGCTGAGGGTACACAAATTAGAATGGCTGACAATACTGATTTAAGGCTGCTTGACCTCACTCAGGCTATTCTGGCACAGACTGAGGCACTTATAAACCTTCACAGAGAGTTAGTAGGGCAGAGGGGCCTATTAAAGGCAACATTAACATCCACTATTAGTAGTGTGTGTACAACTTCACTTAGTCCATCACCTACCACTCCACCCCGGCACAGTCTACCCACATGGGGTGGTGTGCTTAAAGCCATAGTTAGAGGTAGAGTAGGTTCAGCAGACAAAAAGGAAAAGTACGTTACAGTATGTTTAAAATGTTATTACTGCACTTTTGGAATGTTTTGCATACTGTATTTGAATGCAGCAGATATAGATATATGTGTGTTTTTTCACTTTTATATTGATAAATCTAACAATGTTCAGTCTTATTATTCCAATGTTGAAGTATTGCTTTATTGGAAAATAAAAACACATTACAGTGCAGTAACTGTGACGGTTAAATGTGTGTTTTTCCAAAAATTATTACCTATTCATCTTTATATATATTTTTATTTATAGTGTTTTAATTTTTTTAAACAAAAGCACTTACCAGACACTCTCATGGACCAAAATATATATATATAGCATACAGCATCTTGCACGGTTCAAGCTCAGTCCCCTGTGAAATGAACATACATTTTAAGTAATCTGATTGTAGCCATACAACTTGAACACATACACATTCACATTCTGTAACATTGTGCCACAAATACTTACGTGAAAAATACTGCTGTATGATCCTCTGTCGAACCTCATTCCTGCCCTCTATATTGACGACCTCTGATGGGAAAGGGTCAACTGCAGCAATGTCCCCAAGGTCATCATGGTCTTGCCCAAGGGCCATGTTATGGAGCATGTAGCACAACTGGATGATGTCACATACTTAGGCACTGCCAGCCGACCGGTCCAAACAACGAAACCTGCTTTTCAAAACCCCAAAGGTACGCTCTATGACTGACCTTGTAGTAATGTGTGCGTTGTTGTATCGGTGCTGTGAAGGGCCTCGTGGTCACAACAGAGGTGTTATAAGCCAAGTTTGACACCCATATCCTGAGTCACCTAAATGATGAAAACTTTAAACACACAAAAAACCACACAACTTTTCAAACTTAAATGTAAAACATTATAAATTATAAAAATAACATACCAAGTAGCCACCCATCCGGCATGTATCCTTCTTGAAACCTCTCCCACAGGGCTGACTGGCACAGGATATAGGCATCATGGCAAGACCCTGGGTAACCTGCAACCACACTGAGAATCTTGAGGCTAGCATCACAGACCACCTGGACATTGAGGGAGTGGTAGCCATGTCTATTTACATAGACATACCCCCTCAAGTGCGGTGACCTGATCCCAATGTGGGTGCAGTCTATGGCTCCCAGCACATTAGGCAATGCTGAGAGCTGATAGAAAGCTACCTTAAGGTCCTGTCACTTGGATTTACAATGAGCGAATGAGATATATGTTAGCCATAACTTCTTCAGGGCTGATAATACTTGAGATAAATGCTTCGAGAAAGTGATTTGTGTAATACTCAGCACTATAGTGCTCACTGACTGAAATGAGCCAGTCCCAGGCAATGCATAGTTGCTACCAGCCAAAGGCTCCAAATCATCTCTCACCTGCTTACTGTATATAGGGCCATGAGGTTTGTGCGGTTCAATCTAAATAACTGAACCACCTCATGATCTGAGACGGAGTCCAGGTCCATCCTTAGTTGATATCCTCATCTGGCACGAAGCAGAATAGGGACCTGGATCTGGTGATGCTCCTGCGCCCTACTCCTGTGCAGCTCCTCCATAGAAAGCAGCCCACAAGCATACAGCTCCAATGAAGACTGTACAAACTCCATTACTCCAACCCTCACAGGTGCAATGGCTGTAGGTGTGGTTTATATAGGGATGTGATTAAGTTTTATGGAGTTCACATGGGTTCATTTGGCACCGATTTCTTTTTACGGAAATAGCCTTGAAACTCGCCTATCTGAACCTGATCTAAAGATTTTGCGAATTTTAGTAAAGTTTGCCTTGGGAATTCCTAACTCGCACTGTATTACATTTGGAGAGTTGCATCTTTAACATTGGAAAACATCTGGATGTGAGATTCAAAAGTGCGAATTTGCAAAAGATGTGAAACATGCGTAAAAGCCTGTTCTCACACTCTATTATATTTGAGAGTTCCGGAAAAGTGTAAAAGAAGAGACAAAATCGCAAAAAAAAACCAACAAAATCGCAAGCTATTACATTTACCCCATTGTCTATGTCTGACGATTACCGCTAGAATCAAAACCAATGGTCAGGGACGTCTTGAGAGGAGGGGGCCCATGTGCACTCCCCGTGCGGAGCCCTCTCCTCTCTTCCCGGAGGCCGGCAGCCGACTGACGCGGCTGGCCAGCCACCGGAGTATTAGTAGACTCTGGGCACTAGTGTGTGCCCGGAGTCTACAGCGCATGCATAGAACGCTGGGAAAATGGCCGTGGCGTCCATTTTCCATTGTTCTGAGCAGCGCTGACACCCACCGCGGGACCACGGACAGGTAAGTTTAAAATAATATGGGTGCCGGGTGTGCGGCACGGGGCCCCCCTGGACCCGGGGGCCCGTGTGCCCCGTACACACTGCACCCATTACAGATACGCCACTGCCAACGGTTAATAAATTTGCATGCAAAAGCCCAGTCGCCACCCAGTTACACTCATTCAGCTTCAAGTTGAGATGTGGCTGAGATTTGAATGACTATGAAACGCCTGTAGTTGCTGAATATTGCATACACAAGCTCCAATGCTTGTACTGTGCTAAAAAATCAACAGATACGCCTGCAAAATGTATGTGCACACATTTCTGAAGCAGCCTTTTACTGTGTTTTTACCCGAGACAAGGCTTGTAGTTTCTTTTTTTTTTTTTTTTTTTTTACTTTGCCAAAGGACTCTGGCCTTGAAGAATATAGCAATCTCTCCTGTACACTGAATCGTACTCTACCCAAGTTTCTGCATTTGTATTGTAGTATAATGTTGCATCTCGGTGTTTCATAAACCTGCTCAATAGGAGGTCAGTCTTGTGAAATCTCACTAAGGGGCGTACTCAATTTGAGTCGAAAAGTCGGTTTCGCCGAAAAAGTATCGCGGGTGATGTCATTTCGCCAGGCAGAAACTTTTCGCCGTATTCAATTTCAAAGATTTTTCGCCAAGGCCAGTGGTCAGGGAACAGGGGTAAATTACCCCACAAAAGGGGTAAAAATGAAATTCCTGGGGGTAATGGACGGACAGCCAGGCATGCATATGAATCATTCTATAATATAGAATGATTCATATGCGTGCCCGGCTGTGCCGCAGGGAGGCTCTGAGCCGGACACCCGCTGAGATGTTATTACCAGCGGGTGCCCGGCTCCATCCCTGCAGCCCCGCATAAGCCGGAGGCTGGAGTTCTCTTCTGAACGCCAGCTTCCGCATCTCTCCATGCACACTATGGGAGAGACGTCATGACGTCTCTCCCATAGTTCCGAGGAGTAGCCAGGCAGAAAGGACGAGGGGCGGATGCAGGAGTGAGGATTAAGGTAAGTGTTTTTTTTGTACAAGCAGCACTACAGGGGCATTATATGGGGGCACTACTACAGGGGCATTATATGGGGGCACTACTATAGGGGCACTATATGGGGGCAATACTACAGGGGCATTATATGGGGGCACTACTACAGGGGCACTATATGGGGGCATTATATGGGGCACTACTACAGAGGCATTATATGGGGCACTACTACAGGGGCATTACATGGGGGCACTACTACAGGGGCACTATATGGGGGCACTACTACAGGGGCATTATATGGGGGCACCACTACAGGGGCACTATATGGGGGCACTACAGGGGCATTATATGGGGGCACTACTAAATGGGCATAACTATGGGGGCACTACTACAGGGGCATTATATGGGGCACTACTAAAGGGGCACAACTATGGGGGCACTACTACAGGGGCATTATATGGGGCACTACTACAGGGGCATAACTATGGGGGCACTACTACAGGGGCATTTATGGGGCACTACTACAAGGGCTTAACTATTGGGGCACTACTGCAGGGGCATTATATGGGGGCACTAGTACTGGGGCATTATATGGGGGCACTACTATATGATTTCCTTCCTTTCAAATCAAGGGGGTAACATTGGCGTATCTAAATATATTTTGGGGTAAAAGGTAAAAAAGTTTCCTGACCCCGGGCCTAGGCGGAAAGTCAATGCAATGGACCTGGCGGAAAAGTTTTGCCTATAAATAGCAGGCGGAGAAAAGTTCAGAATTAGGGTTTTGGGGTGCAACATTGCGGGAACCCCCGTGCAGCCTTAAGACAGTCCTCCAAAGGTAAACTGCGTCAAAAAATTAAAAAAAATCCACTTAAGAACACCCCAAAAAAGTACTTTAGTTTTGGGGGCGAAAAAAATAAAGTTGATAGACAAAGTTAAAAACTATCGAAATAGACTCCAGGGGGGTCCCCAAGTATGCCTCAGGTGTTTTTTTGATTGCAGGTGCTTGCGGCAGGTGGATTTTTCATGATTGTTTAAGCTTCACTTTAGCAACTTTTAAATATGCTAACCCTCATTTTCAGGTACCCCAAATTTGCTGGGACTAGTTATTTTCACAAAAAAAACCTGCTAAATGCTATTCTTCACCACTTATGCAAAGACGCTAATTAGAACCTATTGAGAACATTTAAGTACCCTAAATATCTTTAGCAGGCCTATTCGGGGGTATCCATAGTGATCCCCCATGTCAGTGCATCTTTTGGGGGGTGTCAGGCTGATTTCCCCAAATCTGACAGGACTTTTCGCCTGTTTCAATTTCGCTGGGCGCTGTTTTCGCGTCCTTCTAAATTGAATAGGGAGAAAAGCGCGCGTGCACGGAAAGTGTTCTCTCCAAAAACACACAATGTAGGCGGAAAGTCCAGCAGGCGAAAAGTCCAGGACTTTTCGCCTCAAATTGAATACGGGCCTAAGTATATGTAATAGTATATGTAATAGCCTGTTTGTGAGCTTACCTATGATCAATTTCTGTATTAAGATAAACTCATGCCATTATACTGAGAAGCAGTCACCCAGTTTAGAATTATACTCTATATTGTAAATTTACTAAAGCTTCTAAAAATGAAATGTGGATGTGTTACCCATAGCAACCAATTAGATTATAGCTATCTCTGTTGAATTTTAGAAAATGATTGACAGAATCTGATTGGTTGATATGGGCAACATCTACTGTACATGTCTGTTTTAGAAGCTTTAGCAATTCTACACCTATGACTTGTAACCATACTTCTCCTCACCACCAAGATTCATTTTTTTAATGTGCTATTTTGTCTGCCAGATAAAATGCAACAGACGCTGCTTTTTTTCCTCAGGCAAATGGTTATAGCTTAAAACCTTACAAGCTGTTTGTGTAGCCACATTAATTAACCTTATGTATCTTTAACTAAATAAGTGTATGCAAGGCCCTGTTGTGGTGGTTTAGCCCTAGGAAAGGTCCATTAAGGCCAATAAAACAATGCTATTAGTTATTCTTTTTGCATATGCATGAAACGAAAAAAAAAGATCGCAGCATGATAGCAAGCAATATATATTAATATTAAAACAATAAACCATGACGGAGTATACCTGCAAACAAGTTTACAGGCCTGCTTAACGTTCTTGAAAAGCTGTCACACCATGACCAATTAAACATGCCAACTTTACATTCATAATGCAATGCATAATCATTATGATTGTATCCCGTATTGGTTATTCATGTAAATCATGTATTCAAAACTCAGCTTCTGCTAACTGAAGATAAAAGTACGTTTTCATGCACGTACTTATTAAGTGTGCTGTTTTATGTACTAAGATGGAGGTTTGTGTGGCAAGCTGAGCGTTTGTTACAAGTAGGGTAAACATTAATATTAGCTAAATAATGATACTTTCAGTAAATGTTACTGTTCAACAAATAAAACTGATTTTACAACCTGCTTATTACAAAAAAAAGGTCTATAAAAGGTAAAGCATTTAGTACAAAAATAGGGGATGGGTACAGGTTGCCGACGCTCAGTTTCCTGTCGGTCAGAATACCGAGACTGGCATTCCGATCAAGTTACAATCCTGACGCCTCCAGGTAAGTAAGCCTAACCTAACCCCTAACCCTACCCCTAACCCTCCCCACAGCCTAAACCTAACCTCCCCCCCAGTGCCTAAGCCTAACCCTCCCTTCCCGCAGCCTAAACCTAACTTCCCCTACCCCGCAACCTAACCCTCCCCCTAGTGCCTAACCCCCCCTAACGATCGTAATGCCCTTTGGAATCCCAGCGATGGAGACGCCGGCGCCGGTATTCCGATAAGTGTCGGGATTCCGGCGTCGGCATTCTTAATGCTGCAATCCCAGCGGTCGGGATTATGACCACATCCCCAAACATAGAATGTGCAAAAATGCAATGTGAAAACTGCAGTAAACATGAATGAAAGGAATAGCAGATGTAAAAAAAAGTTTACTGTAAGCTATTTAATTGTTACTGTAGGTTTATGTTTACTTATTTATTAATGCATGTAATATAGGATGTTTACAAGTACTGTAAACATATGTTAGTTATAGCACAACAGCTGTAGCAAAAAGCATGATTACAGAAGCAGTCCATATCTTATAAAGGTAATTCCCAAATATTTAAAATGACAAAACTCATAGTATAATGTACCTTCTCTATATTTATGTACAACCCATTTTTATTTATTTATTAACATGTACTTACACACAGTATAGCCCCAGTATATTCTTTTGTGCTTTGCAACATAATAATAAAATAATACTGGTAATATCAGACAGGCAAACCTTACAATCTACAGTATAGAGAAATAGGAAGGTTGTTCAATGAGGATAAATGCTACATTGCAATTTGGACAAACCAGATTGCAGAGGTTCTTGGTGGGCTGCAAAATATACAGATCAATAGTGGCCTGGGGTCAGCGGGATGTGTGAGTGTAGGAAAAGAACAAATGTAAAGTTATGTGTTGACTGTGTAGAGGGCAGGTAATTCATAGAGGGCGGCATGTAGTAAGAGCAAAAATGCATTTGAACCCCTGAAAAATTTGATTCTTGCGGGGTATGACAGCATTTCTCATATGTACTAAGCTGCGAACCGGCGGGTAACACCATCTTTAGATGACGTTACCCAATAGAAGCCGATGGGCTTCTTTCTGCATCCTGCACTCCAATCAGATCCCTCCCAGTGTGCCGGGTGACACCGTGTCATTTTGCATAGAAGGACACCAGAGGGACTTCTGGGTCATAAACCTGGAAGTCCATCTATCGCATAGAGCAGCTCTTAATGGGAAAGCTGTCCTTTGCAATCTTCTAGATACATACTGGTGATATTATGTACAGCGTTGTGGAAGTGGTGCTTATTACTTCCTGCCCAGGAGGTTATATTGGTAATTCTGGAATTTAATAAACTGCATGAAGAGGTGGGTTTTAAAGGAATGCTTGAAGGTTTGGAGACTAGAAGAAAGACTTGTTGTGCAAGGGAGGGATTTCCACAGAGTAGGTGCAGGCCAATAAAAGTCCTGTAATCATGAATGGGAGCAGATAATGCTGTGGATGAGAGGTGCAGATCTTGCACAGAGCAGAAATGTCTAACAGGGCGATATTTTGAGAAAAGTGAAGAGTATTTTTATAAGTTTATGCATTGGTTTATTATGCTTAGCATTTATTTATACAGCACCACCAGTTATGCAGTGCTGTACAGAGAATATTTGTTATTCACATCAGTTCTTGCCCCATTGGAGCCTACAGCCTAAATTCCACACAGTTCATGCAGTGATCCAGTTACGATGGACAGACTGAGTAAGCTTCAGCGATGGTGATCCGAGGCAGCGTCTATGGACGCTGCACACGGATCACAGATGCAATGTGGTAGGTGTCTGTTTCCTGCAGACACCTCCTGCTGCATTTGCATTTAGTTGGACGATACTGTACAGCCTCTTCCTTGCCACTGTGCAACATCATCCATCTCTGAATCAGGCACTTCCTGTCAATAATTCTGCGATGGGCCTGCATAGCCGCTGCGATTGCAGTGGCCGGTTCGCGCAGGAGCACTGCGATGCATAAGCATGCGCTGTACGCAATAATTGGCCGATTGCATGCTGAATCAGATGGAGAATGTACAATTAAATGCACAAAATTCTTTTTGAGCTTTCCATCGGATGTACTGTATGCTGAAACAAAAAATATGTTTATATTCTGGGAGATATAGAATAAAACAAAAGGAATAACACATTTTTAAGATTGAGTGACTGGAACCATAGTAACCCAACACTTCAATCAGCTTGTTTTGCCTGGGGGCGGGATGCAGCAAAGGGAGAAATGCGATCAAACCCTGAAAATGCAGGTTTGACCTCATTTCTCATTTGCCCCAAGCACCCAAATGCAAAGCACTCCCGGCCCTGGTCGTGGTGGGTAACGCCATCTGCTGATGGCGTTATCCTATAGAAGCCTATGGGCTTCTATCGGAAGAGTCCTGTGAGAGGGATCCCTCTCAGCAGCCCCTGCAGCACATGTGTCGAAGAACGCCAAAAGGGCTTCTGGGTCATAGAGCCCGAAGTCCCTTATTCGCAAAGGATCGCTCTTACCAAGAGAATGTGATGCATCATGCACACTGTCCTGGGTTTCGTAGTACTGTGGATGACGATAGATACTTACAGGGGTATTCGATATGGGAGCGATAACATCGTTTTTGCGTTAATATCGCACTTTTGACGTCATTATCGCAGGTTTGACTTTTACACCGTATTCAATTTCAAAGACTTATCGCAGTTTTGAAAAGTCTTTGATAAAGAACGGGGATAACTTTTCACCATTGAATAGGTGTCGAAAAAAAGTGCAGAATTGGGGTTTAGGGGTGCAGGCTTAAACAAAATAGCCTGCACCCCTGGGAATGACATTTAAAAAAGAACTGTGTCAAAAAAAGTTTAAAAAAAAAATAGGGACACCCCAAAAAATTAATTTACAAATTGGGGTAAAAAAAAAAAAGGGAAAAAATTGTTTAACAATAGGGAAATAGGTTCAGGGCTATTCTGCATGTATACGGCAGGTGTTTTCTAGAATAGAATTATAGCGGCAGGTGCACAAAAGCAGAATTTTTAAAAACTTACTTTAGGGACATAAAAATATGCTAGTACCCATTTTTATGTACCCCAAATTTGATGGGACCACTTAAAAAAACGAAAAAAATAACCTAAGTGCTCTTCTGCATCACTTCTTCAATGTCGGAAAAAAACACCTGCTGCGGCTATTTAAATCCCCGACTTTCAATTAAAGGCTAAAACGGGGGTACCCATAGTGTTCCCCCATGTTTTTACTACTTTAGGGGGGTCTTACAATTTTTTTAAGGAAAAATTTGTAACTTTACGCAAATCCAACTTCGGAGTTTCCCGTTTTCGTTAATTTTATATTGAATACGGATATAAGCGGGAGCGCGCCCGATACTTTAACGCAGGTGAAAACTCCGATATGAAACGTTAACTTCGACAGTGAAGTTAACGTTTCATATTGAATACCCCTCTTAGTGATAGTTACAGAGACCCAGCTGTCATCTTTAACAAACGTTATACTGTATATTCAAGTAATGTATGATAGATACTTGTAAACAGTCTACCAGTTAGAAGGACCTAACGACTCTACATTTTGGTGGCTGTTGGCCTCTTAATTTCCTACCGCTCACTTGTCATTTTGTAATTTTAAAGAATCGCCCTAATAGTAATAAAAATAAGGTTAATAATAATAATTATACTGTAATAAAAAATGCACGCTCAACAATTTCACTAATAGATATACGCTGCCAGCCTGTCAAAGAGATACAAGTTGTTCTGGGTAGCGATATGCAAAGTAATATCCAGTGGGCACAGCCGATGAGCGGATGACGTTCGGATTTTGCCTTGTGTCTTACACAGTTGATCTGGCTCAAGGACCTCATTATTTCCCATTCCCGTGCGCCCTCTACCATATGCCCAATGAGGGATTAATTGATGGTAATTGAATTAGCTTTATGAAGCATCTGAATATTTAGTTTTTGATAAATAAACATTCAAAGGGTTTTCACCAACATACTCAGGAGAGATGGATAGTCTATTAAGAAACTTGAAAGAAAATCAGCAGTTGTTGAGCACAAGGGGGAGGAAGCTATTCCAACTAACACTAAACCTCTTAATAAAGATCTTATTAACTAGATACAGTACATAAATATTCATATCGCCCCCTCTGAGCTGAAAACAACATGTTCAGCAAAGATTTGCTGGCTCGCTTTCAGCTCAGATCTGAATAACACTGCTGCGAAAGGAGCATGAATATATATAAATATGTGTCTTATTGCTTTGTAGGGTATAATATCCGTACAGACCAGATGGAATCCCCAACACAAAGTAAAGGTGTTACATGTGTAATGTTACACAAGATACTGCAATAATATTATTTCATTTTGTAAAAAAAAAAAAAAAATTCTAAAAAACATCAAATGATCCAGGATTCTGGCTATTTGCGTTATTTGACTTAACACTGCGTTCCCCCATATGTGAAGACCAATTCTTGTATAATATCTATAGACCCGGTATATAGAGATAATTACTACCTACAAATGGGAACCTTTAATTCTGTATTGTAACAGTAGGGACTATGGGCCTGATTCACCACTGCAGGTGGGGCAGATGTAAAATGTGCAGAGAGATTTAGATTTGGGAGGGAGGTGTCCAAACTGACATCTAAATTGTAGAGTAATAATAAAGCTGTGCAGTGTTTGTGGGCTACATGTAAAAGCAGCCAGTATTTACCCTACATGCAAAAAAAAAAATGTATTTACACCCACTGCATTGCAGCATGGTTTGTCCAGGTACACAGTTAAGTGCTATCTCTCTCTCTGGGCCTGATTCAGAGCCGGACGCTCTGACCAGAGCGCTCGCTCTGAATCAGGGCCCTCCTACATGAAAATGGAGAGTCTTCCTGGACGCTCGCATAGCTGTCAGCTTATGCGAGTGTCCATGATGATGGTCACGATGGTCAAGACCATCGCGACCATCGGGCTTGCGACGGAGACCCTGCGGTAGGATCTCACTGCCGCAAGCCCTGGAGTGATTTTGGCTCTATCAGAGCCAAAATCACTCCCACTGACATCACTAGTGATGTCAGTGGGGCCGGCTTCAGATGGTAGGCGTTCCCATGGGAACGCCTCCGTCTGGCAGCCACGCCCCCGGCACGCCCACCAAAGGGGGCGTGCTGTCAATCAACATCGACAGCACGCCCCCTTTGGTGCGAGACCCGGAGCGACGGCTACCGCGTCGCTAGCCGGGTCTCGCGCATGCGCACGTCGGAGCTCCCTCCGTCATGCGAATGCGCAGTGGGGTAACATCGACCCACTTGCGAGCATCCTGCGCTCGCGAGCGGGTCTGAATGACCCCCTCTGTTCCCAACTCTGAATCAGGCCCTATGTACTAAGGGTCTGAATCAGCAGTGCACACTAGAGCACTGCTGAACGCAGATTCCCGATGGTCAGGAATCTGCGCAGGCACCTGACCCCGTGCTGCGCATGTTCATACGGAGAGAGGCAGCAGACTGTCAGTGATTGACCGTCTGCTACTGTTTGTGGGCAGGGAGTGGGCAGTGACAGACTTTGTTTCCCGAAATGGAGGCGCATCGCCGCCGTTGGGGAGAAGGGAAGAGGCCAGGATCTCCATTGGCTGACTGAGATTTCCAAGCCTCTTTCTCTCATTTGCGGCGGACGGCTTGCGTGACCCCATGGGTCATTTAGCCGGCCGATGTTCCCGCAGATTTTACGATGCTGCGTTGTACAACGCAGCTCGGATAAGTAATGCATGCAGGAGATGTGATGCCTCCTGCTGCATTACCATAATTGCAAGGACGAAAATGCAAAGCTGCTTGCGTGCAGCTTTGCAATTCTGTCCCAAGCTGAATCAGGCCCTAAACCTTGGAGAAAGATAAAGAGGACAGAGATAAAGCACCAACCAATCAGCTCCTATCATTTTTAAAACACAGCCTGTAAATAGTAAACACAGCCTGTAAAGTGGCAGCTAGGAGCTGATATGTTGGTACTTTATCTCTGTCCACTTCCCCTCTCTCCAAGGCTCAGTAGTACATAGGAGCTGCTTCAGACCCGCTTGCTAGGATGCGATTGCTCGTAGATGGCCGATATTTGCAATCTGCGCATGCGTATGCATTGCAATGCGCGTGCGCGAACCATAGCAAAAGATCAGGAAGCACTCGCTTGCTCAGCATAGACAACCCAGTTGAATGAGTGACAGGAGAGGCCATTTGTGGGTGGTGACGGGATGGCCACTAGAAACGGGGGAGTGGAGGTGCGAACGCAGGCGTGCCTGAGTATTTCAACGTCATTTCACAGGCGTGCATAATTAACAGGCAGCGTCATTGCACACGTCACCTGTTTGTATTTCACACTAAAGTGATCGCAGTGCTTGCGGCAGGGCATAGTCAACCTCAATCACTGTGATCGCATCCGATGATGCTCGATGTACCAATGGTTTCATGCACTTCCAAGAGATGACGTGCGCAAGTGGGCGTCTTATGAATGGCTGGTGGGCATCTGCATACACAAAGTGATCGCACGCCAAGACATAGAGGACATGCTAATGCCTTGCCATGCGATCGCCAGCCTTGCTGGGCGTATGCTGGATTTGCATACGCAGGGTGCGAGTGAACGCATATAGCGAGCAGGTCTCAATGAGCTCCATAGACCCCAGTGTTTCTTACAAATTCTAATATAAAACCATTCCCATACAAATATACAGCTCCTGCTTTCAGAAGAATTTCACGTACTTAATGTACATAATTGTTGATCTGCCTTGTAGAAACGGACTGTAATGTGCTAAGCATATAATTATTTACCTTTTACTTTTGCGCCACCTTAAAACACAACTCTTTACAGAGAATACATTATCATCCACATCAATTCCTGCCCCAGTAGTGTTGCAAACAATATAACCTAGGAAACATCCGCACTGGCAGAAGCCAATTAATCTACCAGTATGTTTTTGGATCATACATGACAAAATGCAGATGGGGTCATTGTGGTGTATTTCCTGCCTGTGGTTATTAGGCATACACTGAGAGGCACAACAGAAATATGTAGAGTGTATGTGAAAAATACACATGCATTTAAATTGTCATATATTACCTGGCCTGATAGAGAAACTGTCACCAGAATGGAGATTGCTGGTTATTTCTGTTTTATATAGCATAGTAGTACACTGTACAGTGACAAAAATAACATCTATGAGGTTTATGTACTGTACTAAGCCTTGGAGATAGATAAAGTGTACACAGATGAAGTACCAACCAATCAGCTCCTGTAATTTTTCAAACACAGGGGTCCATGTACTAAGGGAAGAGAAGAGGTAAAAACGCTAAAGGCAGAGAAAATCCCTGTACATACCACTTCTCAGTATGTACTAAAGAGATTTTCTCTGTCTGCAGCCTGCCAGCGCTAAGTGCAGGCTACAACATCACAATGCACACATAGGCAAACGCAGGGGGGGTTCCGTCTGCCTGGAAACCCCCTCCCCAGCCCACACCATGACCACAATAGAAATAGTAATATAGTGGAATTTTACTAGTGCTGTATGTTCTTCTCAGTATCATAAATTAAATAATTAGCACCACCTGTGGATCTTTTAACATGTATCAGCCAGTAATAAATACACCTGTGCACCAATTAGGGGATTTGGAAAACATGCACTGTAAAGCTGGCCACACACTAGACCAACTTACATCCAACCATACAAATTGTTGATTGGTTGGAATGAAAATCTGGTAAGGAATGAAAGCAATTATAATCAGCAATTTGCTCCGAAATGCTGGAAAATGGACAAAAACTGTTGTTTGAACAAATTGTTTAGATCAAACATTTAACAAACTTGTCTGAATGACCATTTTTATCTGTTTTCTGGCATTTAGGAGCAAATTGCTGATCATCATTTACTCCCATACCTCACCAGATTTTCATTCCAACCAATCAACTAGTTGGCTGGTTGGACAGATAATCTTTAATGTGTGGCGAGCTTTAGGGATGCACTTCTATAGAGCCCAATATTTACATATATGTCCAGGGCAGTGCTAGGTTCTTCTGCTGCTCCCCCAGACTTGCTCCCATGCTTTGGAATGGTGCTCACATCTAAAATAAAAACATTCAGCTCAAGTAGGATGGCCCTACTGCCGCATTTAATGGCTTATTGTGATCACTGATACTGTATATGCTGGAATTATGACACACGATACACTTTGTATGATGCATATTAAAGCTGGATAAGTGGTAATTATGTCCTCTTCATGGACTGGCCACACTCACTCTAAAATCAAGCATTTGGAAACCCCCCTTCTAGAAATCCTGTGTTTGCCACTGGCACTGGGTCACTTAGCTCTGCGATAGACACCTATGGCAGTGCTAAGTATCCCAGGTATTACTACCGTCGAGTGTCTTCACCAGCACTGGCTCTGCCTCCTGTAGCTATCTGCTTATCCTCAATGTCATTTTTAAGTTTGTTGATAAAGTTTTTCCAAAAAAAAAGTTCAGCGCTGTAGCTGCCGGCCGGGATGGTGAGTCACACACAGGCTGTCAGGGGAAAGGGGTCTCAGCTGTTACCGCTGAGGGGGTGACTTAGCGTTCACTCCATAACTACCCACTCTTCCAATTCCAGCCTCCTGAAAATTGCGTGGCTCTCTCGGCCCCCCAGAAAAGTAGGCAAGTCTCCCTGCCAGCCTACGCAGCACGGGGGCGATGACGCGATTCGCGGTGAGTCGCGTCATCATGACCCGCCACCTGCTTCATAATGTCGATAATCTTGGCATTGTGTAGTGGGGGCGGGGCCAAAATGACGTGATCCCGTGGCCATGCACCCCGCTCCACCCTCATTACCGGTAATATGCATGGCCACGCCCCCTATGCAGAGCGACAACCCCCTGCTTGGCCGACCTGGCTGCCCCCTTCTGGAGGGGGCTACCAGAATGTCGGCAAGCATGGTTCACTCTCCTCGGTAGGTTTATTTTTAGTAACAGCTGCAGTAGCCAGCTCCTGCTTCGTAGTGCTAGCAGGCAAAGCAGTAGCGGCATTAACTCCACGGTATGTGGAGTGTTAGTAAATAGACCCCACAGCCTGTAAAGTGACAGTTAGGAGATCATTGGTTGGTACTTTTTCTTCCGTCCACTTTATCTCTCTCCAAGGCCTAGTACATTGTCTCCATTATCTCTCTCCCCACCCTTCACCCAAGACTGAACCTGTAGAAAATGACACAAAATAAATGCAAACATAAATTAAAATAAAAACCTGTTTGCTGATAGAGTACAGGGACATTTTTATTACTTATCAGGTTTTAGATCTGATCATTATAATTTCTTCTCGTGGCAATGAGAATTGAAAGATTTCCCAGATGTGTGAAAAATCACATCCATGGACAGGGGCTCTGAAAGTAGCCTGTCCCTGCAGTGTGTCAGAAGGGAAGCGATCGCTAAATGCAACCTCTTCACTTCTTCTTTGGGACCCCAGCGGGTATGCAGTCAGGAAGCCGGCGGAGGGGAGCGCGGACAGCCGTTGGGGGGAGGGTTAGGTTTAGGGCTCCCGGGGGGGTTAGGGTTAGGCACCCCCCCCGGGAGGTTAGGGTTAGGCTAGGGGGAGGGAGGATTAGGGTTAGGCACCCCCGGGGGGGACTTAGGGTTAGGCACCCCCGGGGGGGACTTAGGGTTAGGCACCCCCGGGGGGGACTTAGGGTTAGGCACCCCCGGGGGGGACTTAGGGTTAGGCACCCCCGGGGGGGACTAAGGGTTAGGCACCCCCCCGGGGTACTTAGGTTTAGGCGGTGGAGAAGGGGGGGTTAGGTTTAGGCACTTAGAGGGGGGATTAGGTTTAGGCACTGGGGGGAAGGTTAGGGTTAGGCACCCCTAAGGAGGTTTAGGGTTGGGGGGAGGTTAGGTTAGTAAATACTTACCTGGGGACGATTGAGATTTTCACCCATGTTGGGCAGCCGCTGTGAGGATTTGAACTTGCGTCCGGCAGTAATTCATACCGATTCCCCCCAGCGCACCTACAGCAGTGGCGGATCCAGGGGGGGTGATAAGGGCGATCGCCCCCCGTAACACACAGCCCGAGCCCTGCTCACCTGCAGCCTGCAGTGCATCCCCAGCAGACGCAGAGGCCGGGGTGAGCTGAGGATGCACCCGCGGTTAACGCTCCCCATCCCGGCCTGCAGTCGCCACTGAATGACCCGCTCTTACTGCCTGTGCCTGCCTCTCTGTCTGAATGGCTGCAGTTGCGTCTGTTCAGAGGTGGAGAGGACTAAGGGGACAGTCACAGGCATTAGGCGCGGCCCGCGCACACAGTGACTGTCTGACTCACTGTCACAAACCTCAGCATGACGCTTTCTGGAGTAGAGGAAGGTGGAGGCTGCGCTGTGGCAGTGAGTGCACTGCACTACATTCAAGGAGCCAATCGGGGGTTCTTGGCATCAACTGCTCAGAGGAGAGGACTGTCAATGCTCCCTCTGAGTCTGCACTAGCCACCAATGCCAAGCAGCCACATGGAGGACGCCACAGCAGCCCACCACAAGCTCATAGCCTGAAGCTGGCAGTACTGTAAGTGTGATGAACACTGATATTGACTCAAATTTTTATTTGAATTTTTATGTTTTTTTTCATGTGATAGCCTATATGTGTGTGTTTTTCTCATGTGGTAGCCTTTATGTGTGTGTTTTTCTCATGTGATAGCCTATATGTGTGTGTATTTCTCATGTGGTAGCCTATATGTGTGTGTTTTTCTCATGTGGTAGCCTATATGTGTGTGTTTTTCTCATGTGGTAGCCTATATGTGTGTGTTTTTCTTATGTGGTAGCCTATATGTGTGTGTTTTTCTCATGTGATAGCCTATATGTGTGTGTATTTCTCATGTGGTAGCCTATATGTGTGTGTTTTTCTTATGTGGTAGCCTATATGTGTGTGTTTTTCTCATGTGATAGCCTATATGTGTGTGTATTTCTCATGTGGTAGCCTATATGTGTGTGTTTTTCTTATGTGGTAGCCTATATGTGTGTGTTTTTCTCATGTGATAGCCTATATGTGTGTGTATTTCTCATGTGGTAGCCTATATGTGTGTGTTTTTCTCATGTGGTAGCCTATATGTGTGTGTTTTTCTCATGTGGTAGCCTATATGTGTGTGTTTTTCTTATGTGGTAGCCTATATGTGTGTGTTTTTCTCATGTGATAGCCTATATGTGTGTGTATTTCTCATGTGGTAGCCTATATGTGTGTGTTTTTCTCATGTGGTAGCCTATATGTGTGTGTTTTTCTCATGTGGTAGCCTATATGTGTGTGTATTTCTCATGTGGTAGCCTATATGTGTGTGTTTTTCTCATGTGGTAGCCTATATGTGTGTGTTTTTCTTATGTGGTAGCCTATATGCAGGGCTGTCATCAGAAATGGTGGCGCCCGGTACTGACAAATTAGGCAGGGCCCCCCTCACGCCGGGGTATGTGGCAGAAGTGGGCAGAGCTGTGGATGTGGGCGGAGCTACTTTGGGGGTGAGAGACAGGGAGGGCTGGACCTATTGGGGGCACAGATTAATCATTCGGGAGTTCTGTTATATTACTTGCTGTGCTGACATTTTTATTTGCATGTTTTTAATTTAATATATCTAAGCACGATGTTTTGTGTGTGTATATATTAATATATATATATATATATATAAAACATACATACACAAATAAAAGCCTCTGGTGCTTAACTATATTGAATTAAAAGCATGCAAATGTAAGTGTCAGCACAGCAAGTAATATAACAGCATTTACCCACATATATGTGTATGATTATTGTGGAAGTATCCCCAGAGGTGGCGCTGGTGAGCAGCAGATTCTGTGTGGGGCAGGGGAGATCCGCCCACACAGACTATAAAGAAATTGTGGGAAGATGCCTAATTGCTGCCGAGGGAACTCAGTCCAGGGAGGACTGAGGCAGACCAGTCAGACAGAGCTCACTGTACTAGCAAGCCAGTGAGGGCCAGGAGGCCTGAACCTAGACCTGTGAGATACAAGGAAGGGTATCCAACTCTGGGACTGAGCTACGGTACCTACAAGGAAGCAGGCCAGACTGTGAGAGGCGGCAGCCAACAAGCTAAGGAGCTATACCAGGCCAGGAGGCCAGGAGGCCAGGGTCCAGTCCTGCATGTGGCAGGAAGGACCACCAATCTCAGAGACTGTGAGACTTTCATGCAGAGTAGCTGCTTCTGTAGAGAGGGTTCAAGAAGTGAGCTAGTGCCCTAAACAAGGGCTAGGCTTGTTTATTATTTTTCAGTTTCCTGAGTTCACATGCTGGAAGTAAAGCAGCACTTATGTTTATTTAACTGGAATGCTACGTGTGGACTCTAATTCTGCACCTATACTGTATACATATATATACTGTATATAATACATAAATTAGGCACTCCCTCCCTACAACAGAGCCCAAACTTACCTGGACACTCGGCCATCTCCGTGACTCTGGGAGCTCCCTCAGCGCAGAGTGATGTGAGGTACCGCATGTCCCTGGTGGAATGCATTTTTCATATGGTAGATGTAATGTCAGCACCCAAATTAATGAAAAAAGTTGTCTCCCATGGACTGTCTTATATGGGATGATTGCAGGATGCCGACGATCTAAATACCGGTGCTGAAATCCCGTCAGGTCGGAATCCCGGCACCAGTATCGCAACTGTCGGCATCCCGAATGGTAAGTAGCGGGGTGTACGGGAGGGTAGTGTTATGTAGCGGGGTTAGGTTTAGGCATTAGGGGGAGGGTTAGGGTTAGGCACCGGGAGGGTTAGGATCAGGGTGCGGGAAGGGGGAAGTTAGGTTTAGGCACCGGGGAGGGGGGTCTTAGGTTTAGGGTGTGGGGAGGGGTAGGTTAGGTTTAGGCACTAGGAAGGGGGGGTTAGGTTTAGGCACTGAGGATTAGGGTTAGGGTAGGGGTTAGGGTAGGGAACAAACTTACCTTGCGTTCCAAGGGGTGTTGGTATTCTGGCTGTAGGGATGCCGCTGTCGGTATTCTGAACAGCGGCATCCCGACAGCCGGAATATCATACCCAACCCATCTTATATATATAACCTACAGCAGCCCCATTATATTTTACTACATGCATCCATAACTATTTGCATTCATGCTTGCACCAGTGTGCCGACATTGTGATGATCGATCCATTTCACTGCATTCAAAGCATGTCACCTCGTTTAAAAAAATTCCATTCCATAATCTCTATGGTGGTGCATGGCTCACAGAGCCACTACAGGTTAAAACAAGTGGTTACACCAGCATTGTGCTGTGTCTTGGATTGTCATGCCAATTGTCCTTTCATTTCAATAGGGTTAATCTTTATATGTAGAAATAGAAACCCCATTGAAATGAATAGGCTAATAAAATGAATTAGCTATTTACATGAATGGAGCTCTGCAGCATTGTTATTTGTTTCCCTACATCAGTAGAAACTAAATTAGTTTGTAATGTTGTAAGATTAAAGCATTGAGAGGTCTATTTACTAAGCTTTGTTAGGAGATAGGTGATAAGGTACCAGCCAATCAGCTCCTAAATGCCATTTTCCAAACAAAGCCTGTAACATGGCAGTTAGGATCTGATTGGCTGGTACCTTACCTCCGTTCACTTAATCTTCTAACAAAGCTTAGTAAATAAACCCCTGAGTAACTGAATACACCATACTGGCAAATCACAAGGAGCCAGTGTAGGAAAATGGTTGTGATTGGCTGATTTTCTAATGATAGCCCCGGTCAACTCCTTCATCTAGTCTGTGACAGGGTTCCTAGGTAGCATGTTGGGGCACATGTTATGATTTTTCTTACTTTTCTGCCCTGTGTATTGCAAACGCCAATAAAGATTTCCCATAGTTCACAAATTCCAAATTAAAATGTCCAAAAACTGCTAAAGTCAATGGAGTTAGAGAAAATATATAAATATATATATATATATATATATATATTTATATATATTTACAGATGCACATTTTATCATATACAACTGCGCAGAACAACCTGTGTTATATGTCAATACAAAACAGCTGGAAGCTATGTGTTACATATGTTTATTATGCTGTTTTGTGAGGTATGTTCATCATAATGTTTGTGTTTAAATACCACATGTTCATAGATCAAAGAAAATCAAATCGTGTTTATTTTTATTTGTTTTTTTTACACTAGCCATGCAAATATAACCACTTCCCCATCTAGTGAAAATGAAAGCAGCACAAATACTCTGAAACAAAAGCACCATTCATTAAAGATCAAGGGGTCTATTTACTAAGCAGTGTTAGGAGACAGAGTGAAAAGTGATAAGAAAGTGACAAGGTGCCAGCCAATCAGCTCTCAACTGTCATTTTTCAAACACAGCCTGTGAGATGGCAGTTAGGAGCTGATTGGCTGGCACCTTTTCACTTTTCACTCTGTCTCCTAACACTGCTTAGTAAATAGACCCCAAAGTTTTGATACTTTTACCGAGGCGAAGCAGGAAGGACTACCGATGAGATGTATGAACATCTCATCGGCTGGAGAGGGGGAGCGTTAACTCCCCCTTCCGGCACTACCTGCTAGAGACCACAGCGCATCAGCCTAGTGCTGATGCGCTGTGTCTCAGTCCCGGCAGGCTCCACTGACCATGCGCGGGATGACGCAAGTATCGCGAGATCCCCATGTGCAGCCTGGAGCCGGCAGCCGCCACAGCAGGGACAGCGCTGTCCCTGCTGTGGGGATAGGGCAGCGCCGGGCTGTAGCTGTCGATAGCGGGCCGAACGGTCAGGTGATCTGACCATTCATACATGGCCCAGGCTAGCGGTGCTATGCGCCCCTGTCATTTACTGCTCAACCCCCGATCATACATCGGGGAGAAGCGGTATCAGCGCACATAACGTGCACTGATACCGCTTCTGAGCTTCATACATCTCCCCCATTATCTGTAAATTGTTACAGGACCATGATTCAGGAATAGAAAACCACTTTCAGAGCTTGGTAACCAGAACCCTCTGGTGTATTCAACATTCTAAGAACAGCAAAAGCAAAAGAGAAGGCAGCACGTAATTGGATGGCTCATTACGAAACACATTAGTACATAGCTCCCTGCCATAAATTATTTGCGCAGTCTAGTTCTACAGCGCTGTTCAGTGGGTGCTATCAGTTTATGTGGGTTGGAAACTCAGTGAAATGCTGGACAGGGGAGAAAGTTATCATAGAAAGATGAGCATCCCAAAGTGGACCACAATCTTAAACTGTCAAAGATATCTGATCAGTGATGACAGGAGGATGCCGTCCATGGGAGGCTGGGGGCATGGGGCATGGGCATGAGATGAACTGGCAGCTAGGGTAATCCAAAGGAAATTCTGTTGTTAATTGGTTTTAATGTCTGCTAATCCTCATTGGTCCTTCACTGCATCATTCACAGTATGGATAATGAAATGTAAAATTGGACAAGTATGGGGTCCAGGATAGGGGGAGTGAATGGTGTGGGCAGGGGCATTTTAAAAGTGGAGGGGCCTGTGTGCAGACTCAGTACTGGGCCCCTCCTCTCTCTAGCGGTGACGCGGTGGGTGCAGCAATAGATTCTGGCTTAGTGTCAGAATCTACTGCACATACACGGGTGTCAGGGAAAATGGAGCCTGCGCAGTACTGTGCATGCGTGAGTCACCGGGAAAATGGCCGCCAACATTTTCCCAGTTATTTTTGCTGCTCTACACTCTGGCGACAATGGACAGGTAAGTATAAAGGGTATATAGGAGTAGGGTGTGCACCGCACAGCCTGCACCCATTATAGATACACCCCTATTGGTGGGAGAGTGCATCACAGACCCCTATTGGTGGGAGAGTGCATCACAGAAGAGGCAGCACAGTTGGGAACATGGAGGAATAGAGGGATGCAGTCCGGATATCTACAGTAACTGCTGCATGTTGTCAGTGACACCAGAAAGCCTGCACCGGGACCTTCAAATGGTTAAAATGCATTTTAACTGCGCAGATTACAACTTGAAACATGCCACTTTAGGAGCATGTTTAAAGATATAGGGGGAAATTTATCAAAGATTGGAGAAAGATAACGTGGAAAAAGATAAAGTACCAACCAATCAGCTCCTAACTGTAATCTGGGAAACAGGGGGCAGGATGACTAAAGGGAAAATGCTGTTAAAAAATCCGAACACTGCAATTTTCTGTCCTCATGTGCCAAGCTACGGAGTGCATTACTTTTCAGACCTTGGACCCTGTGGGCAGTAGAAGTCTATGTGCTACTTTTTGCATTGTGCACCAAGAGAGATCCAATGGGATACCTCCCAGTATTCTCAACGATGTGCACGTAATACGACACATGTGCAGAAGCACTCCCAGGACATAGGAAGTCCAATCATTGCTAAGGACAGCTCTTTTTCGGAAGAGCTGGCCTTTGATATCTTTATTGCAATTCTAGGTACATACCGGCATTATTATCGGATCCCTCCCAGCACTCCCAGTGGTGCACGCATGCGCGGTAGGACACCAGAGGAACTTCTGGGTCATAGACCCGGACGGCCCTCACTCACAAAGGACAGCTCTTACCGAGAGAGCTATCCTTTGCATTTTTGTTCATGCATACCAGTGTAATTAATGCCAGCATGCATGGGATGAGTGGCAGGATGCATCACATGAAAATTGCGATACATCATGCATCCCTATATCATGTGTACACACTTGCCGAAGCACTTAACAATATACTGATTGTTTTACTGTACGAACAATATATTGCATAGTGTATTATTATTATTATTATTATTATCCTTTATTTATATGGCGCCACAAGTGTTCCGCAGCGCCTTACATAGTACATAGAACTAATAAGTGAACAAGAAACAAGTAACTTACAGTACATTACAGTGCAGGACAAGGACACAACTTATATACATTGCTGAAATAGTGATTACAGCACTCACAATAAGCTGCCGGGAGTTGGCGGTCCCGTGTTAGGTGCCCTAATGGGGAGTAGAGAGTAGAAGAAAATGTAAAGAGAAGGACATGAGGGAAGAGGTCCCTGCTCATGAGAGCTTACATTCTAAGGGATACTCAGCAGTAGTTACAGTACATGCATAACTAACACTTATGTACCCTATTAACTTCAGTTAGGCAAAAAGTTTGCGGGATATAGCCCCAGATTTTACACCCAGAGCTATACAATTAATCAGTATTTTTCCCTGCATTGTAAACCATATATTTCACGCAAACTGCTGGAATCTATGGGTTTCCCCATGTGTTTAAAATGCAGATGTTTTTCAACACAGATTTTTTTCCTTGCAGCTCCTGAGGCTGCGAGGCAAAATCCACCCTCTGTGACTTAGCATGCTTGGTTTCAACAGCTATTTAACCCCACGTCTAATTAAATCTCCCCCTTAGTATTATTTATTATCATTTAAATAGTGCTGTCTTCCAACAGTACTCAAACCAGTTTACATTTAGCAGAAGGCAAACTTACAGACATGTTCTTTCAAGAGGGGATGGCCCAGAAGTCAGAGGAGTGATCACAAGAATCGCATCATCACGAGCTGAGCCCTGCCTCTCCCACTTCACAGGAGTAGTGAGCAGGATCCAGGAGTGTTGTCTACACTAAAATCAAGTCTCCAGGAAATACTGTCAGAATGAGCAAGTATGGCAGACAGTGAGGTAGCCATCTTGGTCACCCTGTGTTGCTGTCCCTGCTCCTTTGGAACTTAGGGCCTGATTCAGACCCGGACGCTATGCTGCGCTCGCTCGCATTGAGCAATTTTTTGCAATCTGCGCATGCATATGAGTCGCAATGCGCGAACCAGTCATTGCGATGGGAAAGTGCTCGCCCGTAGCCCGCAGTCGGGCTGCTATTTTGAGTGACAATAGTGCTGTTTATGGGTGGTAACAGGGGGAGGTGCTTGTAAACGGGGATGTGGATGTGCGAACGCAGGCGTGCCAGACCGTCAGAATGGCGTTTAATGGGTGTGCATAATTAGTAAAGTAGCGTCATTACACACGTGACTGGGTTGTATTTTAGCCTGAACTGCTCGCAATGTTGTGGTGGGAAAAGGCTACCACAAGCGCTGCGAGCAGCTGCGATGGCTCTCGATGTTCCCGAGTAATCCTACAACTGCTGGAGATGACGTGTTTTGTGAGTGGCAAAGGGGCGTCTTTATACAGGTGCGAGCACATAGTGCGGCCGCTCGCTATTACTTAGTGGGCGGCTTTACGCGACGCAGTGCGAGTACATGATTTAAATAGCTGGCCCCTTTTAGCCAGCGAGTGGCTGCAAATAGTGTCCGGATCTGAATCAGGCCCAGAATACGCAAAAAAAGCTAGGGTCCCTTATTGCTTATTGTCAGGAGTTAACTATCCTACTAGTACATTTTTGGGCTGAGTAGGAGGAAACTAGTGCACCCAAAGGAGGTGCACAAACTGCTCACATACTGGAACTTGTGCTTCAACCAAAACCATCAACCTAGCACTGTTAGGCAACATTCTAACCACTGTGCCACCATGTTATGTAATTATTATTTTATAAATAAAAGATAATGATAATAATAAGGGACTATAAGTAAAATATAAAGATAATAATGATAATTATCAGCTGTACATATAGGAAACAAATTGCATGAAGCAGGTAGGTTGTATTGCTCAGATTGCGTAGGGAGGTTGGGGGTGGGTGATCATAATGAAAATGGTTATAAACTCCTACTCTGTATTGAGTACAAAGACACACACACAGCTCAGCAGACGCCCAGGCCTGTACTCAACTCCATACGCTATACTTTGGGGATATTGAACTGGAAATGAATTACTTAAAAAATCATTATATATTTTGTAGAGCCCTTCAAACTAATGTATCCAATGTGTTAGCATTAGATTGTATCAATCTGTGAAAGGCGAATGTTAAACCATTTTCATGGTTATTTTACTACTGTTTTATTGGTGTACTGTATATAGGTAATATTTATTTCACTTTAGTCCTTACAATTACATGGTAGCTCTACTTTATGTTAGTCATTGAAAACAAACAGAGAAATAATGTTTTCTTTGTAGAATGATTTATTTTAATACGGCATGCTGGAGATTAATGGAAACATAAAATAGAGTAAAACCATATTCATAAATAGAGTATATATTTCACCTTCAAGGTAGGGCAATGAAAGAATAATGTTATACGATATGATTTATCCATACATCTTCTGTGAATTACTGCTATTGATAGTTGTAGCTGATTGTCTGTTATGTGTCAGAATGTACTACTTAACGGTTTGAAAAGAGGAAATAAAGTAGATCATGATTCAATACTAAAGAAAACAAAACACTTACAAATACTTGGAGACGTGCAGAGAAACTTTAAATGTATTTCACTTCCTGACGTTGGAGACGAAGGATCAATGTTTTTGTACCTTTGCAGAAATTGATCATGGAGATCTCATGTGGTTTTTTTTCCTCTCTTTTGTTTTTTTTGTTTTTTTTAATTCTTTTACTTAGTTTTGTACTTGGAAATGCAACATAATTTTACCATTTTCTCTTGTGTAAACTACTTGCAAAATATACAGTACGTAACCACTGAACTTCATTCTGAACACGGATATTTTGGAAGATTTAGGAAAAGAAAGTGTAAGGTCTGTGAGATAATTTCTACAGTTTCTTAGAGTAACTTATAGGAGAAAAGAAAAATGACACTTGGTTATACACTGAGGGGTATATATTTACTAAAGTGCAGGATTATAGAAGTGGAGATGTTGCCCATAGCAACCAAACAGATTCTAGCTATTATCTTCTTAGAAGGTGCTAGACAAATGTTAACTAGAATCTGATTGGTTGTTATGGGCAACATCTCCACTTCTAAAAACCCACACTTAAGTAAATATACCCCATGAGTGGCTAAATTATCATGACCACCGGGTGAGTACTTTTGTAGAGCCGTGACGATGCAAGAAGGACCCATGCTTTTGTACTGTTGTTTCCTCACCCTACCATCTGCATGGTTCAATTGAAAACATGATTTGTCAGTCCACATGACCTGTTTACAATCATTTACTGTCCATTTCCTGTTCCTGAGCATACTGGAGGCGTTTCACCCTGTTTGTAGCAAATAGCAATACCGTACGGACGGGCCTTCTGCTTCTGTAGTCCATACAATGTAATATGCAGCGTACTGCTTGTTGAGAGGCCATCTGAAATGGTCCTTAAGTCAGTGCACTGTTGCTCGTCTGTGGGACTGAACAAGTCTTCCCACTCTCCCCTCCTCTCTAGCATCCATCAGCCGTTTTCAACCACAGGCCACATGCTCAGACCCAGTTTATTGCCTGCTGGTCTCTGTGTACACTTTAACAACTGCCGCCTCGTACAATTCACCAGTGCAGTCGTTTTGTTAATGATCATACCGCTGTTGGCAGCGCCAACAATCATTCCATGTTCAAAGTCCATCAGATCGCACTGTTTACCCATCTTTCATCTTTTAATGAGTGATGCACATCATTATTTTCTGCATACCTTCTCCTTTTCGTTCTTATAGAGTCAGAAATCCTACTTCAGCTTTATCTGCAGAATAGCTACTTTGCATAAAATTGCCTGGAGGTCATCATAATTTATATGCAATGTACAAAAATATAATTGTCAGTGTATGTAAGTTGGGTGGAGTTTTAGGTTTTAGAGAGTGGCAGCTACTATGGCTGAGATATCTTTATCCAGGAGATACCAACTAACCTGTCTTTTAGGTTGTGCCGTTTGGGGCAATATACTCCTGTGTGCTCTGTCTCTCACAGAAACCTTGTTGCGAGCACTGCTCTATAGGTGGATCCACTCAATAAGGAGCTAGCTCTATAGATGCTAACAAATAATATTAATAATTATTATAATTGCATAATCCACCCCACCCACACACTATACAATGCAGTACAATGCATGTGTAGCAGGGAAGGGGCCACGATGATGCAATTCACAAATTTACAGTTAGGTATGCATCCAGGTGCCAAAACATGTAGCATCACAAGGCGTGGGGTGGATTGCAGGGGGCACATTTAGGGGCTTGTTCTGAGCCTGATGCAAAATGGCTGTATTTGCAATAGTGTCAGAAGTCTGATCTACTATCTTATAGGGATGAGCGATTCGGATTCTGTGGAATCCAAACCGCTCCGAACATCGGGGATCTGAGTCCACCTGAACGCTGTTTGGGTCTTCCTCTCCTGACTTGGAGCCTCGCGAGGATCCGAACGTCATCCTCCTGACATTGGATCCTCGCGAGAGGATCCGACGTCAGGGCTCCAGAAGTGTAGGGCAGACCGCAGTGAGAGCGGTCTGCCCTACACAGTAACAAACACACAGCCACCAGCAGCGGCTGTGTGTTTGTTATAGCAGCCAATGAGAGTCAGACAGACTCTCATTGGCTGCTGCATCCACGGAAGGAGCCAGCTGGAGCTCACTCATGAGCAACTCATAATCACTCATGATTACTACTGGGGACACTGCAGCATAATGGGGACTACTACTGGGGCAATGCAGCATAATGGGGACTACTACCGGGGGCAATACAGCATAGGGGGGACTACTACTGGGGGCAATGCAGCATAATGGTGACTACTACTGGGGGCAATGCAGCATAGGGGGGACTACTACTGGGGGCAATGCAGCATAAGGGGGACTACCACTGGGGGCAATGCAGCATAGGGAGACTACTAGTGGGCGCAATGCAGCATAACGGGGACTACTACTGGGGGCAATGCAGCATAGCAGGGACTTCTGCTGGGGGCAATGCAGCATAATGGGGACTACTACTGAGGGCAATGCAGCATAGGGGGACTACTACTGGGGGCAATGCAGCATAATGGGGACTACTACTGGGGCAATGCAGCATAGGGGGGACTACTACTGGGGGGCAATGCAGCATAAGGGGGACTACTACTACTGGGGGCAATGCAGCATATGGCGGACTACTACTGAGGGCAATGCAGCATATGGGGGATTACTACTGGGGGCACTGCATAGGGGGGACTACTACTGGGGGCACTGCTTATAGGGACCACTACTGGGGGCACTGTATATGGGGCACTACTGTGAGGTGGTCTAAATTGACCGTAAATTACGGAAATTAATGTTATCGGGGTTACAAAAAAAAGCCCAAATTAAAGCTTTTTTTTGTAAATTTTTGTAAAAAAATCCAAATCCAAAGCCAGTCACGGCCGGTTTGGCAAATACAAATCCAGAGCCGGACAATGAAGCAGAGCCAAATTCAAATCCAAATCCAGCAGGAATGGTCCGGCGCACATTCCTACTACTGTATGCTAATGGAAGTTTCTGCAGGGCTAATGAGAGGATCTGGACGGCTTCAAACGGGAAACGGCTCCATTCACTAATTTTCTGTCCACAGCCGCAACCGCCATCATTACGTGCACCAGCCCCATGCTAGGCAAAAACAATAATAATAATGTATATATATATATATATATATATAATACTTTGCATCACCTCTTTGCATCATGGGTTATCCAGATACAAGTTTGTACTATTTACTTAGATTTGCTCTGAACTGTAAACAGGATCCAAAATATTTTAGGATGATACCTAACGTAAGCTCTGTCCTGAAAATATAAGAGAACATTTATTTATCAGCTAAAGAACAAAAAAAATGAAACAGGCAGATGTGGAGGGTAAAATCCAAAAGTGTTTCTGTTTGCAGCACAGTTACTTTATGCACAACGTGACAGCCCTCTGGACTCAAATTGACATCAAACACAACTTGTAATATAAAGCTACAAAGATCAGAAAGCACAAAATCTGGAAAATAAACATGGCTCGGGCAAGACTATGTTAAATGTAATAATCAAAAAGAATCTTTTATAGAGCAAGGGAAGGGGTATACGGATAAATATTTATATAAGAGTACTGTATGAAAAGGACATTGTGATTGGACAATAAGGGAATTTGAGTAGAGGATAAAGTTTCTTATACATTTTGTACATACATTTTTTTTACAGCCGTCAGTCATTCTAAAACAAGTTGGCCACAAATCAAAGTGTAAATGGGACTAAAGCAACCACTTACGCCTATCGGGCTGGAGTGAGGTTGAGGTTGAGAAACACAGGGGCTGGGGTGAGGCTTAGAGACACAAGGGCTGGGGTGAGGCTTAAAGACACAGAGGCTGGGGTGAGGCATAGAGAGGCTGGGGTGAGGCATAGAGAGGCTGGGGTGAGGCTGAGAAACATATGATGAGGTGAGGCTAAGAGACATAGGGACTGGGGTGAGGCTGAGAGACACAGATGCTGAAGTGAGGCTGAAAGAAATGGGCTGGGTGAGGCTGAGAGACACAGGGTGGGGAATGAAGCTGAGAGACACAGGAAGGGGATGAGGCCGAGAAACATAGGGAGAGAATGAGGCTGGGAGACAAAGTGTAGTGGATGAGGCTGAGAGACACAGTGGAGAGGGTGAAGCTGAGAGACACAGGGAAATTATCCTGAGAGAGGATTTATTCTGAGAGAGGGGTGAGAAATGAAGCTGAGAGATAGGTTGGGAATGAAGCTAAAATACACAGAGGAGATGAGTGGATGGCTGGAGATGAAGAGACATAGGGGGAGAAGAGGCTGGAGATACATGGATGGTGCTGGAGAGACAAGGGTTGAGGCTGGTGCAACACATGCGAGGATGAGGCTGGAGAGACATGGGGGATAAGGTTGAGAAACTCAGTTGTGGATGAGGCTGAAGAGACAGTTCAGGGTGAGCCAATGCTCCCTACTGGGAGGGGATAGGGGCCAAAAAACATGAGTGTGCCGGGCCCCAAGAATTGTGTTGCCAGCCCTGTGAGAACCCATGAATGGGGAGGTATCCTTCAGATAGCTCTCCTGATAAATGTTGTGGAGTGTAGCCCATAAGCTACAATGGCTTTGTATTCCAGAGCTTGGTACATTAAACATTTTAGTGATAAGAGGACCACAGCAGATGTCTCCAATATATGCTGTGGTCCTCTCTAGATACATCCCAGCAATTTTTGACACCCATGCAGAGATGCCAAACTAGGTCTCTGCCCCAACCCTACACTAGAACTGACAGCAAGAAATTAATAGGTCAAAGAAAAACGGGGTGGGGAGATTGCAGCAAATAAGAAATGAGGGTCCTGATTCTCAGTTGCACGTAGCTCTGTATGCAACCACATTGAGAATTCAGATATTTTGCTAGCAGAATGCTGATGCGACAATGTGCACATCTCCAAGCATACGCGTTACTATCTATCATCATTACTATCAGCGCTCACACCTACCCTATGCTGGATGCAAGACATCCGTCTGATATAGGTGTCCCCTCGGCATAGGCCTGGCTCATAATAGGAGGCATCTCTGGCGACAGCCAACGACACGGTCCTCTTTTATGCGTCCGTCATTTCACGTCTGGAGAGAGTGAGTTGGGACGTGCAAAGACGCGTGTGTTGGCTACAGCGCATGGTCAGTTTGTTAACATTCGCATACGGAGCAGCATGCGCCAGAGAATCAGCCCCTGTCTATGCACTACAGAGTATGCATCCAACTGCTTTAAAAACTGTTTAGCAAGTACAGCCTTAAAAAAGTATCATACATAAAGCTGGTGAGAGAAAAAAACATAATAAAAGCAACTCACTAGGAGGTTGATTCGTTTCATTGTTGTTCTCATTCTACTGTTATCAAGAAGAATTACAGAGCAATCTCCTTGCAATGTATGGTGCAGCCTAGAATAAATGGTTTGTATAAGTGCTCATTTGCATGCTATTTCCCAGAAGCCTTGGCTGCTGTGGAAGAGCGGTATGTTTTCTGAATACATGGCTAAGCAAGTTTATTACCTACCAGAGACATATGGATGTGCTTCTAAGTGCCTTTTACTGATTGCGCATCCTTATAATTCTGTCCGACAATGTGCCAAGGGGATTTTTGGAAAGAAAAGAAACAAGAAGTTGCACAACAGTCATGTGACATGTAGGTGGATTGATGGAGCTCAGAATAAAACAATCACTTTGGAACCCATCCTTATTACGGATCAGCTTCCAAAATCTATTTTATTACTGTGGGTCGTTGGTGGTGGGATAGCACAGAGGGAGAGGCGCGCTCACATTTGGAAAGGGTTACGTGCAGGTGTCAAAACAAAGTCTTCCAGGAAAGCAGAGGGGGGAAATTACATTCTGGGAGCTGTTGCGGCAGGTGCGTTCCACTAAATATTTCCGTTCCTTTATTTTATAGTACTATTAAATGCAAGAGATCTGAGCCAGCCGTAGCATGGAAGGCAACAGAGAACTCATAAACCTCTATCTGAAACTGAAATTTACATTTGTAGGTCAACAAATAGCATTAAAAATCATTAATCAACATGAAGCTAAAGGCTTCGTAAGCTGCTAAATTGAATGCAGAAAGCACTCTAGAAACAAGTTGTTTTTATTATCAGTTCATTACTGCTGTCCAGACAGTCTCACATAAATTTGGATGCCCCTGATAGTTTCCCTTGCTACAAGGCTCTCTGCCAATTCTGCAATTCTTCAATTTATATCACACCAGGGCCATAAAAATAAAGCAAAAAATAAGCATTTTTAAGCTCTGTATCATATCCCATCTGCTTGCAGCAGATCATAATAAAGACCACACATGTTGGTGCCCATCCTTCTGTGTTACAGAATAACATCCTTCATATTCCACATACTCCTGAGCTGATCTGACAATGGAAGCAGCTTCGTACATAAACATTTCAGGTACACAATGCTGCAGCACCATTTACAACATTATTCACAACATTACTATGGAACTATGCAATTTGAGTCAACTCATTCTCAGAATCAGAGAAAGGGCAAAATCGACCAAGCAGTGCGTTTGTCCATGTTTTTGAAAGCAATGGTCAAAAACTATGTCAGGTTGATGATCAAAGGGGGTGATTCAGCTTTGCAATTCTGTCCTTGCTAATATGCAAATGCTGTATATAACACCCCCTGCTGCATTTGCCATCCCATCACTGCGACCAAGGTCACAGGCTGGGATCACCATTGCAACTATCGGCGAGGCCTCCGGCCAGCTGAGTAAGCCTCAGCTTACACAGGTTTACGCAGGCTTGTGAGGCCAGGAAACTGTGTCCATGAAAGCAGCCTCTGGCCTTGGTACTCCCGAAAACGGAGCCAACACAACCCATTTTCGGGAACGCCCGCTGTCTCCGCCCCTGCACTGCCCCTTAAATGCCTTTGCCTGTCAATCAGGCAGAGGCTTAACAGAACCTGTCCTGCACATACGCAGAACGGGTCCTGCGCACATGCAGATTCCCGATAATCGGTAAGTGCAATGCTGAATCTGCCCCAAAGACACTGAATGTATGAAAGGTTTTTTAGCCTTCTTAAATCAACCAACTGTTGATGTCCATCAGTTTCTTTTTAAACACAGATCCCATAAATCCAGTGCAATACTGCAGCAAAAATGCCACGAATTACAAAAACTGCATGGATCACGTAGCCTTCTCTATCTGATTTTGACAACAAAATAGTTAATCGGGAAAAAAAAAAATGAGTGGGGTCTACCATCAACACTAGGGCTATCCCACACACACATCTGGTGCTGTTGGTGTGGGGTCAATAAATATTATATAAAGAAAATAAATAATATTGCTTTATACTGATGTACTACAGGTTCCAACTAACCCTGTCAGGCTGGCACTTGGAGAACCACAAGTTCCAGCATGCCACAGAGTGCAAGGCCCACTGGGATCTGCAAGCACCTGTAAAAACAATGGGCGGGATGTACTAAAGTTGCGGTGACCATTCCGCCAGTCACCGCAACCTTACTAATCACATATGTACTAACATATGCGATTAGTATCGCAAAGGACAGCTCTTGCGATAAGAGCTGCCCTTTACGAAATAGCCGACGCTGGGTGACGGGGTCTCCGTGGGACCCCGTCCCCTCCAAGTCCCGGGAGCTTCCTGCTGGTCACTTGTGCAGGAAGTCTCGGGCTCCTCCTCCCTGCACCCAGAAGAAGATTAGGAGGAGGAGGAGGCGGATGACCCAGGAGGAGCGCGGGCTGGTGACAATGGAGTGCAGGTGAGTGGAGGCCAGCGCTGGGCGACAGCAGGGTGGCGGCGAACCGTCGGGAGCTTTGTGCGGTAAGAAGCCCATTGGCTTCTATAGGGTAACGCCAGGTTTTTCTGGTGTTACCCTCCGTGCCGAAAAAAGGGTGGCCAGGGCTTAGTACATATGGAAATGCAGTAAAAACCCAGAAAACAGGGTTTTTACCGCATTTTTCCTTTAGTACATCCCGCCCAATATAAGAAAATAAAAGATTTATTAAACAAATAACTACCTGTCACTGCTTTACTCACCACTTTATTACTTATTTATATCTATCTGGGGAGGGTCCTTTTTGTTCCGTCTAGGCTTCCCTGGAATCTTGGTAAAAAATAAAGAAGGTTACATAGACACACGTACAGTACTATCTCCAATGAGCCACAAGCTCACTCCTAGCCACTGCCAGAGGAGTGCATAGGAATGACATGTTTGATCAGAGTGGGAGAACATACTTGACAAGGGTTTGCCATCAACCATTGGCAGTTTAGCATCCATTGATGGCCAGAGGTTAGTGGTGTCACAATTGATGGGCAGTCACCAATAGTATAATAAAGATGAACAGAAATGCGTTTTTTACATGCACGGGCGCCGACTACATATGTGTAAAACACAAACCATTGATGGTTCATCATCAATGGTTTCTGTCCGATGGTTTAAATCCGTCAACCACTGATGGCGGAGCAGTTGATGATACCACAAGGCATGACCAATCAACCTGTGGAGTTTGCATGATTTCTCTGTTTTTGCATGGGTCTCTTCCCACATCAAAAAACATAATAAGAGGTTAATGGACTTCTGTCGTAAAATAAACTCTAGTGTGTATACAGTATGTGTGCATGTGTGTCGGAAATAGGTCCAGGGCTGATATAATACTCTGGGCCTGATTCAGAGCCGCTCGTAAGCGACCGCTCGTTCGCTCCGAGCGATGTTCGCACAACTGCGCATGCGTATGGATTGTAATACGCATGCGCGAACCAGTCATTGCGGTCGGAAATTGTGTGCTCGCAAAATAGCGAATGCCTGCTAATTTGAGTGACAGAATGAGGCGTTTGTGGGTGGTAACAGGGGAAGGTGCTTGAAAACGGAGAGTGGAGATCCGAACGCAGGCGTGCCAAACAGTCAAAACGGGCGTTTTAAGGGTGTGCATAATTAACAAAGCAGCGTTATCGACCACGTCACTTGGTTGTCTTTTAGCCTGAACTGCTCGCATGATTGCGGTAGGAAAATCCTACCACAAGCACTGCGAGCAGTTCATACGCCTTTCGATGTACTCGATTAATCTAATAAATAGCGGAGATGACGTAGGATGCGAGCGGCCAGGGGGCGTTTTTAAAAAAATAGCGAGCGCATGTTTCGTTCGCTCTTTCAGACATAGAGGCGTCAACAGACCGCAAAGAGCAAGTCTCTATTTAAATATCCGGCCTCTTTTTCTGAACGAGCGAGCACAAATAGCGTCCGGCTCTGAATCAGGCCCTCTGTGCAAAGTGTTGGATAATATGGGCCTGATTCAGAGGCGCTCGCAAAAAGCGAGCACTCTCTCTGAATCAGGGTGGGCGCAGGTTTTTTTAGTTGCGGCCTCTTGGTCGCTCACATAGCTGTGGGTTGCCAGCCACAGCTATTGCGAGCGGCCATGATGATGGTCGTGATGGTCAAGACCATCGCGACCATCGGGCTTGCGACGAGACCCTTGTGGTAGGGTCTCGTGGCCGCAAGCCCCAGAGAGCTTCTGGCTTAAATAGAGCCTGAAGCTCTGTCACTGACATCACTGGTGATGTCAGTGGGGTCACCCACAAACGGCAGGCGTTGGCATGGGAACGCCTCCGTTTGTGAAGCCCCCCCCCGCTACGCCTACAAAATGGGGCGGGCTGCCGATCAACATCGACAGCCACCCCTTTTGCAGTAAGTCCTGGAGCGAGCGAATTTTGCGCTCGCTCCGGGGCTCATGCATGCGCACTGGGCCACCATCGACCCGCTTGCGAGCGCAATGCGCTTGCGAGCGTGTCTGAATCAGGCTCAATATGCGCACGATATAAATAATTGTTAATAACTAATTATCATTTTTGGATTGAATAGAAGAAATACAACATATGCCCTTTATGCATCCACCTAATACTGGTACATTGTAAAATAATTATACTAATTCTAATTTTAATCAAATTAAATCACTCATTGATCTAGCACAGTTGATCTGATAAATACATTGGTCTATATAAAAGGAAAAGAAATCTGGGCCTGATTCAGAGCCGGACGCTATTTGCGCTCGCTCGTTCAGAAAAAGGGGCCGGACATTTAAATAGAGCGCTCGCTCTTTGCGGTCTGTTGACGCATCTATGTCTGAACGAGTGAACGAAACATGCGCTCGCTATTTTTTAAAAAACGCCCCCTGGCCGCTCACATCCTACATCATCGCCACTATTTATTAGATTAATCGAGTACATCGAAAGGCGTCTGAACTGCTCGCAGTACTTGTGGTAGGATTTTCCTACCACAATCATGCGAGCAGTTCAGGCTAAGAGACAACCAAGTGACGTGGTCGATGACGTTGCTTTGTCAATTATGCACACCCTTAAAACGCCCGTTTTGACTGTTTGGCACGCCTGCGTTCGGATCTCCACTCCCCGTTTTCAAGCACCTTCCCCTGTCACCACCCACAAACGCCTCATCCTGTCACTCAAATCAGCAGGCATTCGCTATTTTGCGAGCATATAATTTCCGACCGCAATGACTGGTTCGCGCATGCGTATTACAACCCATACGCATGCGTAGTTGTGCGAACATCGCTCAGAGCGAACGAGCGGCCGCTTACGAGCGGCTCTGAATCAGGCCCTCTGTTCTCTCTATAATGTATATTCTATGGGTAAAAGGCTCAGAAACTGTTAGGTCAGACCAGAAAGTAGAAATGACACAGTATAAGCAAGTTTTAGATTATCCCTGTAATGGGAATTTTCTCATTTGAATAATGGGTGCACTCATGCACCATAATCGAGAGCAGTCTATTGCATTAAAGGACATTGCCTATTTCAAGCAAGTTGTTTCTATTAATCTATTAAGCTACAACATACGTATTTGCCAACACAACAAGGTAAGCTTCAGTTTAGGCCATACAGCATTGCCTGGCTTCCTATAAAGTAATACAGCAATGTTTGGCATGCTTGTTCTGGGTAACAATCACGCAAGTACTGTACACTGGACACCTGACACCATTTGGTGTTACCTATTCTGCAAGTGTTAGTTCTGTGAATTCACTACCATAGGGTATTTAAGAGGTCTAATAACAAAGTAAAAGACAGAAAAAATTGTAGTGCAAATATTCGTTTTATTACAGCTATTATTTAAAGATGGCCTATCCTTTATATAGACTCAAGGCAGATGCATCGTGCATCAAACTCAAAGGTAGCCTGAAATGCTCATCAATTATTTAGTGTTGAACACAGCCTGGTCCCTCTCCCCTATAATCAATATCATGTTGCATGAATGTAGGAATTTATGGCTACTGCATCCTGCTATGCCTTCGGTAATCTGCCTTCTCTGTCAAACTACTGTTCCTCATTTGCACTTGATCAATAAATTATTATTTATTAGTTTTACAATATTTTTCTAAAGAGTCACATAACATATAATCCAGACTTGCCTACCCTCCCAATTTGGTCGCGAGCCTCCCGAATATCGGGTGCCTCTCCCAACCCCCCGGAAAGACAGACAAGCCTCCCGGCTGCCGGCTGCCCCCCCGACTACCTACTAGAAACCCCCGCAGCGGGAGGGCCTGGTGACGTGATTTGTGCTGAATCTCTTCATCGTGGCTCTGCCCCCTGCTTCACAATGCCTTTATTTTCGGCATTGTGAGGGGGCGGGGCAACGATGACGTAATTGTGTGGCTCCGCCCCTGGCCTCAACCCCAAACTGACCCATTGCAACACCCCCCACTGTTTGCAGGCATTCAGCTCCCTCCCGGAAGGAATGAGTTGAATGTCAGCAAGTATGATATAATCATATCACATTATTATTTATCACATATTTTGGTTGTCCCCGATAATTTTTTTGAGACATATATCAACATAATTGATAATCTATACTAATATAATAAGACTGTTGTGTTTATCTGTTTGTTTCAAGTTGGCTCAAAAACTTCGGAACTAATTTTCATGGAAACTGCATCATTGTGTAGTGGAAACTCCTAGAAATAACCTGCACTTTGTGTCATGTCGATCCAACAAACAAAATGTATTGACATCATCAATGCAAGAGATAGATGTGGCCCCATGCTCACAGCCGGTAAGTGGTGGGGAGAGAGGTGCATTGTGCCCGCGTTCACTTGAATAGGATAGGCTACATAGCATTCTGTACACAGGGCACACAGTGATACTGGTGTGAGTGGTGGATGAATAGGATAGGTTACATAGCAGTCTGTGCACAGGGCACACAGTGACATTGGTGTGAGTGGTGGATGAATAGGATAGGCTACATAGCAGCCTGTGCACAGGGCACACAGTGACATTGGTGTGAGTGGTGGATGAATAGGATAGGCTACATAGCAGTCTGTGCACAGGGCACACAGTGACACTGGTGTGAGTGGTTGATGAATAGGACAGGCTACATAGCAGTCTGTGCACAGGGCACACAGTGACATTGGTGTGAGTGGTGGATGAATAGGATAGGTTACATAGCAGTCTGTGCACAGGGCACACAGTGACATTGGTGTGAGTGGTGGATGAATAGGATAGGCTACATAGCAGTCTGTGCACAGGGCACACAGTGACATTGGTGTGAGTGGTGGATGAATAGGATAGGCTACATAGCAGTCTGTGCACAGGGTACACAGTGACATTGGTGTGAGTGGTGGGTGAATAGGATAGGCTACATAGCAGTCTGTACACAGGGCACACAGTGACATTGGTGTGAGTGGTGGATGAATAGGATAGGCTACATAGCAGTCTGTGCACAGGGCACACAGTGACATTGGTGTGAGTGGTGGATGAATAGGATAGGCTACATAGCAGTCTGTGCACAGGGTACACAGTGACATTGGTGTGAGTGGTGGGTGAATAGGATAGGCTACATAGCAGTCTGTGCACAGGGCACACAGTGACATTGGTGTGAGTGGTGGATGAATAGGATAGGCTACATAGCAGTCTGTGCACAGGGCACACAGTGACACTGGTGTGAGTGGTTGGTGAATAGGATAGGCAACATAGCAGTCTGTGCACAGGGCACACAGTGACATTGGTGTGAGTGGTGGGTGAATAGGATAGGCTACATAGCAGTCTGTGCACAGGGCACACAGTGACATAGGTGTGAGTGGTTGGTGAATAGGATAGGCTACATAACAGTCTGTGCACAGAGCACACAGTGACATTGGTGTGAGTGGTGGGTGAATAGGATAGGTTACATAGCAGTCTGTGCACAGGGCACACAGTGACATTGGTGTGAGTGGTGGGTGAATAGGATTGGTTACATAGCAGTCTGCACACAGGGCACACAGTGACACTGGTGTGAGTGGTGGGTGAATAGGATAGGCTACATAGCAATCTGTACACAGGGCACACAGTGATATTGGTGTGAGGGGTGGGTGAATAGGATAGGCTACATAGCAGTCTGTACATAGGGCACACAGTGATATTGGTGTGAGTGGTGGGTGAATAGGATAGGCTACATAGCAGTCTGCACACAGGGCACACAATGACATTGGTGTGAGTGGTGGGTGAATAGGATAGGCTACATAGCAGTCTGTACACAAGGCACACAGTGACATTGGTGTGAGTGGTGGGTGAATAGGATAGGCTACATAGCAGTTTGTGCACAGGGCACACAGTGACATTGGTGTGAGTGGTGGGTGAATAGGATAGGCTACATAGCAGTCTGTGCACAGAGCACACAGTGACATTGGTGTGAGTGGTAGGTGAATAGGATAGGCTACATAGCAGTTTGTGCACAGGGCACACAGTGACATTGGTGTGAGTGGTGGGTGAATAGGATAGGCTACATAGCAGTCTGTGCACAGGGCACACAGTGACATTGGTGTGAGTGGTGGGTGAATAGGATATGCTACATAGCAGTCTGTGCACAGGGCACACAGTGACATTGGTGTGAGTGGTGGGTGAATAGGATAGGTTACATAGCAGTCTGCACACAGGGCACACAGTGACATTGGTGTGAGTGGTAGGTGAACAAAATAGGCTACATATTAAGTTGTGCACAGGGCACACAGTGACATTGATGTGAGTAGTGGGTGATGGCGTTGCTGCCACCAGTATGTATAGCGCTGCTGGTCACGTAGGCCACTCCAGCGACAGGGTCCCTATGCAAAATAATACAAATGGAACAAATTTTGTCGGAGCAAATTCATTATGGGTGTAGCCTCGGGCAACAGCTAGTGGTAGAATATTTTGGATTCGGTAATTCTCAGGCATGTTTATAAATCAGTGTTTTGGCAGTGGAATTGCTTTGGTGTGTCTTCGAGAAAGCATTTTCCATTCACTTTAATGTTATGCTGGCTAAGTGTGCCCTCTCCTTAGAGGGCTTTGGGATACTGATCACAAATTGGCAATATTTAAAAATAAGGCACTGACCCTATTAACATCAGAAGAAATTTGTCAGCAAAATACGCTTTCAAAATACTAGGATATTGTAAACAGTGATGCATCATTCTGAACACTAATAACGTGAATACAGTGGTACGTACATCAATAGATCTCTGACAGTTAACAATCTGGTGTATATTTACTAAAGCACATGATTTTAGAAGTGGAGAAGTTGCCAATAGCAACCAATCATATTCTAGCTAGTACCTTCTTGAAGGTGATAAATAAATGTTAGGTAGAATCTGATTTGTTGCTATGGACAACATCTCCACTTCTAAAAACCTGCACTTTAGTATATAATATATACCCCTCTTAGTCAAATGCACACTGTTTACAATATCCCAGGATTTTGAAACCATATTTTGCATAATATTTCCTACTTTTATTAAAAGAAAGAGATTTACAGTAAGTAGATCATGTATTAAGGTGGGTACACACTATACAATGTGTGACTGAGCGGTATGATATGTTGTTATATGGTACATGTAACAGCACCACGTCGTTCATTGCATAGTCCAATCTGTTGTGCAGAACAGCAGATGGAACGATGATATGAATGACCGCCGTGTACGCGCAATCGTTCATACACACGGCACAATACGTACAATATATTGTTACGATCTGCATCAGAACCAGGGCCGTAGCTAGGGTAGTGCGGCCGGTGCCATCGCACAGGGCACCACAGGTCAGGGGGCGCTGTTTGGGCATGTCAAATTTCTATTTATTATCATTCTTGCATGTACTGTAGCATCCTCTTATTTCATCCCCAGCATCTCCTGGCCTCTCCTATCTCTTCCCTGGCCCTTCCCCATGAAGCCATGGCCCTTTTTTGGGTGCATTATGTCCCTTTGAAAAATGAGGGGGGCGCCAAGGCTCTTTCTGGCACAGGGCACCAAAAGTCTGATCAGAACCATATATCGTGATATATATCATATAGTGTGTACCCAGCTTAAGGTAGCAGCTTGTAAGTGAGACAAATAAAAGTGAGGGCATCCTCTTTTTCTTGTGGGCATTACCTGAAGGCAGCAAAAATCATACTCACTTGATTTGAGCGCTGAAGTCTTGTCCTCTTACATGTAGGGATCTGCAGGACACAATGGCTTAAAGTTCATTTTAACTGACGTGGTCACATGGGATGCGAATGCAGCCAACTGTGCTTCAGCTGACAAGGTGCGACCGCCCCACCCCGCTGTTTTTAAAGATGAAATCCATTCTACACAGAATGGATCTCCTCTGACTCTCCTGCGGACCCGGCAATTTTGCCGGAAAGAATCGTCAGTTAATGAAATACTCCATCAAATGGAGAGAATAGAAGGCCGAAACCACTAATCACTATTAAGAATGAGCACTTGTCTAAGCTTGCTAGCACGCTACTAAATGATCCACAAGTGCTCTGGAACAGTGATTGAAAAATAAATATGCCATGTGCGCCTTTTGAGAACCTAGCTCTGCATTCCATTTCATCAACAGCCAAACATGGTGGTGAGCGTGTCAAGGTTTTGGGATACTTTGCTGTGTCATCACCTAAATTGCCTTTACTGAAGAAATCATAAATTTGGGGGTTAATCCATCCATCTACTGTATGAGCATCAACTGAAATACAGCTGGGTCGTAGAGTAAGATTATGGAGGAGATGTTTCAAGCCTTGGAGAGAGATAAAGTGGAGAAAGATAAAGTACCAATCAGTCAGCTCCTAACTGTCACTTTACAAGTCGTGTTTGAAAAATGACAGTTAGGAGCTAATAGATTGGTAATTTATTTCCATCCACTTTATATATTTCCAAGGCTAAGTACATCTCCTTCCCAGTGTTTGAAAATTGACAGTCAGAAGCTGATTGGTTAGTACTTTATCTCTCTCCAAGCAATGCTCACTGTTCGGCACCCACAAAATTTTCACTCACTTTCAATACTCTGGTGTCTACAAACTACTTGCCACAATACAAGTGTATTGCAACACTGGCCTTAATCCACTTATATCATAGCAAATAGTTTGTAGGCTGTCTCTTCGTGTAGTCACTTCACAAAGAAACAGTGGGCCTGATTCAGACCCGGTCGCTATGAGCGAACGCTCGCATGATGCGTATGCAAATATTTGAAAGGGACGCGGCGGGGAGCGATCGCTCGCCAAGGCATAAGCACACCTACCATACCTGTATGAGCGTTCACTTTGTGTATGCAGACTTAGCGTATTTAGAGAAGCTCACTGCCCCACGTCATCTCCTGGAAGTTTATGAAAACATTGGTACATCAACCACTATCGGATATGAATGCAGTGCTTGTGGTAGCTTTTTTTTACCGCAAGCATTGCGAGGAAAACAGAGGAATAAAATTGCTGGTGACGTGTACTATGATGCTGCCTGTTAATTATGCACGCCTCTAAAATGGCGTTGAAACACTCGGGCACGCCTGCGTTCGCACCTCCACTCCTCCGTTTTTACTGGACTGCCCCTTTCACCACCCACAAACGGCCTCTCCTGTCACTCACTCTGCTGGACTGGTTTTGCTGGGCAAGCGATGGATCTGTGATCGCACGGTATAGTTCGCGCATGCGCACTGCGATGCATGTGCAGTTTAGCAACCATCGGCAATTGCGAACGGACTGCAGATACCGGCCATGTCTGAATCAGGCCCAGTGTACAAACTGCTTTTCACAATACAAAAGTGTATTCAACAGAGTTTGAAAACATTTGTATAGCGGCAAGTAGTTTACAGACTATCCTTTGCTCCCAGTGTGCCATCTGTTATACAGTGAGAAAATACAGAGGAGCCAGCAGTCAGCCATAGTGGTAAGCATTATTCAGTGCTGCCAAACACTTTCTTGGCACTAAATGGGTCCACTGTGATATATTGGCGCACTGGGATATATGGGGCACTGTAATAAATGGTGCCACTGTGATATATGGGGGCATTGTGATAAATGGGTGCACTGGGATATGTGGGGGCATTGTAATAAAAGTGAGTACTGGGATATATGGGGGCACTGAGATATATGGAGACACTAGGAAAAAAGGTGGCATTGGGATATATGGGGCATTGGGATATATGGGGGTGTGGTTATATATGGAAACACTGTGATAAATGGGGCACTGTGATATATGGTGGCATTGTAATATATAGTGATTCTGTAATATATGAAGGCACTATGTGATGGTTTCCTGTGATATAGGGGCACTTTGTGGCATTATTCTTTGATTTATGGGGGCACTACAGTATATCACATTATTCTGTGATATATGCGGACACTATGTGACATTATTCTGTGATATATGGGGGACTATGTGGCATTATTCTGTGATATATGAAGGCACTACTGTATGTGATGGTTTTCTGTGGTATGGGGGCAATTTGTGGCATTGTTCTGTGATTTATGGAGACACTATGAGGCATTTTTCCTATGCAGTGCCACCAGTAGTGGTCTCCCTTATGCAGACCCCTTGTAATTCCCCTTATACAGTACCCCCAGTATGCAGTGCCCCCAGTAGTGGTCCCCCTATGCAGGCTCCCAGTAGTGCCCCTTATACAGTGCCCCCAGTAGTGCTCCCCCTTATACAGTGCCCCCAGTAGTGATCCCCCCTATGCTGTGCCCCTTATACAGTGGTAACCTTTATGAAGGCCCCTAGTAGTGATCCCCCTATGAGTTGCCCCTTATACAGTGCCTTCCTTACTGCATAAAACAGAGACAAACAGACATACATTAATACATACACACACACACACCTAACACTGACTTAACTTACCTGAATCCCCGCGCCCACCGCTGTCTGCTCCTCCGTCCTCCCACTGGGTCCCGCTCGGTACTCTGGGAAAGACGTCATGACGTTTCTCTCATTTCCCACTGCAGGAGCCGGAAGGCGGAGCTCATTAGTGAGCTCCAGTCTGGCTCCGGCAGTGGGCGCAGCAGCCAATGAGAGTGTGTCTGACTCTCATTGGCTGCTGAGACACACACATCGCCACCGGGTAGTACGAGGGTACTACCCAGCGCCGGCAGCGATGTGTGTGTAACAGTGTAGTGTAGACTGCACTCACTGCGGTCTGCTCTACACTGGGTGACTAGGGTGGGCCTGTACCGTGGCCGGCAGCGCCCCCCCCTCTCACAGCCAGTCCCATGGCGCCCAGGGCACGAGCCCCAGCGGCCCTGCCCTAGTTACATCACTGATATGGGGGCACTATGTGGCATTATTCTGTGATAAATGGAGACACTACTGCATGTGGCATTTTGTGTGAAAAAATTGAAAAAATAGGAGCACTTTGTAGCACTATTAAAACAGTGCAAGACGCAACCTCTGGCTAGTTCTAAACAACTCTATAGGTAGTGCTAAAAATGCCCCTAATGAAATGTACTACTCGTCTCGAGCCTATGTTGAAGATGAACAATTTGAGAGGTTTGAAATAACCTAGTCAAAGTCCAGATCTAAACCTCACGGAGATGCTGTGCTAAAACCTCACATTAGTAGTTCATGCTCAAAAACCCACAAATATCCCTGAGGTGCAGCTGATCTGTTTGGAGGAGTGGGATACAATTCCTCCACAGCGTTGTGACAGGCAGACCAATAAACAGTTATTGAGTTTAATGGGGCAATTACTTTTTTACAGGGAGTTAGGTCCTGCTTAACTTTAATAAATGAAAAAAATTATAAAAATGTGTTATTTGTTCAATCATTGTCCATCTTTTCTAATATTACACCTTGATGGAAGACATAATAACACTCATTGTATAATATACACTATTGCAGAACTTCAGAGAGAGGCACATTGTTATAGCTCTTTTACATGATAGCGTTGTAACATTCTTAAAAATGTGTAACAATTTGCAGACATCAGTAACTGTAGTCAGTAGTTTGTGCCTGTAATCACATACCTGTATCTGTATAGATGTGTGTTTGCCCTTATGGGTCTTAAAAACTACATGATGATAGAAATAATTTAAGTAACAATAAGTAACAATAAATAAAGTAAAAATAAGTAACAATAAGTAACCTTTACTAAAGGTCGATTTTTATCGATTTAAAATCAATGAAAATCTATCAGCTTTGATGTTACTGGGGCTAAATAACACATTTACTAACAGACAAGGGGGATGAAACACAACATTGATGTTAATCAATTTTCATAAATTTTCAAAAAAATGTAAATACTGTAGGTCAAAATTGATTAAAATCGACTTTTAGTAAATATACTCCTACGTGATTGATTCCCCTTTAATTAATAGAATCTCAACACTCTCCTAAATCAGTCTTTTCAAGGACTAAAATCAGACAATAGTCCCGATTCTTGCAAGTCATTTTCATGGCCAGATCTTACAAATTTTCAAACTGTGCAAGCGCCCAAGCCAAGGATATGCAACTATGGGCAACAACGGGCACATCAGAGCCGCATCTTGACTTATGGCTGATTGATTGCTCGCACGTTGGATTTGCGGTCTGAGGGCATGTTGTGGGCATGTAGGAGGTACTGTGGACTATGCAGAATTCTGATTTCATGCGGAGCTCTTGCACCAAGAGCAGGGCTGGCACAATTGCTAATGATAGTGATGACGGATACTTTCACATGCAGATTTATAGGGGCAACATGGCAGCATAGAAGCGAACTACTCTGAACACAGGCAAAGATCCACATACAGTCAGGTTCATAAATATTGGGACATTGACAGAATTTCCATATTTTGGCCTCTATTCACCACCACAATGGCTTTGAAATGATACAAACAAGATGTGCTTTAACTGCAGACCTTCAGATTTAATTTGAGGATAATTACATCCAAATCGGGTGAATGGTGTAGGAATTACAACAGTTTCAATATGTGCCTCCCACTTTTTAAGGGGCCAAAAGTAATGGGACTATCAACTCAAAAGCTATTTCATGGACAGGTGTGGGCTATTCCCTCGTTATTTCATTATCAATTAAGCAGGTAAAAGGTTTAGAGTTGATTCTAGGTGTGACATTTGCATTTGGAATCAGTAGCTGTCGACTCTCAATATGAGATCCAAAGAGCTGTCACTATCAGTGTAGCAAGCCATCATTAGGCTGAAAAATCAAAACAAACCCATCAGAGAGATAGCAAAAACATTAGGTGTGGCCAAATCAACTGTTTGGAACATTCTTAAAAAGAAAGAACGCACCGGAGAGCTCAGCTACACCAAAAGACCCGGAAAACAACTGTGGTGGATGACAGATGAATTAGGATGGTGAAGAAAAACCCCTTCACAACAGTTGGCCAAATCAAGAACACTCTCCAGGAGGTAGGTGTATATGTGTCAAAGTCAACAATCAAGAGAAGACTTCATAAGAGTGAATATAGAGGGTTCACCACAAGATGTAAACCATTGGTGAGCCACAAAAACAGGAAGACCAGATTAGAGTTTGCCAAACATCTAAAAAAGCCATTACAGTTCTGGAACAACATCCTATGGACAGATGAGACAAAGATCAACTTGTACCAGAGTGATGGGAAGAGAAGAGTATGGAGAAGGAAAGTAACTGCTCATGATCCAAAACATACCACCTCATCAGTGAAGCATGGTGGTGGTAGTGTCATGGCGTGGGCATGTATGGCTGCCAATGGAACTGTTCCCTTGTATTTATTGATGATGTGACTGCTGACAAAAGCAGCAGAATGAATTCTGAAGTGCTTCGGGCAATATTATATGCTCATATTCAGTCAAATGCTTCAGAACTCATTGGACTGTGCTTCACAGTGCAGATGGACAATGACCTGTAGCATACTGCAAAAGCAACCAAAGAGTTTTTTAAGGCTAAAAAGTGGAATGTTATGCAATGGCCAAGTCAATCCCCTGACCTGAATCCGATTGAGCATGCATTTCACTTGAAGACAAAACTGAAGGGAAAATGCCCCAAGAACAAGCAGGAACTGAAGACATTTGCAGTAGAGGCCTGGCAGAGCATCACCAGGGATGAAACCCAGAATTTGGTGATGTCTATGCGTTCCAGACTTCAGGCTGTAATTGCCTGCAAAGGATTTGCAACAAAGTATTAAGGTGCATACACACGATCAGATTTTTTCTTCAGATATGGACGATAACGATTTAAAAATCGTTCAGTCGTTCATATCTGATGGAAAATCGTTCATATCTGACATGCCTGAACGATGGACGATCAACGATGCGCGTTCCCGTTTGTCAGATAACGATTTCTGACATCTGATGGGTTTGCAGTCAGACTTGGACGATTCCATTCATTTTAATGCAGTCAAAAATCGTTCAAATCGTTCAAAACTTTGGTAAAATCGTTCAAATCGTTCAGATCGTTTAATCGTTCAATCGTTCATCTGACAAATCTGACAAGTCTGACAAATCTGACCGTGTGTAAGCTCCATTAAAAAAGAGAAAGTTAGATTTAGGATTGTTTAGTTTGTCCCATTACTTTTGGCCCCTTAAAAAGTGGGAGGCACATATAGAAAACGTTGTAATTCCTACACCGTTCACCTGATTTGGATGTAATTACCCTCAAATTAAATCTGAAAGTCTGCAGTTAAAGCACATCTTTTTTGTTTCATTTCAAAGTGATTGTGGTGGTGAATAGAGGCCAAAATATGAAAATTCTGTCAATGTCCCAATATTTATGCACCTGACTGTATATGTTACATGCTGCAATGCGGCATAATCTTCTCCCGAATTGCACGCAACTCTGAATCAGGCCCGATATGTCTGAATTACCCACATTCACAAACTTGATATACAAAAAGGGCCTCTATGTAATGGCTGGATAGGAACAATTAAAAAAATATATATATATTTACAGTATGCGTATTTGCATGTTAAACGCAAAAAAAAACAAAAATCAAAGAGCTAAAGGCAATCTAAAGATGATTAATGTGGGCTGGAAATAAAAGAAAAGATGAATCTTGATTCCTTCTCTGCAGGTGTAAGTCGCTGCACCGTTACATCTCAGTAAATAGAGTAGTTGTCTACCCAAGTGTGACTGGCTCCTAATTAGAAACCCATCCTACTGTAGCAAGCACTGGGTCATCTTTCAAACACCCTTCTCCGGCAAAACAACAAAAGCTGAGATTAAAAGTGGATTTGGCAGCAAAAAGAACGGAACGATTCACAAATTAAATTATTGAAACCGTATCTTGTGAAGGTGAAAGTCTTTCAATTTTGGAAAGGATTTTAAAGACTTATTTCACTCATCGCAAAGTCCTGATTAAGGCACATAAAGCACTGACCAGATCCCAAAAGACTGAAAAAAGTGACAAAACATCTCCATATCAGGGATTTTTTTTTTTCAAAGTATCTCTGGGATATCCGCGCCATTTCTCCCATAGGCTAGACGATTCATACTATTTGTAAATACACTGTTAATGAATAGATAAATATGCAATTGTCTGCTCTTGAATCAATTTCCTTTCCATTAGGTCACTGGCGAAATCAATTTCAGGAGGAACGCGGGGAAGACGGAAACACCAAATGCATTTGTCAGACTGAGAAGAAATAGAACTGGTCTCTGTGGTAGAACGGGGACAAGTGTTTGCATACATTGTTATATAATTACAATACCAAGATGTATTATGTTAAGAAACAAACACAGGAAGAAGACAAATAGTATGTCTGCATGGATTTGTATTGGATCAATATTTAATAACAGGACATGGTAACAGAATAAAATCCAAAGACACAAGACAAGTGCAGTAATAGCTGCAGTGAGAATGTAATAAAGCACATCACCCATGAAACCCATGTACCCTTTAGTGGTTGTGCCTCCTGTGACTTGCTCTTGTCATAAAGTGTACCAGCATTTCTCCAAACTTTTGAAGGCTAATTCTGCCAGTCACACGTCTGCGACTCCATGCAATAGCCATTACAAGCTCTTCCCTGGTGACACCTGGTGCGCACTCTAGATACCCCGCCTGAAAATAGGGTGCGGTCTAAATAAATGGGCGTGGCCCTACAAGGGATTCCGATAACACCAGGGGGTGGCCCAGCATCACCGGAGATGCTGGGCTGCCCCAGAGACTGGGCAGTCTGCACTGTCGGCTCCTCTTCTATGGCAGGAGCCGCTGCAGGAGAATGTCACACTGCAGCACCCGGCTCCTGTCACTGCAGAGAAGCCGACACTTTGGTGTCACCCTCCGAGGCCACTGGGTAGATGTAGATTCAATCTGAACGATTATGTGTCTGACTTTGCAACCACTTCAGCGCAATACCCGCGACACTCCCATAATACATCCATAAGACGGACTATCTCAGTGTGTCCGCCTAGCCACCTCCCTTTCACCGCAGTGCTTCCCAATCACAACCGCGACTCTCCGCGAATAGACTCTGTGCGGAAGAAAGAAATCACTCAACTGCGTCAGACATCGGCAGTGCATCCAACTCAGAATCAGGCTCTGTGAATCAGGACATGGGACATGGCACAAAGGTTTTCTTGGCACTGACAGTTCTAAGATGCCCCTTATTCCCTTCTGCTCCCCTTCAAACACCCATCACTGCTACATGCCCAAGCGACAGGTCCAATGGGCACCTTGTTACCGGTAAATGCAAAATGACTCACTACTTTCTGCCCCAATCAGGATGCTGCTGATCCATTCAAAATGATAGGGCAGTGCCCTAAAATCGTGACTGTTTCAATCAAGTCAGACAGTTGGGTGTTCTGTGCGCCAGTCACCTACATACAGTGTCGTCAGTGATTTTGTAACTATTAATCATGAGTATGCATCCAATGATGTTACTGCTGCATAATACATTTCCTAGGACACGATCAGGTCAGCTGCCAGTAAAGGAGACACAAACACACTTCGCATCATCATATATTTTATGGCTAAGTTGGTGCCAGTTCGACCATATTGTCTTTATTGGACCACGCAGATGTAATTCCATAATACCACATCTCATATGCCACTAATGCACAAAAGAAGCAATAAAGCAAAATATTTCTGCTCAAGCGGCTTTAAACAGCCTTCAGAGGAGTGATGTGCCATGAAGGGCTATATGAGCGACATATACAGTAATTAGTTTTATGTAAGGAAAACACACACGGCTGACAGATGTGGCTTCGTTGTTTTATGAATCCAGCATGCACACATTATCAGCCTTGTTACAACCATGTTATTTTTATATGCTTTAAGTGACAGGAATATGAATACGTGGGATAGCCGATCTAATCATGGTCAGTCATGGAACTGGTAAAAAAAAACATTAAACAGATCTCATATTCCAATCTGTTAAAACTTTATTTGATAATTAACTCCTACATTTTTTTCTAAAAGCAGACCATTCATGCACACACAGTGGAGCTAGCCATTTTATGAGCTGAACTAAAATCAGTCAATCTATTTCCTAGAAGCTACTGCAGTTAAATCAATTAGACCACTTTATGGGCTAGATCAACTGCATTCTTGTGATTCTTGGTCAAGCCACAAAATGTCTGCCTCTGTTAGATCTGATGCTTCAGTCACATGATCTACCTCATTCTAGGAACCTCAACGTTAGTATTTAAATTAAATAAACTCTAACGCATTGACACCCACTTCAAGTTTTGAGTACTTTACGGAGAAAAAAGGGACTTATTACTTCCTTTGGAAGCAGTTTTTTCCTGGCTCAATTCTTCTGTGACTCAATTCCCCGGCCCCAGCCTGTGCGGTATAAGCTTGGGCTGGATGTAATTGTAACATGGGGACCCCGCACTCTATTTCCTAGTTTGTACAGTAGTTTGAACAGCCCATTCTATCATATCCTGATGCTGGTTGTGGATTTTGCGGTGTAAAGCATCAGCAGCACCAGCCCAGCCCCAGGCTATAGGAGATGGTGCTTAGATCACGATGGGGGCATGCCTTTTATTTATTTATTTTACTATCTCCTTTTTTGTTTTACACATTAAAATGCTATAAATCATCACCAAGTTATTGCTGAGGCTACATTTTAATATGCTTAATGTGTATCCTGATGCTCTTTAAAAGTGTCTTCATGCAGATACATTTATGGGTTTATTCTGAGTTTCGTATCTTAAGATTTGTAAATGCACCCTTTTTTTCAGCATACTACATTTTAGGCCTGCGTTCTGGATGCAAGTGCATTCATTTTTAAATGATGCCCATTGTCTACTTTCTAGGAATTATTTTTTAGTATCTGCTTATGATTTAATGATTCAGAGTTGTACAGTAAAGCACAGCCTGATTCAGAGTTGTACAGTATCGCACAGCCGCTGCATAGTGGCTGTGCAATAATATGCTTATACCGAAGGAAGTGCCTTGTGTACATCGACGGCTCCTGCCGGCTTCTGTGATCCGCTGCTGCGTCTGCGGATGCAACCATTGGATCACTTGTGTGAACGGAATACATATGATTGACCGGCAGTCGGGATGCCGGCAGTCAGAAGACCGACAGCGGCATCCCAATGTTCAGGATCCTGACAGAGACCGGTAAGCAGCCTATCCCTCCCACCCTCCCCCAGTGGTGCTTAACTCTACCTCCACCTGGTGGTGCCTAGCCCTAACCTCCCTTTCTCGCAGCTTAAACCTAATCCTCCCCAGGTGGTGCCGAACCCTAATCTCCCCACGATGGTGCCTAACCCTAAACCCCTCTCCCCGCAGCCTAACCCCAACCCTCCCAGGTCGGTGCCTAACCCTAACCCTAAATCTAACCCCCCCATTCCCGGCCTAACCCACATACTTACCATCGGGGTGCCGACGGCCGGGATGCCGACATCGGTGTCTACATCTCTTTGGGATGGTGGTGTCAGCATTCTGACAGGCATCAAGATTCTGGAGTCCACATATTGATGTCCAGCATCCCATCTGCCGGCATCCTGACCGCATCCCGTGTGAACATCGCTCATCTGAGTAACCCTCAGGTTCCTCAAGATGGGCTTGAAATTCATGCAGCCGGGGCCAGTGAAGCTGCATCAGAAGACACAGACACTGACTTCGACACGACCAGAAAATGGGACAGACACGCCCCTGTTTTCTGGAACGCTGGCGGTCACCGCCCCTTCCCTGCCCCCAAACAGGCACAGCATGACAATCATGTTGCAGCTTACTGGGTACTGCGATCGTCGTCGCAGACACTGATCGACACATGCGTAGTACAGATCCTGCACATGTGCCGATCGAGAACCATCAGAGTTATGCACAAACCATTGGGTTTATGTATAACCCTGAATCAGGCCCAGTGACCTCAACAAAATGTTCATTGTTATTGATATGTTAGTGCTTAGTTTTGGCTATTGTTTATGGTTTTTACTTATGTTTTTCCTCTAATGTTTTTCTGCTATATAATAAAAACTTAATGTAGAAAGTAAATGACTTTAAAAAAAAAAAATGGTTAGATTTATGTGAGTTAAGTGAGTTATTATTAATGTGGTTATATTACATTAATGTACAGCTTACTTATGCCTTATTCCTTTTTTATTTAGCACTTTATTATATTTATTTTGTTATGTACAATTTTCCATTCTAATTCTAGTTTTTATTTTTACATCTGCCTAATCTTTGTGCTGCATTCAATTTTTAATTGTTTGCCTGTACTGTAGATATGGACAACTGCACAGCACCCAGAGCTTTAGACAGATGCATAGTGTTCCAGGATCTTAGGGAAACCCATAACTCCGCCCTCCCCCCTGGCACGCGCGTGACCTGCATGCATTTAGTGCTTATAGATTAATTGACTGTGCTGGCACCTGAAGAGATAATTGTGGCTAATGGCTACAGTAAAGGGGACAGAGCAACTGGGATGGTACTTCCAGAGCTTGGTCTCTGTCTTAATATCATGTGATTCCTGAAGTCACATGATGTCACACTGCTCAAGGGTCCTTTACAGCCATGGTGGTGATAAATGTAGTCTCCGTGAGGTGGTTCAAATAGATGAATAGTAGAATCTGTAATAGCAGTGCATGAAATAGAGTGCTGATACTGTCACAAAATGGTGAGGCAACCTATCATGTTTCTCAGCCTTGTAACTGCTGGCCGTTTCCTCCAGCAGATCCAAGGCCGAGAAATGCGTTGGGTTGCCTCATCACTTTGTGACTGTACCAGTGGGACCACTCTACTTTGCTTTGTGAATAGCTCCTGGATGCCATATCAATTACAGGCACCTTATATCAGCACTCTATTTCAAGCACCGTTACTACAGTCTTCTACTCATGTATTTGATCCACCTCACAGAGACTAAATTTCCATACTGCTACGCAAGGCAGATCCACCAGCCCTCCCTATCTTCCTCTATATCCCGGTTGGGACTATCAATTGAAGCAGAGACATGGGGTATCACACTTGGTGTCTAGACCAAATCAGAAGGCACGAACACTCTACAACTTATTTCCATTCTAAGCACCTGGCGTGCCATTAAGACCATCAAGGTCTCAGGAGTTTAATCTACAACTGCTACTTAAAGACTCCATTGGCAACACTCCTTCTATTACCCAGATCTGTGTGTGATTGCAATTTGATCACCTGCAGTACACCATATTCTCTGCACATAACGTACATAGCACACTGAGCTGTGCCAACTTTTCTATATATTGCACAAGGCGACAGGTCTCACTTCAATTGCTGCTTAGTTTACACGTCACATGTTACATTTTATCTAACATATTATTATTGTCTCTTTGTTGTACAATATGATCCATCATTGATTACTATATACTAGGGGTGTGCACCGGCCACTTTTCGTGTTTTGTGTTTTGGTTTTGGATCTGGATCTTTCTTCGTGTTTTGGATCTGGATTGGTTTTGCCAAAACCACCCTTCCGTGTTTTGGGTTCTGGGTTTTGTGTTTTGGATCTGTATTTTTTTTTAAAAAAGCATAAAAACAGCTAAAATCACAGAATTTGTAGGTTTTTCTGCTCCTATGCTATTATTAACCTCAATAACCTTAATTTCCACTCATTTCCAGTCTATTCTGAACACCTCACACCTCACAATAGTGTTTTTATGTCCAAAACGTTGCACCGAGGTAGCTGGATGACTATGCTAAGCGACACGAGTGGGCGGCACAAACACGTGACCCATCTAGGCGTGAAACTGCAGTGGCAGACAGGATGGCAGTTTGAAAAACTAGGCCCCAAACTGTACATAATGCAAAGAAAAAAAAGAGGTGCAAGATGGAATTGTCCTTGGGCCCTCCCACCCACCCTTATGTTGTATAAACAGGACATGCACACTTTAACAAACCAATCATTTCAGCGCCAGGGTCTGCCACACAACTGTGGCTGAAATGATTGGTTCGTTTGGGCCCCCACAAAACAAGCTGGCAATTAATGTGTCCCTGCACAAACTGGCTCTATGGAGGCAAGATGTCATCCTCATCCTCCTCATCCACCGATTCCTCACCCTCTTCAGTGTGTACATCCTCATCCTCACAAAGTATTAACTCGTCCCCACTTGAATCCACCACCACAGGTCCCTCTGTACCTTCTGGAGGCTGGTCTCCCTGGAAGAGCTGATAATTCATTTTGATGAACATCATCTTCTCCACATTCTGTGGAAGCAACCTCCTACGCCTTTCGCTGACAAGGTTCCCGGCTGCACTAAACACTCTTTCGGAGTACACACTGGAGGGGGGGCAACTCAGGTAAAATAGAGCCAGTTTGTACAGGGGCCTCCAAATTGCCTCTTTTTCCTGCCAGTACAGGTATGGACTGTCTGCCATGCCTACTTGGATGCTGTCACCGATGTAATCCTCCACCATTCTGTCAATGGTGACAGTATCATATGCAGTGACAGTAGACATGTCAGAAATTGTTGCCAGGTCCTTCAGTCCGGACCAGATGTCCAAACTTGGTCCTGCCTGCCCTGCATCACCGCCAGCGGGTTGCTTAGGATACCTAAGTTTTTTCCTGGCAGCCCCAGTTGCAGGAGAAAATGAAGAAGGAGCCGTTGACGTGTCACGTTCCGCTTCAGCTGACAGTGTGTTCACCAGCAGGTCTTTGCACCTCTGCAGGCTTGTGTCGGCCGGAAAGAGAGACACCACATAGGCTTTAAACCTAGGATCGAGCACGGTGGCCAAAACGTAGTGGTCTGATTTCAACAGATTGACCACCCTGGAATCCTGGCAAAGCGAATGAAGGGCTTCATCCACAAGTCCCACATGCCGAGCGGAATCGCTCCGTCTTAGCTCCTCCTTCACTTTCTCCAGCTGCTTCTGCAAAAGCCTGATGAGGGGAATGACCTGACTCAAGCTGGCAGTGTCTGAACTGACTTCACGTGTGGCAAGTTCGAAGGGCTGGAGAACCTTGCACAACACGGAAATCATTCTCCACTGCGCTTGAGTCAGGTGCATACCCCCTCCTTTGCCTATGTCATAGGTGGATGTATAGGCTTGTATGGCCTTTTGCTGCTCCTCCATCCTCTGAAGCATATAGAGGGTTGAGTTCCACCGCGTCACAACCTCTTGCTTCAGGTGATGGCGGGGCAGGTTCAAGAGTGTTTGCTGGCGCTCCAGTCTTCGGCACGCAGTCGCTGAATGGCGAAAGTGGCCAGAAATTTTTCGGGCCACCCAAAGCGTCTCCTGCACGCCCCTGTCGCTTTTCAGAAAATTCTGCACCACCAAGTTTATTGTGTGAGCAAAACATGGGACGTGCTGGAATTTGCCCAGATGTAATGCCCGCACAATATTGGTGGCGTTGTCAGATATCACAAATCCCCAGGAGAGTCTAAGTGGGGTAAGCCACTGGGCGATGATTTCCCTCAGTTTCTCTAAGAGGTTGTCGGCGGTGTGCCTCTTACTGAAACCGGTGATACACAGCGTAGCCTGCCTTGTAACGAGCTGGCATTTCTGAGATGCTGCTACTGGTGACGCTGCTGCTGTTGCTGCGTAAGGTGATACATCTACCCAGTGGGCTGTCACAGTCATATAGTCCTTAGTCTGCCCTGTTCCACTTGTCCACATGTCCGTGGTTAAGTGGACATTGTGTACAACGGCATTTTTCAGGACACTGAGGACACTTTTTCTGACGTTTCTGTACAGTCTCGGTATCGCCTGCCTAGTGAAGTGGAATCTAGACGGGATTTGGAACCGGGGACACACTACCTCCATCAATTGTCTAAATCCCACTGCACTAATGGTGGATACTGGACGCACGTCTAACACCAACATAGCAGTCAAGGCCTCAGTTATACGTTTTGCTTCAGGATGACTGCTGTCGTACTTCATCCTCCTCGCTAAGGACTGTTGGAGGGTCAATTGTTTAGTAAAAGTAGTGGTGTTCCTACTTCCTCTCTGGGATGATGAACGACTCCCAGCAGCAGCAACAGCAGCAGCGGCAGCAGTAGGCGTAGCAATGCAGGATCCTCCGGAGGAATCCCGGATAGGAGAGTCAGTCATGCCAGTGACATGGCCTGCAGGACTACTTCCGATCCTAACTAAGGAGGAAATTGACGAGGAGGGAGTTGACGGTGTGGTTTGCAGGCGCTTGGATACAACAGGACAACGGGATTTAGGTGTCCCTGGACTGCTTACGGTCTTAGCCAAAGTTTCTGAACTTGACAGTAACTTTTTATGAACGCGCTGCAGGTGCCGTATAAGGGAGGATGTTCCTAGGTGGTTGACGTCCCTACCCCTACTTATTTCACCTTTACATATGGTACATATGGCAAGACAGTTGTTGTCCGGATTTGGATAGAAATATTGCCAGACCAAAGAGGTGGAATGTTTGGTCTTCTGCCCAGGCATGACCGTGATGGGCTTTTTCATCCCACGGACAACAACTGTCTCCCCCGGAGCCTGATTTAAACAAACCACATCACCATCAGAATCCTCCTCGCCAACTTCCTCCTCAGCGCCAGCTACACCAGTATCCTCATCCTGTTGTACTTCAACAGTGACATCTTCAATTTGCATATCAGCAAGTGGACTGTGGGTGCTCCTTTCAGCACTTGCAGGGGGCGTGCAAATGGTGGAAAGAGCCACCTCTTCCCGTCCAGTGCTGGGAAGGTCAGGCATCGCAACCACCACCACACTTGGACTCTCCTTGGGGATTTGTGATATCTTCTTAGAAAGCACAGTTCTTCGCTGTGCTTTTGCCAGCTTAACTCTTTTGATTTTTTTAGTGGGAGGAGGGCTTCCATCGTCATGTGAAGCTGAACCACTAGTCATGAACATACTAGGGATCGACCTTAGCCGTTCCTTGCCACTCCGTGTCGTAAATGGCATATTGGCAAGTTTACGTTTCTCTTCAGCTGATTTAAATGTCTTTTTCAAGGTCATTTTCCTGAACTTTGCCATTTGGGATTGTATGTGCCCTCTACTATGACATTGGGCATCGGCCTTGGCAGACGACGTTGATGGCATGTTATCGTCTATGTCATGACTAGTGGCAGCAGCTTCAGCACTAGGAGGAAGTGGTTCTTGATCTTTCTCTATTTTATTTTTATCGGAGAAAGTTTGGTCCTCCATTTATGCTATATCGATTTGATATATACGTGCGGCTAAACACAGAAAATAATTTTTTTTTGGGTTTGGACTGGAGTGTACTTTGTGGGTTACAGCACCCTTTAACGGTCAAGCCAGCCGGCCCTTTACTTATGACACAGGCGCACGCTTGGCACTACTTTGTTGATGCACGTGCGGCTACTGCGCACACAATTCACAAACACAGAAAATAATTTTTTTTTTGGTTTGGACTGGAGTGTACTTTCGGGGGTTACAGCACCCTTAACGGTCAAGCCAGCCGGCCCTTTACTTATGACACAGGTGCACGCTTGGCACTACTTTGTTGATGCACGTGCGGCTACTGCGCACACAATTCACAAACACAGAAAATAATTTTTTTTTTGGTTTGGACTGGAGTGTACTTTCGGGGGTTACAGCACCCTTAACGGTCAAGCCAGCCGGCCCTTTACTTATGACACAGGCGCACGCTTGGCACTACTTTGTTGATGCACGTGCGGCTACTGCGCACACAATTCACAAACACAGAAAATAATTTTTTTTTGGTTTGGACTGGAGTGTACTTTCGGGGGTTACAGCACCCTTAACGGTCAAGCCAGCCGGCCCTTTACTTATGACACAGGCGCACGCTTGGCACTACTTTGTTGATGCACGTGCGGCTACTGCGCACACAATTCACAAACACAGAAAATAATTTTTTTTTTGGTTTGGACTGGAGTGTACTTTCGGGGGTTACAGCACCCTTAACGGTCAAGCCAGCCGGCCCTTTACTTATGACACAGGTGCACGCTTGGCACTACTTTGTTGATGCACGTGCGGCTACTGCGCACACAATTCACAAACACAGAAAATAATTTTTTTTTTGGTTTGGACTGGAGTGTACTTTCGGGGGTTACAGCACCCTTAACGGTCAAGCCAGTCGGCCCTTTACTTATGACACAGGCGCACGCTTGGCACTACTTTGTTGATGCACGTGCGGCTACTGCGCACACAATTCACAAACATAGAAAATAATTTTTTTTTGGTTTGGACTGGAGTGTACTTTCGGGGGTTACAGCACCCTTTAACGGTCAAGCCAGCCGGCCCTTTACTTATGACACAGGCGCACGCTTGGCACTACTTTGTTGATGCACGTGCGGCTACTGCGCACACAATTCACAAACACAGAAAATATATTATTTTTTTAGCACTTGGGGGGAGCACCCCTGATGGACAGAGCACCCCCTGGACAACACTACAGCACTCCTTTAGGACTGGGACACTGCACAGGACTTTGGAGTGGACACAGCCCCTATGGAGAACTGACTGCACAACACAGTCCAGCCAGCCCCTATGGACTTTGAAGTAGTGGACACAGCCCCTATTAACAACAGCAGCACAGCACAACACAGCCAGCCCCTATGGACTTTGAAGTAGTGGACAACAGCAGCACTACACTACACTACACTACACTACACTACACAGCCCTAACTCCCACCCTCCCTCTTCACTGTCCACAGCCGAGTGAGAAAATGGCGCCGACGCGGGTACCTTATATAGGATCCAAAACCCGCGAGACTCGGAAGGCGGGATGATGACGTTTTGCCTCGATTTCAGATCCGAGTCAGGCGGGAAAAGTCGAGCCTGACTCGGATCGGACTCGGATCGGTGGGCTCGGGGGGGTTCGGATTTCAGAAATCCGAACCCGCTCACCCCTACTATATACTCTTAACTGTCTCCTACAGGAGTCTATGATTCAATTTTATCTTTTATAGTATATTGTGTTTTTGGATTATCAGGTCAGGCTTATTTCATTATATGCCCTGCCTTTTTTACTCATTAAATTTATATATGAATTCTGTCAGCACTCCCAGTTTTTCTTGCTTTCTCCCACTATCTACAGACGGCCTTGCCTATAAAAGCCTATGGGCTTCTTTCCATAGATTTCCCCTGTGATGGATCCAAAGGATCGCTATGACAGTATTTGTTTTTTCTGTCTCCAGCAGAACCAACATTCTGTGGGTCAAATTGTAACGGGGAACCTGGAACTGCAGCTCCAGGCGGCCCTGGTCCCATCTCTTCAGTCACCTCTTCAAGCTCAAGTGTCATAAGCGATGTCACGATGTGTGCAGAAGTATTTATGGACATGTACATTGGAAGTTTGAGAAAAAGACAAAAGAAAACAGAAATGTCCTCTTTGCTGGCGCACTAATGTAATTCATAAAAATTTACTTTTATTAAATAATATTAAAACTTGTATACAATCAGTTATATTCTCTCCAATGAAATATTGTTGAAATAAAAAACGTCTGTATTGGCTTATTGCGTGATATCTTGTCTTATTGTCACACCCGTGCATGCAGTATCAACTAAAGGTGGATACTTGTATTTATAATGGAGATCTAATCTGTCACTATAAGGGTCACAACATATGTAAATCCAGAGTCATAAGTCAATAATGTATTTAATTGGGACCAATTATTTGTGGAGTAGTGTTAATATAACATCCCTATCCAGATATGGGATAATAACCTACAATATCCACTGCATTCTTAAGTTATTTGGACATGCATGTTAGTTGTGACCATAGGGCCTGATTCAGAGCCGAACGCCATGACCAGAGCGCTCGCTCTGAATCAGGGCCCTCCTCCATGATACACAGCTTATGCGAGCGTCCATGATGATGGTCGCGATGGTAAAGACCACCGCGACCATCGGGCTTGCGACGGAGACCCTGCGGTAGGGTCTCGCTGCCGCAAGCCCAGGAGTGATTTTGGCTCTATCAGAGCCAAAATCACTCCCACTGACATCACTAGTGATGTCAGTGGGGCCGGCTTCAGACGGTAGGCGTTCCCATGGGAACGCCTCCGTCTGGCAGCCACGCCCCTGGCACCCCCACCAAAGGGAGCATGCTGTCAATCAACATCGACAGCACGCCCCCTTTGGTGCGAGACCCGGAGCGACGGAGAACGCATGCGCACGACGGAGGTCCCTCTGTCGTGCGCATGCGCAGTGGGGCAATATCGACCCGCTTGCGAGCGTCCTGCGCTCGCGAGCGGGTCTGAATGATCCCCATAATGTAGCCATATACTGAAGTTGCCAACTGAGACTTGAATAAGAGAGAGCTATCGTTGGTAAAATAAATAATATAGGCTGCTAGGAGAACTGGTGGCTGTGTTCAGAGGTATCAGGAAAGGTAATCAGATCCTCAAAATATCAATTATATGAAACCTCCACGTAACAATATTGTATTGACAACATATGTAACTGTGTGGGAATAATGACGTTTTATGTGCTGAGAGCTTCGTGGTCAATATGAGACAACTTAAGTTTATTAAATAGAGTCATAAAATTAACAGATTAATACGTCAATTCACTTCATCCTGAAAGTACTATATGAAAGTCAGGGAATGATATCATATGTTGCCAGACTATCCACATAAATTAATCATTTGCAGTTCATTTAGCTGCAAATAAGCGTGAAAATAGACTGGAAGTTTGTACATATAGTGCTGCAAAAATGTGTACACATCATAGGCAAACGCAGGGGGGGTTTCCGTCTGCCTGGAAACCCCCCTCCCCAGCCCACACCATGACCACAATAGAAATAGTAATGCAATAGAATTTTACTAGTGCTGCATGTTCTTCACAGTATCACAAATTAAGTAATTAGCACCACCTGTGGATCTTTTAATTTTAATATGTATCAGTCAGTAATAAATACTCATGTGCACCAACTAGGAGATCTGGAAAACATTCACTGTTAGGGATGTGCTGCTATAGAGCCCAATATGTACATATATATCCAGGGCAGTGCTAGGTTCTTCTGATGCTCCCCCAGACTCCCAGACTTGCTCTAATACTCTGGATTGGTGCCCATATTTAAAATAAAAACTTTCAGCTCATACAGGATGGAACCTACTGCCGCATTTAATGGCATACTGTGATCACTGGACCTGTATATGCTGGAATTATGACACACAATCCACTTTGTATGACTCATATTAAAGCTGGATAAGTGCTAATTATACCCTTTTCATGGACTGGCCACCCTCACTCTAAAATCCAGCATTTGGAAACCCCCCTCTAGAAATCCTGCGTTTGCCACTGCACATTATAAAGGTGCACTTGGCACAACCCATATTGTCAGTGGGTTTGACTTACACCTTTCCCACCTGTATACATGGGGTTGGGGTAGCACAGGCAGTGATGTCGGCGGGCACTCCAATTCAGCGCCGCCACATTATTACCCAGCCCGCAGATACAGGAGAGTGGGTTGAGTTGGGTGTATGGCTATGTGTAAGGGGCGTGGCTGTGTGGGGGCGTGGCTATGCATACATTGCTCATATTAAGTCAGCACATATAACATGCATATATTCACCCATCTGCGAATGCAGAATAGGTCATATTCTCTATAGATGCAAGCTTAGCATTTTCCATGTGTGGTCTAAATTATAACCATAACCATGCGATCTATTTCCATATCATATGTTTTTTATCTATTGCTAATTTGTAATAATATATAACATGAAAGTCAAACACACCCCGCCGTACGGCAGCAACCAAAACAGTCTAAGAGCAGTGTCATGCAAGGACCTGTATTCAATTAGTCACACAATATTTCTTTGATCATTTCATTATACTGCAGTGGGTTATATTAATTTGTTCTGTGCATTCAGCTTGTTTCTATTCTAGGACATTTAAAATTCTATGTACAGTATGTGCCTCAGGCATTGGGTGCTGTACTTTGTGTCCCCTGTGTGTCTCGGAAAGCTGAAAAGAGATTGAACCTAATTGGCTGTTTTCATCTTTATGACGAGAGATTCAAGGTCTCTTCATGTCAAAATCTCCTCTGTTGTGTGGTTTCCACGTGTCACTGAGAGTTCCGAGCAGTAGAAGCTATAGCAATAAAATATACATATTTTTGTTTCAGGTATTGTAAAGTTAATGCAGATAATAATATGCTTCAGAAAGACATTCACAAACTGCCTTCTTCAGGGCCCTGCCTTATTTGTGGTTACTTTGAGGAACTATCTTTTTACTAGGCAATGTAACAACATATAATGAAAACACAGTGGGTTCATTTACAATACACAAAAAAACTACCGAGTGTATACACAGGGCCAGGGCTGTAACCATGTTGTGTGACTGCATGGGGCGCAGGGCTCTATTGGCGGCACCGATGCTCATCCACGGCCCTTGCCTCTGGCTAGCAGGATGCCTAAAATGGTACCCTGCAGCCAGTATTGCTGCGGTGCGGTAGTGCCGAAACTATTGCTGCCCGGAACATCTTCAAGACCTTTCGGGCACTGCTGCAGTTCTGGGTGCCAGTGGTCCCGCCCCCTATCATGTGCAAAGGGGGAGGGCTAGTATAGGGCGCTCAGAGCCCTTGTTACGGCTCTGCATAGTGCACACTCACATATCAATTTTAAGGACTGCACTAATGCAATTTAAGAATTTAGTGTGCAAGAGTAATAAATTGTGGTGGTGCGTACCCAAGATGGTCATGTCACATTGGGGATCATGCCAAAGTCTACAGTGCCATCATTAGCACTTCAGAGGCACTGACACTCTCACTGCCTTCCACATCCCTAAACATACCCCTGCATGCACCTGCAGCTTGTACTCGTGACGCTAAAGGGCCATTGGTTACCTGTAAATACCCCCCAACTAGCTACAAATCATACAATAAGTTGTGTTCTGCAGGATGGCGGGATAGCGCTTTCAAATTTTCTATCCCAAAAGTATCAGGACAGTTGGCAGATTTGTGCTATTCTTACAGATTTGAAAACCTGTTTTAGATGTCTTAAGGGAGAGATTTTCGCTACTATTCTATCTCTATCCAGTTTATCTCTCTCTCCAAGGCTTAGTACATAGCATACTCGCCTACCCTCCTGATTTGGTCGGGAGCCTCCCGAAAATCGGGTGCCGTTCCCGGCCTCCCGGGAAGGCAGGCAAGCCTCCCGGTAGCTGCCGACCCCTCCTGCCACCCCCGCGATTACTTGGGAATCCCCAGCAGCGGGGGTGGCCTGTGATGCGATTCACGTCATTTTGGCCCTGCCCCCTGCTTCACAATGCCGTGATTATCGGCAATGTGTAGTGGGGGCAGGTCCAAAATTACGCTATCGTGTGACTACGCCCCCCACTCCACCCACATCCTCCAGCCACACCCCCGATTTTGCTGATCTGGCTGCTCCCCCCGGAAGGGGCAGCCAGAAAGTCTGCTGGTACATAGATCCCTTAATCTCTATTTCTGCTTGGCGGGTTCTGGAATGATGGTACCCCATTTGGAGGCAGTAAAGGTATTATTCAAATCTTGCAAAGCTAAGTGAGAGGGAAACACAGTATTTTTTCTTCTCTCCAACATCACATCAATAGCACCCACATTTACTAAATAGATCTCCTTCCACCTAACTAGTCCCACCATAAATTAATCACCACATTTAATACAGAGAACCTAAATTGCATTGCTAGCCCTGACAATATACTAATAGCCCTCATCAACTCCCAATTACTGTACATTAATTGCTCCAATTTTAATAAAATGCACCCCATTCTAAACGAATGACCCCATCAGCAGGGCCGGATTAAGCCTTTGGGGGACCTGTGGCACTTAAAAAAGTGGGATACTTCTCTTCTTGTCAGCAACGATCCCATGGCTGTGCCCGCTGAGCGCCTCCTATACAAACCCCTTCAGCTGCACCTGCATGAGGCAGCCGCTAGACGAAAGTGAGGCTTTCCAGTTCTCACAGTATTTGGTTCAAATAGCTTTGGGTGCTAGGATGCAATTAGACCACAGGTTCTCGAACTCGGTCCTCAGGACCCCAAACAGGTCTTGTTTTCCAGGTCTCCAAACAGAATCACCAGTGAAATAATTAGCTCCACCTGTGGATCTATTAAAATGTGTCAGTAAGTAATGAATACACCTGTGCACCTACTAGGTGACCTGCAAAATGTGTACTGTGTGGGGTCCTGAGGACCGAGTTTGAGAACCACTAAATTAGACGGTTAATCTCTTTGGGCGGTGTGTGTGGGAATGAGCTGATAATGTTACATAATAGTTTTATAGTAAATATTGTAAATAGGCCAAGATCAGTATAGGGTTGCAAGATAGACATTGCAGGTCTAAATTGAGAAACCACAGATATACCGCTTTTATACCTAAATTCCAGGTCTGACCCGGAGGTTGGAACAGGGTTCCAAACCGGATTAGACCCGGAATTTAGCCGGCACCGACCCAGGATATTCCCGAGTCGGCGCCGTTCACACCTGAGCCGGATCTGCAGTGACCTGGTTCTCCTGGCGTGGAAGTGGACGCATGGAGATGACATCATCTCCAAGCGCCACTGAAGCCGGCAAATTGGCCAGCATGCGGCGCTCTCCAGGTCATCGTAACCTGGATCGCGCCATTTACACTGCAGGGCTTCACGTGTCATTCCCGTGTTAAACCATGCAAGTTAGCTGGTTGGATTGCCGGGTCACTCGACCCGGGAATCCAACTCTGTCCCCTTTTACACCAAGGAGGTACCCGGGTTAACCCTGCAATAACCCGAGCTTTAGCTCTGGTGTAAAAAAGAGGTAATAAGGGTAAGTTCCGAGTCTGATCCGGATTGGAACCCCCCCCCCCTGGGTCAGACCCGGAACTTTGGTATAAATGTGGTATGACTCATCTCCGCTGAAATAACTGACGGACTCCTAGACAAAGAGACAGCAGTCCGCAGCCAATTGAAATAAAACAAAACACAGCTACGCCAGGGGGGCCCCCTGAAAGAGGGGGGTTCAGGGGTATTTGCCTCCTGTGTCCCCCCTTAACCCATTAGCTCTTTGTATATAAATCAGAACACAAACCAGGTTACGACAGTTGCCTAGATAAACTTTGCTTCAAATGTTGTTTGGTATGCATTCATTTTGCACATTTGTTTCAATGCATTATAAAAGCACGTATATCTTTTTTCATGTGTTCTGATTAGCTGTATTTAGAGCATTAACAGTGTCACACTTTGGCAAGCATGTTTAATATGGGTTTTAGGTGAGATTAATTCAAGATGGGTTCACATCCTGATTGAATTTAGAGATGAGTGGTTCAGTTTTGCAGAAAAACGAACGCACCCAAACTTGGGGTTTCTGAAGAGAACCGAGTCTCAGCTTGGGCCTTCCGTCAAGTTTGGATCTCAAAACAAGGCAAAACGTATATTTTCCTGGAAATCTCAGATCTTGTGTACTTTGGTTTGCATATAGGAATGCCTCCCTTGTGATCAGGCACCATTTCACACAGAAGAGTGTATGGAGAGGATGTGGACTGTAGTTGCTTTTCAAAAGATGCCATTAGGATACCATTAGATTAGACAGAGTTGCAGTAGGTAGATGAAGTACATACTTGGAAAGAGTGACTGCAGTCATTGTTGTTACTGTGCAGTATATAGTGACAAACTAACACACAGTGCTCAACAAACAGGCTACTGTGTGTTTGTCATACTTGCCGACATTCTAAATCTCCTTCCTAGGAGAATCCCTGGAGAGGAGATTTTGTGACATCTTCTGGGGGCGGGGCCAGACTGTATACATCATTAGGCCTCACCATCGGAAAAAGGGTCCACGAGTAGGGGGTGGAGCGAAATGATGTGATTCATGTCATTTTAGCCCACCCCCTACCCGCGGACCCGAAAAACTAGGAAGTGGGAGGGATTTGGGAGATATGTCTACTCTTCCGGGGGTACGGGGGGTTACCCAAAAACTCGTGAGCCTCCCGCGACTTCCGAGAGAGTAGGCATGTATGGTGTTTGTCAAGCATAGTAGCACCTGCAATACAGTGCTGCAAACAAGCCATTGTATATGTTTGTTAAAGTGAACTTCTTGCACTGTATATATATTGTCACTTTTATATAAAAGCACAGTGTGTGATTATTTGTCCAAATATAGTATACTGTGATGTGTCTGAGTGATCTGCATCCCAAAGAAGACCTCTTTTCCTTGTATAAAAAAAATTAATGATAATTACAAAAATATTATGGTTTTTTTTTTCATCTCCAGTCTTTTTTAGTTCAATTTAAATTATATTTTTTCATGAGTATCGGCTTTGGAGAGGCAATGTATATTACTGTACTTATTGGGTGTTATCGTGTTCCAGTTAGCTGCACCCCAAAAGAATTAAAGTGGAAAAAATATTTTGCTTTTCCTGTATAAAGAAAAAATTGCCGATTTTTTATAATACAATTCAAATAGTACTTCAAGAGAGGGTGTCTTGGAGAGGTAGCATATACAGGTTGAGTCTCCCATATCCAAATATTCCGAAATACGGAATATTCCGAATTACGGAATAATTTTGGCATGACTGAGATAATAAAACCTTTGATTTTTGATGGTTCAATGTACACAAACTTTGTCTAAGGCAGAAATTATTAAAAATATGGTATAAAATTACCTTCAGGCTGTGTGTATAGGGTGTAAATGCAACATAACTTTATTTCATGTATGTACACAAACTTTGCTTGAGCCACAAAATTATTGAAAATATTGTATAAAATGACCTGCAGGCTGTGTGTATAAGGTGTATATAACACATATATGCATTCTGTGTGCATATTGGGGTCCCATTCCCAAGATATTTCATTATGATATGCAATTATTCCAAAATACGGAATATTCCGTTATCCAAAATACCCCTGGTCCCAAGCATTTTGGATATGGGAGACTCAACCTGTATTACTGTACTTAATGGGTGTCAAAAAACTGCAGTCTTTTAATAAAACTACATTTTAAAGGAAACAGTCCCTCATTTCTTATCTCATTGTACATTCACCTCGTTTGGTGGCAGTTAAGTTCAACGACAGTTGAACTTACTCCAGTCCCGGAGTTAAAAATAAAATCAATCACGGATCAATTAATAGAAGAAGAGTAGCCCAGTACTAGTGCTGGCAGTCATAGTCCTTCAACATCTACTTTTAAAGGAGCTCAAGAGGAAAGAAGGCACTGTATAAGAAAGGGTACCTTAAATCTAAAAAATAGTTCACAATCTTAAAGACCACATCAGAAGTTTTATCCGCCATAAGCCAGTGTGCTACATCCTGTTTACTAACACAATAGGCTCACATAAGTGTAAATGAGAAGTGAAATGAGCTAGCTCACTTGTGCTGGTATCTCAGTAATAATTGCAATATACAGTCAGGTGAGTAAAAGTAAATTACTAGTTATTTATTTGAATTTGTTTTACATTTATTTTCATTAGCAATTGCACAATATATAAATATAATATATAAATTTAACAGAACAAATGCTGTAATGTCAATGTGTATATAATATTCTTCCTGCAGATCCTGAGACTAATAGAAAGAACTAGATGAAGGAGTCAGCCATGAAGGAGATAAACATTAATAGTTCAGCCACTTTGTTTCCTTAGTCTACATGGAGCCTGTTTCTTCAACCTAGAACATCTGTACAGAATCCAGAGCTGGATGTATAATATTCTGACTGCTGGTGTATGTCGTCAGTCTCAGGAATAGATGTGACTACAGCTGTCATAGATTACTACAGTCTATGTAACCATTGGGTGTGATAAACTATTCCTATTGCCTCTGTGGCTTGGCTTGTTCCCAGCAGGTGGCAGCAGCCGGCCGATCAGCAGACTGCATTCTGTGATCTCTCCTGTAGGGGGATCTGAGTACACAGGGTGCTAGGTCCTTCTTCAATTCATATTTATTCCCAGTTTTTCAGCCAACCCGCACACAGAAGAGTGTCTTAAAAATGTAATAAAAACCAGCGCTTGTAATGCAATATTAAATGTCTCTGTAATCAATGAACTTGGAATAGAAGTTGTATATAAATACAATTATTTATTATAGCAGCATATTGTATACAAAACAATTCTTTCTAGACAAATAGAAAAAAATGTATAATAGGAGCAGTAATTGTATACAGTGTAAATGCTGACAAAATACAATGTGCTATATCCCATTGTACACATACACGTCGATAAAAAAAAAGTATTGGCTTATATGTATATTTACTAATCATCACAGGAGGAAGAATACTAGATACTGGAATTTCCTAGCAAGACTAACTTATGTGTGGTTACTAGGCCATTTTTACTGTACTAAATAGCAGTTTATGATCCTTTATTAGTACTGGTAATAGGACAAGCTAATGTCCATCAATAAGGGAAAGATTACTGAAATGATACATATAACATGTTAATTATTAGGCTTACCATCACTATGACAACATGACATAAGGGCCCAGGTAAAAACCAAAAGCCGAGCTATGACTTGATGTGGCCTGTTTGTGAAACCCTTTCTCTCCAAGCCCACATGGTGAGCTAATACAATTTGTGGGGGCCTGCATCACCCTGAAACTGGAGGGTTTGGATAAAACCATTGGATAGATAATAGAATAGGACAGGGCCTTTAATGTGATCAGGAACCCTAATCACCTGTAAGTTATTCCTGCGCTTCCCATTTTTTAAATCATCCATTGTGCCTGTGACCCATTACCTTTGTTTGGGGGCCTCAGCCCAATGCGTACAGTATCTTCAGTATCACTAGTCCTCTTCTCCAAAATAGGTATTTTAGCAGCATTTCCGGTCTTTTGTGCAAGAGCACTGTCAAATTAAGCTCGGAGTGGGTCCAGTTTCCTGTCTATAGTGGAGTTATCAGGGGAAGGGTCAGTGAGTGGAGAAGAGGGTGATTGAGTGGAGGGGGGACACTTCCAGAGAGGGGGACAGGCTTATGAGGCCAGCCTGGGGAGGGAGTGTCCTGTTTTCCAGGTACCTTGCTTTGATTTTCCCATCTTAGCCACATCTAGTTTGGCAGACTATCGTGTAGCAGTAAGCTTTTTAAGGAACCTGTCCATACCCTGAAAAGGGGCGGCTTTTAGTAAGGGGGTTCCAGATATATGCAAAATAGTTCAACAGAAAGAGAAGAGATATAAGGTCACAGGTCTCTCCCGACAGTACTAGAGGGGATGTAGTCAGCAAGCCGACGGTCTAAATACCGACTGCTGGCTTCCCGACTCTCTAATCCCGGTGTGGTACTAATGACAGGCATCGAAAACTCGACGCCTGTCATTGTCCATATGTCGGAAGACCTACACCCGGCATACCAAACGAAGGTAAGCCGGGCGCAGGGCGCGGACAGCCGCAGGTTGCAGCCGAGGGTTAGGTTTTAGTGCTTCCGCGAGGACTTAGGCTTAGGCACCCCCTGGAATGGTTAGGTTTAGGCTAGGGGAAGGAAGGGTTAGGGTTAGGCACCCCCGGGGGAGGTTAGGGATAGGCACCCCCCAGGAGACCAAGGTTTAGGCTGCAGGGAAGGGGGGGTTAGGTTTAGGCACTTAGGGGGGGTTTAGGGTTAGGCACTTGGGGGGGAGGCTAGGGTTAGGCACCCCTAAGGGAGGGTTAGGGTTAGGGGCTAGAATTAGGTTAGCAATACTTACCTTTTGACTATCAGGATTTTCTCCCTTGCCGGGCTGCCGCTGGCGGTAATACCAACTGCACCCTACTAGAGTGATCACATGGCTCTCAGTGCGCAAGCACGCGAAAATAAAGGTGCAGGAAGCATGAGAAAATAAAGCTACAGGAACTAAGCAAGGGAATATAAATAGCAACAAAGCTGCACCAGACAAGAGGCAGCAGTACAACATATATAATGAGAAGCCTGTAACTCCAATGTTCACACTACAGAAATAAGTATTAGGCAATAATCCAGTTTATTAGAAGATTATAGTGAGGGTAGTCAACTACTAGCTCATAACAATATCAAGAGCAACTTACCGTTACCTTTCTGCTTGTGATTTGCTACTGTATGATCAGGTTACAGTGCATAATCTTGTTACTCTGTATCAACTCATGGAAGTACTTGGGCGCTGTGTCTGCATTACAGTTCCAACGGTAGCTGCTTCCCTGCTTGTTATTTGCTGTCCCCAGGGCCGTAGCTAGAGTAGTGCAGCCGGTGCCATCGCACAGGGCACCACAGGTCAGGGGGCGCTGTTTGGGCCTGTCAAATTTCTGCTTATTGTCATTCTTGCTTGTAGCTTCCTCTTATTTCATCCCCAGCATCTCCTGACCTCCCCTATCTCTTCCCTGGCCCTTCCACATGAAGCCATGGCCCTTTTTTGGGTGCATTATGTCCCTTTGAAAAATGAGGGGGGCGTCAATGCTCTTTCTGGCACAGGGCACCAAAAAGTCTAGTTACGGCTCTGGCTCTCCGGACAGGTGGATCAGGTGAGCCATATCTCTTCTCTCTTTTATGTGGTTTATCAATTGTTTTAGGAACGGGAGATGAAGGGGTGACAGATGCTGCACATTTTTTTCACTTTTCAAGCTGTGTGTTGCCAGATACATGCCTCGGGCAGATAGTGGAGAACTCTAGTGAAAGACCGATGTATAGGTTATGCACAATACATGGGGACTATAAGCATTCTACTAAGAAACTTAGAAACTGCAGCTAAAATGAGCCCTTATCACTACTTACACCAGTCATATGTATGATTCTGCTGATCAGCCTCAGCGTCATGTCCCAGTCCAATATGACCACACACCTAATTAGCCATATTAGAGGAGAGTTGACCACTTGGCACTTGGGGTGAGCAGCTGGATCTCTTCTGGCAACACTTGAAGTGCAGCCGGGAAATGACATCAAACACACAGACAACAGTGGATCCTCTTCTGACCTTATTTAGTTTAGCTGGATGCTAGGCAGTTTACACCATGCAGTTATAAATAAGAGTAGGTTAGCTTTGGTTACGCACGCAGTTAGACTAGGTAATATAAGTCTTAGGGCCCTATTTACTACAATCTGCATTTAAAATTTGGTTGTAGTGTGATATTTTCGCCTAAATTAGCATTGCGTATTTAGGAAATATTACAAAGATTTATGAAAAATTCCTTGCCTGGACAGAGCTTGCAATAAAGCTCTGTCCCTGGGAATCCCTTCCGCAGCCTTCTCACTTTATTTCTTTGTATAAAATACAGTGAGGTGTCCGCCATCTCACTAACCTATCCCCCCCCCGGACCCCCTCCCGCTCACTTACACTTACCTCTATGCAGCGGATGACCAGGGTCACAGTCAGGGGCAGACTGGGCTGAGGGCCAGGGTGCCATCTGCCCCCCAGGCCGGCACAGTTTAAGCCCTGGGGGGCCACCAGCTGCCTACAGCCATACACTGCATACACATGCAGGGCTGGCCCTTCGGCAAGTGGCTGTGAGTGACCTCATCTCTGAGGAGTAGGACTGGAAATGAGAGCCACATCTACGGCTCCACCTCCCCTCCTGGATGTTCCGACTTCTGCAGACTCCTGTTACAGCAGTAGCCTGCCCGGGGCTACAGAGGCCCCGCCCCCTTCTGCGTCCACTTCCCCCACAGATGGAGCCAGTTTATGGGAAGTTAGGAGCCTAGGGATCCCCCTCTCACATGCTTGTACCTCCTCTCTGGCCCCTCGGATAAGCTTCCATGTTATCTTATCTCTGTGTCTACAACTGTCAGCTCTCCTCTCCTGCTCCCAGTGGCTGGGCATTGTGTGCCTGTGCCCCCTTCCCATATCTGTGCCTCTGCCCCCTTCCCATATCTGTGCCTCTGCTCCCTTCCCATATCTGTGCCTCTGCCCCCTCCCTATATCTGTGCCTCTGCCTCCTCCTTTTATGTTGCTGTGCTCTTTAGCATCTTTCCTCTGCCCCCTCCCAATATTTGTGCCTTGCTCAGACTACCCAACTCTTATTCTGACCACTCCCTATCTGTACATTTGCCCCTTTCCCATATCTTCCGTATATGTGCCTCTGCCCCCCTTCATATCTGTGCCTCTGCCCCCTTCCTATCTATGCCCTTGTCCCCTTTTCCCCTTTGTGCTCTTCGCAGTTGTGATTCTGCTCCTTCACCCAATGGCTGCTGGCTGCCAATCAGAAGAGACATGACTGACGGAGGCCCATCCATATTCAACACCACATGATTGAACCTAAGGATGCCAGGTAAGCACAGTTTTCAGTTATTAAGTCATGTATATGTATGATATTTATTTGTGTGTGTATAGTGTATGTGGTGGTTGTGTGTGCCTCTGCGATGTGTATGTGTGATGTGGTGTTTGTATTTGTATGTCTAGTGTGTATGATATATGTCTGTAATGTGTGGTGTAGGGATGCGGTCAGAATCCTGGAACATGGGATGCCAGCGCTTAGGATACCGGTGCCGGACCCCTTTAACTGTCAGAATCACAGCGCCGGCGTCCCAAAGCTAAATAGTGGGCTTAGGGGGAGGGTTAAAGGTTATGGTTATGGTTATGCACTAGGGGGAGGGTTGGGTTTAGACACTGGGGAGGGAGACATAGGGTTAGGGTGCGGGGAGGGGGAGATTAGGTTTAGGCACCAGGGAGGGAGGGTTAGAGTTAAGGTAGGGAGAGGGGGAAAATTGAGTCACTACTCATGGGCTGGTGCTTGACTTTATTTTAGTAATAAATGTTAATAAATTGGGTCCTTAGGTAGTTTAGAATCCGTTAGGTAGGTAACTCAGGGATTTGCATCTGTGTGTACCATGGGCCTGATACAGAGATTACGGAATAGCAGAGCCGCTGAGTCTTGTAATCAGCGATTGTGCTAAAATATGCAAAATCGCAGGAGGTGGTTTAAGTAAAAGGCGCCCAATACTAGCTTCTCTGATTCGCTGTGACAGCCGAAGAGGCAGCCATCAGATCACCTACAGTACGTGATCATAATATATCTAAGTAATCCCGAGGTTACTGAGGATGTCCGGCAAAATCACACTGTAGGGTACAGTAAAGCTGCATCTAAGTATGCAGCCACTGGCTTCGGCACACGCTCCCGTTTCCTGAAACGCTCCTTGTCACTGCACGAAAAGGACAGCAGAATTTCAATCACCATCGCAGGTCCTGGTCTGCACATGCACAGTGTGGTTCCTGCACATGCATGGATCAAAAAACATTGGAGATGTACATACTGTATCGCATTTACTTAAAAATCTGAATCAGGCGCTGTGCACACTGTTATTCATTGCAATTACCGTTTTGCACTTTTATGTTTAACCTCCTGATCAATAACTGTCTATAGGATCAGACAACTTGGCCAGGAGAGCAGCCAAGTCCATCTGCCTTAAAGCGGGCACACTTTTGCTGGTTTAGATTCCATCAGTATAGACGGTAGTGCCAATCATTTTATTATATTTTTCAGGTTTGCATATCCACGTGAAAATGCGCAAGTTAGAAATTCTATCCCACAAAGTAATAAGTACAGTAAATGAGAAGGGCCTTAACGGGGCTAAATAGTGCCCTGTGTTGTCCCACCGCTGCCCAGAGCGTTCTGAGGATGCTCCAATCAGCGGCACAGACTGCCGGGTTCCAGTGACGTGTGGTGAGGTCAGTGACTGGAGAGACACACATGGAGATGGGTCTGAGTACTGGGAGCCTGTCTCACCCTCTACTCACTGTAACTCTCCCCTTACTGCACTAAGCTTCAGTATCCATTGATTCTCCTACCTGCATCACTGTGTCTTCTGTTGCTGCTGCTGACTAAGCTCCGATCTGTAAACACTGCAGTGCGCTTCCTGGTCCAATGACACATCCAAGATGTCCATCAGTGCTCTAGGCATGCCCCCCATACTCAGAGGCATGCCTCTATTAGCTCTCTTTCTGTGCACCTTACTGCCCATGGTGTGGCCCAGCCTCCAGCTCTGCAAGCAGTGTCTGACTATACAGAAGCGAGACTGAGCTGTTGTTGCCTCATCTCTTGTCTCCCTTCAGTCCCAGGGAGCTCCACAAAGCTGGTGAGTGTTAACTATAAAAAGTATTACGATAAACAAAGAAGATGTTTATAAGTTATAAATATCATCTTTGTATTATTCTAGTCATTTTTATATCAAATCTCAGGAGTATGACAGGGGAGGCTCTGCCTCCCCTGCCTACATGATCCTGCCGGGTACCTGTCAGGAACATCGAAAGGGCGCTTTGGCAGCGCAGCAGCAGTGAATCGGGCTGCAGGGTGCCATTCCAGGCACCTTGCTAGCCTGAAGCAAGGGTTGTGGGGCTGCGACGGTGCCACCCACAGAGCGCTGCGCCCAGCCACATAACAGCCACATAACACCCATTCTCTGCTCCCTTCACTGGCTGCCTGTCAGATGGCGAATTGTTTTCAAGATTGGATTACTAACTTACAAAGCCCTACATGACCATGGCCCAAGGTACCTAAAGCAGCTTCTGATTCCTTACCGTCCCACTCAATTACTGCGATCCGTTGACGAAGGGCTATTAACAGTACCTAGAATCTCACAGAATTCGTCTGGGGGTCGAGCTTTCAGTTTTGTGGCTCCAACCTTATGGAACTCACTTCCCTGCACAGTTCAAGAGGCCTCCACTCTAGAATCCTTCAAAAATAGACTCAAGACTCACCTATTCACCCAAGCATTTCACTAATGCCCCTTGTTTAAGATTATTTTGTATTTTGTACTGTAAATGTAAAGCACTTTGAGTCCTTTAGGAGAAAATAAATAAATTATTATTATTATTATTATTATTATTATTATTATTATTATTATTATTAGAGCTCTGTAAGATACCCAAAGCCACACACTTACCATAAACACTGACACATTTGTGGACAAATAGAATTCTTGGCAAAAATGTGTAAGAGTATTAGCATTATAATGACCAATAACAACTCTTTTTGTTAAATAACAAATCAAATACTGTATATGAAAATATAAAATATTTAAAAATACTTTTTCCATCTTTAGGTCCTATAAAAGGCAAATTATTTTTGGGTAGTAATAAGTAACTCCCACTCATTGATCAACAACAACAAAAGTAACTTTACACTTGGACAAACCATGCTGCAGTGCAAGGGGTGTAAATACATTTATTTGTTTTGCATGCAGGGTAAATAATGGCTGCTTTTGCTTGTAGCCCAGGATCAGTCACATTGTGGAGCAGGACCACTGAAAAACATTGGTTCTTGGTTTATTTCTATAGAAACTACACCAGTAGTTGCCTAATGCTTAGCCAAGCAACTGTGGCAGCTGACCACTTCCCCTTTAGTGGATGACCACACCACTTTACGCATGGGCCTCTACTACTGCTTTCCCCAGGTAGGCTCTTTACCTTCTCCAGTCCGACACTGGAGGAAGTGGCCCATGTGAAGCCTCCGTTCAGTCGGACCTCCTTCCCTCTTGCCACCAAAGTAGACTCTGGTATTGTGCCAGAGTCTACTTCACATGCACTGATCTCCGGAAACATGGCAGCCACATCATTTTGCCGGCAATGGCTCAACTACTCATACATAGATCTCAGGAAAAATTACTCCTGCACCATTTTCCTGGTGATTTTTGCGGCTCTGACAGACAGGTAAGCACTGACTATGCGTGCAGGGTGTATATTCTGGGCCCACCTGGTCCTATTTGGATACGCCCATGATGAAACATATTTCATGTATACTAGTATACTTATATTACAAGCTGGCCACAGAAGTATGGACTCATGGGGACTTTATTTTATCCTCTGTTACTGGAAAGGGTATTAGGGGGTGGAGTATGCCTCACTATATAAATCAATGTTAATAGAAAGACGAATTAATAATTTCCATTTTATACCACACAAATCCCATACTAGGTTTCTGTTAGCAAACATTGCGGTTCAGCCCTGAAAATGAACATTCTTTTTTTCTGCATATCACAGAAATAAGGTATTCTTTTTCTGGACTATGATGGTGATTGAAAAGCGGATGCTGTGCGGGTTGGTGCTGCGTCTTAAGTCGCAGAGGATATGAGTGTATATGCTAATGCCACAAGTGGCATCTTTTGTTAAAAAACACCTTCTGCCAGCTTCTCAGATACTCTGGCTGTTTTCAAAGACGTAGCATCAGATCCACAGTGTGAACATCGCAGCTAGGGCCAATGAAACGGCGTAAGAGGATGCAGCCACCAGCTTCGGCACGCCCCCATTTTCTGGAGTGCACTCTGTCTCTGCCCCATAAGGTCCGCAGCATGTCCGACGCATACACAGTCCTCCAAGCATCGGGAACTGCGAAAATATTGAAACAGCGTTATCTCAGTATTAGCTCCTATGTATCAATTATCTCTTGCTGGGACAGTAACTGTCGCTATAACTTCACTTTCTTTTCTGACACAGTGCAAGTCTGTTCTCCTGATCTGGAGGGACTTATCTTCATATTACACATGGATGTATGGATCTTGACCATCGCGACCATATTTTTGGCCGCTCGCATAAGCTGTGGGTGGTCACCCACAGCTATGCGAGTGGCCAGGAGGCCGCTCCAATTTTAGGTAGGAGGGCCCTGATTCAGAGCAAGCCCTCTTGTCAGAGCGTCCAGCTCTGAATCAGGCGCTCATTTCCTAACTGTCATGTTACAGGCTGTGTTTGCAAAATGACAGTTACGAGCTGATTGTCACTCTCCAATTTATCTCTTTCTGGAGCTTAGTAGATCTGCCCCAGGAGGAGATTTGCTAAAGCTAAGAGAAAGATAAGTACCAACCAATCAGCTCCTAACTGTCATTTTTCAATGCCTGTAACGCATACTTACCTACTTTTTGTTCTTCCTCCCTGGGAGAAGCCCAGGGAGTAGAAGCAGGTGGCGGTGATAAGGGGCGGGGCTGAACTTTTTTTCATCATTAAGACCTCTCTCTCACGGTAAATTTCTGCAAATTTAACATATTAAAAATAGGGGGCATGGCCAAATTATGCAATTCTTATAGAATTGCATCATTAAGCTCTGCCCCCTACTTGCGGACCGCCGGTCTCCGGGACAATCCTCCCCATTCTGCCCACTTTACTAGGAAGTGAACAGGATGCGTAAGAAGTGCCTACACTTCCGGGGCTCCCCGAGCCTCCCGCAGGTCCTGGGAGAGTAGGCAAGTATGTTGTAACGTGACAGTTAGGAGCTGATTGGTTGGTACTTTATCTTTCTCCATTTTAAGCTCTCTAATGAGTAGTACATCTACCCCATAGTGAGTGTGAATGAACAATTTTTCTAAATCTAGAGAACATCTTTGTTTGAAAGTTAATCCGCAATTATCTCTTTTTTATTCGTATTATCTTTGTAGGAATTCATTATTTTTGTGCCATTTGTTACCCACGCAGAGAACTTGATTCCATATTAATATTTCACACACAGCGAAGGTGTGAATCATTTCTCGCAATTTAGCTTGATAGTCAGAACTCTTCACCATGAGCCCTACAATCTCTCTAGTCATAATAATGTAAACATATCTGGTATCAGCAATAATTGCATTGCTGCTGTTTACCCCATTGCTAACAGCAGCAATAATTAAACGCAAATTGATCATCACAAGTGCCAACATGTCTTGGTGGGATTTCTACAGATAGGTCACAATTTTATCTATTTTTAATTTTGAGAATGTAATTACTTTGGTAGCAGCATGTGAGGATCTTTAAATCAATGTAGTTCTCAAAATGAATTATAGAGCAATAGGGGGAAGTGTGAACTTCACTGTCAGATATACTTTCATTGAACGCGCTTGCTTAAGCTATTAAGAAATAGATACATAAAGTAAGTGACCCTCTATTAACATGTTTATTTGAATAATAGCTGTCATAGACACTGTTCTTATATATTTATGAAAACTTCAAATAAAACTAGACCTGGTATGCACCTTTACTGATTTTTATTATATGTTTCCCCTGTTTTCTAGGTGGGAGAAGGGGTTGGGGGAGTGGCATATGGAATCACATCATCATGACCCCGCCCCCAGCTGTACAGTGCCACTATTCACTAAACTGTGCAATGGGGGCAAGGACAAAATTACAACATTTTATCTGGCATAAAGGTTGGAGCAGGAGGAGTCCGGGCACCAACTAGTTAAACTTCTTCTCCCAGCAGCCCAGGCTCCTCCCCCATATACCCCACCCCCAGCCAGGCCAGTTAAGTAAGCAAGCGCAAGGCAGGAGTGAGGAAGAGGAGAAGGAAAACCGACCTACACCTACTGGTCCAACACCCCAAAATGTAAAAGAAGGACTGGAAACAGAGAAAAAATCCTCCTAGGCCGGTGCGTCAGGGTGAGCGACCTGTGGAGCTCATTCAGACCCGGATGCTAAGCTGCGCTCTCACACAGCTAAAAGGGGCCAGGTATGCAAATGCAGCGATCGCACTGTCTAGTGTAAGGACGCCCTCTATGTCTTAGAGAGCAATGGCAGAGCGAACACACGCCGGTATAAAGCTGCCCACTTTTCTCTCTTAACACTCGTCATCTCCAGGAAGTGTCTGAACAATCGTAGCCATCGAGAGCCATCAGAGCTGCACGCAGCGCTTAAGGTAAACCTTATCCCGCCGCAAGCACTATGATGTGTACAATGACGCCTGTTTGCTAATTATGCACACCCATAAAACTCTGTTTTGACGGCCAGACACGCCTGTGTTCGCAGCACCACTCCCCCGTTGACAAGCACCTTACCCTGATACCACCCACAAACGGCACTATATGTCACTCAAAATAGCGTCCAGTCTGTGTACTATGAGAGCACGATTCCCGGCCGCAGTGACTGATTCGTGCATGCATACAGTACTTTGATGCATACGTATGCACAAACGTGCAAAAATCGCCCATAGCCTGCATTTGCAGCTTAACGGACGGGTCTAAATCAGGCCCTGTGTCCCCTATGGAGTTTGAAGAAAAGGACATAACCAGGTAAGACATAAGTCTTCTTTTTCCAGTGAAATCGGCATTATCCGGGAGGCTGGTTCACTCTATCCATGAGTGTGAATCTCTCCAACATTCCATGGGAGTATCCATGTTTGGGTACACAAAAGAGTTCATGATTTGTCAGAACATGAGATAATTCACATTGTTTTTACATTTGCTGGGGCTCTAGTTACATGCTGCAGAAAGGGCTTGGCCATAGACATGGGAAGCATGGACATGGATCATTGGTGGACGAAGGTCACCCTGGTCAGTCTGACTACAAACACAGGTACCCACTGATCCCCCTGATGGGGACCCTGCCCAAAGAGGTAGCCATGAGTGGTGTCACCCAAACCACATGAGTCTCAAGCATTACATCTCTGAGGCTACAAGTTGGAGGAAAAGGTTGGGAAGGAAGGTGCTCCAGGGCCCCTTCACTGATGCAACCCAGCATCCTTTACCAAGATGGCCACCAAGGGTGTTTCTGCACATACGCGCCCGCACCATTTTTACTGTAATGAGCATTGTAATGCTACCAGAATTATGTGAGTGCCTGTATTGCCGCTGTATTACATGACCGGGTGGTCTACCACTTATCTCAGCTGTCACTGCTTATACTGCTGTTACTGTCATTACTGTCTGTACCGCTGTATCTTACAATAAACCTGCCAAAACTCCATATTCACATTATGCTGGTGCCTATTGTTGATCTCTGTGGCACCTCACCGATAGCACATATCAACAATATTGACACAGTTAATCAGACATTTGCTAACATTACAATTACTATATTAATAGGGGTATTCAATATGGAGCGAAATCTCAGTTTCTGCGAAGTTTTAGCTCGGATGACGTCATTTTCGTCGCTTTTAGTTTTACACCGTATTCAATTTGAAAACTTTTCGCCGGTGCGAAAAGTATATTGCATTCAACCCTACGAAAAAGTATCACCAAGGAATGGGTGGCGAAAAAAAGTGCAGAATTGGGGTTTTGGGGTGCAACATTTCAGAAACCAGCCTGCAACATTCAGATAGTCCCCCAAAGGTAAACTGTGTCAAATATTTTTTTAAAAATACCTCAGAAGACCCCAAAAAAAGAACTTCATTTTGGGGGCAAAAAAAAAATTGAGGGGTACAAAGTTAAAAACTAGTGAACTACAATCTAGGGGGGTCCCCAAGTATGCCCCAGGTGTTTTTTTCATTGCAGGTGTTTGCGGCAGGTGGATTTTTAACGTTTTTTAAAAGTTCACTTTAGCAACTTTTAAATATGCTCACCCCCATTTTCAAGTACCCAAAATTTGCTGTGACTACTTATTTTCTGCAAAAAAACCTTCTAAATACTATACTTCACCACCTTCCCAAATCCCCAAAATATCGAGCCCATTTAAAGACCCCAAAAACCTTCAGCAGGGCTAATCGGGGTATCCAGAGTGATCCCCCATGTCAGAGCATCTTTTTGGGGGTGCTAGGGTCATTTCACCAAAACTCAGCTAAGTTTTCGCTGATTTCACTTTCGTCGGGTGCCGTTTTCGACGATTTCATATTGAATACGGGTATAAGCGGGGGCGCATGTGATACTTTTTCGCTGGCAAAAGCTCCGATGTGCGGCGAAAACTTTGGCACGCATAGACGGTGAAGTTTATGTTTCATATTGAATACCCCTCTAAGTCTAGTGTTATGATACTAAGGGGTAAATTTACTAAAGTGAGAATTTTTAGAAGTGAGTTTTAAAAGTGATGTTGCCTATAGCAACCAATCAGATTCTAGCTATTATCTTCTAGAAGGTGCTAGTTAAATGGTAAGTAAATCTGATTGGTTGCTATGGGCAACATCACTTTTCAAACTCACTTCTAAAAACTCTCACTTTAGTAAATTTACAGGGGAAGAGTGCTGGGACTGGACGTAGAGGAAGTTGAAGGAGGCAGAAGAAGATAAAGGAGGCTGGAGGCAGAGGAAGGTGATGGAGACTGGCGCAGAAGGTGACGGGCTGGAAGCAGAGGAAGGTGAAAGTGGCAGAGGAAGATGAGGGAGGCTGGAGGCAGAGGAAGGTGATGCTGCCTGGGGACGGGGGAAGGTGATGGGGGCTGAGGATGAAGGAAGGTAATGGGGACTGAGGATGAGGGCTGGGGATGGTGAAAGGTGATGGGGGGCTTCTGGGCTGAGGATGGTGACGAGGGGCTGAGGACTGTGGATGGCTGGCTGCAGACACCATCCCTCCTACCCCTAAGGCATCCACAGCACTGACATAAAGAAGACCTTGCAAGAGACGGAAGACAAGAACAACAGCCTGTATCATCAGTGACAGAGAGACAGTGTGGATATTAGATAAGTCGCTGACTGTGGAGAGCCCTGTGCCAAACGCCTGTGTTAGGTGTCCAGTATTATATGTTGAAACCTCTGTGCTATGTGTCTGCTTCTGACCACAAGGGGCAGTGTTCTGTGCTGAGAAGAGTTTTCAGCAGTTCATGTGTGTTTTCATTTTAGTTTTTTATTTAAAGGCTGGCATATCTTTCAGTATATATATATATATATATATATATATATATATATATGTGTGTGTGTAGCAAAGTCTGTAGCGCAAAGTTCATCTGCAGCTTTAGAACTTTTTAGCCAGCCAGTTCCTTAAACGAGGAATACTCTTCGTGAACCAAATAAAAAGTATATTTATTCTACATCAATGAGAACACTCACATTGTAAATGATATGAGCAAGCATAATAACGGGGCTCCGGCAATCACCGCACTGTTGAAAGACCGTGTGCTCTGACTGAGCGTCATGGCTAGATGCAAGGTCCGGCCCTTCTCCTTCGTGCTAGCTGGGAACACAGGTAACGTGACTCCCAAATCTAAACGCGTTTTGTCACACAATTGGACTTCATCAGTGGGCATGTCGGGACACAGCAGTCCGGTGGATTTTATAGCTGGCATCATCAATCTTTTAACCATTTCCTTTACTGTTATCAAGCTTTACATTACAAACAATTAGCACCAAATGGATACATATTAACTAGGGGTGTGCACCGGCCACTTTTCGTGTTTTGTGTTTTGGTTTTGGAACTGGATCTTTCTTCGTGTTTTAGATCTGGATTGGTTTTGCCAAAATCACCCTTCCGTGTTTTGGGTTCTGGGTTTTGTGTTTTGGATCTGTATTTTTTTGAAAATAAGCATAAAAACAGCTAAAATCACAGAATTTGTGGGTTTTTCTACTCCTATGCTATTATTAACCTCAATAACCTTAATTTCCACTCATTTCCAGTCTATTCTGAACACCTCACAATAGTGTTTTTATGTCCAAAAGGTTGCATCGAGGTAGCTGGATGACTATGCTAAGAGATATGAGTGGGCGGCACAAACACGTGGTCCATCTAGGAGTGGCACTGCAGTGGCAGAAAAACTAGGCCCCAAACTATACATAATGCAAAGAAAAAAAAGAGGTGCAAGATGGAATTGTCCTTGGGCCCTCCCACCCACCCTTATGTTGTATAAACAGGACATGCACACTTTAACAAACCAAACATTTCAGCGCCAGGGTCTGCCACACGACTGTGGCTGAAATGATTGGTTCGTTTGGGCCCCCACAAACAAAACAAGTTGGCAATTAATCTGTCCCTGCACAAACTGGCTCTACGGAGGCAAGATGTCGTTCTCATCCTCCTCATCCACCGATTCCTCACCCTCTTCAGTGTTGTGTACATCCTCATCCTCACAGAGTATTAATTCGTCCCCGCTGGAATCCACAACCACAGGTCCCTCTGTACGTTCTGGAGGCTGGTCTCCCTGGAAGAGTTGATAATTCATTTTATGAACATCATCTTCTCCACATTTTGTGGAAGCAACCTCCTAAGCCTTTCGCTGACAAGGTTCCCGGCTGCACTAAACACTCTTTCGGAGTACACACTGGAGGGGGGGCAACTCAGGTAAAATAGAGCCAGTTTGTACAGGGACCTCCAAATTGCTTCTTCTTCCTGCCAGTAGAGGTACGGACTGTCTGACATGCCTACTTGGATGCTGTCACCGATGTAATCCTTTAACAGACAGATGCACGCTTGTTGCTGCTGCTTTGAGGATGCAAGTGCGGCTACAGCCCACACAATTCACAAAGACAGAAAAAAAAGAAGAATATTTTTATTGTTTGTGTAGCACACTTTGAGGGTGTCACCACCCTTTAACAGACAGACGCACGCTTGTCGCTGCTGCTTTAAGGATGCAGGTGCGGCTACAGCCCACACATTTCACAAAGACAGAAAAAAAAAAGAACAATATTTTTATTGTTTGTGTAGCACACTTTGAGGGTGTCACCACCCTTTAACAGACAGATGCACGCTTGTCGCTGCTGCTTTAAGGATGCAGGTGCGGCTACAGCCCACACATTTCACAAAGACAGAAAAAAAAAGAACAATATTTTTATTGTTTGTGTAGCACACTTTGAGGGTGTCACCACCCTTTAACAGACAGACGCACGCTTGTCGCTGCTGCTTTGAGGATGCAAGTGCAGCTACAGCCCACACAATTCACAAAGACAGAAAAAAAAAGAAGAATATTTTTATTGTTTGTGTAGCACACTTTGAGGGTGTCACCACCCTTTAACAGACAGACGCACGCTTGTCGCTGCTGCTTTGAGGATGCAGGTGGAATCTAGACGGGATTTGGAACCGGGGACACACTACCTCCATCAATTGTCTAAATCCCACTGCACTAATGGCGGATACCGGACGCACGTCTAACACCAACATAGCAGTCAAGGCCTCAGTTATACGTTTTGCTTCAGGATGACTGCTGTCGTACTTCATCCTCATCGCTAGGGACTGTTGGAGGGTCAATTGTTTAGTAAAAGTAGTGATGTTCCTACTTCCTCTCTGGGATGATGAACAACTCCCAGCAGCAGCAACAGCACTAGGAGGAAGTGGTTCTTGATCTTTCCCTATTTTATTTTTATCGGAGAAAGTTTGGTCCTCCATTTATGTTATATTGATATATTTGTGCGGCTAAAGCGCACACAAACACAGAAAATATTTTTTTATTTTTGCTGGAGAGTAGTGCACTTTGTGGGTTACACCACCCTTTAAGAAATGAGCCAGCCGGCTCTTTACTTATGGGACACAGGCGCACGCATGGTGCTGCTCCTTTGTTGATGCACGTGCAGCCACAGTGCACACAATTCACAAACACAGAAAATAATTTTTTTTTTGGTTTGGACTGGAGTGTACTTTGGGGGTTACAGCACCCTTTAATGGTCAAGCCAGCCGGCCCTTTACTTATGACACAGGTGCACGCTTGGCACTACTTTGTTGATGCACGTGTGGCTACTGCGCACACAATTCACAAACACAGAAAATAATTTTTTTTTTGGTTTGGACTGGAGTGTACTTTGGGGGTTACAGCACCCTTTAACGGTCAAGCCAGCCGGCCCTTTACTTATGACACAGGCGCACGCTTGGCACTACTTTGTTGATGCACGTGCGGCTACTGCGCACACAATTCACAAACACAGAAAATAATTTTTTTTTGGTTTGGACTGGAGTGTACTTTGGGGGTTACAGCACCCTTTAACGGTCAAGCCAGCCGGCCCTTTACTTATGACACAGGCGCACGCTTGGCACTACTTTGTTGATGCACGTGCGGCTACTGCGCACACAATTCACAAACACAGAAAATAATTTATTTTTTGGTTTGGACTGGAGTGTACTTTGGGGGTTACAGCACCCTTTAACGGTCAAGCCAGCCAGCCCTTTACTTATGACACAGGCGCACGCTTGGCATTACTTTGTTGATGCACGTGCGGCTACTGCGCACACAATTCACAAACACAGAAAAAATATTATTTTTTTAGCACTTGGGGGGAGCACCCCTGATGGACAGAGCACCCCCTGGACAACACTACAGCACCCCTTTAGGACTGGGACACTGCACAGGACTTTGGAGTGGACACAGCCCCTATGGAGAACTGACTGCACAACACAGTCCAGCCAGCCCCTATGGACTTTGAAGTAGTGGACACAGCCCCTATTAACAACAGCAGCACAGCACAACACAGCCAGCCCCTATGGACTTTGAAGTAGTGGACAACAGCAGCGCAGCGCAGCGCAGCACAGCACAGCACAACACTACTCTGCACTACACTACACTACACTACACTACACAGCCCAGCCAGCCCTAACTCCCACCCTCCCTCTTCACTGTCCACAGCCGAGTGAGAAAATGGCGCAGACGCAGGTACCTTATATAGGATCCAAAACCCGCGAGACTCGGAAGGCGGGATGATGACGTTTTGCCTCGATTTCAGATCCGAGTCAGGCGGGAAAAGTCGAGCCTGACTCGGATCTGCCTCGGATTGGAGGGGTTCGGATTTCAGAAATCCGAACCCGCTCACCCCTAATATTAACACAATAGGGCACATAGTAAATTCAATATGCCATTCAAAGCAGGATTATTTTAAAATTGTCATGTCATTACATAACACTTTATAAATCAAATATATAACTTTAGCAATTAAGAGTATATCAATTGCATAACAATTCTCATTAAAATGCTGCAAACAGGTGAAGGTACCCAAAGGCTAGACATTTAAAACACTTATAAAAACTATTAATAAATAATGGATTCATATGAACAATCTAATTAAATAACTAGATACATTATATCACCCCTTACTATAAGAAGTGCTAAATACACTACAAAGTCATGATTAATTCTAAAATTATTTATCTCACCATGGGGAGAGACAAAGAAGGAGAAAGAACGAGAATATAGATCATAAGGCAGACCACCATAGAAGACCGAAAAAAATGAAGGCTTATAGCGCAAAAAAGGAATCTGAAAGATTCAACAACATTTTGACCCAGCCTAGCATTATTACTACACCAAAACGGACAATGATAGCACCCAGTCAATACTAATATTGGATCATTTATTCTCTCAGAAAGGGAACCAGGTCACAACTTTCATTTAGACCAAAGGGAGTTATGGTATTCAATTTATGTATCCAAAACGTCTCTCATCTGGCCAATTTCTTTAAAACATCACCACTCCTCTCATCTGGGACAATGTGTTCAATAGCCTTATAAGACAAAATTTTAACAACAGAGTTTTGACAATCAGCAAAATGTCTCGGAATACTATGGTTTTTTATTTTGTTTAGAATGTTTCTCGTGCTCTAACACGTGTAATTTTATTTTCCGTTTTGTCATCCCCACATACTTTTTCTTACAACCATTGCACTCAATTAAATAAACTACAAAAGTTGTTTGACAATTCATTAGACTCTTAATATCAAATGTATTAATCCTACTTGAATCACTGAACGATCTCATCTCCATACTACAGAATTGGCACACCTTACAGTGAATACAGGGGTAGAAGCCTTTAATACGTTCCCTATCTTCATTCATGGTAATGATAGGAAGGGCACTCAGGGCTAGAACATTTTTTTTTAATGTTCTAGCTTTTTTAAAAATCACCTAAGGATTTGTAGGCAAGACATTCCCTAAAATAGGATCTAGGGTTAACACACCCCAATGTTTCTTGATTAGCCTTTTAATATCCTTCTCCTTACTATTAAAGGTAGTAACGAACAGGGCAAAAAACTCTATCTTATCCTTATACTCCAACAGTTGTTGTCTGGGGAGCAAATTAGGGCCTGATTCAGAGCCGGACGCTCTGACCAGAGCGCTCGCTCTGAATCAGTGCCCTCCTCCATGAAAATGGAGCGGACTTCTGGCCGCTCGTATAGCTGTGGGTGACGACCCACAGCATATGCGAGCGGCCATGATGATGGTCGCGATGGTCTTGACCATCGCGACCATCGGACTTGCCATGGAGACCCTGCGGTAGGGTCTCCCTGCCACAAGCCCTGGAGTGATTTTGGCTCTATCAGAGCCAAAATTACTCCCACTGACATCACTAGTGATGTCAGTGGGGCCGGCTTCAGACGGTAGGCGTTCCCATGGGAACGCCTCCGTCTGGCAGGCACGCCCACCAAAGGGGGCGTGCAGTCAATCAACATCGACAGCACGCCCTCTTTGGTGCGAAACCCGGAGCGATGGAAAGCCCGTCGCTCCCCGGGTCTCGCGCATGCGCAGTGGGGAACATCAACCCGCTAGCGAGCGTACTGCTGCTCACGAGCGGGTCTGAATGACCCCCTTAGCTCTCTGTATACTTTCCATGAGTAATTTATCAGGGTATTTTTTTTCCCTGTATCTTGCACCGTCCACGGCTGATTGTTCATCAAACATTTAATCTCACACACAATTCCGGCATAGATGGAAAAATTGGGAGAATGGTATATTGGACTTCCATTTTGATAGATGGCAACTATTAAAGTGTACATAACTGTTACTATCTATAGTTTTCACATTAAGTGTCTATATTTTCGCCCAATTCCAGGCTGAAGTATCTAGTACAAGGTCCAGGAATTCAATCCTTTCCTTCTGTATATTTGATGTAAAGTGTAAATTAAAATCATTAATAACAAGGAACGACATAAACTTCTGAAACACAGATTGGTTACCCTCCCAGATGATCAAAATGTCATCAGTATAGCATTTAAACAGTTTTATATTATCACAAAGCAGATAACAGTACTGTCAAGGATACATTCCTTTTCCCATATTCCCAAATAGAGGTTTGCTAAACTTGGGGCACAAGGGGTCCCACAGTGCTGCAGGAGAAAGCAGTCCTGAAATTTGAACATATTGTTCTTCAAAACTAATGTCAAACAATCCACAATAAATTTCCTTTTTACTTCAGTAATCTCAGGATAATATTTTACGAACACATCTACTGCTGCAACACCTTTATTATGGGGAATACTTGTGTAGTGAGCCTCAATGTCAATAGTACACCAAAGAAACTTCTCAGATCACTCTACCTTATCTAATATTTTCAGTACTTGGGTCGAATCTTTGATATATGAGTCCAAGTTCACCACATTATTCTTTAAGTACATAACAACAAATTCTGATAACCCTGATGTTGCTGATTTACTTCCTGACACTATAGGGCAGCCCGGGGGGTCAATGAGTCATTTATGGATCTAAGGCAAAAAATAGAACACAGGCTTTCTTGGATATTTCACCATCAGATACCCGTGCTCCTCCCTTGAATTACATCCCTCATCTAATTCACGTTTCAAGAGGGCATTAATATCAGTAACAATACTCTCAATGAGGCCTTCCTCAACTTTCATATAGGTAAAATCATAATTTAGTCTCCATGCCTCCTTTATATGCATCTCTATCTAAAATAATGATCCCCCCCCCTTACCAGCACTTTTTATTATTATTTCTACATTTTTCTCAAGTGCCCTAACAGCCTCTTGTTCATTTTTTTTTTTTCTACCTAATTTATACTTACATAGAAGTTCCAAATCTTTTTTTATTAGTTCTGAAAAAGTTACTAGAAACTTACCTCTAGATTCAATGGGGTAAAATGTGTACTTTAGTTTTAATCCTGAAACATTAGTCTCTTTAACATTATTAGAACTCACATATACTTATTCATTCTTTAGGAAATGCCTTTTAAGTGTCAGGGACCTAACATACTTATTTGTGTCTAAAAAGAGTTCAAAACTATTCAGACTTTTAGTCGGTGCAAAATGTAACCCTTTTTTAATACAGACAATTCCTCAGCTTTTAATTCATAGTTAGATAAATTAAATACACCTTTTATTGATGATACTGTACTTTCATTATTTTGTCCCCTCTTTCCACCTCTTTCGCCCATTTTTGTTTGTCCTGTTTTCTTTTGAAACCCCTTGGGGAATCTCGGGTTACAATTATTAAAAAATATTTCCTTTCTTGTTCCCCCTGAAATACAGTACCTTGGATTCTTCCTCCAACCCTATTTTTTTGCAACCTGGGTGATTCAAATACTTGAAATTGATTGGAGGTTTTATTTTCCTGTTAAACCCCATTCTATTCCGATGGAATTCTTCCTGATTTTTTCTAATATTTTTAAAAGGAATCTTCTGCCAATTTTCATTAACCCCATTCCAGGTTTTACCATACTCACGCTTGTCTGACCACTTCCTAACTTTGTTTAGTTTATAATCCACTAAATCTCTTTTAAATTTTCTTACTTTTGTCTCTATGATGTCTCCTTCTAGCTTTTTCACCCTATGATCTATATTATTTTGAATTCCTTGAATTCATCCAGTTCTTTTAATGGGTTAGTTTTTTCCATTATTTTAATAATTTCAGTATCCAATTCCTTAAGCTCTTTTTCTTTCACATACTATCAGTCTCATTAATTCCATTGAACAGCTGTCCAAAATGTTGAACCACTTATCTTTAAAATCACTATTTTCATTTCCAAAAGTCCGATTTTTATGAATTCTTAAACCTCTAGGGATCCTACTTGCTTCTAAGTAATTTTCAATTTATGTTATTTCCCAAATTAATTTGGTTTCTTTAACCAACATTTTTTCTAAACAAAAGCAGACTGATTCTAGATCCAACTCATTATCACCTGTACCTATTTGATGAGAATCTTTCAAATAATCATTAAATATATTATGGCACTCCTCTGCCCTTTTTTGTCTCCAATCTGATCGTGACATGGTAAATTAATCCGTAAAAAATCCAAGAATAGAGTTACACAACTTTAAAATATTAAAAATATCAGAAAAACAAAATAATCAAATATAAACAAAACAGTTTGTTTATAAAAGGTTAATTGCTTAATGCTCCGGTGACACATGGAGCATCCAGAAACCAAGGTAGAAAGTTACATGTGTAGCAAAGTCTGTTGCGCCTAGTTCATCTGTAGCTTTAGAACTTTTTAACCATCCAGTTATTTTAGATAGAGATGCATATTTAAAGGAGGCATGGAGACTATTAAATGATGATTCTAACTATGTGAAAGTTGAGGAAGGCCTCATTGAGAGTATTGTTACTGATATCAATGCCCTCTTGAAACATGGATTAGATGAGGGATGTATTTCAAGGGAGGAGCACAGGTATCTGATGGTGAAATTTTCTTTTGATGACCGTGTTCTATTTGTTGCCAAAAATCCATAAATGACTCATTGACCCCCCCGGGTCACCCTATAATGTCAGGGATTAAATCAGCAACATCAGGGTTATCAGAATTTGTTGATATGTACTTAAAGAATTATGTGGTGAACTTAGACTCAGATATCAAAGATTCGACCCAAGTACTGAAAATATTAGATAAGGTAGAATGATCTGAGAAGTTTCTTTGGTGTACTATTGATATTGAGGCTCTCTACACAAGTATTCCCCATAATAAAGGTGTTGCAGCAGTAGATGTGTTCCTAAAGAATGATCCTGAGATAACTGAAGTAAAAAGGAAATTTATTCTTGGATCGGGGCCCACCTCTCTCTAGTTCCGCCACTGTCCCAGGTGTGGGGGGGGGTGTCAAGAAACAGCCACATTGTGGCCCATGGTAGCTTTCAGTGACCCATGAGATTTGCAGCCAGTTAGTACTAAATCTGTTAAAATTGCACATATGGGCACTTTTATGTTAACAGATACATCCACTTGTCTCTAAATGACTGTAAATTTGTTGCCTAACCTCCCGATTGAGAATTGCAGACAAAGCAGTGTCATTTGTAATATTTCACACTGCGCATGTTTCTGAGACAGATATACGCATCTCTAACTATTCAGAGTCATACGCAACTGAACTACATCTCCATTCTCCAGTATCGGCTAAGTGGGTGCAAATGGGCGACAGCAAGGTGTTCACATGTAGGATAGGTGAGCCATGGATGTAGAGATGGAATTGCTGACTAATCATGCATATGCAATGATCTGCCTAATTTCAGATGGATCTTGTACACCAAGGATAAGACTGGTGCAAATGCTGATAGCGATGACGGCGACTCTCACAATAGTTGTATTGGTTCGGTGCAGTTGCATAAATGCGACCAACTCTCACTACAGAGTTCAGCGCACAATGCAGTCACTGATGCAGACAAAT